>JBBDGP010000819.1:3822500-5052500 GCA_037952835.1 Lithobates septentrionalis
CTGCAGACTGTAAAAGTTCAAGGATATTTCGATCCACATAAATGTGGTCGATTCTTGTGTATACGTTGTGTACTGTGGAGTAATAGCTGAAGTCGCGGTCTAATGGTCTAAGCGCTCGCCAACTGTCGGTGAGCAAGTGGGACTGGATAGTCCTGCGAAAGTGCTTCAAAAATGCGTAGGAGTGAGAGGGTCTTGCATGGGAGGTGTCTAGCATTGGGTCAGGGCTAACGTTAAAATCACCTCCTAAGATTAGAAAGCCTTCTCTGAATTCAGCCAAGCGATCTAGTGTAGTGTCTATAAAGGTAAGTTGATTTGCATTCGGAGCGTAAATAGTGGCGAATGTATATTTTTGGCCAGCAATGAGGCCCTTTAGGAAAACATATCTCCCCAAGGGGTCTGTATCGTGTTCAGCCGGCTGAAAAGGGCATGACTTGTGTATGGCGATAGCTGTCCCTTTAGATTTAGGGGTCGGGGATGTGCTGATAAACCATTGGTTAAAAAGGTGAGTAGGCAATTTGGGAAGTGACTTTTGCGTAAAGTGGGTTTCTTGGAGGAAAACCACTTGGGTTTTTAGGCGTTTTAATTCCCCCCAAAGCTTACTACGTTTGTGTGGGGAACAAATTCCCCGTACATTATACGTACTTACCCGTAGGGAAGCCATAGGATGGAATATGGGTGTTCAATGTGCGCAATTTGCGGGGGGTCCGTCACAGACAGCAAGGTGGAGCAACCTGCAATGAAGGGGGAGGGGGTAGGAAAGAGACGAGAGGAGGAGGGAGAGAAAACAAAACATGTGTAAGAGGAAGAACATGAAAACATGGTCATAACCATCAAAACAGTATGGATGTTAACATCCACGCATGTAAAACAACTACTAAGGGTCGTGTCGAGGAGCCCCCCCCTAGAGAGGGGAAGGACTCCAGGCCACGACCCCTTATCCCAAAGGGGATTAGTGCCCAAAAAAAACAGGGCGGCCTACTAGGGGGTTAGTGTGCCGTCTATAAGAGGGGGCAGGAGGTCCTCCGTCTCCGTCCACCGCGTCTGATATGGTGCGGTTAGACATGAGGAGAATGATGGTGCTTCGGGGAGCTCAAAAATGTGCAAAGCGTCAAGCAGCCTTCCGGCTAATGTTAAGGGGATAATCTAAGTGCAATATGTATAAAGAAAGGCACTTGGGTATATTTAAAACGTGAAAAAGGAAAAAAGAAGAGAAAAAAAAATAATCCCAGTAGCAGATCGTTTGTCCCAGAAAGGGATGTTGCTAATGTCCGGGTAGGGACATTCCCAGCAAGGATTCAGAGAGATGCCGCCTGCGATTCCTCCTGCGATTCTGATTTCTGGCTGGTTGCCACGGTTGGTGGGTAGGTAGTTTGTCGTTTCCCGGTTCTGAGGAACATCTCCAGTCAGGAAAGTCCACCGGGTCCAGGTCTAAGGAAGTCAAAAAATGTGGGAGGTCATCTTTGTTGCGAAGAGTTGTGGTTCTACCATCTTTAGTGACTTGAAGGCTGAAGGGGAATCCCCAGCGATACACCAGGCCTGCGTCTTGGATAGCTGTTAGGAGAGGGCGAAGTGCTCTGCGTTGCATAAGAGTGCGCCTCGAGATGTCCTGATAAAAGGCCAGGTGTGCACCATCAAAATCAAAGTACGGTTTCCCCCTCATTTTTTGCATGATGCGGTCTTTAAGCGTATACTTATGTAATTTACATATGATATCTCTTGGATTGTTCGCATCCTGGGATGGGGGCTTCAGGGCCCTGTGCGCACGGTCTATTTCGACTGTAGCAGTGGCAGGCAGTCCTAATATTTCCTTAAAGACTCCTTCCAGGGTGGGGATTATGTCCCTGGGCCCAGTAGCTTCAGGAAGGCCTCTTATCCTGATATTTGCCCGTCTGCTGCGGTTCTCTGTGTCGTCCAGCTGACATAGCAGGGCCTCAATCTGTTGGCCCTGTATGTTACACTTGTCTTGTAGTTTAGAAATGACAGGGAGAGTGTCCTCAAATTTCTGTTCCAGAGTGTCAAGTCTGCCCCCCAAGTGATTTGTATCGGCTTTGAGCTGAGCAATATCTTCCTTAAAAGCTTTTTCCACTCTGTCAGCAAAGCGTTCAAGATCAGCTTTCGTGGGTAGGGACATAATATGGCGCCTGATGTCTGCATCTGCCAGGGGGTCCAGGTCAGTGGAGTCTCCGTCTTGGGAAGTGGGGGAGCCTGGGGAGATCAGGGGGGCTGAGTCACTCACCGACCCTGGAGATGGAGCGGGGGAGTCCTCTAGTTGCTGTGACTGGCCTGCGGAGGTCTTTGCGGCCTTGTTAGCACGCTGTGTCTTCCCGGTCGGCGCCATCTTGGAAGGCTCGCGGCCTCTCCCGGTCTGCCCAGAGTAAAAGGAATCCAGCTGGGATTGCCGCGATCGGTCAGTCCGTTGTGGCTGGGATGATGCCCGGTGTCTCAGGGACATAATTCGCTGCGGGTGCGGGTGTTACCTCCGCTGTGGAGCTGATAATGTGCTGCGGTGGAGCGGAGCTGAGAAGGCACACGTCCTCACTCCTCCATAGTCCGGACACGCCCCCCTGTTATGCTTTCTTAAACTACACACAAGGCCATTTACCATATGACTAGTCACACCAGGACCTTATCAGAAGACCTTCAAAGTACCTTCACCAATTAGGGTTTATGATGCCTCTATATTCCTTCTAAATTTACAAATGCGTTTTGGCAAATATTCTGATTTCCATGGTTGCTTAGGCACAGACAGGAGATTTCAATCTGGCCACCTTGTTACCGACTTCTGATTTTTTGGAAAAAAGAGTGGCATTGGGAATGAAAGGGAATATTCACTTACACTATAATACCAAAAGTATTGGGATGCCTGCCTTTGCACATGAACTTTAATGGCATCCCAATCTTATTCTGTAGGGTTCAATATTAAGTTGGCCCGCCCTTTGCAGCTATAACAGCTTTAATATTTTCTGGGAGAGCTGTTCACAAGGTTTAGGAGTGTGTCTATGGGAATGTTTGATCATTCTTCCAGAAGCGCATTTGTGAGGTTAGGCACTGATGTGGATGAGAAGGCCAGGCTCGCAGTCTCGCCCTAATTCATCCCAAAGGTGTTCTATCAGGTTGAGGTCTGGACTCTGTGCAGGCCAGTCAAGTTCCTCGACCCCAAACTCTCTTATCCATGTCTTTATGGACCTTGCTTTGTGCACTGGTGCACAGTCATGTTGGAATAGGAAGGGGCCATCCCCAAACTGTTCCTACAAAGTTGGGACCATGAAATTGTCCAAAAAGTCTTGGTATGCTGACATCTTAAGAGTTCCCTTCCCTGGAACTAAGGGACCAAGCCCAACCCCTGAAAAACAACCCTACACCATAATCCCACCTCCACCAAATGATTTGGACCAATGCACAAAGCAAGATCCATAAAGACATGGATGAGCGAGTTTGGGGTGGAGGAACTTGAGTGGCCTGCACAGAGCCCTGACCTCAACCCGATAGATCACCTTTGGGATGAATTAGAGCAGAAACTGCGAGCCAGGCCTTCTCGTCCAACATCAGTGCCTAACCTCACAAATGCTTTTCTAGAAGAATGGTCAAACATTCAAATAGATACACTCCTAAACTGTGTGGACAGTCTTCCCAGAAGAGTTGAAGCTATTATAGCTGCAAAGGGTGGTCCAACTCAATATTGAACCCTACGGACTTATGCCCCGTACACGCGGCCGGACTTTGTTCGGACATTCCGACAACAAAATCCTAGGATTTTTTCCGACGGATGTTGGCTCAAACTTGTCTTGCATACACACGGTCACACAAAGTTGTCGGAAAATCCGATCGTTCTAAACGCGGTGACGTAAAACATGTACGTCGGGACTATAAACGGGGCAGTGGGCAATAGCTTTCATCTCTTTATTTATTCTGAGCATGCGTGGCACTTTGTCCGTCGGATTTGTGTACACACGATCGGAATTTCCGACAATGGATTTTGTTGTCGGAAAATTTTATATCCTGCTCTCAAACTTTGTGTGTCGGAAAATCCAATTGAAAATGTCCGATGGAGCCCACACATGGTCGGAATTTTCGACAACACGCTCCGATCGGACATTTTCCATCGGAAAATCCGACCGTGTGTACGGGGCATAAGACTGGGATGCCATTAGAGTTCATGTGTGTGTAAAGGCAGGCATCTCAATACTTTTGGTAATATAGTGTATGTTAGTTAATGTTGTGAAATTTCACCTTGGAAAGAAAATCACATGTTCAAGGAAAATTTAAAAAATAAATTTTTCCTCATTGAATTATTGAGGTCAGCAAAGCTTCACCTAATTCACTAAGCCAAGTGAAAATTCCCTTGCAAAGTAAAAATCCACTTTGCTGAGTGAACATAATCTACCCTTATAAAAAATCCACCCTAATCTGTTTAGCACCACTTCCCTATTCTCCGCACACAGTTTGGGGTTTGTCATACCTTATTATCATCACTTACACTCTCACAATCATCAAACATTATTCATTTTTATGTTCAGTTATTTTCCTCATATTTTTATGGGCAGTTATAATTGGCTTGCATTTTTTAGAAACTGTCCTTAAATGTCTGGACAGTTGACAATAATGGGGTATTGAACACTCATGTTTATGAAAGCTTGGTTATAAAGCCACTTGGTGTCATTCCCAGACTGGTTGCTTCCTCTTCTTGAAAGAGTCATGTTCACTTTAAAATGTTGATGTCTGGGGACATATTTTTGCTTTTAATTGCCATTTTAATTGTATTGTAATATTTACATTGCTTGCCAGTGTTTACGCTGACCCTAATTAGCTGTCTTAAATCAAATTTTCTATTTCTGTTACTGTTGTTTTCTAGCCTGAATTTGGAATGTCTCATACCATCTGTATTTATGCCAGATTAAACAGCAATATTTAGCAGAATGCATTACATTTATTGGAAAAATATTCAACTACTTAAAGCATTTAGCTGCAAAAAATAAATGAAATGTAATATTTCTTTAGTTAAAAAATGTTAATTACTTTGCCTTTATTGTAAAGGTGTTTCCTGTAAACATAAGAATGATTGATTGTTATTTTCGACATAGGTCTTATTATCTGTTGGGAAACGTCTGGAAAGCAGCTCCATGTGGGCCCATCAAAAATCCCCTTATTAAAATAATAATGGAATGCCAAAGAATATTCATTTGTTTAATAGTGCTGTAATATTATTGTCCTCCAAGCTAACGAGACCCTTTCTCTAAGCATTTAAATGCAGCTATTTTTAATAAAATCCCCTTGGTAGTGTACACACAGTTTATTGTCTTTTTAAGGCTAATATTAGCGTAGCCAGTATGTGACCTAGCATAAAAATATAATTTATTACCCAAGAATGTATATGATGTTTTTTATTTTACAAGAATTTTGCACAACAGGCCATTACAGTGAAGCGAGCATATCAAAATTTGGCCAGTTCAGTGGGAACCAGACAAATTTTAATCCATGTATGCACTGTGGCATTGCTATGGGGGTGCAGTGGGGTGCAGCCCGCTCCGGGTGACACCCACCAGAGGTGTGACACTGGGGCCGCCGCTACACATGTACTATATTGCTTGCACTTGCAGAGCTGCAGTGGAGCAGTGCGGGGTAGGCTGCTTGTAACACTCCCCAGTCATTAAACCATGTTAAGCTGTCCCTCGGATCTCCAATATTTTCCGAGGCAGCTGGAGTTGATGGGCAGAGCTGGGGGTTTGACTGCCTCCTTCACTCCTCCCACAGACTTCTTCACTCTGGCTGATCTGATCCCTCAGCTGAAGAAGGAGAAAGAGGTGATGACACAGCAGCCCGGGGTGTCTTCATCTGCAGGCATGCTGTAAGTTACTGCACACTGTCACTACATAGAGTCCAAACCTGCCCTATACAACCCTAATCTGCCCTATACCACCCTAACCTGCCCTATACCACCCCAACCTGCCCTATACCAGCCTAACCTGCCACTATACCACCTCGACCTGCCCTATACCACACTAATCTGCCACTAAACCACCCCAACCTGCCCTATACCACCCCAACCTGCCCTATACCACCCTAACCTGCCACTCTACCACTCCAACCTGCCCTATACTACCCTAACCTGCCACTATACCACCCTATACTATTATTTACAGGGGTCGGTTTGGGGGTGCACCCCTTGACCATGAGCTGCCTGCAGGGCGCTGGGCAGGATAGACTGGAGGGGAGGTGACACCATGTTTTACTGCACCAGGTGACACAACGCTAGTGATGCCACTGAGACCGATCAACATTTGTAAAACTGCCCTGTCAGAATGTTCCCACTCAATAAGCTCTACAGGCTATTTCCTGCAATCAGTGTATTGATCAGTGTATTCGGAAGGTGGAAAGTCTCTTCACTGTCAGAATAAAATTTAAACATTGAATGGGGGAATCTGGTCTGTTTTTTTTTTTTTGCTCAATCTGCTGGTTGAACAAAAAAAAAATACCAGACTCATCTGCTTTAGATGAGCCTTGGTCTCATTTTATTTCAGAAAATGTTCATGTCTGCACATTAAGGTCCCATTCTCTTTCTATTTATCAGTTTATATGTGCATTTTCTGTGTGCAAATTTCAGTGAAATATTTCTCACAGCTGGCAATAAATCTGTTTGCAAAGGAGGAGTGCATAAGTTCTTCAATATACGAACTGGTCTTTGCTGGGTATTACTTTTTTTTTTTGCCACTTCAGCAGACGGCATCAAGGGACTTGACTCAGCCTTGCAATTCGTCTTTTCCGTCCCTGTCATTGTCTCATCATCGTAGCAGTTTTAAAAGTAACAAAATTTACCAACAATTTATTACTGACTCCCCCCTAACCCTACCCCCATAAACCCTTCCATCCACTGCTATCCCACCGGTCACTAAGTTCAGACCTACACCAGTCGTCTCCTCGCCATAGATCTTACAGTCTCAGTTCCTGGGCATAACTCCATGTCTTTTTGAAAGCTGTCCATCCCTTGCATTTTGCCATGGTTCTATTAGTCTCCTCATCAATAGTGCTGCCCCAACATTCCATTATACATGTTTCCTCAACCGTATCTATCCACTCCCAGATTAATGGGGTTTCCTTCTTCTGACAATTCTTGGGTATGAGTCTCTTAGCGGCGTTTAGAGGATGAGGGGTCAGGGACCTTTTATACTGCTTTATGTCACCCACCCCACATGGCACAGCACCACCCAAGGATCTTCCACTACTTTTTTTTGTGATCTCCTTAATGAGTTGCAGGATCTTTTTCCAGTATTCCCTTATTTTAGGGCAGTCCCACCACAGATGTGTCATGGAGCCAACCTTTTTACAACCTCTCCAGCACTCTGCTGATGTACTGCCCCTAATTTTTTCTGGGGTTGAGTACCATCTTACTAAACACTTATAGTTCATCTCTGCTGTTCTGCTATCCACTGCCGAGGCGTGGGCAAGGTTCAAAATTTTTCCTATAAACTTCTTGTCACGCGTTGTCCCTAATTCCCTCTCCCATTTTCTAATGAATGGTGGTATCTCCACTTCTTCAGCCCTCAATAGAACTTTATACATTTTTGATATAGTATTTCTCGGATCCTTTTCCACGAACAATCGTTCAAAAATGGAGAGGTCTTCACCGGATCTAATAGGTTGAGGTAAGTTTTTAATAAAGTGGTTCAACTGGAGAGACTGCCATTCAACCATCCCCGGTGCAAGATTATTGTGCATCAAATCCTGTGTAGGAATCATTTTTCCTTTTTTTATTATATCTCTTAATTGTGTGACACCCTTTTTTAACCATACTCCTCCTATGTTATTCATTTCTGGTGGAAAATATTCATTATCTAACAGTGTAATTAAAGGTGAATTATATTTGCCATTAAGCCGTTTATATATCCCATCCCAAATTTTGAGAACATTATGGGGGTCATTTACTATAGCGCCTAATTACTATAGCGTCATTTACTATTAGCGCTAATTCGTGGCAACTTGGCGCAAATTAGCGCTACTAGTGCTAATTCGCGCTAAAATGGTATTCACTATAGCGCTGGTGAGAAAATACTCCCAAAATCGAATTTGCTATAGTTCCCTGAAACCAAACCCTTACTCTGCTAAAACCTGGAGAATTGCACATGGAAATAATGTTTAGAGCATGATATAATTGCCTAAATGGTACTGAAATATGCAGTATATTATTTAAAGATAATCTGCTTTTAAACTGTGTGAAAAAGAGATTTATACACTGAAATATCTTAATAAGTATGAAAAGTGAAAAATTCCCCGTTTTGGACAATTAGGTGCCAACACAACTGAGCATGCTCAGACCTGAAAATAACTCTCATTTTAACTCAAGTGTCTTTTTTACCCGGAGCTATAGTAAATACCAAAATGAGAGCTAATTAGAGAGCATTTTTTGGAACTTAAAATCTGCTCTATTTTAGTCCAAATGAAGTTTCATTTATTGATTCTAATGGAACAATTCTAACTTTCACAAAAAAAAAAACCTTTTAATGTTGAAGTGAAATGTATCTTTCTCTGAAATAAATTCTCCTTTGCAACATTGTTGCTTCTATTTAAAATATTTTGATTTTAAGAATGCTACAATGTGGAATGTTTTGATGTTTTGGTAAAATATATTTTTCTCTGTCACTTTCACTTGTTACTCTTCATCTCACAACAATTTTTACCCCAAACTCACAATTTGTACCAACATCAGAAAGCAAAATGTAATTCCCAAAAAATTGAGGGTAATATTTTACTCTCACCCACAAAAAAAAAAACGCCAAATAAATCAAGAAGAATAACTCTTGAGTAATGTAATTCCATCACTTGTATGTCCAAAGTAATGCAGTATTTGTGTGTTTTTATGTGTATTTATGTGTAGATATGTGTAGGAGGTTACCACATGTGGCAGCTCTGTGGCTTAGAGGTTAGAACTTCTGCTGAGGGTCTGGGTTCAAATCCCAACCATGTTACTTCATGTGGCGAAGTTGTCTCATCTCCCAGGTCCTATAACTATGTTTAAATGTAGTATTTATGTGTAGGAGGGTTCCACCACCATTGTAAGTCTTTTCCAGTTACACTATTTAGCCAAAAGTATTGGGACACCTGCCTTTACACACACATGAACTTTAATGGCAGCCCAGTCTTAGTCCGTAGGGTTAAAATTTGATTTGGCCCACCCTTTGCAGCTAGAACAGCTTCTGGTAAGGCTGTCCACAAGGTTTAGTGTGCCTATGGGAATGTTTGATCATTCTTCCAGAAGTGCATTTGTGAGGCCAGGCACTGATGTTGGATGAGAAGGCCTGGCTCACAGTCTCTACTCTAATTCAGCCAAAGGGTGTTCTATCGGGTTGAGGCCAGGACTCTGTGCAGGCCAGTCAAGTTTCTCCACCCCAAACTTGCTTATCCATGTCTTTATGGACCTTGCTTTGTGCACTGGTGTGCAAACATGTTAGAACAGGAAGGGGCTTTCCCCAAACTGTTCCCACAAAGTTGGGAGCATGAAATTGTCCAAAATGTCTTGGTATGCTGATGCCTTAAGAGTTCCCTTAACTGGAACTAAGAGGCCAAGCCCAACCCCTGAAAAACAACCCCACATCACAATCACCCCTCCACCAAATCATTTGGACCAGTGCACAAAGCAAGGTCCATAAAGACATGGGTGATTGATTTTGGGGTGGAGGAACTTGACTGGCCTGCACAGAGTCCTGACCTCAACACAACAGAACACCTTGGGGATGAATTAGAGAGGAGACTGTAGGTCAGGCCTTCTCGTCCAACATCAGTGCCTGACCTCATAAATGCACTTGGATGAATGGTCAAACATTCCCATAGACACACTCCTAAACCTTGTGAACAAGAAGAGTTGAAGCTGTTATAGCTGTAAAGGGTGGGCCAAATGAGTTTTGAACCCATTACTAATACTGGGATGCCATTACAGTTCATGTGCGTTTGCCAAATTACGTCCTCGGCTTTGAGCGGGGATATCTGAGTGATGCCTGTAGCTACAGACATCATCCAGATATCGTCTTTTAGAGCCTGCGAATCTGCACACCATAAGAATGATCATAGCGGCTGTTCCACTGCTTGATCATTCTTACGGGAGGCGAGAGGAGACATCCCCCCCCTCCAGTGCTTGTACCGACTTACCGCTACGATCGGTGAGTCAGTCACAGCATCCACCAGCCCCGGATGTTTAGCATAGAGATTTCTGATGGACCAGATGGTCGCCGGAATCTCTATGATCGTTTGGAGGCCGGGCGTGATGTTATGATGTCACGCGCAGCCTCTGTATTAAAAAAAAATGGCGCTGCTTCGGCTGGGAAGCGGAGATCGTTTTTTTTTGGATTTCAGGCTTCTAAGCCTAGAGGTGAGATGTGGGGTCTTATTTACCCCACATCTCACTGTAAAGAGCACCTGTCATGCTTATTCCTATTACAAGGGATGTTTACATTTCTTGAAATAGAAACTAAAGTGATCAAAAAAAATTTTTTGGAAAAAAAAGTGTCAAGCTAAAATAAAAAAAGTAAAATTAACAATATATTTTTTTTTTTTAAAGCCCTGTGAGCTCGCATGCAGAAGCGAATGCATACATAAGTCCCGCCCACATATGAAAATGGTGTTCAAACCACATATGTGAGGTGTCGCCGCAAACGTTAGAGCGAGAGCAATAATTTTGGTCCTGGACCTCCTCTGTAACTCAAAACATGTAACCAGTAAAAAATTTTAAAGGCGCGTAAGGGGATTTTCAAATAGTGAAGTTTGGCGCCATTCCACGAGTGTGTGCAATTTTGAAGCGTGACATGTTGGGTGTCTATTTACTCGGCGTAACTTCATCTTTCACATTATGCAAAAACATTGGGCTAACTTTCTTGTTTTTTTTTTTAAAGCCCAAAACAGTTTTTTTTTTTAAAACGCATTCGAAAAATTGCTGTGCAAATACCGTGCTAGATAAAAAGTTGCAATGACCGCCATTGTATTATCTAGGGTCTCTGCTAAAAATGATTTTTACATGTAGGTGAGAAATGTCAGAATTGGCCTGGTAGGCAAGTGGTTAAAGTCTATGGGACACGAACATGAATAATCAAAAGTGCTAATTTTAAAGGCTTATATGCATGGTATTGTCATAAAAAATGTTTGGGGACCTGGGTCCTGCCCCAGAGGACATGTATCAATGCAAAAAAGTTTTAAAAATGGCTGTTTTTTCGGGAGCAGTGATTTTAATAATGCTTAAAGTGAAACAATAAAAGTAATATTCCTTTAAATTTCATACCTCGGGGGTGTCTATAGTATGCCTGTAAAGGGACGCATGTTTCCCGTGTTTAGAACAGTCTGACAGCAAAATGACATTTCAAAGGAAAAAAAGTCATTTAAACTACTCGCGGCTAAGGATGAGCCGAACACCCCCCCCCCGCGGTGCAGTTCGCACCAGAACTTGCAAACAGACCAAAACTTCGCACGAACGTTAGAACCCCATTGAAGTCTATGGGACTCGAATGTTCTAAATCAAAAGTGCTCATTTTAAAGGCTAATTTGCATGGTATTGTCCTAAAAAGTGTTTGGGGACTTGGGTCCTGCCCCAGGGGACATGTATCAATGCAAAAAAAAGTTTTAAAAATGGCAGTTTTTTCGGGAGCAGTGATTTTAATAATGCTTAAAGTCAAATATTCCTTTAAATTTCGTACCTGGGGGGTGTCTATAGTATGCCTGTAAAGGGGCGCATGTTTCCCGTGTTTAGAACAGTCTGACAGCAAAATGAAAAGGAAAAAAGTCATTTAACCACTTGACCACTGGGCACTTAAACCCCCTTCCTAACCAGACCAATTTTCAGCTTTCGGTGCTCTCACATTTTGAATGACAATTACTCAGTCATGCAACACTGTACCCATATGAAATTTTTGTCCTTTTTTTCACACAAATAGAGCTTCCTTTTGGTGGTATTTTTTTTTTTTGTATAATAAGTTTTTATTTTTTAGAACAAGACATTACATGACATGTCCAACAGTGCAAATCTTGTAAACAATGGCCTCGCAGGGTCATTCAGTAACAATATGTAATATGTGGGTTGAACAAACACATACATTACTATTAACCTAATGTAAAGTGCTCTTCTAGGGATAACTCTGAGGGACTCGCCAAGTGAGTAATCAGAAGTTCTGGAAGCCCCATGTTTCCATGAAGTATGCAAGTGAAGCGGAGCCTGCTTAAGGGCTCGCAAGGGTGTGTTTACGCTGGGGGAATCACTGGAATGTGCGGGGTACGCGGCCCGGTGGCCCACGCCCGGGGCAGGAAGGGGGGCTCAAAACCTCCATCAGTCCACCTCCCGCTCCCACGCGGGTCCCCGTGACCACGCAACGGTGGTTTATTCATGTGAAATTTATCTGGCTCTTGGAAATCCAGAGATCTCCCCCAGCGGGTTCCGTTTATATATTGAATAGCCCATACTTAGCTTTTTCGCATGAGTTTCCCTAGTATTATACCAAAATAACAATAATAAATAGAGAGACACAAAAATAAAAGGGAATAATAAAAAGGGAGAAAAAAAAGAAAAAGAGAGAGAGGTGGGGGGGTATGGTAAGAGTGAGAAGAGGGAATAGGAGAGGGAAGGGGGGGAAAGGGGGAAGGGAATGGGACAGGTTACCTGCAAGAACTGGTGAGCTTCCTCTGCCACTGTGACGAACCCCTCGGAGCTGGATTCGTTGTCCTACGGGCAGGTCAGGTTTTGGGGTCTTGCCTACAGGGTTAAGTTTTTGTTAGCCTAAGTACTCTAAGAGTAGGGTCTGCCAGCTCCAGCAGTGCAGCGTCTAGACTAGACGACACCGCGGTGGAGCCAGAGGTGTATTCAGCCCATGACATCCAGATTGCATGGAATCGGTCTTCACGGCCTTTATTGGTCGCCACCCAATCCTCGGCCTCCCGGATCTCACTAACCTTTCCGATCCACTCAGCACGTGTGGGGGTCGTATGTTTTTTCCAATGAATTGGGATCAGGCGCCTAGCCGCATTTAATAAGTGCGGCAGCACACTTTTCTTGTATTTTCGTAGTGAGATCGGGGGGACCTGCAGGAGAAAGTGGGTCGGGAGGAAGGGGATTTCTATCTCTGTCACTATTTTGATTTGGTCACGTATATCTTCCCAGAAGGATTTAATTTGAGGGCAATCCCACCATATGTGTTTCAATGTACCTTTCTGACCACATCCTCTCCAGCATAGCTCAGATGTGGAAGGGTAGAAGCGGGCCAGGTCCGCAGGTACCCTGTACCAGCGGGATAGCAGCTTAAAGTTCGTTTCCTGGGTCTTGGACTCTATTGAGGATGAATGGGTAAGCTGATACAAGTGAGTTAAGTCTGTCTTTGTGAATACAATGTCCAGGTCTTTTTCCCAATGTCTGATAAAGGCGGGTGTAGTGTTGGGGAATGAGGAACTTAGTAATTTATAAAGTTCCGAGACCAAGTGTGGTGTAGGTTCTTCTGCGATAAAGAGTTTTTCGAGGTGGGTGAGAGAAGAAGGGTCTCTAATCTTGTGGCCTTGTAATTGAAAGAAGTGATGTAGTTGTCTGTACTTCCAGAAGTTCATTGGGGTACCCTGTTTGCCTGTAGGCAGATATTCGTAGCCCAGGAGTTTGCCGTCTTTCATGAGTTTGCCACAACTGGCGTCTCCACCCTCTATCCACGATTCAAAAAAACCTATTTGTTCTCCCGGGGGGAACCAAAGGAAACCTCCCAATGGGGCCAGTGGGGACACCGAGGGAGCCAATTTTAGCAGCGGGTTAATCTTATCCCAGGTTGACAGTACCTGGGTTGTCAAGGGGGACGTTGTCTCCGACAGTCCTCTATGCTCTCGGGACAGCCAGGGAGCATATGATAAGTTCCTACCCGCTAAACATTTCTCTAGTGGTACCCATATCTTAGAGCAAGAGTGGAAACGCCAGTTGAGCATCCTCTGTATCGCTATAGCCCAATAGTATCTTCTGACATCTGGAAGGCCTAGGCCTTCGTTTTGTTTCGAGCGACATAGGACTCGTAGAGCTATCCTGGGTTTGCGCGCATTCCATGTAAATTCAGACAGTATGCTAGATATCTTATCAAAAAAAGATCGGGGTAGTCGAATTGGTAGCATCTGTAAAAGGAACAGTATGCGTGGTAGAATATTCATTTTTATTATGTTCACCCTTCCCAGCCATGTGAAGGCCGTCTGTGTCCATTGGGATAGGTCTTTCTTAATGGTAGTTATCAGTGGGAGGTAATTTGCGGTATATAGGTTGTTAAAATTATCTGTGAGTTGTATACCAAGGTATCGAATAGCTGACGTGGCCCAGGTGAAAGGGAAGGCTGATTTGAGGCTCATTGTTAATTGGGATGACATGCAAATAGGGAGTATTTCTGACTTTGAAAAATTAATTTTAAAGTTTGAAAGAAACCCAAAGAGCTTCAGTTCCCTCATCAGGTTGGGCAGAGAGATCACGGGGTTTGAAACATGGAACAGGACATCATCGGCATATGCCGAGAGTTTATGCTCCGTGTTACCCACTGTGAGACCCCTGATGTCGGGGTTAGCGCGTATTGTGCAGAGCAGAGGCTCCAGCACTAATGCGAACAAGAGAGGTGATAGGGGACACCCCTGTCTCGTGCCATTTCTGATGGGGAAGCGAGCCGAGAGGGTTCCATTTACCTTGACTTGTGCGCAAGGCGTCGAGTATAGTGCTAATATAGAGGACAGCATTCTCGGACCCATCCGCAGTGATCGAAGCACCTCTGTCAGGTAAGACCAGTCAACGCGATCAAACGCTTTTTCAGCGTCTGTTGACAGTATGAGGTAAGGCTGTGGCTCGGGGCGGGCACGGGCCCAGTGAGTAAGGTGTACCGCTCTGATAGAGTTGTCCCTGGCTTCTCTACCTGTTATGAATCCCGTTTGGTCTGGGTGGATAATGTTGGGTATAAGGTATTTAAGTCTGTTCGCTAGTGTTTTCGCTAAAATTTTTATATCTAGGTTAAGGAGCGATATTGGCCTATAGCTCGGGGGTACAGTGGGATCCTTGCCCTCTTTCGGGATTACAGTGATGTGTGCCAGAAGTGCCTCTGATGGAATGGTTCCTCCTTCAGCAATGGAATTGAAATAATTGCACATGGGTGTCTCTAGGTGGGTCAGGAAGGCTTTATAGTATGCCTTAGTGAACCCATCAGGTCCAGGACTCTTTCCGTTGGGCAAGGAATTCACCGTGGCCCGAAGCTCGTTCAGGGTAATCGGGGCGTCTAAGTCTGAGGATTGCTCTTCTGTAAGTGTCGGGAGTTTGGCTGCAGTCAGATAGTCTCGGATCGCGCTTTGTCTAGTGTCTCGTGATTCAGGGGAGGGGTCAGAGTCTATGTTGTACAATTTAGCGTAGTAAGCTCGAAATTCAGCAGCAATTTTAGATGGGTGTAGAATCGGTGTACCCGAGGCGCTATGTAGTTTATGTATATATGTCTGGGCTTGACGTTTCCGAAGGGCCCGAGCTAACATGCGGCCGCATTTGTTTCCGTGTTCATAGTACCTGTGTGCCATGAATCGGAATTGTTTGCGTGTTTGACGGTCGAGCAGGCGTAAGAACAGTTCGCGTAGTTCTGTCAGCTTTTCTAGTTCTTCAGGGCGTCCGTTAGCTTTGTGCCTGAGTTCTGCTTTTTGGAGTTCGGTGAGTACTCTTAAAAAGTCTGCCTGTCGTATCTTTTTAAGCCTACTACCCTGGGAAATCAGAGCCCCCCGAACCACAGCCTTGTGGGCCTCCCAAACCATCCCCTCGCTCAGCTCGCCTATAGGGTTTTCTGCAAAATAATGAGTTAAGGTGTCCGCGACCTCAGCTACCGCCACCGCATCGTCCAGTATGTTCTCATTAAGTCTCCAGGTCCGAACTCCCCGTGAGCCTGATGGCAAGGAAAAGGCCATCGTCACTGGGGCGTGGTCGGAAATGGAAATGGATCCGATGTCTGCAGACTGTAAAAGTTCAAGGATATTTCGATCCACATAAATGTGGTCGATTCTTGTGTATACGTTGTGTACTGTGGAGTAATAGCTGAAGTCGCGGTCTAATGGTCTAAGCGCTCGCCAACTGTCGGTGAGCAAGTGGGACTGGATAGTCCTGCGAAAGTGCTTCAAAAATGCGTAGGAGTGAGAGGGTCTTGCATGGGAGGTGTCTAGCATTGGGTCAGGGCTAACGTTAAAATCACCTCCTAAGATTAGAAAGCCTTCTCTGAATTCAGCCAAGCGATCTAGTGTAGTGTCTATAAAGGTAAGTTGATTTGCATTCGGAGCGTAAATAGTGGCGAATGAGGCCCTTTAGGAAAACATATCTCCCCAAGGGGTCTGTATCGTGTTCAGCCGGCTGAAAAGGGCATGACTTGTGTATGGCGATAGCTGTCCCTTTAGATTTAGGGGTCGGGGATGTGCTGATAAACCATTGGTTAAAAAGGTGAGTAGGCAATTTGGGAAGTGACTTTTGCGTAAAGTGGGTTTCTTGGAGGAAAACCACTTGGGTTTTTAGGCGTTTTAATTCCCCCCAAAGCTTACTACGTTTGTGTGGGGAACAAAGTCCCCGTACATTATACGTACTTACCCGTAGGGAAGCCATAGGATGGAATATGGGTGTTCAATGTGCGCAATTTGCGGGGGGTCCGTCACAGACAGCAAGGTGGAGCAACCTGCAATGAAGGGGGAGGGGGTAGGAAAGAGACGAGAGGAGGAAGGAGAGAAAACAAAACATGCGTAAGAGGAAGAACATGAAAACATGGTCATAACCATCAAAACAGTATGGATGTTAACATCCACGCATGTAAAACAACTACTAAGGGTCGTGTCGAGGAGCCCCCCCCTAGAGAGGGGAAGGACTCCAGGCCACGACCCCTTATCCCAAAGGGGATTAGTGCCCAAAAAAAACAGGGCGGCCTACTAGGGGGTTAGTGTGCCGTCTATAAGAGAGGGCAGGAGGTCCTCCGTCTCCGTCCACCGCGTCTGATATGGTGCGGTTAGACATGAGGAGAATGATGGTGCTTCGGGGAACTCAAAAATGTGCAAACCGTCAAGCAGCCTTCCGGCTAATGTTAAGGGGATAATCTAAGTGCAATATGTATAAAGAAAGGCACTTGGGTATATTTAAAACGTGAAAAAGGAAAAAAGAAGAGAAAAAAAAAATAATCCCAGTAGCAGATCGTTTGTCCCAGAAAGGGATGTTGCTAATGTCCGGGTAGGGACATTCCCAGCGAGGATTCAGAGAGATGCCGCCTGCGATTCCTCCTGCGATTCTGATTTCTGGCTGGTTGCCACGGTTGGTGGGTAGGTAGTTTGTCGTTTCCCGGTTCTGAGGAACATCTCCAGTCAGGAAAGTCCACCGGGTCCAGGTCTAAGGAAGTCAAAAAATGTGGGAGGTCATCTTTGTTGCGAAGAGTTGTGGTTCTACCATCTTTAGTGACTTGAAGGCTGAAGGGGAATCCCCAGCGATACACCAGGCCTGCGTCTTGGATAGCTGTTAGGAGAGGGCGAAGTGCTCTGCGTTGCATAAGAGTGCGCCTCGAGATGTCCTGATAAAAGGCCAGGTGTGCACCATCAAAATCAAAGTACGGTTTCCCCCTCATTTTTTGCATGATGCGGTCTTTAAGCGTATACTTATGTAATTTACATATGATATCTCTTGGATTGTTCGCATCCTGGGATGGGGGCTTCAGGGCCCTGTGCGCACGGTCTATTTCGACTGTAGCAGTGGCAGGCAGTCCTAATATTTCCTTAAAGACTCCTTCCAGGGTGGGGATTATGTCCCTGGGCCCAGTAGCTTCAGGAAGGCCTCTTATCCTGATATTTGCCCGTCTGCTGCGGTTCTCTGTGTCGTCCAGCTGACATAGCAGGGCCTCAATCTGTTGGCCCTGTATGTTACACTTGTCTTGTAGTTTAGAAATGACAGGGAGAGTGTCCTCAAATTTCTGTTCCAGAGTGTCAAGTCTGCCCCCCAAGTGATTTGTATCGGCTTTGAGCTGAGCAATATCTTCCTTAAAAGCTTTTTCCACTCTGTCAGCAAAGCGTTCAAGATCAGCTTTCGTGGGTAGGGACATAATATGGCGCCTGATGTCTGCATCTGCCAGGGGGTCCAGGTCAGTGGAGTCTCCGTCTTGGGAAGTGGGGGAGCCTGGGGAGATCAGGGGGGCTGAGTCACTCACCGACCCTGGAGATGGAGCGGGGGAGTCCTCTAGTTGCTGTGACTGGCCTGCGGAGGTCTTTGCGGCCTTGTTAGCGCGCTGTGTCTTCCCGGTCGGCGCCATCTTGGAAGGCTCGCGGCCTCTCCCGGTCTGCCCAGAGTAAAAGGAATCCAGCTGGGATTGCCGCGATCGGTCAGTCCGTTGTGGCTGGGATGATGCCCGGTGTCTCAGGGACATAATTCGCTGCGGGTGCGGGTGTTACCTCCGCTGTGGAGCTGATAATGTGCTGCAGTGGAGCGGAGCTGAGAAGGCACACGTCCTCACTCCTCCATAGTCCGGACACGCCCCCCCTTTTGGTGGTATTTAATCACCATTGGGTTTTTTATTTTTTGCACTATAAAAGAAAAAAGACTGAAAACTCGGTAAAAAAATAAAATTTTCTTTGTTTCTGTTATAAAATTTAACAAATTTAGTAATTTTTCTTCGTAAATTTTGGCCACAATTTATACTGCTACATATCTTTGGTAAAAATAAGTACAAATCGGTGTAAATTATTTGGTCTTTGTGAAAGTTATAGAGTCCAAAAGCTATGCTGCCAATATCTGAAAATTGATCACACCTGAATTACTGACGGCCTATCTATATTCTTGAGACCCTAACATGCCAGAAAAGTACAAATACCCCCCAAATGACCCCTTTTTGGAAAGAAGACATTCCAAGGTATTTAGTAAGAGGCATGGTGAGTTTTTTGAAGTTGTCATTTTTTCCCACGATTCTTTGCAAAATCAAGATTTTTTTTTTCTTTTTTTTTCCCACAAAAATGTCATATTAACAGGTGATTTCTCACACACCGCATATGCATACCACAAATTACACCCCAAAACACATTCTGCTATTACTCCCGAGTAAGGCGATACCACATGTGTGAGACTTTTACACAGCGTGGCCACATACAGAGGCCCAACATGCAGGGGAGCACCTCCAGGCGTATTGGAGCACCCAGGCCAATTCTGACATTTCTCTCCTACATGTAAAAATCATCATTTATTTGCTAGAAAATTACATAGAACCCTAAAACATTATATATGTTTTTTTAGCAAAGACCCTAGAGAATACAATGGCGGTTGTTGCAACTTTTTATCTTGCACGGTATTTGCGCAGCAATTTTTTGAACGCTTTTTTTTTGGGAAAAAAAAACAGTTTTGTGCTTTAAAAAAAACCAAAAACAGTAAAGTTGGCCCAATGTTTTTGCATAATGTGAAAGATGAAGTTACACTGAGTAAATAGATACCTAACATGTCACCCTTCAAAATCGCACACGCTCGTGGAATGGCGCCAAACTTCGCTACTTAAAAATCCCCATAGGCGACGCTTTAAAATTTTTTACTGGTTACATGTTTTGAGTTACAGAGGAGGTCTAGGGCCAAAATTATTTCTCTCGCTCTAACGTTTGCACCGATACCTCACATGTGTGGTTTGAACACCGTTTTCATATGTGGGCGGGACTTACGTGTGCATTCGCTTCTGCATGCGAGGGGGGGGGGCGCTTTAAAAAATTTTTTTTATTATTGTTCATTTTAATTTATTTATTTTAGTTTGACACTTTTTTTTTCAAAAAAAAAAATAATTTTTGATCACTTTTATTCCTATTACAAGGAATGTAATTATCCCTTGTAATAGGGATATGGCATGACAGGTCCTCTTTACAGTGAGATATGGGGTCAATAAGACCCCACATCTCACCTCTAGGCTGGGAAGCCTGAAATAAAAAAAAAACAAAAAATGATCCTGGCTTCGATCGTAGCGGTGAGACGGTAGAAGCACCGGAGGGCGGCGGGAAGGGGGGGAGGTCCCCTCTCGCCTCCCACAAGAACGATCAAGTAGTGGAACAGCCGCTACGATCATTCCTATGGTATAGGGATCGCCGGCTGAAAAAGCTGATATCTGAATGATGCCTGTGGCTGCACCCATCATTCAGATTTTCCCGCATAAATTCAAGGACGTCGTATGATGGCCGGCGGGCCGGAAGTGGTTAAAACACTTTTTTTTTTAACACAAAGTTGTCCATTTATACAATATTTCTAACACATAGCATGTACATACCAAAAATGACACCCCAAAATAGATTCTCCTACTCCCCCTGAGTACGGCGATACCACATGTGTGGGACTTCCACAGCCTGGCCACATACAGAGGCCGAGTACAGCTGAATATGGCCGAGCATGGCTGAGCATGGCTGCGCATGGCTGGGTATGGCTGCGCATAGCAGGGTATGGCTGCACATGACTGGGTATGGCAGGGTATGGCTGTGCATTGGCTGGGTATGGCTGTGTATGGCTGGGTATGGCTGCGCATGGCAGGGTATCGCCGAGTATGACTGGGTATGACTGGGTATTGCAGAGTATGGCTGGGTATTGCAGAGTATGACTGGGTATGACTGGGTATTCCAGGGTATTGCGGGGTGTTGCAGACTATTGCGGTGTGTTGCAGGGTGTTGCGGAGTATTACAGAGTATTGCAGAGTATTGCGGGGTGTTGCGGAGTAGTGCAGAGTATTGCGGGGTGTTGCGGAGTAGTGCAGAGTATTGCGGGGTGTTGCGGAGTAGTGCAGAGTATTGCGGGGTGTTGCAGAGTATTGCGGGGTATTGCAGGGTATTGAAGAGTATTGCGGGGTATTGCAGAATATTGTGGGGTGTTGCGGAGTAGTGCAGAGTATTGCAGAGCATTGTGGGTTTTGCAGAGTATTGTGGGGTATTGTGGGATATTTCGGGGTATTGCAGAGTATTGTGGGGTATTGTGGGGTATGGCAGAGTATTGTGGGGTATTGCTGGGTATTGTGGGGTATGGCAGAGTATTGTGGGGTATGGCAGAGTATTGTAGGGGTATTAAAAAGATGCACAATAATGATAAATTGTGTAAGTGATTCTGCGCAACAACTTCTCCATAAATCGTGATAATGCATGAAACTGCACACCTAATAAAATTCCTCAAAGTATGGAACCACAGTAAATAAAATATAAATCAAAAGTGAACGTCCTTCAATAATATGAAAAAAACATAAAAACGTGAATCAAAGTGACTTCAGTGCTGCTCAATCACATAAATCGCATACAAAAACCATACATAAACTGTGACTGATTAAGTGAACATGCGTTGATGGGTGATCTGGTGACTGTTCGTGGCAATGGATGCCCAAAAGTGCCTATGTGCATTCAGTGGGTCTGTGCTTGTTCTGGTCCGGTCTAGTGTTGGCGTTAGGAATTTATTAAAAATTATAACTGCTTACATAAAAGCAAACAACGATGCGCCAAACAACAGTAAAAACCCTGAGGAAGTCACGTGATATGACGTAACGCGTAGGACGTAACCGGAAATATGTAGCGCGGACCGGAAGTGACGTAGCGAGGACCGCTAACACGTTGTTTTTACTGTTGTTTGGTGCATCGTTGTTTGCTTTTATGTAAGCAGTTATAATTTTTAATAAATTCCTTGGCTTAACAATATTACCCTATTGGAGTCCTTTGCTTCTAATTACCCTTATGTGGAGCCCATCTACCGGAGGAAGCGTCTTCTCCCCTGAGACGGAACAGGACGCCAACACTAGACCGGACCAGAACAAGCACAGACCCACTGAATGCACATAGGCTCTTTTATTGTGTCACTGAGGTGAGAGTTCTGGGAGCCCCTAGTGGGCATCCATTGCCACGAACAGTCACCAGATCACCCATCAACGCATGTTCACTTTTATGTATGTATTGTTTTTGTATGCGATTTATGTGATTGAGCAGCACTGAAGTCAATTTGATTCACGTTTTTATGATTTTTCATATTATTGAAGGACGTTCACTTTTGATTTATATTTTATTTACTGTGGTTCCATACTTTGAGGAATTTTATTAGGTGTGCAGTTTCATGCATTAGCACGATTTATGGAGAAGTTGTTGCGCAGAATCACTTACACAATTTATCATTATTGTGCATCTTTTTAGTCTTATTATTAGTGAGGGGTGTTCACTATTTTTGATTTTGCAGCATCAATATTATTATTTTCACACGGTTTTATTTTAGTAGCGCAGAAGTCCATCCTAGGATATTTTCACATTGTAGGGGTATTGCGGTGTATTGTGGGGTATGGCAGAGTATTGTGGGGTATGGCAAAGTATTGTGGGGTATGACGGGGTATTGTGGGGTATGGCAGAGTATTGTGGGGTATTGCGGGGTATGGCAGAGTATTGTGGGGTATTGCGGGGTATGGCAGAGTATTGTGGGGTATTGCGGGGTATTGTGGGGTATGGCAGAGTATTGTGGGGTATTGTGGGGTATTGTGGGTTATGGCAGAGTATTGTGGGGTATTGTGGGGTATGGCAGAGTATTGTGGGGTATGGCAGAGTATTGTGGGGTATTGTGGGGTATTGCAGAGCATTGCAGGGTATTATATTATGGAGGGATGGCTGAGCATGGAGGGATGGATGGATGTGACTGTATTTGTCACAGAGCAGCGTTGTGGGCACTACAGATGCAGCCCACAACGCTGCTACCATCCGATCCCTCCCCCGCTCCTCCCCCTCTGTACCGATTGGTACACAGAGGGAAGGGGAGGAACCGGCATCATAACATGACGCCGGTTTGTTTACATGTGATCGCTCCGTCATTTGACGGAGCGATCACATGGTAAACGGCCGCGATCCGTGAGGACCCGGCGGTCACGGAAGTTCTCGAGTGCGCACCCCAGGGGGCGCGCGAGAGCAGTATTCTGGGAGGACGTCCATGGACGTCCACCCAGAACTAGCCGACCGCGCTGCAGCCGTCTTTCGGCTATGGCCCGGTCGGCAAGTGGTTAAAACTACTCGCGGCTATACTGAATTGCCGGTGTCTTGCCAAGAAAGTTCCCTCGGTGGCGAAGGACACCCATGTACTGCGCAAGCGCTGCGCTTGCACTGTACGAATGACTAGGAGCCGCCGAAAATAGCCGAAGAAGAAAAACTTCAATCAGCTGTACACGGCACCTGCGCCCTAGGTCCAGGTTCAAGCCCCACCATCCAAGTGGACCTAGAGGCAGAATAAAAAAGTGTTGAGCACAGCGAGGCCGTGCCCGAAGCGTGCCCGCGAGGGGCCCTCTTACAGGCGCCGTGTACAGCTGATTTCTTCTCTATTTCGCTTTGGCTATTTCCGCTGGATGCTACTGCGCAGGCGCTGCGCCTGCGCAGTAGAGGGGGGGCCCTTATCCGCCAAGAGGAACTTTCTCGGCAGAACACCGGCCCGACAATAAACATAAAAGTTCATTAATAAAAACGGCATGGGAATTACCCACAGGGGAACCCTGAACCAAAATGTAAAAAAAAATTACTTGGGGGTCCCCCTAAATTCCATACCAGGCCCTTCAGGTCTGGTATTGATATTAAGGGGAACCCCGGACAAAAAAAAAAATGGCATGGGGTCCCCCTCAAAATCTATACCAGACCATTCAGGTCTGGTATGGATTTTAAGGGGAGTCCCGCGCCAAAATTTAAAAAAAGAATGGCGTGGGGTACCCCCAAAAATCCATACCAGACCCTTATCCGAGCACGCAACCTGGCAGGCCACAGGAAAAGAGGGGGGATGAGAGAGCGCCCCCCCCTCCTGAACCGTACCAGGCCACATGCCCCCCAAAGCACCTTGTCCCCATGTTGATGAGGACAAGGGCCTCATCCCCACAACCCTGTGACTCTTCTCCTCTTCTGACAGTTCTTAAATAACAGAGGGCTGGTGATCCCGCCCCCTCTGACGCAGGGCGGATGACCCCGCCCCCTCTGACACACGGGGACTTCCTTGTGGCATTCACCGTGACATCAGAGGGGGGCGGGGTCACCCACCCTGCGTCAGAGGGGGCGGGGTCACCCGCCCTCCGTTATTTAAGAACTGTCAGAAGAGGAGAAGCGTCACACAGCGGGAGCCTCCCATCCAATCGTGGATGCGGTGCGGCCCGAGGAAAGAAGATGAAGTGAAGACGGCGCCACTGAGGAAGATGCCGGACTAGAAGACCGGATGAAGAACCAGAAGAACAAGAAGAACCAGAAGAACAAGAACCAGAAGAAGAAGAAGATGGAGGAAGAAACCAAAGGAAGATAGAAGAAAGAGGATAGAAAATAGAAGAAAGAAGAAGCATTTAAATAAAGGAATTGTCAAACTGTCTCTTGTCATTTTTAACATTTTTGACATTTTTTTTGTGAAATGGTAGGGGTACTTTTGTACCCCCTTACCATTTCACACAGGCGGGAGGGCCGGGATCTGGGGGTCCCCTTGTTAAAGGGGGCTTCCAGATTCCGATAAGCCCCCTGCCCGCAGACCCCCACAACCACCGTGCAAGGGTTGTGGGGATGAGGCCCTTGTCCCCATCAACATGGGGACAAGGTGTTTTGGGGGGGCTACCGCCAAAGCACCCTCCCAATGTTGAGGGCATGTGGCCTGGTACGGTTCAGGAGGGGGGGCGCTCTCTCGTCCCCCCTCTTTTCCTGCGGCCTGCCAGGTTGTATGCTCGGATAAGGGTCTGGTATGGATTTTTGGGGGTACCCCACACCATTTTTTTAAATTTTGGCACGGGGTTCCCCTTAAAATCCATACCAGACCTGAAGGGTCTCTGGTATAGATTTTGAGGGGGACCCCACGCCAATTTTTTTTTTTTAATTTTGGCCGGGGTTCCCCTTAATATCCATACCAGACCTGAAGGGCCTGGTATGGAATTTAGGGGGACCCCCACGTCATTTTTTTTGGTTCGGGGTTCCCCTGTGGGGAATTCCCATGCCGTTTTTATCAATGAACTTTTATGTGTATTGTCGGGCCGGCAATTCAGTATAGCCGCGAGTAGTTTTAAATGACTTTTTTTCCTTTGAAATGTCATTTTGCTGTCAGACTGTTCTAAACACAGGAAACATGCGCCCCTTTACAGGCATACTATAGACACCAACCAGGTACGAAATTTAAAGGAATATTACACTTTTATTGTTTCACTCAAAGCATTATTAAAATCACTGCTCCCGAAAAAAGGGCCATTTAAAAAAAAAAAATTGGCATTGATCCATGTCCCCTGGGGTAGAACCCAGGTCTCCAAACACTTTTTATGGCAAAGAACTTGCATATAAGCCTTCAGTGAGAACTTTGAATTTTGCAGGTTCGAGCCCCACTGACTTCCACTATTCCAGCATATGTGATCTGACAGGCATTATTGCCGCAATAGCGCTGCTTTCCATTTGCATTAGCGCTGACTTTCTGAGAGTTGAAGTCTTCCTGGCCTTTTTTGAGAGTTATTTTTTGGTACTGCAGGAGAATTTTTTGGCGCTATAGTAAATGACCCCCTTTGTGTCAATGTGTCTGTGTTTTCATCTAATCTTCTATGTTGTGGGGGTTCCAAACAATACTACCCAGTTGTGCTTTACTTAGTGTTTTCTCTATACTAACCCATTTTTTCTAATTTTCTTCCTTGCCCCATTCTACTGCTCTGGACAGTACAAGAGCTTTGTAATCGATCGAGGTGTCCGGGACCGCTAATCCTCCCTTCCTTTTCCCGTTTCAACACTTGAAAGGAGACTCTCGGTTTTTTATGTTTCCAAATTAAATTCATTAGCAACATTTTTAATTTTCTCAAGTATTGTTGGGGGAGGGCTAGTGGCACCATCTGGAATCTATACATGACCTTAGGGAGGATCGCCATTTTTATAATATTGATACGTCCCAGCCAGGATAGTGATGTTCCGAGAAATTTTTTACAATCAGACCTGACTTCGTCTAATAGGGGAATGTAGTTTATTTTGTACTTCTCCCCTGTATTTGCTAATTTAATTCCCAGATATTTTAATTCTTTAGTCAAGGTGAATTTAAACTCGTTTTTTAATATTCTTTCTCCTATTTGACTTAAGTTGATATTTAATATCTCTGATTTTGCAAGTTTTTTTTTAAAGTTGGAGATTTCCCCATATTGTTTCAAGGTATTTGTTAAATTGCGCATTGTCTTCCGGGGGTTCGTGACATAAAACAATATGTCGTCTACAAAAGCCGAGAGTTTGTGTTCTTCTTTTCCAAGCTTAAAACCAGATATGCCGGAGTCATTACGTATCGTGGCCAGAAGTGGTTCCAAGGAGAGGATGAATAGCATTGGAGACAGGGGACACCCCTGCCTCGTCCCATTTTTCATCTCGAAAGGGAGAGACTCTAAACTGTTTACTTTTATGGATGCAGTTGGGTGGTGGTACAATGATTTGACCCAGCCAATCATTCTTGGGCCAAAGCCCATAGTCTCCAAGGTCTGGATCATGAACCCCCAGTCTACCCTGTTGAAGGCCTTTTTGGCATCAATAGACAGTAGCAGTCCTGGGGGGCCCCTCTCTTTTATCATTTGGAGTAAAAGTACAGTTTTTACCCCATTGTCCCTACCTTCCCTTTTGGGGATAAAACCGACCTGACATGGGTTCACTAGTTTATTCATTACTCCTTTCAGTCGCCCAGCCAATACTTTAGCAAAAAGCTTTATATCAACATTAAGTAATGAAATTGGCCTGTAGCTAGAGCACAACGACCCCTCCTTTCCTTCTTTTAAGATGACGGTGATAGCCGCTGCGAGTGCATCTTTACTTAAATTATGCTCTACCCCTAGGCCGTTCATGTATTGGCAAAGCTTTGGGATCAGGATAGTTTTAAATTTTTTATAATAAGATATTGCAAATCCAACCGACCTTGGACTTTTTCCCGCTGCCGATTCGGACAGGGCCTTCCCTATTTCTTCCTCAGAGATCGGGGCCTTCATTGCTTCCCCGGCCTCTTTGGCTATTTTCGGGAGTCCTGCCTTTCTGAGAAAATTTTGTTATTTTTATGTTCTTTTCCCCAGGTCAGACTTCCTGCTGCTGTACTGCATATAGTTCTTGATAATAAGTTCTAAATATCTCTGAAATTCCTTTGGGCGAATATACCATGTTACCATCCTTAGTTTGGATTTTCTCTATAAAATTGGTAGCTTTTTTCTTTTGTAACATTTTTGCTAGATGTTTACTGGGTTTATTTCCCCACTTATATCTATCCCTTGCAGTCCTATTCAAGGCCATCTTTAGTCTAATAAAGCCTTTAGCTCCGTTCTTTTATTTATTACCTTTTGGTATAATTCTTGATGATGGGCCGGATGTTTTTTGTGTTCTTGCTCAGCTTTGCCTAGCTCATCCATAAGTATGCGTATTTTCTTAGTTCTCTCCTTTTTTTTACGTGACCCTAACTCGATCAGGATCCCCCTGATGTAGGCCTTATGGGCCTCCCACAGGGTGGACCCCGTTACTTCTCCTGTGTCATTTGACACAAAGTAATTTTGAAGTTCCCTTGCTACCAATGCTGAACCTTCCTCGTCTCGACTAAGCTCTTCATTCAAGCGCCATCTGACCCGATGGCCTAGTCTCCCTGATACTAACATTTTCATCTTCACCAGGGCGTGGTCCGATAGGGTGATGGAGTCTAAGATTGAAATATCTACACTATCTATATCCCTGTGTTCTACAAAAATGTAATCTATCCTAGAGTAGGACCCGTGCACGGGAGAGTAAAATGTAAAGTCTTGTGTTTTAGGGTGTTGAATCCTCCAAATGTCAACCAATTGGCTGGCATATAGTTTTCGTTTAACTTCTTTCAATTGTACGTGAGTAGTCTCCCGCACCCGGGTCCTACTGTCTAGACCGGGTGCCATACAGAAATTCAGATCTCCCATCATAATCGTGTGACCTCTCCTGAAATCCCTCAGCTTAGCCAATATACTTTTAAGATATTTCATCGGATTTTTATTGGGGGCATAAATATTTACCAGTGTAAATTCCTCATCACCTAATTTCCCCTTTAAGAACAGGAATCTGCCCTCCAGATCAGTTAACCTATCTTCCAATGCAAAACGAGTTCCACTCGCGAACCCGATTGCTACCCCCTTGCTCTTTTAGTAACTGTATCTCCATAAAACCACAACGGAAAGTCTCTAGATGACAATTTAACGTTTAATTCATGGGAGATATGTGTCTCTTGAAGGAAAACCACTTCCGCCCCGTACCTTTTGAGCTCCATCATTATCATGTGTTTCTTGCTTGGAATGTTCAATCCCCTAACATTGTATGTCAAAAAATTAATTGTTATCATCTCTTTAATCCAAAATTCCTATCAAAGGCTTGTTTTGTTGATCTATAGAAAATTGAAGCTATATTTACTGTCTGTTTAGCAGGGGAACCCCCCTCCCCACCCACCCCACTCCTCCCGTCCCCCCTCCGCCCACCCCACCCCAGCCCCTATCGGGCCCTTAGACCCCCGAAGAACACATTGTCTCATGTTCCTAGAGAGATCTCCAACTCCAGAGGTGGAACTCTAGGTGTGCCCCATCTTCCTCCCCGTCCCCTCCAAAGTATGTTTTCTGGGGAAGCTGGGGAGGTTAGTCGGCCGCCCACTGTGTGTCCCTCTCATAACTGTTTATCCTTTCTTCTTCGTGCTCACCTATCCCGCCACCCCCCCTCACCCCCTCCCCTCACTTTGTTAACATACTGTAATTCTAACCAAGTCCCACAGCGCCCCCCTCCTCCCACTCATTAAACCATTCTGACAGCTGTGGTTCCTGTATTTCTAGTTTTTTACAAAAGTCCCCCAGATCATCAGGAAATCTTAGCCTGGCTGATCCTCGTCACTCTTTTGATCCAATAAGGCAGGCCGGGAAACCCCAGTTGTATTTTATATTCTGTGTCCTCATCTGATCTAAAAGAGGCTTTAGCATTCATCTTCTAGCCAATGTTTCCGGAGCCAAATTTGAAAAGACCTGGATTTCAACGCCTTCATACTGCAGAGGAGTTTTCCCTCTTAGGTTTGCCCATATCTTGGCTTTGTCTTCAAAAAATCTAAATCTTGCTATAATGTCCCGTGTTCTATTGGGCCTGTTAACGTCGAATCTCCCCACCCGGTGTACCCGTTCGATGTTCGGTAAGTCCTCCACACATACACCTAGGATTGGGGAAAATATTTCTCCTATAGCCTTCCTCAAATTTTCCCCCCTTCTTTCCGGAACCGAGCGAATTCTCAGGTTCTGCCTTCTGTTTCTGTTCTCTTGGGCCAGGTACTGTTTTATAGTACTTCCCGAGGTGTTGTCTCTTGGGGTTTTGGGTGCCCCCCCGGAGGCTTTAGACGAGGATTTACTCATAGTATATCAACAGACCCCCCCTGCAGTATAGGTACCCTTTCTTCCTTCTTTTTCCTTTTATAGATACCAGTTTAGTAAACTTTTTATTTCCTTAAACGTGTATCCTCGTTCATCTACTCCAGGTTGCTGTTCTAGACCTGCCCTTGCCTCCTTTCCGGTCTGTGGGCTCCTTCACCTTCCCCCTTCAGAGGAACTAGGCATGGTGCTACTGACCAAGGATTATCATGAATCAGCAGTTCAAACGAAAGTTCAAAGCGATTTCAAAAAGAAAAAAATGTTTCAGCAATTACCCCAGTCCAGCTAAAAAGTGTTCAAACAATCCTCCCCTCAACCCCTTTCAGTTATATAGCATTCTCCAGACTATTTTCAGTGGAACCACATCATCAGAATAGAAATGTGACTTACAGCAGATACACTTCCTAGATACAGAGACCTGCCTTCCTCTTCACACTGTGGGGTGTTCCACTCTTACCTTCTCTCTCCAGGAGTGCTGGGCATCAAAGCTGTACTTACGAGAGACCATTTGGTGGGGGCTGGGGAGTTCCTCCCTCCGTAGCGCCGGGGGGCTGTTCGTCCTATCCTTCGTGCTCAGCCTCTGCTATCCAACACAGAACCGCTGTGGATGAGCATCCACGGGGTGGAGGGAGGGGGGAGAGATGAATGACGGACCCGCACTGAATATCCCGCCGCACGGACTGTACACTGCCAGCTCCGGTGCTCCGCTGTGTGGGAAGGCGTTTACAGCGCCTCTGATGGCTCAGATGCATCCGACGAGAAGAGATCGCGGCCCCGGCTTCTCACGTTCCCCTCTCATAGCCTCTACGCTCTCTGGCCAGCCGACTTGCACACCCAGGCTACTCCCTCCCCGTGGACGCCGTCTCACGTCATCCGCCCTGATCAGCCTTTGCTGGGTATTACAAACATAGTATATGTTAGTGTGTGAATGTGTGAAGTAGATTGTGTGGAAACCCACTATAAGATTCGTGAATGCATGTACACATTAAAATATAGAAACTATTAAAAACTATGACCTCTAATATAATTGGAAATATTAAACAATACATGAAAATCAGTGTATCTGAAATATATTAAAAGGTTTGCGATGAAAATTGCTTTAGACTTTAGTAATTTTAAAACATATAAATACCTGTAGGACAGACAATTAGAGGCATGGCATGCATGCTGAAACTGTGATGCCACATCCCGAATAGAGTTGGGCCACTTCAGTTCACACCAGAACTCTTGAACATCGCAAATGTTCTGAGTCAGACTCCGAAACTTTATTAAAGTCTATAGGACCCGAACTTGAAAAATCTAAAGTGCCCAGGCTTATATGCAAGTTATTGGCCATATAAAGGGCATGGGGGCTCGGATACTGCCCTGGGGGACATGTATCAATGCAAAAAATGATTAAAAAAATATTATTTTTACAGAAGCAGTGATTTTAATAATGCTTAATGTGAAACAATAAAAATAAAAAACTAATTTAAATATAGTGGCGGGGGTCCCCTTAGTCTGCCTGTAAAGTGGCACATCTGTACCGTGTATAAAACCTGCTGCAGCAAAATTGACATTTATAAAGAAAAAAAATTACATTCAAATTGCCAGAAATACAACTGGGTCAGCTGGGAAGCCCGTTAAAGGTTGATGACTCATCCGTTGTTAAGGACGCTTCCCAGCCCACTCCGTAACAACCAGCTATTCCCTGTGCCCTGAATAGGTAAAGCTTTGCCCAATTGGGGCTTAGAATACACTGTGCAGTGCGCAGTGCATTGTGGGGCGCTCAGCAGGCACAAGTCCCACGAGCGCTCTGCAAATTCGGGTTTTTGACGAACAGGCGATGTTCGGGCCGGACTTTTGCCCGGCTCTAACTGTTAGCCTAACTCTAATACCAAAATAAAAATGATATGTCTGCAATCAAATAAAATCCTTCTTCACCCTAAACAATCTACTTTATTTATTCAGAACGTATTTGAGTACTGCTTTTGTTTTAAAAAATTCAAAATTTACCTTCAAAGACGTGGATTATACTGAAATATTTGTTCAAACAAATGCTCACATAAATAAAACTTTGATTCAAGACAAAAAAAAATCTGGCATATATGTAATGTACATAATATATAAGCTCATTATTTCACCAGATAAGGGTCTATTTCACCATAACCTCATATGAACCAAAAAATGGCATCATTTAACTTCTAACCTATGCTTCCTACAGTCTAAAGTTTTAGTAAATCAACTTCTTACTGTTCCCTTTGAATACCCAATCATGTGCAAATGCTTTTCACATGATTCGATAACTGGAGTGAATATTCACACACTTTTGTGAATGAACACCGTCCACCCCTTTAGTTAACCAGACTTATAAACAAATTACTGTATTGTTAGATGTATGACCATGATAAGGCTGTGCAGAGCAATAATGATGCGTGAAGTTCAGAAATTCACAGCAAACAGAAATCACTTCATAGTTAGGCTTAAGGTACATGGGACATTTTAAAACCTCTCCTGAATGATTCAACTTGACAGATAGTAACCGACTTTAAAAACATCAGTATTGCCATGATTACATGCCGCATTTAGCTGAATTTAGCCGTGTTTGTGTTTAGAAGCGTTTTTTTGGGGGTTTTTTTTCCGCAAAAAGTCAAAAATGTATCTCCATTAAAAACGCCTGTAAACTAAATGTGGCTAAACTCGAGTTACAGTGTTTATAAGCTGTTACAGGCATATGGCGTTTCAAATGCTTCTGAACATTCGTCCTGAATGCATTTTTTTGCTTTCCAAAAAATGCTTCTAAACTCAACTGCCTAGAAACGACTATAAATGACCCTGTGTACATGTACTGATAAGATAACATAGAAGAGAGTTCAGGGGCAGCTGAAAAAAACACCCAACTGCTCCTAAATGTCCGCTTACCAGCAGCAGTGTACATGAAGCCTTACAGTAAGCTGACATGCCATGTTTGATGAAACACGTAGGGTGGAGCTAAGTGCTGACATCCTTGCGTTTTTGCAATCCCGGAAATGCGGGTGTTTGGTATACTGCCAGCAAGAAAATGACTGTTTAACGTTATTGACTTCTATTGGATGTAAGTGCAATTTTAAATATTTTAATAAACAAATAAAAAGATTTTATGCATATGGGGCATTTTATTTTCTTTGTCACTATATACAATCAATGAGAGGATGTTTGGCGGAGAACCATTATGAGATTACCGGTCCCCTGGAAGTGAGGGCTTGGAGCCATTTTTAGTTGATCTGTGATTGAATGTTTGTTATGAGCCTTTATGACCTGTCTAGAGATAGAGGGTCATATTTAGCGGGTAAGCGTGCAATCTCTCCATTTGTGGTGGCGGTTTACTCAAGGAGGTTATTCTTTTTCTGGTGATGGAACTTCACTTGTTCAGCGAGCGCTCAAGAAGATAATCTCTTCCTTTTTTCATGAAGATTATTTATGAATTTATGGACTTATCATTTTCTTTACATTTTTCTTGTATATGTTTCACAGTCATTCCACGGTAGAGTTGCTGCTTTACTATTCACTTTTTATGTAATATTTTACATATAATAAATACACAAGCGCAGCTCTGTAAAAAAAAAAAAAAAAAAACAATACTGTAAACTGAAACCTGATTGGATGCCATGACCTACCACCCTCTAAACATTTCTGTTGCCATTTGCACATTTTAAAGAATGAACCCAAAAATGTACTAAACCAAATAAAACTAATGTTTATTTTTTTGAAAACAAGGAGCCTTATTCTGAATTGAGCCTATTGTAAAATAGATTTTTGAGAGGTTGATAAGGAATACTCACAAGATTATGTGACACAAAATAATAAGTGATAACACGGATTTCAGAAGAAGTATGCAGAAACTTGGTCTGCCATTTTGTGGCATTTGATATGTTTATTCACAGATAACTAATATGTAAATAAAGGCCTAGTAACATAGAAAATTCAGCTTATCATCGCATGGAAAACTGGTTTGAAGAACACATCCAGAGATCAAAGATCAATATTACATACACAGAGATTACAAATGATGTACCCCAAGATCCAGATTTGAAATTAGAAATGTATCTTTTTTTCATTCTGATTAATTATGTTACTATGCAATGTGTAGCTACAGATATAAAATATATATCTCTTTAAACATCTTTTGCTTGGAGAGTTCAGAGGGATAAAGATCTAGAATAAAGAAATCTCCCAGTGGTCAGTTATTTGCTTGGTTTGTATAAAAATAATTTTATTAATCAAATGCATGATCTGAGGGTGGGAAACTGGAAGAAATCAATATGTACAGCCTTGAGGAAAGAAGGGAAAGTGGTAAGTATGAGAGATCTCCTCATTTAGACAGCTGTCACAGGAAATAGTGTCCTCATTAGAAGCATTTCCCCTTGTTTCTGTTCTGGTGGCAACTCACAATTTTGGAATTACCCTCATTTTCATTCCCAGTGAAATTGATGATCAGGACAAATACAGAAAGTGAATCTCTGGGGACATTGACAGTAATAAAAACCTGAGAGTGGTTTTAAAACCTCACCACTCTATCCAAATTCAAAAAAGGTTTTGCCTTTATTTATACTTTGAGAATGTGAATAAGGTTCAGGAAGGTAGTATTTTCAATATGAAAAGGAGATGAAAAACACAGGGACTTAACATTAGCAAAAGGCAGAGTTCATAAATAACCATAGAAAGTATTATTGTACAGAATGAGTTGTAAAAGCATGCAACATAGGTCTTTTCTTGGGAAAAAAGGTAGAAAAGTGGGCAATATTATTGAAACACATTTAGTCCTTTGCTGCCATCATGCTTCACTGTTTCTCCTTACGGTTTCTATATTCTTGTTTACCTCACTAATATCCTTATAGAGGCAGGAAAGGCCACAAGTTTCAAAAATAATTTCTGTATGTAAATGAGACAAGATTTGGCAACCCCCGGGGGAAAGCATCTTTGGAATTATAGCAAGACTGCCAATCATGGACCATACAGATTTAATCATGAATTTTAAATAAAATAAGAAATTTATTTTTTGGAAATTATAGCAAAGAAAACACCACAGAAAAGCATCATTAATAGTATAGTAGCATTGACAAAGTCTTCAATGAAGGATTAGAAAAAATACTTACATGATGCTTCTTCACCACCGCAGCCTTTAGGTTTGTATGCACCATTTCCATAAAGTGCATAATCATGATTTCAAAGAAAGTCCCCCCCCCAGGTCTACATGTCCCATGCTTGCCCTATTTATTCCTTCCTGGCTGCATTCCCCCTTTTATGACTATATGTCTCATATTGCCACCACCATGCCACTGTGCATGCATACCCAATTCTTTCCTTCTTTATCGCTTTCCCGCTTTCCCCCTCCTCAGGACCACAAATCCCATAAGGCAACGCAACCACTGCACATGAGCGCCCCATATATGCTTCCATGGTTGCCTGTGCGTATCCAAGGAGCACATAAATATGGTTGGCTCCATAGGAACCTGGAAGGCATGGGCACAACCCAAAACAAAAACAGAAACTTGGGGCAGCAAACCTTAGGCTGATAACACAAAAACTTTTCTTTCACTCATGGTTAGTGTTTGGCTGAAGCCATTTATTATCAATCAACTGTGTTTACTCTTTTTAAATTATAATGACAACAGAAACTACCCAAATGACCCTGATCAAAAGTTTACATACCCCAGTTCTTAATACTGTGTATTGCCCCCTTTAACATCAATGACAGTTTAAAGTCTTTTGTGGTATTTGTTGATGAGGCTCTTTATCTTCTCAGATGGTAAAGCTGCCCATTCCTCTTGGAAAACTAGTTCCTGGAAATTCTTGGTCTGTCTTGCATAAACTGCATGTTTGAGATCTCCCCAGAGTGGCTCAATGATATTGAGGTCAGGAGACTGAGATAGCCACTCCAGAACCTTCACTTTATTCTGCTCTAGCCAATGACAGGTCAACTCGGCCTTGTGTTTTGGATCATTGTCATCTTGGAATATCCAAGTACGTCCCATGCGCAGCTTCCTGGATGATGAATGCAAATGTTCCTCCAGTATTTTTTGATAGCATTAAAAGGAAATTAAATTTCCTGTGCCTTTATAGCTCACAAAACCCGAAAACATCAATGATCCACCTCCATGTTCCAGAGTAGGAATGGTGTATCTTTCATCATAGGCCTTGTTAACTCCTCTCCAAATGAAGCATTTATGGTTGTGTCCAAAAAGCTCAATTTTGGTCTCATCACCCCAAATGACTTTGTGCCAGAAGCTTTGAGGCTTGTCTCTGTGCTGTTTGGCGTATTGTAAGTGGGATACTTTGTGGCATTTGCGTAGTAATGGCTTTCTTCTAACGACTCGACCATGCAGCCCATCTTTCTTTAAGTGCCTCCTTATTGTGCATCTTGAAACAAACACACCACATGTTTTCAGAGAGTCCTGTATTTCACCTGAAGTTATTTGTGGGTTTTTCTTTGCATCCCGAACAATTTTCTTGGCAGTTGTGGCTGAAATCTTAGTTGGTCTACCTGACCGTGGTTTGGTTTCAACAGAATCCCTCATTTTCCACTTCTTGATTGGAGTTTGAACACTGCTGATTGGCATTCTCAATTCCTTGGATATATTTTTATATCCCTTTCCTGTTTTATACAGTTTAACTACCTTTTCCTGCAGATCCTTTTACAATTCTTTTGCTTTCCCCATGACTCAGAATCCAGAAACGTCAGTGCAGCACTGGATGAAAGATGTAAGGGTCTGTCAGGAGTCCAGCAACTCATTGCCCTTTTATATACACACACTAATTACAAGCAAACAGATCACAGGTGAGGATGGTTACCTTTAATAGCCATTCAAACCCCTTTGTGTCAACTTGTGTGCATGTTATCAGGCCAAAATCACGAGGGTATGTAAACTTTTCATCAGGGTCATTTGGGTAGTTTCTGTTGTGATTATGATTTAAAAAAAGGAAAAAAAATTGATTGATAATAAATGGCTTCCGCCAAACACTAACCATGAGTGAAAGAAAAGAAGAAAAGTTTTTTGTTATCATTTATATTCTCTGAAAAATGGCCAAGAAATCATAAATTCTGCCGGTGTATGTAAACTTATAAGCACAACTGCATATATATATATATATACACAGTGGGGACAGAAAGTATTCAGACCCCCTTAAATTTTTCACTCTTTGTTATATTGCAGCCATTTGCTAAAATCATTTAAGTTAATTTTTTCCTCATTAATGTACACACAGCACTCCATATTGACAGAAAAACACAGAATTGTTGACATTTTTGCATATATATATATATATATATATATATATATATATATATATATATACAGTAGGGCAAAAAAGTATTTAGTCAGCCACCAATTGTGCAAGTTCTCCCACTTAAAAAGATGAGAGAGGCCTGTAATTGTAATCATAGGTATACATCAACTACGGTATGAGAGACAAAATGTGGAAACAAATCCAGACAATCACATTGTCTGATTTTTGAAAGGATTTATTTGTAAATTTTGGTGGTAAATAAGTATTTGGTCACCTACAAACAAGCAAGATTTCTGGCTCTCACAGACCTGTATCTTCTTCTTTAAGAGGCTCCTCTGTCCTCCACACATTACCTGTATTAATGGAACTTGTTTGAACTTGTTATCAGTATAAAAGTAACCTGTCCACAACCTCAAACAGTCACACTCCAAACTCCACTATGGTGAAGACCAAAGAGCTGTCGAAGGACACCAGAAACAAAATTGTAGACCTGCCCCAGGCTGCGAAGACTGAATCTGCAATAGGCAAGCAGCTTGTCTGAGGTTTGCTAGAGAGCATTTGGATGATCCAGAAGAGGATTGGGAGAATGTCATATGGTCAGATGAAACCAAAGTAGAACTGTTTGGTAGAAACACAACTCATCGTGTTTGGAGGAGAGAGTTGCAACCAAATTACACCATACCTAATGTGAAGCATGGGGGTGGCAACATCATGCTTTGGGGCTGTTTCTCTGCAAAGGGAACAGGATGACTGATCCGTGTACATGAAAGAATGAATGGGGCCATGTATCGTGAGATTTTGAGTGCAAACCTCCTCCCATCAGCAAGGGCATTGAAGATGAAACGTGGCTGGGTCTTTCAGCATGACAATGATCCCAAACACACCGCCGGGGCAACAAAGGAGTCGTTTCGTAAGAAGCATTTTAAGGTCCTGGAGTGGCCTAGCCAGTCTCCAGATCTCAACCCCATAGAAAACCTTTGGAGGGAGTTGAAAGTCCGTGTTGCCCAGCGACAGCCCCAAAACATCACTGCTCTAGATCTGCATGGAGGAATGGGCCAACATACCAGCAACAGTGTGTGACAACCTTGTGAAGACTTACAGAAAATCTTTGACCTCTGTCATTGCCAACAAATGATATATAACAAAGTATTGAGATGAACTTTTGATATTGACAAAATACTTATTTTCCACCATAATTTGCAAATAAATTCTTTCAAAAATCAGACAATGTGATTGTCTGGATTTGTTTCCACATTTTGTCTCTCATAGTTGAGGTATGCCTATGATGACAATTACAGGCCTCTCTCATCTTTTTAAGTGGGAGAACTTGCACAATTGGTGGCTGACTAAATACTTTTTTGCCCCACTATATATATATATATATATATATATATATATATATATATATATATAGTTTCTCACAAAAGTGAGCACACACCCCTCACATGTTTGTAAATATTTTATTATATCTTTTCATGTGGCAACACTGAAGAAATGACACTTTGCTACAATGTAAAGTAGTGAGTTTACAGCTTGTATAATGTTGCTGTCCCCTCAAAATAACTCAACACACAGCCATTAATATCTAAACCGCTGGCAACAAAAGTGAGTACATTTTTTGAGTACACACAAGTGAAAATGTCCAAATTGGGCCCAAAGTGTCAATATTTTGTGTGGCCACCACCACTGCAGCCCAGTCTCCGAAGGTAGAGGATCATGCTCTGCTTCAGTATGTCACAGTACATGTTGGCATTCATGGTTCCCTCAATGAACTGTAGCTCCCCAGTGTCAGCAGCACTTATGCAGCCCCAGACCATGACACTCTCACCACCATGCTTGACTGTAGGCAAGACAGTCTGCTGTAGTCTGCTTGTCTTCAGCAAACTGTTTGCGGGCTTCCTTGCGCATCATCTTTAGAAAAGGTTTCCTTCTGGGACGACAGCCATGCAGACCAATTTGATGCAGTGTGCGGCGTATGGTCTGAGCACTGACAGGCTGACCCCCCACCCCTTCAACCTCTGCAGCAATGCTGGCAGCACTCATACATCTATTTCCCAATGACAACCTCTGGATTAGACGCTGAGCACGTGCACTCAACTTTTTTGGTCGACCATGGCGAGGCCTGTTCTGAGTGGAACCCATCACTATCTTCAGCGTAAATAAGAACAAGGAATCCTGGAAGTGATGGTCTGGCCCCCACAGAGCCCTGATCGCAACATCATTGAGTCTGTCTGGGATTACTGTACATGAAGAGACAGAAGGATTTGATGGCAGTCAACATCCATAGAAGATATGTGGTTAGTTTGCAAAGATGTTTGGACAACACAACAACCTACCTGCCGAGTACCTAGAACAGTGGTTCTCAACCTGGGGGTCGAATGACGATTTGCCAGGGGTCACCAAATCCTGGGATGTTCCTGAAGCCCACACCACTCTCCCAGCCTCTTCACAGCCACCCAGCAGGGCTGTCCCTGGAGCTTGTGGCCACCCAGCTGGGCTGTTCCTGGAGCCCGCGGCCACCCACTCAGCCTCTTCGCAACCGCCCATTCAGTTCACAGCATGGCTGGGGGAAGAGACTAGAGGACAGCTGACTGGTGAGGAATGTGAAGTGGGAGGGGCTGGAGGAGACCCTATCTCCTGATTTTGGCATTGATGTCACTGCTGCGAGACACAATAAAGTCAGACGCAGTGAAGTCAAAGACACAGTGGGGGTCATTTACTATAGCGCCAACAAATTCTTCTGCAGTACCAAAAAACTCTCAAAAAAGGCCAGAAAGATTTCAACTCTCAGAAAGTCAGTGCTAATGCAAATGGAAAGCATCGCTATTGCGGCAATAATGCCTGTCAGATCACATATGCTGGAATAGTGGAAGTCAATAGGGCTCGAACCTGCAAAATCCAAAGTTCTCACTGAAGGCTTATATGCAAGTTCTTTGCCATAAAAAGTGTTTGAAGACCCAGGTGCTGCCCCAGGGGACATGGATCAATGCCAAATTTTTTTTTTAAAACGGCCGTTTTTTCATGAGCAGTGATTTTAATAATGCTTTGAGTGAAACAATAAAAGTGTAATATTCCTTTAAATTTCGTACCTGGGGGTGTCTATAGTATGCCTGTAAATTGGCGCATGTTTCCCGTGTTTAGAACAGTCTGACCGCAAAATGACATTTCAAAGGCAAAAAGTTATTTAAAACTACTCGCAGCTATTAATGAATTGTCGGTCCGACAACACACATAAAAGTTCATTGATAAAAACGGCATGGGAATTCCCCACAGGGGAACCCCGAACCAAAATTTTAAAAAAAATGACGTGGGGGGTCCCCCTAAATTCCATACCAGGCCCTTCAGGTCTGGTATGGATATTAAGGGGAACCCCGGCCAAAATTTAAAAAAAAATGGTGTGGAGTCCCCCTCAAAATCTATACCAGACCCTTCAGGTCTGGTATGGATTTTAAGGGGAACCCCATGCCAAAATTTAAAAAAAATGGTGTGGGGTCTCCCCAAAAATCCATACCAGACCCTTATCCAAGCACACAACCTGGCAGGCCACAGGAAAAGAGGGGGGGACAAGAGAGCGCCCCCCTCCTGAACCGTACCAGGCCACATGCCACAGGCCAATTGTCAAAAACTGTCTCTTGTCATTTTTAACATTTTTGACAGTTTTTTTGTGAAATGGTAGGGGTACTGTTGTACCCCCTTACCATTTCACACAGGGGGAGGGCTGGGATCTGGGGGTCCCCTTGTTAAATGGGGCTTACAGATTCCGATAAGTCCCCGCCCGCAGACCCCCACAACCACCGGCAAGGGTTGTGGGGATGAGGTCCTTGTCCCCATCAACATGGGGACAAGGTGTTTTGGGGGGCTACCCCAAAGCACCCTCCCAATGTTGAGGGCATGTGGGCTGGTACGGTTCAGGAGGGGGGCGCTCTCTCATCCACCCCTTTTTTCCTGTGGCCTGCAAGGTTGCATGCTCGGATAAGGGTCTGGTATGGATTCTTGGGGAGACCCCACGACATTTATTTTTAAATTTTGGCACGGGGTTCCCCTTAAAATCCATACCAGACCTGAAGGGTCTGGTATAGATTTTGAGGGGGACCCATGCCATTATTTTATTTAATTTTGGCTGGGGTCCCCCTTAATATCCATACCAGACCTGAAGGGCCTGGTATGGAATTTAGGGGGACCCCCCACGCCATTTTTTTTTAAATTTTGGTTCTGGGTTCCCCTGTGGGGAATTCCCATGCTGTTTTTATCAATGAACTTTTATGTGTATTGTCGGACCAGCAATTCATTATTAGCTGCGAGTAGTTTTAAATGACTGTTTTCCTTTGAAATATCATTTTGCTGTCAGACTGTTCTAAACACGGGAAACATGCGCCCCTTTACAGGCATACTATAGACACTAGGGCTGCGCATCTTCACTGGTCTCACGATTCGATTACGATTATCTGGTCAACGATTCGATTCAATTCGATTCCGCGATGCATCACGATGCATCACGATTACCGACGAGCTCCCACTTCCGCTTGGGCTGCCTAGGTGGCCCTTCCACCCTGCAATCTTCTGGGACACATCACAGTTCCCAAAAGATTGCCCGGCTATGCAGGACAGCGCAGTGAGACATGCGCACCCGGCTGTGAAGCTGCAAGCTGTCACAGCCGGATGCCCACAGTAGTATTGCCAGCGCTGTGGACAGGCGGGGGAGAGAAGGGAGGGTTTGGGTGGCCACGTCGCTGGATTGTGGGACAGGTGAGTGTCTTTTTATTAAAAGTCAGAAGATGCACTTTTTTTGTAGCTGCTGACTTCTAATAAACAAAAAATTGACTGGAACTCCGCTTTGAATTAAAAATAACCTCACTCCCTAAAAAGTGCAGTAATCCAGTGCACTACAGGGTACAGACATTCACACACACTGCTGCTGGGAGGTCAGAAGGGATAGAATCCACAGATAACAAACAGCCCTGTGAAGTTCACTGTACTGTCTCTGTGCTGACCAGTGGCGGCTGGTGCTCAAAATTTTTTTGGGGGGCGCAAACAAACTGAAAAATACTGAACCTCCCCGTCAAACGCAGCCATCTGTGCCCGTCAAACGCAGCCACTTGTGCCCTTCAAACGCAGCCACCTGTGCCCATCAAATGCAGCCACCTGTGCCCAAACGCAGCCACTTGTGCCCAAACGCAGCCACTTGTGCCCGCCAAACTCAGCCACCTGTGCCAAAACGCAGCCACCTGTGCCCAAACACAGCCACCTGTGCCCAAACGCAGCCACCTGTGCCCAAACACAGCCACCTGTGCCCAAACGCAGCCACTTGTGCCCGCCAAACTCAGCCACCTGTGCCAAAACGCAGCCACCTGTGCCCAAACTCAGCCACCTGTGCCCAAACTCAGCCACTTGTGCCCAAACTCAGCCACTTGTGCCCGCCAAACTCAGCCACCTGTGCCAAAACGCAGCCACTTGTGCCCGCCAAACTCAGCCACCTGTGCCAAAACGCAGCCACTTGTGCCCGCCAAACTCAGCCACCTGTGCCCAAACGCAGCCACTTGTGCCCGCCAAACTCAGCCACCTGTGCCCAAACGCAGCCACTTGTGCCCGCCAAACGCAGCCACCTGTGCCCATTAAATGCAGCCATCACTGACCCCGCACAATTACTTTCTTTTAATAAATATATTACAATGGATGGTGTGCCCCCGCTGTATGTGCTTTTAAAAAACGATGTCACTTCATACCAAATTTCGCCGGTATACGATCATGTGACTCCCGGCCGTCCCGCCCCTCTCCGCTCTCCTCTTCCCTCTCCGCTCTCCGCTCACGTGTCTCCTGAGTCCTGACGTCAGCGGGGAATTCTCAGTCCCGCCCGCTGACTATAGTTATCGTATCAGAAGAGAGGCGGGCGGGACTGAGAAATCCCCGCTGACGTCAGGACTCAGGAGACGGAAGCGGAGAGTGAAGAGGAGAGCGGAGAGGGGCGGGGCGGGCCGGGAGTCACATGATCGTATACCGGCGAAGTTCGGTATGAAGTGACATTGTTTTTTAAAAAGCACATACAGCGGGGGCACAGCATCAATTGTAACACATTTATTAAAATAAAGACGTTTTAAAAATTTGCTCGAGCGCTTTCCCGGGAGGGGCGGGGCTACTAATGACGTCACCGAACATCGATTTTCGGGGTTTTATGCATCGATGCCGCATCGGGGACACCCGAATCGCGATGCAACGATTAATTTCAGCACCCCTAATAGACACCCCCCAGGTACAAAATTTAAAGGAATATTACACTTTTATTGTTTCACTTTAAGCATTATAAAAATCACTGCTCCCAAAAAAACAGCCATTTTTAAAACTTTTTTGCATTGATATATGTCCCCTGGGGCAGGACCCAGGTCCTTAAACACTTTTTATGACAATAACTTGCATATTAAACTTTAAAATTAGCACTTTTGATTATTCATGTTCGTGTCCCATAGACTTTAACCACTTGCCTACCAGGCCAATTCTGACATTTCTCTCCTACATGTAAAAATCATAATTTTTTTGCTAGAAAATTACATAGAACCCCCAATTATTATATATGTTTTTTTAGCAGAGACCCTAGAGAATTCAATGGCAGTCATTGCAACTTTTTATCTTGTATTTGCGCAGCAATTTTTTTAATGCGTTTTTGTAGGAAAAAAAACAGTTTTGGACTTTAAAAAAAAAAAAAAAGTTGGCCCAATGTTTTTGCATAATGTGAAAGATGAAGTTACACTGAGTAAATAGATACCCAACATGTCACGCTTCAAAATTGCACACGCTCATGGAATGGCGCCAAACTTCGCTATTTAAAAATCCCCTTAGGCGACACTTTAAAAATTTTTACTGGTTACATGTTTTGAGTTACAGAGGAGGTCTGGGACCAAAATTATTGCTCTCACTCTAACACATTAACGGTGACACCTCACTTGTGTGGTTTGAACACCGTTTTCATATGTGGGCGGGGCTTATGTATGCGTTCGCTTCTGCATGCGAGCTCACGGGGACAGGGGCGCTTTAAAAAAAAATAATTTTTATTGTTAATTTTAATTTTTTTTTATTTTAGCGTGACACTTTTTTTTCCCCCCAAAATTTTTTGGATCACTTTTGTTTCTATTACAAGGAATGTCCCTTGTAATAGGAATAAGCATGACAGGTGCTCTTTACAGTGAGATAGTGAGATGGGGGGGTCGATAAGACCCCCCATCTCACCTCTAGGCTTAGAAGCCTGAAATTAAAAAAAAAATCTCCGCTTCCCAGCCGAAGCGACGCCGTTTTTTTTTAATACAGAGGCCAGGCGTGACGTCATAACATCACGCCCCGGCCTCCGAACGATCATAGAGACTCTGGCGACCATCTGGTCCACCGGAAATCTCTATGCTAAACATCCGGGTCTGGCGGATCTTGTGACCGACTCACCGATAGTAGCGGTGAGTCGGTACAAGCACCGGAGGGCGGCGGGACGTCCCCTCTCACCTCCCGTAAGAATGATCAAGCGGCGGAACAGCCGCTATGATCATTCTTACGGTGTGCAGATTCACTGGCTCTAAAAGACTATATCTGGATGATGTCTGTAACTACAGGTATCACTCTGATATCCCCGCTCAAAGCCGAGGACGTCATTTGGCGTGCGGCGGGCGGGAAGCGGTTTTAATGGTGTTCGTACAGGGGGGATGTTTGGCCCATTCCTAGTTATCATTGAGAATCATGGGGTACAACTTGTCAAGCAACTCGGAGGTCCAAAGTCGCCCAACTGTGAAACAAGTCATATATATTTTTATAGAAAGGAGCCCTCATTTATACTTGCATTTACATCAGCAGAACAAATGCAGGAAGTGATGTGTGCACATGGGCCAGAAGCAAATGTGTGGGGATTCCAAAAAAATCAATGAACACCACCCACACCAAATCTAACTACCACATCCACCCTGCATTGATTAAGCACAAGTACATATCATACCCTTATCCGGAAAATGAGCAGTACCTCCTCTTTGCTAAAGAGAGACCTCGCCATGTCCACCTAGATAGAGATCCTGTCCAGCACAGGAACTTCCGGGTGATTACAATGACTTATTTCTGGGCCAGAAGGCGACACCACACTCTTTTGATCACAACCACTATTAGAATTTTATTATTTTTCTTTATTTGCAGGTATGCAGATTTGTATTTCTACTTATGATATTTAAAGGCGTTCGATAAGAAATGGTGTTCCTGGGTTAGCAGTACGTGAATGACAAAAACAAAAGGCCCAGTTTGAGCCCTGGTTCACACTGACAGAGGGATTAAATCGTTCAGCTGAAATCACACACTTTCATTCCCGCATGTCAGTCCCGACTGCAGGGGGAATTTCAGTGACGTCTGTGCAGGTTTCTGCACTGATATCAATACAAATTCCACCCCAAAGTCACACCAATTAAAACAGTGCAATTGTCACCGCTTTGACATGTCAAATCGCACCAATGTAAACTAAAGCTGACACATACAACGCTGCTTATGCACCAGCTGAATTCATTACCTGCAATTCTCCACAGCTGTTATATATAAAGATTCCACCTTTATCATTAACTTGCAGGTGTGCAGTAGCATAGGTTTACATTGGAGCAATTTGTCATGCAATTTGAGAGATCAAATTGCATGACTATTGGCAGCAATGGCACTATTCCAATCAATGCAACTTTTTTTGCGGCGCCGCACCAATTTGCTAAAGTAGTTCCTGCACTACTTTTGGCGATTTCAGGTGCAACTTCAATAGACATTTGTGTATGAAGCCACACGGATGTCTATCAAGTCGCACCTGAAACCACACTGACCTTGCTACTTTGAAATCGTGCTACTTCAAGTGAAGTAGGGCAATTTCAAAGTAGCATCAATGTGGAGCAGGGCAAAGAGAGATTAGTTTTTTGGTGCACAAATACATATTGAAATAAAATATTATAAGAGATATTGCACTTTCCCAAAACCACCACCCACAAAAACTAAAAAGAAAAGTAGAAGAAAAAAAAACACCACAACAAACCTCAATAATGTACTTTTATTTTACCAGCAGAAAAAAAAAAAAACAAACAAAAAAAAATTTACACTCATTTACTAGCTTCAAAAAAAATTTGGACAGGATATATGGTGCTACATTTAGCAATGGGATTTTAAGGGCCCTGCTCATAGGAGCTCACAATCTAAGATTTGACAAAACCTTAGAGTGGACACAGCTTTAATTTCAGTGTATAACAGGCAACACATCACATTTTTATCTGCAAGATTATAGAAAACATACTTAACAGTCATTCTTACAAAGCATTCCAACATAATATTACAAAAGACTTATTCAAAACACCCACCACCTCACAATCCACACATACATACATTGGTGACCATGTTCTGCTGGAAGCTGCATTTCGGTGTACACGATTAAAGGAGATCAAAAAGAGTAGGTCAGCAGATGCTTCCAAATGATGTTTGCATGATCAGACAGGAAAAATGCATGCACAACATTGACAGCATGGCCACATAAACCCACTTTTGATTGAAAAAATTGCACAAGAATTTCATCAAATCTCCCAATATCATTCCTTCTCCCCCACAAATCACAACAAAAAACCTGACCTTCTCAGGCCAAATGAACCCCCCCACACTGCAGGCCTTTATATAAGAGAGGTTGTATTGTTAGCACACTGACACACCCAATAGAAGTACACGCCCACCATTATCTTTCAATCTGTCTCTTCATGTATGTCTAAAGTGATTTCACCTGATGAACAGGAACACATAATACTATTCGCAACTGTGTTAGCTCTTGGTTATGTGCATCAAATCTCCAACTACAGGCCAAAGATCAAAGTCCATTTGCATCCACATAAACAAAGCAACAGTTTTCTAAGCATATGTACCCGTGCAGTGTAAACCCTAAAATTTGAAATGTCCAAGTCCCTGGGCATGATTAGTGCTAATAAACATTAACATCAGTCCCTGGCTGCAATGAGCTTCCAATCTAAAGTCCAAAATGAACTTTCTTACATTAGAACCTATTTCGACAGGAGACAAATAAAATGTCAGCATGTCTTTGGATTGTGGTGAGAAACCCACACTGGGAGAACATATAAACTTCAACACAAGGATTAGCATGTTGGGGAAATGAACCAACATCCCAGGTGCTGCTAGACAGAACTGCTACCCACTTAGCCACCAGGCAGCCCCACACATGTTATCTGCATCTCTGTGGTGTGAAGCAGCCCTAAGTCCATAGCCATGCTCAGTGTCACAAGCAATGTACAATATATTGGCCTAAGTATTGGGACGCCTGCCTTTAAACGCACATGAACTGTAATGGCATCCCAGTATTAGTATTGGGTTCAAAACTCATTTGGCCCACCCTTTGCAGCTATAGCAGCTTCAACTCTTCTTGTCCACAAGGTTTAGGAGTGTGTCTATTGGAATGTTTGACCATTCTTCCAAGTGCATTTGTGAGGTCAGGCACTGATGTTGGACGAGAAGGCCTGACCTACAGTCTCCTCTCTAATTCATCCCCAAGGTGTTCTGTTGAGGTCAGGACTCTGTCCAGGCCAGTCAAGTTCCTCCACCCCAAACTCCCTCATCCATGTCTTTATGGACCTTGCTTTGTGCACTGGTCCAAATGATTTGGTGGAGGGGGGATTATGATGTGGAGTTGTTTTTCAGGGGTTGGGCTTGGCCTCTTAGTTCCAGTTAAGGGAACTCTTAAGGCGTCAGCATACCAAGACATTTTGGACAATTTCATGCTCCCAACTTTGTGGGAACAGTTTGGGGAAAGCCCCTTCCTGCTCCAACATGACTGCACACTAGTGCACAAAGCAAGGTCCATAAAGACACAGATGAGCAAGTTTGGGGTGGAGAAACTTGACTGGCCTGCACAGAGTCCTGGCCTTAACCCGATAGAACACCCTTTGGCTGAATTAGAGACTGCAAGCCAGGCCTTCTCATCCAACATCAGTGCCTGGCCTCACAAATGCACTTCTGGAAGAATGTTCAAACATTCCCATAGGCACACTAAACCTTGTGGACAGCCTTCCCAGAAGCTGTTCTAGCTGCAAAGGGTGGGCCAAATCAAATTTTAACCCTACAGACTAAGACTGGGCTGCCATTAAAGTTCATGTGTGTGTAAAGGCGTCCCAATACTTTTGGCTAAATAGTGTATCTGGAAAAGACTTACAATGGTGGTAAATACTACATTTAGACATAGGTTTATGACCTGAGAGATGAGACAAATTCTCTACATGAAGCAACATGGTTGGGATTTGAACCCATACACACAGGGATGCTAAGCAGAAGTTCTAACCTCTAAGCCACAGAGCTGCCACATGTGAGAACCTCCTACACATAAATACACATAAAAACACATAAATACTGCATTTCTTTGGACATACAAGTGATGGAATTACATTACTCGAGAGTTATGCTTCTTGATTTATTCTGTGATATTTGGTGTTTTTTTTTTATGGGTGAGAGTAGAATATTACCCTCAAATATTTGGGAATTAGATTTTGATTTCTGATGTTGGTACACATATCACATTTTTTGGGCTCAAATTATGAATATTTAGAATCAATAAAAAGCACAAAAAATTGTGATTCATTTTAAATTTGCATCAGCAATGGTATTGTTTGTGGATTATAAAGACACCCGTGTGAGTTTGGGGTAAAGATTGTTGTGAGATTGAGAGTAACAAGTGAAAGTGACAGAGAAAAATATATTTTACCAAAACATCAAAACATTCCAAATTCTAGTATTCTTAAAATCAAAATATTTTAAGTAGAAGCAACAATGTTGCAAAGGAAAATGTATTTCACAAATGCATCTTTATTTCAGAAAGATACATTTCATCTCAACATTAAAAGGTTTTTTTTGTTAAAGTTACAATTGTTCCATTAGAATCAATGGCTAATACTTCATTTGGACTAGAATAGAGCAGATTTTCATTAAAAAAAATGCTCTCTAATTAGCTCTCATTTTGGTATTTACTATAGCGCCGGCTAAAAAAGACACTTGAGTTAAAATTAGAGTTATTTTCAGGTCTGAGCATGCTCAGTTGTGTTGGCACCTAGTTGTCCAAAACGGGGAATTTTTCACTTCTCAGACTTTTAAAGATATTTCAGCGTAGAAATCACTTTTTCACACAGTTTAAAAGCAGATTATCTTTAAATAATATACCACATATTTCAGTACCATTTAGGCAATTATATCATGTTCTAAACATTATTTCCATGTTTAATTCTCCAGGTTTTAGCAGAGTAAGGGTTTGGGCGCTATTTGGTTTCAGGGAACTTTAGTAAATTCGATTTTGGGAGTATTTTCTCACCAGCGCAATAGTGAATACCGTTTTTGCGCTAATTAGCGCGAATTAGCACTAATTAGCGCCGCAGCTCTATAGTAAATGACCCCCAGTGAGTAACACTACCTGTGATTATAGTTGCCATTAAAAGTCCCCACTGCAGTTCTCAGATCAGCAGATGACCTTGATCAAGAGCACCTAAGTTGGCTGATCAGAACTCCCCCCCAGCACTGCAACTCATCCCATTCCCCCACCAAGGAGTAAGAGAAGGAATAAAAATAGAGAATACATGAAAGGGAGAGGAAAAGAGGGGAGGGGACAATGAAAAAGAGAGAGAAAGAATAAGAGAAAGAACAAGAAAAACGGCTAGAGAAAGGGGTGGGAAAAAAAAAAAAAAAAAGAAATTAGGATAGAGAGAGATAAAAGGGAAAGAAAGGAGAACAAAGAGAAAGAGTGGTACATCCTAATATGTATAATAGGGTTTTTTTTTTGTTTTTTTTACTGTACGAGTGGAAGGGACTCAGGGAATGCTAAATGTCCGCGTGTTAGGGGCGCAGGTTACTTGTCTTGCATTGGGTGCTGAAAACCCACGATACAAAAATAATTTTACTGTTAGGGGTCCCCACAACTTGGGAAATTTTATCAAGGGGTCACAGCACTAATAGGGTTGAGAAACACTGACCTAGAAAAATTGATGCTGTTTTAAAAGCAGACACCAAATATTGAGTTGATTTGAATTTCTCTTCTGTTCATTTACTTTTTATTTTGTTAATTGCTGAAAAAAAAAAAAACTACTATCACAAGCATTCCTCATTTACAGCATATCTTCACGCCTGTCTAAAATGTTTGCACAGTACTGTATATATATTTATATATATATATGTATATATATATATATATATATATATATATATATATATATATATATATATATATATATATATATATATATATATATATATATATATATTATTTTTTTAAATTTTTTTTTTACACATTAAAAAGGGGATAAATATGCACTACGTGCATGTTTTATTTTATTTTTTTAAACATGGACCTTAAATGCAAAAAGTTAATCATTAGAAATATATTGGAAAATGCGATGATCATACATCATATTTGAATGAAATCATTGTTCAGCTGCTCTCTGACTCTTCCTGTGCCCATCATATGGCATCATGTGAACTGAATAGGTAGTTTCAGAAAAATAACAGGAGTCAATTTCAGTTCATGTGAATACATTATGCCATTATGCTTCTAATTCTTACATCATGATGCATAACAGTAGTATCATTTAAATCGATTTGCAATAAAATGTAGCTTAATGTGATAAAATTCAGCCTTCAGAACACAATAAGGAAATATGGAATATAATAAAATTTGCACCTCATGGTGTATAAAGGCCAAGGTTTGCGTGTGTAAGTGTAATCTTTAGTAATCTTTAAGACTGATGTTTTAATAAGTGTTATAAGGAGTACCCATTGCTATTCATAGAACTAAACCTCTTCCAGAAGGCTGAACATGCTTTGTTATGACAAAGCCTGCATAGCTCATTCCATATTCCACACCATCCTAGAGTTCATTTAAGGCATCACTGAACTCACATGACCTTACTCCAAGCTGTCCATTTTACTTTCCTGTAGTGGTGACATATGTCCTTGACCGCCTCACCTAATGGTAACAACATTTCTAGTACAATGTAATCCTTTCACATGTTTAGCGATATAGTTCAGTTTTACTAAGAAAAATCTGAAGTGAGCTGTCACATTAACACCAATGTCTACCTTGAATTTAGTGGCAACAATATGGCCATATTAACCACTAGCCTACTGGGCACATTTACACCCTTCCAGCCCAGGCAAATTTTCAGCTTTCAGCACTGTCGCACTTTGAATGACAATTGCGTGGTCATGCAGCACTGTACTCATGTGAAATTTTTTCATTTTTTTCACAAAATAGAGATTTATTTTGGTGATATTTATTCACCATTGTTTTTTCTTTATTTTTTGCTAAAAAAAAAAAAAATCTAAAATTTTATAAAATTTTGCAAACAGGTAATTTTTCTCGTTCACTGATGTGCACTGATAAGGCTGCACTAATGGGCACTGATAGGCAGCACTGATGGGCACTAATAGGCTGCACTGATGGGCATTGATGAGGTGGCACTGATGGGCACTTATAGTCAGCACTGATGGGCACTGAGGCGGCACTGATGAGGTGGCATTGGTGGTCACTGATAGGTGGAACTAATAGGTACTATAGACAGCACTGAAGGGCACTGACAGGTGGCATCGATAGGCGGCACTGATAGGCGGCACTGATAGGCGGCACTGATGAGGAGGCACTGATAGGTGGCACGGATGGGCACTGATTGGCAGCACTGATGGACACTGTTGGGGCTGCACTGTTAATCAGGACTAAGGATGAGATTTGTGTTCGAGTCGAACCCATGTTCGACTCGAACATCGCCTGTTCGATTGTTCGTCGAATTGCGAACGTTATGGGCCGTTCGAGCCAAATTCGAGTGGTGCGTCACAGCCCATAATTCACTGCAGCATCGCAGTGCATTGCTGGCTGATGATTGGCCAAGCATTCACTATGACCCGCATGCTTGGCCAATCACAGCACCGTCTGTACAGAGAGACGTAATTGGCCAAAGCCAGGGCTTTGGCCAATTATGGCTGAGGGGGTTTTGTACACGCCCCACACTATATAAGGCCGCCTGTGTGGCGGCCTTGTGTAGTGTGTTGCGGTGGCGGAGAGAGATAGACAGAGAGACAGTGTCATTTGATTTAAGTTAGATAGAGTAGGCAGGCGAGTCAGTTAGCTGCACTTACAGTGTATTGTGTATATATATGCATCCTAGGTGTTATATATATATATATATACAGTGGCTTGCGAAAGTATTCGGCCCCCTTGAACTTTTCAACCTTTTGCCACATTTCAGGCTTCAAACATAAAGATATAAAATTTTAATTTTTTGTGAAGAATCACCAACAAGTGGGACACAATTGTGAAGTGGAACGAAATCTATTGGATATTTTAAACTTTTTTAGCAAATTAAAAAACTGAAAAGTGGTGCGTGCAAAATTATTCGGCCCCTTTACTTTCAGTGTAGCAAACTCACTCCAGAAGTTCAGCGATGATCTCTGAATGATCTGTTGAAAGCGCAGAGAGCATCATGAAGACCAAGGAACACACCAGGCAGGTCCATAATACTGTTGTGGAGAAGTTTAAAGCCGGATTTGGATACAAAAAGATTTCCCAAGCTTTAAACATCCCAAGGAGCACTGTGCAAGCGATCATTTTGAAATGGAAGGAGTATCAGACCACTGCAAATCTACCAAGACCTGGCTGTCCCTCTAAACTTTCAGCTCAGACAAGGAGAAGACTGATCAGAGATGCAGCCAAGAGGCCCATGATCACTCTGGATGATCTGCAGAGAACTACAGCTGAAGTGGGAGAGTCTGTCCATAGGACAACAATCAGTCGTACACTGCACAAATCTGGCCTTTATGGAAGAGTGGCAAGAAGAAAGCCATTTCTCAAAGATATCCATAAAAAGTCTTGTCTAAAGTTTGCCACAAGCCACCTGGGAGACACACCAAACATGTGGAAGAAGGTGCTCTGGTCCGATGAAACCAAAATCGAACTTTTTGGCCACAATGCAAAACGATATGTTTGGCGTAAAAGCAACACAGCTCATCACACTCAACACACCATCCCCACTGTCAAACATGGTGTTGGCAGCATCATGGTTTGGGCCTGCTTTTCTTCAGCAGGGACAGGGAAGATGGTTAAAATTGAGGGGAAGATGGATGCAGCCAAATACAGGACCATTCTGGATGAAAACTTGTTGGAGTCTGCAAAAGACCTGAAACTGGGACGGAGATTTATCTTCCAACAAGACAATGATCCCAAACATACAGCAAAATCTACAAAGGAATGGTTCACAAATAAACGTATCCAGGTGTTAGAATGGCCTAGTCAAAGTCCAGACCTGAATCCAATCGAGAATCTGTGGAAAGAGCTGAAAACTGCTGTTCACAAACGCTCTCCATCCAACCTCACTGAGCTTGAGCTGTTTTGCAAGGAAGAATGGGCAAGAATTTCAGTCTCTCGATGTGCAAAACTGATAGAGACATACCCCAAGCGACTTGCAGCTGTAATCGCAGCAAAAGGTGGCTCTACAAAGTATTAACGCAAGGGGGCCGAATAATTTTGCATGCCCCACTTTTCATTTTTTTATTAGTTAAAAAAGTTTCAAAAATCCAAAAGATCTTGTTCCACTTCACAATTGTGTCCCACTTGTTGGTGATTCTTCACAAAAAATAAAATTTTTATATCTTTATGTTTGAAACCTGAAATGTGGCAAAAGGTTCAAAAGTTCAAGGGGGCCGAATACTTTCGCAAGCCACTGTATATATATATATATATATATATATATATATATATATATATAGGCCCAATTTTTCTGCCCCTGTTCAACAGGTGCATGTAATTACAATTCTTTTTTTTTTTTTTTTTTTTTATTCTTTATTTATTATTTTATCATTACAGAATCATATCCAGCCGGGAACATTCCATGTTACATATCCAAAAAAGTATAAAAATAGTTGTCCCCAGCTCCCCCGACCCCCGGCCCACCCAACCCCCCCAACCCACCCAATCCTGCAAGAGACTACTCAAGGGGATCACCCTCCATCTTGGTCTCGCCAGTCTCGAAATGATTTCCTGCCTTATTATGCCATATTTATAATCTCCTTTAGGTAGCTCCAGGTCTTTTTAAATTTGTGCCATCCTGCCCATTTCCCCGTAGGTTCCTCCTCTTCATCAGGTACCAAACCCCCATCGTCCAAACACTCAACGTTGTATATTTTGTTTATGCAGAGGAGCCAGTCTCGTGTATTTGGACTCACCCCGCTCGGCATCACCAAGACGCGCAGGCGCCCTGTCTCCAGTCCTCCCCCGGAGCCGGCGTCAGGCTCCTCCCCCGTGCGGACGTCACACGTCACATCGTAATTACAATTCTTAACCACTTCAATACCGGGCACTTAGACACCCTCCTGCCCAGACCAATTTTCAGCTTTCAGTGCTGTCGCAGTTTGAATGACAATTGCACGGCCATGCTACACTGTACCCAAACTAAATTTTTATCATTTTGTTCCAACAAATAGAGCTTTCTTTGGTGGTATTTGATCACCTCTGCGGTTTTTATTTGCTAAACAAATAAAAAAAGACCGAAAATTTTGAAAAAAATAAAAGTTTTGCTTTTGTTTCTGTTAAAAAATTTTGTAAATAAGTACGTTTTCTCTTTCACTGATGGGCACTGATAAGGCGGCACTGACAGGCACTGATAGGGTGGCACCAATGAGTGGGCACTGATGGGCACTGACGATGGGCACTGATATGCGGCACTGATGGGCACTAGTAGGCGGCACTGATGGGTGGCACTGATATGCAGCACTGATGGGCATTGATAGGTGGCACTGATGGGCACTCATGGGTGGCACTGGGTGACACTGATGGGCACTGATAGGCGACAATGATGGGCACTGTTACGCAGCACTGATATGCGGCACTGATAGGCATCCCTGGTGGCACTGGCAGTGGTAGGCATTGGAGTGGGCACTGATTGGCAGCTGCCTGGGCACAGATTGGCAGCTGCCTGGGCACAGATTGGCAGCTGCCTGGGCACAGATTGGTATTTCCCTGGTGGTCTAGGGGACATACCTGGTGGTCCAGTGTGGTGGCCATCCTGGTGGTCCTGGGTAGGACCCGAGGGGGGGCTGTGCTGATAAACAATCAGCACAGACCCCCCTGTCAGGAGAGCAGCCGATCGGCTCTCCTCTACTCACGTCTGTCAGACGCGAGTGAGGAAAAGCTCTACTCACCGGCTCTTCCTATTTACATAGTGATCAACCGTGATTGGACACGGCTGATCACGTGGTAAAGAGTCTCCGTCAGAGACTCTTTACCTAGATTGGTGTTGACTGACACCCCCCAACAACGATCACCATGATGCGCGCCCCCGGGGGCGCGCGTCGACGCGATATCCTGATCATGTCATATGACGTCCGGTCAGGAATATCAAACCACTTTGCCGCCGTCATTGTAATAGGGCGGGCGGCAAGTGGTTAATATAATATTTCACAGCAGGGCCTGTTCCAGCGCCCACCAAGAGTAACTGTGAGGACTTACAGTGTTGTGGCACCAGCACCACCACCACCACCAAAGGCCCAATTTTTCTAGCACTGTTCAACAACAGCAGGGCCCGTTCCTGTGCCCACCAAGAGTAACTGTGAGGGCTTACAGTGTTGTGGCAACACCAACACCTAAGATCCCAATTTCTGCAGAGTATATAGGGCAGGCCCGTACTTTCAAACATCCAACTTACAAATGACTCCTACTTGCAAACGGAAGGAGACACCAGGAAGTGAGATGAAATCTACCCCTAGGAAGGGAAATTCTCTCCTGTAAGAGTTAATATGGGAAAAACGTGTCTCCTCTCCACTGATGCTTTATCACCAATCCTTGTTTCACTAAAAACCCCAAATTTTTAAAAAACATTTGTCATTGGGACAGAAAGTGAGGTGAAATCTTCTGAAGAGGTGCACAGACAGCAAAACAAATGTTACAAAGATGATAACTCTTCCCTATGTTTTCCAAAAAGCTTAAAAATTAGACATGTGCATTCGTTTTCGTCCGAATGCATTTTCGTCCGAATTTCAGGTATTTTCGTTATCGTTTTAACAAACGATAACGAAAGTGCAGAATCCGAAAAACGAAAGATCCGACATAAACAAATGCTTTATTTTCGTTTTCGTTGCTACAATGGTTCGATATACACGGCCAGTCTCCTCTGTTGGTTTCTGCACACTAGCTGTTTCCACCTTGCTAGTTGTGCATGATATGCAGCATCAGATTTTCTCTTTCTGACAATTTACGTTTCATCAATGGAGATCATCCCACTACTCATATATTGTCACCCCACTACCTGATGCCGTTCAGACACCACATGCTGCCTCAGCTCCCGCCGCGAGGCTTGCTGCCCCCGGCCTACTCCATGCCATCTGTCATGTGCTGCGCTCAATGTCAGGGTTGGATTATTATGCATCAGCTCCTGATGAGTGGACAAAATCACCTACGAAACGCGTCGAGCTATACTTGATGCCTACTCTATCCATTGTACCTTGATGCCATCATTGTTCAATATTATGATTACATTATTCCTTTATGCAACTTTATTATCAGTCACCGGACATGCCACCATTGGCACTTACAGGCTATATGCTATGTTCTACCAATACCATTTTGACCACCATCTACTCTGTGGAATCATGTATTTAACTGTGTGTATTTGTCCATCGATTATGTTTATATTTTTGTGCCAATTATTTGTATATGTGTATATATATGAAATTCTCTCATTATATCTACTATGATCAATAAATTTACAATTTTAACCCTCCGCATTTCAACTGCTTCATTTTAAAGTCCCAAATCCCTTTCTATATATACCTGTCGGTAAATACCGGGATGGAGGCGACTAGTGCGCCTCATTTAAAGTCCCAACTCCCCCTCCATTGTTCGATATAGATAGGAGATTCGACATGATGATGACAATAACAATCTGTGTCCATCAAACCTGTGGTCGAATGTGCCTAACCTTAACTCTATTAGTCCAAGATTATTCTACATAGAGAGAAAAGATTCGACATAGAGAGAAAAGATTTGACGTAGGGGAGAAAAGATTTGACGTAGGGGAGAAAAGATAAATAAAAATAATGATGATGATGACTGTTATTGGCTGATTGTAACCAAAGAGGAGGAGCAGTAAAATAGCTAGAACTAAGTACACACGTACTTTGGCTTATGGCATCTGTTGAAAGTTCTAAGAAGATTCGACGGAGCAGGTAAACTATATGGCGTTGTACAGTTTAGCTGCTCCGTTGAATCTCCTTTGAACATTCGACAGACACCATAAGCCTTAAATGACAGATTCGACCTTAATTTGGATTTTCGGACGAATGCAATTTTTAACGAAAAACGAAATGAATAAAAACGAATTTCAGGAGTAACTAAATAAATTTATTTTTCGGATGAAAACGAAATTCCGAAATGAAATATTTCAGTGTGCACTTGTCTATTAAAAATTGTTTTTTTTTGGCTGGAGCTACACTTTAACCACCTCAATACAGGGCACTTTCACCCCCTTCCTGCCCAAGCCATTTTTCAGTTTTCAGCGCTGTCGCACTTTGAATGACAATTGCGCGGTCATGTTACACTGCACCCTAATGAAATTTTTATCTTTTTTTTCCCCACAAATAGAGCTTTCTTTTGATGGTATTTGATCACCTCTGCGGTTTTTACTTTTTGCGCTATAAACAAAAGAAGAGGGACAATTTTGAAAAAACACAATATTTTTTACTTTTTGCTATAATAAATTTCCAATTTTTTTTTTTAACAAATTTTTTCCTCAGTTTAGGCCATTATGTATTCTTCTACATATTTTTGGTAAAAAAAATTGTGATAAGCGTATATTGATTGGTTTGTGCAAAAGTTATAGCGTCTACAAAATAGGGGATAGATTTATAGCATTTTTATTATTTATTTATTTTTTACTAGTAATGGCGGCGATCTGCAATTTTTATTGTGACTGCGATATTGCGGCGGACACATCGGACACTTTTGACACATTTTTGGGACCATTCACATTTATACAGCGATCAATGCTATAAAATTGCATTGATTACTGTGTAAAAGTGACTGGCAGGGAAGGGGTTAACACTAGGGGGCGATCGAGGGGTTAATGTATGACCTAAGGAGGTGATTCTAACTGTGGGAGGAGGGGACTGACTGGGGGAGGTGACCGATCGGTGTCCCTATGTACAAGGGACACACCATCGGTCTCCTCTCCTCTCTGACAGGACATGGATCTGTGTTTACATGCACAGATCCACGGTCCTGCTCTGTTACCCGGCAATCGCGGGTGCCCGGCGGGCATCGCGGCCGCCGGGCACGCGCACCGGGTCCCGAGCGACGCAGCGCCCCCTAGTGGCTCGGGAGGGCGAGGACGTCATATGACGTCCGCCCAGAACAACAGAAGCCTCGTCCCGCCGTCATATGACGGTGGGCGGTGGCTTACTGGTTAAAAATGTACCAGCTCAAAATTACAAACAGATTCTACTTAACAACAAACCTACAGTCCCTGTCTTGTTTGCACCGTCTGTATACTGCTGTTCAGAGTATATAGGGCCTGGGGGCCCCACGCCTTTCCTTTTTTTAATTTGGGTGCGGGGTTCCCCTTAATATCCATACAAGACCCAAAGGGCCTGGTAATGGACAGGCGGGGGGGGGGGTACCCATGCCGTTTGTCTCACTGATTTTCATCCATATTGTCGGGACCCGACATTTCATTAAAGCCGCAAGCAGTTTTAAATGAATTTTATTCCTTTACAAATGTCATTTTGTGCAAGGACTGTTCTAAGCACGGGAAACACGCGCCATTTTACAGGCATACTATAGACACCCCCCAGGTACGATATTTAAAGGAATATTTCACTTTTTTTTTCACTTTAAGCATCATTAAAATCACTACTGCTGAAAAAACGGTTGTTTTTAAAACTTTTTTTTGCATTGATACATGTCCCCTGGCGCAGGACCCGGGTCCCCAAATCCTTTTTAGGACAATAACTTGCATATTAACCTTTAAAATGAGCACTTTTGATTTCGAACGTTCGAGTCCCATAGACTTTAACAGGGTTCTAGAGTTTGCGCGAACTTTCGGTCCGTTCGCAGGTTCTGTGTGCGAACCGAACCCTAGGGTGTTCGGCTCATCCCTAATCAGGACACTGATGATCAGTGCCCGGATTATCAGTGTAGATGTCCCATTTATTGGCTCTCCTCTCTTTACAGCGTGAAGAAAGGAATGCCAATAACCGGCACGTGTGTCTACATCATGATCAGCTGTGATAGGACACAGCTGATCATGTGGTAAAGGGCCACAGTGATTGGCACTTTACCCCAATCTGTGATCAGCTGTGTTCGAAGAACACAGCAATTACAGAACACGCCTGTGGTGCGTGGTTCTGGGAGGACGTTAGTAGACGATAAGTGGTTAAAGAGGACCTTGCATAAGAATGCAAGATCCACTAAATGTCAACCACCACCCCACTATGCAAAAAAGCAGCAAGCAAAAAACAAAACAAATCAAACATTAGGAGGACATGTAAAAATATACTTACATTACACTCCGGCTTCCACCCATGGTGCCTAGGTGAGGATGACATGATGGGCTTTCATAAGAAAATGGTCAGCTGAACAGTACATGTATTCATTCAGATATGTTGTATTTAATGTATGTTGCAGTGTTGCCAACTGCCCGTGTTTTTACGGGCAGCCCAAAAAAACCCAGGCAATTTTTTGGTGCCCGTAAAAGTCTGTAAAGTGATAAGCCTGCCAGTAAAAACATATGATTTCAGCCAGTGACGCTCTAAGCTCGACTGCGCATGTGCAGTTCCCGGCCTGACTGTGGGTGAATTTACTTGTACCCTCCGCCTTTCTCTCAGCGCACCTTATTAGAGTTCAGCACAGGAGATGCTGGGAGGGGGAGGAGTGGAGACAGTTTGCAGTGGAGGACGGAGTTCAGCCTAGCTTAAGGTAAGTTAGCTGAGCAACATGCAGTCCTGTCGGTGGCTTATCTTAGTGGGCAGGAGGAGGGGGAGAGGACAGGGCTCTGTGTAGCAGACTCCTGTCTCATGCTTTTACACTAGATCGTTTTTGTGTGTGACTGTGAACTGCTCTGCTTCTAAAGGGAGCACGTTTTCTGAGATCTCCCACCAATCACTATTATACCTCCCTGTCCCTACCCATTACCTGCTCACCAGGCACAGCCTCCTCTCCTGCATGACCACCTCATGTGTCAGGCTGTGGCACTACAAATCCCAGCATGCCAGGAGAGGGGAGGCAGCAGCAATATCACAGATGAGGCTGGTTTTGTAAATAAAAAGTGCTGGTGTTGTATAGTGTATTTTTATATAATGTATGATCATTAAATATTTGATTATTGATTGTGCTTGATGGTCTTAAGGTGTTTATTATTCATATATTTTTTAGTAAGTAGTGAGCAAATTTGGTGTGGAAGCGCACTGGAGTATTTTTATTTGTTTATAATGGAAAGAGTAGTGGAGTGATGAGGGAGGTGGATGGACAGAGAGATGGAAACAGTGGAATCAGTTTTTCAGGCGTACCTGAACAGACGCTCCAGGCATCTCTATGGAGCGATGGATGTCAGCGATGACACGATCCAGATGGATGGTGACCCTATTTTCTATCCGTCTGGCAGATCAGATCGGATGAAAACGGATAGGCTGTCCATTTTTATCCAATCCCCCATAGAGGAGAGCGGAGCTCTGACAGGTCCATCCCTGCTCAGTGAGCAGAGACAGACCTGTCATCTGCCGGCTCAGCGGGGATCAACGGAACGATCCATGCTGAGCAAGTGGAGTTCATGAAAATGGACATTACAGTGTGAAAGAGCCCTAAAGGATGGAGGTGTAGATTGGGTGACAGAGAGATGGATGATGGGATAGAGCAAGGCATGCAGGGATGTGAACTAGACAGAGAAATGGAGTGATGGAGCAAAGGACAGAGGGATGGAGTTTTGGAAAGATAGAGGGAGAGACAGAATAATAGAGGGATGAAAGTGATGGAGGATAAAAAAGGTGGAGGCATATAAGGCACAAGGATTGTTGGATGGACAGTATGATGGAGGGAGGGATGGAGCAAGAGATAAAAGGATGGAATTATGAAAAGATGAAAGAAGTGAGGGATAGAGTAACAGAGGAATGGAAGTGATGGAGGGTGAAGAGTTGGAGGTACCTGCAACAGAGGAAGGGATGGAGATGTGAAGGAGGGATGGAGATGGGAGAGGAGGTGAAGGAGGGAAGGAGACAGGAGGTGAAGGAGGGATGGGGATGGGAGGGATGGAGACAGGTGGTAATGGAGGGATGGAGACAGGAGGTGAAGGAGGGATGGAGACGGGAGGTGAAGGAGGGATAAAGTGATGGAGACAGGAGGTCTTTAGAATTGGGGACATAAATTCTTGTGATCCTGGTGGCTACCTGGGATTTCTGCTCACTTTCTGTGGTGGCTATGGAACAGAAATGAAGGGGACATCTCTCCAGTTGGACATACGTAACAAAATCTGATGGGTTATAATATTATATACTATAATACTATATCAAAAATAACATAAGAAATATTTTTTTTTACCTTAATATCTATCTTAAACCACATTGTTATATGCATATTGTACTTGTTTGTAGCTTAAGTACTGCAATTTGCACTGAAAACCGTAATTTTCTTACTTTTATAAAATGCCGTAAAAACTTGTCTGTGCCAGTAAATTTTGAGTTTCATGTCAGTGAATTTTAGTCTGGTAGCTTGTCAACACTGGTATGTTGGTTGAACTGGATGGACTTGTGTCTTTTTTTCAACCAGATTAAAGTGGTTGTCACCCAAAGAGGTAAAATCACTGCCAGCCCCTCTCTTGTATACAGCGATAACACCAGCTGTATATGTTTTTTTTAAAATGCTACTTCGATCCAGGGCTACAGCAGGAGGGGCCGAGATCTCCCTCTGACATCAGCCAGGAGGTCACGTGACTACCGCGCTGGCTGCTCAGCCCCTCCCGCTGTAGCCCTGTATCATAGTAGCAGAACAGCCGTGAGTCACGTGACCAGCATGAAGATAACAGAAAAAGAGTATTTAGAGACACCGTTTTAAAAAAACACTTACAGCATGTGTTATTGCTGTATACAAGAGAGGGGCTGGCAGTAACATTTAAATTTTTTTTATACTAATAGCGGCAGGGGGGGCAGAGACAGCTTACACAGACACAGAGCTGACAGGTAAGGAGGGGGGAGGAGGTTAGAGACGGACAGGAGAGCTGCGGATGACGGAGGCATGTAAACTGACCACGGTGTCAGGGTTCAGCAGCCATGATAAACCATGGTCAGTTTACAGGGGGAGGGCAGACCCAGGCAGGATCAGCTAGGTATTTTACAGCTTCCAGAGGGGCAGGTTAGACAGCACAAACACTGTGCTGTTTAATCGCTTCAGCCCCAGAAGATTTGGCTGCTGAATGACTGGGCCATTTTTTGCGATTCGGCACTGTGTCGCAATTGTCAGTTGTTGTACCTAAACATTGTTGTACCTAAACAAAATTGACGTCCTTTTTTTCCCACAAATGGAGCTTTCTTTTGGTGGTATTTGATCATCTCTGCGGTTTTTATTTTTTTGCGCTATAAACAAAAAAAGAGCGACAATTTTGAAAAAAACACAATATTTTGTACTTTTTGCTATAATAAATATCCCCATTTTTTTTTTTTTTAAAAAAAAGCTAATTTTTGCCTGAAGGGTCTGGTATGAGTTTTGAGGGGGACCCCCATGCCATTTTTTTTTATTTTGGCACGGGGTTCCCCTTAATATCCATACCAGGCCCTTCAGGTCTGGAATGGATATTAAGGGGAACCCCGTGCCAAAATTTAAAAAAAAATGACGTGGGGTCCCCCTCAAAATTCATACCAGACCCTTCAGGTCTGGTATGGAATTTGAGGGGGACCCCCATGCCAGTTTTTTTTTTAAATTTTGGTTCGGGGTTCCCCTGTGGGGAAATCCCATGCAGTTTTTTATCAATGAACTTTTATGTGTATTGACGGACCAGCAATTCATTAATAGCCGCAAGTAGTTTTAACCACTTGACCACTGGGCACTTAAACCCCCTTAATAACTAGACCAATTTTCAGTTTTTGGTGCTCTCACATTTTGAATGACAATTACTCAGTCACGCAACACTGTATCCATATGAAATTTTTGTCCTTTTTTTCACACAAATAGAGCTTTCTTTTGGTGGTATTTAATCACCGCTGGGTTCTTTATTTTTTGCGCTATCTTCGTTTCTGTTAAAAAATTTTGCAAATTAGTAATTTTTCTTCATATATTTTGGCCAAAATTTATACCACTACATATCTTTGGTAAAAATAACCCAAATTGGTGGATATTATTTGGTCTTTGTGAAAGTTATAGAGTCCAAAAGCTATGGTGCCAATATCTGAAAATTGATCACACCTGAAGTACTGACGGCCTATCTAATTTCTTGAGACCCTAACATGCCAGAAAAGTACAAATACCCCCCCAAATGACCCCTTTTTGTAAAGAAAACATTCCAAGGTATTTAGAAAGATGCATGGTGAGTTTTTTGAAGTTGTCATTTATCCCACAATTCTTTGCAAAAATCAATACAATTAAAAAACTGAGCAGGAAGGTGGGACTTTATTGAGGTGCGAGGTGTGTAAAGCCACGCGCCTCCATCCCCGAAAATTTGGACAAGAAAAAGGAGCAAAAAAGTGGGACTTTGAATGAAACATGCACTCCGGGAGACAACACAACAACCATGAACATGGCAGGTACCCAAGAATAGAGCAGAACCAAAAAGGTTGAGTGGAAGCATCACATGACATCAATTGGCATTAAATGGTTTAATAGTATAAAATTGTAACAAAAGTACAAATTGTAACATGATCTATGCTGGTACTATAGAAACCCAGATCTATGAAAGACAAGTCTTACATTATACATAAAATGTAGCAGAAATACAATGTAATAACATAATTGATTTATACTGTAAACATTGTAGAAAACAGTTTCATAAAAAGCAGGTCTCCATAACAATCCATTGTAATCTTAGTTGGTAGGTAAAATCCAATTAAATGTAAAATAAAAATAAAAATAAAAAATGATGCAATTATAGACATAGGGGGGCAAATGTTGGCTCACAATCCCATAGTAAAACAACCTAATTGGTTCATGCCATACATATTGTAGATAGCCAAATTCACTGAAGTGTGTCTTCATGGTAGATAATTATAGTCATAGTTGATTGGTATAGTCCAATTGGTGTAAATGTAAAGTATGTATGTATTGGTGTAAATGTAGAGTGATAATAGTATGGTATAAACAGAAGGGCATCTATTGGCTCGACGCGTTTCGTGGCGACCGCCACTCTTCAGGAGCAAGTATGAGGTAGGTGTCTATAAATATTAAAAAACATCTAAATTAAAGAAAATTGTATAGTCAGTCTGTGTAAATGGGGAGGAGGGGTGAGGAGAAAAGGGGGGGGGCAGGGCCTGATTCTCAAAGCTACTCACAGGTACTCCTATGAGGTTGGGCATATGCATGGAACAACATTCCCCAAAGATAATCCCCATAGATATGGAAATAGGTGTGATCTACGTGATAACCATCTAAAAGAAAAAGGGATAAATGGTAGATATATATATATATATATATATTGTAACCTGGGGGACAGGTAGCAGGTACAAAGCTCCCTGGGATGAGCAGTCTTTCAGGCACAGATACCAAATCCAGTGGAATAGTGACAAACAGTGCGGTGTTTATTTGTGATATATACAAGTCTATTTACAGGTGCTGTACAGTGTTCCAAAAGAAACAAATAGGAACAAAAATAGCCAAAACAAAACCTAGCCGTGTCTCGGCACTAACTAAACAATATTTACAGATCCTAACTACTAAGCTGAGCAAGCCTACAGCTTGTCAGCTTCCACATACCTTTTTGCACTCTTACACAGAAGTTCTCTGAGTATCCCAGGCCAAGAGCAAGGCTGTCTTGCTCAGGTGAGCTTTAAATTAGCCTGGGGGAGAGGACCAAGACCAGAACTGGACCATGGATCAGAGATCCCTGAACCTGTATGAGAGGAGCCTGGGAGATGTATAAACCCCGAACAGGACTTTTCCTGGCTCTCTCTGGGACGCTCTGCTACATATCCTCCCCCCTTGTTTCAACCCCAGGGTTGGAACACCTGTAGCCCAACAGGAGTGAACACGGGACAGGGCATCTACATTCCCCATCTCAACACCTGGCCTGTGTTTTACAGTGAATGAGTAATCCTGTAGAGCCAAAAACCACCGGTTCACCCGTCTATTAGTCTCCTTCTTTTGGGCCATCCATTTCAGAGGAGCATGGTCCGTTATTAACTCAAACTGGCGTCCTAACAAATAGTACCTGAGTGCATCCACGGCCCACTTTATGGCTAAACACTCCTTTTCAATGACTGCATACCTTTGCTCATGGTCGTTGAGCTTTCTGCTTAGGTACACCACAGGGTGTTCTTCCCCATTGTGTACCTGTGATAGTACTGCCCCGATACCAACATCAGACGCATCCGTCTGAACCAAAAAATCTTTGGAGAAATCGGGGGAGTACAGTACTGGCTGTGCACAAAGAGCCTTCTTCAGGACTTGGAAAGATTCCTCTGCTACTGAGGACCATTTCACCATTACAGAGTCTTTCCCTTTCGTAAGGTCTGTCAGTGGGGCAGCTATAGTTGCAAAATTTGGGATAAATCTTCTATAATACCCCGCAATGCCAAGAAAGGCCCTGACCTGCTTCTTGTTTGCAGGACGTGGCCATTCCTGGATAGCTTCTATTTTATTCACTTGAGGTTTTATGACACCACGCCCAATAGTGTAGCCCAAATACTTGGCTTCCTCTAGACCAATGGCACATTTCTTTGGATTTGCTGTAAAACCTTCTTTGAAGAGGGAATCAAGGACAGCCTGGACACGGGGCAAGTGAGACTCCCAGTCAGTGCTATGTACCACTATGTCATCTAGATATACTGCTGCATATTGTCGGTGGGGTCTTAGAGTCCTGTCCATGGCCCTTTGAAATGTGGCGGGGGCATTTTGCAACCCAAAAGGCATTTTTTTATAATGAAAGGAACCCTCCGGAGTCACAAATGCAGTCTTCTCTTTGGCGCTACCAGTCAGGGGTATTTGCCAATAACCTTTTGTCAAGTCCAAAGTGGTCAGATAGCGAGCCTTGCCAAGTCGGTCTATAAGTTCGTCCACTCTGGGCATTGGGTACGTGTCAAACTTTGTCACTGCATTAAGCTTCCTGAAGTCATTACAGAACCTCCAAGTGCCATCCGGTTTTGGGACTAACACGATGGGGCTAGACCAGTCACTATTGGATTCCTCAATAACATCTAGCTCCAACATTCTTTTAACTTCCTCGCTGATGTCCTTTCTCCTCGCTTCAGGAATTCGGTATGGTTTTAGCTTGACACGGACCCCAGGTTCAGTAACAATATCATGCTGAACTGCTGAAGTCGTGCCAGGTAACTCTGAAAATTTCTCTCTATTTCTTATCAGGAATTCTCTAGTTTCCTGCTTTTGAGAATATGACAGGGTGTCTGGAATCGTGACCTCAGGGATCAGAGGGGACTCAGTACTCTTAGGTGTTACCGGGAGGGACCTCGCAGTTAACGCCGGTCTATCCTTCCAGGGCTTTAACAGGTTTATGTGGTAAATCTGTTCGGGCTTCCTTTTTCCTGGTTGATATATTTTGTAATTGACCTCCCCAACTCTTTCAATTACTTCAAAGGGACCCTGCCACTTAGCCAGGAACTTGCTCTCAACAGTGGGAACTAACACCAGGACCCTATCACCAGGTGAGAAAACACGGAGTTGGGCCCCCCTGTTGTATATCCTCTGTTGAGCTGTTTGGGCCTGCAGTAAGTGTTCTTTTACCAACGGCATGATTGCTGCAATCCTGTCCTGCATTTGAGCGATATGCTCAATGACACTTTTATGGGGTGTCTGCTCCCCCTCCCAAGTTTCTTTGGCTATGTCCAAGAGTCCCCGAGGGTGTCTCCCATAAAGCAACTCAAAGGGAGAGTACCCCGTGGAGGACTGGGGAACCTCCCTGATGGCAAACATCAAGTATGGTATCAGGAAGTCCCAGTTTTTCCCATCCTTGTCAACAACCTTTTTTAACATGCTTTTTAATGTTTTATTGAAGCGTTCCACCAAGCCATCCGTTTGAGGATGGTACACCGAGGTTCGCAATTGCGTCACCTTAAATAACTTGCACAGCTCTCTAGTTATTCGTGACATAAATGGGGTGCCCTGGTCTGTAAGGACTTCTTTAGGGATTCCAACACGACTGAACACCATAAACAGCTCTTTGGCAATGTTTTTAGCAGACGCGGTGCGTAAGGGAATTGCCTCTGGGTAATGGGTAGCATAATCCATGATTACGAGGATATGCTGATGACCTCGGGCAGACTTGGGGAGTGGACCCACAAGGTCCATGGCAATCCTCTCAAAGGGCACTTCAATAATGGGCAAGGGCACTAAAGGACTTCGGAAGTGTTGTAGTGGGGCTGACATCTGACACACAGGACAGGATTGACAATAATTCTCAATATCCTTCTGTATTCCGGGCCAATAAAACCTGCGCAACACCCTTTCCGTAGTTTTCTCAACCCCTAAATGACCTCCTAGCAAGTGCCCATGGGCAAGTTCCAACACCACCCGTCTGTATGGCTTAGGGACCACCAACTGTTCAACCACTTCATCATTTTTTTTACATACACGATACATTAAATCCTCATTGCTGCTAAAATAAGGAAAACAGAGCCTGTCCCCTGATTCGACAGGTACATCATTAATCACCATTACATTTTCCCAGGCCCTGGCAAGGGTTGGGTCTTTTCTCTGCTCGGTACCAAAATTTTCCTTGTGTACATTAAGGTCAGCAAACTCCAACGTAGGCTCAGATTCAGCAGATGGCTGTCCAGCTCCACTGGTTGTGGGGACCTCCTCAGGCTCCTCCAGCTCTCCTGCCATAACTGAGAAAGGAAAACCTGGGGAGCCCTGAGAAGAGTCCCCTGAACCCATATTGTCAGTAGCGGCCAGGAGTTCTGGCTCTGTCACTGAGTCAGCTACTGCGACCGGGTCGGGACGATCCCACAGTTCCCAAAACTTAGGGAAGTCCCTACCAATGATGGCCTCGTGCACCAAGTGGGGCACAAGTCCGACCGGATGGGTCACCGTACCTAAGCCAGTTTTAAACTGAACAGTGGCTATAGGATACTCGCGGGTATCCCCATGTACACAGATCACAGCAACTTTTTTAGCATGCAAATTCACAGTGTCAACCATCTCAGCTGTAACCAAAGTCACTAGACTTCCAGAGTCTAGCAAGGCCGTAATAGGCTTATTATTAACAGTCATTTGGCACATGTGTTTTCCCATACTTGGTGCTGCAGCGCATGAAACAGCAGCAAACATAGACTGCCTTCTAATAGACAGATCGCACTGCATTGGTTCATCTGTCAATGGACAGTTTGCTGCAACATGTCCCAGTTCTTGGCAACGAAAACACCTGATGTTTCCCCAGTTTGGTTTGCTGACAGGCAGTAGCTTCCCTTGTTTGGGACGCCAAACTTCAGTCCTGGCACCAAAAATCCTCCCCCCTATTTCCTTGCCATGCTTACCACCCACTTCCCCTGGAACAGTCTTACCGGTTGCCTGGGGAGACCGTGGCTTTGGGCGGAAAGTCCGTGCGGCTGTAGGGGTGGTGACCAGGTTCTCTGCAGCAAAGTACCTTTCAACAAGTTCCACGAGGTTGTCCGCCGAGTTGGGGTCTCCTTGACTCACCCACTTCTGCAGGGGAACTGGTAGGGACCTCAGGAACCGGTCCATGACCACACGCTCCACTATTTGTGGCCCAGACAGGGACTCCGGCTGTAGCCATTTTCTCACCAAGTGAATTAGGTCGAACATCTGCGATCTTGGGGGCCTCTCGTCTTGGAAGAACCAGCTGTGGACCCGCTGTGCTCGAACTGCCAAGGTGACACCAAGTCGCACCAGGATTTCCCGCTTGACCTTTTCATAGTCTCCTGCTTCTGCTGACTCCAAATCATAGTAGGCCTTCTGCGATTCTCCAGACAGCAAGGGGGCGACCAGTCCTGCCCACTGGGTTTTGGGCCAACCTTCCCTCTCAGCGGTCCGTTCAAAGGTTAAGAGAAAGGCCTCCGGATCATCATCTGCAGTCATCTTGGAAAGAAAGCGACCCACATGGATGGCTGAGGGCTTGTCTCCAACAACATTAACTTTAGCAGGTGACCACTGTGCTAGCGTCTCCACAACCGCAGCCAAGGTTTTCCTATCCTCTTTTGCATCAGTGGCTAGCTGTTCAAACAGCCTCTGCGATAGCTCCTGTACAGCACCAATCTGTTGGCACAGCGCCTTTGTTTTCTTCCTGTACGATAGTGTTTGTTTGCTGCAGTGCAACGTTTGCTTGTTGCTGTGCAGCATTGGATTGTTGCTGTGCAGCATTGGATATCACCAATTGTTTTAGGATTTCCTCCATGTTTAGTCACTCTAGGTACTGGCCTTTTAAGTAGTAACTTACTACAGCTGGTCGCAGTCTCCACCATATGTAACCTGGGGGACAGGTAGCAGGTACAAAGCTCCCTGGGATGAGCAGTCTTTCAGGCACAGATACCAAATCCAGTGGAATAGTGACAAACAGTGCGGTGTTTATTTGTGATATATACAAGTCTATTTACAGGTGCTGTACAGTGTTCCAAAAGAAACAAATAGGAACAAAAATAGCCAAAACAAAACCTAGCCGTGTCTCGGCACTAACTAAACAATATTTACAGATCCTAACTACTAAGCTGAGCAAGCCTACAGCTTGTCAGCTTCCACATACCTTTTTGCACTCTTACACAGAAGTTCTCTGAGTATCCCAGGCCAAGAGCAAGGCTGTCTTGCTCAGGTGAGCTTTAAATTAGCCTGGGGGAGAGGACCAAGACCAGAACTGGACCATGGATCAGAGATCCCTGAACCTGTATGAGAGGAGCCTGGGAGATGTATAAACCCCGAACAGGACTTTTCCTGGCTCTCTCTGGGACGCTCTGCTACAATATATATATATATATATATATATATATATATATATATATATATATATATATATATGTTTATATGTACGTGGAGAAACAACTAGTGTAAGTGGTGAGAAAAGTATGTTAGTGCAGGTGTCAGTCAAAAACAGGGAAGAGTGACAGAAAGTGGAAGCAGTGCAAAGTCATAGGGGGATTAAACGCCAAAAGGGGAAGAAAAAGGAGGGAAGAGAAGGGCAAAAAATGGTGGAAGAAGCCAAGAGGATTACCTAGAAAAAGAGGTGTGGGCCATATTGGTATATATATCTACCATTTATCACGTAGATCACACCTATTTCCATATCTATGGGGATTATCTTTGGGGACTGTTGTCTGATACCGGACTTCCATCTGTGTACTCTGGGCCAGTCCACCTCAGCTCCCAATAGGCTGATGTTTCGCCGGTTGGCCCCCAGCCTTCCATGCCTATGCCCAACCTCATAGGAGTACCTGTAAGTAGCTTTGAGAATCGGGCCCTGCCCCCCCTTTTCTCCTCACCCCTCCTCCCCATTTACACAGACTGACTATACAATTTTCTTTAATTTAGATGTTTTTTAATATTTATAGACACCTACCTCATACTTGCTCCTGAAGAGTGGCGGTCGCCACGAAACACGTTGAGCCAATAGATGCCCTTCCGTTTATACCATACTATTATCACTCTACTACTACATTTACACCAATTGGACTATACCAATCAACTATGACTATAATTATCTACCATGGAGACACACTTCAGTGAATTTGGCTATCTACAATATGTATGGCATGAACCAATTAGGTTGTTTTACTATGGGATTGTGAGCCAACATTTGCCCCCCTATGTCTATAATTGCATCATTTTTTTTATTTTTTTTTATTTTACATTTAATTGGATTTTACCTACCAACTAAGATTACAATGGATTGTTATGGAGACCTGCTTTTTATTAAACTGTTTTCTACAATGTTTACCGTATAAATCAATTATGTTATTACATTGTATTTCTACTACATTTTATGTATAATGTAATGCCGCGTACACACGGTCCTACTTTTCGTCTACAAAAGTCCAACGGACGCTGATGGACTAAAGCTGGCTGGTAATCCGATCGTGTGTGGGCTTCTCCGGACTTTCAACTGACTTTTTTAGCCTCAAATCCGACGTACTTTAGATTTGAAACATGTTTTAAAACTTTACTTCGTAACTACGACGGACCCCGAAATCCGCTCGTCTGTGTGCTAGTCCGACGGACAAAAAGCCACGCTAGGGCACCTATTGGCTACTGGCTATGAACTTCCTTATTTTAGTCCGGTGTACGTCATCACGTACGAATCCGTTAGACTTTTGTGTGGTCGTGTGTAGGCAAGTCCGTTCGTTAGAAAGTAGGCCGCAAGTCCGCCGCAAGTCCACCGAAAGTCTGCCGGAAGTCTGTCGGACAGGCTGTCCGACTTTTGTAGACGAAAAGTACGACCGTGTGTACGCGGCATAAGACTTGTCTTTCATAGATCTGGGTTTCTATAGTACCAGCATAGATAATGTTACAATTTGTACTTTTGTTACAATTTTATACTATTAAACCATTTAATGCCAATTGATGTCATGTGATGCTTCCACTCAACCTTTTTGGTTCTGCTCTATTCTTGGGTACCTGCCATGTTCATGGTTGTTGTGCTGTCTCCTGGAGTGCATGTTTCATTCAAAGTCCCACTTTTTTGCTCCTTTTTCTTTTGCAAAAATTAAGTTTTTTTTCGTTTTTTTTTCCACAAAATTGTCATATTAGCAGGTTATTTCTCACACACAGCATAGGCATACCACAAATTACACCCCAAAACACATTCTGCTATTACTCCCGAGTATGGCGATACCACATGTGTGAGACTTTTACACAGCATGGCCACATACAGAGGCCCAACATGCACGGAGCACCTTCAGGTGTTCTCGAGCACACAGGCCAATTCTGACATTTCTCTCCTACATGTAAAAATCATCATTTATTTGCTAGAAAATTACATAGAACCCCAAAACATTATATATGTTTTTTTAGCAAAGACCCTAGAGAATACAATGGCGGTCATTGCAACTTTTTATCTCGCACAGTATTTGTGCAGCAATTTTTCGAACGCTTTTTTTTGGAAAAAAACTGTTTTGTGCTTTAAAAAAAAACAAAACAGTAAAGTTAGCCCAATGTTTTTGCATAATGTGAAAGATGAAGTTAAGCCGAGTAAATAGATACCCAACATGTCACCTTTCAAAATTGCACATGCTTGTGGAATGGCGCCAAACTTCGCTACTTAAAAATCCCCATAGGTCGACGCTTTAAAATTTTTTATTATAATTATTGCTCTCGCTCTACCGATTGCAGCGATACCTCACATGTGTGGTTTGAACACCGTTTTCATATGTGGGCGGGACTTACGTATGCGTTCTCTTCTGCATGCGAGCACACGGGGACAGGGGCGCTTTAAAAAAAAAATTTTTATTGTTCATTTTACTTTATTTATTTTAGTTTGATGCTTTTTTCCAAAAAAAATTTTTTTTCATCACTTTTATTCCGTTTACATAAACATCCCTTGTCATAGGAATATGGCATGACAGTTCCTCTTTACAGTGAGATATGGTGTCAATAAGACCCCACATCTCACCTCTAGGCTGGGAAGCCTGAAATAAAAACAAAAAAACGATCCTGGCTTCGATCATTGCAGTGAGTTGGTAGAAGCACCGGAGGGCGGCGGGAGGGGGGATGTCTCCTCTCACCTCCCATAAGAATGATCAAGCAGTGGAACAGCCGCTATGATAATTTCTATGGTGTAGGGAATCGCTGGCTGAAAAAGCTGATATCTGAATAATGCCTGTAGCTGCACCCATCATTCAGATATCCCCGCACAAAGTCAAGGACGTCGTATGACGGCCGGCGGGCGGGAAGTAGTTAAAACGCATTTTTTTTAAACACAAAGTTGTCCATTTATACAATATTTCTAACACATAGCATGTACATACCAAAAATGACACCCCAAAATAGATCCTCCTACTCCTCCTGAGTACGGCGATACCACATGTGTGAGACTTCCACAGGCTGGCCACATACAGAGGCCCAGTATGGTCGAGTATGGCTGAGCATGGCGGAGTATGGCTGAGCATGGCTGGGTATGGCTGGGTATGGCTGAGCATGGCCGGGTATGGCTGGGTATGGCAGGGTATTGCAGGATATCGCCGAGTATGACTGGGTATGGCAGAGTATGGCTGGGTATCACCGAGTATTGCAGAGTATGGCTGGGTATTGCAGAGTATGGCTGGGTATGGCAGGATATGGCACAGTATTGCGGGGTATGGCAGAGTATTGCAGAGTATGGCGGGGTATTGCAGAGTATGGCAGGGTATGGCAGGGTATCGCCGAATATGGCTGAGCTTGGCTGGGTATGGCTGAGTATGGCAGGGTATTGCAGAGTATCGCTGAGTATGACTGGGTATGGCTGGGTATGGCAGAGTATGGCTGGGTATCACCGAGTATTGCAGAGTATGACTGGGTATGGCTGGGTATGGCAGAGTATTGCGGGGTATGGCAGAGTATTGCGGGGTATGGCAGAGTATTGGAGGGTATTGCAGGGTATTGCAGAGTATTGCAGAGTATTGCGGGGTATTGCAGAGTATTGCAGAGTATCGCGGGGTATTGCAGAGTATTGCGTGGTATTGCAGTGTATTGCAGAGTATTGTGGGGTATTGCAGAGTATTGTGGGGTATTGCAGGGTATTGCGGAGTATTGCACAGTATTGTGGGGTATTGCAGAGTATTGCGGGGTATTGCAGAGTATTGCACAGTATTGTGGGGTATTGCAGAGTATTGCACAGTATTGTGGGGTATTGCAGAGTATTGCACAGTATTGCAGGGCATTGCAGAGTAGTGCAGGGTATTGCAGAGCATTGAGGGATGGCTGAGCATGGATGGATGGATGGCAGTTGTCACAGAGCAGAGCTGTGGGCACTACAGATGCAGCCCACAGCGCTGCTGCCATCCGATCCCTTCCCCTCTCCGTCATGAGATGATGCTGGTTTGTTTACATGTGATCGCTCCGTATTTGACGGAGCGATCACATGGTAAACGGCCGGTCACGGATGATCTCCGGTGCGCGCCCCAGGGGGCGCGCGAGAGCGGAATTCTGGGAGGGCATCACTGTACGCCCTCCCAGGGTTAAGGAACCGCCCTGGAGCTGTAATTCGGCTATGGGCCGGTTGTTAAGTGGGACATGGTATAGAATTTAGGGGGACCCCCACACCAGTTTTTTTTTAAATTTTGGTTCGGGGTTCCCCTGTGGGGAAATCCCATGCAGTTTTTATCAATTAACTTTTATGTGTATTGTCGGACCGGCAATTCATTAATAGCTGCGAGTAGTTTTAAATGACTTTTTTCCTTTGAAATGTAATTTTGCTGTCAGACTGTTCTAAACACGGGAAACATGCGCCCCTTTACAGAAATACTATAGACACCCCCTAGGGACGAAATTTAAAGGAATATTACACTTTTATTGTTTGACTTTAAGCATTATTAAAATCACTGTTCCTGAAAAAACTTCAGTTTTTAAAACTTTTTTTTGCATTGATACATGTCGCTTGGGGCAGGACCCGGGTCCCCAAACCCTTTTTAGGACAATACCATGCAAATTAGCCTTTAAAATTAGCACTTTTGATTTTGAACGTTCGAGTCCCATAGACTTCAATGGGGTTCTAACGTTCGTGCAAAGTTTTGGTCCGTTCACAAGTTCTGGTGGGAACCGAACTGGGGGGTGTTCGGCTCATCCCTAGCAGCCACCCTATTCCACCAGATTGTGGAGCTGTTATCTCCCAGCCCACTTCCCAAAGCTCAGCTGTTTGGGCTTTTTTTGGCACATGTGCAGCCGATCGCACTGTTGCAATTTGCAATCTCTGCCACAAGCAGATCAAGCACGGCAAAAACAACAGCCATTTGGGCACTACATGCTTGACAAGGCATTTAACCTCCCACCACTCAGCCTGTTGGCAAGAGCACCTGAAAGCCACACACAAGGGACACAATTCTTCCCCTTCTCACGCCTCACCTTTCAGGACTACCCCCACTATATCTCATGACCTCTCAGCAGCCTGCACTGACAGGGATGATGGTATAGCAAAGGATGCCACAGGTCCTTGCAACGTGTTTGCCAGCAACACACCACCAGCTGTGCAAATTTCTCTGCCCCAGCTGCTGCAGCACAATAAAAATACAATTCCTGCCACCCACATGCCCAGCGTCTACATTCCAGCTTGTCCAAAAAGAAAGCTTGCAGGGAAGATCAATTTAAATGTCATTTTTTTTCTTTATAAATGTCAGTTTTGCTGCAGCGAGTTCTATACACAGTACTGATGCGCCACTTTACAGGCAGACTGATGGGACCCCCCCAGGCACTATATATAAAGGAATTTTGCATTTTTATTGTTTCACTTTAGGCATCATTAAAATCACTGCTCCTTTAAAAAACAATCTTTTTTAAAAGTTTTTTAAAAGTTTTTTGCATTGGTACATGTCCCCCAGGGCAGTAGCTGGGCCCCCATACCCTTTTTATGGCCAATAACTTGTAGATAACCATCAAAATAGGGACTTTGGATTTTTCAAGTTTGGTTCCCATAGAATTTAATGGGGTTCGTCATTTAGTTCTGAACTTTTGCGATGGGGTTCATCATTCGGTTCTGAACTTTTGCGATGTTCGAGAGTTCTGGCGTGAACCGGGGGGTTTTCGGCCCATTTCTAATTGTTTCTAGCCTACAGGCTGAAGAGGAAAAATCTATATTTGTATGGCCAGTTTTAGTTGGACCTCTATTAGCAGGATGTGTTTTCAGAGACAGAAATGACACCAAGCTATGCAGTGGAATAATATCCTTACAGGATGTCTGCAACTTATAAGTCGACCTCAATGCATTGTTTAATTGGGCACCTAAGTGGCAAATGAGGTTTAATGTCGATAAATGTAAAGTTATGCACTTAGGGGCTAAGAATATGCGTGCATCATACACACTAAGGGGAGTACAACTGGGGGAATCCATAGTGGAGAAGGATCTGGTGGTTTTGGTAGACCATAAGCTTAATAATAGCATGCAATGCCAAGCTGCAGTTTTCAAAGCAAGCAAAGTCTTTTTTGTATTAAGAGAGGTATAGACTTCGGAGAGAGAGACATAATTTTGCCCCTGTACAAATCATGAGTAAGGCTTGATTCACACCTGTGCATTTTTAGTGTTTTTTGCATTTTTCAGATTTGCACTACAGTCCATTTAACATGGTTTCCTATGGACCACGTTCTGTTGAGCAAATCTGCAAAATGCAAAAAGCACTAAAAATGCATAGGTGTGAATCAAACCTAATACCTCATCTGGAATATGCAGTTCAGTTTTGGGCACCAGTTCTCAAAAAGTATATCAAGGAACTGGAGAAAGTGCAGAGAAGGGCAACCAAAGTGATAAGAGGCATGGAGGAGCTCAGCTATGAGGAAAGATTAGAGGAACTGAATTTATTCTCTATTGAAGGGGGGAAAGGGGGGATATGATCAACATAAGGGGTCCATATAGTGAACATGGTATTGAGTTATTCATTTTAAGGTCATCACAGAGGACAAGGGGGCACTCTTTACGTCTAGAGGAAAAAAGATTTCATCTCCAAATACGGAAAGGTTTTCCTCACACTAATGCACACATGATCGCACATTCTGTGGGATTTTTTTTGACGGATGTTGGCTCAAACTTGTCTTGCATACACACGGTCACACAATGTTGTCAGAAATTCTGAACATCAGGAACGCAGGGATGTACAACATGTACGACGGCACTAGAAAGAGGACGTTCAATACCAAGTACGCCATCCTTTGGGCTTCTTCTGCTAATCTTGTGTTAGTAGAAGTTTTGTGACAGCCGATTTAAGCTTTTCAGACTTGTGCTTTTCCGATCGCTACTGCTCTTCAGTTTGTGCTTGTGGGTTCGTATATGGTTTTCAGTGTGTGTAGTCAGTTAGCATTTGTTTTGTCAATGCGTATTTTATAGTACGTGTTTGAATTTGCAGTGCGTTCTTGTCCGTTTGTTTCTGATTTGCAGCTCGCTCTTCTCAGGCCTTTTGTTTTTCAGTGTGTTCTGTTAGTTCGTTCTGACCAGCCGACCATTTTCTAACCATGTTGCGGGTACGTACTCGTCATAGAGTTCGTGCTGTGCAGGGGCTTGGTGTTGGGGTTCTTACTTTGACCCAAGCCCAGTCCATGAACAGGGCGGGTCGGAGTTCATAAACCAAGAATTGGTTGCTCCAGCGTGACCAATTTGTGCACATGTCTTTGTTGCGGGAGATCCAGGAGAATAATCCTGATAATTTCAGGAATTATCTCTGGATGACGGACCCCTGTTTTTCACTGTCTGTTGGCTTTGCTGTCCCCTTATATTATCAGGCAGGACACCTGCATGCGGCAAGCCATCACTCCTGAACAGAGGCTAGTCTGCAGGACATCAAGTTCTTGACAGGCATGCTCCCCCAGGCTCTGGGAATCATTATTCCGGAGACCTGGTCTGCCATTATACAGGTCCTGCAGAAGGACTATATTAGGGTAAGGTTTATCCTTTAACATCACATTCTATGTATTTAATGTTTGCTAATGTAGTGTATTTATTTGATCATTCCCTAATTACCATGATTGTAATATGCTGTGAATCTCCTATTTATCCTCATGCATGCTGTAATTTTTTAAACTTCCTTATTTGTCCTTCATGCATATTTGCCTCCTGGGCCCATACACACCTAGCCTAGTCACTTAACAATGTATTTTGTCAGCTCCATAGTACTGCTTTACCCTGCACACCCCTTAAAATGTGTTTAAATGTTATTTGTGTGCCTAAATTCATGCAGAGTGCCAGAGGCTTTTTTTGGGGTCCCAAAATCATTTGTAACCCTCCCTCCCCCCAACCGCTAAGTCAACCGATACCAATCCTCTATCTGATGACTTTGCCCAACCCATACACATTATACCTACCTCTTTTGTGGTCAGATTTATGGATGAATTCACCAAAGCATTTAATGAAAGGGCCTGCCTGAATACTTTCAAATGGTACTGTTTAAAGTTTTGTTCTCCAATTATCTTGATAGATAATTGCAGAATGTAAAAAAGTGCTTTAATTAGGACAGTGTGTATTTATATTTTTGTATTATGATGCTTCTTACCTGTCCAGTGGGCTGCCAATAGTGTAAGTAAGGAAGGGCTGGCCAAAGTAACACACATGTTTTATGTATTCAGCTCTCAATGAAGTAGAGAGGGTTACCTGTCCAAAACACCCCCCCCCTAAAATTTGTACAATGGGCCATCGGGGGGGGGATCTGATAAGTGGACCTTAGTTTTTTTCTTTAAATACTTCTTAAAATAAATGTTATACTGATGTTGGCCAAGAATGTTTGTGTCTAATCTGCTTGCAATGTTATGTGCAAAAGTAATAATTATTTTTTTTTGTTTGACTCCACAGTTTCCTTCAACGCCACAGGAATGGCAGACTGTGGCTTCCCAATTTGCCCAGCAGTGGGACTTTCCCAACTGCAGAAGGGCAATAGATGGGAAACGCGCCCACATCGTTCCACCCCCAACTCGGGGTCATACTATTATAATGGGTTTAATAGTATAGTGATGTTGGCAGTGGTGTCGGCTACTTACGCGTTCTTGTATGTGGACATGGGGAAAAATGGCCAGATGTCGGATGGTGGAGTCATCGCCTAGACCGAGTTTTACAGACGGCTCCAGAATGGCAGCTTGGGCTTGCCACCTCTGGAAGACAATGTGGAAGGACTCCCATTCGTCTTCATCGTGGATGAAGCATTTGCGCTGGGGGGACCATCTTATGCGGTCATTCCCTATGAGGACCCTCACCCCGGACCAGAGGGTTTTTAATTACCGGCTGGCCAGAGCCAGAAGAGTGGTGGAGAATGCTTTTGGGATAATGGCCAGCCGGTTCCACCTATTTCTGACACCAATCCACATGGCGGAATATAAACTCAACCATATTGTGCTTGCCTGCTGCCTTCTACACAATTTTCCAAGAAAAAATGCAACGAACTATGTGGCCTCAGTTGGGACTGAGGCCGGCTTTCCTGATCCTTCAACCCTGATGGCACTTGAAGCTGGCCGTCCTGGCTTGCCCCCCAAAGCGCCCGCGAAGTGAGACAAAAATATCTGGAGTACTTTGCGGGTAGGGGGGCCATTGATATGTCACAGAATCTCTAAACATTTTAAATCCAATATATTTTTGGATAAACTGAAATAATATTTCCTTTGATTTACTGCTTGTGTTTCTTTCTTTTGTGATTTTTTGTGAGTCACGAAAATGGCGTGATTGTGGCAAATTAAAAAGCACCGTCGGAGATATTTACTAAAGAAAAATGCACTTTGCATTCCAAGTGCACTGCAAAAGTGCACTTGAAACTGCACTTGAAAGTGCACTGAAAGTGCACTTGTAGTGCAAAGTGGATTTCCCTTTAGTAAATAACCCCCATTGTCACTGTAAACACCAACTTAGTGCCAAAACTGCAATTGAGCATTGAAAGAAAAAGCCACACATTGTTGTTTTTCTAAATTTTTACTCTGTGCACATTCACATGTGCGTTAGAAAAGGGTTTTTGAACAAACCAACTTATATTTGGAATAACATTTTTGTGTTTGACAGTACTAAATTTTTTTTGTGGTAAACAGGCATGTTTAAAAGCATAAAACAATACACAACTCAGGAACTTACAAAGTTCAACTTTGATAAATTGAAGGCAATAACAGACATTAGTATGTCCAAACTGTGTTGATATTGCTTTCATCAGATGGGGTGATGTCACCCCTGTGAAAGACAAATTTTGAAGATGCACACAAATTGACAGTCAAAATGGGGATGTTGATACCATGCCTAATGTCAACATGTGCTAGCTCCCATCATGGGGGATCAATGGACGTGTTTCGGGGTGCAACCCCTTCCTGTCAACTACTTTAGTTGCGAGGAAGGGGTTGCACCCCCAAAACACGTACATTGATATCCCATGATGGCAGATAGCACATGGTGTCACTCTGTGTGCATCTTCAAAATTTGGCTTTCAATAGACTTCAAAAAAGTGAACAAATGATTTAAAATATCAACAAATGTAAAAATGTTGTTGTGTTTTAGATTCTGCCTAAAACATCAGTGATGTTTTTGAGTCTTTTTTCAACATCATTGATGTCTTCCTTGATCTTCTATAAATCACGATTGCAGACCATGATCTCCCCGATGAGGACGTGTGCACTTGCACTTGTGAAATGTGTTTCCTCTTCCACAACATCAACATCACCTAAAATTATAAAAAAACACACCATGAATTATAAATATGCAGGCATACATCTATTACCTGAAGCTGTGGTCTCAGACACTCACCTGTTGTGGTCACTATTTCACCCACTTCATAAACCTTTCCCCTGCTTTAGGAGGTTGGGGCTCCCTGGTGTCCTCTAATGTTCCAAGTATTTTCTCCCCTATGTGAATAAAAAAAAGGTATACTTAGCACACAGATATTGGAGGGCAGAAATAGGAATCTGAAACATTGCTTGGAAGTGTCGTACAATTGTCTGTTTTGTTTTTTTTCTTTTTAAATTTGGAATACTTACCTTTTTTGTCCAATTTTCACACATGGAGATACCCCTAGTATCCACTGGAGCACCTGTGTGGGACACCCTAAAAAGTTTGTTCTAATGTCCCACACTAGTGCTCCTGCATCCAGGTAAACAGCTGCTGAGTGTCCTCTCCTTACACTGAATCAAGTTTGCATTTCATCTAGACAACAATGTAATAAACTTCTTCGAATACAAATAGGGCTGAACAAATGTAGTTAACCTGCATCTGCCAAAAGCATCATATTAGTGGGCGAACGCACAATGTTTACTACGAATGATTACTGTGCCCACGAACCTGAAAGTTGCCATTTTAAACTGTACAACAGTATAAAGAAAAGCACATGGAGCAGCACGAACGTAATTATAAGAATAGGAACTCATGACAACTACTTTCTTTTTTGAAGAACTCTCTTGATTCTTCTGTACTGATCCTGCTCCCTCAATTTGAGGTCTGACCATCATTTCCTCAGTTGATCCTTGGATCGCTGTGCCCCAAAATTCTGGTGCAGACTCTTCACAACCTTAGTCATGATTTTGGCCTTTCTCACATTTGGTTTGCTGTACTGGCCATACTTCCCATCATAGTCGGCCCTCTTCAATATGTCCACCATCTCTACCATCTCACCAAAGGACATATTAGAGCCCTTAAATCTCCTCCGGGATCAGGACGTTTGTGGCTCCGGGCTTTTGTCGTCCTCCTTGTTGCTGCTCTCTTCTGCATGCACTTTCTCTGTTTCTGCCATGTGCACTCCCACTGCGCCGAAAGACAAGGGGCGGGGAATAGACTAGAAAGAACATCATTGGCGGGTGGAGTTTCATGCATGCATGTATATAAAGCATAACACACGTGCGTTGTACGTACGATCTGTGAGCGGAGGAAGGAGTATAGAAAGCGCCGATCATTAGAACGAAGGTAAAATTTTAATCTGGTGCATCAGTGGCCTATACTGCTTTTAGATTGAGGCCTATATTGGGGCAAGATTATGAGAGTTTAGTCTGACATTAGGGTTTGTCTTGTGTTGTGTCTTGCAGAGAAAATGGATGGATTCAATGATCATAATTTCCTCCCCCTATTCATAGACAAGTACAGGGAGCTGCCCTGTCTGTGGCAGGTGAAACATCTGCATTATAATCATAAACAAAAGAGGCAGGCAGCACAGGAGAAACTGCTGGAGTTGGTGAAGCCGGTGGTCCCTACGGCAACAATCACCAATTTGAAGGCAAAAATTGGTGGCCTAAAGAGCACTTAAAATAGGGAGCGCAATAAGGTCCAGGATTTCATGAGATCAGAAGCAGCAGTAGATGACATTTATGTCCCCAGGCTGCGGTACTACGACAGACTGCGTTTTCTGTCAGACCAGACTGAAGGCAGGCAATCACTCTCCACTCTTCTTTCCACTCTTCCTTCTACGCTTCCTTCCACCCCAGCTGAGGCTTCTGACGTCCAACCTGGGCCTTCCAGCCAGGAAGAAGTGGAGGAGCCCAGCTTGAGTCAGGTATAGCATTGTTCTACATATTTCTTGTCATAAAATTAATGATGTTAACTAGAAGATATTATTGATCACTAATTGCTGATTTAATAAAGTGTTTTACATATCAATAGACAGTAGTGACCAAAAATGTTTGGGACAAATGTGCATTTGCAATGCGTTTCCAAAATGCGCTGCAAGGTGTGCTTTTTTGTGTGGGTTGCTGCAAATATGTGAATGCAGCCTATTTGCTAATGACACTCCATTTGGGGTTAGCATGCCATAATGGCGATGCAAGCATGATATGTGTTTGCAGGGAATATCCATAGTGTGCGTTTTCTGTGTGGATTGCCACGCTTTCAGAAATGTGCAGATGTGAATGCAGCCTAATTGTTAATGATATCCCAATCGTGGTTAGCATGCCATTATGGGGACGCAAGTGCAATGCACATATGCAGTGCGTTTCCAAAATGCACCACAAAGCGCATGTTTTCTGTATGGGTTGCAGCACATTCGGAAATGCACAGATGTGAACGCAGCCTAATGCCCCGTATGCACGGTCGGATTTTCTGATAGAAAATGTTCGATGGGAGCTTGTTGTCGGAAATTCCGACCACGTGTAGGCTCCATCACACATTTTCCATCGGATTTTCCGTCACACAAAATTTGAGATCTGGATCTCAAATTTTCCAACAACAAAATCTGTTGTGGGAAATTCCGATTGTGTGTACACAATTCCGATGCACAAAGTTCCACGCATGCTCGGAATCAAGCAGAAGAGCCGCACTGGCTATTGAACTTCATTTTTCTCGGCTCAGCATACGTGTTGTACGTCACCACGTTCTTGACGTTCGCAATTTCCGACCAACTTTGTGTGACCGTGTGTATGCAAGACAAGTTTGAGACAACATCCGTCGGAAAAAATCCTAATTGTTAATGACACCTCAGTCATGGTTATTAGATGCGTGTTTTTGCCATGCGTCGGTCATGCACCAAAACACACACTGAAAAAAAAAATCAACGCTCCATCTTGAGCTACTTTGGGGCATTTGTCGTGCATAAGGCAGCCCATTCAAGTAAGCATGGAAAAAATGCAAGTGGGAACATGCATTTCTACTATGCTCAGGTGTGAATGAAATGTGCTTGGGAGGAGAGTTTTTAGTCAGCAAGGATGACCTGAGAGGAGAGGTGAGAGTTAAAGTCTCATAGGAATTGCTTCTTATCTAATGCTGATGTGACTCGCAATGAAGTCGCATCAAATTTGCAAGAAAATTGCATCACATTAGTGTGAACTGAGCCTGAACCCCACTTGCTATCAGGACAATAGTTGGGCAAATAAAGGCAATTGTGACAATACATGAGAATAGAAACGGCGATCATGTAACAAAGGAATTTGCATCTACCTGTGTCAGGAAGGAAAAAGAAAATGATCCGCTGCAGCATTCAGCAGGAGAGGAGGGAAGCCAGCAGCCCAGGCAGTAAGGGCAATGTGCGCCGCACAGGTTGATTAGGGTCAGGGCCGTCTTTAGGGCAGGGCAATAGGGGCAGCTGCCCTGGGTCCTGTCATTGTTGTGGGGCCCAAAGCAGCTGCCTCATACTTGCCAACTCTCCTGGCTTAAATTCCCTCGTCCCTCAAGGTTTTAGTCCCATCCTGTGTCCCGATATCTCAGTGTGAAGTGCTGCTACTAATGCTGCCCAGCTCTGCCCTATTGTTGTGTACAGATAACTCACCTACAGAAAAGTATCAAAAAAGAAAAAAAAGAAAATACGACTCCTGCGCACAGGTGGATCACCATATAAATAACACGTCAACACAGGCCTTGCTGCCCTCAAGGATGGGGGATCCTAGCAGAAACCGAAAGAAAAAAGAAACAAGGGCACACCAGCCATGTGCATTACCTTTTAAAACATTTATTGAATAAAAATAGTAAAAATAAACAACTCACAACAATTGGTGAAGGAGGCGCAACATAAAAGTGCACCGACAAGCAGCATGCGACTTAGGATGAGCGAAACCTCCCAAGGATCGTGGAGGCACGCACAGGCATCACAATCAGCTAACGCGTTTCAAAGGGTACGTCCCTTCTTCGTCAGAGCTATGCAATGAACTCTCCTTCAGCAGTCCCCATTTATAAGTGCCTGAATGTCAGTGAAACAATCATGGGATATGGGGCTCCTCCCCCTCAGGGGATCCCTCCCTCCCATGCCCTCCAATCATATGGGCAAGACTCTAATTAGTATACAAAGAAAAAATAAATATAAATAGTGAATATAATGAATTGATGTAGAAATACATATAACAATAAAACAGGGGCAGGCTGGGCCAATAGTAATGGATCGTGGCGCACTGTGCACACAAAATGCAGAGACAACAATGGCATTAATAATAACAAACGTACCAGATGTAAACCATAGTGGGCACTAGTAGCCATAGTGGGTGGGAATCTCCCACTTTAAAAATCACCTGTCACATCAAAAATTATACATATATATATATATATATATACACAGGATTTTAGGATGTGTTTGAAGATACCTGCAGTGTCATCTCATGGGGTCAATGCACGTGGAGCGCCTCCATATCGAATGCTCAGTGGGCCGGTGGCTGCAGCATGACTATGTCAAAGTGGAACGTACTCCACTGTGTTTGCGTCCCAAGCAAGGGAAAGGGGGCGGAATCCACGATGCTCCTTCCGCATCCCGCACAGTCCACTGCAAACATAAGCGGCGGAGGACAGCCCAATGACATGCAGCTGGGGGCGGGACCAGCATGTGATAGGCCGTTCGCTTACTAGAGCCGTCCTGATAACAATTCAAGCCAGCAGGCTCTCCACACGCAGCGGCCCCCACGGACAAAAACACACCAAATAGCCTCCAACAGGAGACCAAAAGGCCCCTAGAGACAAATAGCATACAAACCAAGTGACAACAATTATAATAATAATGGCAATGAAGACACAAGTACCATTGGGTAACAAATAATCAGTGGCCAAATCGTTAGCAGACATAAAAAAGATAAGATAAAAATGGTAGAATCAATACCACTAACAATAATAATAAAAAATAATAAATAATAAATAATAATAATAATGATACCATTGAACAAATAAAATATGTATAGGAAATATATATATGATATATATATATATATAAAAATTATAATGGATAGTGATATGATGAATTATCCAACTGCCAGCATGAAATACGCGCCACATCTACAGCTCTGCACACGCATTTAGGTGCCCACAGACTGGCATGCCACAACTGAACCACAGGTCAACATTTGTGAAGACTATGTGAATAATACCCAACCCGTTCGAACCAACCCAATAGGAATTGCACTAAAATAAGGATCATGCAAGAGGGGCAGGAGGCGGAGCCTAGCGGAGCAGACATGCATTGTTAGAGCTCCACACCGCTGAAGAGAGAAGAGAAGGACAAAGCGGAGCCTGCAGGCTCAAAAGGTATCCATTTGAACCTTTTTGCCCCAGGGAACAAACTGTGAAAGTTTGGGCAGGAAATATGGTACTGGGAGGAAACCGTGGCAGAAATAAAAATCACCTCACAAAGAGCTCACAGGCACTCACTGCAGCTGAAGCAGCTCCAGTCACCTCACAAGATACAGCATCAGGGCGCTCTCACAGACAGAAAATGTCACAGCAAGACTCTCCATTTGAGTCAGATACAGAACAAATCCTCTCACAAACTTCTCCACAAGCCTCCTCAGTATCCCCAGTAATATTATTACAATTTGAAAAGATGCTTCATAAGGCTTTAAAACAAACCTCAGACCAAATAACAAAAAGCCTAACCAAAGAAATAAGAGAGCTGGGAAACCGCACCGCAGCCTTAGAAATAAAAATGGATGAAATTGAAATTACAACCCAAGAAAATATAACAGAATTGGAACAATTAAAAAAAGAGAATTTAATACTACAAACTAAGCTCGAAGATTACGAAAATAGAGCCAGATGTTCAAACTTGCGCATAAGGGGAATACCTGAAACTGTGACAGACCTGCAATCTACTATTACTGCTCTATTACAAGAACTAAAGCCAGATATCCCTATTGAACGTTTAGAACTGGACAGAGTACACAGAGCCCTCACAGCCAAAAAGAAAGATGGACCCCCACGTGATATAATCACAAAATTTCATTATTACAGAATGAAAGAACAAATACTAATTGCTGCAAGAGAAAAAAAGGAACTTAATTTTCAAGGACACAATTATCAAATTTTTGCTGACCTATCCCAACTTACTATTACTAAAAGACGATCCATGAAACCCCAACTAATGGAACTGCAACGCCACAAGATTATGTATCAATGGGGCTTCCCCTTTTCAGTCAGATTTAACTACCAAGGTACAATTTACAGAAGCAGATCAGCAGATGAACTACAACAAACCCTTTTAAAATTAAATCTGACAGAACCCACAAGCAGCAACACTCCCGCACGCAGAAGAATGGCATTATCTTCACCTTCAGGCAGCACCCAGAAAATTTCAGAACAAAATGGGAATCATCATTCTCACAAAAGAGGCCGTTATGCCACATCATCCATGGACCAAGAAGATTCAATGGACTGACATCCTAATTCCTGATATCTCTTCATTTATTATACTAAGAGATGGTTCTCTATAAAAAACCTATATTTATAACTGAATGTAACTGCATTCTGATAGTCACACACTGTGTGGGATCATGTTACATTCCAGTTATATTTCTTATTACTTCTGATTCATATAGCCTTAGAATATATAAGTGAAATAAGGAAATTCTTGTTCAGTTATATATTATCAGGTAATAACAATAGATTTATTACTTTTTAGGACAAATATGTTCAATAATCCAGAAGTAATGGAAGCTTTTTCTTTCTTTTCTTAAAACAAATATATTATTACCTAACTAGTTCCTAGAACTATGTTTTTGTTTATTCTAATCTGAAGCAATACAACCTCAATTTTATGAGTTAACATATCTAAACAGTTACATATGAATAAAATATGTAATTGTTTACTCTAAAAGGGTTAAAATCCCAAAATAATTCAAACTATCTTCATCAATACCAAAGTTATTAACAGTACCTTTCTAACTGAATTATTTAGCCTAGGGCAAGACTAACCATATACAACCACCCTGGAATAAATAATTTCAACAAAAACTATATTCTGCACTCCAATTAATGAAACATCATTTTGATGTCTTTTGACATAGCACTTCTCTCCTGTAAGCGGAAGATCCGTGTACCCCCATTAGCCCTCCTCATTCTCCCAACCATATTATGTGGGAGTGTGACGAAGGCACTTATTCCCCTGAGAGAGATATTTATTCTCTTTCACGGGTAAATTGTGATTACTTGCAAAAAATAATTTATACAATGTATCATCTAATCTCATATGTTTTTTGTTTACTCTTTACTCCAGAATTCACTGGTTTCTTTTCTATCTATTCATCTCTTCAGTCCACACAGGTTGATCTGCGCAGTCAGCTCTGCATAACAAAAAGTAAGTCAAAACTATTTGATCTATTGCCATGGCACCACTGAATATACTTTCCCTGAATGTTCAGGGAATAAATGTCCCTCAAAAAAGGACCAAAGCCTTCCGTACTTTCCATAACAAGAAGGCTCACATAGTATGCCTCCAAGAAACACACTTCACTAAAGATTCTACTCCAAAATATATTTCTCCTTTTTATCAACAAATTTACATGGCTTCTGCCTGTACCAAGCAAAGGGGAACTCTAATTGCATTTCACCGATCCACACCATTCACCTTATCATCAGAAATTAAAGACCCAGAAGGTAGACACCTGATACTCATGGGTTATATAATGGATACAGCAATCACGGTGATTTCCTACTACGCTCCTAACAAACAACCTACACCATTCCTCTCACATATATTACAAGTGATTAATACACACAAAATAGGAACAGTGATAATGTGTGGGGATTCGAACCAGGTCCTCCTCCCATTTCTAGATAAATCACCTTTTACACCATCCAAAATAACCTCTAGATTACCTTTTTCTCAACTTCTTTCCAAATACAATCTGGTAGATTCGTGGAGAGAAAGTAACCCAATGAAAAAGAAATTCACTTATTTCTCGCACCCTCATCAAACCTTCACCAGAATAGATCATATTTTTCTAACAATAGGAATGATACCAGAAATTATTGCATCAGATATAATTCCGATTCCGTGGTCTGACCATAATGCAGTATACACTACTATAGCCTCAGCCATACCAAAAGCGCATGACCCAACGTGGTACTTACCGGACATAATGCTCAAACACCCACTACATCAGATGGCCATTGAACAAGCTTTAAAGGAATACATATCAATTAATAATACAACAGACATCTCCCCAATAACACTGTGGGAAGCTCATAAGCCTGTCTTGCGTGGTACAATACAAAGACAAATGGCACTATTTAAACGGGAACGCAAAAATCTAGCAAAAAAACTAGAACTCAATTTTAATGCAGCCTACATATCATTTCAAGATAATCCATCTCAGAGTACAAAATCTCATCTGGAAAAATCTAGATTGGAATACGATCTATTTCTCACTGAGTCAGTTGATAAATCCCTCAAACGCTCCAAACACAATTTCTACATGAATACAAACAAACCAGGTACATATTTGGCTCGGGCATTAAATTCAACTAACAAATCTTTCAAACCAATACGTTTGAAATTATCAAAAAATGTTTACACTTGTAATCCAGTTAAAATAGTCCATAAAGTTCACTCACATCTCGCAACTTTATACAAGACAAACAATGAATTTAATCCTACAGAGGCTGAATCCTTCTTCTCAAAAATAACCTTACCTGAGTTATCTCAGAATCAAAAAAGCAGTTTGGATGAGCCTATAACTATAGATGAAGTTGCTAACGCCATAAAAGACCTAAAACTTAACAAAAGACCAGGCCCAGACGGCTACTCGGCTTTATACTATAAAACATTCTCAGAAATACTCTCTCCCATTCTCACTGAAACTTTTAACAAACTTCTAGATGGACATTCTTTTCGGCAAGAAACACTAATGGCAATTGTTTGTATGATCCCAAAACCCCTTTCTGATGATACTTCCTGTGTGAATTATCGGCCTATCTCTCTGTTAAACCTCGATATTAAATTATTAGCAAAAATAATAGCAAAACGCCTCAATAGCATTATAGGAAAATTAATACATAGAGATCAAGTAGGCTTCATGCCAAATAGACAGGCAGGCGATAATATACGCAGGGCAGTGTTATTGGCACATATTGCTAAAAAACGGAAAATCCCTTTATGTTTTCTATCTCTCGATATTAAGAGGGCATTTGACACAGTATCCTGGCAATATATGCAATATTCATTACAAAAATGGGGTTTTGGACCCCACTTTTTAACATGGATCAAAGCATTATATAATAAACCCAAAGCCTATATAAAATATGCTGGATACAAATCTGAAGCCTTTAATATCGAAAGAGGTACCCGACAGGGTTGCCCATTATCTCCCTTATTATTTGCCCTTATACTCGAACCCATGGCCCAATACATCAGAACAAACCAAACTATAACTGGCATTGAAGTAGGAGGTATTACACACAAACTATGTATATTTGCAGACGATATATTACTTTTTCTATCATCACCACAGGTCTCTGGTCCTAACTTAATACCAGCTCTTGATGGATTTGCAGCCCTATCCGGCCTTATGATTAATCCTAAGAAATGCCTAGTGCTTAATATTTCACTCACAAACATGGAATTGATCCCGGCTAGGGCTGCACTCCCATTCACATGGGCAGAAAAATCAATCCCATATCTTGGAATTCATTTAACAGCATCTCATTCTGACTTATTCTCAACCAATTGTCCTCCTGTATTAAGACAGATCACAAATCTAATAAAACAATGGTCGCAACTTCCTTTATCCTGGATAGGGAAGATTAATGCAATCAAAATGACTATTCTACCCAAATTGCTTTATCTATTCAGAGTACTCCCTATTCCAATTCCTTCCTATTTTTTGAGAATAGTACAAAAAAGAGCAACTTCGTTTATATGGGGCTCTTCTAAACCACGTATACCTATACACACACTACATCTTCCCAAAAATAAAGGAGGCCTGGGATACCCTAATTTTACTAACTACTACAGAGCAGCACATTTGGCCAGTCTGTCAAAATACCATGCAAAACAGGAAATCCCATTATGGGTATTTATAGAGGCTTCAGAAAATGACCCTCTATTAATATCAAATTTATTATGGCTTGATCCTAAAGACCGCTTTAAAATTCATAATCCCATAACTAAACACTTCTTATCTCTCTGGGATAAACTAAAAACCAAATATCAGTTACAATCTCCACACAATCCTCTCCTTTCTTTTATCAGAAATCCGGCCTTTTATCCGGCATGGATCTACCCAAATTCTTTTAAAGCTTGGACAACATCAGGCATTCAGACACTAAATGACTTTATAGCATCTAAATCATTCCTTTCATTCCCATCGCTTAGAGAAAAATATGATCTACCAAACACTATATCTCCAAATCAAAAATTTCTATACACCATTCCTAAAGGGGGATACACCATTATCCCAATTATCCATTTTTGAATCAATCTGTACAAAAGATCCATTTGATAAAGGTACAATTTCATCACTTTATAATCAATTATATGGAGTAGCAAATCTTAATAGACCCTCTTACGTTCAGAGGTGGGAGGAGGACCTGGGACGAACTTTAGAAGACACGGACTGGTCTAACATATGGCTCACAGCTAAGTCATCTTCACCCAACATCTTAGCACTGGAGACAAATTATAAAGTCCTAACTCGCTGGTACCTTGTACCCGCTAGAGTGGCAAAATATTCACCTAATACCTCAGCTCTTTGTTTTCGAGGATGCCCAGAAATAGGCACATATTTACACATATGGTGGACGTGCCCAGTAATCCAAACCTTCTGGAAGGAAGTCTTCGTGATTGCATCTAAAATATTTAAAAAAATAATACAACCAGATCCATATTTAACTTTACTTAATCTAAAACCGGAATGGTTAACACTCTCTCAATTCAAACTTATGATCCAACTAATAACGGCTGCAAAACAAACAGTGGCCAAGGCATGGAAATCTCCTACATTGGTACTAGCAGAAACAATTCACAGAATGAATAATACAATGTCCCATGCTAAGATGGTAGCCATCGATCAAAATCAAATTCCAAAATTTGAAAAACTTTGGCATCCTTGGATAAAACAACAGTTCCTGTCAAACTTCAATGACTCTGTCCTGTTGCCATGGTAACAGATTAAATGACTTACAGAGACACCCATTCTAAGGCTTCAAAGAAAACTAAAAAGAATAATAAACTGACGAGCGGGACAACCTTGTGGACCATACCTCTTCCTTTCAACCCTTTTTCTTCTTTCTCTTTCCTTTTCTCCACCTTACGATTAAAGCTCATTATCAGAATTTATTTGACCTATATACACTCTACTTGTAAACAATATGTCTAGTAGGTTTACAGTGCCTTGCGAAAGTATTCGGCCCCCTTGAACTTTTCAACCTTTTGCCACATTTCAGGCTTCAAACATAAAGATATAAAATTTTTATTTTTTGTGAAGAATCACCAACAAGTGGGACACAATTGTGAAGTGGAACGAAATCTATTGGATTGTTGAAACTTTTTTAACTAATAAAAAAATGAAAAGTGGGGCGTGCAAAATTATTCGGCCCCCTTGCGTTAATACTTTGTAGAGCCACCTTTTGCTGCGATTACAGCTGCAAGTCGCTTGGGGTATGTCTCTATCAGTTTTGCACATCGAGAGACTGAAATTCTTGCCCATTCTTCCTTGCAAAACAGCTCGAGCTCAGTGAGGTTGGATGGAGAGCGTTTGTGAACAGCAGTTTTCAGCTCTTTCCACAGATTCTCGATTGGATTCAGGTCTGGACTTTGACTTGGCCATTCTAACACCTGGATATGTTTATTTGTGAACCATTCCTTTGTAGATTTTGCTGTATGTTTGGGATCATTGTCTTGTTGGAAGATAAATCTCCGTCCCAGTTTCAGGTCTTTTGCAGACTCCAACAGGTTTTCATCCAGAATGGTCCTGTATTTGGCTGCATCCATCTTCCCCTCAATTTTAACCATCTTCCCTGTCCCTGCTGAAGAAAAGCAGGCCCAAACCATGATGCTGCCACCACCATGTTTGACAGTGGGGATGGTGTGTTGAGGGTGATGAGCTGTGTTGCTTTTACGCCAAACATATCGTTTTGCATTGTGGCCATAAAGTTTTATTTTGGTTTCATCGGACCAGAGCACCTTCTTCCACATGTTTGGTGTGTCTCCCAGGTGGCTTGTGGCAAACTTTAGACAAGACTTTTTATGGATATCTTTGAGAAATGGCTTTCTTCTTGCCACTCTTCCATAAAGGCCAGATTTGTGCAGTGTACGACTGATTGTTGTCCTATGGACAGACTCTCCCACCTCAGCTGTAGTTCTCTGCAGTTCATCCAGAGTGATCATGGGCCTCTTGGCTGCATCTCTGATCAGTCTTCTCCTTGTCTGAGCTGAAAGTTTAGAGGGACAGCCAGGTCTTGGTAGATTTGCAGTGGTCTGATACTCCTTCCATTTCAAAATGATCGCTTGCACAGTGCTCCTTGGGATGTTTAAAGCTTGGGAAATCTTTTTGTATCCAAATCAGGTTTTAAACTTCTCCACAACAGTATTACGGACCTGCCTGGTGTGTTCCTTGGTCTTCATGATGCTCTCTGCGCTTTCAACAGAACCCTGAGACTATCACAAAGCAGGTGCATTTATACAGAGACTTGATTACACACCGGTGGATTCTATTTATCACCATCAGTCATTTAGGACAACATTGGATCATTCAGAGATCCTCACTGAACTTCTGGAGTGAGTTTCCTGCACTGAAAGTAAAGGGGCCGAATAATTTTGCACGCACCACTTTTTCGTTTTTTATTTGCTAAAAAAGTTTAAAATATCCAATAGATTTCGTTCCACTTCACAATTGTGTCCCACTTGTTGGTGATTCTTCACAAAAAATTAAAATTTCATATCTTTATGTTTGAAGCCTGAAATGTGGCAAAAGGTTGAAAAGTTCAAGGGGGCCGAATACTTTTGCAAGGCACTGTAAATCATTTAAATACCTACAAAAGTAACTAATGAAATGATATATATCTTTAATTTAGGTTTACGTGAACCCGATGTTTAATATTTGAAATTCCATGATATTTACCTATATAAACCCTACTGTAAAACAATGAGCTTACTTTATAGATCCTTGTAAACTTACTTTATGTATCTTTATAACATTGTATACTCAATAAACTTCTTTTGACAAGGAAAATAAGGATCATGCTGAAGGAGATGTATACATACAACAACATACTGTGACTGGAGAAGCAATGTCTGAAAACTGGTAATAAACAAAATACTAGACATACATAAATCCCATAAAGCTACTGATAATTTTTATCATATATATATTTCCATTACATATTTTATTTGTTCAATGGTATCATTATTATTATTATTTATTATTTATTATTTTTTATTATTATTGTTAGTGGTATTGATTCTACCATTTTTATCTTATCTTTTTTATGTCTGCTAACGATTTGGCCACTGATTATTTGTTACCCAATGGTACTTGTGTCTTCATTGACATTATTATTATAATTGTTGTCACTTGGTTTGTATGCTATTTGTCTCTAGGGGCCTTTTGGTCTCCGGTTGGAGGCTATTTGGTGTGTTTTTGTCCGTGGGGGCCGCTGCGTGTGGAGAGCCTGCTGGCTTGAATTGTTATCAGGATGGCTCTAGTAAGCGAACGGCCTGTCACATGCTGGTCCCGCCCCCAGCTGCATGTCATTGGGCTGTCCTCTGCCGCTCATGTTTGCAGTGGGCTGTGCGGGATGCGGAAGGAGCGTCGTGGATTCCGCCCCCTTTCCCTTGCTTGGAACGCAAACGCAGTGGCGTACGTTCCACTTTGACATAGTCATGCTGCAGCCACCGGCCCGCTGAGCATTCGATATGGAGGCGCTCCACGTGCATTGACCCCATGAGGTGACACTGCAGGTATCTTCAAACACATCCTAAAATCCTGTGTATATATATATGTATAATTTTTGATGTGACAGGTGATTTTTAAAGTGGGAGTTTCCCACCCACTACGGCTGCTAGTGCCCGCTATGGTTTACATCTGGTACGTTTGTTATGATTAATGCCATTGTTGTCTCTGCATTTTGTGTGCACAGTGCGTCACGATCCATTACTATTGGCCCAGCCTGCCCCTGTTTTATTGTTATATGTATTTCTACATCAATTCATTATATTCACTATTTATATTTATTTTTTCTTTGTATACTAATTAGAGTCTTGCCCATATGATTGGAGGGCATGGGAGGGAGGGATCCCCTGAGGGGGAGGAGCCCCATATCCCATGATTGTTTCACTGACATTCAGGCACTTATAAATGGGGACTGCTGAAGGAGAGTTCATTGCATAGCTCTGACGAAGAAGGGACGTACCCTTTGAAACGCGTTAGCTGATTGTGATGCCTGTGCGTGCCTCCACAATCCTTGGGAGGTTTCGCTCATCCTACGTCGCATGCTGCTTGTCGGTGCACTTTTATGTTGCGCCTCCTTCACCAATTGCTTGTGAGTTGTTTCTTTTTACTATTTTTATTCAATAAATATTTTAAAAGGTAATGCACATGGCTGGTGCACCCTTGTTTCTTTTTTCTTTCAACTCACCTACAGACCCTGTGTTTACATGTAAATTACCGGCATTCATATCTAAATAGTGGTGGCATTCATATGTATATCATGCCCCCCTGAGGTCATATCCACAGTAACCTCTAGCAACCAATCAACAAGTAGAAATCATGTGCTGTAACCTCTAGCAACTAATCAGTAAGCTGTAATGTGTGCTGTAACCTCTAGCAACCAGTCAGCGAGCGGTAATGAAACACTGTAACCTCTGGCAACCAATCGCAATAGCTGCCTGAACTGATTCAGTAAACTGATTTTGAGTCTAGCTGTTATTTATTGTATGTCTTAGAGGAGGTGTAGAGCGAAACTGCATGGGGGGGGGGCCCAAGAAAAGTTTTGCTCAGGGTCCAATCAATATTAAAGATGGCCCTGATTAGGGTGTGCTCAGGCACATCCGGCACATGCTGTGCGCATGCCTATGATCACATTACCAACATGCATGGAGCGGTTACAAGGTCTCCCTAAAGGAAACTCTCCTAAAACATGGAAGTCACCATTGCTGCTTTCTTTTTCTCTGAAACATGCTAGAAATTTGGCTGTCCCTCTGGCTTCAACGCTTTGAATTGATCACCTAGAACACTTACAGCATTTAGATTACCGTATATACTCGAGTATAAGTCGAATTTTTCAGCCCTTTTTTTTTGGGCTGAAAGTGTCCCTTCGACTTATACTCGAGTACCTTCCATCTGTCTGCATGATCAGCGTGTCATGCAGGCAGACGGCGGCCGGCGTAATGTTCGCCGGCTATTGCAGCTTTCAAAAGCCGCGCCTCCTGCTCATCTGTGATAGGCTGAACAGCTGTCAGTGTACAGCCTATCACGGACATTCTCTCATCCTCGTCCGTGGTATGAGAATGAGAGAATGTCCGTGATAGGCAGTCAGCGGTCAGCCTATCACAGACGAGGAGGAGGCGCGGCTTTTGAACTGTGGAATGGCCGCCGAACAGTATCATCACACGCCGGCCGCCGATTGAAGATGGAGATCGCCACAGAGAGGATGGAGATCGCCACAGGGAGGCTGCACAGGACACAGGTAGGACACATGCACACATACATGTACAGGACATGTACAGGACACACACACACACACACATACACACACATGTACAGGACATGTACAGGACACACACACATGTACAGGACACACACACACATGTACAGGACACAGGACATGTACAGGACACACACACACACACACATGTACAGGACATGTACAGGACACACACACATGTACAGGACACACACACACACACACACACACACGTACAGGACACAGGACATGTACAGGACACACACACACACACACACACATGTACAGGACATGTACAGGACACACACACATGTACAGGACACACACACACACACACACATGTACAGGACACAGGACATGTACAGGACACAGGACATGTACAGGACACACATGTACAGGACACACACACATGTACAGGACACATGCACAGGGTACAGGTAGGCTGCACAGGACACAGGGAGGCATGCAGCTGCAGATGGGCATTATTGACCCTCTGCATTTTTCACCCTCGACTTATACTCGGGTCAATAAATTTTTCCCAGTTTTTTGTGGTAAATTAGGGGCCTCGACTTATACTCGGGACGACTTATACTCGAGTATATACGGTAGATTGGATTGTGACTTCACTCTGAATTTTCTGGTTTGGATACTTGTTCTTGGTCAGTGTTAGACATGCGTGGTTCCTTTCATTCTGGATAAATATGCGGAAAAAAATTTTCATTATTCGAAAATTCGTATATATCCGATCACCCAAATTACAGTATAAAAGAAGTTTACTGAATGCTCCAAATAACGAACTTAAATTTGTCAGACTTTCCAAAATTCAAATTTAAATTTGAATTGAGTTTTACATCGAATTCCAGTTGAGTTTGAACTGTAAACATGTTTCTGAAATCAAAGACTGTGTGTTAGATTAGATTACTATTTCTTAATAATGTTGTTTTAGTTAAGCCAAAGGTGATTTAAACAGTCATTGTAATCATTTGATGAAGATTTTTCTTTTGCTTGTTCACTGTGCCACTTTGGATTCTAAAAAAAAAAAAAAAATCGAAAGTTTTTCGATTCGGCAGATTCAAAATGTATTGATTCAAATGTTTCTAATAAAAAAAATCGGTGTGTTCGAAGAAAATTTGAAAAAGACATGAAGCAAATTCCGAATATGAATTCCGAATTCGGCGAATCAACTGAATTTAACCACTTCCCGCCCGCCCTATAGCGGATTGACGTCCGGGAAGTGGTTCTGTTATCCTGACTGGGCGTCATATGACGTCCAGCAGGATAACATGCCGCCGCACGCCCCCGGGGGCACGCATCGCGGCGATAGGTGGAGCGGTGTGTCAGCCTGACACACCGCTACACCGATCTTGGTAAAGAGCCTCCGGCGGAGGCTCTTTACCATGTGATCAGCCGTGTCCAATCACGGTTGATCACGCTGTCAATGGGAAAAGCCTTTGATTGGCTCTTCCTCACTCGCGTCTGACAGACGCGAATAGAGGAGAGCCGATCGGCGGCTCTCCTGGCAGGGGGGGTCTGCGCTGATTGTTTATCAGCACAGCCCCCCTCAGATCACCACATTGGACCACCAGGGATCGCCACTAGGACCACCAGAGAAGGGGCAACATGTGGATGGCCAGGTATGTACCCCATGGCCATCCACATGTGCCCAATCTGTGCCAATCAGTGCCCACAAATGGGCACTGATTGGCACCATTATGTCCCAGATCTGCCCAGCAATGCCCCCAATGTTTTATCAGTGCCACCTGTCATTGCCCATCGGTGCCATCTGTCATTGCCCATCGGTGCCACCTGTCAGTGCTCATCTGTGCCGATCAGTGCCCATCTGTGCCCATCAGTGCCCACCTATTAGTGCCTATTAGTGCCACACATCAGTGCCACCCATAAGTACCCATCAGTGCCACCCATATGTACCAGTCAATGCCACCTACGAGTGCCCATCAGTGCCGCTTATGAGTGCCCATCGGTGCCACCTATGAGTGCCCATCAGTGCCGCATACCAGTGCCACCTATCAGTGCCCATCAGTGCCACCTATCAGTGCCCATCAGTGCCGCCTATCAGTGCCCATCATCAGTGCCCGTCAGTGCCACCTCATCAGTGCCACCTCATTGGTGCCACCTCATCGGTGCCCATCAGTACCGCCGTATCGGTGCCCGTCAGTGCAGCCATATTAGTGCCCATCATTGAAGGAGAAAACGTACTTATTTACAAAAAATTTAACAGAAACAAAGAAAAACTTTTTTTTTCGAAATTTTCGGTCTTTTTTTATTTGTTGCGCAAAAAATAAAAACCGCAGAGGTTATCAAATACCACCAAAAGAAAGCTCTATTTGTGGGAACAAAATGATAAAAAATTTGTTTGGGTACAGTGTAGCATGACCGCGCAATTGTCATTCAAATTGTGACAGCACTGAAAGCTGAAAATTGGCCTGGGCTAGGTGTCTAAGTGCCTGGTATTGAAGTGGTTAAAGAAACTAAATAACTAGATTAACGAATCTAAACGAAACAAAACAAAACCCATTTTTTCATCATGCACATGTCTAATCAGTGACTTAATGTATTGAAGCAAGAAGGGGCCAGAACCAGGGCTGGATTAACATAGGGGCTATTGGAGCTGCAGCTCCAGGCCCCTTACCTTAAGATATGCCCATTTAAAAAAAAATAAAAAATCACAAAAAAACAAAAAAAACCCCATGATTGACTTTGAGGGTGGTGGCTCGGCGACCAGGGGTCACATAGAGCCCAAAATTTAGGAGGTAGGCAGCTGAAAGTCTACCCCACTACTGGTCAAAATTTGGGGCTCCTATCACCTATGGTCCTGGAGATATGGGGCTCCTTGCGCAGCCTGTCAGAAGCTAAATACGGAGCGGCCAGTTTCCTTTTCAAATAATTTATTGAGAATACAACAATACAATTTTACAGTACTGGTTTTAAATTTATGTAAGGTTACAAAATATGAGGAAAAGGAACTTCTCAATAATAACTTAGAATAATAATACTTAAGTTATCTTGTAGAAATCAGTAAGAAAATCTATTATCCAGTGTACATATCTGAATTATATGGTTATAATAATTAATAGAGCTTTTGTAATTGGAAAAATAAATAAATAAGTAAGTAGATAAATATATATATAAAAAAAAAAAATACAATATGTCACAATAGTGAGACATAAAATGCAACTAAATTAGATAAATTGGGTATTAATGAGATGACCTAGAGAGACACCCAAACAACCAGGGCCAAGGTCCGGCTATTTGGCCCGGCATATCCCGGGTGTATGGGTGTTCCTCCAAAGCATCCCCATGAAAGGTATAGATAGTTTGCATCCGAAAAAGACATAGTTTGCCTAACCAAATAATAATTTAATAGAAATAGATAAAGACGTATTTTATTATTATACATCACTAAAAATAAAATTTAATAAGTGGGAATATGTGGTGGGATCTGAAATGGTTATGGAGGGAATTTGGGGTCTCCAGAGAGAAGCGAGTGTTAAATATTTATGGGAACATGTAATAATATAGACCGTGAAGGTGGTAGATCTCATCAGGGTAAAAGAAGTGAATAGTTCAAATCCGGTGGTAGTATGTGTGTTATCCATGGAAGCCAAAGAGATTCAAATTTGTCCAGTTTATCAAGTATGATTGCCTCCATTTTAGCATGGATCATAGCTTGAGTTACACGTTGTTTTACAGATATGTCACAAAGCTTATTGGTTTTCCAGGCTTTTGCTATCGATTGTTTTGCAGCTGTTGTGACATATAGTAAAAGTTTAAATTGACGTTGAGTTATGTTTCGTGGCTTATTATTTAGGAGGGCTACCAATGGATCCGGTTGTAATGTGGTTTCAAACATTGTAGAGAGAATTTGAAATATTTTTGACCAATATGTTTGGACTATTGGACAAGTCCACCAAATATGCAGATGTGTACCAATGTCGCTGCATCCGCGAAAACAGTGAGGGGGGTATTGGGGAAGGTATTTTGATATACGTGCTGGCACTAAATACCACCTGGTAAGAACTTTATAATTTGTTTCTAGGGCAACTATGTTGGGTGTGGCTGATTTTGTAGATTGCCAGATTTGTGACCAATCCAGTGAGTCTGGAGGAAGGTTTAAATCAGCTTCCCATTTGGTAGTATAAGACGGGGGAGAGGAATTTGTTTGTGAAAGTAGTTGAGCATATATGTCAGAGATAAGTCCTCGTCTGTGTGGATCTGACATACATGATCGTTCAAATGAAGTATATTCTGGAGTTGTCAAGTTTGTGGGGATGTTTTGGGATAAAAAGTTTTTAATTTGTAAGAATCTAAATGTTTCATTACTGGGTATGTTGTGTGTCTTGCTTATTGTAGGAAATGAAATAAGTTTATCAGAGTCGTAGAAGTGATGAACTCGTGTAAGACCCACATTTATCCAAGCTTTAAAGGAGGAAGGTAAAGTCCAAGCTGGGTAGAAGGAGGGGTTGTTTTATAAAGGAGAGGAGAGGGTTTAGTGGAGATTGGAGACCAAAACGGAATTTAAGTCTATCCCATATTGAGAGGCTATGTTTTGTGACTAGATTTGTTATTGAACGTCGTTGGGGTGGTGAAAGCCATAACAGATTTGATATAGAAAGTGGATCACATTCCACCGATTCTATAGTTACCCAAAGAGGGATTTCTTTAGTGGCATGGTATTTAATAATTTGTGCTAATTGAGAAGCATAATAGTATTTTGAGAAATTTGGAACACACAAACCTCCACAGGTTCGGGCCATATGTAGTGTATTTTGTGGTAATCGTGGTTTAAGTTTGCCCCAAATAAATTGGGCTGATTTGCGTTGTAGTATTCGGAAAAAATAAGCCGGAACGTTTATAGGAAGTACACGGAACAGGTATAGGATTTTAGGCAATATGGACATTTTTACTACTGTGATTCTACCCATCCATGCTAACGGTAAAGAAGACCATTTTCTCAGTAAGGTTGATAATTGAGTTAGCATGGGAGGATAATTTGCAGAGTATAGGTCAGCTGGATTAGCCGTTAGTGAGATCCCTAAATATGGTAAATGTGTTGTTGACCATGTAAATGGAAGGGAGTCTTGTAACTGTTTCTGTAAATCAGGTGATAACGATATATTTAGGGCTTTTGATTTTTGCTGATTTATCTTAAGACCAGATATTTTACCGAATTTTGTAAGAATTTCAATGAGGTTTGGAGCTGATAGTAGGGGCGAAGTAAGAAATACTAAGACGTCATCGGCAAATAAACATAACTTATGTTGGTGACCACCTAATTCAAGTCCTTTTATATTTATATTGGATCTAATAAGTTGAGCTAGGGGCTCAATAGCCAAGGAGAATAGAAGAGGGGATAATGGACATCCCTGCCTGGTTCCTCTTTCAATATTAAAGGGGTCTGAGCGGTAACCTGAATAGGTTATATACGCTTTTGGATTATGATAAAGAGAGGAAATCCATCCCTGGAACCGCTCACCAAATCCCCATTTATGAAGAATGGCTTTAAGATAAGACCATGACAGAGTGTCAAAAGCCTTTTGTATATCGATAGAGAGGAAACAGGCAGGGATTTTGCGAGACCTGGCTATATGAGCCAGTAGGGTAGCACACCGTATGTTATCACCTGCTTGTCTGAAAGGTATGAAACCCGTTTGGTCTTTATGATTTAATGTGCCAATAATTGGATTAAGTCTATTAGATAGAATCTTTGCTAATATTTTTATGTCTATATTAAGGATTGAGATTGGTCTGTAATTGGACCATGACGTGTCATCTGCATGCGGTTTTGGAATCATGGATATTGAAGCTAGTAGGGATTCCGCGTTAAAGGCACAGCCTTCTAATAGAGAATTAAATGTGTTTGTCATAAGTGGGGCTAGTAGTGTAGTAAAGTGTTTATAAAATGTGGCTGAGTATCCATCAGGGCCTGGGCGTTTATGCAATTTTAGGGATTTTATTGCTGATATGACTTCCATATTAGTGATCTGCTTATCTAAAGTTTCTTGTTGGGTAACAGAAAGGGTTGGGAGAAGAATAGAAGATAACAGTGCGTCTAATTTTGTTGAGTCGAATGTTTGTGTATTTTGGTATAAATCTTTGAGTTTCCTACGGAACTCATTGATAACTTTCTGTGGATTACTAGAAAAATTGTTTTTGGTGATTTGTAGCCGAATTGGTTTCGGAATGTGGTCTGCTCTGCGTAGAGTTAATGCCAAGAATGTGGTTGGCTAATTAGCTTTCATATATATTGTATGTTTAGTTTTGCGAAGAATCTGTATAGCCGAGTCTGTTAAAAAAAGATCAAGCTCCAACTTTGCTTTATCATAGTCTAGCTTTGTAGTTTGAGAGGGCAAATTTTGGAAAATTTCAGAGGCTTTATAATAAGTTTCCTCTAATTTGTTTTGCATTTGCTGTTTCAATTTACGTCGGTAAGACGACTGGCTGACACAGACTCCTCTAATGGAAGGTTTAAGAGCTTCCCATAGATTCAGTGGATTAGTATCTGTTGGTAAATTATTAGCGATGTAATCTTGTATGGCTGTTTCTATTTTTAGACGGTATGTTGGGTCAACTAGTAAATTATCATTTATAGTCCAGGATCTATGGCTAGGCCTCGGGATCAAGGATGAGAAGGACGTCATGACCGCATTGTGGTCTGACCATGCACATGGGATGATTAAGGAATTATGTATTTGTGGTAACGTGCCAATGTGGACGAATTGGTGGTCTATACGAGAAAATGTTTTGTGGGGATGGGAATAGTAAGTGTATTGTTTTCTTCTAGGGTTTTGTTCACGCCAAGAGTCAATAAGAGAATGTTGTTCAAGGAGTTGTCTGAAATTAAGGCGTTGAGGTTGTAGTGGTGTAGGGGATTTGTCTAGAATTGGGTATAAAACTTGATTTGAGTCTCCACACATCACGAGGGTACCTTTTTTATGGGATTCAACTACTGAGAACAAGTGTGAGAGGAACGAAAGAGGATTTCTGTTGGGAGCATAGTAAGAAACTATAGTTATTTCATTATCTAACAGGAGACCTGTAAGGATTATATAGCGACCCTCAGGATCTTTTATTTCTCTATGTAAAGTGAAGGGGGTTGTGTTATGAAATGCAATCAGCACTCCTCTTTGTTTTGTAGTGGCCGAGGCCATATAGACTTGTGGGTATTGGCGACTTATGAATTTAGGGGAAGACTGTGTAGAGAAGTGTGTTTCCTGCAGACATATTACATGTGCAGAAAGTGAAGAAAAGGAATGAAAGGCTTTTGTTCGTTTTGGTGGGGAGTTGAGACCCTGGACATTAAGTGTTAGTACATTTAAAGACATTTTTGAATAAAAGGTATTAGGGATTATAATAAATTCTTAATGTGATAATATCCAAGAAGGTTATACTCTGGAGGGGCGAGAAAAAACAAAAAAACAAAACACAATTAAAAAAAAAAAAAAAAAGGGGGGGGCAGGAAAGGATGGGTAAAAAGAATAAAGGGGGATGAATAGGACAAGTAGAATAAGTAAAATTCCTGTTTTAGAGCAGTAGATGAGAAGTTGTTTTTAAATAAAGAGGAAAATAGCTCCTATATGGAGCTAGTATCCAAGGGGTGGTGAAATATCACCAACCGGTGGGTACAAATGGTCCAAAGAGAGTCCGGTCAGTAAGTCCGGCTACTCGAGGATCTATTGAGAGGCGCAGTGGATTGTCTCCGGGACAAAGGCAGCCTCCTCAAAGGCTATACAAACAATAACAAAATAATACAAGTCACTAATAATATAATAGCTATTATTAGGATAATTTAATAGAGATATGTTTCTATAACTTTGCATTACATCATGCACTTATAAAAAAGGGCATTGCATTTACTAAACTAAACCTAAAAAATGATATTGGAGTAATAAAGTTTGGTAACAATTATTATTTTACAAAGGATTGATTAACTTCTGCTTAAATGAAATTATAAGGATAAAGGTAAAGACAGAGGAAGGATTATTCGATCCCTACTCTGAATCTACCTGAAATTGGTTACCGTTATAATAGTAACACTAGGTAAAAGGTTTCAATGAAATAAAAGAATCGTAGTGGCTTTCAGTCCATTTGATCTTTGGAATTAGGAGGTGGTGATGCAAAACGACTCCTTTTACTGGTACTGGAGTGAGCTAGTTGAGTTTGGTTGTCTTGCTGAGCCTTGGGTGAGTTTGATGATGCTCTGCGTTTGGAGCCTTCAGTCGAATTATCTGGAATTGACAAACGAAGCTCCTGGATCGCAGTCAGTAGGTCGTCCAATTTCTTGCAGGTATATGTTGTACCTTTATAGATGAATCGCAGGGCAAATGGAAAACTCCAACGATAGGGGATGTGGTGGTATTGGAGTATTTGTAGGTGAGGTTTCATCTCTTTTCTTCTGTAGAGAGTTTGCTGCGAGAGATCATGGAATACTTGGTAGCGATGGCCTTGAAAGGTTAATGTATCTTTATTACGTGCCGCTTCCATCAGTTGTTCCTTTGTTCTAAAATAGTGTAATTTTATTACAATGTCCCTGGGGGGACCATCTTCTTTTTTAGGGGCCAAAGTTCTATGAATTCTGTCCATCTCCAATCGTTCAATGGGGATTGATGGGGCTAACTCCTGAAAAAGCGCTGTAATGGTTGATTGAAGATCTATTATAGTTTCAGGTATACCGCGCAGTCGCAGGTTGGATCTCCTCGCTCTGTTTTCGAAATCTTCCAGACGTGTGTGTAGAGTAAAATTTTCTTCTTTCAAGGCTTCTAGCTCGTCAGTATGAGTATTAGTGATATCATTTATATCCTCCATTTTGTGTTCTAAGATAGATGTGCGGCGCCCTACCTCACGAATTTCCCTTGTCAGTTTTTCTGTTATTGTGTCTGAGGTATTTTGGAGGGCTTTTTGTAAAACACTTTATATAAGAAGGAGAATGTTGGGACTTTATATGAGGCCATGACATACGTGCATTGGTCTCCATCCCTAGTATTTGAGATAAAAAGAAAGGGGGGGAGGGATAGGGAAATTGGGACTTTATATGATACACATCACTTGGGCAAAGTGAATCAACCATTATTGATATTACAAATGTTTATTGTTAGTCATAGTTGGGTACAGTATACAGGTCACATTAATAATAATAAACCAACATGTACAGTACAGAATTAAAAGGGACATGATTAGTACATCATATAACAATCCAAGTAATATAGTAAACATTATTGCACATATTAGATAACGAACCCGCAACATGCCCAACACATGAAAAAACATAGTAAAAGATATAAAAATTTCATTAGTGGTTATAGGATTGATTCAAACAATAAAGCCCATAGTAAAACACATGATTGCTGTGGCATAGCATCAAAAATACATGCTCGACGCGTTTCGTGGGTTGTTACCACTCATCAGGAGCAGCTATACGTGGGAGGTATCTGTAATAAATTGAAAAATCTTTCATCAATGGTAATTGATCAAAGGATAGGAAGAAGGGGAACATAGTATCTATGGTCCTGGTAGTCTTACCTATGAGTAGATAGTATAGAGTATAAGCAGTAATGGTATTGATGATACACCAGAGGTACTAGGAGGCAGAAGACAAACCCCCCCGGGAGCTGAGGTGATGGCTGACCAAGCGGCAATGGGGCCAAGAGAATGGAAATAAGATGACCACATCTGAGATAGAACGCCCTTCAATAATTGTAGTGATAAATGTGAGCCCGTGAGGGTTCTGTAACAGTAAATACATAGGGAAGGGTGTTAGTCTAAAGAGGGGCTATAGCAGTGGTAAGAGAAATAGATGTGAAGAATAAGTATGAAGTGATAGGAGATAACCGAATTGGATGAAAGAAAGGAATGGTAAAAATGAAAAATAACAAACAAACATACATAGGATATTAAGGAATAGGTGAGAGGGAAACATGTCAAGTAATAGAAAGTACCCAGAATGAGTAGGCAAAGAAAATGTGACAGTAGTAGAGATATGAGGTGCAAGAGGGGTACACATGCCACCAGAGTGCCAGAGGTGACATCCATAGGATGTGAGTTACCTAAGGCTGGAGTATCCATAGTAATTTCCAAGGGTGAGTGGGGAGTGCCGGCCAAGTGAGCCAAGGTAAAACAATGCTGTAGTAAACGAGGAGGAGTAAGGATAAGGAAGCCAGTCCGCCGGTAGAGCCCCACCAACGTCACGTAGCGTGCTGAGAGAGAGGGGGCGACCATGTCAGAGCGACCAGCGCTCTTAAATGGGCGTCAAACCTCCCTCGTGGTGCACGCAGATGGAGAACCCGTCTGCCCATGACGTCAAGAGTGACGTCACGCGCAAGACGTGTGGGCGTGGCGTCGACGCACAGCGCATGCGCATCCGCAACCCCAACGACCATGACGGTCGGAGTGGGGGCTGGGGGTGGCCGCGGTGTGCGTCGCAGCTCCCGGGGCTGATTGCAGCAGCCCCCATAGGATGACCTCACAGAGTAACTAGCAGGAAGTAGGGATGAGCTTCGAGTTCGAGTCGAACTCATGTTCTACTCGAACATTGGCTGTTCGCAAGTTCGCCGAACAGCGAACAATTTGGGGTGTTCGCGGCAAATTCGAATGCCGCGGAACACCCTTTAAAAGTCTATGGGAGAAATCAAAAGTGCTAATTTTAAAGGCTTATATGCAAGTTATTGTCATAAAAAGTGTTTGGGGACCCGGGTCCTGCCCCAGGGGACATGGATCAATGCAAAAAAAAGTTTTAAAAACGGCCGTTTTTTCAGGAGCAGTGATTTTATTAATGCTTAAAGTCAAACAATAAAAGTGTAATATCCCTTTAAATTTCGTACCTGGGGGGGTGTCTATAGTATGCCTGTAAAGGGGCGCATGTTTCCTGTGTTTAGAACAGTCTGACAGCAAAATGACATTTGGAAGGAAAAAACTCATTTAAAACTACCCGCGGCTATTGCATTGCCGACAATACACATAGAAGTTCATTGATAAAAACGGCATGGGAATTCCCCACAGGGGAACCCCGAACCAAAAAAAAAAAAAAAAAAAATGATGTGGGGGTCCCCCTAAATTCCATACAAGGCCCTTCAGGTCTGGTATGGATATTAAGGGGAACCCCAGCCAAAATGTAAAAAAAAAATTGACGTGGGGTTCCCCCTAAATTCCATACCAGACCCTTCAGGTCTGGTATGGATTTTAAGGGGAACCCCGCGCCAAAAAAAAAAAAAAAAACGGCGTGGGGTCCCCCTAAAAATCCATACCAGACCCTTATCCGAGCACGCAACCTGGCAGGCAGCAGGAAAAGAGGGGGGACGAGAGTGCGCCCCCCCCCCTCCTGAACCGTACCAGGCCACATGCCCTCAACATTGGGAGGGTCCTTTGGGGTAGCCCCCCAAAACACCTTGTCCCCATGTTGATGAGGACAAGGGCCTCATCCTCACAACCGTGGCCGGTGGTTGTGGGGGTCTGCGGGCGGGGGGCTTATCGGAATCTGGAAGCCCCCTTTAACAAGGGGACCCCCAGATCCCGGCCCCCCCCCCTGTGTGAAATGGTAAGGGGGTACTTACCCCTACCATTTCACTAAAAAACTGTCAAAAATATTAAAAATGACAAGAGACAGTTTTTGACAATTCCTTTATTTAAATGCTTCTTCTTTCTTCCTTCATCTTCTTCTTCTTCTGGTTCTTCTGGCTCTTCTGGTTCTTCCTCCGGCGTTCTCGTCCAGCATCTTCTCCGCGGCGTCTTCTATCTTCTTCTCCTCGGGCCGCTCCGCACCCATGGCATGAGGGGAGGCTCCCGCTCTTCTCTTCATCTTCTTCTCTTCTTCATCTTCTTCTTCATCTTCTTCTTCATCTCTTCTTCCTTCTTCTCTTCTTCATGTCTTCTGCGGGCCGCTCCGCAGCCATGCTGGCATGGAGGGAGGCTCCCGCTGTGTGACGGCGTCTCTTCGTCTGACGGTTCTTAAATAACGGGGGGCGGGGCCACCCGGTGACCCCGCCCCCCTCTGACGCACGGTGACATGACGGGACTTCCCTGTGACGTCACGGGGAATGCCACAGGGAAGTCCCGTCATGTCACCGTGCGTCAGAGGGGGGCGGGGTCACCAGGTGGCCCCGCCCCCCGTTATTTAAGAACCGTCAGACGAAGAGACGCCGTCACACAGCGGGAGCCTCCCTCCATGCCAGCATGGCTGCGGAGCGGCCCGCAGAAGACATGAAGAAGAGAAGAAGGAAGAAGAGATGAAGAAGAAGATGAAGAAGAAGATGAAGAAGAGAAGAAGATGAAGAGAAGAGCGGGAGCCTCCCCTCATGCCATGGGTGTGGAGCGGCCCGAGGAGAAGAAGATAGAAGACGCCGCGGAGAAGATGCTGGACGAGAACGCCGGAGGAAGAACCAGAAGAGCCAGAAGAACCAGAAGAAGAAGAAGATGAAGGAAGAAAGAAGAAGCATTTAAATAAAGGAATTGTCAAAAACTGTCTCTTGTCATTTTTAACATTTTTGACAGTTTTTTAGTGAAATGGTAGGGGTAAGTACCCCCTTACCATTTCACACAGGGGGGGGGGCCGGGATCTGGGGGTCCCCTTGTTAAAGGGGGCTTCCAGATTCCGATAAGCCCCCCGCCCGCAGACCCCCACAACCACCGGCCACGGTTGTGAGGATGAGGCCCTTGTCCTCATCAACATGGGGACAAGGTGTTTTGGGGGGCTACCCCAAAGCACCCTCCCAATGTTGAGGGCATGTGGCCTGGTACGGTTCAGGAGGGGGGGGGGCCGCACTCTCGTCCCCCCCTCTTTTCCTGCGGCCTGCCAGGTTGCGTGCTCGGATAAGGGTCTGGTATGGATTTTTAGGGGGACCCCACGCCGTTTTTTTTTTTTTTTTGGCGCGGGGTTCCCCTTAAAATCCATACCAGACCTGAAGGGTCTGGTATGGAATTTAGGGGGAACCCCACGTCAATTTTTTTTTTTAATTTTGGCTGGGGTTCCCCTTAATATCCATACCAGACCTGAAGGGCCTTGTATGGAATTTAGGGGGACCCCCACATCATTTTTTTTTTTTTTTTTTTGGTTCGGGGTTCCCCTGTGGGGAATTCCCATGCCGTTTTTATCAATGAACTTCTATGTGTATTGTCGGCAATGCAATAGCCGCGGGTAGTTTTAAATGTGTTTTTTCCTTCAAAATGTCATTTTGCTGTCAGACTGTTCTAAACACGGGAAACATGCGCCCCTTTACAGGCATACTATAGACACCCCCCAGGTATGAAATTTAAAGGGATATTACACTTTTATTGTTTGACTTTAAGCATTATTAAAATCACTGCTCCTGAAAAAACGGCCATTTTTAAAACTTTTTTTTGCATTGATTCATGTCCCCTGGGGCAGGACCCAGGTCCCCAAACACTTTTATTGACAATAACTTGCATATTAGCCTTTAAAATTAGCACTTTTGATTATTCATGTTCGTGTCCCATAGACTTTAACGGTGTTAGCGTGTTCGAACAAATTTTTTTCCTGTTCGCATGTTCTGGTGCGAACCGAACAGGGGGGTGTTCGGCTCATCCCTAGCAGGAAGTATAATCCAGTATAGCAAGTGCCCTCTAGCTGGCACTTGATACTAGTCAACAGGGAAATCATGGAAGTGGCAAAATAGACAAGTGTGTGTATCCATCCCTAATACATTTTATATAAGAAGGAGAATGTTGGGACTTTATATGAGGCCATGACATACGTGCATTGGTCTCCATCCCTAGTATTTGAGATAAAAAGAAAGGGGGGGAGGGATAGGGAAATTGGGACTTTATATGATACACATCACTTGGGCAAAGTGAATCAACCATTATTGATATTACAAATGTTTATTGTTAGTCATAGTTGGGCACAGTATACAGGTCACATTAATAATAATAAACCAACATGTACAGTACAGAATTAAAAGGGACATGATTAGTACATCATATAACAATCCAAGTAATATAGTAAACATTATTGCACATATTAGATAACGAACCCGCAACATGCCCAACACATGAAAAAACATAGTAAAAGATATAAAAATTTCATTAGTGGTTATAGGATTGATTCAAACAATAAAGCCCATAGTAAAACACATGATTGCTGTGGCATAGCATCAAAAATACATGCTCAACGCGTTTCGTGGGTTGTTACCACTCATCAGGAGCAGCTATACGTGGGAGCTATCTATAATAAATTGAAAAATCTTTCATCAATGGTAATTGATCAAAGGATAGGAAGAAGGGGAACATAGTATCTATGGTCCTGGTAGTCTTACCTATGAGTAGATAGTATAGAGTATAAGCAGTAATGGTATTGATGATACACCGGAGGTACTAGGAGGCAGAAGACAAACCCCCCCGGGAGCTGAGGTGATGGCTGACCAAGCGGCAATGGGGCCAAGAGAATGGAAATAAGATGACCACATCTGAGATAGAACGCCCTTCAATAATTGTAGTGATAAATGTGAGCCCGTGAGGCTTCTGTAACAGTAAATACATAGGGAAGGGTGTTAGTCTAAAGAGGGGCTATAGCAGTGGTAAGAGAAATAGATGTGAAGAATAAGTATGAAGTGATAGGAGATAACCGAATTGGATGAAAGAAAGGAATGGTAAAAATGAAAAATAACAAACAAACATACATAGGATATTAAGGAATAGGTGAGAGGGAAACATGTCAAGTAATAGAAAGTACTCAGAATGAGTAGGCAAAGAAAATGTGACAGTAGTAGAGATATGAGGTGCAAGAGGGGTACACATGCCACCAGAGTGCCAGAGGTGACATCCATAGGATGTGAGTTACCTAAGGCTGGAGTATCCATAGTAATTTCCAAGGGTGAGTGGGGAGTGCCGGCCAAGTGAGCCAAGGTAAAACAATGCTGTAGTAAACGAGGAGGAGTAAGGATAAGGAAGCCAGTCCGCCGGTAGAGCCCCACCAACGTCACGTAGCGTGCTGAGAGAGAGGGGGCGACCATGTCAGAGCGACCAGCGCTCTTAAATGGGCGCCAAACCTCCCTCGTGGTGCACGCAGATGGAGAACTCGTCTGCCCGTGACGTCAAGAGTGACGTCACGCGCAAGACGTGTGGGCGTGGCGTCGACGCACAGCGCATGCGCATCCGCAACCCCAACGACCATGACGGTCGGAGTGGGGGCTGGGGGTGGCCGCGGTGTGCGTCGCAGCTCCCGGGGCTGATTGCAGCAGCCCCCATAGGATGACCTCACAGAGTAACTAGCAGGAAGTATAATCCAGTATAGCAAGTGCCCTCTAGCTGGCACTTGATACTAGTCAACAGGGAAATCATGGAAGTGGCAAAATAGACAAGTGTGTGTATCCATCCCTAATACATTTTATATAAGAAGGAGAATGTTGGGACTTTATATGAGGCCATGACATACGTGCATTGGTCTCCATCCCTAGTATTTGAGATAAAAAGAAAGGGGGGGAGGGATAGGGAAATTGGGACTTTATATGATACACATCACTTGGGCAAAGTGAATCAACCATTATTGATATTACAAATGTTTATTGTTAGTCATAGTTGGGCACAGTATACAGGTCACATTAATAATAATAAACCAACATGTACAGTACAGAATTAAAAGGGACATGATTAGTACATCATATAACAATCCAAGTAATATAGTAAACATTATTGCACATATTAGATAACGAACCCGCAACATGCCCAACACATGAAAAAACATAGTAAAAGATATAAAAATTTCATTAGTGGTTATAGGATTGATTCAAACAATAAAGCCCATAGTAAAACACATGATTGCTGTGGCATAGCATCAAAAATACATGCTCGACGCGTTTCGTGGGTTGTTACCACTCATCAGGAGCAGCTATACGTGGGAGGTATCTATAATAAATTGAAAAATCTTTCATCAATGGTAATTGATCAAAGGATAGGAAGAAGGGGAACATAGTATCTATGGTCCTGGTAGTCTTACCTATGAGTAGATAGTATAGAGTATAAGCAGTAATGGTATTGATGATACACCGGAGGTACTAGGAGGCAGAAGACAAACCCCCCCGGGAGCTGAGGTGATGGCTGACCAAGCGGCAATGGGGCCAAGAGAATGGAAATAAGATGACCACATCTGAGATAGAACGCCCTTCAATAATTGTAGTGATAAATGTGAGCCCGTGAGGCTTCTGTAACAGTAAATACATAGGGAAGGGTGTTAGTCTAAAGAGGGGCTATAGCAGTGGTAAGAGAAATAGATGTGAAGAATAAGTATGAAGTGATAGGAGATAACCGAATTGGATGAAAGAAAGGAATGGTAAAAATGAAAAATAACAAACAAACATACATAGGATATTAAGGAATAGGTGAGAGGGAAACATGTCAAGTAATAGAAAGTACCCAGAATGAGTAGGCAAAGAAAATGTGACAGTAGTAGAGATATGAGGTGCAAGAGGGGTACACATGCCACCAGAGTGCCAGAGGTGACATCCATAGGATGTGAGTTACCTAAGGCTGGAGTATCCATAGTAATTTCCAAGGGTGAGTGGGGAGTGCCGGCCAAGTGAGCCAAGGTAAAACAATGCTGTAGTAAACGAGGAGGAGTAAGGATAAGGAAGCCAGTCCGCCGGTAGAGCCCCACCAACGTCACGTAGCGTGCTGAGAGAGAGGGGGCGACCATGTCAGAGCGACCAGCGCTCTTAAATGGGCGTCAAACCTCCCTCGTGGTGCACGCAGATGGAGAACCCGTCTGCCCGTGACGTCAAGAGTGACGTCACGCGCAAGACGTGTGGGCGTGGCGTCGACGCACAGCGCATGCGCATCCGCAACCCCAACGACCATGACGGTCGGAGTGGGGGCTGGGGGTGGCCGCGGTGTGCGTTGCAGCTCCCGGGGCTGATTGCAGCAGCCCCCATAGGATGACCTCACAGAGTAACTAGCAGGAAGTATAATCCAGTATAGCAAGTGCCCTCTAGCTGGCACTTGATACTAGTCAACAGGGAAATCATGGAAGTGGCAAAATAGACAAGTGTGTGTATCCATCCCTAATACATTTTTTATAAGAAGGAGAATGCTGGGACTTTATATGAGGCCATGACATACGTGCATTGGTCTCCATCCCTAGTATTTGAGATAAAAAGAAAGGGGGGGAGGGATAGGGAAATTGGGACTTTATATGATACACATCACTTGGGCAAAGTGAATCAACCATTATTGATATTACAAATGTTTATTGTTAGTCATAGTTGGGCACAGTATACAGGTCACATTAATAATAATAAACCAACATGTACAGTACAGAATTAAAAGGGACATGATTAGTACATCATATAACAATCCAAGTAATATAGTAAACATTATTGCACATATTAGATAACGAACCCGCAACATGCCCAACACATGAAAAAACATAGTAAAAGATATAAAAATTTCATTAGTGGTTATAGGATTGATTCAAACAATAAAGCCCATAGTAAAACACATGATTGCTGTGGCATAGCATCAAAAATACATGCTCGACGCGTTTCGTGGGTTGTTACCACTCATCAGGAGCAGCTATACATGGGAGGTATCTATAATAAATTGAAAAATCTTTCATCAATGGTAATTGATCAAAGGATAGGAAGAAGGGGAACATAGTATCTATGGTCCTGGTAGTCTTACCTATGAGTAGATAGTATAGAGTATAAGCAGTAATGGTATTGATGATACACCGGAGGTACTAGGAGGCAGAAGACAAACCCCCCCGGGAGCTGAGGTGATGGCTGACCAAGCGGCAATGGGGCCAAGAGAATGGAAATAAGATGACCACATCTGAGATAGAACGCCCTTCAATAATTGTAGTGATAAATGTGAGCCCGTGAGGCTTCTGTAACAGTAAATACATAGGGAAGGGTGTTAGTCTAAAGAGGGGCTATAGCAGTGGTAAGAGAAATAGATGTGAAGAATAAGTATGAAGTGATAGGAGATAACCGAATTGGATGAAAGGAATGGTAAAAATGAAAAATAACAAACAAACATACATAGGATATTAAGGAATAGGTGAGAGGGAAACATGTCAAGTAATAGAAAGTACCCAGAATGAGTAGGCAAAGAAAATGTGACAGTAGTAGAGATATGAGGTGCAAGAGGGGTACACATGCCACCAGAGTGCCAGAGGTGACATCCATAGGATGTGAGTTACCTAAGGCTGGAGTATCCATAGTAATTTCCAAGGGTGAGTGGGGAGTGCCGGCCAAGTGAGCCAAGGTAAAACAATGCTGTAGTAAACGAGGAGGAGTAAGGATAAGGAAGCCAGTCCGCCGGTAGAGCCCCACCAACGTCACGTAGCGTGCTGAGAGAGAGGGGGCGACCATGTCAGAGCGACCAGCGCTCTTAAATGGGCGTCAAACCTCCCTCGTGGTGCACGCAGATGGAGAACCCGTCTGCCCGTGACGTCAAGAGTGACGTCACGCGCAAGACGTGTGGGCGTGGCGTCGACGCACAGCGCATGCGCATCCGCAACCCCAACGACCATGACGGTCGGAGTGGGGGCTGGGGGTGGCCGCGGTGTGCGTCGCAGCTCCCGGGGCTGATTGCAGCAGCCCCCATAGGATGACCTCACAGAGTAACTAGCAGGAAGTATAATCCAGTATAGCAAGTGCCCTCTAGCTGGCACTTGATACTAGTCAACAGGGAAATCATGGAAGTGGCAAAATAGACAAGTGTGTGTATCCATCCCTAATACATTTTTTATAAGAAGGAGAATGCTGGGACTTTATATGAGGCCATGACATACGTGCATTGGTCTCCATCCCTAGTATTTGAGATAAAAAGAAAGGGGGGGAGGGATAGGGAAATTGGGACTTTATATGATACACATCACTTGGGCAAAGTGAATCAACCATTATTGATATTACAAATGTTTATTGTTAGTCATAGTTGGGCACAGTATACAGGTCACATTAATAATAATAAACCAACATGTACAGTACAGAATTAAAAGGGACATGATTAGTACATCATATAACAATCCAAGTAATATAGTAAACATTATTGCACATATTAGATAACGAACCCGCAACATGCCCAACACATGAAAAAACATAGTAAAAGATATAAAAATTTCATTAGTGGTTACCATTCCTTTCTTTCATCCAATTCGGTTATCTCCTATCACTTCATACTTATTCTTCACATCTATTTCTCTTACCACTGCTATAGCCCCTCTTTAGACTAACACCCTTCCCTATGTATTTACTGTTACAGAAGCCTCACGGGCTCACATTTATCACTACAATTATTGAAGGGCGTTCTATCTCAGATGTGGTCATCTTATTTCCATCCATTCCATAGCAGACCCTTATCCGAGCACGCAACCTGGCAGGCCGCAGGAAAAGAGGGGGGATGAGAGTGCGGCCCTCCCCCTCCTGAACCGTACCAGGCCACATGCCCTCAACATTGGGTGGGTGCTTTGGGGTAGCCCCCCAAAACACCTTGTCCCCATGTTGATGGGGCCTCATCCCCACAACCCTGGCCGGTGGTTGTGGGGGTCTGCGGGCGGGGGGCTTATCGGAATCTGGAAGCCCCCTTTAACAAGGGGACTCCCAGATCCCGGCCCCCCCCTGTGTGAAATGGTAAGGGGTACTTACCCCTACCATTTCACTAAAAAACTGTCAAAAATGTTAAAAATGACAAGAGACACTTTTTGACAATTCCTTTATTTAAATGCTTCTTCTTTCTTCCTTCATCTTCTTCTGGTTCTTCTGGCTCTTCTGGTTCTTCCTCCGGCGTTCTCGTCCAGCATCTCCTCTGCAGCGTCTTCTATCTTCTTCTCCTCGGGCCGCTCCGCACCCATGGCATGAGGGGAGGCTCCCGCTCTTCTCTTCATCTTCTTCTTCATCCTCTTCTCTTCTTTCTTCTTCTCTTCTTCATTTTCTTCTCCAGGCCGCTCCTCACCCATGCTGGCATGGAGGGAGGCTCCCGCTGTGTGACGGCGTCTCTTCGTCTGACGGCTCTTAAATAACGGGGGGCGGGGCCACTCGGTGACCCCGCCCCCCTCTGACGCACGGTGACTTGACAGGGACTTCCCTGTGACGTCACGGGGAATGCCACAGGGAAGTCCCGTCATGTCCCGTGCATCAGAGGGGGCGGGGTCACCGGGTGGCCCCGCCCCCCCGTTATTTAAGAACCGTCAGATGAGGAGACGCCGTCACACAGCGGGAGCCTCCCTCCATGCCAGCATGGGTGAGGAGCGGCCCGGAGAAGAAAATGAAGAAGATAAGAAGAAAGAAGAGAAGAGGATGAAGAAGAAGATGAAGAGAAGAGCGGGAGCCTCCCCTCATGCCATGGGTGCGGAGCGGCCCGAGGAGAAGAAGATAGAAGACGCCGCGGAGGAGATGCTGGATGAGAACGCCGGAGGAAGAACCAGAAGAGCTAGAAGAACCAGAAGAAGATGAAGGAAGAAAGAAGAAGCATTTAAATAAAGGAATTGTCAAAAACTGTCTCTTGTAATTTTAACTTTTTGACAGTTTTTTAGTGAAATGGTAGGGGTAAGTACCCCCTTACCATTTCACACAGGGGGGGCCGGGATCTGGGGGTCCCCTTGTTAAAGGGGGCTTCCAGATTCCGATAAGCCCCCCGCCCACAGACCCCCACAACCACCGGCCAGGGTTGTGGGGATGAGGCCCTTGTCCTCATCAACATGGGGACAAGGTGTTTTGGGGGGCTACCCCAAAGCACCCTCCCAATGTTGAGGGCATGTGGCCTGGTACAGTTCAGGAGGGGGGGGGGCACTCTCGTCCCCCCCTCTTTTCCTGCGGCCTGCCAGGTTGCGTGCTCGGATAAGGGTCTGGCATGGATTTTTGGGGGGACCCCACGTCGTTTTTTTTTTTTTTTTGGCGCGGGGTTCCCCTTAAAATCCATACCAGACCTGAAGAGTCTGGTATGGAATATAGGGGGAACCCCACATCATTTTTTTTTTAAATTTTGGCTGGGGTTCCCCTTAATATTCATACCAGACCTGAAGGGCCTGGTATGGAATTTAGGGGGTCTCCCACGTCATTTTTTTTTTAAATTTTGGTTCGGGGTTGCCCTGTGGGGAATTCCCATGCCGTTTTTATCAATGAACTTCTATGTGTATTGTCGGCAATGCAATAGCCGCGGGTAGTTTTAAATGGCTTTTTTTCCTTTGAAATGTCATTTTGCTGTCAGACATGCGCCCCTTTACAGGAATACTATAGACACCCCCCAGCTACGAAATTTAAAGGGATATTACACTTTTATTGTTTGACTTTAAGCATTATTAAAATCACTGCTCCTGAAAAAACGGCCGTTTTTAAAACTTTTTTTTGCATTGATCCATGTCCCCTGGGGCAGGACCCAGGTCCCCAAACACTTTTTATGACAATAACTTGCATATAAGCCTTTAAAATTTGCACTTTTGATTTCTCCCATAGACATTTAAAGGGTGTTCCGCGGCATTCGAATTTGCCGCGAACACCCCAAATTGTTCGCTGTTCGGCGAACTTGCGAACAGCCAATGTTCGAGTCGAACATGAGTTTGACTCGAACTCGAAGCTCATCCCTACTCACCACCAACCAGGTCACTCCCCAGCCACTTTTCTAGTTAGCCACCTCCCTTCAACTTATATCACAGGTGACCATTTCCCAACCTGCAGATGACAGACCCTACTCCAAAAGATATCACTCCCAGTTACTCCCCCCACCCACTGATTGATATCCCTCCATGATCACCTCCCACCCCCCCTGCTGACAGACCTCTCTCCCCAGCCTGTCCCCACACACCCTCTCACCTGCTGACCTGTGGATGGGGGAATCACTCCCGCAGTGTTATTGTGTTCTGCCAGTGGGGAGCCTTCCCAACCCACAGAATACAATGATCAGTGTTGCTAACCATAGCTGGCAGCACTGACTGTTCTGGGAAAAACCTGACAGGCTGGTTGTACTCAAGTCAATTAATATATTGACTTGTGTACAACCAGCTAGCCCATACATAGATCGACTATAGCTGGTCTCTGCTTAATTGGCCTAATTTCAATTCATGTATGGCCCGCTCAACCACTACACAGTCCCTAAACATCCTTCCACAAACCTTTACATTTTTCCTTCCCAGCTTCCTACATTCTTCTCACCTGTACATAGTGCCCACTGTCCTCTACTAAACATAGTGCCCACTGTCATACCCTCCACACTTCTCTCCTATACATAGTGCCCACTGTCATACCCTCCACACTCCTCTCCTGTACATACTGCTCACTGTCATACCCTCCACACTTCTCTCCTGTACATACTGTTCACTGTCATACCCTCCACATACCTCTCCTGTACATACTGCTTACTGTCACACCCTACACACTCCTCTCCTGTACATACTGCCCACGTTCATACCCCCCACACTCCTCTCCTGTACATACTGCCCACTGTCATACCCTCCACACTCCTCTCCTGTACATAATGTCCACTTTCATACCCTCCACTAGGGATGAGCTTCGTGTTCGAGTCGAACCCATGTTTGACTCGAACATCGGCTGTTCGACCGTCCGTCGAATTGCGAACGTTATGGGCCGTTCGCGCCAAATTCGTGTGGCGCGTCACGGCCCATAATTCACTGCGGCATCGCAGTGCATTGCTGGCTGATGATTGGCCAAGCATGCACTATGACCCGCATGCTTGGCCAATCACAGCGCCGTCAGTAGAGAGAGCTGTAATTGGCCAAAGCCAGGGTGGCTTTGGCCAATTATGGCTCAGGGGATTTAGTACACGCCCCACACTATATAAGGCCGCCTGCACGGCGGCCCTGTGTAGTGTGTTCCGGTGTGCTGAGAGATAGAGAGAGAGACAGACAGTGTCATTTGATTTGAGTTAGATAGATTAGGCTAGATCTGTTCCTGCTATTTACATTTAGTGCAGTGTGTCCTGCTCACAGTGTTCAGCTCGATCCGTTCCTGCTATTTACATTTAGTGCAGTCAGTGCGTCCTGCTCACAGTGTTCAGCTAGATCCGTTCCTGCTATTTACATTTAGTGCAGTGCGTCCTGCTCACAGTGTTCAGCTAGATCTGTTCCTGCTATTTACATTTAGTGCAGTGCGTCCTGCTCACAGTGTTCAGCTAGATCCGTTCCTGCTATTTACATTTAGTGCAGTGCGTCCTGCTCACAGTGTTCAGCTAGATCTGTTCCTGCTATTTACATTTAGTGCAGTGCGTCCTGCTCACAGTGTTCAGCTAGATCCGTTCCTGCTATTTACATTTAGTGCAGTCAGTGCGTCCTGCTCACAGTGTTCAGCTAGATCCGTTCCTGCTATTTACATTTAGTGCAGTGCGTCCTGCTCACAGTGTTCAGCTAGATCTGTTCCTGCTATTTACATTTAGTGCAGTCAGTGCGTCCTGCTCACAGTGTTCAGCTAGATTCGTTCCTGCTATTTACATTTAGTGCAGTGCGTCCTGCTCACAGTGTTCAGCTAGATCCGTTCCTGCTATTTACATTTAGTGCAGTGCGTCCTGCTCACAGTGTTCAGCTCGATCTGTTCCTGCTATTTACATTTAGTGCAGTGCGTCCTGCTCACAGTGTTCAGTTAGATCCGTTCCTGCTATTTACATTTAGTGCAGTCAGTGCGTCCTGCTCACAGTGTTCAGCTAGATCCGTTCCTGCTATTTACATTTAGTGCAGTCAGTGCGTCCTGCTCACAGTGTTCAGCTAGATCGGTTCCTGCTATTTACATTTAGTGCAGTGCGTCCTGCTCACAGTGTTCAGCTAGATCTGTTCCTGCTATTTACATTTAGTGCAGTCAGTGCGTCCTGCTCACAGTGTTCAGCTAGATCCGTTCCTGCTATTTACATTTAGTGCAGTGCGTCCTGCTCACAGTGTTCAGCTAGATCCGTTCCTGCTATTTACATTTAGTGCAGTCAGTGCGTCCTGCTCACAGTGTTCAGCTAGATCTGTTCCTGCTATTTACATTTAGTGCAGTCAGTGCGTCCTGCTCACAGTGTTCAGCTAGATCCGTTCCTGCTATTTACATTTAGTGCAGTGCGTCCTGCTCACAGTGTTCAGCTAGATCCGTTCCTGCTATTTACATTTAGTGCAGTCAGTGCGTCCTGCTCACAGTGTTCAGCTAGATCTGTTCCTGCTATTTACATTTAGTGCAGTCAGTGCGTCCTGCTCACAGTGTTCAGCTAGATCCGTTCCTGCTATTTACATTTAGTGCAGTGCGTCCTGCTCACAGTGTTCAGCTCGATCTGTTCCTGCTATTTACATTTAGTGCAGTGCGTCCTGCTCACAGTGTTCAGCTAGATCCGTTCCTGCTATTTACATTTAGTGCAGTCAGTGCGTCCTGCTCACAGTGTTCAGCTAGATCCGTTCCTGCTATTTACATTTAGTGCAGTCAGTGCGTCCTGCTCACAGTGTTCAGCTAGATCCGTTCCTGCTATTTACATTTAGTGCAGTGCGTCCTGCTCACAGTGTTCAGCTAGATCTGTTCCTGCTATTTACATTTAGTGCAGTCAGTGCGTCCTGCTCACAGTGTTCAGCTAGATCCGTTCCTGCTATTTACATTTAGTGCAGTGCGTCCTGCTCACAGTGTTCAGCTAGATCCGTTCCTGCTATTTACATTTAGTGCAGTCAGTGCGTCCTGCTCACAGTGTTCAGCTAGATCTGTTCCTGCTATTTACATTTAGTGCAGTCAGTGCGTCCTGCTCACAGTGTTCAGCTAGATCCGTTCCTGCTATTTACATTTAGTGCAGTGCGTCCTGCTCACAGTGTTCAGCTAGATCCGTTCCTGCTATTTACATTTAGTGCAGTCAGTGCGTCCTGCTCACAGTGTTCAGCTAGATCTGTTCCTGCTATTTACATTTAGTGCAGTCAGTGCGTCCTGCTCACAGTGTTCAGCTAGATCCGTTCCTGCTATTTACATTTAGTGCAGTGCGTCCTGCTCACAGTGTTCAGCTAGATCTGTTCCTGCTATTTACATTTAGTGCAGTGCGTCCTGCTCACAGTGTTCAGCTAGATCCGTTCCTGCTATTTACATTTAGTGCAGTGCGTCCTGCTCACAGTGTTCAGCTAGATCTGTTCCTGCTATTTACATTTAGTGCAGTCAGTGCGTCCTGCTCACAGTGTTCAGCTAGATCCGTTCCTGCTATTTACATTTAGTGCAGTGCGTCCTGCTCACAGTGTTCAGCTAGATCCGTTCCTGCTATTTACATTTAGTGCAGTCAGTGCATCCTGCTCACAGTGTTCAGCTAGATCTGTTCCTGCTATTTACATTTAGTGCAGTCAGTGCGTCCTGCTCACAGTGTTCAGCTAGATCCGTTCCTGCTATTTACATTTAGTGCAGTGCGTCCTGCTCACAGTGTTCAGCTAGATCTGTTCCTGCTATTTACATTTAGTGCAGTGCGTCCTGCTCACAGTGTTCAGCTAGATCCGTTCCTGCTATTTACATTTAGTGCAGTGCGTCCTGCTCACAGTGTTCAGCTAGATCTGTTCCTGCTATTTACATTTAGTGCAGTGCGTCCTGCTCACAGTGTTCAGCTAGATCCGTTCCTGCTATTTACATTTAGTGCAGTGCGTCCTGCTCACAGTGTTCAGCTAGATCCGTTCCTGCTATTTACATTTAGTGCAGTCAGTGCGTCCTGCTCACAGTGTTCAGCTAGATCCGTTCCTGCTATTTACATTTAGTGCAGTCAGTGCGTCCTGCTCACAGTGTTCAGCTAGATCCGTTCCTGCTATTTACATTTAGTGCAGTGCGTCCTGCTCACAGTGTTCAGCTAGATCCGTTCCTGCTATTTACATTTAGTGCAGTGCGTCCTGCTCACAGTGTTCAGCTAGATCCGTTCCTGCTATTTACATTTAGTGCAGTCAGTGCGTCCTGCTCACAGTGTTCAGCTAGATCCGTTCCTGCTATTTACATTTAGTGCAGTCAGTGCGTCCTGCTCACAGTGTTCAGCTAGATCCGTTCCTGCTATTTACATTTAGTGCAGTGCGTCCTGCTCACAGTGTTCAGCTAGATCTGTTCCTGCTATTTACATTTAGTGCAGTCAGTGCGTCCTGCTCACAGTGTTCAGCTAGATCCGTTCCTGCTATTTACATTTAGTGCAGTGCGTCCTGCTCACAGTGTTCAGCTAGATCCGTTCCTGTTATCTTCCTACTGACAGGCAGGCTTGTCTGGTTACAGTATATAAAGCTACCTGAAGAAAATTACAGGTGTTCTATCCCAGCTTAGTGCAGCTACAGGCCATTAGTATGTCTGGAAGGCCAAGAAGGAGAGGCAGACAGTCACAAGCCAATAAGAGAGGGCAAGCAGGCTCTGTGTCTAGTGCTGGTCGTGGAGACGGTGCATCCTCATCAGCACGTGGCCATGGGACACGCTTGGCCTTTTTTTCGGCAGCTGGCCGTGTTGAGCCGCAACATGCGGAAGACTTGGTCGAGTGGATGACCAAGCCGTCCTCATCCTCCTCATCCTCTCTCACCCATGCCCAGGGTGCTTTGTCTGGCAAAGCAGCGGCCTCTTCCCTCAGCTCAATGTCATCAGTGACTCCTTCCCTAGCTCCACCATGTCCTCCTGAGGATTCCCTCGAACTGTTTGACCACAGTGTTTGGTTCATGCTCCAGGAGGATTCCCAGCGTTTGGAAGGCTCTGATGATGATACTGAGCTCGATGAAGGCAGTAACATGAGCACGGACAGAGGGGGTGCCCAAGAAGGACAGCAATCTGGCAGTCATGCTCCCCCTGCTGCAGCATACTGCCAGGTTTGCTCCAGTGATGAGGAGGGAGGGGATGATGAGGTCACTGACTCAACGTGGGTGCCTGATAGGAGAGAGGAGGAGGAGGAGGAGGAGGCGGCACATCACCAACGAGGCAGGATGCCCTCCAGGGGCCAGCCTAAGGGCAGCACATTGACTGCATCACACCCCAAAGCTCCACATGTGCAGGGCGCTGCAGTCTCTGCGCGTTATTCAAAAAGTTCTTTGGTGTGGGCCTTTTCTGAGACGAGTGCATCAGATCGCACCGCTGCTATTTGCAACATATGTCTCAAGCGTATCTCGCGTGGCCAAAACATCTCCCGCTTGGGTACCACATGCTTGACCAGACATATGTTGACCTGCCATGCAGTTCGTTGGCAAGCGTATCTAAGAGACCCACACCAAAGAACAAAGAGGATCTCTCATTGCTCCTCATCAGCTGAGATTTCCAACCCCACTAGACCTTCAGTCCTCTCTGAGACCTGCAGTGAGAGGAATGAAGGTGTAGAATTAGGTGTGTCACAGCCAAGTACTTGTGGGCAATCTGCTTTTGGTACACCGACGTCAGATTGTACCAGGCAAATTTCCCTGCCCCAGCTGCTGCACCGCCGAAAGAAGTTTGCTCCCAGCCATCCACATGCCCAGCGGTTGAATGCTAGCTTGGCAAAATTGCTAGCACTTCAACTGCTGCCTTTTCAGTTGGTAGACTCTGCCCCCTTCCGTGAGTTTGTGGAATGTGCGGTTCCTCAGTGGCAGGTACCCAAACGCCACTTTTTCTCACGGAAGGCGATTCCGGCTCTCTACCGGCATGTGGAAGGCAATGTCCATGCCTCGCTGGACAGGGCGGTCAGCGGTAAGGTGCATATTACCGCTGACTCATGGTCCAGCAGGCATGGACAGGGACGTTACCTAAGTTTCACGGCGCATTGGGTGACTCTGCTGGCAGCTGGGAAGGATGCAGGACAAGGTGCAGTAGTGTTGGAGGTTGTTCCGCCACCACGCCTCCAAAATGCTGATTGTGACACACCTCTCTCCTCCACCCCCTCCTCTTCTTCTTCCTCCATGGCCTCTTCCTCGGAACCAGCGGTGCTCCGTAGGCGTTCAAGGGGCTACGCAAGTACGCAGGCCAAAAGATGCCATGCGGTGCTTGAGCTGGTGTGCTTGGGGGACAGGAGCCACACTGGGGCAGAGGTTCTGTCAGCTCTGCAGGGGCAGGTTCAGAGGTGGTTGACGCCACGCCAACTTAAGGCAGGAATGGTGGTTTGCGACAATGGCACCAACCTCCTCTCTGCCCTCCGACAGGGACAACTGACCCATGTGCCCTGTTTGGCTCACGTCCTTAACTTGGTGGTGCAGCGGTTCTTGGGCAGGTACCCGGGCTTACAGGATGTCCTGAGGCAGGCCAGGAAAGTCTGTGTGCATTTCCGCCGGTCATATAATGCCAGTGCTCGGCTGACGGACCTCCAAAAGGAGTTTAACCTGCCCAAGAACCGCCTAATCTGTGACATGCCCACCAGGTGGAACTCAACGTTGGCCATGCTGCAGCGGCTGCACACGCAGCAGAGGGCCATCAATGAGTACCTGTGCGACTATGGCACCAGGACAGGGTCAGGGGACCTTGGTTTTTTTTCCCCACGCCAGTGGGCCATGATCAGGGATGCATGCACTGTCCTGTCACCATTCGAGGAGGCCACGAGGATGGTGAGCACTGACAGTGCATGCATCAGTGACACTGTCCCCCTTGTCCACCTGTTGGAGCACACGCTGCGTGGAATAATGGACAGGGCACTTGAGGCAGAACAGAGGCAGGAAGAGGAGGACTTCCTTAGCTCTCAAGGCCCCCTTTATCCAGACAGTGTTCCTGCGTGCCCGCCGATCACACAGGAAGAGGACGAGGAGGAGGAGGAGGAATATTGTGTCAGTATGGAGGTGGAGCCTGGCACTCAGCATCAGCAGCAGTCTTTAAGGGATCAGTCCCAAGGAACACATGGACTTGTACGTGGCTGGGAGGAGGTGGCTGCGGACGTTGTTGTCCTTAGTGACCCAGAGGACTCCGGACCGAATGCCTCAGCAAACCTACGCTGCATGGCCTCCCTGATCCTGCAAAGCCTGCGTAAGGATCCTCGTATTCGTGGTATCAAGGAGAAGGACCAATACTGGCTGGCAACCCTCCTTGATCCACATTACAAGGGTAAGGTTGCGGACCTTATCTTGCCATCGCAGAGGGAGCAGAGGATGAAACATCTTCGGGAGGCCTTGCAGAAAGGTCTGTGCAACGCGTTCCCAGAGACTGGGAGGTTACAAACTCCTGTTTCTGGACAACGTGTTGCTGAGGCTTCGGTCAGTCAAAGAAGGAGCGGTGGAGAAGGTGGCCGTCTGACCGATGCGTTCAGACAATTTTTTGGTCCGCAGCCCCAAGGTATGATCGGTTCCAGCAACCATCGCCAGCGTCTGTTTTACATGGTGCAGGAATACCTAGGGGCAAGATCAGACTTGGACACCTTTCCCACCGAAAATCCTCTGGATTACTGGGTCTTGAGGATGGATCACTGGCCAGAGCTTGCACAGTATGCAATTGAGCTACTGGCCTGTCCTGCATCCAGCGTTCTTTCGGAACGCACATTCAGTGCTGCTGGAGGCGTGGTAACCGATCACAGGGTGCGTCTGTCCACCGACTCGGTCGATCGGCTGACCTTCATAAAAATGAATCAGTCTTGGATCACCACCAGCTACCAAGCACCTGATGCTGATGTAACCGAATAATTTTTTTTGAAATCTCAGATCCCTTCAAAGACTGCCTATGCTGATGCTGAGTGACTATCCCTGAGTAATTATCCTCTTCCTCCTCAATCATCACGCTGATAGCTTGTAAGAACATTTTTGGTTCTGGGCGCCACCACCAGTGCCTAAGGCACAATTTTTCAGCCCCTGTTTAACAGGGGCGTGTAATTACAATTTTTGATGTAATACTTTGCAGCAGGGCTCGTTCCTGCATTCCAACTAGAGTGTCTGTGAGGGGTTGCAGTGTTGTGGCACCAGCACCAGTGCCTAAGGCCCAATTTTTCTGCCCCTGTCTAACAGGGGCGTGTAATTACAATTTTTGATGCAATACTTTGCAGCAGGGCTCGTTCCTGCGTTCCAACTAGAGTGTCTGTGAGGGGTTGCAGTGTTGTGGCACCAGCACCAGTGCCTAAGGCCCAATTTTTCTACCCCTGTCTAACAGGGGCGTGTAATTACAATTTTTGATGCAATAATTTGCAGCAGGGCTCGTTCCTGCATTCCAACTAGAGTGTCTGTGAGGGGTTGCAGTGTTGTGGCACCAGCACCAGTGCCTAAGGCCCAATTTTTCTGCCCCTGTCTAACAGGGGCGTGTAATTACAATTTTTGATGCAATACTTTGCAGCAGGGCTCGTTCCTGCGTTCCAACTAGAGTGTCTGTGAGGGGTTGCAGTGTTGTGGCACCAGCACCAGTGCCTAAGGCCCAATTTTTCTGCCCCTGTCTAACAGGGGCGTGTAATTACAATTTTTGATGCAATACTTTGCAGCAGGGCTCGTTCCTGCGTTCCAACTAGAGTGTCTGTGAGGGGTTGCAGTGTTGTGGCACCAGCACCAGTGCCTAAGGCCTAATTTTTCAGCTCCTGTTCAACAGGGGCACGTAATTACAATTCTTGATCTAATATTTCACAGCAGGGCCCTGTGAGGGCTTACAGTGTTGTGGCCACAGCAACACCTAAGGCCCAAATTTCTGCTGAGTATATAGGGCAGGACCCTACTTTCAAACATCTAACTTACAAACGACTCCTACTTGCAAACGGAAGGAGACAACAGGAAGTGAGATGAAATCTACCCCTAGGAAGGGAAATTCTCTCCTGTAAGAGTTAATATGGGAAAACAATTTCTCCTTTCCACTGATGCTTTCCAATCCTTGTTCCACAAAAAAACCCAAATTTTCAAAAAACATTTTTCATTGGGACAAAAAAGTGAGGTGAAATCTTCTGAAGAGGAGGAAAGACAGCAAAACAAATGTCACAGGGGTGATAACCCTTCCCTATGTTTTCCAAAATGCTTAAAAAAGATTTTTTGGCTGGAGCTAAACACGTTAAAAATGTACAAAGAGATTCTACTTAACAACAAACCTACAGTCCCTGTCTTGTTTGCACCGCCTGTATACTGCTGTTCAGAGTATATAGGGCCTTTCCTTATTTTAATTTGGGTGCGGGGTTCCCCTTAATATCCATACAGGACCCAAAGGGCCTGGTAATGGACTGGGGGGGTACCCATGTCGTTTGTCTCACTGATTTTCATCCATATTGCCATGACCCGACATGACATTAAACCCGCAAGCAGTTTTAAATGAGATTTTTTCCTTTAAAAATGACATTTGGTGCAGGGACTGTTCTAAACATGGGAAACACGCGTCACTTTACAGGCATACTATAGACACCCCCCAGGTACGATATTTAAAGGAATATTTCACTTTTTTTTTTTTACTTTAAGCATCATTAAAATCACTGCTCCCGAAAAAACGGCCATTTTTAAAAGTTTTTTTTGCATTGATACATGTCCCCTGGGGTAGGACCCGGGTCCCCAAACCCTTTTTCGGACAATACCATGCAAATTAGCCTTTAAAATGAATACTTTTGATTTCGAACGTTCGAGTCCTATAGACGTCAATGGGGTTCTAACGTTCGTGCGAACTTTCGATCCGTTCGCGGGTTCTGGTGCGAACCGAACCGGGGGGTGTTCGGCTCATCCCTTCCCTCCACACTCCTCTCCTGTACATACTGCGCACTGTCATACCATCCACACACCTCTCCTGTGCATACTGCTCACTGTCATACCCGCCACATTCCTCTTCTGTACATACTGCCCACTGTGATACCCTCCACACTCCTCTCCTGAACATATTGCCAATTGTCATACCCTGCACACTCCTCTCCTGTACATACTGCCAACTATCTTTCTCTCCACACTCCTCTCCTGTACATACCACCCTCATAATACCTTCCACACTCCTCTCCTGTACATAGTGCCCACTGTTATACATAGTGCCCACTGTTATACCCTCCACATTCCTCTCCCTCACTTGCACATACTTCCCAATTTTATACCATCCATACTCCTCCCCTATGCCTCTTACACACAAAAACAGTTCTTTAAAATGATATTGGATATCCTCAATGTTATCAGCTCTAGAATGGGCACACTTTTTCCATCTTCACCCTGTCTTCCTTCCGGGTTCTGTGCCTTTGGTCACTTGCCTTGGCCGGGCTGTGTTGCTGTCACCTCCATGCATGCTCATTCGCATCCTTTCTCTCTAATCCCCTTTCTCTCTCTCATCCTCCCTCTCTCTATTTAATTTAATTTGTTATAACAAAAAATAGTTTGCATTTTTAATTATTTTTTTTTTATTTTTTTTTAAATAAAAAGTCCCACCATAATCCTCAGCACCAGGCCCATGATGTTCTTAATCCGGCCCTGGCCAGAATTACAAGCAAGCAACTTGCAAGGCCAGCAGTGGCAGTCTCCATAGTTCTTTTAGAAATTGTTTGCGTTAACAATTGCACTTACATTTATTGATGCTTGGATTAGCTACGGGATTCCAAATCAGGTGTGTTTGTCATAAGGCCTCATACAATTAGACACTAGATGCTGAATTTCAACAACCACATATGAATACAGAACTATCAGTTACCCTGCTGTCAGAGACTTCACCAGCAAGGACAAGGCACCAGGGAGAGCAACTGAAATGAACCAGACTGCAGCATCACACTTCAGCTCCACAGCCGATTAACCTACCTCACCCCAACAACCTGGTTCACAACATGAATATCTAGGGAAGGTCATACATTTTCCTTCTATTCTATAGACTATTTTTTAGTTATATTTAGTAAAGAAGAAGAAGAAGTTCTGCCTTCTTTAACCACTTAAGGACCGGAAAGGATTTCCTTAATGACCAGGTCATTTTTTGCGATGCAGCACTGCGTCGCTTTAACTGACAATTGCACGATCGCACGACGCTGTACCCAAACAAAATTTATGTTCTTTTTTTTAAAAATATAAAATATATATTTTAAAATTTTAAAAAATATATAAAAAACTAATTTCTTACTCAGTTTAGGCTGATATATATTATTCTACATATTTTTGGTAAAAAATTGCAATAAGTGTATATTCATGGTCGTAGCATAAGGAGTTGCAGGGGTCACAATTGCAACCCCGTCCCTAGCTTCAGGGGGCCCCTGCAGCCTCCCTGTCATATTATTATATCCTCCGCAAAGTCTAGCTTCGACCTGCCCTAGGGCCCCACAGCCACGCTCCAGTACTGGGCTTCCACTTTGCCTTCCACAGTCCACACACCTCTGTTCTCATTGCCTGGGGAGAAGCTATGAGCCTTTTCTTGAATGGAGAGGAGCATGTAGTGAGAAAAGCCCAGTATGGGGAAGTGTCTGTGCTGTGTGCTGGCAACATGGAATAGTAACCGAGCTCAGCGAGTTAAGAGGAGGAGAGTGCCGTTTTGTAGCCACGATGGGACCGGTGTCACTGGTGAGGTATGACACTGCTCAGTGTCTCCTAGTCACCAGCTGAGATTCTCTGTACCCCCCCACCCGGGGATGTCCGCTTACCCCACTTCCCTGACAACTGGGGAAAAGACACACAACTCCGGGAGGTGACCTTCCCCAACACCTTCCAACACTGACAGAGAAACCTTAGAGAAATTGCTAAAACAAATCCCTTAACACCTCCTGAGGGGCCCCTGAGGGGCTGCAGGCTCCAGATTACATGTCATATGACTTTGCCCCCCCAGATCTAAGTTTCGCCTCCCCAAAGCCCCCTTACCACCCTCTCCGCCCTGGATGCTATGCCCGCTGCTGAGCTTCTTTCCCAGTACAGCACTTTATACTGCTCCTCCTCCACAGGCCTGAAATCACATTTCTTTACAACACAGCCAGTCAGCATAGATCTGCATAGGGTGTATTTGCCCACTGCAACTAATCTGCCGTTCCGACCAGGGGATTTCACAGGTCAGAACAGCAACATAAAAGCCCTGTGAAGGTTGATAGACTGTGTGTAAAGGAATGTGATTTCAGCCCTGTGTATTGTGGGGGGGGGGGGCTGTTTACAGTGCTGGAATGGGAAAGGAGCTCTGCCAAATAACCTGCCAGGGGTCCCTGTCCTCTGATTCTCCAGCAGTGATCTCTGTCCTCTGATTCTCCAGGGGTGATCCCTGTCCTCTAATGTAAGGAGGAACTCTGGGAACTCTAAACTCTTAAGCCACATTGAGTATCTTGGCATGCGGTGGGTATATCTGCACAGGCGGTGGAAGTGGTGGGTGGTAGTGGGGGAGGCCCAGGTCAACTTTTTCATCTGGGCCCACAAGCTTCAAGCTACGCCTCTGTAGTATATTGATTGGTTTGCGCAAAAGTTATACCATCTACAAAATAGGAAATATATTTATGACATTTTTATATATATATATCATTTTTTTTTACTAGTAATGGTGGTGATCTGTGATTTTGAGGGGGGCTGCAACATTGTGGCGGACAGATCGGACACATAACTATCATTTTTGACACTTTTTTGGGAACCAGTGATATTATTACAGTAATCAGAGCTAAAAATATAAATATGCACTGTTATTGTACTAATAACACTGGCAGGGAAAGGGTTAACATCAGGGGAGATCGAGGGGTTAAATGTGTTCCCTGCAGGTGTTTTCTAACTGTATGGGGGATGGGCTGCCTGGGGAAAAACACAGATTCATCTTCCTGCATAGCAAAAAGACAGGATCTGTGTGATCTCCCCTGTCAGAACAGAGATCTGCCTTGTTTACACAGGCAGATCCCCATTCTGTCACTGCAGGGAACGATCGTGGGTGGCCAGCGGACATCGAGTCCACCCCACCCGCTGATTGGCTCCCCCACTGTCCAGTGTGTGCGCGCACGCCCACAATATAGAGTTCCCGAGCTGACGTACAATGACGGCGATTTGCGGGAACGAGCCAACCTGCCGCAGTACAATGACGGCGGCTGATCGGCAAGTAGTTAACCTGCCCACATCTATGTAGGTGTCTAGATGAAAAACGTGTTCTTGCTAAGATCATGGCTTTTAGTGCATTGGGATTAGGCATTTGAGAAGCATAAGGAAAAAATAATGTGTTTATTATTTTATTTTTCGAAACAGCAGCAACATAAAAAATATAAAGTTACAATATTTGGTTTAATCGATTGTGGACCGCCCCACGCACATATACTGTGGCAGGGCAGATCACGCTTCTGGGTCTGGGGCGCGCGCCACCGGCTACCCGCTCCTGCTGTGATTGGACACTGCCAGAGCCAATCAGCAGGACCCGCCGGTCATTCGACAGGCAGAACAGAAAGGCAGTCTGCCTTGTTTTCATAGGCAGACCACCGTTCTGTGGGTGGGGAGTGTACAGATCCTGTGTTTCTGCTAAGCAGAAACATAGATCTTTACCATCCCCCAGTCAACCCTTTGATTGCCCCTGATGTTAACCCCTTCCCTGCCAGTGTCATTAGTACAGGGACAGTGCCCATTTTTTAGCACTGATCACTGTATTAATGTCACTGGTCCCCAAAAAGTGTGTTAGGTGTCCGATTTGTCTGCCACAATATTCCCGTATTCCCATTGTAAGTTGCTGATCACCGCCATTACTAGTAAAAAATAAAAATTTAAATAAATAAATAAATAAATGAAAATATCCCATAGTTTGTAGACGCTATAACTTTTGTGCAAACCAATCAATTTACGCTTATTGGGATTTTTTTTAACAAAAATATGTAGCAGAATACATATTGGCCTAAATTGATGTAGAAAATAGACTTTTTAATTGGGTGTGTTTTATAGCAGTAAGTAAAAAATATTGTTTTTTTTGTTTTCAAAATTGTTGCTCTTTTTTTGTTTATAGTGCAAAAAAGAAAAAAAAAACACAGCAGAGGTGGTCAAATACCACTAAAAGAAAGCTCTATTTGTGGGGAAAACATTTTATTTGGGTACAGTGTTGCATGACTGCGCAATTGTCAATTAAAGTAACGCAGTGGGGGTAAACCTTCCAGAGCTGAAGTGGTTAAGGGACTGCAGCATATCTTGCACAATGGGACACACTATGGGAGGCTGAACTGATGCCAGCAAAATACATACATTATATACTACAACCTATATACAGTGTATATGAGTGATAGCAGTTGCTTCCTATAGGGGATGATCTATTAGCAGAGATTGGCTTCAAAAATCTTTACTCCAGGACTGAGTTGTTTTGAGAAAAACCCACGCCAGTTTTTTTTTTAAATTTTGGTTCGGGGTTCCCCTGTGGGGAAATCCCATGCAGTTTTTATCAATGAACTTTTATGTGTATTGTCGGACCGGCAATTCATTAATAGCCGCGAGTAGTTTTAAATGACTTTTTTTCCTTTGAAATGTCATTTTGCTGTCAGACTCTTCTAAACACGGGAAACATGCGCCCCTTTACAGGCATACTATAGACACCCCCAGGTACGAAATTTAAAGGAATATTACACTTTTATTGTTTGACTTTAAGCATTATTAAAATCACTGCTCCCGAAAAAACAGCCATTTTTAAAACTTTTTTTTGCATTGATACATGTGCCCTGGGACAGGGCCCGGGTCCCCAAACACTTTTTAGGACTATACCATGCAAATTAGCCTTTAAAATTAGCACTTTTGATTTTGAACGTTCAAGTCCCAAAGACTTCAATGGGGTTCTAACGTTCGTGCAAAGTTTTGGTCTGTTTGCAAGTTCTGGTGCGAACCGAAGCGGGGGGGTGTTCAGCTCATCCCTAGTGGTGACGTTAGATGCCACTGGGATGGAAGGAGTAAATAAGGACCCATATGGCAGCGGTCCATTGCTGCAGCCATTTGCCCTGCTGGATACCTAGAAGCAGTGTTTTATAATTAGCTGAGTTGGTGATTATTCTGAATGTTTATAAAAGGAATTGGGGTTGAATATCCTTAGCTACACCTTTACATGGTGGCTTGTCTTTGGAGCAAAACCTCTGCCACAGGATGTAATGGTTTACGGTGAATATCAGACACAGCACTTGAACCTTTAAGCTGACCCGGCAGTACTATGCACATATATGCTGATCGTATGAAATTGTCATTGTTGGTTTTATATAAGAATGTTTAATTTTAACTTTTCAATATGTAGAATAAAATTTATTTGATTTTAGAATATTGTTCTACTTTGTCTTCGGCACCCTAAAAATCCCTCTATGCATCTTTCCAACAAAAAATTAAATTATGGGATATGGTGCTTCTATCCTCGCATCTCTAGCAGATTCCTCTAAAGTGAAAGAAGACAAGGTCGCTATCCTGGTGCTGGGCCTGTTGGCTTGGGCCATCTCCACATAGAAAGCCCAAACCATGCACAGAGGATGCCAAAAAACTAAATTCTCTCTGTGAACCAGTGGAATGGCAATATGAAATTACTCCTCATCCAAGAACCAGGCAGAGTATAACTGGGCAGAGACACAGAGAGAGGATCTAATGCCCCCAACAGAGACAATATGGTTACAGTGATGGCCCAGTCCTAGAGAAAGATTAAAGCTACTACAAGAAACCAACAAACTGCAAGTGAGTGGTCTCATCTCATCCTGAGGGATTGTATACTGTACCACAGAATTAAGATCCCCCATGACTCTTCAGTGACGTGGCAGTTCCTCCTGTCTAGGGTCCATGACCTCTCTGTGGCAGAAATAATTCCTGTGGAGGTCGACACCAGGTGTCTGCAAAAGATTCGTACTGAAAAAGTAGCAACTACCCCAACCTATAACTAGCCTTTGCAGTAAGGTGCACATGGAAGGGCAATGCACATCACAAACAAAGATTTCCCAGCTCCCTTACCAGCCAGCCTGCAAAACAACCAAACTGACCTTGTCTAACAATTCACGTTAAAAACAGAGGGTTTGGGGGGGGGGAGCTGACGCCCAAGATGGCCGCTTAGGGAGATTGAGGGGCAGACACGTTGCAGATGCTGTAGACGCCACAGATAAGGAGGGTTTGGGCGGCAGATACATATGCCTAACCACCTAAACTGATTGCTGAAGGCTCTTTCCAACACTAGATTGAGCCATCCAACAGAAGCCATCACAACAGAAGCGGTAGTGAGAGGAGGCTGAGGTAGATCCGGGCGATCCGGGAAGGAACTGTACCTGTGGAGTGCTGGGAGCGGGACCGAGGACGGAACCAGGAGACAGTGCGAAGCCGAGCGGGAGTCTCTGCGTGTCTGCACACACAGGCGGCGGCTCGCTGGGGGGATGCGCACTCCGGTGGAGGTTCTCGGGACACAAGCAGCAGAGATCAGGAAGACCAGGAGATCTCCCGGCCTATAGGCAAAACAGACGGAACTTCAGCCGCACGGGCGCTGTGCTACACTAAACACGGGAAGAGACCGGAGAAGCCACAGCATCAGGTATGGCTATGGAAGATATGTAGAGTAACTTTGGGAACTGCATAAAGACTGTGTAAAAGATTACAAAGAGCTATAATTTTATTTAGAGACTCTAAAAACTATCTTGAAAGATTGACTCTGGGAAGATCAAAGGGCTCTGTGCAAGCAAAAGTACTTCTGGGGCATATATAGTTTAATAGTATCTTCTGACTCGATATATTAGAAAGGGACATTATACCAACAGAACTCATTTGCCTCCCTAACATCAATCAAGGGGTTTAATATAGGATATAAAATGTTTTTTTGCAACACTCTGATCTATACTATACTCATTTAAGAAGAACACCAAGAAAGAGCCAAGTCTGATAAGAAATCACAAAAACACATAAAGTAATTACTCTTTGGAAGGGAAGGTAGAGAGTCAGAAGCACTAACAGAAATATGGCACCCAAGAAGGGAAACAAAACACCACAACCTCAAAAGAACAAGAAAGATAAATTGGAAAGTAAAAATAAAAACCCTACAGGGGCTCAATCTACACAAACAGCGGATATAAAGGAGATCTTTCAACAATTACAATTGCAATCTCCCCGAACAATTCAAGCTTTACATACATCACAGGAAATTTCAAACATTGCGGAAGTATCGATAACATCTAGATCATCAGGAGAAGAGCAAATGGTCCATCCCAGAAATAGCTCACCAATAGATACAACAGGCTCTTTAAGGGAACAAAAGGAAGAGGACAAAGAAAACTGGGATATGAGAACATTCAATCTCTCCCAACTAGAGCAGATATGGATCAATATGTGCACAGATTGGAAAAAACATATAAAATAGAGATTCAAGAGCTCAAGATATCCACAAAAGTTGCACAAGAAAAAACGGCTATATTAGACACCAGAGTCTCAAAAACAGAACAAGAACTAATGAAGATAAAGGAAAAAATACAAAAGCAAGGGAATAAAATAAATCAACTAATAAATAGCCTAGATGAACAAGAAAATAGAAATAGAAGATCCAACATAAGAATTAGAGGTTTAAAGGAAGATGTGAGTGTAAAAGAACTTAAAACAACGTTACAGAAAATCTTTCAGGAAATAATTCAGGATACGGATGTAAAGGATTTGATAATCGACCGTGCACACAGGGTAGCGTGAATAAAGAGATTAGACCCTAGTAAACCGCGGGATGTCATCTGTAAGATGCACTATGCCCATATAAAAGATAGAATTATGCTCGCAGTACGTCAAAATAAAATTATCCAACATGAGGGAGATCCATTATTATTCTTCCAAGATTTATCGAAATTCACATTGGATCGAAGGAGAGCATTAAAACCCCTGGTGAAACAACTAAGAAGGAACAATCTTCAGTACAGATGGAAATTTCCATTTTAACTACAAGCTCAAAGAGAGGGACTAACTGCAACATTCAGCGATTTGGAAGATTTACCGAAGTTTTTGGCAACTCTTAATTTATCAGAAACAGAACTGCCGGACTGGCCCATTTAATATATGAAAGTGTTTAGAAAGTCCTGATGAGTTGTGTGTGGGGGGAGGTAGGGAGGGGGGGGGGGATGTGATGTAAGTAAATAATTATTCACTGATCAAACGAGAAGATGGTGTAATAAGATTAAATAAACTAGGAGGGGGAGGGTGGGGGGAGGAAGGGAATACGTAGAGGGGGTTGGGTTTTTTTTTTCTTCTCTCACAAATTATATAATAATATAACACAAATATGGAAGATACTTGGGTAGGACACTAACATAATTTTTGGTAACATGTTATAAAATGCAACATAAGTAGAATAGTTTGTATGGATTTGACACCGGTAGGGAAAGGGTGGAATAAGGGATTGTTTTTTTGATTAAAATGCATAATGATGAGTGTGATGAGCAAAAGGTAATGGATTTAGGCTTGATACTAAAATAATAAGATGACGGGGGGGTAGGGTTTTTTTTTTTTTTTACTTTTCTGATAAATTCACTTAACAAGTAACATAATATGTAAGAGTTTATTATCAAAGATTATTTTTTAACATTATGATATAGTATGTATTTCAATGGAACAGATTTTTTAGGTTTGACACTAGTAGGATAAAGGGTTACAAGGGAAGGGTTCTTGGCTCAAATCATTGAGATGGGTGTATATAAAAGGAAGGTTTGATTTAGGTTTGATAATAAAGTTAATTAGGGGATGGGGGGGAGGGGTTTTTTTTTCCTATATAATAAATAACACAATATGGAAGATATTTGGGTAAAACACTAAGAATATTTTTGTTGACAGGACATCACATGTAATATAAGTGGAATAGTCTATGTGGGTCTGACACTGGTAGGGAAAGAGTGAAAGAAGGTATTGGTCTTTGACTATAAGGCACAATGATGAGTGTGAAGAACAAAGGGTAATGGATCTTGGTTTGATATTAAATAATAAGATGACGGGGGGTGGGTTTTTTTTTTCTTCTCCTCTCTCTCTCCCTTCTGCTACATCTCTTTATCCCCTCCCGCAATGATGGGAAAATTTTTCCGCGCTGCGGGACGAGATGGAGGGAGAAATATAGATAAATGTATGTGATGTATATGTTTTGAGGTACCTCTCCCATACCCCCCCTACCCACATGCTCCTTTCTCCTCCTTTCTTTCAGTAATATAATAGAAATATAGTGGAAAGGGAGCAGAGAAGGGAGAGGGAGAATGAAATATAAAAGGATAAGAAATTAGCTTCTAAAATGCAACGTGTGCCACCAATAGGGCGATGGATCTTGGACGTCAGTGTCCGGTGCCCCCTTCATAGGGAACTTACTTTAGTTAGTAAGACAGACTTTATATAAGTCAAATAGATTTAGGGTAGCTTGTGTGTAGGGCGTGTGAGTGTTTTTTGTTTTTTTTTGTTCTTTTTTTTTTTCCCTCCGGATTTTGAAGCACATTAAAAATTTGCACTTATAATATTAGAGGTCTCAATTCAGCAACAAAGAGGTCTCAGGTCCTATATTCTCTCCATAAACAAAAAGTGGGTGTGACCTTTTTCCAGGAGACGCATTTCCGCACAGACCACGTCCCTAATCTACAAAATAGATTTTACACCACATGGTATCATGACTCTTTTATGTATTCAAAATCAAAAAGGGTCTCTATTGCAATACATAAGACAATACCACACCAAGTGCTGGAAGAATGGTGTAATAGAGATGGTAGAGCAATCTTACTCAAACGTATTATATACGGTAAAAAATATACTTTCATCAACATATACTTACCTAATCAAAGTCAGCATAAAATAGGAACACAAGTGATAAGCGAGCTTATGGAAAAGGTGGAGGGGAGAACAATAATTTGGGGGACTTTGTTCTGGATAAAGAGAAAGATACCACAGCACCTTCATTAATACAGATGAGTAGGGAAAAAAAAATGTAAAGAAATGATGGAAAAATACCAGTTGGTTGATATTTGGAGGGTATTACATTCAATGGAAAAAGAATTTACGTTCCATTCAAAAGTCCATGGGACATACCATAGACTGGATTATTTTTTGATAAACCAGCTGGGGATGGCGGTGACTTTATCTGCCGAGATAGGTAGCTCGATATGGTCAGATCATGTGCCAGTATTTTTGGTACTGGACCCACTTAAGAGTAAAAGTATTAGGGGAAATTGGAAACTTAATGATAATCTGCTGTATGATGAGGCCTGTGTGACAGAGATAAGGAGGGCAATAACAGACTTCTCACACGACCATATAAAAGACACCACATCTCTGCCGATCCAGTGGGAAGCATTAAAATGTGTAATTCGAGGGTTATTTATAAAACATGGGGCCAGATTGAAAATATTAAAAGGTAATAGAATGACTCAATTATTAAAAGAAATACCTATAATAGAAGCTCAACATAAACAGAATCCAACATGCGAAATATTAATAGAATTAACGGAACTGAAAACAGAATTACAAACACTGATAAACGAGCAAACATTACGTATAAGAGATAGTAATCGTTCCCTATACTATCAACAGGGTAATAAACCAGGTAAACTTCTTGCAAGGGCTTTACGCCATCGGGGGAATGCATCGCCTATTGTTAAGATCAAGTCAGGAGCAGGGGACATGAGGTACGACCCAAAAGGGATTCTGAAGGTGTTTCAGACCTTTTATACGAAATTATATAATATACCCAATCATGGTGCAAATAGCGATCCGGAGGGATTCCAACAAAGTATTCATCAATATGTAAGAGAAACTGCACTCCCTGTACTAGCACCGATAGAAACAGCACAATTAGATCAAGAACTCTCGGAGGTCGAAATACAAAGGGTAATTGACTCATTAGTACCTGGGAAAAGACCAGGCCCTGATGGCTTTACCCCAAGTTTTATAAAACTAAAGAAGAACTTATCCCCATTATGAAGCGGACCTTTAATGCAGTATCCACATCTGTGCCTTTCGTCCCACAAAGTATGCAGGCATACATTTCACTTATACCCAAACCTGAGAAGGACCATACTTTATGTGGAAATTATAGACCAATTTCTTTAACGAACATCGACCTAAGATTGTACTCTAAAATAATTGCCAACAGACTCACCCCTATAATACCTGCACATATACAACTAGATCAGGTGGGTTTTATAAAGGGAAGGGAGGCAAGAGATAACACCCTAAAAACACTCACATTGGTGGAATACGCACAGAGAAGTTCTATCCCATCCTGCTTATTAGCAATCGATGCTGAGAAGGCATTCGATAGGGTGGAATGGAACTTCCTTAAAGAGACACTAGTACAATGGGGGTTGGGTCCTATACTCATAGATAAAATAATGGCCTTATACCAGAACCCAACGGCTAAGATACGGGCGAATGGCGATATATCGGAGGTAGTTCCTATAACGAACGGAACCCGACAGGGTTGTCCGCTATCCCCACTACTATATATATTAGTGATGGAGCATTTATTAATAGCAGTTCGGGAAAATAAGGATATACAAGGAATCAAAGTGGGAGATATAGAGTACAAGATGTCAGTAACCTGAGAAGGACCATACTTTATGTGGAAATTATAGACCAATTTCTTTAACGAACATCGACCTAAGACTGTACTCTAAAATAATTGCCAACAGACTCACCCCTATAATACCTGCACATATACAACTAGATCAGGTGGGTTTTATAAAGGGAAGGGAGGCAAGAGATAACACCCTAAAAACACTCACATTGGTGGAATACGCACAGAGAAGTTCTATCCCATCCTGCTTATTAGCAATCGATGCTGAGAAGGCATTCGATAGGGTGGAATGGAACTTCCTTAAAGAGACACTAGTACAATGGGGGTTGGGTCCTATACTCATAGATAAAATAATGGCCTTATACCAGAACCCAACGGCTAAGATACGGGCGAATGGCGATATATCGGAGGTAGTTCCTATAACGAACGGAACCCGACAGGGTTGTCCGCTATCCCCACTACTATATATATTAGTGATGGAGCATTTATTAATAGCAGTTCGGGAAAATAAGGATATACAAGGAATCAAAGTGGGAGATATAGAGTACAAGATGTCAGTATATGCAGATGATATATTGGTATATATTACAAACCCTCTGATATCATTATCAAATCTGATATCAGAATTTAAACGATTTGGTGCACTGAGTAATTTTAAGGTAAACTATAGTAAATCCGAAGCTCTGAACATTAATCTGTCAAATACCATGGTGGAACTTCTCAGAAATGACTTTTCTTTTAAATGGCAGGTAAATGCAATTAAATATCTGGGTACTTTCATCCCCATTGATTTGAATAAATTACAGGAATATAATTATGTCCCGATAGTGCAAAAAACTATGAGAACATTACAACAATATGAAAAAGGAACGTTTTCCTGGATGTGCAGAATAAATATAATAAAAATGGATATATTGCCTAAAATATTATATATTCTGCGAGCGATACCCATTTATCCCTCAACAAATACCCTGAAAAAATTACGTAGGGTGATAGGAAAATTTATCTGGGGGGGGGGTAAGACTCCCAGAATTAACAGAGCAGTGTTAAATAAAACTAAGAGAGATGATGGCCTCGCTCTCCCAGATATAAAAATGTACCTCAGAGCAATACTGGTAACTAGAATAGTGGACAGGTTCCACAATAGGGATAATAAACAATGGGTGAAGCTATGATAAAGAGGGGGATCGGATCTACTTTTAGAGGCCCTATGACCCCACTATTTAGCAACCCAGAATTTCCACTGGCACTCGAATCTAAAACATTTCTTAAATGGAAGAGATGTGGAGATACCAGGATAGTGGAAAAGATGGAAGAGAATAGACTCCTCCCATTGGAGGCTATGGGTGTGTAACATAAAAAAAAGTGGATGCAATATGGGCTACTCCAACGGTATATTTCATCTCTGATAAAGGAGTCCGTAATAGATAGGCCCCTGACAGCTTTGGAAAAAATGTTCCTGCAGGAACATAGACCTACCCATATTTTATCTAAGGTCTATAAATATTTGATTTCAGAAAATAAAGGACAGGAGGTACCTTATATCAAGAAATGGGAGGTAGAGCTAGGGATGGAAATCCCCAGGGAAACATGGGAAAAGGCAATTATAGCAACTCATAAACTTTCAGTATCTGCCAAACATCAGGAAAGAAACTATAAAATCTTATGCCACGTACACACGGTCGGACTTTTCGTCTACAAAAGTTTGACGGACGCCTACGGACTAAAGCCGGCTGACAATCCGATCGTGTGTGGGCTTCCCCGGACTTTCAGCGGACTTTTCCTGCCGCAAATCTGACGGTGTGTACGCGGCATTAGCCAGATGGTATAGGTGTCCTGTGGATTTACACAAAATAAATCCCGATAATAAGGATGTCTGTTGGAGGTGTCATGAAGTTCAGGGCACAATGTCACATATCTGGTATTATTGCTCAGAAGTCCAACCATTTTGGCAAAAAATATTTGAGATTTATAGAGCTATGACCGGGATCGATTTATATCCAGAAATACAAGTAGCAGTATTATCTATGATCCCGGGATCGGTGAAAAACATAAAGAAGGGACTATTGAAATATTTCTTGACAGCAGCACGAACAATTATAACAAGAAAATGGAAAAGCACAAGTGTGCCTTCTGTGGTGGAGTGGGAGTGTGAGATGGCGGAGATGCGTGGAGGAAAGAATGGTGATAGAAGAGGGGTTAAAAGAACAGATATTAAGAACATGGGCCAGATGGGAAGAGTTTAGAGCCTCCTTGCGGCTTCTGAGGATGATATAGAAACCTAATGGAGCACAATAGGAGGGGACCCCCTTTTTTTTTCTTTTTTTTGTTTGTGTTGTGAATGTGTATGATTGGGAGGGGTGGGGGGAGGGGGGCAGTGTGGTAGGATAAATAGTATGGGATTCACATCCTTGAATTAATTTTGTAACTAGTTAAAAGAGATTTGAATAATGTTCTGATAAAGAAATATAGGATCATTTGATGTCTTGGATGTGTACATGTTTTATAATCAGTTGTAAAATTGTTTTGATAAATAAAGATTATATAAAAAAAAAACAGAGGGTTTTAATAAATGTGTGCAAATAAAAACTTCTCTTTTTAATGTGATTTGTTAGACAGAATCAATTTGGTTGTTTTGCAGGCTGTCTTACCAGAGTGCTGGGCAATCTTTTGTTTGTGATGTCCGCAAAACATTCACCTGGTTCCAGGTGGAGAACAAGTCTGCTGACACTGAGGTCTGTTCAGTCAAAAAATGCTGAGGCCCAAATTCCACCCCTGACTTGGCACACATCTGCCCTACTGTAAGCACTGAATAGATGTAAAAATTAAAAACTCTAATCAGTGACAATTAAAACATCAAAGCGGCGCTTCCATCAGTCAGTTGGTATAAAACTGACAGACTAATAGACAATCGCTCAAAATAAAACTCGAAATAGAACAAGAGTCTCTAGTAGGTATATAGGGTGTAAACAGTAGAGGATTGCTTGCTCACTTGCTGTGGACGGAGTATCGGCTAAAACCGATTGCTTGCCCTAAGGATAAATACCGGGACGCTGCGCTGTGAGGCCATGCCCTTTAAAAAAAGTCGTGATGACAAAACGCGCCATTAGGGCTTCACCTTACGGTGACCAAAAATTATGTCACGACGTTGTGCGTTCCAAGACCCGGGAAACTAACCAGGAAGGAGGAAGTGCTGGATGCAGAGACTGATACTGTCTACACCGGACTATACTCCTTCCTCTGAAAATCAAGGGAAAGTGGATAAAAGTAAGTTCTTTAGCAATCGACCTTGAGCTACATGACCACAGTTGGCTTATCACTTCGTTTTGTTTTAATGGATTTTATATACTTGAGTTTGCGAATAAATTTTAAAACGGAATTAGACTATGTGGAGTCTCTTTTACATACATGGGGATTTCGGAGATGAGTTTGAACTACCCTACAAGGACATCCAGATCTACAGTCCATAGGATGTTGATTGGGGCTTGATAACCTCCGGGTTCTGGTGATTTTGAACCCCTTGTGGATGTGTGGAACACGCGGTGGAAAAGTGTTTGGTGAACGGTGCACTCATCAATCTTCTACTGTTTACACCCTATATACCTACTAAAGACTCTTGTTCTATCTTGAGTTTTATTTTGAGCGATTGTCTATTTGTCTGTCAGTTTTATACTAACTGACTGATGGAAGCACCGCTTTGATGTTTTAATTGTAACTCATTAGAGTTTTTAATTTTTACATCTATTCTGTGATTACAACCTATTTTAGTGGCTGCTGAGGGAAACCTCTCTTTTAATTGCATACATACACGTATTAATGATTTTTTAATATATAGAAATTTTGAGCCTATTTTTCACTAACTAGCATCTGTGTCTTGAGTAGGGATGAGCCGAACACCCCCCTGTTCGGTTCGCACCAGAACATGCGAACAGGAAAAAAATTCGTTCGAACACGCGAACACCGTTAAAGTCTATGGGACACGAACATGAATAATCAAAAGTGCTAATTTTAAAGGCTAATATGCAAGTTATTGTCAATAAAAGTGTTTGGGGACCTGGGTCCTGCCCCAGGGGACATGAATCAATGCAAAAAAAAGTTTTAAAAACGGCCGTTTTTTCAGGAGCAGTGATTTTATTAATGCTTAAAGTCAAACAATAAAAGTGTAATATCCCTTTAAATTTCATACCTGGGGGGTGTCTATAGTATGCCTGTAAAGGGGCGCATGTTTCCCGTGTTTAGAACAGTCTGACAGCAAAATGACATTTTGAAGGAAAAAACACATTTAAAACTACCGCGGCTATTGCATTGCCGACAATACACATAGAAGTTCATTGATAAAAACGGCATGGGAATTCCCCACAGGGCAACCCCGAACCAAAATTAAAAAAAAAAAAATGATGTGGGAGTCCCCCTAAATTCCATACAAGGCCCTTCAGGTCTGGTATGGATATTAAGGGGAACCCCAGCCAAAATTTTTAAAAAAAATTGACGTGGGGTTCCCCCTAAATTCCATACCAGACCCTTCAGGTCTGGTATGGATTTTAAGGGGAACCCCGCGCCAAAAAAAAAAAAAAAACGGCATGGGGTCCCCCTAAAAATCCATACCAGACCCTTATCCGAGCACGCAACCTGGCAGGCCGCAGGAAAAGAGGGGGGGACGAGAGTGCGGCCCCCCCCCCTCCTGAACCGTACCAGGCCACATGCCCTCAACATTGGGAGGGTGCTTTGGGGTAGCCCCCCAAAACACCTTGTCCCCATGTTGATGAAGACAAGGGCCTCATCCCCACAACCCTGGCCGGTGGTTGTGGGGGTCTGCGGGCGGGGGGCTTATCGGAATCTGGAAGCCCCCTTTAACAAGGGGACCCCCAGATCCCGCCCCCCCCCCTGTGTGAAATGGTAAGGGGGTACTTACCCCTACCATTTCACAAAAAAACTGTCAAAAATGTTAAAAATGACAAGAGACAGTTTTTGACAATTCCTTTATTTAAATGCTTCTTCTTTCTTCCTTCATCTTCTTCTTCTTCTGGTTCTTCTGGCTCTTCTGGTTCTTCCTCCGGCGTTCTCGTCCAGCATCTCCTCCGCGGCGTCTTCTATCTTCTTCTCCTCGGGCCGCTCCGCACCCATGACATGGGGGGAGGCTCCCGCTCTTCTCTTCATCTTCTTCTCTTCTTCATCTTCTTCTTCATCTTCTTCTTCTTCTTCTCTTCTTCCTTCTTCTCTTCTTCATTTCTTCTCCGGGCCGCTCCGCAGCCATGCTGGCATGGTGGGAGGCTCCCGCTGTGTGACGGCGTCTCTTCGTCTGACGGTTCTTAAATAACGGGGGGCGGGGCCACCTGGTGACCCCGCCCCCCCTCTGACGCACGGGACATGACGGGACTTCCCTGTGGCATTCCCCGTGATGTCACAGGGAAGTCCCGTCAAGTCACCGTGCGTCAGAGGGGGGCGGGGTCACCGGGTGGCCCCGCCCCCCGTTATTTAAGAACCGTCAGACGAAGAGACGCCGTCACACAGCGGGAGCCTCCCACCATGCCAGCATGGCTGCGGAGCGGCCCGGAGAAGAAATGAAGAAGAAAAGAAGGAAGAAGAGAAGAAGAAGAAGATGAAGAAGAAGATGAAGAAGAGAAGAAGATGAAGAGAAGAGCGGGAGCCTCCCCCCATGCCATGGGTGCGGAGCGGCCAGAGGAGAAGAAGATAGAAGACGCCGCGGAGGAGATGCTGGACGAGAACGCCGGAGGAAGAACCAGAAGAGCCAGAAGAACCAGAAGAAGAAGAAGATGAAGGAAGAAAGAAGAAGCATTTAAATAAAGGAATTGTCAAAAACTGTCTCTTGTCATTTTTAACATTTTTGACAGTTTTTTTGTGAAATGGTAGGGGTAAGTACCCCCTTACCATTTCACACAGGGGGGGGGGCCGGGATCTGGGGGTCCCCTTGTTAAAGGGGGCTTCCAGATTCCGATAAGCCCCCCGCCCACAGACCCCCACAACCACCGGCCAGGGTTGTGGGGATGAGGCCCTTGTCTTCATCAACATGGGGACAAGGTGTTTTGGGGGGCTACCCCAAAGCACCCTCCCAATGTTGAGGGCATGTGGCCTGGTACGGTTCAGGAGGGGGGGGGCCGCACTCTCGTCCCCCCCTCTTTTCCTGCGGCCTGCCAGGTTGCGTGCTCGGATAAGGGTCTGGTATGGATTTTTAGGGGGACCCCACGCCATTTTTTTTTTTTTTTTGGGCGCGGGGTTCCCCTTAAAATCCATACCAGACCTGAAGGGTCTGGTATGGAATTTAGGGGGAACCTCACGTCAATTTTTTTTTTAAATTTTGGCTGGGGTTCCCCTTAATATCCATACCAGACCTGAAGGGCCTTGTATGGAATTTAGGGGGACCCCCACATCATTTTTTTTTTTTTTTTTTGGTTCGGGGTTGCCCTGTGGGGAATTCCCATGCCGTTTTTATCAATGAACTTCTATGTGTATTGTCGGCAATGCAATAGCCGCGGGTAGTTTTAAATGAGTTTTTTCCTTCCAAATGTCATTTTGCTGTCAGACTGTTCTAAACACAGGAAACATGCGCCCCTTTACAGGCATACTATAGACACCCCCCAGGTACGAAATTTAAAGGGATATTACACTTTTATTGTTTGACTTTAAGCATTAATAAAATCACTGTTCCTGAAAAAACGTCCGTTTTTAAAACTTTTTTTTGCATTGATCCATGTCCCCTGGGGCAGGACCCGGGTCCCCAAACACTTTTTATGACAATAACTTGCATATAAGCCTTTAAAATTAGCACTTTTGATTTCTCCCATAGACTTTTAAAGGGTGTTCCGCGGCATTCGAATTTGCCGCGAACACCCCAAATTGTTCGCTGTTCGGCGAACTTGCGAACAGCCAATGTTCGAGTAGAACATGAGTTCGACTCGAACTCGAAGCTCATCCCTAGTCTTGAGTGTTTAAAGACCTGATTTAACATAGCGCTGAGATTGGAGGAGTGTGTTAGGACAAGTTTTTCCTTCTATTTTTCAGTATATCTACTGTAAGCACTGTCCATTACACTCGACATGTCTGAAGATAAATTCCATCATGTTCTAGTCATGGAGGATTGCTTTATCAAGTTTGTAGTGACAATACCAGACCAGACCTCCAAGACTGTTACCCTAGATCAGTGGTTCTCAACTCCAGTCCTCAGGACCCACCAACAGGCCAGGTTTGCAAGATAGCTGAAATACATCACAGGTGAAATCACTTGCTGCTCAGTGATTGCAGTATTCTAGTCTGCAACTCCCCAAGGTAATACTTAAAATCTGGCCTGTTGGTGGGTCCCGAGGCCTGGAGTTGAGAACCACTGCCCTAGATGGTAGCACCTCTGCCTTGACCCTTCCTTATGGCTGTCCACAGTAAATTTAGATAAGAGTTTAAAGTTCTTCCAAGAATGCTGCCACTCACTAGGCATTAGGAAGTCACACATTACCCTGTACTACCCACAGGCAATGTGATATGAGAGAGGTTTAATCACACCCTGATATAACTTCTGAGCGGTTTAGCTTTCGGGAAACAAAGTTACAGTTACTCCCTGTCTGATCTTTCAGCCGATTACCCATTCTGTTAAAGATGTAAAATCACATTATATGCATTGTACTAAAAAACTGATTTCATTGTTCTGTCAAAGCATTTCAGAGTTTTATACATGCTTTCACAGCATTACATAGTTTTATACATGTATTTATTTTGTAAAGCCAGAATAATATGACAATTTTATAGGATTTTTGTTTTTAATGAATAATGTATTCCCTGGCATCCTTTTGAAAGTTGTCTCGGTTGTGAAAAAAAATACTTGACATTTTTTCTAGGGGTCATGAAATCCTGGCAGAAAATCTTTCTCTTAATACAGCAATTTTCAAATAATGTTCCCTGAATATGTAAGCAGAGGTCACCAAAGTCTTTGAAAAATTCACTTTGGGCTATTCTCTTTGCAGCTAGTGCATTTTTATCACTACTAAAGGCTTAAAACAGTTGCCCTAGGTTTTATTGAAGAAATGTAATAGGTGTGTGTTTTATAGTAGGCTTCTAAATAATTTAGAGTTTATTACAAAGTAGAGCACCTATTCACATAAAGCAATCTGGACATCAGAATAAATACAATTTAAAGGGGAAATAGACAACCTCAGAAACTTCCAGAACAGAAATTGACAGTGGAGAATAACATGTGTTGCCTGCTTGCAGTTTTCCCATTCTCCTACCACAATACAGACATGGTAATCCAAAAAAATCTGTCTGCAGCAAATTTAGAAAATAAATGGTATACTAAGTAAAAATGACTTCAGCTTTTTCTCTGAATTATTTAACCACTTCCCAACCGCCTGTTATTCCTTTTGTCAGCTCCCATCAGGAGCAAGTGGTTGTACCAAGATGCAGCTGCGCCATGATCCTGGCATCATTTGTTAGAGCCGGCGACCAGCTTTTAGGTAACAGTGATCCAAGTGGCTCTACAGCTGCCTAATCACTTTTACAAGGCTCGGAACAGGGCACCCACTGGGGAGCTCGAGCCCGCTTTTAACAATCTTGTCTGTGATGAAGCCAGAAGCAACAAGAATCTCGTCATTTCCAGGTTCAGTGTTATGTTTCCTTGGTTGTTACGGCCAGGGAAGCAGCCGCTTCAACAGATCTCTGCTTGGTCGGCTGGCTTGGATTGTAGAGGAAGAATCAAGGTCTAATAGATCCCAGATCTCTCCATGAAGAGTATTTGTCACTGCCCAAAAGTTATCACAAATTAATGTAAATAAAAAAAATGCTTAAATAAAAATAATTTTAATTTTTTTCTAAAGCACCCTCCGTGCTCACGCGCAAATGTACATATAGATTCCGCATATGTAAATGGTGATTGTGCCACACATGAGGTATCACTATAAACATAAGAGTGAGAGCAATAATTCAAGTGCCAGAGCTTATGTTTAACTCTAAATGGGTAACCTGTAAAGGCTTTTAAAACGTCACTTATGGATAATTTTAGGTACCATAGTTTGTCGCCATTCACAGGTGTGCACCATTTTAAGTCTTTACATGTTAGGTATCTATTTATGTGACACAACAATCTTCTTTTATATTTTACAAAAAACTGGGTATTATATTGTGTTTTTGTGCACTAAAATTACAAAATTAACTGTATTTATTCCTGAAAATGTGCATTTATAAACACCTGTGCAAATATTGTGTGATATAAAAAATGTAGCAGTCACTATTTTATTTTCCAGGCCCTTTTCTTTCAGGGATATATCATGTTTGAGGGTTCTAAGTAATTTTCTAGCAAAAAAATGCTGATGTTAGCATGTATGTTAGAGAAGTCAAAATTGCTCTGTAGGGCAAGTGGTTAACAAATAGTAAAATGATAATCCAAAAGGTTTTCTTCTTTTTACTGCACTGCACCAGGTCTCCTTCTCATGCAAAAGCATTGGCTAGTGATCTAAATCATCATTCTGCAATTTCTAACCACAAAATGACTTAATGTAGAGTCATTATAGTAACTGGAGCTCTCACATTTCAGTTACAGTGCTTGTTAGCTACAGTTGGCTACAGTGATTGAAAAAGCACTTGGGAATCTCCTAGAATTCAATTTTCTATTTATATTAATGGTATTCTAGCAGATCAATTCATTCTGCAGCAGTAACCCCTTTTGAGATTTTACAGGGATAGGGATGTAGGAGCATTAAAGAATGCATGAAGCTCATGTACAATTGCTGCACTTTGTTTTTGGAGCACCACAGAATCTGTCAGCTTTGGCCTGGGGTTTTGAGAGGGCTCCCCTGTAGAAACACCCATCTTGCAGTCCATAGGAGGCACCGGGAGTCCAGAGATCTACCAATTCCTGGGTAACGCCAAGCATGGACTACTTACCTTATGGAGGTATGCCTGGGAAGCCTGCTGGAGATACAGTAGTTAGGAACATTTTAATTTTACTGTTCATGGTGGTAGTTCATCACTTTTCTTTAACAAATATGTAGCAAAAAAAGTGCTCTTAATAACTCCCTCGCACACCAGTGAAGGCCACCCAGTAGACAAATGAAGCCTGCAGAGCAAGCCGTAAAGCTAGCCATAAAGAAACCTCAAAGTTCCAACTTCCAAGTTCTTATTACCAAACATTGGCCACCAGTGGCGGCCGATCATAAGGGGCGCAGGGGAGCTGCCCTCCTAATCCATGCACCTGGCCCCTAACTTCCATGCAGGGTGCCGGACTCATGGATTTCAATGTGTGCTTTTTTTTTTTTGAAGCACATGATTAGAGCCTGAGGCTCTAATTGGCTTCAAAAAGGGTGTGCTCGGGTCGCAGAGCACTGCGTCCCGAGTCCACCCACTTGTGTGACATTAGCAAATTAATACTCGCTAATGTCTTCCTGCTTCTTCTCCTGGCCAATCAGGAAGCGGGTTCTGAGACCTGATTGGCCAGGAGTTCAAAGACCCAATTGGCCGGGAGGAGAAGCGCCTGCCAGGACTTAGGAGGAGATGCAGGGGTGAACCTGCTGAAGCCGTGACCTGGACGGAGTAAGTGCGGGACTGGCGGGTGGGCAAGTGATTGATTCATCGAGCGATTGGGGGGGAGTGAGGGGGCCAGGCTTGTTTGCCGCCCCCCCCCCCCAAAAAATTGAGCAGCAGCCGCCACTGTTGGCTATCCATTGTTCTCCATGGTGTATAAATGAGCTCAAAGTGAAATTCAAAATGCACATCATATATTTAACAGTCCTGGTGTAGGGATCACCTGGGAGAGGCTGGGCATGTAGGGGCACCAGCTGACCAGTATTGCTAGATCAGACTGGCTGCAACAGAGACAAAAGCACCTAATTTGCTACATATTTGCTACACACTTGTTAAAGAAAGGTGATGGACTACCACTGTTAAGGAAAGTCCAATTCCTGTGTGCTATATCCTCCTCTTGCTCCATTGTTCAAAGTTTTTGCTTAAGTTCATCAACTGATGGGCAGTATGCACAATTGATTGTTCAATTTACAGGAGATCTCCTCATTATATATAACACTATGAATATAATATGTGATATAATTGTATTATAAAAACATACACAACCCTGAGGGAGAGAAAAGGGCATTTATGTGTCTATGATTTCAAATTCGTCGTTTGTGAATTGTTTTTGGTTTTGGGTATATTTTTAATTTTTGTATCAATAAAAATACATACAATATCTCACAAAAGTGAGTACACCCCTCACATTTTTGTAAATATTTTATTATATCTTTTCATGTGACAACACTGAAGAAATCACACTTTGCTACAATGTAAAGTAGTGAATGTACAGATTGTATAACAGTGTAAATTTGCTGTCTCCTCAAAATAACTCAACACACACGCGTGTAGGGCGGGCTACGGATGTCTTGCAGCACCTCTAACAAAGGGAATTCGTTAACTTTTTCTATGCTTGATTTTTTCATTTGAAATGTGAGTACATATATTTTATTAAGCTTTAATAAAAGTTCTCTTATGGTTTTACGCGATGAGCATACCTTCTTTCCTTTACATGTAATTACTACACCACAATATGCAAGTAAAGTTTGGGGGATATCCTTGATTGCTGCACAGTGGCAGACACTGTGACCGTGCATACCCCAGCAGGGGAAAGAAAAATCCGGTGAGTGCAAGCATTGTGAGAGCATGCAGACAAGGCACTAATTAAAGAAACCAGCACCTGGATAAGAAGTTTTCCTACAGATTTTTGACCCTCAGAGATTGAACACTTCAAAACAATTTTAAAAAGAACTTGTTTTTTCATGAACGGAACTTTTCCTATCCAACTATTACTGGTCACAGCACATCAGTCACTATATATGATGGATAATTTGCACAATTTTGTATACATTTTTATGGTTTAACACTGGTCACTTTAGTGATGTTGCACCATGCACTTTTGCTGAATAATTGAAGCACCCTATGTTACAATTGTACCTTTAATAGTAAGTACTCAGCACCAGTCACAGATTTTATTTAATTATTTGGCACACACAGGCTTAGAAGCAATAATTTAGGAATTATAGAGCTATTGTTTATTTTAAAGAAAAAGTCCTTTTGTCTCAATAAGGGCAGCGCCATACTACTCCTGTTTTCCTTTTTTATACTTTCCACTTAGGTGGTATTGTATCCATATCCACAACTATTTACCTAATTTATTACCTAATTTAAAGCGCACAATGCACCTTTGCTGAATAATTGGAGCACCATATGTTGCATTTTTCACTTTTAATAGAAAAAATTCGTCACCAGTCACAGTTTTTATTCAACCTTTTGACACATACAGGTTTTAGAAGCAATTCTTTAGGAATAAGGTCACTAGGTAACACATTTACTACAAAGAAGAAAAATATATTTTTGTCTCCATAAGGGCAGCGCCATACTACTCCTGCTTTTTTAACAATGAATAATCAACATGTACTGTGACATACTGAAGCAAAGCATGAACCCCTCCCTTCGGAGACTGGGCCACAGGGCAGTATTCCAACATAATAATGACCCCAAACACACCTCTAAGATGACCACTGTCTTGCTAAAGAAGCTGAGGGTAAAGGTGATGGACTGGCCAAGCATGTCTCCAGACCTAAACCCTATTGAGCATCTGTGGGACATCCTCAAATGGAAGGTGGAGGAGCGCAAGGTCTCTAACATCCACCAGCTCCATGATGTTGTCATGGAGGAGTGGAAGAGGACTCAAGTGGCAACCTGTGAAAGCTCTGGTGAACTCCATGCCCAAGAGGATTAAGGCAGTGCTGAAAAATAATGGTGGCCACACAAAATATTGACACTTTGGGCACAATTTGGACATTTTCACTTAGGGGTATATTCACTTTTGTTGCCAGCGGTTTAGACATTAATGGCTGTGTGGTGAGTTATTTTGAGGGGACAGCAAATTTACACTGTTTTACAAGCTGTACACCCACTACTTTACATTGTAGCAAAGTGTCATTTCTTCAGTGTTGTCACATGAAAAGATGTAATAAAATATTTACAAAAATATGGGGGAGTACTCACTTTTGTGAGATACTGTAAGTGTTTCATACGAAAATTTGGTTTTGTTGGTGCCTGTAGGTTGCAATAAGGCACCTAAAATAATAAAACTGTGCCACGTCCTGCAAAGTATATGGAATTTGCAATATTTGGAAAGATGGACTTTAAAGGCATGTACAGTGGGGACAGAAAGTATTCAGACCCCCTTAAATGTTTCACTCTTTGTTATATTGCAGCCATTTGCTAAAATCATTTAAGTTCATTTTTTCCTCATTAATGTACACACGGCACCCCATATTGACAGAAAAACACAGAATTGTTGACATTTTTGCAGATTTATTAAAAAGGAAAAACTGAAATATCACATGGTCCTAAGTATTCAGACCCTTTGCTTAATATTTAGTAGAAGCACCCTTTTGATCTAATACAGCCATGAGTCTTTTTGGGAAAGATGCAACAAGTTTTTCACACCTGGATTTGGGGATCCTCTGCCATTCCTTCTTGCAGATCCTCTCTAGTTCTGTCAGGTTGGATGGTAAACGTTGTCGGACAGCCATTTTTAGGTCTCTCCAGATATGCACAATTGGGTTTAAGTCAGGGCTCTGGCTGGGCCATTCAAGAACAGTCACAGAGTTGTTGTGAAGCCACTCCTTTGTTATTTTAGCTGTGTGCTTAGGGTCATTATCTTGTTGGAAGGTAAACCTCCGGCCCAGTCTGAGGTCCTGAGCACTCTGGGGAAGGTTTTCCTCCAGGCTATCCCTGTACTTGGCCGCATTCATCTTTCCCTCGATTGCAACCAGTCGTCCTGTCCCTGCAGCTGAAAAACACCTCCACAGCATGATGCTGCCACCACCATGCTTCACTGTTGGGGCTGTATTGGACAGGTGATGAGCAGTGCCTGGTTTTCTCCACACATACCGTTTAGAATTAAGGCCAAAAAGTTCTATCTTGGTTTTATCAGACCAGAGAATCTTATTTCTCACCATCTTGGAGTCCTTCAGGTGTTTTTTAGCAAACTCCATGCGGGCTTTCATGTGTCTTGCACTAAGGAGAGGCTTCTGTTGGGCCACTCTGCCATAAAGCCCTGACTGGTGGAGGGCTGCAGTGATGGTTGACTTTCTAAAACTTTCTCCCATCTCCCGAATGCATGTCTGGAGCTCAGCCACAGTGATCTTTGGGTTCTTCTTTACCTCTCTCACCAAGGCTCTTCTCCCCCGATAGCTCAGTTTGGCCGGACGGCCAGCTCTAGGAAGGGTTCTGGTCGTCCCAAACGTCTTCCATTTAGGGATTATGGAGGCACTGTGCTCTTAGGAACCTTAAGTGCAGCAGACATTTTTTTGCAACCTTGGCCAGATCTGTGCCTTGTCACAATTCTGTCTCTGAGCTCCTTTGGCCTCATGATTCTCATTTGCTCTGACATGCACTGTGAGCTGTAAGGTCTTATATAGACAGGTGTGTGGCTTGACTAATCAAGTCCAATCAGTATAATCAAACACAGCTGGACTTAAATGAAGGTGTAGAACCATTTCAAGGATGATCAGAAGAAATGGACAGCACCTGAGTTAAATATATGAGTGTGACAGCAAAGGGTCTGAATACTTAGGACCATGTGATATTTCAGTTTTTCTTTTTTAATAAATCTGCAAAAATGTCAACAATCCTGTGTTTTTCTGTCAATATGGGGTGCTGTGTGTACATTAATGAGGAAAAATATGAAATATAATTTTGGCAAATGGCTGCAATATAACAAAAAGTGAAAAATGTAAGGGGGTCTGAATACTTTCCGTCCCCACTGTATATAGATTTTTTATCAAAATGAATTTATTAATATACATATATATCACAATAAATATATAACGTTAAACATAAAAGTGGGACTATTTGTAGTTCCCCTAATGTAGGAACTAGATATCGTTTTCTGTGTGACAATACAGAAGATGTGTCCACACGAGGGTATCCTCTTAGTTGGGGTTCCACTTCTCCACCAATAGAATAAAAACAGTTCTGCTAAGTGTTTCATACACCAGCCCAGTGAAGTATTGGAGTATGGAAGATTAATATATAGGTTTTACATATTGATTCTAATTGAAATATGAATGGAGGTTGAGTCCAAGCCAATAGAAGTGTTTAAAGCAAGCAAGTTCCCATATTAAAATTTTATAAAAAATTCTTCTGCATGCAAGCGACTTGCTATGGGGGCACTCAGCAAGGGGAAGAAGTCCAGAGTGCTTGCAGGGGATCTGAGAAGAGAAGGATCAGGGCTGTTGTGTGCAAAACCATTGCACAGAGCAGGTAAGTATATGTTTGTTATTTCTAAAAAAATAAAAATTGTACCTTCAATATCACTTTAAGATACAAAAATCTTTCAATAGTAGCTCCCCTCAGCCCCCCCCCCCCTTAAACACTTACCTGAGCCCAACCTCGATTCAGTGCTGTACCCATCTGCAGCAGCTCCTATACCCTAGCTCACAATTTTACAATCATTTGCTGCTCAAACATAATAGATGATGGTTGTATGGTAATTTCAGGTCCTAGACTGGCATTGAGAGGGACTGTAAGGATTTACTATATATGAGGCAGTATCAAAAAGTTTAGAGACTAGTTTTGTAACACACCAACAGATGGCAGCACAAGACTGCACGCACAGGGAGCGCCAACCTTCATAAGTCAGTGTCCCAAAAGACATTGTCCTGTGTACATCGGGAGCTGTGCAACTCGTGCTATTCTGACCACCTGCATTACCGAGTCTGCTATTTCATCATGGACAGCAAGCTAGAACAAACGTGAGTTTCTCGCCAGATACAAAATGATCTCACTTCCGCACCCACCCTACTCACCAGATTTGGCTCCTGCGGACTTTACCCTCTTCCTGCAGATGGAGATCCAGCTCAAAGGTCACCAGTTTCACACCATTGCAGAGATCCAGTGTGAATCGCATAAGGTGCTTGACACCCTTCAAAAAGAAGACTTCCAGGACACATTCCAGAAGTGTCAGGAACGCTGGGAGAGCTGTATTGCTGTGCAAGGGGACTATTTTGAAGGCGATAGTGTGTAAAAGTAGATAAATAAAGTACTTTCTTGTAAACAGAGGTAGTCTCAAAACTTTTTGATACCACCTCGTATGTATGCCTATGCTTAGTGACCAAACTGTATGAGCATCAAACAAATGTGAGCAGACGGTAAGCTTAGAAGGTCAAAAAGGAACAAAGTACAAAAGTACTGCAAGGTACAAAATGTAAACACATTTGTATGCCATCCATTCAACACAAATAAAATAAAAAATCAAGGGTTTATTCCTCCTTCCCCCCACCCCCTTCACTTTCCTCTTTTCCCTTGCTTACCCTTTTTATGCGCAGTAGGAATTTTGGCTCCTGAAATTTTCCTTCAAGTGGTTCTAAAGACAGCAGCCCCCCTTAGCCTCCCTAATGCTTACTTGAGCCCCATCTCAATCCAGTGATGTTACACAAGAGACTCGGCTGTCTGGGACTCTCCCTCCTGATTGGCCATTGGCGCCCACTGCTGTCAATCAAATGAGGAGAGAGAGGGAGCACACAGAGCAACAGCTCGGCTTGGGTGCCCCCAAAGCAAGCTGGAGGGAGGGGCAAGGAGTGCCGATGAGGGACCCAAGAAGGGGCTGCTCTGTGCAAAAAACACTGCATAGAACAGGTAGGTATTTGTTATTTGTAAACAATAAAATACAATACTTTAGTATCACTTTAATAACTGGTTATTAAAAGTGAAAGTTTTAACTGTTTAAGCCTTGCATGGCATAGTTCATGGAATATAGACAAGGGAATAGAGAGATTAGATATCAGGTGTGGGAAAACAGAAAGAGGGGAAGAACATGTTCCTTTAGGTAAGCTAATGTGGCTAGATGGTAAATGTATTTGAGATCCCACTCCAGGAACACTTTGACAAAACAAACTCATTGCTGAATGTCCCCCAATTCTAACTGCAACCTATTTGTATTCATCCAACCTCCAAAGCCTTAGAAACTCCAGACATACCAGTACCTGTGATGTCAATAGAAATCTACTCTACTTTCTGATCTTCCTGATGCATTTGGGTGGGCAGACCTTAGTGCTGCATGTCAATTCCTTCCTCTTTTTTCTGGGCACTAGGAAACTACACATCCCAGCATGCATTGGGGTTTTCGTTTTCTGGTTGAGCAGGTCTGTGGGCAGTGTCAGTGGAGTATTCCTGTCCACACTGAGGAGGATGAGGCAGGACATCCAGAGAACACCAGCTATGTTCTGCTCAACAGTATTTTGCAGCTTCTATTTGCTGGGCAATATACATCACCAGTATGTTCCACAGTGGGGGAGGTGTAGCTATGAGTATGCTGATACAGTGAGGCAGAGGAGATCTACAGTGGGTGGTGCTGGGCAGCGGTCAGCCAAACATGCAGTTGGAAGTTATTTGCTGGCAGGGAGTGGAGAGGAGAATAAATATAAATACTGGGAACAGCATGGGGGACTTTGAAGCACCATTTTGAGAACAAAGACTTACACTATAATAGCCTGAAAATAAAAAAATCCAAGGTTTCGGTGCCTGCTTTGTGAAGAGTCATAGCATGTAGATTACAAAAGCACCATCCACTGTTCCTTCACACTGATGTGATAAAGTCAGCAATCTAACAGAGAGAACTATAACGTACAAAGGGACCAGTCGCCCTGCAAAGGAGAGAACAGGTATGACTATCCAGTCCCCTACACAGGAAATTAATGCAGATCGGCTTCTGAAATAGGACTTTGGAGGAAGATAACCTAGAGATAGGTGCTACTAAAAAATAAATGGAGATGTTATTATTTATAGTTCTATGATTGCCTAACATCATGCCAAAAAATTGATTTATCTCATAGTGGGGCTTAGACCACCCTATTTCTGTGAAGATCAATTGGGTGAAACATAATAGAGGAATGAGTCTCCAAGAAGGAGACTCTAATGTGTACTGCCTTGCTAGACTTAATATATTTGGAGAAAATTATGTAATTGGTGTGCGGCCTCCATCTTTTGAATAAGGTCTGAGCAGACCGGCCCACCTGTAGTTGAGTATTCCTAATGTCCCACGTTCCCACATTCCTTTTAATGCCAGGGTGGGAATAAGTCTCAGTTCCATAAAGCCTGCATTTTCATTTCCAGTAATTGTACTGGTAACTTTTAAAAGAAATACAGAAAAGTGCAAATAATACAATTTATAGAAAAATAGAAAATCACAGATATCAACTCTCAGCCATTTTGCAGGTGTTTCAGTAACAAAACAAAACAAAAAATCTGTTGAATCACTTTAGCTTGAAATCGCCGCTTACCTAACCGATCCTAGTATGGATGTGTACATGTGGGTGGGTGGGGCGAAACATGTCAGGTGACATGGCCTGAGGAGCGGCATTGACTGAAGTGTTCACATGTACACATCCATACTAGGATCGGCTAAGGCAAGCGGCAGTTTCAAGCTAAAATGTTCATTGCTCACTGGATGAGTTTTCCTTACACTGGCATCCCTTTTATACTGAGTGCCAATGGGGCTCTATGTCTTAATCTGGAGCAGCACCACCAAGTACGTATGGCCTTATCAGTTGAATCACTGCCTTTGATGTAAGCATATCATTCAAGGTGGTTTTTCTTTATCGCATAACCAGTGGGGTATACACTCTGTTATATAAGAGTAGACCAGACTGAAAGGGGTTGAGAATTACTGTCTTCACAGGAATGTCCCTCATGGGGATACTCTTTTGGTATTGCTATTACCACTTAGAGTTTTGAATGACTGACCTGTATATCTGTACATAAAGTCTGAGAAAAAGTAATAAAAGTAATTCAGGAAAAAGAGTAATGACCTGTACACACGACCGGTTTTCCCATCGGAATAAACTCTGAAGGTTTTTCTGACAGAGTTCCGACGGAATTCCGCTGAAACTGTCTTGCGTACACACTGGAATTGATCCCAGAAGAAACTACACTCCGAACTCTTCAAAACCACATTATCAAAAAAAATACTTCTGCTAAACTCAAACCTATCAACGGAACAAACACTCAACTTCCTAAACAAGGTATTACTACAAACAGCAGACTCAGTGGCGCCAAAACGCAGAACACCTATCCGCAATAAAAACTCGAGATGGTTTAATGCCACGCTCACCCTACTCAAGCAGGAACGTAGAAGAGCTGAAAGAGCATGGAGAAGAAATCCCACCAAGGAAAACCGTACCAACTACAAAGAACTTACTGTGAAATACCACAAGGCAATCTTCAAAGCCAAAAAAGAACATTTCTCGGACACCATCTCAACTGCCCTAAATCGTCCGCGAGAACTTTTCAAACTAGTCACTCAGTCAATGAACCCGACTTGCTTAGAGCCACCCGGAAACAATACTCAAGAATTCTGCAATGAATTATCAGATTACTTCATCGACAAAATCGACAACATTCGGAAATCGATTCATCAGAAAAGAACAACCAAACTCATTCAACCAAAGCAAAAAGAAGATATTAACACGAACATCACGCAACCACCGAATTTTTCTTTGTCTCCTATCACCGCTGACACGACTATAAACATCATCAGAAGCCTTCGAGACAGCACATCCCCAAACGACATCATTCCCACAAAACTCCTTAAAGAATGTTCCGACATCCTGGCCCCTACTCTTACACACCTCATAAATCAATCATTCAAAGAAGGGACTGTACCAACCTCCCTCAAGCAAGGCATCGTCAAACCTCTGCTGAAGAAACCCAATCTTGACCCTAAGGACCCCAACTGCCGCAGACCGATAACAAGCCTCAACACCATCTCCAAGATTATGGAGAAAGCAGTAGTACTGCAACTACAACGCCACCTGGACACACACCAACTCCTGGACCCACTGCAATCAGGCTTCTGCCCGGGCCATGGCACAGAAACAGCACTCCTCAAAATATGGGACGACGCCCTTGAAGCAGCAGATGATGGAGAATCTAGTCTCCTGGTACTGTTGGACCTCAGCGCAGCATTTGATACAGTGAACCACAATACTTTACTTGTCCGCCTCTCAGAAGTGGCAGGAGCCACAGGTCTGGCGCTAAAATGGCTTGCATCCTTCCTAGAGAATCTCTCTCAGACAGTGAAACTAGGAACATTCACCTCGGAAACCGGGCAGTCTCCTGCGGAGTTCCCCAGGGCTCACCCCTGTCACCAGTGCTATTCAACATCTACATCCACCCACTTCTCAATATCATCAGGAAAACGGACCTCTGTTTCCACTCATACACCAATGACACCCAACTCTACTTTCGCATCACCGGACAAAAAAACCATCATCAACAATTAGAAGAATGCCTCAGTTCAATCGATGACTGGATGACCATCAGCTCTCTCAAACTTAACGGTTCAAAAACAGAACTTCTTCTCCTACATGCCAGCAAAAATTCCAAAATGAAGACCCCGTGGACACCCCCCACCATCCTTGGACAGACCATCGCTCCAAGCCTCAAAGCCAAGAGTCTCGGAGTCATCTTTGACTCAGGAATGACAATGGATGCTCAAATAGGATCAGTGGTGAGTGGATCCCACCATCTCCTCAGCCTCCTACGCAGACTCATCCCCTTCATCCCAGAAGAAGACAAACCGGCAGTTGTGGGAACAATCATCAACTCCCGACTCGACTACGCAAATTCGCTCTACATAGGACTACCCCAATACCAGCTTGCTCGCTTACAACTCATTCAAAACACGGCGGCAAGACTGTTAACAGGAAAAAAACCCTGGGAATCTATTTTACCATCCCTAAAGTGCCTACACTGGCTAACCGTAAAGAATCGGATCAAATTCAAGACCCTCTGCCTCACCCACAAATGCATACAAGGAAACGCTCCGCTATATCTTCAGAAGAAAATAAAACACTACACACCCAATCGCAGCCTTCGATCAGCTAACCAAAACCTCCTCATCATTCCAAAATATCGTTACAAAGCAAAGGGAGAACGAAGATTCGCAGTCCAAGGACCTCGACTATGGAACGCTCTTCCGACCCACATCCGCATGGAAGAAAACCATCAGGCCTTCAGGAAAAAACTAAAGACCTTTTTTTAATATTGCAATCGGAGGGAGGGGCTCTGTGACCGGATGGAGCGGCGTGTGTGTGAGTGAGGAGTGAGGAGCAATGCGTGTGTGTCCCCTCTTATCCACCTGATACCTGCTCTGCTCACCTTACCTCCCCTGATGTCTACCGACAGCTGCCGTTACTGTCCATGGAGAGCCTGACTGATAAGCACTGATAAGCACTAAGTCTCGGCCAGGGAGGCTTTCTAACACATCCTGTGCCTCTTTCCTCTTTCACTTTCAGTTTGGCTGACTAACTGGCTGATCAGCTGGGCTGTGGAGAGAGAGCTATTCTTACAGACACTGACTCTGATATCTGCAGGGTTGTGTTGTGAGTAGATAAGGCAGGGATGACAACAAGCCAACAGCAGGGATTGAGAGGAGTGATTTGAGCCACAAGTCGCCTGCATTATTTGGAAACAGCTGAAGGAGGGGAAGGCAGTGACCTTAACACAGAGTCCTGTGCTTTGAGAGAGCTGCAACCCTGAAATTCCCCCTTGAGGACACGTGAGTAAAGGTTATTTTGGAGCTCGGTAATCTCAAACTTGTTTGTGGGGTGCATAAGTAAAGGGGGGATTAGCAGAACAAGCTACATGGTGGGCTGGAGCCTAAATGATAGCGGCTGTGTATACCGGGAAGTTTAAGATCAAGACTGGACCCATACAGGCTGGACTGGAGAAGTGGTAGTGGCATGAATGTGCACAGATGATAAAGCTAGCTTGTGGATTGTTATATATGCATATTATAGATGCCCTAAAACACCCCCGTCCATGCTGATTTAATATTTCCCTTTTATGCTGACCTAAATTTATACATTCTTGATTTTGATTTTGGACTAATTAAAATAAAAGGGGTTAATTTTTCATAGCCCCTTAGCAATTTACTGCGACTTTGGTTTCTCTGGAAATCACAGATATCAACTTATAGAGGCTCTTTCCCCATTTGTGGTTGACCCGCTGGAGGACAATAGTTAAAAGATGCAACACCTACGCTCTTCAAAGGAGAAAACTGCACAACAGATGGCAGCAGCAGCAAAATTGGAACAATATGCCCATGCCCCTGCTCAGACGCCACCAAAGAAGGGAGCCCAGACTAAAGCACAACAAGGGGCTACGAAAGATAGAAAAAGCCAGGGACAATCAGTGGCTTTAGTGCCACTGGCTACGACAACAAAAGCGCTGAGTAACAAGAGCCCAGAACCAATGGAGCAAGTTGAAGAAGTAACAAACGATCCATGTCCACCACTAGAGAAAGAGCCAACATTGAAGGATGTATTTGTGGTAGTGAGTGCTTGTCAGGGATCACTAAAAGAACTCTGTGACCAAATGAAAGGGGTAAAGGAAGATCTGATATTGGTCAGACAGGACCTACAAAAAACAGCGGAAAGAACAACAGCCCTGGAGGGGAGGACAAGCCAATTAGAAGATGATATACTTCCATTAATAAAAGAGGTGAAAAATATGAAAGAACAGATGGCTAGATATACATCAAAAATGGACGAGCTGGAAAACAGAAACCGAAGGGACAATGTGAGGATTGTGGGGTTGCCGGAGAAGAGCGAGGGCCCTAACCCCATAGAGTTCCTGGAAAAATGGCTTGTGGAACTTTTTGGAACAGAGTCATTCTCAACAATGTTCACTATTGAAAGGGCACATAGAGTCCCGTTTAGGGCCCCGCCAGCAGGTGGGTATCCCATGCCACTCTTGATGAAGTTCCCCAATTATAAAGATAAAGTGACATTGCTGCGGAAAGCAAGGGACGCGGGAAATATTTTCTTTAACGTCACCAGGATATCATTATACCCTGACTTTTCACCAGAACTTCAGAGACGCAGAGCAGAGTTCATACAGATCAAGCGTACCTTACAGAAATTCAAGCTCTCTTATGCCCTGCTCTACCCAGCTAGGCTACGTGTAACGGCTCTGGGGGGCAATCAGTTTTTTGACTCCCCAACTAGTGTGGAGAAGTGGTTGGAAGAGAATAAGGAGAAACTGTAGCTGAATTAAGGAAGGAGGGAATTGGAGAAAGGGTCCGGTTGTATTGTTTGAAAAGCTTATCCTTTTTTGTTTTTTTTTGTTTTTCTTGTGTTTTTTTTTTTGTGTTTTTCTCTTTTTCTTTCTTTGAAGAAATGAGTGGAGGGGGGGGGGGGGGTAGATACATACGGATGAGGTATGTAGAGTGATGGATGGAAGTGTTAACGAGGGACAGATGGTGTGGGAAATGGTCACTATAAGGACCCCTAGGGTTCACCTAGATAGGTGGTGGGGGGGGGGGGAAGGGGGGGCTGGGGGATGGGAGGGAGGAGGGAAAGGTTGATGGGGGGAGGTAAGATAGGTAATGATAGACTATTGGCACAGGGGAAGAGTGGATTAAATGAGAGTCAAAATGCTAAGGGTGTGTAACCAAAGAATTCTCTGGGAAAGTATGATCACTTTTGCAAGATAATTCATAAAGTAATAATTTGTGGCACAGGAAAACAATGGTTGAAACTCACATGCACTATTTTGGAAGGTGAATTCACTTGAATTAGAAGCACTGCTTAAAATTATAAAAGGTAATGCAAATGAGTTGTGTGCACAGGGATATTATCACAAAATATTTGATAGTAACATAGAGATTAGATATGAACTCAACATAAACTTATTTTGGAATAGGAACACACAACAGTTTTATATATATTCCTCACCTCTATATGCAAGCTAAAACACTCAATATAGGATCCTGGAACGTTAGAGGTTTGGGAACACCGGCTAAAAAAGCAGCAGTATTCTCCATGCTAGAGAAATATGGAGTTGAGTTGGTCTGCCTGCAGGAAACACACCTAACCAAGCATACAACCCAGCAACTGCGGAATAGGAAATACCGACTTCAGTTTCACTCAGTATATTCTTCTTACTGTAGGGGGGTAAGTGTTATGGTGAAATCTGGGGTGGCTTTTTCCTGCAGTCAGACCAGCATAGACGAGAATGGCCAATATATTTTTTTATATTGCTCAATTGGAAATAGAAAGTATGTATTGGCAAATATCTATATTCCTCCGCCATTTAAAATTGATGTTATGATCAGATTAAATGAATTTTTGGTAGATAAAGAAGAAGTACCGGTTATAGTTGTAGGGGATTTCAATGAGATCCTAGATAAAAAGTTGGATAGATTCCCCATACGGATAAACGCGGAGCCCACGGGGAGGGGCCGATTGAGTCAACTTTTGGATGAAGTGGGGCTGATGGATATTTGGAGGGTGCGGAACCCGGGAACCCAACAATATTCCTGCTATTCAACTTCATATTCCACGCTTTCGAGGATAGATATGGCACTGGGTAATGATAGAGCACTCCAGATTACAGAGAAGGTTGTATATATGCCAAGAGGAATATCAGATCACTCTCCAATAGTCCTTACATTGAAATTAGGGGGGGGGGGAGGCTCAGAGGGAGTGGAAAATAAACCCATATTGGTTTGAACTAATTAAAAAAACGGACGGAGTTCTTCCTCAATTGAGAGAATTTATAGTATGTAATGAAGGTACAGCAACGGCCGGGATTCTGTGGGATACTCTGAAGGCATATCTTAGAGGGGTTCTGATCCAGCAGGTAGCTAAATTTAATAAGGAATAGGGATGAGCTTCGTGTTCGAGTCGAACCCATGTTCGACTCGAACATCGGCTGTTCGACCGTCCGTCGAATTGCGAACGTTATGGGCCGTTCGCGCCAAATTCGTGTGGCGCGTCACGGCCCATAATTCACTGCGGCATCGCAGTGCATTGCTGGCTGATGATTGGCCAAGCATGCACTATGACCCGCATGCTTGGCCAATCACAGCGCCGTCAGTAGAGAGAGCTGTAATTGGCCAAAGCCAGGGTGGCTTTGGCCAATTATGGCTCAGGGGATTTAGTACACACCCCACACTATATAAGGCCGCCTGCACGGCGGCCCTGTGTAGTGTGTGTTCCGGTGTGCTGAGAGATAGAGAGAGAGAGAGACAGTGTCATTTGATTTGAGTTAGATAGATTAGGCAGAACAGTCAGTCAGTTAGCTGCACTTACAGTGTATTGTGTATATATATGCATCCCAGGTGTTGCATATATATATATACACTGTATTCAGTTTAGCTAGATCCGTTCCTGTTATCTTCTATCTAGACTATTTACATTTAGTGCAGTGTGTCCTGCTCACAGTGTTCAGCTAGATCCGTTCCTGCTATTTACATTCAGTGCAGTGCGTCCTGCTCACAGTGTTCAGCTAGATCCCCCGTTCCTGGTATTTACATTTAGTGCAGTGCGTCCTGCTCACAGTGTTCAGCTAGATCCGTTCCTGCTATTTACATTCAGTGCAGTGCGTCCTGCTCACAGTGTTCAGCTAGATCCGTTCCTGCTATTTACATTCAGTGCAGTGCGTCCTGCTCACAGTGTTCAGCTAGATCCGTTCCTGCTATTTACATTCAGTGCAGTGCGTCCTGCTCACAGTGTTCAGCTAGATCCGTTCCTGCTATTTACATTCAGTGCAGTGCGTCCTGCTCACAGTGTTCAGCTAGATCCGTTCCTGGTATTTACATTTAGTGCAGTGCGTCCTGCTCACAGTGTTCAGCTAGATCCGTTCCTGCTATTTACATTCAGTGCAGTGCGTCCTGCTCACAGTGTTCAGCTAGATCCGTTCCTGCTATATACATTTAGTGCAGTACGTCCTGCTCACAGTGTTCAGCTAGATCCGTTCCTGTTATCTTCCTACTGACAGGCAGGCTTGTCTGGTTACAGTATATAAAGCTACCTGAAGAAAATTACAGGTGTTCTATCCCAGCTTAGTGCAGCTACAGGCCATTAGTATGTCTGGAAGGCCAAGAAGGAGAGGCAGACAGTCACAAGCCAATAAGAGAGGGCAAGCAGGCTCTGTGTCTAGTGCTGGTCGTGGAGACGGTGCATCCTCATCAGCACGTGGCCATGGGACACGCTTGGCCTTTTTTTCGGCAGCTGGCCGTGTTGAGCCGCAACATGCGGAAGACTTGGTCGAGTGGATGACCAAGCCGTCCTCATCCTCCTCATCCTCTCTCACCCATGCCCAGGGTGCTTTGTCTGGCAAAGCAGCGGCCTCTTCCCTCAGCTCAATGTCATCAGTGACTCCTTCCCTAGCTCCACCATGTCCTCATGAGGATTCCCTCGAACTGTTTGACCACAGTGTTGGGTACATGCTCCAGGAGGATGCCCAGCGTTTGGAAGGCTCTGATGATGATACTGAGCTCAATGAAGGCAGTAACATGAGCACGGACAGAGGGGGTGCCCAAGAAGGACAGCAATCTGGCAGTCATGCTCCCCCTGCTGCAGCATACTGCCAGGTTTGCTCCAGTGATGAGGAGGGAGGGGATGATGAGGTCACTGACTCAACGTGGGTGCCTGATAGGAGAGAGGAGGAGGAGGAGGAGGAGGAGGTGGCACATCACCAACTAGGCAGGATGCCCTCCAGGGGCCAGCCTAAGGGCAGCACATTGACTGCATCACACCCCAAAGCTCCACATGTGCAGGGCGCTGCAGTCTCTGCGCGTTATTCAAAAAGTTCTTTGGTGTGGGCCTTTTTTGAGACGGGTGCATCAGATCGCACCGCTGCTATTTGCAACATATGTCTCAAGCGTATCTCGCGTGGCCAAAACATCTCCCGCTTGGGTACCACATGCTTGACCAGACATATGTTGACCTGCCATGCAGTTCGTTGGCAAGCGTATCTGAAAGACCCACACCAAAGAACAAAGACGATCTCTCCTTGCTCCTCATCAGCTGAGATTTCCAACCCCACTAGACCTTCAGTCCTCTCTGAGACCTGCAGTGAGAGGAATGAAGGTGTAGAATTAGGTGTGTCACAGCCAAGTACTTGTGAGCAATCTGCTTTTGGTACACCGACGTCAGATTGTACCAGGCAAATTTCCCTGCCCCAGCTGCTGCACCGCCGAAAGAAGTTTGCTCCCAGCCATCCACATGCCCAGCGGTTGAATGCTAGCTTGGCAAAATTGCTAGCACTTCAACTGCTGCCTTTTCAGTTGGTAGACTCTGCCCCCTTCCGTGAGTTTGTGGAATGTGCGGTTCCTCAGTGGCAGGTACCCAAACGCCACTTTTTCTCACGGAAGGCGATTCCGGCTCTCTACCGGCATGTGGAAGTCAATGTCCATGCCTCGCTGGACAGGGAGGTCAGCGGTAAGGTGCATATTACCGCTGACTCATGGTCCAGCAGGCATGGACAGGGACGTTACTTAAGTTTCACGGCGCATTGGGTGACTCTGCTGGCAGCTGGGAAGGATGCAGGACAAGGTGCTGTAGTGTTGGAGGTTGTTCCGCCACCACGCCTCCAAAATGCTGATTGTGACACACCTCTCTCCTCCACCCCCTCCTCTTCTTCTTCCTCCATGGCCTCTTCCTCGGAACCAGCGGTGCTCCGTAGGCGTTCAAGGGGCTACGCAAGTACGCAGGCCAAAAGATGCCATGCGGTGCTTGAGCTGGTGTGCTTGGGGGACAGGAGCCACACTGGGGCAGAGGTTCTGTCAGCTCTGCAGGGGCAGGTTCAGAGGTGGTTGACGCCACGCCAACTTAAGGCAGGAATGGTGGTTTGCGACAATGGCACCAACCTCCTCTCTGCCCTCCGACAGGGACAACTGACCCATGTGCCCTGTTTGGCTCACGTCCTTAACTTGGTGGTGCAGCGGTTCTTGGGCAGGTACCCGGGCTTACAGGATGTCCTGAGGCAGGCCAGGAAAGTCTCTGTGCATTTCCGCCGGTCATATAATGCCAGTGCTCGGCTGACGGACCTCCAAAAGGAGTTTAACCTGCCCAAGAACCGCCTAATCTGTGACATGCCCACCAGGTGGAACTCGACGTTGGCCATGCTGCAGCGGCTGCACACGCAGCAGAGGGCCATCAATGAGTACCTGTGCGACTATGGCACCAGGACAGGGTCAGGGGACCTTGGTTTTTTTTCCCCACGCCAGTGGGCCATGATCAGGGATGCATGCACTGTCCTGTCACCATTCGAGGAGGCCACAAGGATGGTGAGCACTGACAGTGCATGCATCAGTGACACTGTCCCCCTTGTCCACCTGTTGGAGCACACGCTGCGTGGAATAATGGACAGGGCACTTGAGGCAGAACAGAGGCAGGAAGAGGAGGACTTCCTTAGCTCTCAAGGCCCCCTTTATCCAGACAGTGTTCCTGCGTGCCCGCCGATCACACAGGAAGAGGACGAGGAGGAGGAGGAGGAGGAGGAGGAAGATTGTGTCAGTATGGAGGTGGAGCCTGGCACTCAGCATCAGCAGTCTTTAAGGGATCAGTCCCAAGGAACACATGGACTTGTACGTGGCTGGGAGGAGGTGGCTGCGGACGTTGTTGTCCTTAGTGACCCAGAGGACTCCGGACCGAATGCCTCAGCAAACCTACGCTGCATGGCCTCCCTGATCCTGCAAAGCCTGCGTAAGGATCCTCGTATTCGTGGTATCAAGGAGAAGGACCAATACTGGCTGGCAACCCTCCTTGATCCACGTTACAAGGGTAAGGTTGCGGACCTTATCTTGCCATCGCAGAGGGAGCAGAGGATGAAACATCTTCGGGAGGCCTTGCAGAAAGGTCTGTGCAACGCGTTCCCAGAGACTGGGAGGTTACAAACTCCTGTTTCTGGACAACGTGTTGCTGAGGCTTCGGTCAGTCAAAGAAGGAGCGGTGGAGAAGGTGGCCGTCTGACCGATGCGTTCAGACAATTTTTTGGTCCGCAGCCCCAAGGTATGATCGGTTCCAGCAACCATCGCCAGCGTCTGTTTTACATGGTGCAGGAATACCTAGGGGCAAGATCAGACTTGGACACCTTTCCCACCGAAAATCCTCTGGGTTACTGGGTCTTGAGGATGGATCACTGGCCAGAGCTTGCACAGTATGCAATTGAGCTACTGGCCTGTCCTGCATCCAGCGTTCTTTCGGAACGCACATTCAGTGCTGCTGGAGGCGTGGTAACCGATCACAGGGTGCGTCTGTCCACCGACTCGGTCGATCGGCTGACCTTCATAAAAATGAATCAGTCTTGGATCACCACCAGCTACCAAGCACCTGATGCAGATGTAACCGAATAATTTTTTTTGAAATCTCAGATCCCTTCAAAGACTGCCTATGCTGATGCTGAGTGACTATCCCTGAGTAATTATCCTCTTCCTCCTCAATCATCACGCTGATAGCTTGTAAGAACATTTTTGGTTCTGGGCGCCACCACCAGTGCCTAAGGCACAATTTTTCAGCCCCTGTTTAACAGGGGCGTGTAATTACAATTTTTGATGCAATACTTTGCAGCAGGGCTTGTTCCTGCGTTTCAACTAGAGTGTCTGTGAGGGGTTGCAGTGTTGTGGCACCAGCACCAGTGCCTAAGACCCAATTTTTCTGCCCCTGTCTAACAGGGGCGTGTAATTACAATTTTTGATGCAATACTTTGCAGCAGGGCTCGTTCCTGCGTTCCAACTAGAGTGTCTGTGAGGGGTTGCAGTGTTGTGGCACCAGCACCAGTGCCTAAGACCCAATTTTTCTGCCCCTGTCTAACAGGGGCGTGTAATTACAATTTTTGATGCAATACTTTGCAGCAGGGCTCGTTCCTGCGTTCCAACTAGAGTGTCTGTGAGGGGTTGCAGTGTTGTGGCACCAGCACCAGTGCCTAAGGCCCAATTTTTCTGCCCCTGTCTAACAGGGGCGTGTAATTACAATTTTTGATGCAATACTTTGCAGCAGGGCTCGTTCCTGCGTTCCAACTAGAGTGTCTGTGAGGGGTTGCAGTGTTGTGGCACCAGCACCAGTGCCTAAGGCCCAATTTTTCTGCCCCTGTCTAACAGGGGCGTGTAATTACAATTTTTGATGCAATACTTTGCAGCAGGGCTCGTTCCTGCGTTCCAACTAGAGTGTCTGTGAGGGGTTGCAGTGTTGTGGCACCAGCACCAGTGCCTAAGGCCTAATTTTTCAGCTCCTGTTCAACAGGGGCATGTAATTACAATTCTTGATCTAATATTTCACAGCAGGGCCCTGTGAGGGCTTACAGTGTTTTGGCCACAGCAACACCTAAGGCCCAAATTTCTGCTGAGTATATAGGGCAGGACCCTACCTTCAAACATCTAACTTACAAACGACTCCTACTTGCAAACGGTAGGAGACAACAGGAAGTGAGATGAAATCTACCCCTAAGGAAGGGAAATTCTCTCCTGTAAGAGTTAATATGGGAAAACAATTTCTCCTTTCCACTGATGCTTTCCAATCCTTGTTCCACAAAAAAACCCAAATTTTCAAAAAACATTTTTCATTGGGACAAAAAAGTGAGGTGAAATCTTCTGAAGAGGAGGAAAGACGCAAAACAAATGTCACAGGGGTGATAACCCTTCCCTATGTTTTCCAAAAAGCTTAGAAAAGATTTTTTGGCTGGAGCTAAACACATTAAAAATGTTCAAAATTACAAACAGATTCTACTTAACAACAAACCTACAGTCCCTGTCTTGTTTGCACCGCCTGTATACTGCTGTTTAGAGTATATAGGGCCTGGTGGCCCCACACCTTTCCTTATTTTAATTTGGGTGTGGGGTTCCCCTTAATATCCATACAAGACCCAAAGGGCCTGGTAATGGACTGGGGGGTACCCATGCCGTTTGTCTCACTGATTTTCATCCATATTGCCATGACCCGACATGACATTAAACCCGCAAGCAGTTTTAAATGAGATTTTTTCCTTTAAAAATGACATTTGGTGCAGGGACTGTTCTAAACATGGGAAACACGCGTCACTTTACAGGCATACTATAGACACCCCCCAGGTACGATATTTAAAGGAATATTTCACTTTTTTTTTTTTACTTTAAGCATCATTAAAATCACTGCTCCCGAAAAAACGGCCGTTTTTAAAAGTTTTTTTTGCATTGATACATGTCCCCTGGGGTAGGACCCGGGTCCCCAAACCCTTTTTAGGACAATACCATGCAAATTAGCCTTTAAAATGAGCACTTTTGATTTCGAACGTTCGAGTCCCATAGACGTCAATGGGGTTCTAACGTTCGTGCGAACTTTCGGTCCGTTCGCGGGTTCTGGTGCGAACCGAACCGGGGGGTGTTCGGCTCATCCCTAATAAGGAAGCTAAGATATGGGAAGAGCGCATTAGAAGAGAGGTAATAGAGGCAGAGAACAACTATGTGATGGATCCATCATCTGAAAGGGAAAAAATATTGTCCAACTCCCCACCTTCCTCTATCTCTGCTATCAGGTCCTCAGGAGGAGAGATTTTATCTGACACCACAAAAATATTGCAGATATTTAGGGATTATTATAAAAATCTTTATTCAGCCCAAAAGGCGGGGGTAGAGGGCGTAATGGAAGACTTCCGCGGCAACTTGGAAATCCCGACCATTACGCAAGAGGAAAGAGAAGAGTTGGAATCCCCAATAACTTTAGTAGAACTTCAACAGGCTGTAACGAGTATGGCTAATCAGAAATCCCCTGGTCCAGATGGTCTTCCGACTGAGGCCTATAAATATTATGGAGAAATATTACTCCCGGAGCTCCTAAAAGCATTGAGGGGAGCGCCCAGGGAGGGAAGACTTCCCATTTCAATGCTAGAAGCAACCATTGTACTTATACAAAAAGAAGGGAAAGATTCCCTCGATGTAACGGCATATAGACCAATTTCTCTTTTATAGGCATGAATATCAGAAGGACATTCTTGAATATACAGACTCCAACGGAGAATGTAGGTTAAAGAGTCGTGCTGTCACTTGATGTTACAAAAGCTTTCGATAGCGTGGAGTGGGGATACATCTGGAGGGTTTTGGGGAAATTTGGATTTGGCCCCTCCTTTATTGGGTGGATTAAGATGTTGTACCATAGACCCAGTGCTAGACTTAGAATTAATAACGAACTCTCGGATAAGATTGAGCTTGAGAGGGGGACGAGACAGGGGTGCCCCTTGTCGCCCCTGCTCTTCGCCCTGGCAATGGAACCTCTCGCCATTTCTATAAGATCAAGCGCTGAAATAACTGGGTTTCGGAGAAAGACGGGAGATGAAAATATCACGCTATACGCAGACGATATCCTTCTTTATCTGGGAGATATGGGGCAATCATTGACAAAAGCGATAAGCTTAGTCGAGAAATTTGGAAGCTTCTCAGGGTTAGAGATAAACTGGGAGAAAACCGAACTCCTTCCACTAGATTCTACGACTGAGGTAATAATGCCAGAAATACCTCAGTTGGTAGTAGTGGATACATTGAAATATCTGGGGATAGCTTTGACGAAAGACCCTAATCAATTTATTTGTAAAAACTTTATGCCACTGCTGGCCAAATTCAAACAAAAAATAGGCATCTGGAAACGACTTCCATTATCAGTGGCAGGCAGATGCAGCCTTATAAAGATGATCTGGATTCCCCAATTATTGTACCTGCTGCATAACTCCCCAGTCTGGATCTGTAAGAAATGGTTCAACAAAATTGAGTCCCTTTTTAGGGAACTAATATGGAAGGGGTGGGGAAGCCAGGTTCCGACTTCGAACGCTACAACTAACGGCGGGGGAAGGAGGTGTGGCATTGCCTCACCCTGAGCGTTACTATCTGTCGTCACAGCTGCAGCACCTAATGGGATGTGACGTTCCAGGTGGAGGTACCTCCAATGGGAGAATCGTGCTGACTGAAGCTTCACATAATACAATTATTGAAACACTAGAGGCGGATTCCTTTGGCTGTAGGTCTCCAACAATAAAAATGATAACTAAAATATGGAAAACTGTTAAAAAAGAGATGGGATATAATGGGCTAACTGAATACACTCCCCTTTGGAATAACTACAATCTGCGGGAAACCCTCCCGTTAGGAAAAGTAAGAGAATGGGAAATACATGGCATCAAAAGACTGAGACAACTGTACCTGGGAAATACTTTTAAAAAATTCTCAGATTTGAGACGAGAGTTCAATATATCGCAACGCTCATTTTACTCCTACGTACAGTTGAGGCATGCCCTTAAAGCCCAATTTAGGAAACAGCCACCAGTATGGAACGAAATGCCCCTCTTTCAGATTATACTCCAGGTAGGCTCCACTAAGGGACTTATATCTGAACTCTATGGACAGATAAGCAAAGAAGTTAATGCTGAGGAGAAACTCTGCAAAGAGAAAAAAAGATGGGAAGAGGATATAGGGAGAATAACACAGGAACAGTGGAAAAGAATCCTGGAAATGGGCTCGAGGGGATCGGTCTCACCCCTTCAGAAGATATCCCATCTGATGTTGTTAAATAGGGCTTATTATACTCCTAAGAGGCTGTTCAAGTTTGGCAGAAGATCAGACGATAAATGCCCCAGATGTCAGGGAACCGGCGATCTTATACACATGGTATGGAGGTGCCCCAAACTGTATCGGTATTGGGAGGAAGTGCTTAAAATCATAAGCGATATATTTAAAATAACAATGAAAATGGATGCTGTGGTATGCATATTGGGGTACAGGAAGGAGCGGGGGGAGAGGAATAGTACCACAATTGCAATAGTGAGGTGTTTGTTCCAAGCCAGAAAAATTATCGCAACCAGATGGCAATCTAGAACAACCCCTACTGTGAGAGATTGGATCCGGGAAGTGAATGAGACTATATGTAAAGAAAGAGCAGTGTATACAAAGAGAGGCAACCTTAAGGAATTTGATGCGATGTGGAGGAGATGGTTGGAAAAAATGGGTTCCCCCTATAGAGTGACAAATGAATGGGAGGGGTAGGAAAGAGCGGAGGGATTAAGGGGCAACGCTTGGTCTGTAACACTGAAAATAGGTGAAGTGAGTGGGATGGAGGAGGTCTTTTGATCACTTTGGTTTCTACTACTCATTTTACTGTCTTTTAGTATAATGCGCCCTCACTTATTGTTGAGGTACTTATCCATTTTATTATGTAAGAGAACGTTTTGTGTATTCACTTTTTAACTAATTTGTTAGCCCTTGGAGGAAGCGAAGGGGAAGGGAAAGAAAAATTGAATAAAGATTAAATAGGGGGGAGGGATAAAAAGGGGAAAGAAAAGATTAAAGCTACTATGATGTGACATTTGATGGGATAAAAATGAACTTTAATGGTGAATTAAGTATCCCAAAAGTATTTGCTGAAGTAGCTTAAAAAAAAAGAAAAAAAAAAAAAAGACCTTCCTTTTCTAAGAAGCTGGCAACAGAGAACGCATTCTAGCGCCTTGAGGCGATTTAGTTCGCATTTGCAGCGCTCTACAAATCATTCATTCATTCACGATCACACCAAAGTCCGACCATCAAGAATGCAGTGACGTACAACACATACGACGGGACTAGAAAAAGGAAGTTCAATAGCCAGTAGCCAATAGCTTCCGTCTCCTACTTGCTTCAGAGCATGCGTCGTTTTTGGTCCGTCGGAACAGCATACAGCTGAGCTGTTTTCCCGATAGGAATTGGTTCCGTCGGAAATATTTAGAACATGTTCTATTTCTAGGTCTGTCAGAATTTTCAAAAAATAAAGTCAGATGAGGCATACATACGTTTAGAATATACGATGAAAAGCTTCCGTCTGACTTTTTCTGTCGGACATTCTGCTCGTGTGTACACGGCATAAGAATAGAAAAGAGGGAATAGAAAGTGCAGCAACCCATCTGATAAGTACAGCGACTCATTTTAATAACAATAATTCTTAGCAATTAGTCCACTGGGTATACAGACTTTAAAGTACTGACATCTATTGTGACTCTTTTATACAATTCCCAAAATTTTAACCACACTACACTGATGATAAAGCTATTCCAAGGACAACTCAACAGTGAAAAAACACCAAAAAAATTAGCAAATTGCTATACAGACTTTCAAGTACTGACATCTATCGTGATTCTTTTATACAATTCTCCAAATTTTAACCACACTACACTGATGATAAAGCTATTCCAAGGACAACTCAGAAAAAAACACCAAAAAAATTAGCAAATTGCTATACAAGACCTTTATATTATTATTATTTTTTTTTAAACTAAAGTTTTCTTGAAAAAATACACAATGGTGGTAATTTACTATAGCTCCAGGAAGTACTGGGCACTATGGCAAATAATAGCTCCCATTTTAGCCAAATGGAAAAACAGCGAATTTGCGCATGAAATTTAGCGATATAAGCGGGAACAAACGTTTGCAAATTCTAAATTGCCGCTAATTAGCGCTTCCGCGTATATACAAATGCCAATTCTTATCAAGTTGTTATATAGCACTGTACTGTAGCCATGATCCATGTATGTGAAAGAAACATTTTTATCAGAGATGTGCTCTAGTTCCTGTGCATCTATTGATTTATATTGCAATTAGTATTCCTATTTTTTTTTTCCTTCTTTTGCTAAGAAATGCAGTTCTGAATGATTATTACATAGTAATGTCTGCTATTCTGTAAAGTTACATGTATTAATCATTTAGGTTACCTATTTGTTGTATGATGTTTTTTTATGTTTTTGATGTATTATTTATTAATTTAGTTGACTATAAAGCAGTAATTATTTATGTTCATTCTTTAATAATACTACACTATTATGCAGGTCTTGTACTTAGCACAATGGCTTAGTGGTCTGCTTGGATATCTCCACACCACTCATGGTATGAGTTCAAACAACAGCCAACCTACCATCCACCAGCTGTGTTTTTTTTTTCAGTGCACAAGTGAATTAAAATAAACAAACAAAGAAATGTAAACTGCCCTTTAGGTATTGTGTGGTGTTTGGAATGTCACATCATAATTTAATTGAATACTTACATACCATTTATGCAAAAAAATTTATTCACCACAATCTCGCCCCAAGTGAACTCAAAATAGCAGCGCTAAAACAAACCCTAATCATAAAGTGAAATAAAGTAAAAAAAAAAAGAGTGATAAAATGAACAATCCACCAGTGATGTAATCACATAATCACTCTTTCCTACTACTGTGCATCAAATCAATATGATCAAAATTCACAAATATAGTGCGCAAAACCAATTACGTGAATAACATATCTGTGCACAAAAATATATAAAATTTATATATATATATATATATATATATATATATATATATATATATATGTGTGTGTAAACCAGTGAAAATAAGTCCACAAATGTGTATAAGAGTCCAAAAAATGTAATTCCGTGACGTGATACAGTGTAGATCTCCACTTTAAATAACTCTTCCACCGCACCTCTGTGACTGTGAATCCACTCCCCTTAGGTTAATAAACTCACCAGCTCCTTTCGCCCACACTCTCGTGTTAGGGCCACCAAGCTTTATTCCACACAGAAAGGGGGAATATATGATCTCCAATGGTTCACCTTTACATATCCAGAGTGTAATGCCAAAGAGCTCTCTCCACATGAAAAAAGAAAATGATCCAATAGTGCAATAACGTAATGATATTTATTAAAATAACACACTCCTCCACCATTAAACTCGCATCTTTAAAATTCACTGCAAGCTCAAAACAGCACAGCACAGCAAGCTGTCACAGCATAAACGCCAATAAGTAAAATATTTAAAGTGGAGATCTACACTGTATCACGTCACGGAACTACATTTTTTGGACTCTTATACACATTTGTGGACTTATTTTCACTGGTTTACATATATATATATATATATATATATTAATTTTATATATTTTTGTGCACAGATATGTTATTCACGTAATTGGTTTTGCGCACTATATTTGTGAATTTTGATCATATTGATTTGATGCACAGTAGTAGGAAAGAGTGATTATGTGATTACATCACTGGTGGATTGTTCATTTTATCACTCTTTTTTTTTTTACTTTATTTCACTTTATGATTAGGGTTTGTTTTAGCGCTGCTATTTTGAGTTCACTTGGGGCGAGATTGTGGTGAATCAATTTTTTTGCATATATGGTTGTTATTATTCAAGCAGCAGCTTAGATTTAAGCTTCATTTTCCATCAGCACAGCGTTTTGGGTGTAGGAGGGGGCGGATTTTCTGTATACCTGATTTTTGACATTACTGATATTTATGGCGTGCAGCCATGGAAGTCCTCAATTTTCTTACCAACAGACAAATTAATCATGAAAATATCTTCTCAGCTAATTCTGAAATGACGGATTATGAGGAAGATATTTCTGGCATGTTAAAGAATTTAGAAAACTTATTGGAAAAACAGATGAAAACCTGGTGGGATGTGTTTACTTTTAACCATTATCAGAAAGAGAAGCTGATTTTTAGGAGCCTGAGGTGGGATATCCCTCCCCAGGATCGTCTTGATGACCAATGTTTTATGGACGAGTGGTTAGAATTTTTTTTTTTTTTTTTTTCCACAAAAAGTTTTTTATTTCAAAAAAAGTAAGGCAAGACATACAGGACAAAGGTATTGTCACAACATATCATTTAACAGGATCATATAAAGAGCATATATGTCACGATACAACAGAAAGTTCCTAGCTGAAAATAAGTGAACATTACTGAAACTTAAAATTGTCATTAGGCGTAAGTAGGTGGGGGATCTTCATTTCTATTGTCCCTCCCCCCCCCGGTTGGACTGCGGGAAGGGCAGGGATCAGTCACTTATGTAAGTTCATCATCTAGAGTACAATGTATCCTGACAGGATGAGAACTAAGTGTCGATTTGGGATAAAAGAGAATAAGGAGAGATAAGAAGGGAAAGAGAAGGAGCACAGAGAAAGAGAAGAGAGAAAGGGAAGAGGAACAAAAACACAAAAAAAAAAAAAAAAAAAGGGGGGGGAGGGGGGCGAAAAGGGGATAATTATTAGGTGGGGAGTAAGGATGAAGGAGGTGAGAGGGGAAGGATGAGTGGGTCCGCGCCTGCCCCCCCTCCGCAGAAAGCGTCGATTGAGACGTTGTATACTTTACAGGTATCTTTTACGATGCGTACTGTAGGTATCGATCAGTAGTAACAAAATGAGACCAGCAGGCCCATGTGGTTGAGAATTTATGCATCCTGTCTTGTGAGGTAAAGATTAGTTCCTCCATTTCTTTTATAGAGGAAATCTGTGCAAACCATTCCCTGACTGTTGGAATGTTGGTGGAGCGCCAATGTCTGGGTATACAAAGCCTGGCGGCATTAACCATATGCATCGGTAGTGATTTGTAGTAATCTCTTTTGGATAGTGATGTGAGGTGTAGGAGGAACTGGGACGGGGTGTAGTCCAAGGTGTAGGTAGTGATATGTGAGATGAGACCGTGAACCTCCCTCCAAAAGGGTTGAATGTTCACACAATCCCACCACACATGAAGCATAGTTCCCACTCCCAACCCACATCTCCAGCAGGTATCAGGAGTATTAGGGGAAAATTTGTGGATACGTGACGGAGTCCTATACCATTTTGTGATCACCTTGTAGCCATTTTCTTGGATGGCAACGTTCAAAGAGCCCTTATGTGCGTACTCATAGATAGTGTTCCAGTCCTCCATGGAAAGAGATCTTTGAAGATCTCTACTCCAGGAATCCTGTGAGGGGGCAGGGGTCTGCGTTGGGGTTTCTGAAAGGAAGGTATACAAAAGGGAGATTAAGTGTCTTTGCGGCTGTTTACGATGGCATAAGGCTTCAAAGGGTGAGAGTTGTCGAGTCCAGTTCGACTGACTGGCGTGAGTTGTGAGGAAATGACGGATTTGTCTATAAGTCCAAAAGGAAAATGAGAGCGTCTTGGTGTTAGATTTTAAAGTTTCAAAGGGTATGGGCTTCTCATTTGAGTAGAATTGAAGAGCTAGGACGTCTTCGAATGGCCACCCCTTACTTAAAAAGTCTGCGGAGTTCCCCGGTGGAAAGTCAGGGTTCCCCCGGAGAGTAGTTAGAGGGCCCGGGGGAGGGGTAGCCGAACCCCCCAACATGGTCTTTCTAAAAGTCAGAAGTGTAGAGTGTATAAGGGGGTGGGTTAAGAGGGTATGGGGCCAATTCCGAGGAGATAACCATGGGAGAAGGTGTAAGGGACCTGACGAGAAGGATCTCTCTAGGAAGACCCACGTCTTTTTAGAGGCATGGATGTTCCAGTCAGCGATCCTTGTGAGATGGCAAGCGGAGTAATATTTTTGGAGGTCAGGTAGGCCTATTCCTCCTTTAGATTTAGCTAGTGTGAGTCTGGAGTATTTAATGCGAGGTGGAGAGTCTTTCCAAAGGAAAGCAGAGCATGCCTTCCGGTAAGATTTAAAAAAACTTGCTGGTAAGGATATAGGGATCGATTGCATAAGATAAAGAAAGCGAGGCAGGATTATCATTTTGATTAAGGCAGAGCGTCCGAACCAGGAGACATTTAGGCCTTTCCAGTCCTTAAGGTGTTTTTGTGTCTGAAGGAGGAGTGGGAGGAAGTTTTTTGAATAAAGATCTGACAGGTGGGTGGGGATTCGAATACCTAAGTATGTAAGTGCAACAAGTTCCCATTGAAATGGGAATGAGTCTTGGCAATGTGTCACTGTCTGAGAAGGGAGGGAGACATTTAGGGCCTGTGATTTGGTATAATTAATTTTGAGGTTTGATAAGGTACCAAAGTATTCAATGTCTTTGAGAAGATTGGGTAGAGAGATGTGGGGTTGTTGCAGGGAGAGCAAAATGTCGTCTGCGAAAGCAGCGACCTTAAACTCTCTGTTCTTCACAGTGATCCCTTGGATATTTGGGTTGCTTCTCAACCTGTTGAGGAAGGGTTCCAGGGTTAAGACGTATATCAGTGGTGAGAGTGGACAACCCTGACGTGTGCCGTTACTGATGGGGAAGGCGTCCGACAGGTGGCCATTGACTTTTACCACTGCAGAGGGGCCCTTGTACAGGGCCATAATAAATGATAGCATGCGGGTCCCCAAGCCTATGGCAGTGAGCACCTCCTGCATGTAGTCCCAGGCCACTCTGTCGAACGCCTTTTCTGCATCAAGTGAGAGAAAAAATCCTTGTGTATTGAAAGTCGTGAGCCAGTGATGTAAATTCAGTGTGCGGATGATGTTGTCCCTAGCTTCCCGCCCAGGGACGAAGCCGACTTGATCTAAAGATATGAGGTCAGGTATCAGTGGAAGTAGTCTATTTGCTAAGATTTTCGCGTAAATTTTTATATCCACGTTTAATAAAGATATCGGTCGGTAGTTTGCGACTAAGGAAGCGTCTTTGCCCTCCTTGGGAATCACCGCTATTTGCGCAGCTAGCATTCTATCAGATTTAATTTGGGGGTTTGAGAGGGCGTTAAACGTGTCCAAGAGTTTAGGAGCTAGGGAGTCAATGAAGGCTTTATAATATTGGAGGGAAAACCGTCTGGACCAGGGGCTTTACCTGTTTTCATTTGTTTCATAGCTGTATCTAGTTCCGACGCTGATATAGGGCCATCCAGGTCCCGGGACTGTTGGGTAGATATTGGTTTAGGGCTGTAGTTGGAGAGAAACTCTTTGATATTTGCGGTGCGGGAGTCAGTATTGTTCCGTGGGGTATTGGTGGGTTGTAAATTGTAAAGTTTTTGATAGAACCTTTCAAATTCTTTGGCAATGTCAGCGTTCATGTTTAGAAGCTCTCCCCTAGGGTTACGTAAATGATGGATTGTGGAGGACAATTTTGAATTTTGGACTGTGCGCGCCAGTAGACGGCCGCACTTGTTGCCCTGTTCATAGAAAATCCTCTGGCCGAGGATGTATCGTCTCTTAGAGCGTTTGCCCAGTTCTTCTAAGAGCAAAGCTCGGGTGTGTGTTAGTTCCTGTAGGGTGACTCGTGCGTGTGTCAATTTATGGGAAGTTTCAAGGGAGCCAATCGTCCTGATAAGAGAATTTATGTATTCTTGGCTCTGTTTCTTAGCTTTTGTAGCAAGGGCGATTAGTTCACCTCGAATCACGCATTTATGCGCTTCCCAGAGGGAGGTTGGGGAAATCTCCGGATTCGAGTTTTCCGTGAAATATTGTTGAATTCTCGTGCGGACATGGTCCATCACCAGGGGATCTTTGAGGAGGGAGGGATTCAGACGCCAGGTCTTCGTTCTAGAATTGGATTCGGGGAAAGATAAGGTCACTGTTATTGGGTGGTGGTCAGACAAAAACATTGGTTCTATGGTGGACTGTTGGAGTAGGGGAAGGTCAGTCTGGGAGAGAAAAAAGAAATCGATCCTAGAATATTTTTGATGTGGGGCTGAGAAAAAGGTATAATCCTTGTCAGAGGGGAATAAAGTGCGCCATGTGTCATGTAAAGTCAATGATTGTAGTTGTAGATTGATCTGACGTATCGCTTTATAAGTTAAAGTGGATGTTCCTGTGGAGGAATCCAGTAAGGGGTTTAGGGGCACATTAAAATCCCCTCCCAGGAGTACTATTCCCGATTTAAAGGAGGTCAGGAGGTCACATATTTTCCTAAAGAAGGCGACTTGGTGGTCATTTGGGCAGTAAATATTGGCTAATGTAATTGGTGTGGATGCATAGGAACCTTTAAGGAAAATGTATCTGCCGTCAGGGTCGATAAGTGAATCAGATATTTGGAAGTTAGCGTTTTTTGATACGAGAATAGAAACGCCCTTAGTCTTAGACTCAGGATTGGTGGAGTGAAACGCAGTCCGGTAGATGTGGTTGGACAGCTTAGGTATGGCGTCGGAGCGAAAAGTCTCCTGCAGAAATATGAAATGAGCCCTATGTGTGGTGAGAGAGGATAATACTTGTGACCTTTTCTCTGGTAAATTCAGGCCCTTCACGTTTAGGGATAGGCATTTCAACGTCAGGGAAGACATGGCTTGGGTCTGATAATATTGGGTAAGTGAGTGCGCGGTGCGGGGGTAGTACTAGGAGAGACGGGGGCGGACCCAGTCGAGGAAAAAAGGGGGGAGAAAGAAAGGGAAAAAGGGGGAGAAAGAAAGGGACAAACGGGAGAGGAAAAAAAAAAAAAGGGGGGGGGGGAGAGGAGAGATGGGCGGGGAGAAGAAAAGAAGAGGCTAAGGAGGGAGACGGGGGAAGTGTCAGAAAGAGGTAAGTTGGGAAAGAGAGGAAGTAAGAAGAATAGAGAAGGGACAGAATAAAGATCAACCAGAGGTGGAATTAGGCTAGCCAAGCCACCTTAGGAAAAGGGAAGTCTGGAGGGTCAGCAAAAAATCCCAAAGGGATCGCTGTGTGGGTACGTAAAAATGGACGACGACCTCAGAGAGGTTGCGATCCGGGGAAAGAGTAGATATCATTGTTTAAAGTAGGGTGAGTGTAGTGGGGAACCTACCACTAGTGCAGAAACCATAACTCAATAACTAAAGTGCAGTGACAGGCGGAGCGGTGTCAATTCAATTAACAGGTCTAATCTGCACCCCCCCTCCTCCCACCTTCCTGGGAGGAGGCAGGGGGGTTGCGCAGGAGGATAGCCCCGGCAACCCCGCTGTGATTTGGGGGGCATTATCCTGCGGTAATAGTATGGCCTAAAGTGACGCCTCAGGCTGGCAAAGAAAGGCAAACTGTTTTCTTAGAGGCTAAAATAAAGGTTACATTAGCTGAACTAAGCAATGACAGGAGTTCTTATATACCTCTATGCATGAAAACAGAGGGCTAAAAAAGAAAAAAAAAAGAACACCCTCACAGTTCTTATATGCTTGTAGAGTCTTTGAGATAAAAAAAAAAAAAAAAAAAACCCAAAAAAGAAAAACAAGACACCCCTCCAAAACCCCCCCCCCCCCCCCCCCCGTAATCCGCAATAAGTTGACAGTGTCAACAAAGGCAGTGTAGAAGATGGTGTGGATGTCGAGGAAGGATGGGTAGTGAGGCTTCAGTGCTGTTTACCTTACAGGGTATTTATCCGGTCGATGGATCGTGGCCTCCATCGAGTAGTGTTGCCAGGCATTTTCACATAGAGATTGGAGGCTGGTGCAGGGGACAGTGAGAATAGGAATCAGGCGGCGTCATCCGGTGAACAGGGGATAAGGTACATTAGGCCTCCGGAAGGCATCTGTCTCATCTCCTGGGTGGTGTAGACGGGGATCCCGGGCATTCACACTGTGGTTTGGGGGGTATTCACTTGCGGTGTAAGAGTGGCTCAGAGCGACGTCTCAGGCTCTTACAAGGTAATTATCCGGCAAGTGGATCGAAACCTCCATCGGGTGATGCTGTCAAGCATTTTCACAGAGAAATTGGAGGCTGGTGTGAAGGAAAGGGAGTCAGACGGCGGCATCTGGTGAACAGGGAGTAAGGTGAGTTAGGCATCCATACGATCCCTCCTCCTGGAGGGTGTAGATGGGGATCCCGGGCTGCGTTGATGTTGATCACGGCGTGAAGTGTGGTTTCCCAAATTAGGTTGGTCAGCTCTGTATCTGCGGGATCTGTGGCGTTGGGCCTTTGGAGATGGGTGTAGCGAAACCGGAAGCCAGGGTTCAGAGGGGAAGAAGTCGGCGTACCATTCTGGAAGTTCAACGTGCGGAAGATCGAGTTGATCGCAGAAGCCCAGCAAGTCATCAGGTGTGCGGAGGAGCGCAGAGCGACCTCTGGTGGATGCTGACAGCCCAAAGGGGAATTTCCAGCGGTATTGGATATTTCTGGCTCGTAGGACGTCCAGGAGGAGGCGTAGTGCTCGTCTATGCTGGAGTGTTATTTGTGAAAGATCCTGAAATAGCTTAATTTCCGCGCCATTATGGAGGATGCGGCCTCTTTCCCTGGTTTGCGAAGTATCTCCTCTTTCAGTGGGAAGTTGACTACACAACATATTATATCCCTTGGTGGTTCATTTTCACGGGGTACAGGGCGCAGGGCTCGGTGGGCTCTTTCCATTTCTATAGGAGAGTCTGCTGGGCGATCAATCAATTCATTAAAGATAGTGCAGATGGTTTGTTGCAATGACCCTGGTTCTATGGCCTCAGGTACCCCCCTCACTCTAATATTATGCCTCCGACCGCGGTTGTCGAGGTCTTCGACATGCCTGTGTATGTCCAGAAGCTGGGAGAGCTGGGAATCAAAGGCAGTGTGCACTTGTCGAATGGCGGCAGCGTGTGTCTGAGAGGTTTGTTCCACCTCATCAATCCTGTGTGCCACTGCATGTATTTCGGCTTTAAGATCAGCGATCGCCATTGTGACAGTGTTTTTAATGTCTGCGGCCACTGTTTCTAAGTCAAACAGACTTGGGGGGTGAGTTCGCCCTGCAGTTGCGGCGGAACTTCCAAGCAGTGGAGTGTCGGGTTCCATGCTAGGCGAGGACGGGGTTGGGGCCTGTGGGGCCGCGTGTGCAGCCAAGCGCTGGGTCCGGAATATGTCCGGTATGTTCCTACTCAGTTGCGTACCTGAGTCGATGGTTGCGCGGGATGTCGAGGAGCTCCGGGTGGATCTGCTCATGATGTTGGCAAGGCGTAGGTTCCCCTAAAGGTTAGATTCGTTCCCCGGATCGCAGGAGCTCTCGGCTTTTGCTGCCATCTTGGTCTCCGTCCAGGCCACGCCCCCGGTTAGAATTTTTTAATAAAGTAGGAAGGGAGTTACAAGGTTTAGTTTTAAGCAGAAAACAGAGGAAATTAAGTAGGACTAATGAACAGATAAATATGTTACGCAGTAAATTAGAACCAATGAATGAGTCTAATCAGCTTAAAGAATTTAATAACACTATGAAAAGAAATCTTGAAAAGGTGGATAGGGATACACAAAAGAAAAAAGTTAGGAAGTACAATAGGGACGCAAGATAATTTACAATATTTTGTTGCGCTAGGGGACGACAGCTATGGATGGGGGTGAGCAATATACAAAGGGATAGTAAGTTATATAAAATAAAGAATTAAAAGATATTAATTTAAATAACAGTCATCTGTGAGTTACAATACATTTATATGTTAAAAATAATGATAATAGAAAATAAAAGATGAAAAATAAAATATGAAAAATGGTAAAAAAAATGGTAAAAAAAAGTCCAGGGATGGTGCTGGGTTGATGAACAAAAGTCCAGGCATAAAAACTGGGATAAAATGAGTGGAGGGGGGAATGCAGAGTATAGGTCTATGACCTCAGGGGAAGAGATGCAGATACAAACACAGGAGGCAGCTTGCTTGAAGGGCAGAATTCACCTTTGGAGGGAGATAAAAAGGAAGAAAAGCAGCGCCGACCTAAGTGCAGTACTGTAGCATAAACATTTATTACAGGTTAAAATGCACTCACTCAGAGTAAGGTAGATACAGGCACATCAAGTAAAAAATCCATCCGGGAAGCTGTGTGGTGGGCAGCAGGGCTCCACAGGGGGCGATCCTGAAAGCTGGAGTGTGTTACACTTGTCTCCTTGTCCCGTCTGACGGCGCAGGTGGTAACCAGTGTCACAGGCTGGGTTGAGACAGGCACAGCGTGGATCGTCTGTTAAGTTGTATTTCCCGGGTATCAGTGACGCTGGGGGCGTGCACGCGTTCGGAGCATGCGTGCTCCTTCATCAGGCATAGCGTCCATTAATTTCGGAAGAGGTATAAGAAGGGCGGGCCAATTGCATCATTGGCTCCGCCTACCTCGTATTAGGCTTAAGGGAACCGTGGGAGGGGTGGACAGTGTTGAGGAACATGATGACAGAATAGGGGGTGGAGAGTGGAGGAGACAAGGAGGAAATAGCAAGGGAGGTGAACAAGTGTGTGGAGAGAGGGGGGAGGGAGAGAACAGCAGAGGGACGTGATAGCATGGATATGTGCTTATTAGAAGGCAGTTGCTGAGAGGTGGAGTGATCTCATGGCAATGGGATGACGAGGATAATATGTGGATAATATGTGGAAAAAAGGGAAAATTAGAAAATTGTAAAAATTAGAAAATAATCTAAGAAAAATCTATATATGTAGTAAAATAAAAATAAATGGGAGTGATGATGGGATGAAAATGGGAGAAATAGGAGGGTTTTTTTTTAAAATGAAGGGAGTTGTGGACTTATAAATGGGTAGGGAATTGTATATAAAAAAATGTGGAAAAGAAGGAATGTATATATAAAAATATACATAAAAAAATACATAAAAAAGATGTACATAAAAAATATATATAAAAAAAAAAAAAAATAAAAAAAATAAATGTATATAGAAAATGCATAAAAAACGCATAAAAAAACGCATTAAAAAAAAAAAAAATAAAAAAAAAAAAAAACGTATGAAAAACATATACACATATATATACACATACATTATATATATATATACACTACCGTTCAAAAGTTTGGGGTCACCCAAACAATTTTGTGTTTTCCATGAAAAGTCACACTTATTCACCACCATACGTTGTGAAATGAATAGAAAATAGAGTCAAGACATTGACAAGGTTAGAAATAATGATTTGTATTTGAAATAACATTGTTTTTACATCAAACTTTGCTTTCATCAAAGAATCCTCCTTTTGCAGCAATTACAGCATTGCACACCTTTGGCATTCTAGCTGTTAATTTATTGAGGTAAGCTGGAGAAATTGCACCCCACGCTTCTAGAAGCAGCTCCCACAAGTTGGAATGGTTGGATGGGCACTTCTGGCGTACCATACGGTCAAGCTGCTCCCACAACAGCTCAATGGGGTTCAGATCTGGTGACTGTGCTGGCCACTCCATTACCGATAGAATACCAGCTGCCTGCTTCTGCTGTAAATAGTTCTTGCACAATTTGGAGGTGTGTTTAGGGTCATTGTCCGGTTGTAGGATGAAATTGGCTCCAATCAAGCGCTGTCCACTGGGTATGGCATGGCGTTGCAAAATGGAGTGATAGCCTTCCTTAGCTTTTACCCTGTACAAAGCTCCCACCTTACCAGCACCAAAGCAACCCCAGACCATCACATTACCTCCACCATGCTTAACAGATGGCGTCAGGCATTCTTCCAGCATCTTTTCATTTGTTCTGCGTCTCACAAACGTTCTTCTTTGTGATCCAAACACCTCAAACTTGGATTCATCTGTCCACAACACTTTTTTCCAGTCTTCCTCTGTCCAATGTCTGTGTTCTTTTGCCCATCTTAATCTTTTTCTTTTATTGGCCAGTCTCAGATATGGCTTTTTCTTTGCCACTCTGCCCTGAAGCCCAAAATCCCGCAGCCGCCTCTTCACTGTAGATGTTGACACTGGTGTTTTGCGGGTACTATTTAATGAAGATGCCAGTTGGGGACCTGTGAGGCGTCTGTTTCTCAAACTAGAGACTCTAATGTGCTTATCTTCTTGCTTAGTTGTGCAACGCGGCCTCCCACTTCTTTTTCTACTCTGGTTAGAGCCTGTTTGTGCTGTCCTCTGAAGGGAGTAGTACACACCGTTGTAGGAAATCTTCAATTTCTTTGCAATTTCTCGCATGGAATAGCCTTCATTTCTAAGAACAAGAATAGACTGTCGAGTTTCAGATGAAAGTTCTCTTTTTCTGGCCATTTTGAGCGTTTAATTGACCCCACAAATGTGATGCTCCAGAAACTCAATCTGCTCACAGGAAGGTCAGTTTTGTAGCTTCTGGAAGGAGCTAGACTGTTTTTAGATGTGTGAACATGATTGCACAAGGGTTTGCTAATCATCAATTAGCCTTCTGAGCCAATGAGCAAACACATTGTACCATTAGAACACTGGAGTGATAGTTGCTGGAAATGGGCCTCTATACACCTATGTAGATATTGCACCAAAAACTAGACATTTGCAGTTAGAATAGTCATTTACCACATTAGCAATGTATAGAGTATATTTGTTTAAAGTTAGGACTAGTTTAAAGTTAGCTTCATTTAAAAGTACAGTGCTTTTCCTTCAAAAATAAGGACATTTCAATGTGACCCCAAACTTTTGAACGGTAGTGTATATACATACATATATATATATACATATATATATATATATATATATACACACATACATACATACACACACATACATGCACATGCGCATGCGTTGGGTGGAACCAGGACATGTATGGGCACATGCCGTGGTGGGTGTGGGTTTCCAGTGGGATATAGGGGTAGAACCTTAGAGTGGAAGAATTATAAAGGGGGGAATGGAAAGAGAAAAAAGGGGGGGGGCAAAGGGGAGGAGACACATCAGGGTGTAGAGGGGTGTTATTGTTGGGGGGAAGGGTGGTGGGTGAGGTGTGGGGTGTGTGTTGTTGGGGCTGTGAAAGAGGGGATCTGGGCATGATTGAGGATGGATTTTTAGAGGACTGGGTTGACTTCTATTTCTTCATTCAGGCCTCCAGGCGCAAGGGCGTCAAGGGTATATATCCAAAAAGTTTCTCTTTCACAGAGACGCTTGAAACGCTCTGTGGGGGGGAGGGTCCTGGGTATTTGTTCGATGACCCATACTAGTATACCATTGGTGGAGCCTTGGTGGTACTCTTTGAAATGTCTGGGGATGGTTAGATTAAGGTTTTCTTCTATAGATCTGCGGTGTTCGCCAAATCTTTTCCTAAGTGTTCGGATGGTTCGACCAATATAGAGTAGGTTGCAGGGGCAACGGATGCCATAAATTACAAAGTCTGAGGAACAATTAAAAAATTCTCTGAGTTGGTAGGTGTTTCCTTTTGTGGTGAAAGATTTTTGGCGATGGGGGACAAATTTGCAGGTGAGACATTTGATCTTTTTGCATTGATACATGCCGTTTAATGAGAGGAAGGTCCGAGATGGGGTGGGTCTGTTACGTGTAGTTTTAAGCTTGCTTGGGGCAATAAGGCTTTTTATGTTTCTGGCTTTGCGGTATGTGATCTTGGGTACAGTGTGGATGGATGATTTTAGCATGGGATCCTCCAGTAGAATGTCCCAGTGCTTTTTGAAGATTCTTTCCATTTTTTGGTATTTTGAGTGAAATTGGGTGATGAACCTGGTGGTGTGGGGCTGGGGGGGGTGGTGGGTTGGGTTGGTGGTTCTGTATGGGAGGGAGAGTCATTTTCTAGAAAATTGGCGAAAGCTTCTTCTATTAGATCTGGGGGGTATCCTTTTTCTAGGAATTTGGTTTTGTAAAGGTTGCCTTGTCTGATGTACTCGGAGTTGTGGGTGCAGTTGCGTTTTAGGCGGTTGAATTGGCTTTTTGGGATATTAGAGATCCATCTGGGGTGATGGCAGCTTTGGTAGTGTAGATATGAATTGCCTGCTGTGGGCTTTATGTAGTTTTTTGCATAGATCGTATTTTCGGTGTGACAGAGCTCAAGGTCCAGAAAGGCCAAACTCTCTGGGCTGCATGCGGATGTGAAGGAGAGGCCTAAGTTGTTGGAGTTGCAATAAGTTACAAAATTGTCAATGGGTGGTCCGGTTGTGTCCCATATGATGATAATATCATCTATATATCGACCCATGTATATGATGAATTCAGAAAAAGGATTGTTGTTCCAGATGAACAGATGTTCCCAAAGGCCCATGGTGAGGTTGGCGTAGCTGGGCGCAAAATTGGCGCCCATTGCCGTCCCTTGGGTTTGGAGGTAGAAGTTATTGTCAAATGAGAAATAGTTGTGGGTCAGGCAGAATTGGGTGGAGTCTATGATGAAGTCTGCCTGTGAAGTTTTGATGGATGGGTCTAAGGATAGGAAGTGTTTAACAGCTTGAAGACCAACGTCATGGGGAATGGAAGTATATAGGGAGTTGACATCTAGGGAGACCCATTGGTATGTGGGTTCCCAGGTGTAGTTTTTAAGGATGTCTAGGAGATGGGTACCATCACGGATGTATGTGGGTAGGTTTTGTGCTAATGGTTGTAGGAAGTGGTCAATGTATATGGAAAAAAAGCTGGTGACGCTGTCCATGGCAGCTACAATTGGTCGACCTGGGGGATTGGCTGGATCTTTGTGTATTTTTGGGAGATGGTAAAAATAGGGATTGTTATAGTATGATCTGGATAGGAAAGAGGCTTCGGCTTTTGTAATTATGTGGTCGTTGAGGGCTTGCTTTACGAGGGTATCAGCCTCTATGGAAAAACGGGGAAGAGGGTCACTGGTGAGGCGGGTGTATGTTTTGGTATCCGAGAGTAATCTTTGGGCTTCACCAAGGTAGGCCTCACAATTTTGGATGACAATGCCACCCCCTTTGTCTGCAGATTTGATGATGATGGATGTATTATTGGTTAGTTTTTTGAGGGAGGTAGTTTCTTGGGGAGTGAGATTATTATTTGGACGTTGGGAGGAGGTGGATTTGCACATTCGCTGTATGTCCGAGAATACGACTTGATAAAAACTCTGTATGTAGGGGCCTTTGGCGTGGCTGGGATTGAAAATGGACTTGGGTCGGAAGGGAGTGTGTTTTATGGGGGGTGAATCATACAAATATTGTAGGAGATGGTGAGTGTCTGGAACAGTGGAATCTTCATCAAAGTCATAGAGTTCCTCTAGGATCGCTAGACACGGATCCTCCAGATCATGTTCAGAGGGGGGTGTGGATGTGATGGTGTTTGGATTTATACCGTCTTGATTGTCATTTAATTTCTCTTTGTGGGCTTTTATATTGAAGAAGCGTTTGACTGTGAGGTCGCAAATAAATTTGTTTAGATCCACAAATAGAGTGAACGGGTTAGGTTGTGTGGTGGGTGCAAAGTTTAGGCCTTTGTTAAGTAAGGAGATTTCTTCAGGAGTAGGGACATGGGAGGAGAGATTGAAGATTTTTATAGTTTGGCAATCTTTTCTTTGGGCTTTGTGTTTGATTCTTCTACCCCCTCGTCTGCCTCTTCTAGTTTTCTTTTTAGGACAGAGAGGGGGGTTTTGGCTAAAAAAGACTGGTCAGTGGTTTGTGGGAGTGGGTCCATACAGTGGCCCGTCTGTGGTTGGGAGGCAGTGGCATCTTGAGTGTTGAGTTTGAAAGGGTACATAGATGGGTTAGGGGGATCTGTTGGGGATTGGGTGCTGGATGTGCCATGGGGGGCAGTATTGTGGTTGGGAGGGGGTTTGGCAGAGGGTGGTGAATGGGAGGTCTCTATGGAGGGGATGTTTGGATTGATGGTGGCCACTGTTGTGGTTGTGGGTCTGGTATTAGTGGGAATGGCGGAAGTTTGTTTTTTGTTGTCAGACTGGTTAGCTGGAGGAGTTTTATTGGGTTTCCTATATCTTTTGGGTTTGGGCTGTAGTGAAGGGGGGTGATGTTCATATGGCGATGGCCGGGGATGAGTGGGGGGGGTTTAGTGGGTGGGGGGTATATGGTTGTGGGATGTGGACGTGGGTTAGGATGATGGGATTGGAAGGGCTGGAAGGAGGGAGGGAAGGAGATTTGCATCAGGGGTATCAGTGTGGAATTTTTAATTTTCCATTGGAAGACTTTTTTATTATTATAGTCGTCCAGGTCTCTTCTCATTTTTTGGAGTTTGGTTTGGATAAGTTTGTCTTCATCTTTTTTAACTTTCTTTTTAAGGAGATCTAGCCAGGTGGTAGGGAGATTGGGTGTCTGGTTGGTGAGAGTGTGGATCAGTTGTTTGAGTTTCTCTAGGAGTGTACAGGTTTTTTGGTCTCGTTGTTGTATGATAATATTGATCCATTTTTGGGAGCAAAATTCAGAGATATGTTCCCATTCGTTTTGGAGGTCAGGAGAGAGGAAGGAGCATCTGGTTTTTATTCTGAGGCCCCTAGGGGTGACTTTGGACGACAAATATTCCTCGAGGAAGAATTTGTCCCATTTTTGATGGTTTAACAGGATAATATTATCTTCGATTTTTCTAAAAAGTGCACAGAGCTTCCCATACAGGTTCTCTTTAACTGTGAATTTTGGGCTGAAAAATTCAGTTGGGAAGTGTGAAAATAGTTCGTCCAAAAGAACATATTTGGACTGTTCCAGGGATAGCAGCATATCCATGATGGAAAATGAAAGGGTGAAAGAATAGAGGGGGAAGGAGAGGTAAAGGACAAGCTAAAAACAGTGTGGCTGGAGAAAAAGAACAGTGATTGTTAGGGATATTTAGGTGAGTGCCTGTGTCTAAAAGAGGGGGGGGGGAGGGGAGGAGGTGGAGTAAGGGAAAAAAAAAAAAAAAAAACAAAAAAAAAAAAACACTAATGCTAGCAGTAATCACCAAGCAGCAAACAAAGGTTTCTGAAGATATACAAGATAATTTACAATATTTTGTTGCGCTAGGGGACGACAGCTATGGATGGGGGTGAGCAATATACAAAGGGATAGTAAGTTATATAAAATAAAGAATTAAAAGATATTAATTTAAATAACAGTCATCTGTGAGTTACAATACATTTATATGTTAAAAATAATGATAATAGAAAATAAAAGATGAAAAATAAAATATGAAAAATGGTAAAAAAAAGTCCAGGGATGGTGCTGGGTTGATGAACAAAAGTCCAGGCATAAAAACTGGGATAAAATGAGTGGAGGGGGGAATGCAGAGTATAGGTCTATGACCTCAGGGGGAGAGATGCAGATACAAACACAGGAGGCAGCTTGCTTGAAGGGCAGAATTCACCTTTGGAGGGAGATAAAAAGGAAGAAAAGCAGCGCCGACCTAAGTGCAGTACTGTAGCATAAACATTTATTACAGGTTAAAATGCACTCACTCAGAGTAAGGTAGATACAGGCACATCAAGTAAAAAATCCATCCGGGAAGCTGTGTGGTGGGCAGCAGGGCTCCACAGGGGGCGATCCTGAAAGCTGGAGTGTGTTACACTTGTCTCCTTGTCCCGTCTGACGGCGCAGGTGGTAACCAGTGTCACAGGCTGGGTTGAGACAGGCACAGCGTGGATCGTCTGTTAAGTTGTATTTCCCGGGTATCAGTGACGCTGGGGGCGTGCACGCGTTCAAAAAAGCCAATTCAACCGCCTAAAACGCAACTGCACCCACAACTCCGAGTACATCAGACAAGGCAACCTTTACAAAACCAAATTCCTAGAAAAAGGATACCCCCCAGATCTAATAGAAGAAGCTTTCGCCAATTTTCTAGAAAATGACTCTCCCTCCCATACAGAACCACCAACCCAACCCACCACCCCCCCCCCAGCCCCACACCACCAGGTTCATCACCCAATTTCACTCAAAATACCAAAAAATGGAAAGAATCTTCAAAAAGCACTGGGACATTCTACTGGAGGATCCCATGCTAAAATCATCCATCCACACTGTACCCAAGATCACATACCGCAAAGCCAGAAACATAAAAAGCCTTATTGCCCCAAGCAAGCTTAAAACTACACGTAACAGACCCACCCCATCTCGGACCTTCCTCTCATTAAACGGCATGTATCAATGCAAAAAGATCAAATGTCTCACCTGCAAATTTGTCCCCCATCGCCAAAAATCTTTCACCACAAAAGGAAACACCTACCAACTCAGAGAATTTTTTAATTGTTCCTCAGACTTTGTAATTTATGGCATCCGTTGCCCCTGCAACCTACTCTATATTGGTCGAACCATCCGAACACTTAGGAAAAGATTTGGCGAACACCGCAGATCTATAGAAGAAAACCTTAATCTAACCATCCCCAGACATTTCAAAGAGTACCACCAAGGCTCCACCAATGGTATACTAGTATGGGTCATCGAACAAATACCCAGGACCCTCCCCCCCACAGAGCGTTTCAAGCGTCTCTGTGAAAGAGAAACTTTTTGGATATATACCCTTGACGCCCTTGCGCCTGGAGGCCTGAATGAAGAAATAGAAGTCAACCCAGTCCTCTAAAAATCCATCCTCAATCATGCCCAGATCCCCTCTTTCACAGCCCCAACAACACACACCCCACACCTCACCCACCACCCTTCCCCCAACAATAACACCCCTCTACACCCTGATGTGTCTCCTCCCCTTTGCCCCCCCCCCTTTTTTCTCTTTCCATTCCCCCCTTTATAATTCTTCCACTCTAAGGTTCTACCCCTATATCCCACTGGAAACCCACACCCACCACGGCATGTGCCCATACATGTCCTGGTTCCACCCAACGCATGCGCATGTGCATGTATGTGTGTGTATGTATGTATGTGTGTATATATATATATATATATATATGTATATATATATATGTATGTATATATATATATATATAATGTATGTGTATATATATGTGTATATGTTTTTCATACGTTTTTTTTTTTTTTTATTTTTATTTTTTTTTATGCGTTTTTTTATGCGTTTTTTATGCATTTTCTATATACATTTATTTTTTATTTATTTTTTTTATATATTTTTTATGTACATCTTTTTTATGTATTTTTTTATGTATATTTTTATATATACATTCCTTCTTTTCCACATTTTTTTATATACAATTCCCTACCCATTTATAAGTCCACAACTCCCTTCATTTTTAAAAAAAACCCTCCTATTTCTCCCATTTTCATCCCATCATCACTCCCATTTATTTTTATTTTACTACATATATAGATTTTTCTTAGATTATTTTCTAATTTTTACAATTTTCTAATTTTCCCTTTTTTCCACATATTATCCACATATTATCCTCGTCATCCCATTGCCATGAGATCACTCCACCTCTCAGCAACTGCCTTCTAATAAGCACATATCCATGCTATCACGTCCCTCTGCTGTTCTCTCCCTCCCCCCTCTCTCCACACACTTGTTCACCTCCCTTGCTATTTCCTCCTTGTCTCCTCCACTCTCCACCCCCTATTCTGTCATCATGTTCCTCAACACTGTCCACCCCTCCCACGGTTCCCTTAAGCCTAATACGAGGTAGGCGGAGCCAATGATGCAATTGGCCCGCCCTTCTTATACCTCTTCCGAAATTAATGGACGCTATGCCTGATGAAGGAGCACGCATGCTCCGAACGCGTGCACGCCCCCAGCGTCACTGATACCCGGGAAATACAACTTAACAGACGATCCACGCTGTGCCTGTCTCAACCCAGCCTGTGACACTGGTTACCACCTGCGCCGTCAGACGGGACAAGGAGACAAGTGTAACACACTCCAGCTTTCAGGATCGCCCCCTGTGGAGCCCTGCTGCCCACCACACAGCTTCCCGGATGGATTTTTTACTTGATGTGCCTGTATCTACCTTACTCTGAGTGAGTGCATTTTAACCTGTAATAAATGTTTATGCTACAGTACTGCACTTAGGTCGGCGCTGCTTTTCTTCCTTTTTATCCACAATAGGGACGCAGCTGACTTTAAAAGCAATACAATCTATGCATGGCAGAATCCTGTGGTGAAAACTAAGGAGACTCCTATGCAGGATAAAAATAATATGTATACAAGCACTGGCCCTAAAACTGACCAAGATAAAAGAGTGAGGGTGAAGAGTGGCACTGGTAGAAGTGAACAAAGTGGGAGTGGACAAGCATCTAATAATGCCCCTCTGCAACAAAGAGGAAACCAATATAATGTCCACCACTACTCACCTAGGCCAACCCTACCCTGGAGAGGAAATTATCAACAAAATTCCAATCAGGGGGAATGGCGGGAACCCCAGTCATCCAGAATGAATTATCCTGGTGGAGGTTTCCCACCACAGGGCCATGATATATATCCAAATTACCCACCTTTTAATTATGGGGAGGGTAGAAGCCCCACCCCCCTATACAATAGATATTTCCCCTTGGATGAGGAATATCAGGGACAGTATCATCACCAACAGGGCCCGGGACCTTTTTTAGGACAGCGAGGGAGGAGGGGGAGGGGAGGGGGGACACCGAGAGGAAAGAGTCACCCGATGAACAACAGGGGAGGGAGGAATGGCCCACAGCAATATGTGAACAGGGGAATGGGACCACCACCAAGAAACGTAGGGGATGTCGAGCAGGACAACGCCGACAATCCAAGAAAAAGAATGAGGGACACATAAAAACTGGCATATATAATTTAAGTAAGGTTAAATTAAATCCAAAAGAGCAGAACATATTGAATTTGGGTCTTAAATGTGCACCCAAAAAATGCTTAATAAATTTGAAGTGTATATTGATACACATAAATTTATACGGACTTTGAACATTAAAAAATATTTCTTCAGCCATCCGCTAGCCCCCAGGAATGATGTTGTATCATCTGTGAGGAAAGTGGATAGTGGCTTAAGGAATAAGTCCGTATTTAATCCCCAAAACTCTAGCAATCACTGTATAGAGGTGTTTAAAAATCTGGTGCTGAATGATATAGAACAGTTAACTGTGAAAGAAAATGTTAATCCAAAATATATTAATGAGGGAATTCGATCCTTGGAAAAAAGGAATAATATTATTATACGCCCAGCTGACAAGGGAGGGGGGGTTGTTATCATGGATAAGACCTTTTACCAGGAACAACTCACTAATATGCTTGGGGATCGCTCAACTTATGAGAGACTCACTAGTGACCCCACGGAGAGATATAAGGATCAACTTAGCTTATTAGTGGATTGGGGGTGTGCTATAGGCGCCCTGAACGTGAGAGAAAAGAGATATCTGGTTCCGAGCATTTGTAGGATTCCAGTAATCTACACGTTACCTAAAATCCACAAGAATGCCAAATCACCCCCAGCACGTCCTATCGTGAATGGGATAGGATCGGTAACGGCGAGGCTTGGAGAATATTTGGATAAATTTCTCCAGCCCAGTGTGAAGATTACTAGGGCATATCTTAGAGATACCTCTGACCTTCTCCAACATTTGAGTGAGATTCGTCTTAATCCCACGGCCGAGACCTATTTGGTCACGGCCGATGTGGCCTCTCTACACGATCATTCAGCATGAGGATGCATCCCTGTCGCTGAATTGGGCATTAAGTAGGAGAGATGACATTCCCGACATGCAGAAGCGTTTTTTGGGTCAGGCCTTGACCATCTGCATGTCGCATAATTATTTTTGGTGGAATGGCCATTTTTTCTCTCAGCAGGTTGGCGTGGCTATGGGAGCTAGATATGCTCCCAGCCTCGCCAACCTGTTTATGGCTGAGTGGGAAGACAGATACATATTCAGTAAACGACTGTCCCAACTCAGACTTTACCGAAGATTCATAGACGACCTCCTATTTATTTGGGAGGGGTCTAGGGAGTCTTTGGATGAATTTTTAGATTACCTGAATACTAATGGGAACAATATCAGATTGGAGGCACAAGTGAGTGACATGAGTGTCAACTTCCTGAATGTAACAATTGAGAAAAGAGGGAACTCTCTAGGTACTTGTGTATTTTTTAAACCGACGTATCGAAACAGCTTTCTGTCCATCCGGAGTGGTCACCACCCTGCTTGGATAAAAAATATTCCAAAGGGCCAAATGCTGAGGATCCATCGGAACTGCTCAGAACAGGAAAAATATTATACACAGGCCAACATATTAAAGGAGAGGTTCATGCAAAAGGGATACACTGAAGGATCCCTGGATAGGGTTATAGAGCAGGTGGCCAGCATTCCAAGGGAAGAGTGCTTTAAAAGCAAAGAAAAAGAAATAAGTACCTCCAATGAACAACACCAGTGTGGATTTATCTCGAATTATCATTGTCAATACAAAGAAATCGAAGATATTTTTAAGAAATATTGGTATATTCTTTGTAGGGATCGCCATTTGGGGGAAGTTCTGCCGGAACTCCCTAAGTTTATTTATAGAAGGGCCCCCAGCTTTGGAGATAGGGTGGTGAGAAAGATCCTTGACCCACCTGGGCGCCCATCTATAAAGATAGACTTAAATGGCTTCATCCCATGCAGGAAGAGTGTATGCTGTAGAACAGCTAGAACTAGTAATGGAGGGATAAAGAGCATCACTAATTATGAGAATGAAACCTTTGAAATAAGAGAGTTCATTACTTGTAACTCATCGTATGTGGTGTATCTAATGTGGTGCCCCTGTGGCCTGTTTTATGTTGGGCGCACTAAACGACTTCTAAGGGTGTGGATCTCTGAACACATGTCCAATATTAGAAATGGATTTAAGTATCACAGTGTGTCCCTCCATTTCAAAGAAAAGCATGACCAGGACCCCAGTCTTCTCCAGTTTTGTGGGATTGACATAGTTTATCCTACCTGGAGAGGCTCAAATCGGGTGAGGGATTTATCCCAACCAGAGACTCGATGGATATTCCTGCTCAAATGCCTTTTTCCGAAGGGCCTAAACATAGAACTGGACCTTAACTGCTTCATCAATAATTATTAAATTTAATATTATTTTATTATTATTTTATTATTTATTTATTATATTATTATTTTTCATTTATTGCATTATTTATTTTATTATATGTTTTTTATTTTTATGTTATTTTATTTTATTTTATTTTTATTTTTATATTTATTTTCAATTTTATTTTTATTTATTTTATTTTTTTTTTATATATTTTTATTTTTTTATTTTGCTTTGTTTATTATGTTGATGACGCAGTAGGATCTATATATATTTTTGGATGAAGGTAAACTAAACACAGCACTTTAGAGGAAATTTATATTTCGCTTAAGGGCAGCTTTGAGGTATTTACTGGGTAACATTTTATATCCATTAGATGATAGGGTAGTATTAATGGATTTTTTTCATATTTTATTCATATCTTTCAGATCTAACCACTTGTTCAGGGTTTTAACGTAGTTTAATTCATATAAGGGAGAATTAGCCCGTTTTTAAATGCAGTATGGAGGAGAAATCCTCATTTTTAATAGTAGTAATATTGGTAGCAATATTATAGGATGAAATGTTTTGATATTTTCAGTAATGTGATGCTTAATGGTATCTTACTTGCTCCGCTGCATTGTAACAGTGTTAAATGGTGCGAGCGGGGACACAGGGAGCGCGCAGGCGCAATAATGTGACTTCCGCTCGGATCGGGAGCGGAGGGTATAAAAGAATGATTGCCGTGCCGTGTAGCCAATCCCATGATTAAGTCTTCATGACGAAACATGTCGGGGCATGGCTATACGGCAATCGAATGCTTGTGACGCAGGACGCTGTGACAGGGAGCGCCATACGAGGAAGTGCGGAAGTGGGTCCTAGCAACACCAGGGATCGGGTGAGACGGGTATTTTGAGAGCGCAGTACCTGGGTCCGCCGCGACCACCATACACTAGTTTTATTTATTGGAGTTTATGCTGTGACAGCTTGCTGTGCTGTACTGTTTTGAGCTTGCAGTGAATTTTAAATATGTGAGTTTAATGGTGGAGGAGTGTGTTATTTTAATAAATATCATTACGTTATTGCACTATTGGATCATTTTCTTTTTTCATGTGGAGAGAGCTCTTTGGCATTACACTCTGGATATGTAAAGGTGAACCATTGGAGATCATATATTCCCCCTTTCTGTGTGGGATAAAGCTTGGTGGCCCTAACACGAGAGTGTGGGCGAAAGGAGCTGGTGAGTTTATTAACCTAAGGGGAGTGGATTCACAGTCACAGAGGTGCGGTGGAAGAGTTATTTAAAGTGGAGATCTACACTGTATCACGTCACGGAACTACATTTTTTGGACTCTTATACACATTTGTGGACTTATTTTCACTGGTTTACATATATATATATATATATATATATATATATATATATATATATATATATATATATTTTAATTTTATATATTTTTGTGCACAGATATGATATTCACGTAATTGGTTTTGCGCACTATATTTGTGAATTTTGATCATATTGATTTGATGCTCAGTAGTAGGAAAGAGTGATTATGTGAATACATCACTGGTGGATTGTTCATTTTATCACTCTTTTTTTTTTTTTTTTACTTTATTTCACTTTATGATTAGGGTTTGTTTTAGCGCTGCTATTTTGAGTTCACTTGGGGCGAGATTGTGGTGAATCAATTTTTTTGCATATATGGTTGTTATTATTCAAGCAGCAGCTTAAATTTAAGCTTCATTTTCCATCAGCACAGCGTTTTGGGTGTAGGAGGGGGCGGATTTTCTGTATACCTGATTTTTGACATTACTTACATACCATTGCGTGCATTTAAAGAGTTAATAAAATAAAATCATTCGCATTAAAGTGCATTGGCTATTTGGCAAACACATATTTTCTATATATATATATATATATATATATATATATATATATATATATATATATATATATATATATATATATATATATATTTGTGTTGCTTTGGCTAACCGGCATTCTCCTTTTCCCACCAATGCAATCTTTTAGGATTTTTCTGTGGGATTTGAACCCATGAGTCTTTCAATACCTGAATGTTTGAAGGTAGAGGTGCTAACTGCTAGCCTATTGGGCTGAGCACAATTATACATACAAAATACTTTTACTAGTGTTTGATGTGTTATATACTATACAATAAAGTTTATCAAATGCTTGTTAGCTAGTGTGTGGTGTTTGGAGATTCACACCATAATATTAGTGAATACTTACATACCATTGCAAGCATTTGAAGAGTTAATACAATTAAATCAACCACATTAAAGTGTATTGGCTACTTGGCATTCACTGTGTGCTGCTTTGGCTAATTGGCTAACTGGCTAACAGTAATTCTCCTTTTCTCCAATAGTAATCTTTCAGTATTCTTCTGTGGGATTTGAACCCATGAGTCTTTTAATACCTGAATTTTTGAAGGTAGAGGTGCTAACTGCTAGCCTATTGGGCTGAGCACGATTATATATACAAAATACTTTTACTAGTGTTTGATGGTTTATATACCATACAATAAAGTTTATCAAATGTAAACTGCTTGTTAGCTAGTGTATTGTGTTTTGGAGATTCACACCATAATATTAGTGAAGACTTATTTATTTTTATTTAAGGTACTTCTATAGTGCCGTCAATTTACGCAGTGCTTTACATATACATTATACACTCACATTGGCCCCTACCCTCAAGGAGCTTACAATCTAAGATCCCTAACTCACATTCATATACTAGGGCCAATTTAGACAGAAGCCAATTAACCTACCAGCATGTCTTTGGAGTGTGGGAGGAAACTGGAGTACCCGGAGGAAACCCACGCAGGCACAGGGAGAACATGCAAACTCTAGGCAGGTAGTCTTGTGGTGTGGATGGGAATACGAACCAGCGACCCTTTTTACTGCTAGGTAGGGATGAGCCGAACACCCCCCTGTTCGGTTCGCACCAGAACATGTGAACAGGAAAAAAGTTTGTTCGAGCACGCGAACACCGTTAAAGTCTATGGGGGTCATTTACTATAGCGCCAGGAAGTACTGGGCACTATGACAAATAATAGCTCCCATTTTAGCCAAATAAATTTTCAACAGGCGAATGTGCGAATGAAAAATTAGCACTATTAGTGAGAAACACATGTTAGTAAATTCTAAGCTGGGGCTAATTAGCGCTTCCGCGTATATGCAAATGCCATTTCCTACCAAGTTGTTATATAGTACTGCACTGTAACCATGATCCATGTATGTGAAACAAACATTTTTATGTGAGATGTGCTCTACCTCGTGCATCTATTGATGTATGTTGCAATTAGTATTCCTAGTTTTTTACTTCTTTTGCTAACTAATGCAGTTATGAATGATTATTACATAGTAATGTCTGCTCTTCTGTAAAGTTACATGTATTAAACATTTAGGTTACCTATTTGTTGTATGTTGTTTTTTATTTTTTAATTTAGGTGACTATAAAGCGGTAATTATTTATATTCATTCTTTAATCATACTACACTATTATGCAGGTCTCGTGCTTAGCACAATGGCTTAGTAGTCTGCTCAGATGTCTCCACAGCACTCACGGTACAAGTTCAAATACCAGCCAACCTACCATCCCCCAGCTGTGTTTATTTTTTCAGTGCACAAGCGAATTAAAATAAACAAACAAAAAAATGTAATCTGCCCATTAGTTAGTGTGTGGTGTTTGGAATTTCACACCATAATAGTATTGAATACTTACATATCATTGCATGCATTTGAAGAGTTAATATAATAGAATCAGCCAAATTTAAAGTGCATTGGCTAATTGGCATTCACCTATTTTCAGCATATGCTGCTTTGGCTAATTGGCTAATAGTCATTTGCTTTTTTTTCACCAATTCAATCTTTTAGTATTTCTCTGTGGGATTTGAACCCATGAGTTCTGCAAGGTAGAAGTGCTGACCACTAGCCTATTGGGTGTAGCACAGTCATACATAGAAAATACATAGAAAATACATAGAAAATACATTCACTAGTGTTTGATGTTTCTTCTCCCCGAGCTGTCTCTCCTGCTGCCACCATCTTCTCCCGCTGATGTGTTCTTCAGCGCAGCCAGTTACCCACTAATAAAAAAAAGCCGCTCTTCTTGTGGTGGTCTTCTGTGGCCATCTGATAATGTCACCCGGAGAGTCCGCTCCATGGCTATGTAAGAGACGCCACACAGCGGGTGACAACACAGCGGAGGAAGACCACCATGGAAGAAGAGCAGCTTTTTTTTTATTAGCGGGTAACCAGTGGTGCGGAAGAACACAGCAGATGGAGAAGATGGCGGCTGTAGGAGAGACGGCTCTTGGAGAATACTGCTCGGGGAGAAGATGGGAGAAGATGGAGGAGGGAGAGACAGCGTCTGGAGAAGATGGCTCAGGGAAGAAGACAGCTCGGAGCTATTTTACAATAAAGGACTTGTCAAAAACCGGCTATTGATTTTTTTACATTTCACTGCTTTTTTTTGGTGAATGGGTAGGGGTAAAATGTACCCCATACCTATTCACATAGGGGGCAGGATCTGGGAGCCCCCTTGTTAAAGGGGGCTTACAGATTCTGATAAACCCCCTGCCTGCAGACCGACAACCACCGACCAGGGTTGTCGGGAAGAGGCCCTTGTTCCCATCAACATGGGGAAAAGGTGCTTTGGGGCATGTGGCCTGGTAAGGTTCAGAAGGGGAGGGTGCTCACTCGTCCCCCCCTATCCTGACCTCCAGGCTGCATGCTCGGATAAGGGTCTGGTATGGATTTTTTTCCTTGAATTTTGGAATTCCATACCATAATATTATTGAATAAGTACATACCATTGCATGCATTTGAAGAGTTAAAATATGGAATAAAGCAAGCTGATGCACTTTGGCTAATTATGCTTCTGAGTACAATGCACACTTCCAGGAAGTGATTCTGTCAGTGGGATTTGAATTCATGGCTTGAACTTTTGGGGGCAGCAGGGTATACCGCTATGCTACAGAGCTGAGCACTTACCTACAGAGAAAATACATTTACTAATGTTTGATTCTATACAATAATGTTTTGCATTTCAGGCATTAATATTATAGTAACAACCATGCTCATGCCGATGTGGCTTTGGCTAATAGGCATTCGCCTCTTTTCAGCATATGCTGCTGAGTACAATGCAAGCTTTCAGTAGGTGATACCATCTTTGTGATTTTCAGCCATTTGAGCACAATTATATTGAGAACATACGTTTAATAGTGTTTGATGGTGGGACTACTTTATATTCTAGGTATAAAATAGTACTCAGCACAGTGACTTAGGCACCTTTCACACTTGTGCGACCTGAAAGTTGCGAGATTTTAATGTGACTTTAAGCAATGCCTGTGTAATCTTGAGGTCTATGGACGCAGGAGTCGCAGGGAAAGACACGCAACTTTCCCACGATTTTGCATCAGCAATTTTTCCGCAATTCCAGGGAATGCCTGTGTAAACTTGAGGTCTATGGACCTCCACTCCCATCAAAGTCAGACCAAAGTAGTACAGGGACTACGTTGAAGTCAGTGTTACTTGAAGTCGCACAGATATGAATGGTACGCATTGAAAATCATGGGGTATGACTTGTCATGCGACTCCGATGTCCAAAGTTGCACAAGTGTGACTCAGCCCGACTTTGTCAGCGATTTCAGAAGTCTATTTCATTGACAAATTCTTACAAGTTTTTTAGTTAAGTTCACTGATAAAGAATGTTATAATTCTTGGCAGACTTCCTGTTTTTTCGGCTGTGGCTTCAGAAGAGCAGAGAGAGTTCTTTGCATAGCAAGAATCATGAAACGCTTTTTTCAAGATCGTAAAGGGGAAAAAATCATGATGATGATTAATCGTGCAGCTCTAATAAATATGCATGGAAATCAAGGGGGACAACTTTTCATGTGACTCTGAGGTCCAAAGCTCCATGAAAAGTCACCCAAGTGTGAAAGTAACATAATGCAATTAATTGATAACACCTTTGAATAAGGCCCCATTTGCACTTGTGCAACCTTAAAATTGCACAGCTTTGTCATGACTTGAAGCAATGTCTGTGTAATCTTGTGGTGTATGGACCTCAAATTGCATCAAAGTCAAACCAAGGTAGTGCAGGGACGAATTTGCTACACTTTCAGGATGCACAAGTGACAATAGGGCCAAATTCAAAGGTGTTATCCTTGAATCTCATTCATACTGCTGCGACCTGAAAGTCACACTATTTTGCTGCCACTTTACCGCTGCAACTTGGCCCCAACTTCTGGGAATGCCGGTGTAATATTGTACCCGATATACCTCAAGTCACACCAAAGTAGTACAGGGACTACTTTGAAGTTGGTGCGACTTAAAGTAGCACAGATATGAATGGTTATCATTGAGAATCATGGGGTACAACTTGTCATGCAACTCAGAGGTCCAAATTTGCTGGAAAATTCGCCCAGCTGTGAAACAAGTCATATATATTTTAATAAAAGGAGCTCTCATTTATACTTACATAGTCCTTACTGATTTACATCAGCAGAACAAATGCAGGAAGTGATGTGTGCACATGGGACGGAAGCAAATGTGTGGTGATGCCAAACAAATCAATGAACCCCACCCACACCAAATCTAACTATGACATCCACCCCCGCATTGATTAAGTACAAGTACATATCCTACACTTACCCGGCCAATGAGCAGCACCTCCTCTTTGCTAAAGAGACCTCACCATGTCCACCTAGATGGAGATCCTGACCAGCACAGGAACTTCCGGGTGCATACAATGACTAATTTCCAGGTCAGAAGGTGAAACCACGCTTTTGATTGCAGCTGCGAATATTTGATCTCAACCATGATTAGTAGTTTTTTATTTTCAGATATGCAAATCTGTATTTCTACATATATTTGAAGGTAAACTTAAGGGAGTTTGATAAGAAATGCTGTCCCTGGGTTAGCAGCAGGTTAATTACAAGGACAAAAGGCCCAGTTTGAGCCCTGGTTCACACTGACAGCGGGAGGAAAGCGTTCAGCTGAACTCCCACAATTTCATTCCTGCATGTCAGTCCCGACTGTGGGGAGCAACATCAGAGACATCGGTGCAGGTTTCTGCACCAATATCAATACAAATCGCACCAATTAGAACAGTGCGATTGCCACAGATTTGACATGTCATATCACACCAATGTGAACCAGAGCTGACACATTCAAACACTGCCTATCCACCAGCTGAATTCATTACCTGCAATTCTCCACAGCTGTTATATATAAAGATTCCACCTTTATCATTAACTTGCAGTTGTGCAGAAGCCTTGGTTTACATTGGAGCGATTGGTCATGCAATTTGAGAGATCAAATCGCATGACTATTGGCAATGGCACTGTTCCAATCGATGCAACATTTTTTTTGTGGCGCCGCACCAATTTGCTAAAGTAGTTCCTGCACTACTTTTGCCAATTTCAGGTGCAACTTCAATAGACATTTGTGTATGAAGCCACTTGAAATCACGCTGACCTTGCTACTTTGAAATCGTGCTACTTCAAGTGAAGTAGCGCAATTTCAAAGTAGCATCAATGTGAACCAGAGCAAAGAGATTAGTTTTTTGGTGCACAAATACATATTGAAATAAAATATAAGAGATCTTGCACTTTCCCAAAACCACCACCCACAAAAACTAAAGAGAAAGAAAAGTAGAAGAAAAAACAAACACCACAACAAAAGCTCAATGTACTTTTATTTTACCAGCAGAAAAAAAATAAATTTACATTAATTTACTAGCGTCAAAAAAATTTGGACAGGATATATGATGCTACATTTAGCAATGGAATTTTAAGGGCCCTGCTCATAGGAGCTTACAATCTAAAATTAGACAAAACTTTAGAGTTGACACAGCTTTAATTTCAGTGTATAGCAGGCAACACATCACATTATTATCTGCAAGATTATAGAAATATACTTAACAGACATTGTTACAAAGCATTCCCACATAATATTACAAAAGACTTATTCAAAACACCCACCACCAGCCCACAATCCACACATACATACATTGGTGACCATGATCTGCTGGAAGCTGCATTTCGGTGTACACTAGGGATGAGCTTCGTGTTCGAGTCGAACCCATGTTCGACTCGAACATCGGCTGTTCGGTCGTTCGCCGAATTGCGAACGATATGGGCCGTTCGCGCCAAATTCGTGTGGCGCGTCACGGCCCATAATTCACTGCGGCACCGCAGTGCATTGCTTGCTGATGATTGGCCAAGCATGCACTATGACCCGCATGCTTGGCCAATCACAGCGCCGCCTGAACAGAGAGCCGTAATTGGCCAAAGCCAAGGAGGCTTTGGCCAGTTATGGCTCAGGGGATTTAGGACACGCCCCACACTATATAAGGCCGCCTGCACGGCGGCCCTGTGCAGTGTGTTCCGGTGTGCTGAGAGATAGAGAGAGAGAGAGACAGTGTCATTTCATTTGAGTTAGCTAGATTAGGCAGGACAGTCAGTCAGTTAGCTGCACTTAAAGTGTATTGTGTATATATATGCATCCCAGGTGTTGCATATATATATATACACTGTATTCAGTTTAGCTAGATCCGTTCCTGTTATCTTCTAGACTATTTACATTTAGTGCAGTGCGTCCTGCTCACAGTGTTCAGCTAGATCCGTTCCTGTTATCTTCCTACTGACACAAAAGTAGTGAGCAACCCTGCGAGCCACTTACGGATGAATGCCTACAAAATGGTGAGTAATTAGTCTTAAGTGGAGACCAGCTGCAAACACTCAGTCACGTTTCATAATCGTGCAAAGTAATAAAACTAAAGCAATGTGTCTGCGCTAGAAAAAAATCACATCAATCAAAAGTGCAGCAATAATAAACATAAGCAACATAGGTGTTTAACAAATAATACACTTGAGTGAAAATACCCCTAAGTACTAGAGTATAAAGTGCACAGTGCTATATAAAACACACAATGTAAGTACTAGAATATAAAGTGCACAGTGCTATATAAAACACACAATGTGAGTGATCAATCAAAAAACATATCACATAAATAATGAATCAAATGAAATGTAAAGGGATATAACTCCTGGTGAATGAAATAAAGTCCAAAACAGTATATATCCAAAAATATAAGAGTGCCCAGAAGAAACATAGTCCGAAGATTTAGTGAAATTCACATATCCTTCCTTCCAAAAGTGTATCACCAAGAAACATGCTGTAGTGTCTTCCAGCCACCCCCACAGGTGTATATGCTCACCTTCCTGTGTGTGACACAGCGATTAAACTATGTCAAACAAAGCCTTGGAGCCACTCCTGTGCTCATTTGGAACCAGCTGTGCAGACCTCCAATGCTCTCAAACGAAGATAATATCTGGCTGCTGGTGTCCTGGTCTGGAGGTTGATGTGAAGCTCCTCTGATGAGTCTTCTATGGTTGGTGTCCTCTCAGATGGTCCCTCTTGGCTCCTCTGATGAGTCTTCTATGGTTGGTGTCCTCTCAGATGGTCCCTCTTGGCTCCTCTTGGCTCCTCTGATGAGTCTTCTATGGTTGAGGTCCTCTCAGATGGTCCCTCTTGGCTCCTCTGATGAGTCTTCTATGGTTGGGGTCCTCTCAGATGGTCCCTCTTGGCTCCTCTGATGAGTCTTCTATGGTCGGGTGACTTCTGACTCTCCCCAGCACAGTGACTGGACAAGAAGGGGGAAATCTCTCCCAACTCTCAGCTTCTCTTCCTCCTGCTCATAAGTGTCCACAATCAGGGGAAAGTTACTAGGCCTGCAATGTGCAGACTGTGAGCCAGCTTCCTCATAGGGGGCTCCTCCCTCACAGACGCCCTGGGGCCATGCTGACTACAAAACGAAATTTTGTAGTCAGCATGGCCCCAGGGCGTCTGTGAGGTCACCCGACCATAGAAGACTCATCAGAGGAGCCAAGAGGGACCATCTGAGAGGACCCCAACCATAGAAGACTCATCAGAGGAGCCAAGAGGGACCATCTGAGAGGACCTCAACCATAGAAGACTCATCAGAGGAGCCAAGAGGGACCATCTGAGAGGACACCAACCATAGAAGACTCATCAGAGGAGCCAAGAGGGACCATCTGAGAGGACACCAACCATAGAAGACTCATCAGAGGAGCTTCACATCAACCTCCAGACCAGGACACCAGCAGCCAGATATTATCTTCGTTTGAGAGCATTGGAGGTCTGCACAGCTGGTTCCAAATGAGCACAGGAGTGGCTCCAAGGCTTTGTTTGACATAGTTTAATCGCTGTGTCACACACAGGAATGTGAGCATATACACCTGTGGGGGTGGCTGGAAGACACTACAGCATGTTTCTTGGTGATACACTTTTGGAAGGAAGGATATGTGAATTTCACTAAATCTTCGGACTATGTTTCTTCTGGGCACTCTTATATTTTTGGATATATACTGTTTTGGACTTTATTTCATTCACCAGGAGTTATATCCCTTTACATTTCATTTGATTCATTATTTATGTGATATGTTTTTTGATTGATCACTCACATTGTGTGTTTTATATAGCACTGTGCACTTTATATTCTAGTACTTACATTGTGTGTTTTATATAGCACTGTGCACTTAGTACTTAGGGGTATTTTCACTCAAGTGTATTATTTGTTAAACACCTATGTTGCTTATGTTTATTATTGCTGCACTTTTGATTGATGTGATTTTTTTCTAGCGCAGACACATTGCTTTAGTTTTATCTTCCTACTGACAGGCAGGCTTGTCTTGTTACAGTATTTACAGCTACCTGAAGAAAATTACTGGTGTTCTTTTGATCCTATTAGTACCACAGTCAGGCAGCTAGAATATTTACATTTAGTGCAGTGCGTCCTGCTCACAGTGTTCAGCTAGATCCGTTCCTGTTATCTTCCTACTGACAGGCAGGCTTGTCTTGTTACAGTATTTACAGCTACCTGAAGAAAATTACTGGTGTTCTTTTGATCCTATTAGTACCACAGTCAGGCAGCTAGACTATTTACATTTAGTGCAGTGCGTCCTGCTCACAGTGTTCAGCTAGATCCGTTCCTGTTATCTTCCTACTGACAGGCAGGCTTGTCTTGTTACAGTATATAAAGCTACCTGAAGAAAATTACTGGTGTTCTTTTGATCCTATTAGTACCACAGTCAGGCAGCTAGACTATTTACATTTAGTGCAGTGCGTCCTGCTCACAGTGTTCAGCTAGATCCGTTCCTGTTATCTTCTTACTGACAGGCAGGCTTGTCTTGTTACAGTATTTTGAAGAAAATGACTGGTGTTCTTTTGATCCTATTAGTACCACAGTCAGGCAGCTAGACTATTTACATTTAGTGCAGTGCGTCCTGCTCACAGTGTTCAGCTAGATCCGTTCCTGTTATCTTCCTACTGACAGGCAGGCTTGTCTTGTTACAGTATTTACAGCTACCTGAAGAAAATTACTGGTGTTCTTTTGATCCTATTAGTACCACAGTCAGGCAGCTAGACTATTTACATTTAGTGCAGTGCGTCCTGCTCACAGTGTTTAGCTAGATCCGTTCCTGTTATCTTCCTACTGACAGGCAGGCTTGTCTTGTTACAGTATTTACAGCTACCTGAAGAAAATTACTGGTGTTCTTTTGATCCTATTAGTACCACAGTCAGGCAGCTAGACTATTTACATTTAGTGCAGTGCGTCCTGCTCACAGTGTTCAGCTAGATCCGTTCCTGTTATCTTCCTACTGACAGGCAGGCTTGTCTTGTTACAGTATATAAAGCTACCTGAAGAAAATTACTGGTGTTCTTTTGATCCTATTAGTACCACAGTCAGGCAGCTAGACTATTTACATTTAGTGCAGTGCGTCCTGCTCACAGTGTTCAGCTAGATCCGTTCCTGTTATCTTCTTACTGACAGGCAGGCTTGTCTTGTTACAGTATTTTGAAGAAAATTACTGGTGTTCTTTTGATCCTATTAGTACCACAGTCAGGCAGCTAGACTATTTACATTTAGTGCAGTGCGTCCTGCTCACAGTGTTCAGCTAGATCCGTTCCTGTTATCTTCCTACTGACAGGCAGGCTTGTCTTGTTACAGTATTTACAGCTACCTGAAGAAAATTACTGGTGTTCTTTTGATCCTATTAGTACCACAGTCAGGCAGCTAGACTATTTACATTCAGTGCAGTGCGTCCTGCTCACAGTGTTTAGCTAGATCCGTTCCTGTTATCTTCCTACTGACAGGCAGGCTTGTCTTGTTACAGTATATAAAGCTACCTGAAGAAAATTACTGGTGTTCTTTTGATCCTATTAGTACCACGGTCAGGCAGCTAGACTATTTACATTTAGTACAGTGCGTCCTGCTCACAGTGTTCAGCTAGATCCGTTCCTGTTATCTTCTTACTGACAGGCAGGCTTGTCTTGTTACAGTATTTTGAAGAAAATTACTGGTGTTCTTTTGATCCTATTAGTACCACACTCAGGCAGCTAGACTATTTACATTTAGTGCAGTGCGTCCTGCTCACAGTGTTCAGCTAGATCCGTTCCTGTTATCTTCCTACTGACAGGCAGGCTTGTCTTGTTACAGTATTTACAGCTACCTGAAGAAAATTACTGGTGTTCTTTTGATCCTATTAGTACCACAGTCAGGCAGCTAGACTATTTACATTTAGTGCAGTGCGTCCTGCTAACAGTGTTCAGCTAGATCCGTTCCTGTTATCTTCCTACTGACAGGCAGGCTTGTCTTGTTACAGTATATAAAGCTACCTGAAGAAAATTACTGGTGTTCTTTTGATCCTATTAGTACCACAGTCAGGCAGCTAGACTATTTACATTTAGTGCAGTGCGTCCTGCTCACAGTGTTCAGCTAGATCCGTTCCTGTTATCTTCTTACTGACAGGCAGGCTTGTCTTGTTACAGTATTTTGAAGAAAATTACTGGTGTTCTTTTGATCCTATTAGTACCACAGTCAGGCAGCTAGACTATTAACACTTAGTGCAGTGCGTCCTGCTCACAGTGTTCAGCTAGATCCGTTCCTGTTATCTTCCTACTGACAGGCAGGCTTGTCTTGTTACAGTATATAAAGCTACCTGAAGAAAATTACTGGTGTTCTTTTGATCCTATTAGTACCACAGTCAGGCAGCTAGACTATTTACATTTAGTGCAGTGCATCCTGCTCACAGTGTTCAGCTAGATCCGTTCCTGTTATCTTCCTACTGACAGGCAGGCTTGTCTTGTTACAGTATTTACAGCTACCTGAAAAAAATTGCTGGTGTTCTTTTGATCCTATTAGTACCACAGTCAGGCAGCTAGACTATTTACATTTAGTGCAGTGCGTCCTGCTCACAGTGTTCAGCTAGATCCGTTCCTGTTATCTTCCTACTGACAGGCAGGCTTGTCTTGTTACAGTATATAAAGCTACCTGAAGAAAATTACTGGTGTTCTTTTGATCCTATTAGTACCACAGCCAGGCAGCTAGACTATTTACATTTAGTGCAGTGCGTCCTGCTCACAGTGTTCAGCTAGATCCGTTCCTGTTATCTTCCTACTGACAGGCAAGCTTGTCCTGTTACAGTATTTACAACTACCTGAAGAAAATTACTGGTGTTCTTTTGATCCTATTAGTACCACAGTCAGGCAGCTAGACTATTTACAGTTAGTGCAGTGCGTCCTGCTCACAGTGTTCTGCTAAACCTACAAGTTAGTGGGGTGCGTCCTGCTCACAGTGTTCAGCTAAACCTACAAGCTAGTGGGGTGCGTCCACCTCACAGTGTTCAGCTAAACCTACAAGCTAGTGGGGGGCGTCCTGCTCACAGTGTTCAGCTAGATCCATTGCTGTTATCTTCTTACTGACAGGCAGGCTTGTCTTGTTACAGTAAATACAGCTACCTGAAGAAAATTGCTGGTGTTCTTTTGATCCTATTAGTACCACAGTCAGGCAGTTAGTGCAGTGCGTCCTGCTCACAGTGTTCAGCTAAACCTACAAGTTAGTGGGGTGCGTCCACCTCACAGTGTTCAGCTAAAGCTACCTGTAGAAGGTTGGTGGTGTTCTCATACTACAGGCAGGCAGTTGATTTTGCTAGCTGCAGTATCAGTACACATATATATATATATATATATATATATATATATATATATATATATATATCCCAGCTTAGTGCAGCTACAGGCCATTAGTATGTCTGGAAGGCCAAGAAGGAGAGGCAGACAGTCACAAGCCAATAAGAGAGGGCAAGCAGGCTCTGTGTCTAGTGCTGGTCGTGGAGACGGTGCATCCTCATCAGCACGTGGCCATGAGACACGCTTGGCCTTTTTTTTCGGCAGCTGGCCGTGTTGAGCCGCAACATGCGGAAGACTTGGTCGAGTGGATGGCCAAGCTGTCCTCATCCTCCTCATCCTCTCTCACCCATGCCCAGGGTACTTTGTCTGGCAAAGCAGCGGCCTCTTCCCTCGGCTCAATGTCATCAGTGACTCCTTCCCTAGCCCCACCATGTCCTCCTGAGGAGTCCCTCGAACTGTTTGACCACAGTGTTGGGTACATGCTCCAGGAGGATGCCCAGCGTTTGGAAGGCTCTGATGATGATACTGAGCTCGATGAAGGCAGTAACATGAGCACAGACAGAGGGGGTGCCCAAGAAGGACAGCAATCTGGCAGTCATGCTCCCCCTGCTGCAGCATACTGCCAGGTTTGCTCCAGTGATGAGGAGGGAGGGGATGATGAGGTCACTGACTCAACGTGGGTGCCTGATAGGAGAGAGGAGGAGGAGGCGGCACATCACCAACGAGGCAGGATGCCCTCCAGGGGCCAGCCTAAGGGCAGCACATTGACTGCATCACACCCCAAAGCTCCACATGTGCAGGGCGCTGCAGTCTCTGCGCGTTATTCAAAAAGTTCTTTGGTGTGGGCCTTTTTTGAGACGAGTGCATCAGATCGCACCGCTGCTATTTGCAACATATGTCTCAAGCATATCTCACGTGGCCAAAACATCTCCCGCTTGGGTACCACATGCTTGACCAGACATATGTTGATCTGCCATGTAGTTCGTTTGCAAGCGTATCTAAAAGACCCACACCAAAGAACAAAGAGGACCTCTCCTTGCTCCTCATCAGCTGAGATTTCCAACCCCACTAGACCTTCAGTCCTCTCTGAGACCTGCACTGAGATGAATGAAGGTGTAGAATTAGGTGTGTCACAGCCAAGTACTTGTGGGCAATCTGCTTTTGGTACACCAACGTCAGATTGTACCAGGCAAATTTCCCTGTCCCAGCTGCTGCACCGCCGAAAGAAGTTTGCTCCCAGCCATCCACATGCCCAGCGGTTGAATGCTAGCTTGGCAAAATTGCTAGCACTTCAACTGCTGCCTTTTCAGTTGGTAGACTCTGCCCCCTTCCGTAAGTTTGTGGAATGTGAGGTTCCTCAGTGGCAGGTACCCAAACGCCACTTTTTCTCACGGAAGGCGATTCTGGCTCTCTACCGGCATGTGGAAGGCAATGTCCATGCCTCACTGGACAGGGCGGTCAGCGGTAAGGTGCATATTACCGTTGACTCATGGTCCAGCAGCCATGGACAGGGACGTTACTTAAGTTTCACGGCGCATTGGGTGACTCTGCTGGCAGCTGGGAAGGATGCAGGACAAGGTGCAGTAGTGTTGGAGGTTGTTCCACCACCACGCCTCCAAAATGCTAGTGATTGTGACACACCTCTCTCCTCCACCCCCTCCTCTCCTTCTTCCTCCATGGCCTCTTCCTCGGAACCAGCGGTGCTCCGTAGTCGTTAAAGGGGCTACGCAAGTACGCAGGCCAAAAGATGCCATGCGGTGCTCGAGCTGGTGTGCTTGGGGGACAGGAGCCACACTGGGGCAGAGGTTCTGTCAGCTCTGCAGGGGCAGGTTCAGAGGGTTGACGCCACGCCAACTTAAGGCAGGAATGGTGGTTTCGACAATGGCACCAACCTCCTCTCTGCCCTCCGACAGGGACAACTGACCCATGTGCCCTGTTTGGCTGACGTCCTTAACTTGGTGGTGCAGTGGTTCTTGGGCAGGTACCCGGGCTTACAGGATGTCCTGAGGCAGGCCAGGAAAGTGTGTGTGCATTTCCGCCGGTCATATAATGCCAGTGCTCGGCTGACGGACCTCCAAAAGGAGTTTAACCTGCCCAAGAACCGCCTAATCTGTGACATGCCCACCAGGTGGAACTCAACGTTGGCCATGCTGCAGCGGCTGCACACGCAGCAGAGGGCCATCAATGAGTACCTGTGCGACTATGGCACCAGGACAGGGTCAGGGGAGCTTGGTTTTTTTTCCAGACGCCAGTGGGCCATGATCAGGGATGCATGCACTGTCCTGTCACCATTTGAGGAGGCCATGAGGATGGTGAGCATTGACAGTGCATGCATCAGTGACACTGTCCCCCTTGTCCACCTGTTGGAGCACACGCTGCGTGGAATAATGGACAGGGCACTTGAGGGAGAACAGAGGCAGGAAGGACTTCCTTAGCTCTCAAGGCCCCCTTTATCCAGACAGTGTTCCTGCGTGCCCGCCGATCACACAGGAAGAGGACGAGGAGGAGGAGGAGGAGGAAGATTGTGTCAGTATGGAGGTGGAGCCTGGCACTCAGCATCAGCAGCAGTCTTTAAGGGATCAGTCCCAAGAAACACATGGACTTGTACGTGGCTGGGAGGAGGTGGCTGCGGACCATGTCGTCCTTAGTGACCCAGAGGACTCCGGACCGAATGCCTCAGCAAACCTACGCTGCATGGCCTCCCTGATCCTGCAAAGCCTGCGTAAGGATCCTCGTATTCGTGGTATCAAGGAGAAGGACCAATACTGGCTGGCAACCCTCCTTGATCCACGTTACAAGGGTAAGGTTGCGGACCTTATCTTGCCATCGCAGAGGGAGCAGAGGATGAAACATCTTCGGGAGGCCTTGCAGAAAGGTCTGTGCAACGCGTTGCCAGAGACTGGGAGGTTACAAACTCCTGTTTCTGGACAACGTGTTGCTGAGGCTTCGGTCAGTCAAAGAAGAAGCAGTGGAGAAGGTGGCCGTCTGACCGATGCGTTCAGACAATTTTTTGGTCCGCAGCCCCAAGGTATGATCGGTTCCAGCAACCATCGCCAGCGTCTGTTTTACATGGTGCAGGAATACCTAGGGGCAAGATCAGACTTGGACACCTTTCCCACCGAAAATCCTCTGGGTTACTGGGTCTTGAGGATGGATCACTGGCCAGAGCTTGCACAGTATGCAATTGAGCTACTGGCCTGTCCTGCATCTTTCGGAACGCACATTCAGTGCTGCTGGAGGCTTTGTAACCGATCACAGGGTGCGTCTGTCCACCGACTCGGTCGATCGACTGACCTTCATAAAAATGAATCAGTCTTGGATCACCACCAGCTACCAAGCACCTGATGCTGATGTAACCGAATAATTTTTTTTTAAATCTCAGATCCCCTCAAAGACTGCCTATGCTGATGCTGAGTGACTATCCCTGAGTAATTATCCTCTTCCTCCTCAATCATCACGCTGATAGCTTGTAAGAACATTTTTGGTTCTGGGCGCCACCACCAGTGCCTAAGGCACAATTTTTCAGCCCCTGTTTAACAGGGGCGTGTAATTACAATTTTTGATGCAATACTTTGCAGCAGGGCTCATTCCTGCATTCCAACTAGAGTGTCTGTGAGGGGTTGCAGTGTTGTGGCACCAGCACCAGTGCCTAAGGCCCATTTTTTCTGCCCCTGTTTAACAGGGGCATGTAATTACAATTTTTGATGCAATACTTTGCAGCAGGGCTCATTCCTGCATTCCAACTAGAGTGTCTGTGAGGGGTTGCAGTGTTGTGGCACCAGCACCAGTGCCTAAGGCCCAATTTTTCTGCCCCTGTCTAACAGGGGCGTGTAATTACAATTTTTGATGCAATACTTTGCAGCAGGGCTCGTTCCTGCGTTCCAACTAGAGTGTCTGTGAGGGGTTGCAGTGTTGTGGCACCAGCACCAGTGCCTAAGGCCCAATTTTTCTGCCCCTGTCTAACAGGGGCGTGTAATTACAATTTTTGATGCAATACTTTGCAGCAGGGCTCGTTTCTGCGTTCCAACTAGAGTGTCTGTGAGGGGTTGCAGTGTTGTGGCACCAGCACCAGTGCCTAAGGCCCAATTTTTCAGCCCTTGTTTAACAGGGGCGTGTAATTACAATTTTTGATGCAATACTTTGCAGCAGGGCTCGTTCCTGCGTTCCAACTAGAGTGTCTGTGAGGGGTTGCAGTGTTGTGGCACCAGCACCAGCACCAGTGCCTAAGGCCTAATTTTTCAGCTCCTGTTCAACAGGGGCATGTAATTACAATTCTTGATCTAATATTTCAGAGCAGGGCCCTGTGAGGGCTTACAGTGTTGTGGCCATAGCACCACCTAAGGCCCAAATTTCTGCTGAGTATATAGGGCAGGACCCTACTTTCAAACATCTAACTTACAAATGACTCCTACTTGCAAACGGAAGGAGACAAAAGGAAGTGAGATGAAATCTACCCCTAGGAAGGGAAATTCTCTCCTGTAAGAGTTAATATGGGAAAAGCATTTCTCCTTTCCACTGATGCTTTCCAATCCTTGTTCCACAAAAAACCCAAATTTTCAAAAAACATTTTTCATTGGGACAAAATGTGAGGTAAAATCTTCTGAAGAGGAGGAAAGACAGCAAAACAAATGTCACAGGGGTGATAACCCTTCCCTATGTTTTCCAAAAAGCTTAAAAAAGATTTTTTGGCTGGAGCTAAACACGTTAAAAATGTTCAAAATTACAAACAGATTCTACTTAACAACAAACCTACAGTCCCTGTCTTGTTTGAACCGCCTGTATACTGCTGTTCAGAGTATATAGGGCCTGGTGGCCCCACACATTTCCTTATTTTAATTTGGGTGCGGGGTTCCCCTTAATATCCATACAAGACCCAAAGGGCCTGGTAATGGACTGGGGGGTACCCATGCCGTTTGTCTCACTGATTTTCATCCATTTTGCCAGGACCCGACATTGCATTAAACCCGCAAGCAGTTTTAAATGAGATTTTTTCCTTTAAAAATGACATTTGGTGCAGGGACTGTTCTAAACACGGGAAACACGCGTCACTTTACAGGCATACTATAGACACCCCCCAGGTACGATATTTAAAGGAATATTTCACTTTTTTTTTTTTACTTTAAGCATCATTAAAATCACTGCTCCCGAAAAAACGGCTGTTTTTAAAAGTTTTTTTTGCATTGATACATGTCCCCTGGGGTAGGACCCGGGTCCCCAAACCCTTTTTCGGACAATACCATGCAAATTAGCCTTTAAAATGAGCACTTTTGATTTTGAACGTTCGAGTTCCATAGACGTCAATGGGGTTCTAACGTTCGTGCGAACTTTCGGTCCGTTCGCAGGTTCTGGTGCGAACCGAACCGGGGGGTGTTCGGCTCATCCCTAGTGTACACGATTAAACAATGAGATCAAAAAGAGTAGGTCAGCAGATGCTTCCAAATGATGTTTGCATGATCAGACAGGAACAATACACGCACAACATTGACAGCATGGCCACGTAAACCCACTTTTGAGTGAAAAAATGCACAAGAATTTCATCAAATCTCCCAATATCATTCCTTCTCCATCACAGCAAAAAACCTGACCTTCTCAGGCCAAACGAACCCCCTACTGCAGGCCTTTATATAAGAGAGGTTGTATTGTTAGCACACTGACACACCCACTAGAAGTACACGCCCACCAGTATCTTTCAATCTGTCTCTTCATGTATGTCTAAAGTGATTGCACCTGATGAGCAGGAACACATAATACTATTTGCAACTGTGTTAGCCCTTGGCTATGTGCATCAAATCTCCAACTATAGGCCAAAGATCAAAGTCCATTTGCATCCACATAAACAAAGCAACAGTTTTCTAAGCATATGTACCCGTGCAGTGTAAACCCTAAAATTTGAAATGTCCAAGTCCCTGGGCATGATTAGTGCTAATAAACATTAACATCAGTCCCTGGCTGCAATGAGCTTCGAATATAAAGTCCAAAATTAACTTTCTAACATTAGAACCATTTCGACAGGAGACAAATAATATGCCAGCATGTCTTTGGATTGTGCTGAGAAACCCACACAGGGAGAGCTTATAAACTTCAACACAAGCATTAGCATGTTGGGGAATTGAACCAACATCCCAGGTGCTGCTAGACAGAACTGCTACCCACTTAGCCACCAGGCAGCCCCACACATGTTTTCTGCATCTCTGTGGTGTGAACCAGTCCTAAGTCCATAGCCATGCTCAGTGTCACAAGCAATATACAATATATTGGCCTAAGTATTGGGATGCCTGTCTTTAAATGCACATGAACTGTAATGGCATCCCAGTATTAGTATTAGATTCAAAACTCATTTGGTCCACCCTTTGCAGCTATAACAGCTTCAACTCTTCTTGTCCACAAGGTTTAGGAGTGTGTCTATGGGAATGTTTGACCATTCTTCCAAGTGCATCTGTGAGGTCAGGCACTGATGTTGGACGAGAAGGCCTGACCTACAGTCTCCTCTCTAATTCATCCCCAAGGTGTTCTGTTGTGTTGAGGTCAGGACTCTGTGCAGGCCAGTCAAGTTCCTCCACCCCAAAATCACTCATCCATGTGTTTATGGACCTTGCTTTGTACACTGGTCCAAATGATTTGGTGGAGGGGCATTATGGTGCGGGGTTATTTTTCAGGGGTTGGGCTTGGCCTCTTAGTTCCAGTTAAGGGAACTCTTAAGGCGTCAGCATACCAAGACATTTTGGACAATATCATGCTCCCAACTTTGTGGGAACAGTTTGGGGATGGTCTCTTCCTGTTCCAACATGACTGCACACCAGTGTACAAAGCAAGGTCCATAAAGACATGGATGAGCAAGTTTGGAGTGGAGAAACTTGACTGGCCTGCACAGAGTCCTGGCCTCAACCCGATAGAACACCCTTTGGCTGAATTAGAGTAGAGACTGCGAGCCAGGCCTTCTCATCCAACATCAGTGCCTGGCCTCACAAATGCACTTCTGGAAGAATGATCAAACATTCCCATAGACACACTAAACCTTGTGAACAGCCTTCCCAGAAGCTGTTCTAGCTGCAAAGGGTGGGACAAATCAAATTTGAACCCTACGGACTAAAACTGGGCTGCCATTAAAGTTCATGGGTGTGTAAAGGCAGGTGTCCCAATACTTTTGGCTAAATAGTGCATCTAGAAAAGACTTACAAGGGTGGTGGAACCCTCCTACACATAACTACTACATTTAGACATAGTTATAGGACCTGGGAGATGAGACAACTTCTCTACATGAAGTAACATGGCTGGGATTTGAACCCAGACCCTCAGAGATACTAAGCAGAGGTTCTAACCTCTAAGCCACGGAGCTACCACATATGAGACCCTTCTACACATAACTACACATAAAAACACATAAATACTGCATTTCTATGGACATACAGGTGATGGAATTACATTACTCAAGAGTTATTCTTCTTGATTTATTCTGTGATATTTGGTGTTTTTTTTTTGTGGGTGAGAGTAGAATATTACCCTCAAATGTTTGGGAATTACATTTTGATTTCTGACGTTCGTACACATATTACATTTTTTGGTCTCAAATTATGAATATTTGGAAATAATAAAAAGCACAAAAAAGTGTGATTCATTTTAAATTTGCATCAGCAATGGTATTGTTTGTGGATTATAAAGACACCTGTGTGAGTTTGGGGTAAAGATTGTTGTGAGATGAAGAGTAACAAGTGAAAGTGACAGAGAAAAATATATTTTACCAAAACATCAAAACATTCCACATTGTAGCATTCTTAAAATCAAAATATTTTAAGTAGAAGCAACAATGTTGCAAAGGAAAATTTATTTCACAGAAAGATACATTTCATCTCAACATTAAAAGGTTTTTTTTTTTTGTGAAAGTTAGAATTGTTCCATTAGAATCAATGACTGAAACTTCATTTGGACTAAAATAGAGCAGATTTTACCTCCCAAAAAGTGTTCTCTAATTAGCTCTCATTTTGGTATTTACTATAGCTCCGGCTAAAAAAGACACTTGAGTTAAAATTAGAGTTATTTTCAGGTCTGAGCATGCTCAGTTGTGTTGGCACCTAGTTGTCCAAAACGGGGAATTTTTCACTTTTCAGACTTTTAAAGATATTTCAGCGTAGAAATCACTTTTTCACACAGTTTAAAAGCAGATTATCTTTAAATAATATACCGTATATTTCAGTACCATTTAGCCAATTATATCATGCTCTAAACATTATTTCCATGTGCAATTCTCTAGGTTTTAGCAGAGTAAGGGTTTGGGCACTATTTAGTTTCAGGGAGCTATAGTAAATTCGATTTTGGGAGAATTTTCTCACCAGCGCTATAGGGAATACCGTTTTAGCACGAATTAGCGCTATTAGCACTAATTTGCGCTAAATTGCCACGAATTAGCGCTAATTCGCGGCAATGTGCGCGAATTAGCGCCGTGGCGCTATAGTAACTGACCCCCAATGTTTATTTTTTCCTTTGCTCTCCACTCAAAATAGTCCTCAACTGAATTGTACATTAGACTAAATTTCAAATGCACATCAAAACACTTCCATAACACTTCCTGTGACATAGATGAGGAAATTGGATACCCCTACACGGTCTGTTTAAGTTGTGTCATTTAAAGGGCAGACAATTTCATCCAAATGGAACATCTGAAAATATCTGCTGCTTATTTTCTCCCAAAGGAGCTTACTTATTCTAACTAATGTGACTGGACATTCCTAAAATAAGCTATTCTGTTTTATCAGAGGAACTGTATAGAAAATTGAACAAGCAAGGAATTCATGTTTTTTCAAGCATACTAAAACCATAAGGTGAACATTTTGTGTGCACTGAAAGACAAAATGTATCTGTTTGGATATCTGAGCAGTCAAAGGCCTAAATAAGTCCAATAGATTTAACCTCATATCCTTGTGTAGTGACACAGACTTTGGTGATTCATAATTTAACAATTTATCTTTACTTTTCATGATACAAGTTTTAAATGCAATGGAAATATTCAAGCAGGCATGCTGGTGTATAGACATGTGCAGAACGGAAAATTGTGTTTCATTTAGTTTTGGATATATTCATTATATTACTAATTTAGTTTTGTTATGGAACTCGTTTAGTTTGGTTTCAGAATTTTTTAGTTTTGTTTTGTTTTAGTTAAATTTAGTTTTGTTTTGATTAAAAATATGTTTTGTTTATTGTTTATTAATTTTCTACCGAATTCCAACTTTTCAGAATTTGGATCGGTGGAAAAATGATTGACCGATTCGAATACTGTGTGAAGAATAGCTGGTTGTTAAGCAGCGTGCTGGGAAGCCGGCCACCCGCATCCCTAACAACCGATGAGTCATCATCTGTCAGCTGGCTTCCTCACTGACAGATGAATTTAAAGAAAAAAATGCTGGCAATGCAAAAATGTTTAAAAAATGGCGTGGCATCCCCCCAAAATCCGTAACAGACCCTTATCAGAGCATGCAGCCCAGCAGGTCAGGAAAGGAGGGGGGTCGCTTGGTCCTGAACCATACCAGGCCACATGCCCTCAACATGGGCGGTTGGGTGCTTTGGGGCAGGGGGGCTCTGACCTCACTGGTCACAGTCGTGGGGATGAGGCCTTTGTCTCCATGGGGACAAGGTGCTTTGGGGTGGGAGGGCAGAAGGCTTGTTGAGGGCATGTGGCCTGGTATGGTTCAGGGGGGGTGCTTGCTCATCCCCCCCCTTTCCTGAACTGCTGGGCTGCATGCTCAGATGAGGGTCTGTTATAGAATTTGGGGGGATCCCACGCCGTTTTTTTTTAACTTTGGCATGGGGTTTCCCTTAAAGTCCATATCAGACCCAAAGGGCCTGGTATGGATGGGGCACACCATTTTTTTAACATTTTTGTATTGCCAGCATTCTTCTCCCTACATTCATCTGTCAGTGAGGAAGCCCGCTGACAGATGATGAATCATCGGTTGTTAAGGATGAGGGCAGCTGGCTTCCAGACTTGCTGCTTAACAACCAGCTACTCTTCACACAGAATTCGGACAATCGTTTGTCATCTGAGTTCTAATCGTTCTGAAAATTTGGAATTTGTTAGAAAACGAATAAGCGAAACAAATTTTAGCGAATTTCAACAAAAATTCGTTACTATTCATTATTATTTCCATCAGAAATTCGGATACACCCGAATCTCCAAATAACCCAAAATTCGTATTTGTATTGAGACCGAAACAAATTGCGTATGTCTACTGGTGCATCTTTGTAAAAGTGGTTGCTTGCTCCAAATACTGCTGGCATTGGAAGGTGGACAGTTTTTTTATGAAAACAACAGCTTAATTACAGACTGGATGTGTGGATATTTTTGTTTTTTTAAAATTCATTGAAGGAAAATAATGAAAGCTGTATGCAGCCTTAAATTTTTTGTGACTGCAGTGCAGGACCGGCACCAGCAGCTGGTGCATTCAGCTTCAAGAGGGTCCTCTGAGCAGTGTTGTGGAGTTGATAGACTGACCATAACTTTTCAGATTCACTACAAAGGCTATGAGTCTGTCAATATATTGACAGCATGCAAAAAGAAAGGTGGAGGAAGTGATGATGGCAAGATCTTCACTTAAAACAGAACTTCACCCAAAAGAGAAAGTTCCACTTATTTAAATTCTGCCCCCTCCTCTGCCACATTAGGCCCTTTTTGAGGGGAGAGAGCATGAAGGTTTGACAAGTACTCACTACAACTTCTGGTTAGATCGCCATTGAGTTCTGAGCGGATGTTCGCCCCCCTCCTTCCCCTGCAGCCTTCTGGGACACATCACAGGACCCGGAAGACTGCGGGACCATTTACAAAGTACAGCCTGGCTCTAGCATGTGCAGTGAGTTTCAAGATGCCACCGTCTGGACCCAAAGCAGATTGAAGAATCAGCTCGGGTGAGAAAAATGCTGAATTCTTGGACAGATAAATGTCCTTATATTAAAAGTCAGCAGTTACAGTATTTGTAGCTGCTGACTTTTAATTTTTTGGGGGGGAGACTGGAGCTTGTCTTTAAACTAGTATTAAAAGCTTTGGGTTTTTTTTGTTTTTTTTTAAATAGCAAACATGTTTTACCTACTCTGTGCAGTTGTTTTGTACAGACAGTCCACGGCCTGCCTTAGGGCAGCAGTGCTTTAGGCTCTGGAACCCCCCTGGGAGAAGGAACCCAACTCTCCAATGCTTTAGACTATTTATCACCTTTCTTAGCCCCCACGTCACTCCAGGGATTGGCTGGAGCATGAAAAATATTTAGGCTGGTTTTTTTGCTTATCTCTTCTTAAGCTCTGGAAGCTTCTTCCAGAGGCAGGGAAAAAGCAATCAAATAATGTGACCTGAAACAACCTAATCATAGCAGTGTCAAACCTACATCCCTAATATATGTTTAAACAAAAAAGGAAGAGGAAAGATTGGGACTTTATATGAGGCATGTCACTGAATAAATAACTAGTTTATATTGATCATTAGATTGTTTATTAATTCCAAATCAAGTTAAAAAGTATCAGCAATCTTTGGTAAAAGACATGATATACTGTAAATAACAGTTCAATTTAATACACATACAATTATTATACAAAGTAAAATACAACATGATTAGCAGTAAAATTTCATAGATCATTCATCCATTAATAATAAACATAAGCAATTGCTCTTAGTGAGCCAAACTTGTCTGGGCATCAGTTAAAAGTATACTCGACGCACGTTTCATGGCGCACGCCACTCATCAGGAGTAAAATGCTCTGAAATTAAATCAATAACGTATCTATATGTAGCGCCGGTAGATTTCTAGTCTACCGCTGATAGGTAAATTTAGTGGGTTACTTGTTAGGTGAAATTAGATTTGCCTCTGTTCCAGCTTGGCTGAGTTGTGTGTAGTTTCACACTGCACCAGTGGGTGTTGTTGTCACCAGGGGCCAGTGTTGGAAAGGCAACGTGTTGAAGCGTATGAGTGCTCCTCTGTCCCGGAGACAACTCGGTGGAGGTGGTCCTCCGAGTTGCATTCTGGGAGAGGGTATTTATGGGACAGACGCCATGTTTAGGGGTTCATTTTCAGCCACCTGCTGGCCCTCCTGGCCGACGGGTATGCGTTAGGAGTATCACCTCGTGGTCCTCCGGATTGGAGGCCCGCATCGCTGCGGCGTGTGGGTGGGCCCAGAAGCCTGTCTGGGGCCTACCACAGCGGCAGAGGAATGGTCCTGAGCTGTCTATCCTGTGTGAAGAAGCCGGACAACTGAGGAGATCCCAGCGGAGGACCCGTCATGGAAGGATCACGCAGAGTGCTGGTCTGGAGAGGGGCCTGGTGACTTAGTTGGAGGACGTATCCTGAAGTAGTCTTACTGCATAGTACTGCCGGGTCAGCTTAAAGGTTCAAGTGCTGTGTCTGATATTCACCGTAAACCATTACATCCTGTGGCAGAGGTTTTGCTCCAAAGAAGTCTGTGACAGAGACTTTTGTTCGTGCTACAAGCTTTGGCTTCATCAGTGGTATATGAATCTGCTCCGGAACCAAGCAAGTTGGGTGTCGCTATTTGACCATTTTGTAAGTTATAAACCCCCCCTTTTTCCTATATTTCCTATATATCCTATATTTATATATATGTTATTGGTTTAATTTCAGAGCATTTTACTCCTGATGAGTGGCGTGAGCCATGAAACGTGCATTGAGTACACTTTGAACTGATGCCCAGACAAGTTTGGCTCACTAGGAGCAATTGCTTATGTTTCTTATTATTGGATGAATGATCAATGAACTTGTACTGCTAAACATGTTGTATTTTACGTTGTATAATAATTGTATGTGTATACAAGTAAACTGTTATTTACAGTATATCATGTCTTTTACCAAAGATTACTGATACTTTTTAACTTGATTTGGAATTAATAAATAATTTAATGATCAATATAAACTATATATTTATTCAGTGACGTGCCTCATATAAAGTCCCATTATTTCCTCTTCCTTTTTTGGGAAAAAGCAATTAAACTTGTGAAATCCTGAACAGAATAGGACAAATAATCACTGCTCAAATGATTACAGAAGAAGCCAAAAACTAAATCTATCTAGCATCCTATGCTAGGAGGGTGTTACACTTGTAGTAGAGTATATTTACTGTGGAGAGGTGACCCCGTGTCCCGCTGTGGATCAGCAATATATGCCTGGTTTTGGTAGGCATGCTGATTGCACACCTGTGGGCTGGCTTCATAATCTTCCCAGAGTCAGAGCTCAGGGCTCACACTTGGAGACAGCTCTGCCCGGCAGACAGGAGGTCTGGCCTAGGAGGTCAGGAGGGTCCCAGTAGGAGACGGCTCCAGGAGAGAGAGAGACAGCAGATCTCGAGGAGTCTAATGCCCTGTACACACGACCGGTTTTCCCGTTGGAATAAACTCTGAAGGTTTTTCCTATGGAGTTCCGACGGAATACCGCTCAAGCTGTCTTGCATACACACGGTCACACCAAATTCCGACCGTCCAGAACGCGGTGACGTACAACACGTACGACGGGACTAGAAATAACTCTCGGTGGAGCTGCTGGTTTAAAGCGGGCCTGTTACCTTCACTCTGCTTCCCTCTGTTTCAGCGGCACCGGGTCTAGGGTTCTGTTGAGTTTAACTCTGGACGATACACGCACCAACACTGGAGTACGTTGACTTAGGAAATAGCAGGAAAGAGACGAAAGGGAAACTGCAGAAGAAACTCAAACATCTTCCTATAGGGTTCTTTTAACAAATGTTCGGGTAGAATTCAGATATTGTATGGAATGCGCTCCCCTCGTGGGACACACTCCTTGCTCGTCTGGATAGGCCTCTCTCACCAGCCTAGCAGCCAGTACGCAGCACGAATCAAAGCCTCTGCCACAGACTTGCTTGGGAACAAAATCCGTACGATCCTCTGCCACAGGATGTATCAGATTTTCTGTAATGAATGTCAGTCACAGTGCCTGAACCTTTAAGCCAACCCGGCAACACTATGCTGTATAGTTACTTTCGGATACGTCCTCCAACCGAGTCACCAGGCCCCTCTATAGACCAGCACGCTGCATGATCCCTCCAAGACGGGTCCTCCCCTGGGATCTCTTCCAGCTTCATCACACAGGACCAACAGTTCAGGACCGTTCCTCGGCCGCGGTGGTAGGCCCCAGACAAGCCTCTGGAACCACCCCTGCGCCGTAGTATCGTGGGCCTCCGAAACCCCAAAATATGGCGTCTGTCCCATAAATAGCCTCGCCCAGAATGCAACTCGGAGGACCACCTCCACCGAGTTGTCTCAGGGACAGAAGAGCATCCATACGCTTCAACACGTTGCCTTTCCAACACTAACCAGTGATAACAGCGACACCCACTGGTCAGCATGGAAACACACACAACATCAGCCAAGCTGGAACAGAGGCAAACTTAACCTTCCTAACGAACAAGTTACTAAATTTACCCAGCGCTACATACTCCCCCCACTACAATAGACGTTGTCCCCAAAGTCTGTCCAAAAAAACAGTGACAATAACTCCCAAGCCTGAGAGTAAGCATTTGAGTTTTTTATAAGTTTGGATAGACAGAGAGAGAGAGAGAAAAGGACAGTGAAAGACACTATAAAACTTATATCTATAAAACATTATGTTTACATCCGCAAACAAAACCACAGTATGATTGTACACAACCTCACTATCTAACTAGCTGAAAAGCCTCCCAGCTTAATATAAGATCCGATGATCCCTGAAAAGAAAACATAGTTAAACACACATATGTACATCCTACACATTAGGAGCAAAGCCTCATTAACCACCTCAATACAGGGCACTTAAACCCCCTTCCTGCCCAGACCAATTTTCAGCTTTCGGTGCTCTCACACTTTGAATGACTATTACTCAGTCATGCAACACTGTACCCAAATGAAATTTGTGTCCTTTTTTTCACACAAATAGAGCTTTCTTTTGGTGGTATTTAATCACTAATGGGTTTTTTATTTTTTGTGCTATAAATAAAAAAAGACCGTAAATTTTGTGAAAAATTGCCTTTTTCTTTGTTTTTGTCATAAAATTTAGCAAATTAGTAATTTTTCTTCATAAATTTTGGCCACAATTTATACTGCTATATATCTTTGGTAAAAATAACCCAAATTAGTGTATATTATTTGGTCTTTGTGAAAGTTATAGAGTCTACAAACTATGGTGCCAATCACTGAAAATTGAAAACATCTGATCAGGCCTTCAGTACATCAGGTGAATCTCATTTCTTGAGGTACTAACAAGTCAGAAAAGTACAAATACCCCCCAAATGACCCCTTTTTAGAAAGTAGACATTCCAAGGTATTAAGTAAGTAGCATGGTGAGTTTTTTTAAGGTGTAATTTTTTCCCACAATTCTTTGCAAAAGGAAGATTTTTTCTTTTTTTTTTTTTTTTTTTCAAAATTTTCATATTAACTGGTTATTTCTCTCACAGAGCATATGCATACAACAAATTACACCCCAAAATACATTCTGCTACTCTTACCGAGTATGGGGATACCACATGTGTGGGACTTTTACACAGCCTGGCCACATACAAAGGCCCAACATTGAAGTCGCACCATCAGGCGATCTACGAGCATAAATTGCACATCTCATTTCTCAACCACCTATTACACTTTTGAAGGCCCTGGAGCACCAGGACAAAGGAATTGCCCACAAAATGACCCCATTTTGGAAAGCAAACACCCCAATGTATAATCTATGAGGCATAATGAGTCTTTTGAATGGTTATTTTTTTACCAGATGTTTTTGGAAAATGTGGAAAAAAAATGAAAACGCATTTTTTTTACACAAAGTTGTCAATTTATAAGATATTTCCAACACATAGCAAATACATAGCAAAAATGACACCCCAAAATACATTCTGCTACTCCTCCTGAGTATGGCGATACCACATGTGTGGGACTTTTACACAGCCTGGCCACATACAAAGGCCCAACATTGAAGTAGCACCATCAGGCGATCTACGAGCATAAATTGCACATCTCATTTCTCAACCACCTATTACACTTTTGAAGGCCCTGGAGCACCAGGACAAAGGAATTGCCCACAAAATGACCCCATTTTGGAAAGCAAACACCCCAATGTATAATCTATGAGGCATAATGAGTCTTTTGAACGGTTATTTTTTTTCCAGATGTTTTTGGAAAATGTGGAAAAAAAATGAAAACGCATTTTTTTTTACACAAAGTTGTCCATTTATAAGATATTTCCAACACATAGCAAATACATAGCAAAAATGACACCCCAAAATACATTCTGCTACTCCTCCTGAGTATGGCGATACCACATGTGTGGGACTTTTACACAGCCTGGCCACATACAAAGGCCCAACATTGAAGTAGCACCATCAGGCGATCTACGAGCATAAATTGCACATCTCATTTCTCAACCACCTATTACACTTTTGAAGGCCCTGGAGCACCAGGACAAAGGAATTGAACACAAAATGACCCCATTTTGGAAAGCAAACACCCCAATGTATAATCTATGAGGCATAATGAGTCTTTTGAACAGTTATTTTTTTTCAAGATGTTTTTGGAAAATGTGGAGAAAAAATGAAAACGCATTTTTTTTACACAAAGTTGTCCATTTATAAGATATTTCCAACACATAGCAAATACATAGCAAAAATGACACCCCAAAATACATTCTGCTACTCCTCCTGAGTATGGTGATACCACATGTGTGGGACTTTTACACAGCCTGGCCACATACAAAGGCCCAACATTGAAGTAGCACCATCAGGCGATCTACGAGCATAAATTGCACATCTCATTTCTCAACCACCTATTACACTTTTGAAGGCCCTGGAGCACCAGGACAAAGGAATTGCCCACAAAATGACCCCATTTTGGAAAGCAAACACCCCAACATATAATCTATGAGGCATAATGAGTCTTTTGAACGGTTATTTTTTTTCCAGAAGTTTTTGGAAAATGTGGAAAAAAAATAAAAACGCATTTTTTTTACACAAAGTTGTCCATTTATAAGATATTTCCAACACATAGCAAATACATAGCAAAAATGACACCCCAAAATACATTCTGCTACTCCTCCTGAGTATGGCGATACCACATGTGTGGGACTTTTACACAGCCTGGCCACATACAAAGGCCCAACATTGAAGTAGCACCATCAGGCGATCTACAAGCATAAATTGAACATCTCATTTCTCAACCACCTATTACACTTTTGAAGGCCCTGGAGCACCAGGACAAAGGAATTGCCCACAAAATGACCCCATTTTGGAAAGCAAACACCCCAACGTATAATCTATGAGGCATAATGAGTCTTTTGAACGGTTATTTTTTTTCCAGAAGTTTTTGGAAAATGTGGTAAAAAAATAAAAACGCATTTTTTTTACACAAAGTTGTCCATTTATAAGATATTTCCAACACATAGCAAAAATGACACCCCAAAATACATTCTGCTACTCCCCCTGAGTATGGGGATACCACATGTGTGAGACTTTTACACAGCTTGGCCACATACAGTGGCCCAACATCCAAGTAGCACCATCAGGCGTTCTAGGAGCATACATTACATAGATAATTTCCTGGCAACCTATCATTTTTGAAGGCCCTTCATATTTCTAACACATAGCATGTACATACCAAGAATTACAATCCAAAATAAATTCTATTGCGGAAAGGATAAAAAAAAAGTATTACCTGTGCTTTTAGTAGTGTCCACAGAAGAGAGCACTGGTCCAGGCAGCAGTCAGGGATGTGCTTAGCGACAGCAATAACTATCCAGGCAGCAGGCAGGAATATTGTCTATAGTCGGCACAGCACAGTCCATAGGAATTGTCCAGGCAGAGACAGCCAGCACAGCCATAATATTGGTCCTGGTACACTGTTACCTGCAGACACACATTATTGTACCGCTCTCCAGCCCTTCATAAACATACTGCCTCTTGCTACAGCGAATTATTTGCATAGTCCAGGTAGCAGGCAGATGTGTGGTCCGTTCATGCGGCAGGCAAAGGCATGATGGCAGTAAGTCAGCAGAAGGCTGAGGGCCGCAATTGGGTAAGACCTGTGCACAGGGGCACAGGGGTAGAGGCTTCGACCCACCCAAATCTCTATGAAGCCTCCGGACTCCAGACCCTAATCCGGAAATTACAAAACCGGGAGAAAACAAAAAAAATTGTTATCTCCATCCGGAAAAACTATTCTGGAGCCCCTCACATATGTGAGACCCCTGTGTACTATAGTAGCAGGGCAACAGATCAGTCCAAGCGGTAGGCAAAAACATAGTCCATAAAACAAGCCAGGGTCAGTTAACGTGCAAGCAGTCCAAGCGGTAGGCAGAAGAGTAGTTACAAAACAGGCCAGGGTCAGTTCACGAGCAAGCAGTCCAAACGGTGGGCAGAGGCATAGTCAAAACAGGCCAGGGTCAGTTCATGTGGAAGCAGTCCAAACGGTAGGCAGAGGCATAGTCAAAAAGCAGGCCAGGGTCAGTTCACATTGAAGGCAGTGGCATGGTTATTTGGGGAAGCATGGAAAATGATCAGCGAAAATGGGGAAAATATGGGCTAATAACTTGGGGATGTATGATACAGTTCGAAGCATTCACCAATGCAAAGGCCAGGTTGGGAGGGACACTGGGGACAATGGTAGCTGGTATCTTTTCGAAAACCTCTTCTGCTGCACACACGACATTTTTTTTGCCGTCTTCGGCCTGCTTCCGATGGTGGAATGTTGTACGGGAAGTGGCGTTCATGAAGTCGGCTTATGCCGCGTACACACGGTCGTACTTTTCGTCTACAAAAGTCGGACAGCCTGTCGGACAGACTTCCGGCAGACTTTCGGTGGACTTGCCGCGGACTTGCGGCCTACTTTCTAACGACCGGACTTGCCTACACACGACCACACAAAAGTCGGTCGGATTCGTACGTGATGACGTACACCGGACTAAAATAAGGAAGTTCATAGCCAGTAGCCAATAGGTGCCCTAGCGTGGCTTTTTGTCCGTCGGACTAGCACACAGACGAGCGGATTTCGGGGTCCGTCGTAGGTACGAAGTAAAAGTTTTGAAGCATGTTTCAAATCTAAAGTACGTCGTATTTGAGGCTAAAAAAGTCGGTTGAAAGTCCGGAGAAGCCCACACACGATCGGATTACCAGCCAGCTTTAGTCCATCAGCGTCTGTTGGACTTTTGTAGACGAAAAGTACGACCGTGTGTACGCGGCATAACAGCATCAGAACGGGGTAATTCTGGGAGGGGTCTTTGTGGATAGATGAGGGACGTGACTACTTCTTCTATGAATTTTAGGAAGGAGGCGGGGCTTTCTGTGGATTTTGTGTAGATTATGTAGGAATTGTAAATGGCCAAAGGGATTAGATATATTGCTACCTTCTTATACCAGAATCGGGACCTCCTTATTGACAAATAGGGCTGAATCATTTGGTCATTGAAATCCACTCCCCCCCATGTAGAGATTATAGTCTTGGACACATGTCGGTTTTTCAATGGGACCTCGTCTTCGCTGAACTACAACTGCAGTGTCGTCATGAATGGTGGACATCATGTGCACGTTCCTGTTATCCTTCCACCTCAAGGCCAGCACTTCATTACATCTCAGTGTTGCTCTTTCCCCCTTTTTCAGCCTTTTGTTCACAATGGATTGTGGGAAGCCCTTCCTATTTTTCTTGAAGTTCCGCAGGCCAGGGTTTTTTCAATATATAGGTGTCTGAAAAGGGGCAGGCTGGTATAAAAGTTGTCCAGGTATATATGATAGCCTTTTTTTAGAAGTGGGTAAGCCAGATCCCATACGATTTTTCCAGTTGTGCCCATGTAGGCCGGGCACTCAGGGGGCTGGAGCTGGGAATCTCTTCCCTCATATATGCGGAATGCATATAGATATCCCGTGGCTCTCTCACACAGCTTGTAAAATTTGACTCCATATTTGGCCTTTTTGCTAGGAATATACTGTTTTATTCCTAGCCGGCCTGAAAATGGTACCAGGGACTCATCCACACATATATTCTTCTCGGGGACATAAAGTTCTGCAAATCGTTGGGAAAATGAATTTATTAGTGGGCGAATCTTGTATAGCTTATCGGAATTTGGATGATCGTGGGGAGGGCACTGGGTGTTGTCGTTAAAATGAAAGAATCTCATAATCATCTCATATCGGGACCTGCACATAGCGGCAGAATACATGGGCATATGGTGGATGGGGTGGGTGGACCAATAGGTATGTCCTTCATTTTTTTTTGTAAGCCCCATATTTAGGGTGAGGCCCAAAAACAATTTGAACTCCTCCATATTCAAATCTCTCCACTCAAACGGACGGGCATAAGATGATTGGGGGTTGCTGGCAATATACTGCTGGGCATACAAATTTGTCTGGTCCACAATGAACTGCAGCAAAGTGTCGGGCAAAAACAGGTGAAAAAAATTGATCTCTGTAAAATTTTGGGTGTTGGCCTGCACACCTGGCTGTGCTGTGAAAGGGGGAATATTTGGTGATCCCGAGTTGGAAGGCAGCCATGTTGGGTTGGCAAGACCATCTGGCATATAGGTAGCGGCCCTGGCTCTTGGGGGACGTGACACTCCAATAGTTGGGGGAGTTGAATTTCCTGTGCTGGAACTCAGGTGTGATGTGGCAGCACTGGTACTGGGCATTTGTGCGCGGGGCCCATCTCTGGTGGCAGCACTGGTACTGGGCCTTTGTTCCTGGGGCCTATTGCTGGCGGCAGCACTGGTACTGGGCCTTTCTTCCTGGGGCCTATTTCTGGCGGCAGAGCTGGTACTGGGAATATAATCCCGGTTGCTGGCGGCTTCCTGGGTTCCAGAGTGTCGTGCCCTTTTAGGAGGGACCCATTCTTCATCCGAACCATTGCTACTCTCGATCGGCTCAAATGCCGAATTTTATTCGGAATCAGAATGGGACTCTGATGAGAGCTCCCCGGTGCTCTCATCAGTCATAGAGAGGATCTGGAACGCCTCCTCACTTGTATATCCTCTTTTGGACATGGCTGTGTGGCGGGTAGCTGTGCGACGGGTGACAGATGGGTGGCAGGTGACGGTCACTGATGGGCTGTGCGATGGGTGGCAGGTGACGTTCACTGAGAGGTGATGGTGTGATGGGCGATGGTCACAGATAGTTGACAGGCGACGGTCACTGATGGGTGACAGGTGCACCGCTGATGGTCACTGATGGGTGACAGGGCACAGTCACTGATGGGTGACGGGTCAGAGGGCACGGTCACTGATGGGTGACAGGCCACGGACGGTGACAGGTGATAGTCACAGATTGTTGACAGGCGACGGTCACTGATGGGTGACGGGTGCACCGCTGATGGTCACTGGTGGGTGACGGGTGACAGGGCACGGTCACTGGTGGGTGACGGGTGACAGGGCAGGTCACTGGTGGGTGACGGGTGACAGGGCAGGTCACTGATGGGTGACGGGTGACAGGGCAGGTCACTGATGGGTGACGGGTGACAGGGCACGGTCACTGGTGGGTGACAGGGCACCGCTGATGGTCACTAATGGCAGTCTCTATGTGACAGGTGCACTTTTTATGGGGTGACTGTTGGGTGACAGATGACAATTGGGGGGGGCGATGGGACAGAAGTGGTGTTGGTGCAGACACTACAAATACAAAGATCTGTAACTCACTGCTCCTGGCTCTTCTCTCCTCACACTGGAAACGGTGTGTGAGGAGAGAAGGGCTAGTAACAGCTAGTGACAGCTCTTTGTTTACACTTAGTGATCGGCTGTGAATGGATCACAGCCGATCACATGGTACACAGTACTGGCCAATGGCTGTAAACTATCGTCGGTGACGAGCAGTGTTCCCGGGGAACACGCCGCCACCGACGTGCACGCGCAGCGCGCTCACGATCGTGCGCATGCGCCGTGCAATGCGGGATGTACCATTAGTGATCGGCCGTGACTTCATCACGGCCGATCACGTGGTAAACAGCCATGCCCAGTGGCTGTTCACCCCTGTCGGTGACGACACGCCGCCACCGACAGTACAGGGCTGCGCGCTCACGATCGCGCGCATGCCCTGTTTAAACGGCGGACGTCATATGACGCCCACTCAGAACAATAGGCTTACCGTCCGGCCGTCATATGACGGTGGGCGGTAGGCTAGTGGTTAAAAAATGAAACCCTCTTCCTATAACCTATATCAAAAAAAATTCTTCAGGAGTTGATCCCTATATAAAATTTTTCTTCTGCTTTTTTTTTTTATGAAACAAAATCCAGCTAGCAAAAGGAAGTCCTTGAATTTAAACACTGAACAGAATATGTAGATCTTGACCACCCAGATCTCTTTACCCTGACGCTAACTAGCTAAATAACTTCAAAGTTCTTTTGTCCATGGTTACCAGTAAAACGTTTTACTGGTGACTCTGGAAAAGTCAGTGTCTTTCCCTCTTTATCCACTGTGGTAATAAAATACACAACATTGTCCTTTCCCGGCCTGCAAATTACCACTTTGTCAGCATAGATGTGCCGACCGAAATTCCAATGTTCAAAGCATCCGTTAAAACGTTCATTCATCTTAACAGAACATCCAATCTTTCTGAAGGGCTTAGGTACAGACAAATAGTCCCAAACAGCTTCACTGTACCAAAGTTCCTGATTAGCTTCAATCTCCTGCATGATATTCCGGGGCACATAGGGGAACTCCAAACCATACTCTGCCGCCACACGCTTGTTCAATTTCCTCTGTAAGCGGGCAAGTTTTGGCAAAGATCTGTCTCTCCCCATACCAGGCAGTATACAGGAATCCAATGATTTGCTCACCATAGACCCAGCCGGTGTCTGCAGTGAACTAGCAACTTTTGGCAAAGTCCCATCAATAGTACTGTGTGGCTCCACACATGGTGACGTCTTCCCAGAACTCAGGGCTGTCCATTCAGGTAAAGTCATAGCGGAAGCAACATCCTCACTTTGTGTCCACAATAACTCTTGTGACATAGTCTCAAACAGGTCATCATCACCGGAAAAATCCGACATGGATTCTATTTCCGAATCTCCCAACTCTTCCGCTGGCAAATATTTATTTACAGTCCCGGACACATTCCCCAACAGTGGCTTACCCGTTCCTGACGTGGACTCTGGTAGCTCCGGTCCAGGTAACCTCTGGAGTAGGCCTCGACCACGGCCGCGGGAAGCCTTTAAATAGCCCACCTTCCTTTGAGTAGGTACAACAGGAGTAGGCGTAGTGGACGCAGAAACCAAAGTATTGTCCCCTGACGAGACAACAGCAGCAGTTTCTCCTTCTGGAACATTGTCAGTAACAACAGGCAAAGTAGCGGCCTGTCGCTCTCTCTCTGTAGCAGTAGCAGATTCTACTGTGGCGATACCTGTTGCTCAATTCATCCGATAAGCAGGGGACGACGTGGTAGGTTGCTCCACCACAAACAAGTACTCTCCACATTGCGGACATCGGCCAAATGGACGAAGATGCGCAGCCAATCCTTCGCATCAATGGCAGATCATGCCCAATCCCTCAACAAACCTCCCCTGCCGTTTCAACCGAACTCCAGTATCCGTAAGCAGAGTTCCAGATAGCACAGTATTTATCACGGTGCTTATAGGGAACACTCTCGGTCCCACAACTAGCTGCATCGCCGGAAAAGACATGGTCACACTCCGATCTTCTTAGCACGATCACGAGGCTTATCTTTTCCTCTGGCGCCAAACACATACCGGCGCCCCACGTGGTAGCAAGTAGGGTAACTCCTCCCACTTGTTCTTCTAGTCACGTAGCTCTCTGGCCTTTTACTGGCGCCTGCCGTCTACGCACTCAGAAATAAAGTCCTGCAGTTTTACCTTTCCATTTCCTGAAAGATTCTCTTCTTTTCTTTTTTAAAGTCCAGCTCTCTCCGTAAACTCCCAGTAAAACACTCCACTGGGTTGCGAGAATTGACGGTCAACAAATCCCGGACGAGCCCCCACATGTAGCAATAACTCTCGGTGGAGCTGCTGGTTTAAAGCAGGCCTGTTACCTTCACTCTGCTTCCCTCTGTTTCACTGGCACCGGGTCTAGGGTTCCGTTGAGTTTACCTCTGGACGATACACGCACCAACACTGGAGTACGTTTTCAATGCTTTATTAAACACTTGACTTAGGAAATAGCAGGAAAGAGATGAAAGGGAAACTGCAGAAGAAACTCAAACATCTTCCTTTAGGGTTCTTTTAACAAATGTTCGGGTAGAATTCAGATATTGTATGGAATGCGCTCCCCTCGTGGGACACACTTCTTGCTCGTCTGGATAGGCCTCTCTCACCAGCCTAGCAGCCAGTACGCAGCACGAATCAAAGTCTCTGCCACAGACTTGCTTGGGAACAAAATCCGTACAATCCTCTGCCACAGGATGTATCAGATTTTCTGTAATGAATGTCAGTCACGGTGCCTGAACCTTTAAGCCAACCCGGCAACACTATGCTGTATAGTTACTTTAGAATACGTCCTCCAACCAAGTCACCAGGCCCCTCTATAGACCAGCACGCTGCGTGATCCCTCCAAGACGGGTCCTCCCCTGAGATCTCCTCGGTTGTCCAGCTTCGCCACACAGGACCGACAGCTCAGGACCATTCCTCGGCCGCGGTGGTAGGCCCCAGACAAGCCTCTGCACCCACCCCTGCGCCGTAGTATCGTGGGCCTCCGGAACCCCAAAATATGGCGTCTGTCCCATAAATAGCCTCGCCCAGAATGCAACTCGGAGGACCACCTCCACCGAGTTGTCTCCGGGACAGAAGAGCATCCATACGCTTCAACACGTTGCCTTTCCAACACTAACCAGTGATAACAGCGACACCCTTCGGTCAGCATGGAAACACACACAACGTCAGCCAAGCTGGAACAGAGGCAAACTTAACCTTCCTAACGAACAAGTTACTAAATTTACCTGACGTGCGGTAGATTGCAAATCTACCAGCGCTATATATATATATATATATATATATATATATATATATATATATTCACACACACACATACATATACACAGTATCTCACAAAAGTGAGTATACCTTCACATTTTTGTAAATATTTTATTACATCTTTTCATTCAACAACACTGAAGAAATTACTCTTTGCTACAATGTAAAGTAGTGAGTGTACATCTTGTATAACAGTGTATAACAGTGTAAATTTACTGTCCCCTCAAAATAACTCAATACACAGCCATTAATGTCTAAACCGCTGGCAACAAAAGTGAGTACACCCCTAAGTGAAAATGTCCAAATTGTGCCCAAAGTGTCAATATTTTGTGTGGCCACCATTATTTTCCAGCACTGCCTTAACCCTCTTGGGCATGGAGCTCACCAGAGCTTCACAGGTTGCCACTGGAGTCCTCTTCCACTCCTTCATGACGACATCATGGACCTGGTGGATGTTAGAAACCTTGCGCTCCTCCACCTTCCGTTTGAGGATGCCCCACAGATGCTCAATAGGGTTTAGGTCTAGAGACATGCTTGGCCAGTCAGCTTCTTTAGCAAGGCAGTGGTCGTCTTTGAGGTGTGTTCGGGGTCGTTATCATGTTGGAATACTGGCTTTCTGCCCAGTCTCCCAGGGAGGGGATTATGCTCTGCTTCAGTATGTTACAGTACATGTTGGCATTCATGGTACCCTTAATGAACTGTAGCTCCCCAGTGCTGGCAGCCCTCATGCAGCCCCAGACCATGACACTCCCACCACCATGCTTGACTGTAGGCAAGACACGTTTGTCTTTGTAGTCCTCACCTGGTTGCCGCCACACATACTTGACACCATCTGAACCAAATAAGTTTATCTTGGTCTCATCAGACCACAGGACAGTAATCCATGTCCTTAGTCTGCTTGTCTTCAGCAAACTGTTTGTGGGCTTTTGTTGTGCATCATCCTTAGGAGAGGCTTCCTTGTGGGATGACTGCCATGCAGACCAATTTGATGCAGTGTGCGATGTATGGCCTGAGTACTGACAGGCTGACCCCCCACCTCTTCAACCTCTGCAGCAATGCTGGCAGCACTCATACATCTATTTCCCAAAGACAACCTCTGGATATGAAGCTGAGCATGTGCACTCAACTTCTTTGGTCAACCATGGTGAGGCCTGTTCTGAGTGGAACATGTCCTGTTAAACCGCTGTATGGTCTTGGCCACCATACTGCAGCTCAGTTTCAAGGTCTTGGCAATCTTCTTATAGCCTAGGCCATCTTTATGTAGAGCAACAATTCTTTTTTTCAGATACTCAGAGAGTTCTTTGCCATGAGGTGTTGAACTTCCAGTGGCCAGTATGAGAGAGTGAGAGCGATAACACCAAATTTAACACACCTGCTCCCCATTCACACTTGAGACCTTGTAACAATAACGAGTCACATGACAAAGAGGAGAGAAAATGGCTAATTGGGCCCAATTTTGACATTTTCACTTAGGGGTGTACTCACTTTTATTGGTTTAGACCCGAATGGCTGTGTGTTGAGTTATTTTGAGGGGACAGCAAATTTACATTGTTATTGCTCTCCTGCACCATGTCTACAGCCTCTGACCATCTCCTCTTGCACCAAGTCTGCGGCCTTTGACCATCTCCCCCTGCACCATGTCCGCAGCTGCTGGTATCTCTTCCTGCACCATGTCCGCAGCCTCTGACATGTCCTCCTGCACCATGTCCGCACCCTCTGACCACTATGTTGATGAGCTCCGTTCTACTGTTTTTTGGTTTTTTTTTGATAGTGTGTACAATGTTTCCAGGTTGATTCAGAACAGTTGAGTTTTTAAGAAGTAGACAATACTTGTGCATTTCAGGATACTTGCATTGGTTACTTTGGACTTACAATGTTGATATGTACTCTTTTCTTCATTCTTGGTGCACAAGTACAGTATGACTAAGTAAAACTGGGTTAAAAGGAATGTATAACAGTTTTGTATATATTTTTATATTCAGTGAGTGCGGTCGGTATCTGAGCGTTTTTTTTGCCTCCTTTTATGTGTTTTCCACGCCCTCCTTATATTAGGTAGTATGTTGTAAATACGAATGACACTTACTTATGACAGTTAATGACTCAGAGGAGTAAATTATAGAGCTCCATTGAATATTACAGTCAGAGACAGTGGGGGTCATTTACAATAGCGCCAATTAGCGCTAATTAGTGCTCAAATTACTGCAATTGTGGTAATTAGTGCTAAAACAGAATTCACTATAGCGCTGGTGAAAAAATACTCTCAAAATCAAATTTACTATAGCTCCCAGAAAACAGATAGCACCCAAACCCTAATGCCCCGTACACACAGTCGAATTTTCCGATGGAAAATGTGCGATCGGAGCGTGTTGTCAGAAAATCCGACCATGTGTGGGCTCCATCGGACTTTTTCCATCGGATTTTCCGACACACAAAGTTTGAGAGCAGGCTATAAAATTTTCCGACAACAAAATCCAATTGCATCAATTCCAACTGTGTGTGGACATTTCCGACGCACAAAGTGCCACGCATGCTCAGAAGAAATTCCGAGACGGAACTGCTCGGTCTGGTAAAATTAGCGTTCGGAATGGATAGAGCACTTTCGTCAGGCTGCAATGTTGAAAATGGTTTCATACAGCGCACTCTCTTCTTCTTTATAATGCTAGAAGAATGAAGTAGTTTTGCTGCTCATATTCACACAGAGTTCTTACAAACTTATTTATTTATTATTTATCTGGATTCCCTCAATATAATTTGATTTGTCACATCTGACAAAATTTTTTTTAGTTTTTTTATTTTTGTTTTGTATTTTTTTCAAGGCTGATTATTTTTTGGTTTTGTATTTATTTCAAGGCTGATGTTTTTTTTTTTTTGTTTTTTTTTTTTACTCCAGAATATTTTTGTGTGTGTTTTGTGTGTCAAGTTACCACAACACCATTATTATCTTGTGTTATTTAATCTCAAGGAGATTGCTTGGTGTTGGTGTCTCTTGTTAATTTCACATTGTATTTTTGAAATGTACCTGCCTCCTCACAAACAAACTGTCCTTTTTGAAAGGAAACACACATAGGCGAGTATAATTGAAACAAAAATTCCTTTATTAAGGGCTCAGAACCAAACAAAGAGGGAGGCAATGCTGGAGAAACAGCAGAAATTGGAGAAGCCTTGGACACCCAGGGCACACATCAATTCTTTTACAGCAAAATTGGTGGCCTGAGGAGTCCATATATAAGGGAGTGCAGTCTGGTCCAGAAGTCCCAGAGATCCGGAAAGCAGCAGATGACATCTGTGTCCCCAGGCTGTGGTACTACAAGAGGCTGCATATTTTGCCAGACCAGACTGAACCCAGGTCATCACTCTCTGGTCTTCCTTCCATGCTTCCTTCCAACGCTGTGGCTCTGGTGTTGGAGATGTGGCAGGAGGAGGAGTAGGACCTGGAGGAGGAGGAGGAGGAGTAGGACCTGGAGGGGGAGGAGGACTATGTGTGAAGTCACAAATGTGGGTTGCACATGTGAGTTGGACCCTCAACCCCTTATTTAGAGCTTCCAAAATTAAAAAACTCACACAGGAATCGTTGGCCCTCCTCCATCTGCATCATTTTGCATGCAGTTATGCCAGCAAAGTCCTCCTCCACACTGTGGGGTGTTCTGAGGGCCTCTGTAGCCTTCCAAAAGAGGCCTATTGCTGCCTCCTCCAGGTTACTCCTCTTCCTGCCACTTTGTCTTTGAAGGTGTAGGGGAGGGACCTGGGTATCAGGCAGCCTGCTTGGCCCGGCCACCTCCTGGCTGAGACTTCCCTGTGTATGAAAAAGGGACATGGTTTTAGTTTTTGCTTCATCAATCATAATCATAAATTAGTACTCCTAACTAACATCTACTTAACATCATTGATTGGACAACCAGAAATATTTAGAAGAATGCTATACCTGGCTCAATCTGGGCTCCTCCACATGTTGCTGCCTAGAAGGCCCAGGTTGGGCATCAGAAGCCTCAGCTGGGGGGAAGGAAGCGTGGAAGGAAGAGTGGAGAGTGATGACCTGGGTTCAGTCTGACCTGCCAGAAAATGCAGCCTGTCATAGTACCACAGCCTGGGGACATAAATGTCATCTGCAGCTCCTGATCTCTGGGAATCCTGGACCTTCTTGTGCTCCTTAGATAAATGCTCCTCAGGCCACCATTTAGGATCTTCAAATAGGTGATGTCTGCCGTGGGGATCACCGTCTTCACAAATTCCAACAAATTATCCAGTGCTGCCTTCCTCTTTGTTTGGTTCTTATAATCAGGCTGGTTTATCTGCCATAGACAAGGCAGCTCCCTGAACATATCTATGAAGATTGGCATAAAGTCCTGATCCTTCAAGATATCCATTTTCACTGCAAGACACAACACAAGACAAACCCTAATGTCAGCCTAAAGTCTTCTAAACTTGTGCAAATACAGGCCTCAATCTAGAAGCAGTATAGGCCCAAGTTTGGATCTTACCTTCGTTATCACGATCGGCGCCTCCGATACTCCTTCCTCTGCTCACAGATCGTACGTATTACGCACGCGTGTTACGCACGCGTGTTACACTGCGCACGCGTGTTATACTGCGCATGCGTCAAACTCCGCCCGCCCCTGACGTTCTTTCTAGTCTATTCCCCGCCCCTTCTCGTTCAGCGCAGTGGGGGAAGAGCACATGGCGGAGACAGAGCAGGTGTCTGTTAATTACAGCAACAAGGAGGAGGAGGAAAGCCTGGAGCTTGAAACGTCCTGATTCAGAAGGAGAGGATTTAAGGCATCAAATATGTCCTTTGGGGAGATGTTGGAGATGGTGGACATCCTGAAGAAGGCCGACTATGACGAGGAGTATGGACCTTACCCCAACCCCAATGTCCGAAAGGCCAAGATCATGGCGAAAGTGGTCAAGAGTCTGCACCGGAATTTCGGGGTACGATGATCGAAAGATCAGCTCAGGAAGCGGTGGTCGGACATCAAATTAAGAGAGCATGAGCAGTACAGAAAGATCCAGAGAGTGCTGCAAAAAAGTAAGTAATTGTCCTGTGTTCCTATTCTTTATGTTTATTACATTCGTGCTGCTCCATGTGCTTTTCTTAACTGTTGTCCAGTTTAAAATGTCAACTTTCATGTTCATGGGCACATTATTTGTTCATAGAAAACATTGTTCGGTCAGCCAAGAAAACACCATTGTTTTGGCCATATGCATTTGCCAACATTTTATGGCCTACTTGTCAGAAAATAATTTGGTTGTGTAGATGGGTTTGTAACTAGAATGTAATGCAAACTAGATTCTGTGTAAGGAGAGGACACTCAGCAGTTTTCATATCTGGACACTGGAGCACTAGTGTGGGACACAAGAACACACTTTTTATTCTTTTTATTAGGGGGCCCACACAGGTGCTCCAGTGTATACTATAGGGGTGACTCCATCCATGAAGCTTGTACTAAACAGGTAAAGTATTGAAGCTTGACAAAGGACAATAAAAATTCTACATCTTGGAACTCTGCCAAAACAGACAATTGTACCCCACTTCCAAGCAATGTTTCATATTCCTATTTCTGCCATCAAATATCTGTGTGCTAAGTATACCTATTTTTTTTACATAGGGTAGAAAAGACTCGGAGGACACCCCTCATCCGAGGAGACCAGAGACCCCCACCTCATGAAGAAGTGGAGACCCACCAAAGCCAACAGGAGGAGGAGGAGGAGGAGGAAGGAGATGTGGTGGAACTAGTCACCACAACAGGTGAGTGTCTGCGACCACAGGCTCAGGTAAGAGATGGATGCCGGCATATTTATAATACATGGTGTGTTTTTGTTTCTATCTTTTTAGGTGATCGTGATGTTGTGGCTCCAGATCATTTCACCTCAGAAAGTGCACAGATCCTGATTGGGGAGATCATGGGGTGTAATAGGGACTTGGAAAACATCCAGAAAAGCATCAATGATGTTCAAAAAAATGAAGAACATCATTGATGTTTTAGGGAGAGTTTAAAACCCCTCAAAATCCCTTTTTTGGGGGCTTTTTGTGAGCTAAAAATTGTTACCATTTTTTGACATATTTGCGAAAAGCCAAATTTTGAAGATGCGCACAGTGTGTCAACATGTGCTATCTGCCATCATGGGAGAACAATGTATGCGTTTTGGGGGTGCAACCCCTTCCTCAATAATAGCTGTGAGGAAGGGGTTGCACCCACAAAACACATCCCTTGATCCCCCATGATGGCAGCTAGCACATGTTGACATTTGGCAATTGGTGTGCATCTTCAAAATTTGGCTTTTCTTGGGGTGACTTTACCCCATCTGAACGCAATATCAAACACAGTTTGTAAATACTCATGTTTGATATTGCCTTCAAGTTCTACCAAATGTGAACTTTGTAAGTTCAAGATTTGTGTCTTTCTTGTTGGTTTTAAACATGCCTGTTTTATCTTAAATGGACATTTCTACTTTTTCTAATGTGACCCCAAAAATTGTTATACAACAAACATGTTGGTTTGTTTTAAAAAACCTTTTCTAAATGCACATGTGATTGTGCTGGTATTAAAAAGATTGTTAATCAAGAATGTGTGGATTATTGTTTCAACGCTCCAAAACGTTTGTTGTGCTCTAATTGGTGTTTTCTGTGACAATGGGGGTTATTTCCTAAGGGAAAATCCACTTTGCACTACAAGTGCAGTTTCAACTGCACTTGTAGTGCAAAGTGTCTTTGCCTTTAGTAAATAACACCCAACAATGCTTTGTAATGTTACACAATCATGCCATTTTCAGGACTCACCACATTTCTGTCAGGGTCAGCTAAAAGTAACACAAGCAGTAAATGTCACCAAAGATTTTAGTAGTTAAATTTTTTTTTTTATTTGAAAAAGGTTTCAGACATTGTCTGGCATATTGATAGCCCCCCTACCCGCAAAGTATTCAAGGTATCGTAGCCGGACATCATGGGCACTCAGGGGGGACAAGCCAGGACGGCCACTTTCAAGCGCCATCAGGGTTGGTTCATTTTGAATTCCAGCCTCAGGCCCAACTGAGCCAGCATAGTTGGCAGAATGTTGCCGTAAAAATTTGTGTAGAACACAGCACGCCAGGATGATATGATTCAGTTTGTACTCCGCCATGTGTATGGGTGTAAGAAATAGGCGGAACTGGCTGGCCATGATTCCAAACATGTTCTCCACCACTTTTCTGGCCCTGGCCAGCCGGTAATTAAAAACCCTCTGGTCCGGGGTGAGGGCCCTCATCGGGAATGGCCACATAAGATGGTCCCCCAGCGCAAATGCTTCATCCACAACGAAGACGAATGGGAGTCCTTCCACATTGTCTTCTGGAGGTGGCAAGTCCAAGCTGCCATTCTGGAGACGCCTGTAGAACTCCGTCTGGGCGATGACTCCACCATTGGACATCCGGCCATTCTTCCCCACGTCCACATACAGGAACTCGTAAGTAGCTGACACCACCGCCAACATCACAATACTATTGAACCCCTTATAGTTGAAATAGTATGACCCCGAGTTGGGTGGTGGGACGATGTGGACGTGTTTCCCATCAATTGCCCCTCCGCAGTTAGGACAAAGTGGCTAAGTGGGAGGCCACAGTCTGCCATTCCTGTGGCATGGAAGGAAACTGTGGAGTCAAACAACAACAAAAAATTGTCATTTTGCACATAAACAGGGAAAGCAGATTAGACACAAGCATTCTTGGCCAACATCAAGATAACATTTATTTGAGGGAGTTTTTAAAGACCAAAGTATAAGGTACACCTATCAGATTCCCCCTCCCCCCCTCTCATGGGCCATTTCTAACATTTTAGTGGGGGGAGCTCTTGGACAGGTAACCCTCTCCATTTCATTGAGAGATGAATGCCTAAATAATGGGTATTCCTTTGGCCAGCCCCTCCTTAGTTACACTATTGGCAGCCCACTGGACAGGTAAGAAGTGCCATAATACAAAGATATAAATACACACTGTACACATTTGAGCACATTTGGAAATTCGGCTATTACCTATCAAGAAAATAATAGGATACAAAAACTTTAAACAGTACCATTTGAAAGTATACAGGCAGGCCCTTGCACTACATGCTTTGGGGAATTCATCCATACATCTGACCACAAAAGAGATGGGTATAGTGTGTATGGGTTTGGCAAAGTCAGCAGATAGATGATTGAGGATAGATAGAGAATTGGTATCAGCTGACTTAGCAGTGGGGGGAGGGAGGGTTCCAAATGATTTGGGGACCCCCAAAAAAAAGCCTCTGGCACTCTGCCTGAATTTAAAGCACAAATCACATTTTAAAACATTTTAGGGGGTATTTAGGGTAAAGCACTACTATGGAGCTGATAAAATACATTGTTAAGTGACTACATGAGGTGAATATAGGGCCAGGAGACCATGCTGGGGAGGTAAGTGAAGGCAAATATGTATAAAGGACAAAAAAAAATAACAGAAAAATCAAGCATGCATGAAGACAAAGGGGACATTCACAGCATATTACAATCATGGTAATTAGGGAATGAGGAAAGAAATGCAATATATTATCAAACATTAAATACAATAAAATGTGATGTTAAAGGATACAAATCTTACCTTCATATACTCCTTCTGCAGGACCTGGATGATGGCAGAACAGGTCTCTGGGATAATGATCCCCAGAGCCTGGGGGGAGATGCCTGTCGAGAACTTCAAGTCCTGCAGGCTTCTCCCCGTCGCCAAGTACCGCAGGGTGGCGACGAGCCTCTGCTCTGGAGTGATGGCTTGCCTCATGCAGGTATCCTGCCTGCTAATTTAAGAGGTCAGCAAAGCCAACAAATGGTGAAATACGGGGTCCGTCATCCGGAGAAAGTTCCTGAAATCATCAGGATTATTCTCACGGATCTCACGGAGCAAAGGCATATGAGAGAACTGGTCACGCTGAAGCAACCAATTCTTGGTCCATGAACTCCTCCCCACCCTGTTCATGGACTGGACTTGTGTCAAGGTAACCAATAAAAAAGGGAATTGCCATCCAGCTAGATCATATATGTTGCCAACATCCCAGGATCGAATGTATGAAAAATTACCCCAAGAAGGATTTATGGGACTTTACCGGCAAGTACAGTACGTAGTATAAAAATATAATTTTATTCAGTAGAAAACAATATTATACAAAATGTGAGTATTATAACAAATATATAACAAGAAAATCACAAATGATGAATAAAAAGCTTAAAAATCTGTACTGATATGCAAGAGGTGAAGCTGCGTTGTATAGTCTTCCACGAAGGCTTTACGCGTTTCGGGACTGAACAGACCGTCCCTTCATCAGGGGAAAATCGTGGGACAGAAACCTACTGTGTAGTAGAATACAAATTAGGAAAAAATACAAAAAGTACAAAAAAAAAAAACGAAAACAAAATGACATTAGCCTAGTATTGCATAAAGAACATCAGGTCTTGTAATCACAAACAGAAGAAGCAGCCTACCCAAACATATCAGTGTTGGAGTACCCATCGCCAGAGTCACGGCGGCGAAAATGTCAGAAAACACCCACGGATCCAAAAGACAAGGGAGCCGGGGTGTGTGGCTGGCCCCACTCTATCCACACTGATTCGCCCCGAAAAACAAGACACCAGATGACACAGCCCGTTTAAAGGGAAGCTGCGACAAGGCGCAGATCCAAATGGATATCTAAAAAATAAACATGTATATAATTAAATTAAGAATATCTGTGTCAGACAGACAGTCCAGCAATCATAGTAAAATAAACTGCTGGTGTCGTACCTGAGTGTCCACAGATGTACATTAATGGATCCAGGGGGAGTAAGGAAGAGGAAAAATCATACAAATGTTGGATATAATAATGATAGATGACTAGGTGACTCTTCACACCAGCAGAGTCTTAAAATGAAAAGAGACAGTGATGTGTAAGCGGGCATCAATAAAAGTGCTTTGAGAGCAAGAGATTTCTACAAAAAGCAAGGAAAGCACTTACATGAGGGTGTGGAGCTTCTTCCTACTGAGCACTAGGTACTAGTGCCGACTCGTCCAGACAGTCCTCCGCCGTGCGGAGCAATGGTGAAATGACACCAGTCAGCACGGTGCTTAAAGAGAGCTTAAAGGGGCGGAGTCAGACGTGGCACCGTATTGAACGTACGGTGTCATCACGTCATTCAATGCAATAGGCAGGGGAGAAAGGAAAGAACCTCAAAGTGAGAGTGATTGCGCAGCGGCACCGAGCTCACTGTGGCGTCCCTATGCACGCACCCCACATAGGGACAGAGCAGACAAAACTGACAGGAGGCTCCGCCCACTGGGACATGAGAGGAGGCTAGGCGTCACTGATGGTCTCCTAGCAACCAGGGCAACGAAGCAAAGCAATGACGGGACAGCAGGACAGAGGCTCATGGTGTGGGTATTATGTGATGCAGCTTAGACCGATTCTCCACGGTGCTATATAGATAAAGCGGACAGCAAAAATTAATTAAAAGAATAAAAAAGAAATCCCATCATATATCCTAGCTGGGAACGGGGGCAAAGTGTCACGGGTGCCAGATAAACGGGGGGGGGGGGACCCCGATCCACCACTGCATGGCTCCCCCCACAGGAGAGGACCTGAGAGGGGAGTCATGCAACGACGGCCCACCGACGCAGGAAGGCAGCCAAGCAAACGGCCGATGCTGAAACAGCCTCGAAGACGCTCACAAGGATGCCAGGAACGGAAGCCCCCCAAGAGACTAATAAGTCCCGGAGGGCCCCCTGCGCCGGGAGGGACAGAACGGGGTCAGCAGATATAACTGGACATTGGTAAGTCCACAGTATAGGGTTAAAAACAAAGAGCTGCGCTTAGAACAATAGGTTAGGTATGCTGCCTCCCTTAAAAGAGCTTCCCTAGGGATTCTCTATTGACTAGAAATATATATAACAAGGGTTGTGGCGCTTCCTATGGGGTACTAGATGGGAAGGGTGGTTGTGGTGTACACGGGTAGTTACCCTCAATAAATCCTAATGGAGGTACCTGGTGGCTACCAGGGAAAAGCTTTGTTACCGTAAGGGTATATATGTCTGTACCTGCACATACACACACATATATCCACATGCCCCCACATATATCAACAGAGATAATGTCTCCAATGGTGGTTCATTCAGACCTTATTTTAAGGGGTGTGGGCTGAGGCCCCTATAGCTGTGATACATATGCCACCACTAGGTGAGATACCTATACCATATGTGTGTAACCTTATGTGCGCTCTGCTGCCAAAATAATCCAAACACTCTACTGCCCGTGCAAAGTAAACATCCATAAAAATATGTTACCAAAACATTACATATTGTAATCAAAATTAGTGCAAATAAACATATTGTGATCAAAATAAGTGCAAAGAAAACCAGTATTAACAGTTTTTCAGTGATTATAGTCCTTAAGGAAAAAACTTGTTCAAATCCAGTGTTCCAAACAATTTCGTGACTTGAGTGCTCTCAGATAATTCCTGTGACTTTTGTGCGCCCCCTTGCGGATCCCCACTCACCAGATCCAATAACCCCGAAGAGGGGCAACCAGCATAAGATGTCTCAGTCACGGTCTCTTCTCCACGCTAATCGAGCGGACTATACAGGATGATTTCCGTTGGTTTTCCCAATAGATTCCCGGGACCTCCTGTTTCAGATGGAACTGGTAGTATGGGGTATTCCAATCACAATTTTCTCTCCCCCACCGTCCTCCCGGGTATCCAGGTAACTTCCTACTATTGGGTAGAATGTTCACAATGGCTCCCTCATGGAAAGAAAAAATAGGAAGCTTCCATGGTGTAGTATGTATGAAGGCTTTTATTCAAAAAAACTCCATCAGCAAGCAGCGGAGTAAAATATATTAAGCAAACTAATAAACATAAAAACAAACTTAAAAACAATAGGCTAGCTCAAAAAGGAGCCTGAGAGCAGACCCGTAGCGGTGTGAAGATCGCGTGCCGCTGGTTGGAGCTGTTTGCGCTCCACCTGCGTTCCAGCTAGGGTCCGTAACCGGAAGTGACGTAGCATGCGTGGCGTCGTTGTACACAACCAGACATGGCAAGGGGAGCTCCAACACTAACAGGGCTCAGAAACAGGCAGAATTTACATCATATTAGAGGCTGGGCATGACAGGCAGGCAAGGAATCAATGCTACCAAGAGGTAGTTGCAGCATGATACTGCATATGAAAAACAGAGACAAAAATAAACGTTCAAAATGCATATCAAAGAGACATATCCAAAACAAAAACAAAAAACAAGGGGACAGGGGATGGGGTTTATGGGATGTTATGAGGAGAAAGGGAGAGGAGGCCACTGAGGGGGCTATAGGCCCTTCTCGCATCCTCCTGATGTAAATCCCTCTAGGAATGGCCTATAACTAAGCTGCTCATTTAAGCCCGGGGGGGAGGTGGCAACAAGGTCAGCAATCCAGCAGGCTTCCCGCTGTAGAAGGACCTTGTTCCAATTCCCGCCCCTGGGGTTAGGGTGGATTCTGTCCAGGATCAAAAATTGAATTCCTGCGAAAATCCCATGATGTTCGTTGATAACGTGCCTTCCCAGAGGGAGGTCTGGGTTTGCTTTTTTCATAGAAGTAATGTGCCTAGAGGTTCGCAGGAAAAACTTTAATTTAGTCTTGCCCATATAGAATCGTTGGCTCTGGCAGGTAAGAAGGTATATTACCCCCTCGGTCTTACAGTTAAAAAAGTGATGGGGTATATATGGTTGTCCATTGGGGAGAATGATGTTTTTACTCATATTTATGTATCTGCATATAGGACAGCCCCCACAGGTAAACGTTCCAAATCTTTTACATGGATCGTTCCGAAATTCGCCCACAAATTCACTGTGAACTAATTGGTCCCTTAGTGAACTAGTGCGTCGGTAGGTAATAGCGGGTCGTGCAGATAAATGTGGGCGTAAGGTAGGATCAGCATACAAAATATGCCAAAACCTATTAAGAATGGATTTAATGGATTTATGTTGATTGTTGAACCTCGTAATCATCCTGACTGTGGCGCAGTTGTCAATTTTCCTTCGATGGCTAAATAGTAGTTCGCTTCTGGTGTGTCCATTGGATCTCTTGAATGCCTTTTTCAAGGTGGAATGCGAGTATCCCCTAAGGAGAAGTCTATCTCTCAGTGCGGATGCTTCACGTAGATATGATTCTTGGTCAGAGCAATTCCGCTTCAACCTAAGATACTGGCTGTAGGGGATTGCACAGAGAAGGGGCTGAGGGTGGGCACTAGAGGCGTGCAAGATGGTGTTGCCTGCCGTGGGTTTACGAAAAAGACCACTCGATAGGCTGCCATCTTCATTTTTCCTGATAATAGTGTCCAGGAAAGAGATACTAGTCTCACTGTAAGTAAACGTAAACTTTAGGTTTAGAGTATTCTGTTGCATGAGATTGATGCATTCCTCCAGCTCCCTCTCCGAGCCTTCCCACAACACCAGAATGTCGTCGATGTATCGGAACCAAGCCGCTACATGTTGTGTATGGGATCGGAAGGACTCATCACACAGAAAAGACTTCTCCCACTTCTCCAGGTACAGATTAGCGTACGATGGGGCACAAGAGGTCCCCATCGCCACGCCCTGTACCTGGAGGAAGTGGGAGCCATCGAAGGAGAAGACGTTGTGATGGAGAATGAACTCCAATGCCATGATAATAAATTCACATAGTTTCTTATCATCTCTATGCGTCTGCGCAATGACACGTCTGATTACGGCCAAGCCTAATGCCCCATACACACGGTCGGATTTTCCGATGGAAAATGTGCGATCGGAGCGTGTTGTCGGAAATTCCGACCGTGTGTGGGCTCCATCGGACATTTTCCATCAGATTTTCCGACACACGAAGTTGGAGAGCAGGAGATAAAATTTTCCGACAACAAAATCCGTTGTCGGAAATTCCGATCGTGTGTACACAAATCCGACGGACAAAGTGCCACGCATGCTCAGAATAAATAAAGAGATGAAAGCTATTGGCCACTGCCCTGTTTATAGTCCCGACGTACGTGTTTTAAGTCACCGCGTTCAGAATGATCGGATTTTCCGACAACTTTGTGCGACCGTGTGTAGACAAAACAAGTTTGAGCCAACATCCGTCAGAAAAAATCCTAGGATTTTGTTGTCGGAATGTCCGAACAAAGTCCGACCGTGTGTACGCCCTATAACTGGTGAGGGATGGAACTGTACAGAGCTTCTATGTCGATAGCCACCAACAGAGACCGCTGTGAAACATGAAGCCCTTCTAAACTTTGTAGAAGATGAATAGTGTCCCGTACAAAAGAGGGTAGATTCTCAACAAAGGGTTTGAGGTAAGTATCGACATACAGGCTAAGGTGTTCAGTAAGGGCCCCATTGCCCGATAGGATTGGTCTCCCTGGTGGGACCAACAAATTTTTATGGACCTTGGGTACATCCCCTGGTTCGGTTCGCACCAGAACCTGCGAATGGACCGAAAGTTTGCACGAACTTTACAACCCCATTAAAGTCTATGGGACTCGAACGTTTGAAATCAAAAGTGCTAATTTTAAAGGCTAATATGAAGGTTATTGTCCTAAAAAGGGTTTGGGGTCCCGGGTCCTGCCCCAGGGGACATGTATCAATGCAAAATAAAGTTTTGAAAACGGATGTTTTTTCGGGAGCAGTGATTTTAATTATGCTTAAAGTGAAAAAAAAAGTGAAATACTCCTTTAAATTTCATACCTGGGGGAATCTATAGTATGCCTGTAAAGTGGCGCGTGTTTCCCGTGCTTAGAACAGTCCCTGCACAAAATGACATTTTTAAAGGAATAAAAGTAATTTAAAACTGCTTATGGCTTTAATGTAATGTCGGGTCCCGGCAATATGGATGAAAATCAGTGAGACAAACGGCATGGGTACCCCCCACCCCCCAGTCCATTACCAGGCCCTTTGGGCCTTGTATGGGTATTAAGGGGAACCCCGCACCCAAATTAAAAAAAGGAAAGACGTGGGGCCCCCAGGCCCTATATACTCTGAAGAGCAGTATACAGGCGGTGCAAACAAGACAGGGACTGTAGGTTTATTGTTAAGTAGAATCTGTTTGTAATTTTGAACTGGTACATTTTTTAAGTGTAGCTCCAGCCAAAAAATCTATTTTTAAGCTTTTTGGAAAACATAGGGAAGGGTTATCACCCCTATAACATTTGTTTTGCTGTCTGTGCACCTCTTCAGAAGATTTCACCTCACTTTCTGTCCCAAAGACAAATGTTTTTTGAAAATTTGGGGTTTTTAGTGAAACGAGGATTGGTAATAAAGCATCAGTGAAGAGGATATACGTTTTTTCCCATATTAACTCTTACAGGAAAGAATTTCCCTTCCTAGGGGTAGATTTCATCTCACTTCCTGTTGTCTCCTTCCATTTGCAAGTAGGAGTCGTTTGTAAGTTGGATGTTTGAAAGTAGGGGCCTGCCCTATATACTCTGCAGAAATTGGGGCCTTAGGTGTTGGGGTTGCCATAACACTGTAAGCCCTCACAGTTACTCTTGGTGGACACAGGAAGGGGCCCTGCTGTGAAATATTAGATCAAGAATTGTAATTACATGTCCCTGTTGAACAGGGGCAGAAAAATTGGGCCTTAGGCACTGGTGCCACAACACTGCAACCTCTCACAGATGCTATAGTTGGAGCACAGGAATGAGCCCTGCTGCAAAGTATTGCATCAAAAATTGTAATTACACGCCCCTGTTAAACAGGGGCTAAAAATTTGGGCCTTGGGCACTGGTGCTGGTGCCACAACAATGAAACCCCTCACAGATACTCTAGTTGGAGAGCAGGAATGAGCCCTGCTGCAAAGTATTGTATCAAAAATTGTAATTACACGCCCCTGTTAAACAGGGGCAGAAAAATTGCCACAACACTGCAACCCCCTCACAGATGGTATAGTTGGAGAGCAGGAATGAGCCCTGCTGCAAAGTATTGCATCAAAAATTGTAATTATACGCCCCTGTTAAACAGGGGCTGAAAAATTGGGCCTTGGGCACTGGTGCTGGTGCCACAACACTGCAACCCCTCACAGATACTATAGTTGGAACGCAGGAATGAGCCCTGCTGCAAAGTATTGCATCAAAAATTGTAATTACACGCCCCTGTTTAACAGGGGCAGAAAAATTGGGCCTTGGCCACTGGTGGCGGTGCCCAGAACCAAAAATGTTCTTACCAGCTATCAGCATGAAAATTGAGGAGGAAGAGGATTGTGACTCAGCATAACAGGATAGTCACTCAGCATCAGCATAGGCAGTCTTGAAGGGATCTCACATTTAAAAACAAAATCAATCGGTTACATCAGCATCAGGTGCTTGGTAGCTGGTGATCCAAGACTGATTCATTTTTATGGAGGTCAGCCGATCGACCGGTTCGGTGGACAGGCACACCCTGTGATCGGTTACAAAGCCTCCAGCAGCACTGAATGTGCGTTCTGAAAGAATGATGGATGCAGGACAGGCCATTAGCTCAATTGCATGCTGTGCAAGCTCTGGCCAGTGATCCATCCTCAAGACCCAGTAACCCAGAGGATTTTCGGTGGGAAAGGTGTCCAAGTCTGATCTTGCCCCTAGGTAATCCTGCACCATGTGAATCAGACGCTGGCGATGGTTGCTGGAACCAGAAAAAAAAATTGTCTGAACGCATCGGTCAGATGGCCACCTTCTCCACCGCTCCTTCTGTGACTGACCGAAGTCTTAGCAACACGTTGTCCAGGAGGACCAGGAAATTGTAACCTCCCAGGCTCTGGAAACGCGTTGCACAAACCTTTCTGCAAGGCCTCCCGAAGATGTTTCATCCTCTGCTCTCTCTGTGACGGCAAGATAAGGTCTGCAACCTTACCCTTGTAACGTGGGTCAAGGAGGGGTAAACGAGAAATCCTGGAAAGCCGCACTCAAAAGTAATATTCCATCTTTATTTAAATATGATCATAAAAATACATGTCACAGCATCACAAAGCAGGAAACTGACGTGTTTCACACTGTAGTCAGTGCTTAATCATAGCTCATGATTAAGCACTGACTACAGTGTGAAACGCGTCAGTTTCCGCCTTTGTGATGCTGTGGCATGTATTTTTATGATCATATTTAAATACATTTTGAAGATTAGAGAAAATGGAGAAAATGTTTGTTCCTCACAGACCTCTTTCAGAGCGGTGATATTTTTCTCTCTCTGCTACTTCTGGACGTGGGTCAAGGAGGGTTGCCAGCCAGTAATTATCCCTCCCCTTGATACCATGAATACAAGGATTTTTCTGCAGGCTTTGCAGGATCAGGGAGGCCATGCAGCATAGGTTTGCTGAGGCATTCGGTCCAGAGTCCTCTGGGTCACTAAGGATGACATGATCCGCAGCCACCTCCTCCCAGCCACGTACAAGTCCATGGGTTTCTTTGGACTGTAAATGATCCCTTGAAGACTGCTGCTGATGCTGAGTGTCAGGCTCCACTCCCATGCTGACACAATCTTCCTCCTCTTCCTGCGTGATCGGCAGGCACGCAGGAACACTGTCTGGATAAAGGGGGCCTTGAGAGGTAAGGAAGTCCTCCTCTTCCTCCCTCTGTTCTGCCTCAAGTGCCCTGTCCATTATTCCACGCAGCGTGTGCTCCAGCAGGTGGACAAGAGGGACAGTGTCACTGATGCATGCACTGTCACTGCTCACCATCCTCGTGGCCTCCTCAAATGGTGACAGGACAGTGCATGCATCCCTGATCATAGCCCACTGGCGTGGGGAAAAAAAACAAGGTCCCCTGACCCTGTCCTGGTGCCATAGTCGCATAGGTACTCATTGATGGCCCTCTGCTGCGTGTGCAGCCACTGCAGCATGGCCAACGTTGAGTTCCACCTGGTGGGCATGTCACAGATTAGGCAGTTCTTGGGCAGGTTAAATTCCTTTTGGATGTCAGCCAGCTGAGCACTGGCATTATATGACTTGCGGAAATGCACACAGACTTTCCTGGCCTGCCTCGAGACATCTTGAAAGCCTGGCTACCTGCCCAAGAACCGCTGCACCACCAAGTTAAGGACGTGAGCCAAACAGGGCACATGGATCAGTTGTCCCTGTCAGAGGGCGGAGAGGAGTTTGGTGCCATTGTCGCAAACCATCATACCTGCCTTAAGCTGGCATGGCGTCAACCACCTCTGAACCTGCCCCTGCAGAGCTGACAGAATCTCTGCCCCAGTGTGGCTCCTGTCCCCCAAGCACACCAGCTCAAGCACCGCATGGCATCTTTTTGCCTGTGTGCTTGCGTAGCCCCTTGAACACCTACGGAGCACCGCTGGTTCCAAGGACAAATCAGCACAGGAAGAGGCCATGGAGGAAGAAGAAGAGGAGGGGGTGGAGGAGAGAGGTGTGGCAGAATCACCACTAGTAGAATTTTGGAGGCGTGGTGGCGGAACAACCTCCAACACTACTGCACCCTGTCCTGCATCCTTCCCAGCTGCCAGAAGAGTCACCCAGTGCGCGGTGAAAGATAGGTAACGTCCCTGTCCTTGCCTGCTGGACCATGAATCAGAGGTAATATACACCTTACCGCTGACCGCCCTGTCCAGTGAGGCCAAGACATTGCCTTCCACATGCTGGTAGACAGCCGGAATCGCCTTCCGTGAGAAAAAGTGGCGTTTGGGAACCTGCCACTGAAGAATTGCACATTCCACAAACTCACGGAAGGGGGCAGATTCTACCAACTGAAAAGGCAGCAGTTGAAGTGCTAGCAATTTAGCCAAGCGAGCATTCAACCGTTGGGCATGTGGATGGCTGGGAGCGAACTTCTTTCGGCGGTGCAGCAGCTGGGGCAGAGAAATTTGCCTGGTACAATCTGACATTGGTGTACTGATAGCAGATTGCCCGCAAGTACTTGGCTGTGACACACCTAATTCTACACCTTCATTCCTCTCAGTGCAGGTTTCAGAGAGGACTAAAGGTATAGTGGGGTTGGAGATCCCAGCTGATGAGGAGCAAGGAGAGGTCTGCTTTGTTCTTTGGTGTGGGTCTTTTAGGTACGCTTGCCAATGAACTGCATGGCATGTCGACATATGTCTGGTCAAGCATGTGGTGCCCAAGCGGGTGATGTTTTGGCCACGTGAGATACGCTTGAGACATATGTTGCAAATAGCAGCGGTGGGATCTGATGCACTTGTCTCAAAAAAGGCCCACACCAAAGAACTTTTGGAATAACGTGCAAAGACAGCAGCACCCTGCACATGCAGAGCTCTGCGGTGTGATGCAGTCGGTGTGCTACCCTTAAGCTGGCCCCTGGAGGGCATCCTGCCTCATTGGAGATGTGCCTCCTCCTCCTGCTCCTTCTCCTCCTCTCTCCTATCAGGCGCCCATGTGGCGTCAGTGACCTCATCATCCCCTCCCTCCTCATCACTGGAGCAAAGCTGGCAGTATGCTGCAGCTGGGGGAACATGACTGCCAGATTGCTGTCCTTCTTGGGCACCCCTCTCTCTGGGCTCACGTTACTGCCTTCCTCTAGCTGGTTACCATCATCGGAGCCTTCAAAACCTGGAGAATGTACCCAACACTGTGGTCAAACAGTTCGGGGGACTCCTCGGGAGGACATGGTGGGGCTAGGGAAGGAGTGACTGATGCCATTGAGCCGAGGGAAGAGGCCGCATTTGCAGATGCTTTGCCAGACAAAGTACCCTGAGCCTGGGTGAGAGAGGATGAGGAGGATGAGGATGGCTGGGTCATCCACTCTACCAAGTCTTCCGCATGTTGCGGCTCAACACTGCCAGCTGCCGAAAAAAAGGACAAGTGTGTCCCACGGCCACGTGCTGATGAGGATGCATCGTCTCCACGATCAGCACTGTTGCCTCTAGACACAGAGCCTGCTTGCCCTCTTTTATTGGCTTTTGACTGTCTGCCTCTCCTTGTTGGCCTTCCAGACATACTAATGGCCTGCAGTGAGATGTAGCTGCACAAAGCTGGGATGTATATATAAACTGATACTGCAGCTAGCAGAATCAACTGCCTGCCTGTGGTACTAATAGGATCAGAAGAACACCACCAATTTTCTTCAGGTAGCTTTAGGTGCACACTGTGCCGAGGACGCAGTACACTAACTGTAAATACTGTAGCTGCCTGCCTGTGGTACTAATAGGATCAGAAGAACACCACCAATTTTCTTCAGGTAGCTTTAGGTGCACACTGTGCAGAGGACACAATACACTAACTGTAAATACTGTAGCTGCCTGCCTGTGGTATTAATAGGAGCAGAACAACAGCAATTGTCTTCAGGTAGCTTTAGATGCACACTGTGCAGAGGACGCACTACACTAACTTGTAAATACTACAGCTGCCTGCGGTACTAATAGTGTCAGAAGAACACCACCAATTTTCTTTAGGTAGCTTTAGGTGCACACTGTGCAGAGGACGCACTACACTAACTTGTAAATACTGCAGCTGCCTGCAGTACTAATAGGATCAGAAGAACACCACCAATTTTCTTTAGGTAGCTTTAGGTGCACACTGTGCAGAGGACGCACTACACTAACTTGTAAATACTACAGCTGCCTGTAGTACTAATAGGATCAGAAGAACACCACCAATTTTCTTCAGGTAGCTTTAGGTGCACACTGTGCAGAGGACACACTACACTAACTTGTAAATACTGCAGCTGCCTGTGGTACTAATAGGATCAGAAGAACACCACCAATTTTCTTCAGGTAGCTTTAGGTGCACACTGTGCAGAGGATGCACTATACTAACTTGTAAATACTGTAGCTGCCTGTGGTACTAATAGGATCAGAAGAACACCACCAATTTTCTTCAGGTAGTTTTAGGTGCACACTGTGCAGAGGACGCACTACACTAACTTGTAAATACTACAGCTGCCTGCGGTATTAATAGGACCAGAAGAACACCACCAATTTTCTTCTGGTAGCTTTAGGTGCACACTGTGGAGAGGACGCACTACACTAACTTGTAAAAACTGTAGCTAATAGGACTAATAGGATCAGAAGAACACCAGCAATTTTCTTCAGGTAGCTGTAAATACTGTAAAAACACCTGCCTGCCTGTCAGTAGGAGAATAAACGGAACGGATCTAGCTAAACTGAATACAGTGTGTGTGTATATATATATATATATATATATATATATATATATATATATATATACACACACACACACACAACACCTAGGATGCATATATATATACACAATACACTGTAAGTGCAGCTAACTGACTCGCCTGTCTACTCTATTTAACTTAAATCAAATGACACTGTCTCTCTCTCTATCTCTCTCTCAACGTCGGAACACACTACTCAGGGCCGACGTGCAGGCGGCCTTATATAGTGTGGGGCGTGTACTAAACCACCTGAGCCATAATTGGCCAAAGCCAGCCTGGCTTTGGCCAATTACGGCTCTCTGTACAGACAGCGCTGTGATTGGCCAAGCATGTGGGTCATAGTGCATGCTTGGCCAATCATCAGCTAGCAATGCACTGCGATGCTGCAGTGAAATATGGGCCGTGACGCGCCACTCGAATTTGGTGCGAACGGCCCATATAGTTCGCAATTCGCCGAACGGTCGAACATGCGATGTTCGAGTCGAACATGCGATGTTCGAGTCGAACATGGGTTCGACTCGAACTCGAAGCTCATCCCTACTAAAGATACTGTTATCATTACTAAAATCTTGTATATAGTCCCTTATCATCCCCTCCGAGAGCTTGCATACAATTGATGTTAGGCTAACTGGTCTGTAATTTCCAGGGATGTATCTTGGCCCTTTTTTTAAATATTGGTGCTTTTCTCCAATCGGCTGGTACCATTCCAGTCAGTAGACTGTTCGTAAAAATTAGGAACAATGGTCTGGCAATTACTAGGCTGAGTTCCTTAAGGACCCTCGGGTGCAATCCATCTTGTCCCGCTGACTTATTAATGTTACGTTTTTCAAGTCTTTTTCTAATTCTGTCCTCTGTTAACCATGAGGGTGCTTCCTGTAATGTGTCATGAGGATAAACATTGCAGTTTTGGTTACTGAAGCCCCCTGATTCCCTCGTGAAGACTGAGGACAAGAATAAATTCAATATTTTCACTATCTTTCCATCCTTAGTAACCAGATTCCCTTCATCATTCTTTATGGGACCAATATGATCTGACCTCCCTTTCTTACTATTTATGTACTTAAAGAATTTCTTGGGATTTTTTTACTCTCCTCGACTATGCGCCTTTCATGTTCTATCTTAGCCACCCTGATTGCACCCTTACATTTCTTACATTATAGTAAGGTTGAATAAAGACACCAGGCCATCCTGAGTGATTGTGGGTGCCTGTATGTGTCTACCACTGTCCCTATCCCTGTGCATTGTGTCTCATTAAGATCCTCTTCTATTCAGTATTATTTTTTATTTAAGGTTCCCATATAGCTCCATCAATTTATGCAGTGCTCCACACATATATTGCACACTCACATCGGTCTCTACCCTCAAGGAGCCCACAATCCAAGGTCCCCAACTCACATACATATACTAGGGTCAATTTTGGACAGAAGCCAATTAACCTACCAGCATTTCTTTGGATTGTGGGAAGAAACTGGAGTACCCAGAGGAAACCCACGCAGGCACAGGGAGAACATGCAAACTCCAGGCAGGTAGTGTCGTGTTTGGGATACAAACCAGCAAACCTTTTTACTGCTAGGCAAGAGTGTTTCCCACTACACCACATTCTTGTTGCATTCTTTGTAAAGATAGGATGATGATCCCTCAGGCTTGTATTTTTTGAAGGCCTTCTCCTTTGCTTTTATATGCATTTTTACGTTGGAGTTAAGCCACCCAGGACTTTTATTAGCTCTTTTAAATGTATTTCCCATTGTGATGCACTGGCTAATGCTCTTAAAGCATACCCATTTTTCCTCCGTGTTCTTTGTTCCTAAGATTTTTATTATTATTATCTTCTAGCAAGGGTGGTAGTTTAGGGAAGTTGGCTCCTTTGAAATTCAGTGTCTTTGTATTCCCCTTATGTTTTCTATTTGTGTGATGTATACTAAAACGAATTGACCTGTGATCGCTGTTTCCTAAATTGCCCCGTATTTCCACATCCGTGATCAGGTCTGTATTGTTGGTGTGATCTCTATGCTGATGCATTCTTTCATTTGTAAAGAGTGTATATTCCTGATGAACAGGTCTGAGCACTCGAGGCCTACATGAAGAGACAGAATTAATTACACAGGTGGGTGTGTCCAGCTGTGCTAGCAAACATAGCTAGGTTATTTAACCACTTCAGCCCCGGAAGGATTTACCCCCTTCCTGACCAGAGCACTTTTTACAATTTGGCACTGCGTCGCTTTAACTGCTAATTGCGCGGTCATGCAATGCTGTACCCAAACAAAATTTGCAAGGAGTGTATATTCCTGATGAACAGGTCTGAGCACTCGAGGCCTACATGAAGAGACAGAATTAATTACACAGGTGGGTGTGTCCAGCTGTGCTAGCAAACATAGCTAAGTTATTTAACTACTTCAGCCCCGGAAGGATTTACCCCCTTCCTGACCAGAGCACTTTTTACAATTTGGCACTGCGTCACTTTAACTGCTAATTGCGCGGTCATGCAATGCTGTACCCAAACAAAATTTGCATCCTTTTCTTCCCACAAATAGAGCTTTCTTTTGATGGTATTTGATCACCTCTGCGGTTTTTATTCTTTGCGCTATAAACGGAAAAAGACTGAAAATTTTGAGAAAAAAATGACATTTTCTTCTTTTTGTTATAAAAAAAATCCAATAAACTCAATTTTAGTCATACATTTAGACCAAAATGTATTCGGCCACATGTCTTTGGTAAAAAAATGTCAATAAGCGTAAATTTATTGGTTTGCGCAAAAGTTATAGTGTCTACAAACTAGGGTACATTTTCTGGAATTTACACAGCTTTTAGTTTATGACTGCCTATGTCATTTCTTGAGGTGCTAAAATTTCAGGGCAGTACAAACCCCCCCAAATGACCCCATTTTGGAAAGTAGACACCCCAAGGAAATTGCTGAGAGGCATGTTCAGCCCATTGAATATTAATTTTTTTTGTCCCAAGTGATTGAATAATGACAAAAAAAAATTACAAAAAGTTGTTACTAAATTACTTTTTGGGAGCCTAGCCACGTACGGAGCCCCGAAACCAAGCACCGCCTTCAGGATTTCTAAGGGCGTAGATTTTTGATTTCACTCCTCACTACCTATCACAGTTTTGAAGGCCATAAAATGCCAAGATGGCACAACCCCCCCCCCAAATGACCCCATTTTGGATACCACATGGTGGGACTTTTTGGGAACCTAGCCACGTACGGGGCCCCGAAACCAAGCACCGCCTTCAGGATTTCTAAGGGCGTAGATTTTTGATTTCACTCCTCACTACCTATCACAGTTTTGAAGGCCATAAAATGCCAAGATGGCACAACCCCCCCCCCCCCAATGACCCCATTTTGGAAAGTAGACACCCCAAGCTATTTGCTGAGAGGCATGTTGAGTCCATGGAATATTTTATATTTTGCCACAAGTTGCAGGAAAATGACAAACTTTTTTTTTTTGCACAAAGTTGTCACTAAATGACAAGACAAGATGGCATAACCCCCCCCCAAATGACCCCATTTTGGAAAGTAGACACCCCAAGCTATTTGCTGAGAGGCATGTTGAGTCCATGGAATATTTTATATTTTGCCACAAGTTGCAGGAAAATGACAAACTTTTTTTTTTTTTGCACAAAGTTGTCACTAAATGATATATTGCTCACACAGGCCATGGGCATATGTGGAATTGCACCCCAAAATACATTCTGCTGATTCTCCTGAGTACAGGGATACCACATGTGTGGGACTTTTTGGGAGCCTAGCTGCATACAGGGCCCCGAAAACCAATCACCGCCTTCAGGATTTCCAAGGGCGTAAAAATGCCAAGATAGCAGAACCCCCCCCAAATGACCCCATTTTGGAAAGTAGACACTCCAAGCTATTTGCTGAGAGGTATGGTGGGTATTTTGCAGCTCTCATTTGTTTTCGAAAATGAAGAAAGACAAAAAAAATTTTTTTTTTCTTTTTTCAATTTTCAAAACTTTGTGACAAAAAGTGAGGTCTGCAAAATACTCACTATATTTCTCAGCAAATAGCTTGGGATGTCTACTTTCCAAAATAGGGTCATTTGGGGGAGTTTTGTGCCACCTGGGCATTCCATGGCCTCCGAAACTGTGATAGGCAGTGAAGAGTGAAATCAAAAATTTACGCCCTTAGAAAGCCTGAAGGCGGTGCTTGGTTTTCTCCCAAAAAGTCTCACACATGTGGTATCCCCGTACTCAGGAGAAGCAACAGAATGTATTTTGGGGTGTAATTTCACATATTCCCATGGCATGTTTGAGCAATATATCATTTAGTGACAACTTTGTTAAAAAAAAAAAAAAATTGTCTTTTCCCGCAACTTGTGTCACAACATAAAATATTCCATGGACTCGACATGCCTCTCAGCAAATATCTACTGTCTACTTTCCAAAATGGGGTCATTTGGGGGGGTTTTGAACTGTCCTGGCATTTTATGCACAACATTTAGAAGCTTATGTCACACATCACCCACTCTTCTAACCACTTGAAGACAAAGCCCTTTCTGACACTTTTTGTTTACATGAAAAAATTATTTTTTTGCAAGAAAATTACTTTGAACAGCCTAAACATTATATATTTTTTAAAGCAAATGCCCTACAGATTAAAATGGTGGGTGTTTCATTTTTTTTTTTCCACACAGTATTTGTGCAGCGATTTTTCAAACGCATTTTTTTGGGAAAAAACACACTTTTTTAAATTTTAATGCACTAAAACACACTATATTGCCCAAATGTTTGATGAAATAAAAAAGATGATCTTAGGCCGAGTACATGGATACCAAACATGACATGCTTTAAAATTGAGCACAAACGTGCAGTGGCGACAAACTAAATACATTTTTAAAACCGGTAACCTGTAAAGGCTTTTAAAGGCTTTTAAAGGCTACCACTTTAGATTTACAGACGAGGTCTACTCCTAAAATTACTGCCCTCGATCTGACCTTCGCGGTGATACCTCACATGCATGGTGCAATTGCTGTTTACATTTGACGCCAGACCGACGCTTGCGTTCGCCTTTGCGCGAGAGCAGGGGGGGACAGGGGTGCTTTTTTTTCTTTATTATTTTTTTGCTTTTTTATCTTATTTTTAAACTATTCCTTTCATATTTTTTTTTTTAATCATTTTTATTGTTATCTCAGGGAATGTAAATATCCCCTATGATAGCAATAGGTAGTGACAGGTACTCTTTTTTGAAAAAACTGGGGTCTATTAGACCCTAGATCTCTCCTCTGCCCTCAAAGCATCTGTCCACACCAAGATCAGTGTGATAAAATGCTTTCCCAATTTCCTAATGGCGCTGTTTACATCCGGCGAAATCTAAGTCATGAAATGCTCGTAGCTTCCGGCTTCTTAGGCCATAGAGATGTTTGGAGCCACTCTGGTCTCTGATCAGCTCTATGGTCAGCTGGCTGAATCACCGGCTGCATTCTCAGGTTCCCTGTTGGGACAGGAGCGCCAGAGAAAAACATGGAAGACGATGGGGGGGCATTACATTGCTTGTAAAAGCAGTCTAGAGGCTAATAAGCCACTAGGATTGCTTTTACATGAAAGCCGACCACTGGCTGAAAAGAATGATACCAAGATGATACCTAAACCTGCAGGCATCATTCTGGTATAACCACTCAAAGTCCAGCAACATACCAGTACGTTGCTGATCCTTGTTGGGCACATATTGTAAACTTTTTTCATGCAGCCTGTGGGCTGAACGAACAAAAGAGATTGATCGATGGGTATGCCCACCACTAGAATACCTCCCTTCATCCACCCACTTCTAATGATGGGCATACATGCACCGTATATATATGCCGAAGCATGGGGGCATCCTCACGCAAAAGTTAGGAGCAAATCGCTTCTCCGCCCTCTGCTGCCCCCACGCTTCGGCATATATGCTGCAACTGAATGGTGTACCTGCTAAGCAAATGATGGTTAACAATAAAACAAAGTAACATTACAGTATAACAGTAAGACTTACCATACCTGCAAAGCAAATACAAAAATAAATAATAAAAAAAAAAAACATTTAACGCAACCTGTGCCTAAAATATATATATGCCAAAGCATGGGGGCATCCTCCCGCAAAAGGTAGGAGCAAATCGCTCCTCCACCCACTGCTGCCCCCACGCTTCGGCATATATGCTGAAGTATGTAACTGTGGTGGTGAAATCACCTCCGACAGCGCTGGAGTCTCGGCTTTATGTATCGTGGGAGCAAACGCTGTTACTTTTAAGATAAATAAATCCGCTCTGCAGCTGAATGGCGTACCTGAAAACAAAAAAAAATGGTTACCAATAAAACACAGTAAACAGTAAAGTATAAAAAAATTGCATATCTGAAAAGCAAACATGGTAAAACATAATAACAATAAAACATTGCGGAATAGAATACAGTAAAAAAGAGCAGAACAATAGAGAGAGAATAGAGAGAGAGAGAGAGAACAATAAAACGACAACTATTTTTGGTTTTTTTATTTTATTTTTTTGTGTGTTTTTATTTTTTTTACTTTTTTTTTTACACTTTTTTTTTCAACTATAACTTTTGTAACTGGTACCAGGTTTGAGTCTCTCAAAATCTGATGGCATCTTGGGAGACCCTGTGTTAGTGTGCCTAGTCTGTGCAGTGCTGTACCCTACGCTAATACTCAACTAGTGAATGGTAGCGTTCAAAACATTCACCAATGCATAAACCAGGATTGTCAGGACAGGAGGGACAATAATACCAGGTGTCACACCTATATGCATATTGCTATGTTGCTATGTTGCTATATTGCTGCAGACACAACATCTTCTTTGGGGGGCTCGTTGGGTAGGGGTACTCGGGAGAACATAAGGAAAATGCCTCTCATGCAGCCGGCTTACTGCATTTGGTTGGGGAAGGTGAGGTGGAGCACCGTCTGTATACAGAAGGGCTCTGACGATCTCTTCCTGGAATTTAAGGAAGGATCCAGTCCGTCCTGAAGCTCTGCAAAGCCAATTGAAATAAATAAACAGACACTTGTACCAGTGTCTGGCCTTACTGGCAACTAGGTACGGCGCCAACAACTGGTCGTTGAGGTCCACCCCTCCCATATTTTGGTTATATTCGTGGACACAGAGGGGTTTCTCCACAACACCAGTCACCGCAGTAATTTGGACCATCGTGTCTGCATGAAGGGAGGTAAGAACGAAAACATTCTTATTATCCCTCCACTTCATAGTGAGCAAGTTATTACACTTGAAGCAGGCTCTCTCCCCCAGCCTAAGACGGGAATCTACAAGCCACTGAGGAAAGCCCCGGCGATTAGGTCGCACGGTGCCACATGCTCCAATCTGTTGATCAAAAAAGTGACTAAAAAGTGGCACGCTCGTGTAATAATTGTCCACGTACAAGTGGTACCCCTTTCCGAATAAGGGTGACACCAAGTCCCACACAATCTTGCCAGCGCTTCCTATGTAGTCAGGGCAGTTTGTCGGCTCTACGTGACTATCTTTGCCCTCGTAAACCATAAAACTACACGTATAGCCTGGGGCCCTGTCACAGAGCTTATATATCTTGACCCCGTATCTGACACGCTTGCTGGGAAGGTACTGTTTGAATGACAAGCGGCCAGAAAACTTAATCAGGGACTCATCAACGCAGACAACTTGATGGGGAGTAAACAAGTCTGCAAAACGTTGGTTGAAGTGGTTTACGAGGGGCCGAATTTTGTAGAGCCAATCGTATTCAGGGTCTCCACAAGGACGACAGAGTTCATTGTTGTTGAAGTGCATGACCTTCAAAAACCGCTCGTATCGTGCCCTGGTCATGGAGGCAGAGAACAAGGGCATATGGTGAATTGGGTCAGTGGACCAATATGACCGCAACTCACTCTTTTTAGTTATGCCCATGTTGAGGGAAAGGCCCAGAAAGAGCTTATATTCGGAGACCGTATTTGGTCTCCAATCTCTGGCAAGGGAGGACTGGGGAATAGTGGCGATGTGTTGACCAGCGTATAAATTGCTTTGGTCCACAATAGATCTACAGAGATCTTCGGTGAAAAACAGCGAATAAAAATACAGTGGCGTAAAATCAACTGTTTCCACATGAATGCCGGGTTGGCCAGTGAATGGGGGAAGTACGGGTGCTGCAGAAGTGGTGGGTTCCCAATTCGGATTGGCGAATGCAGCAGGAAGGGCACTATAGGCACAACGGGCCTGTGTTCGTCTTCTTGGTGGCAGCGGGACACTACTTGTGCTTGCCACCCCGCCAGCTTGAACTGCACTTATGGGACTCGCCACGTCACCATGTGTTACTGCAGTGCTGGATGTACGACCAGGGTGTACTAGGCCGCTGGTGCTTTCCAGTTCACCAGAAGGAATAGCGGCACTAGTACTGCTCTGCTCCATACGAGGGACCTGCGGTTCTTGCAAATCAGAGACAGAAGACGAAGTTTGGGGTCTGTTACGCCTGACCTTGGCAGGGACCACAACTCTGTCGTCAGAGCTATCTGTCATGGAGCTGCTGTCCTCTACAGGATCGTATTCTGAGCCTGAATCTGACAGATGAGTGACTTCCTCTTCACTATCTTTCATGCTCAGAAACGTGTAGGCCTCTTCACTAGTGTACCTTCGATTTGCCATTTTGGGCTCTAAATTTAGTGGTACACTAGTGAGACTCACAGGCAAAAAAGCTCCCGACTGTTAGCTACTGTATCAAAACGCTAGTGCTAGCAGGTATCTGGGCTGATCCCGCTAACACTGTGTTTATGGGAACCCTAAACTGCTGGGGATGCTAGTATAGATCTGATCGGATCAGATATTGATCCGTTCAGATACTATAGCACTAAGGGAGGTGTATGCTGCGTGCGTGGGTGTTAGTGGTACTGGCCTTAACTTGACGCTGCCTGGGGCGATGCAGACCTTATCTGACCCTAAAACTTAACTTATATCACCGCCGGGTGATTAGGGGGTTAAACCTTTATAGGGTAATAAACGGCGGGTGCCCTGAAACTATAATAAACAAACTAACTAACCAGTGTCACCCGTAACAGTTATATGGTGATCACTGGTGAAAGGGTTAACTAGGGGGCAATCAGGGGGTTAAAACCTTTATTAGGTAGTATATGGGGTCCCTGTTGCTATAATACACTGACGGCGAACCTATATACTTATCTCCCTAACTAGCATCACCTGTGTCACTAATACAGTGATCAGAAAAACGATCGCTTAGTGACACTGGCGACAGGGGGGTGATCAAGGGGTTAACCTTTATTAGGGGGGTTAGGGGGGTATCCTAGACCTAAAGGGGGCTGATACTAACTGCCCTACCACTTATAACTGTCACAAACTGACACCAATGCAAAAAAAAAAAACTGCTATTGGTGTCACTGTGACAGGGGGTACAGGGGGGTGATCAGGGGGTGATGGGGGTGAAAAGTGTGCCTAGTGTGTTCTACTGTTAGTGTAGTGTTGTGCAGACTTACTTGATGTCTTCTCTCCTCGGCGCCTGAACGAAAAGACCGGCTCGAGGAGAGATGACATCACTTCCTCTGCCGCTGTTTACATTACAGGGGCAGAGGAATGATTTCATTGGCCGGGAGCGATCGCGAGGGGGTGGCCACGAATAGATGGCCTCCCCCTCACCTCCGATACCGACCACCTCGGGCACCGGGGGGGTCCGATCGGACCCCCTGCCCGCGGGAGGCAAGTAACGTACCTGTACGTTACTTTGCCTGCCCGTGCCATTCTGCCGACGTATATCGTCGTGAGGTGGTCGGCAACTGGTTAAAGGCCTGTATTTGTGGCAGGTGTTTGGCCTAAGAACAGGCCTAAATCTTTCTTTGCAGTGTGTATATTGGGTACAAATAGATATGGTTTTTGTGTTTTTTTTGGGGGGGGTGTGCAAAATTCCTGACCCACACTCCACTAAGGCTGTGGTTTGATGATTGCCTCTAAATCTCACACGTTAGACTTACAACTGCTATGTAATGGTTTAGATGAAAAGGAAGGTTCCTGCTAATTCATTTCTGCTGTGTGTGTCAATGTGTGTCAATGTAGTTTGTGTGTTGCCTTTTTGGCTTTTGTATTAATTTTGTCTGGTTTTACTTATGATAATCCTGCCATTTAACTTTTTAGGGGTTTGGGGAGAGGACTTCTGAACACCACAAAGGTTTGTCATGGTTGTTAGTAGCTTGATTTGTATCACTGTCATGTTACTTTTTTGAGGTTTGGGGCGAGGACTTTTGATCACCAAAAAGGTTAGTCATGCTTGTTATTAGCTTGATTTGTATCCCTGCTGTGATTTTTTTTAATGTGTCTAATTTTTAGGGTCCTACATTGTCAAATGCTGCAGCATCATTTCCATGCATTTTATATTTTTTGGCTCAAGTACATTAATGTATCAATTGTTTATACTAATGTTGAAATAAAAAGTAGATTTTTTTGCTTTGTTTGACTTTTGCAGACTATAAATGCATATTTTCCTGGTGCCTCCCATGTCAGCATACCCATGGTTGCTCCACCCCCTACCAACCCACAGGACCATTTTAACTCTATAAAAAAAGAGTTTCTCCCCTTAGTCAGTATTCTTTACTTTGTCCTCATGCCTGCAGGATCATTATCAGCCTTACCTCACCACTTTATGGTGTAACCGTTGCAGGTTCATGCTCTCCTGCAGTATGGAGTCTCATCGCTTGGGCTGCTAAAGGCGCCAGATAAGTATGGGAGGCCGTGTTTTTCTGTGGATCTTTTTTTGGGCCATATTAGAAGATTAACAGGAGCTTAGCCTCTCCTCTATGCTCTTCCCTGATGGTATGTCTCTTATCCGTATGTGAGCAGGCTGTTACTTGCATTGCAGCGCCCCTCCACGGATTATGTCCCCCCCCTCCCCCTGTAGCAGTGTGCGGCGCTTCGCGCGCACCGATCGGCTCTGTTTACTCAGCAGGGGCGGAGTCACGGCGTGACGTCATGTGACAGTACGGCGCATGCCCAGTAGCAAACTGAAGCTGTCGGCGGCCATCTTGGTACTCCCAAAGCCCTATCAGCATAAATGGAGAGCCTGGGATTCATTATAGGGCCAGCTATCAAGGTGAAGAAATCTCCCTTAAGTGTCTTCCCTATTTTTTGCAATGGAGCCTGGCCAATGTATTTAGGGGCTTGCAAATGGGTACTTTTGTTTAATGTTATGTATATGTATTGTGTAGATATGTGTATCTATGTGTGTATGTATATATATATGTATATATGTGTATGTGTATATATATATATATATATATATATATATATATATATATATATATATATATATATATATATATATATATATATATATGGTTAAAAAGGAAAGCAGAAAGAAATCTATCCTTTTTTTTTTCCTCTTGCCCAGCTGCCCCTAGTAATGTGATACCGCAACAAAAAGATCCTCATCATACCACTAGGTAAGGGCTGCAACAATCAGGTAAGTTTTAAAGGAAAATAAAAAAGAGCACTACGGGCAAATTAGAACATATTTTTTGTTTCTACAGCCCGCACCGGGGATCATCCCGCAGATCATCTCACTGTAGCTCCTCAGACAGGAGATCCATAGGTCATAGGAGCTCAGGACACTCTCACTCATCCTCAGCTCATGCCTCCCGCAGTGGCCAGAGGTCACCCCGACATACCCCTAGCAGACACGAATCCCACAGACCGGTGTATCCAAAAGAGAAGACCTGTTGGGTGTGTGGAAGACAAGCGCTGCTGGAAAAATTGGTATGTGAGAAGTGTCTACTAGAGGCTACAGGGGATAAAGAGAAAGATAATCAGCAGTCTCTGGAATCAATTAAGAGCTTGATCAAGGATTCAATCAGGGAGTTGGCCCTCTCCCAAGACCAAATTAACCCACCCTCGCTTGAAGCAGTAGTAAGCGCGTCCACTCCTCATTCGGACGCAGAGGAGGATTCTGAAGACGAGGCGGAAGGGGTGGATAGCAATATTTCAGCTTTTGACTTCACTCTAGTTGAGCCTTTCATAACCGCGGTCAAGGATGCAATCCAGTGGGAGGAAGATCCGGAGCCACCTTCTAAAACAAAGAAATATTTCCCACATCTGAAAAAGAAGGTATCAACTTTTCCCTTGATGGAAGAAATCAAGGAGGTGGTAACAGATGAATGGCAGAAGGTAGACAGAAGACCTATGGCGTTTAATCATTTTCTTAAGTTATATCTGTAAGGAGATTCTATATTACATTTCATTATTGATTAATGTTGATTTCACTCTGTATATGATATGTTCAGGGTTTTGCTTTAATAATCAGATTTTGCTTTAATGATTAGGAAAATATCTTGGGATATTTTAGTGAACATGACAAACTGTCTTATGATTTTACTAAAATACATCATACTGTCTGTCTATTCCTCTATTCCATGCCCATCAGAGGAAGCATCTGTTTTGTGGTTTTGTCTCTGTACTTTTTAGGGAAGCTGCGGTTGTCCAGCAGACAAGTGACAGAGGCTAAGGAATGTTTTGACCTATTAACTTGAAAAACAAGGGTCACCAGTTTTGATATCACAAGATGTATTAATGTTTGGAAATTACCGAATGTGCTAATATGTATTATCATTTTGATTGGCCCCCAAATTGTGGGCAGAGTCTTGTAAAGACAGCATAAAACAGCAAGTCCTGGAATAAAGATTTGTAATCATTTCAGCATACCTAGTGTGTGTATGTGTTATTGATTAACCGCCGGCGAGGACCTCCACTGAGCCATCTCCAAGAGCCTAGGCCACAGGTAGAAGACGGGCGTCTAACAGTTTTGGTACCAGAAGTGGTGGGGTATTTTGAACAGAGGTAAGACATTTTTATACCTTTTTGCCTATTTTTTGGTAACTGGTATTGATGCTTGCCTTGTTCAAATAACCTTGTATGTTGCCCACCCACTTACATAACTGTGCCTTCGCAACGGGCTAGGGCTGTAGCCCCTTGGAGGGTTAGAAGGGCTCGCAGAGGTTTTTTTTTTGGTTTTTTAGAGTCTGACTAGGCTGGTCTGACTGTATTGAGTAGATAGATATATGTGTGTTTAAAACTCGGGAAGTATAGAATACGCCCGTAGTATAAGGAATGGCTAAGTGGACGCCCAATTTTTGGGGAAAATATTGAAAAGTGCACTTATTATAACATGTTAATGTAAATGTAACTTTATTTGGCCACTGTATATATATTTGTTTGTTTTTCTCTTAGGTACCACCGTAAGTATTTAGAGTGTATAGAGTATTAGAGAATTAGAGATAAGTGTATGATATATGTGTATGACAACTGAATGTAAAGTACTGTATTGATTTAGAGGATTTTTTTGTTAAGATATTGTATTACACATATATGTACTAAATGAACGACCTAAGACAGGAGCCTGACTGTAGTGAGATAGCGCCCGCCTGCCCACATTGCACCTTTGGTTTACTGTTCCTTAGTGTTGACAGGACGTGGATCCTGCTTACCACTAGACCAACCGGATTTTCATGCCGACTTGGTGCAAGGGGGGTCTTTCCTGCCACAAGAAGGGGTACTTTACACCGGGTACTAAGAGTTAACCTTCATAGCTATTTCAGCCCCACTGCCATAAGAGACCAAGGGACTTACTCCCAAGTCAGGGAACAGATTATAGCACAAACAGGTTGCTTTCATCTCTGTCCCTGTACTAGTCACACACTTCCAAGGTTATTGGATGGGGAATTCTGCGGCAACCCAGACCATGGCCAATCCATCTCCCTATGAGTATGTTAAAAACACACTACCGGGGTCACAGGTAGAACCGTTTTGGACACAGGTCAGAGATAGGTGCCAACAGCTGGGGATACATGACCCAGGGCCAGTGGGACCCTGTTCTGAGGATGATTGGAAGGAAGTGAGCAAGGTGTGTCAGGTACACAAGCACTCCTACCCACCTGGGAAATGGGAAGACACCCAGTATATGAAAGATTGTTACAAAATATGGAATAAATGCTTAGCCAAATGTAAAACAAAGTATGTAACTAAAGCCCCCACACCAAAACCTGTAAATTCACCCGCCCTTTCACAACAACCCGAAGCCCCCCCCCCTTATGTGATGGTTAAACAGGAGGATGGAACATTGGGTCCATGTCTTCAGCTATATCCATCTTTGGATCCAACAGTATTAGCTACTATGGTATATAGTGCAGCTGATCAGGTACAGGTTACACGATGGGAAAACGAAAGTAGAAGAAGGAAAGAGGAAGTTCGGGCAGAAGAGAGGATTAGGAAGTTGGAAAAGGAAGAAAGGGATGGAATGTCCCTAGAAAAGGGAGAAGAGGAAGGAGTCAGGAAGTTAAGCCCCAGGGAAAAGGAGTGGAAGGAGAAACAGAAAGAGTTTAATAAGAGACAGCAGGAAGAGGAAGAAAGGATACAGAGGAAAAGGGAAGATTTAGAGGCGTACGAAAGGAAACTAGAGAAAAAGGCGAGAAGGATTAAGGAGGCTGAAGAAAAGATAATTTCACAGCCATCCACCACACTCAGAAGCCAAACTAAACCGGCCATAAGCCAGAAACCCCCACAGGAGGAAAGGGAGCAGGGTGAATCCTCTACTGAGGAAAGAGAAATGGAGGTGGAACAGGAAACTCTAGGTGCCACCTTTAAAGCACCACTTATGCATATAGGGGAGACGGTAGTCCATATTCCCCTACCCCTAGGCACACTGTCAAAAATAAAGGAGTTATGCCCCAGCCCAAAGAAAAGCCCTAGGGAGGCTGGTGCTTTCCTTGCAAAATACAGTGCAGGGACAAGCCTGGATAAGGAAGATATAGCAGGGATTCTTAGTATAGTTGACCCTGACAGCCCAGAGGGGCATCCCGTAGATGCCTTATGGACAGCCCACATAGAAGAAGATAAAGATTGGGTGTCTTTTTGGAAAGGTATGGGGAATCATTGGTCTGCTATATACAAGGGTTCATCTGCACTTCAGGAACTTGTCCTAGCAAAACAGGGACCGAAGGAAAAGTTCTATGAATTTTGTACCCGGGTATATAGTCTGTGGAAAGCAGTAGATAACGCCAACCCCCAATTGTTCACCACCACCATTATGGCTGGTGGCGATACGAAGGTGACACAGTTGCTTAAATTCACTAATCCAAAGTGGGCAGAACAACCCCCAGATGAATTTATGAAAGATGCTAGGTCACGAGAAACATCAGGGGTATTTGAGCAAAAGGGTGGCATTTTTCCCTCCCTGACACCAACCCAGACTCTGCCAACTGGTGGGACTCCGCCCACCCACATAATGACAATGCAACCTTATCCACCAATGCAATCTTATCCCCCAGACCAGGGGTGCTTTAACTGTGGGGAACTGGGGCACTGGAAGTCCCAATGTCCCTACAGAATTAGGACAAACGCCCAGAGAGGGAGAGGTAGGAATCTTAACACCGGCACCCGTCACCTTCAGGATATCAGGTATCCTCACCCACCACAACCCCAACCACCCCCACCACAACCCCAATACCAGCCTCAGCCCAACAGACCACCCCCACGCATTCCGATGCAGTGGCCATCCGCTCGGCGGACACCACAATAGGGATGCCAAGAGTATGTCCCGTCCCTCAGCCTTGTGTGTTACAATCCATCATGGAAAAGTCTTCCGCAGGTACTATTGCGGGTAGACAATCACCTGATATGTCTACTTTTGGATTCAGGGGCTACATTCAGTAGTTTGAATGATGCCATATATGACACACCGCACTGCACTGAGGGAAACTCTATTGGCATAAATGGGACATCAGTTACCCACCCCATCACTCCACCATTGCCCGTGGCTACTCCAGAAGGGCAGGAACTGTGCACTCAGAGTTTTGCTGTCCTTGTGGATTGCCCAGTTTCTTTAATGGGGAGGGACCTACTCTCAAAACTGAATATCACCATTAAATTTGACAGAGGGGGCTCCCTCACTGCCAGCTCACCGTTCTGTGATTTACATGCTCCAAAGAGACACACTTTCAGGGGACTCTTTGCATCATTACCACCCACTCTAGAAACACATGCTATATGGGCAGACAACAAAGGGAGTGTGGGTTTTATTAACTGTACGCCCTACACACCGCAAATGCGTCCAGACGCTGTAGTACAGTATCACAAGCAGTACCCCCTGCCACTTGAAAAAATTGAAGGCATCACACCATTAATCAATGATTACATAGCAAAAGGGATTCTGAAACACATCATAAGCCCCTGGAATACACCAATCTACCCTGTGAAAAAGGCAAATGGGGAATGGAGGCTTGTACAGGACCTAAGGGCCGTGAACAAGCAGGTTATACCTCTGCCACCTTTGGTAGCAGATATTTCTTTCATCTTTTTGAAAATACCTGCTGATTCCCTTTGCTACACAGTAGTAGACCTGGCGAACGCGTACTTTAGCATCCCGATCGATGATGGGGTATTGCCCATGTTCTCATTCTCATGGGAGGGGAAAAAGCAGTTAACCTGGTCAAGATTACCTCAGGGGTATGTGGACAGTCCCGCAGCCTTCTCCATGGTCCTTAATGAGACAATTAAGTCATGGACTGCTGAGCGCGGGTCGGTACTAATACAGTATGTGGACGACTTGCTCCTGTGCAGTCGATCTGCTGAAGATTGTGCGGTCGATTCCACATCTCTGTTACATCACCTGGCCAGGTCTGGCCACCTAGCATCCAAGAAGAAGATTCAATGGTGTCAAAGTCAGGTAGAATACCTGGGATGCATTTTGAAGGAGGGAACCAGGCTGGTATCCCCCAAACGTGCCGCAGCCCTGCAGGCTCTCAGTCCTCCAAGAGACAAAGCAACTTTGCTCTCATTCTTGGGTGCAATCGTATATTGCCGCCAATGGATCCCAGATTGTTCATATTATGATGGCATTCTGAGGGAGGCTACCTTGTCCACCGCCCCAAAGACAGTAGATTGGACAACAGAAAGGCTCTGTGCTTTTCAGGCCTTGTTGAAAAGTCTGACTCAGGCCCCCGCCCTGGGATTGATAGAATATGGCAAACCCTTTCAATTATACTGTGTGGTATCAGGAAATTCTTTTGCTGCGGTCTTGACACAGCAACATGGAACCGGGTACCGACCAGTCTCCTATCTCTCAAAAAAGTTGCCTACTCAAGTACAAGGGATGCCATCTTGTCTACCAAACCTTGCTGCTTGTGCTATGGCAGTTCAGGAGGCTAACAAATCAGTATTAGGCCATGAACTGACTCTCTACACTACTCATTCAGTAACTCACCTTCTGCAAAACATGAACACACAGCATATGACAGCACAAAGGCTTAGTGGGTATGAGATCACACTTCTGAATACTGATAACCTCACCCTCAAACACGCATCACCAAGTAATCCCACTGTCCGTCTTTTACATTCTTTGCTCAAGCTGCCACGAGACCCTGATCAGAAGCACAATTGTGTTGAACAGGTTGCAGCAATAACCAGCCCTCGCCCAGATCTCACTGACATTCCCCTACCAGGAGTACAGGACGTCTTCATAGACGGCAGTTGTACTCGCCCCTCTGATGCAACATTCCTGACAGGGTATGCCATTGTCCAACTACCTGATGTGGTGTTGGAAGCAAAAGCCTTACCACCCTCCTCGGCACAGGTAGCAGAATTGGAGGCACTCACAAGAGCTTGCATACTTTTCTCTGATGAGGAAGTAAACATCTACACAGATAGTAGGTACGCTTTTGGCGTAACGCATGACTATGGCGTAATATGGGCGAATAGAGGATTTAAAACCGCTGACAACAAGCCAATCGCTAACTCTACGCAAATTAAAGCACTCCTGCAAGCGATTCTTCTCCCAAAGAGGATAGCGGTCATCAAAGTGAAGGCACATTCATCAGATAACAGCAGAGTTTCCAAAGGAAACGCTCTGGCAGACAGAGAAGCAAAAAAAGCCGCTGCCCTGTACATTGGTCAGCCAGCCCCCACAACAATGTTCTTCAAGGAACATTTTACATCACCCAACTTTAAAACCGTTGTGGCACAAATACAGGGATTAGCTACAGAAGAGGATGTTTCTTTTTGGGTCAAGGATGGCTTGACCAAGGACCAAGAAGGTCTTTGGTCAAAAGAGGGGAAGATATTGGGCATACCAGAATCAAGCAGTGTTCTCATACTTTCCTATCTCCATGGTCCAGGACATATAGGTACCACCGCCCTAACAAACATATACACAAAGTCTTTTTGCACAAACAACTTAAGTAAACAGGCAAAACTCCTCACCAGCAGCTGTCTAACCTGTGCACAAAACAATGTCCAAGGGAAAAATCATGGATTACATGGCCACCTGCCCTCACCCCTGGGTCCCCTGACAGATTTGCAAATAGACTTCACACACATGCCCAAACAAAAAGGCAATTTGAAATGCCTTTGCGTGATCGTATGCAAATGGTCGGGCTGGGTTGAAGGAATTCCGTGTACAGGTGAGACTGCTAAAATTGCTGCCAAGTGCATACTGAACCATTGGGTTTGTAGGTTCGGAATACCAACGGCCATTTGGTCAGACAGAGGGCCTGCCTTCAGCTCCTCTGTTACACAGACTTTAGCTAAGCTACTAGGCTTACAGTGGAAACTGCACATCCCTTACCACCCACAAAGTGCAGGAGTAGTGGAAAGAATGAATAGGAACATTAAGGACAAGTTAAAAAAGGCCACGGGGGGCACCATGAAAGGATGGTTGGATTACCTTCCTTCTGTCCTATTTCAGATCAGAACAACACCACATGCTAGAACAAAACTCTCGCCCTTTGAGATTTTGATGGGAGTTCCTGCAAACATAGAGCTGCCCCTCTTAGATCAAAACACTGACATTAACATCTATTCTCAACAGGAAATGTACGTGAAAAATCTGGTAAGTATGCTACAGGAAATGAACGAACAAGTTTCTGTCACCTTTTCTCCTCTTTCAACAGAACCTACTCATCCCTTCATCCCAGGAGACAAAGTACTGGTGAAACAACTGGCACACAAAAAGAAGGTTGGACCCATTTTCTCCGGACCCTGGAAGATAGAGAAGGTTTCCAGAACTGCTGTACTGACCGATCTAGGAAACACCTGGATCCACGCCAGCCGGTTAAAGAAGTGTCCACAGCAACCCCAGACCCCTGACCCTCCACCAGCATCCCAAGACTTCTCTCTTCAGGAACAGCGACCAGATTTGGAGGACATTCAAGAGGGCATAAAACAAATCTCTCTGGACGACGAGACGAATCCCCCACCAACAGGAAGAAACGTGTAAACAGAACTTTGCACACAGTACCTGACAAAATGATTTCTACCTTTGTGTCAGGAAAAACATTATGCTTCTGGACATGTCTGATTCTGATAGTATTAAAATGAGGCCGAGGAATATGACTCCTTGAGGGGTGACAAGGTAGAATGACCATTTCGATGATATCGAATGGTCAAAGGGAGGATTGTAAGGAGATTCTATATTACATTTCATTATTGATTAATGTTGATTTCACTCTGTATATGATATGTTCAGGGTTTTGCTTTAATAATCAGATTTTGCTTTAATGATTAGGAAAATATCTTGGGATATTTTAGTGAACATGACAAACTGTCTTATGATTTTACTAAAATACATCATACTGTCTGTCTATTCCTCTATTCCATGCCCATCAGAGGAAGCATCTGTTTTGTGGTTTTGTCTCTGTACTTTTTAGGGAAGCTGCGGTTGTCCAGCAGACAAGTGACAGAGGCTAAGGAATGTTTTGACCTATTAACTTGAAAAACAAGGGTCACCAGTTTTGATATCACAAGATGTATTAATGTTTGGAAATTACCGAATGTGCTAATATGTATTATCATTTTGATTGGCCCCCAAATTGTGGGCAGAGTCTTGTAAAGACAGCATAAAACAGCAAGTCCTGGAATAAAGATTTGTAATCATTTCAGCATACCTAGTGTGTGTATGTGTTATTGATTAACCGCCGGCGAGGACCTCCACTGAGCCATCTCCAAGAGCCTAGGCCACAGGTAGAAGACGGGCGTCTAACAATATCCACTGGCAGAAGCAGATGCGCAACTTTTTGATGCTGTACCAACTGTGGACGCCTCAGTTATGAGGTTGGCTAGAAACTCAACCTTGCCACTAGAAGACGCAGTCTCCTTTAAAGATGTCTTTGACCGAAGGAGACTCAGACCTGAAAAAAACATATCAGGCGGCTGGGGGAGCATGCAAGCCGGCGGTAGCTCTGACTTCAATCTCAAGGGCCACCAGAGTATGGTCAGACAACGTGGAAACGGCCCTCAGACAAGGGGTAGGTTCAGAAGAAATCATTAAAGCACTGGATGAATTAAAGCAGAAGCGGCTATTGATGTCCTAAAATGCTCTTCCAGGGCCATGCTGTATTGTATAACGGCCAGAAGAGCGTTGTGGCTAAAACCATGGTCGGCCGACCCAACGTCTAAGCAATCATGGTGTCGTATTCCATACGATGGGAAAGCCCTGTTTGGCGAAAAAATGGAAACGGCAATTACCAGAGTCACAGGGGGGAAAAGTGGGCTTATTCCCCAGGACAGAAGCAGGAGGAAGAGATTTGCAAACCGCCCAGCGGGCCAGTTAAGAGGGAAGGACTCCAGATCCTACCGTCCGGGAAGGGAGTATAGAAGGGGCTGGAAAGGTTCACAAGCTACCTTTCTGAGGTTGGCTAAACCAAAAGCCTCTACATCCACAGTTGATGGCCAGAAGTCCTTTTGACGCCCTCTCCACCCAAACCGGTCCGGTAGGAGCCCGTCTAAAGGCATTTGCCGGGGTTTGGGTGGAAGGTTGCGTAGACCAGTGGGCAGTGTCCACGGTCTGTCAAGGTCATTTCTGGGGATTCAAAAGGCAGCCTCCCCTCTATTCCTTTCAGGCCACCAAGATTCCAACCTCCAGAGAGAAGAAGGAGGCCCTTCTTCAATATGTCAAAATGCTTGTTCTCCAGCAGGCAGTAGTACCAGTTCCAGACTTGGAGAAGCACTTTTATTCCCCAGTCTTCTTGGTCCCCAAAAAATCGGGGGGTTGGAGGCCGGTGCTAGACCTGAAGAGGCTGAACAGGTATATCCGGGTGGAATATTTCAAGATGGAGTCCTTAAACACGGTCATTCTATCTGTTCAGCCAGGAGATTGGATGGCGCCTGTTGAACTGATCGTTGAGATCGACGTTCTCGGAGGCGATGATCGATCTGAATGGTTAAGGAGATCAAGGCCTCAAGGGTACTTGGAATACCCACTCGAGCAAGTTCATCTTTTAGACCTTCGGACAGGCCTATGCGGAACTGGTGGCGCAGGGCCGCATCATTCCACTGTGTGTCCGTGCTCCAACGCCTGAAGTCAGTAACATAGTCCTCAGCGGGTCTGCGGCCTTGTTGGAGCGCGAACAGAGCTGATTTGGCTGTGGCAGTCTGTTGAGGGTCCTCATATAGTTGTGCCATAGCTTCAAAGAACGCAGATAAAGATTGGGTTAGAGCAAAGTCCCCTTCAAGTAAACGGTGGGCCCAGGTCTGTGGTTCCCCTTGTAGGAGGGAAATTACAAATCCCACCTTGGTGACTTCCAGTGAGAAGGTTCGGGGCTGTAGGGCAAAGAAGAGCTGGCAGGCATTGCGAAAGGCCCGAAACTTAGCCCGGTCTCCGGAGAATCTTTCAGGAATAGGGACCCTTGGTTCAGGCGGAAGCATCACAACTGAAGGAGCTGAAACAGTCTGTGTTGGAGCTGCAGCTGAAGAGGAGGCTGAAGGGTTAGACCCTGCAAGATTCTGAACTTGTCCTTCCAGTCTGTTATAGTTATCCTGAAGGGATTGCACTGCTTGAGTGAGGGCCGCCAGGTGTGTGCATATCTCCTTCATTGGAGAGGTATCTCCTGCAGGCTCAGTCATGGCTGCTTCGTACTGTTAGGTACCTGGTAGTAGAGCCTGACTTGTAGGAGAAGACCTCTCATACAACGCTGGTTCAGGAACCACTGGAGTGGGGACAGTGGTCTCCTGAGCGAAGTGGGGTAGGAGTGCCTGTTGAATTAGAGTCTCTGATGCTGAAGTGAGGTAAGATCCCACAGGGATGGCTGGACTGCAGATCAGGTGGAGACTGGAGGCAGCAGGCTGGAACACTGGAGATGCAGAGATCACTGGAGCTGAAGGTGCAACAGCAAGAACAACAGCAGGCACGAGCAGGGTCAGACGGTCCGGGTCAGCAGGTAGGTGAGACAGGCAATAACAGCAGGCAGAGGCAGAGTCGGTAGGCAAGCAGAGGTCGGCAACGGTATCAGGCAGGAGCAGTAGAATAGTCAGGCAGGCCGGGTCGGATGGGAGCGGGACAGATGGTCAGACAAGCCGGGTCAGATTAGGTAACAATCAATCAGGTGCAGATTTACAGGAATCACAGAGCTGAGACGAAGCAACAATGTGCCAGAGGCACAGGGAAACTTTTATGTGCTCTTTGGCGCCAAACCGGCACTAACGCGAACGCGCGCGCCCGTACGTGCGCATGTGCACCCGAGCGCCGCGCTGATGCCTGGAAACAGCAGGATCTTGCTGCAAAGTTCATACAGGAGAGCACCGGCGCATAGGTGCATGCAAACGCCCAGGTCTGGCGCCGGTGGTTCCCTGACAATGACCTTGTGCAAACCGCTTCACCTTCCACGCATAGACAACCTTCTGTCTCAAGGCAAGTTCTGTCACCCGCACCCGGAGATCCTAGGCTTGAGGGTTTGGAAGTTGAGCGGAAAAGGTTGGGCGAGTTAGGATGTTCGCATAATGTCATTCAAACACTACTACAGGCCAGAAAAGTATCTACGAATTCCACATACTATAGAGTTTGGAGAAAGTTTACGGAATTGGCAGAAACGAACAATTTCGATCCTCTAAACCCCGGAATCCAGAACATACTCCTCTTTTTACAGAGTGGATTGGACTTAGGCTTGGGCCTGAATACGCTTAAGGTCCAGATTTCAGCCCTTTCGGCTCTAACAGACACCCAGTGGGCGCTAGATCCTCTGGTGTAACATTTCTTGACAGCAGTTCTAAGATTGAGACCGCCTAAAAAGACGCTATACCCCAAATGGGATTTGACTATCGTGCTTAATAGCCTTTCAAAACCTCCGTTTACTCCCACCGAAGAAAGCACCTTGGAGGATATTTCTCTGAAGGCAGTCTTTCTAGTCGCCATCACTTCGGGTCGCAGGGTATCAGAGATCCAAGCATTAGGGTCACAGGAACCCTACATTACCTTCTTCCCGGACAGGGTGCTGTTGCAACCTATTCATCAGTTCATCCCTAAAGTACCTTCAGTCTTCCATCTGAACCAAGAGTGGGTTCTTCCAGCATTCGGGGAGGATCCAGCCTCCTCAAAACTGCATGAGTTGGATATAGCCAGATCCCTAAGTCACTACCTAAATTTGACACAGCAGTTCAGGAAAGATCAACGGCTATTTGTCATCCCCAAGGGTGCCAGGAAGGGAATGGCAGCATCTAAGACGACCTTGGCAAGCTGGCAAGAGCATATCGGGCTAGTGGTCTCCCAGTTCCAGATGCGGTCAATGCGCACTCAACGCGTGGAATAGCCTCCTCCTGGGCAGCTTTGGCGCAGGTCTCCCCTGAGACAATTTGTCGAGCGGCCAGCTGGTCGTCCTTCAGCACGTTCATGTCCCACTATAGTGTGGACCCAGCAGTCCTTACTTCCCGAGAGTTTGGGGAAAGGACTTTGCAGTCATTTGTACTGTAGCTTTTTTGTTTAATTAAATTGCTTTATTGCAGTACCCTCCCTGTAAGCGAGTTATTTACCATGGGTATGCTGACATGGGAGGCACCAGGAAAACTGAAAATCGAATACTTACCTTTCGGTAATTTTCCTTTCCTGGTGCCTGCCCATGGCAGCATACACCCTACCGTTATGAGATCTAGTTACAAGAATACTGACTAACTGGAGGAACTCTTTTTTTATAGAGTTAAAATGGTCCTGTGGGTTGGTAGGGGGCGGAGCAACCATGGGTGTGCTGCCATGGGCAGGCACCAGGAAAGGAAAATTACAGAAAGTTAAGTATTCAATTTTCCGTTTTCTAAGTGCAAACTATTCATACCCCATTAAATCTAGTTGCATACAAAACTTTTTGGTTGTGCACACATGCAAGTCCTTGAGTACAAAGTGTAATGGGGGGAGGGGAAAAAAAATCCCTGCTCCAATGCTGAATTTCAGGGCTCTATTATTCTTTTGTGGACTAAGTAAACCATGAAATATGTCAACTAAATGTGAATTCTCTCTAAGCACCAAATTAAGAAAAAAATACCCCAAAAACAATTTTTTAACCACTTGCCGACCACCGCACGCCGATGTACGTCCCTTTTTTGGGGACGAAGATCGTTGTTATGGCAGCAGCTAGCTGCCATAACCCTGGTATCCCCGTTTTCGGCCGGCGGTCGGCTACAAGATAAAAGTGGTCTGTGCGGCGGATTCACCGCGAGATCACTTTTATCGGTGGCAGGGGAGGCCCACCCTCCCGCCGCGATCCAATGCTCTCCGCCGCTTACCAGAGCCGTCGGCAGCAGCGGAGGCGATTGCGTCTGTTGCCTAGCCGTGCATGGAGACGAATGAAGGGAAGATGGCGCCCACTCGTCTCCATGACACTGCAGGGCGGAAGCGCCGTCAAAATGTTACTTCCACCCATACGTCTTGAAGGCACATTTCTTTCAATGTAATTTTTTATAAATGACTTTTTTTTTTATTGCATTTTAGTGTAAATATGAGATATGAGGTCTTTTTGACCCCAGATCTCATATTTAAGAGGACCTGTCATGCTTTTTCCTATTACAAGGGATGTTTACATTCCTTGTAATAGGAATAAAAGTAACACAATTTTTTTTTTAAAACAGTGTAAAAATAAATAATATCATGTAAAAATAAATGAGAAAAAAAAAAAGTTTAAAACGCCCTGTACCGACGAGCTTGCGCGCAGAAGCGAACGCATACGTGAGTAGCGCCTGCATATAAAAACGGTGGTCAAACCACACATGTGAGGTATCGCTGTGATCATTAAAGCGAGAGCAATAATTCTAGTCCTAGACCTCCTCTGTAACGCAAAACATGCAACCTGTAGATTTTTTTTAAACATCGCCTATGGAGATTTTTGAGGGTAAAAGGTTGACGCCATTCCACGAGCGGTGTCATGAAGCGTGACATGTTGGGTATCAATTTACTCGGCGTAACATTATCTTTCACGATATAAAAAAAAATTGGGCTAACTTTAATGTTGTCTTATTATTCAAAAAAGTGAACTTTTTCCAAAAAAAGCGCGCTTGTAAGACTGCGCAAATACGGTTTTAAAAAAAGGTATTGCAATGACCGCCATTTTATTCTCTAGGGTGTTAGAAAAGAAACAATATATAATGTTTGGGGGTTCTAAGTAATTTTCTAGCAAAAAAAATGTTTTAAACATGTAAACACCTAAATTCCAAAACGAGGCTAGTCCTTAAGTGGTTAAACAAACTTTGGCATGGGGTCCCCCCAAAATCGATACCAGGCCCTTTGGGTCTGGCATGGATTTTAAGGGGAACTCCACACCCAAAGTTGAAAAAAATTGGCGTGGGATCGTTCAAAGCCATACCAGACCCCTATCCGAGCATGCAGCCTGGAGGTCAGAATAGGGGGGTGACAACCGAGCGCCCCCCTCCTGAACCATACCAGGCTACCTGCCCTCAACATAAGGAGGGTGCTTTGGGATGCCGCCAAAGCACCTTGTTCCCATGTTAATGGGGACAAGGGCCTCTTCCCGACAACCCTGGCCAGTGGTTGTCGGGGTCTGAGGGCAGGGGACTTATCGAATCTGGAAGCCCGCTTTAACAAGGGGGTCCCCAGATCCCGCCCCCCTTATGTAAATGGGTATCAGGTAATTGTACCCCCACCTATTCACCCAAAAAAATCAAAAAATACAAACCACAAGAGACAGTTTATGACAAATCCTTTATTTAAAAAAAGTGTCCCACGATGTACATCCATCGTCAATCACGGCCCAAAAAATATTTTTTTTTAAACGCTCCGCCTCAATGGGAGTACTCCCACTGACTACTGTCTCTTCGCTTTGAAAGGTGTTATTGGCAAGGGTGGGGCTACCCAGTGATATAAACGGTGACCCTGCCCCCTTCTGAGATCACATGATGTCACGTGATGTCAGAGGGGGGCGGGGCCACCAGGTGACGTACCCGAGTGGCCCCACCCTTGCCTATAAAAGAACTGTGAAAGCGCACAACGGGCATACAGCGGGAACCCCGTTTTGATTTTTTCTATTTTCTGGGTCCATTGGGTGCCATGATTGACAGATGTACATTTTTTTTTAGTAAAGGATTTGTCAAAAACTGTCTCTTGTGGTTTGTATTTTTTGACACTTTTTGGGTGAATGGGTAGGGGTTAGATGTAACCGATACCCATTCACATGGGGGGAGGCCAGGATCTGGGGGCCCCTTTGTTAAAGGCGGATTCCAGATTCCGATAAGCCCCCAGCCTGCAGACCCCAACAACAACTACCGGCCAGGGTTGTCGGGAAGAGGCCCTTGTCCCCATCAACATAAGGGCATGTGGCCTGGTATGGTTCAGGAGGGGGGGCTCTTGATCTTCCCCCCATCTTGACCTCCAGGCTGCATGCTCAGATAAGGGTCACACCAATATCTTTTTAAATTTTGGCGTGGAGTTCCCCTTAAAGTTTATGCCAGACCCAAAGGGCTTGGTATGAATTTTGGGGGGGAACCAATGCCAATTTTTTTCTACATTTTGGCGTTAAGTTCCCCTTAAAATCCACACCAGACCCAAAGGGCCTAGTATGAACTGGGGGGGGACCCCACGCCATTTTTTCCAATTCTTTTTTCTAATAGCCAATGCCACATCAGCGTGAGCATGGTTGTTTCCATAATATCAGTGGCTTGTTTGCAAAACATTATTGTATGGAATTTAAAACATCAAACACTAGTAAATGTATTTTCTATGTTTGATTGTGCTCAGCCCAATAGGCTAGTGGTCAGCACTTCTACCTTGAAAGACTCAGGCCTTGAAGCACTCATAGGTTCAAATCCCACAGAAGGATACAATAAGATTGCATTGGACTCAGCAGTATATGCTGAAAATAGGCGAATGCCAATTAGCCAATGCACTTTAGTTTAGTTGATTCTATTATGTTAATTCTTCAAATGCATGCAATGGTATGTAAGTATGCAATAATATTATGGTGTGGAATTCCAAACATCACACACTAGTTAATGGGCAGTTTACATTTTTTTGTTTATTTTAATTTGCTTGTGCACTGGAAAAAAAACACAGTTGGTGGGTGGTAGGTTGGCTGGGATTTGAACTTATAACTTGAAAGATATCTGAGTAGACCACCAAACCATTGTGCTAAGTACACTGAGACCTGCATAATAGTGTAGTATGATTAAAGAATGAACATAAATAGTTACTGCTTTATAGTCACCTAAATAAAAAAATAACATGAAAAAAATAACATAGAACAGATATGTAAGTGTAAATGTTCAATACATGCAATTTTACAGAATAGCAGACACTAATCTGTAATACTCATTCATAACTGCATTTGTTAGCAAAAGAAGAAAAAAAACTAGGAATACTAATTGCAATATACATCAATAGATGCACACAAGGTAGAGCACATCTCACATAAAAATGTTTTCTTCACATACATGGATCATGGTTGCAGTGCAGTGCTATATAACGGAAAATTGAATACTCACCTTTCTATAATTTTCCTTTCCTGGTGCCTACCCATGGCAGCATACCAATGGTTGGTGGCTCTACCCTCGACCAACCCATAGGACCACAAAACGCTATAAAAAAATAGTTACTCCCCCCTTGGGTATTCTTGTAACTTCAGAACCTTTAGGGATTATCGAAGGGAGGGTGTATGCTGCCATGGGTAGGCACCAGAAAAGGAAAATTACAGAAAGGTGAGTATTCCATTTTCCATTTTCCTGGTGCCTCCATGGCAGCATACCAATGGTAAATAACTCGCTTATAGGGAGGGTACTGCAATAATACATTTTAATGATTTTACAGAACTGATAGCTCTAAGGTCCTTTTCCCAATGTCTCAGGAGGTGAGGACCGCCAGATCTAGGCTATAGTGTGACATGAAGGTGTTGAAGGATGACCAACTAGCCGCCCTGCAAATTGTCTCATGGGAGACCTGAGCTAAAGCTGCCCAAGAAGAGGCCATTCCCCACGTTGAGTGTGCATTCACCGCATGTGGAACTGGGAGACCACTAGCCCGATACGCCTTCTGGATTAGTCTCACGATCCAGCTGGCCAAGGTCGTCTTGGAGGCCACCATTCCTTTCTTTGCGCCCTTGGGAATAATGAATAAACATTGATCCTTGCGGAATTGTTGTGTCAGCTCTAAATAACGCCTCAGGGACCTGGCCACATCCAATTTGTGTAGTTTTGAGGAGGTTGGATCTGCTCTGAATACCGGGAGAACCCATTCCTGATTGAGATGGTAGACTGAAGGTACCTTAGGGACAAACTGGTGAATAGGCTGCAGGACTACCCTGTCTGGGAAAAAGGTGACGTAGGGTTCCTGGGCTCCTAGAGCTTGAATTTCTGACACTCTACACCCTGACGTGATGGCGATCAGAAAGGTCGTTTTCCAGATAATATCCTCCAATGCACATTCTTTAGTGGGTGCAAAGGGAGGGTTGGCTAAGGCATTGAGGGCAACTGTCAGATCCCATTTGAGGTATAGTGCTTTCCTGGGAGGACGTAATCTTAAGACTGCTTTCAGGAAACAGTCTACGAGGGAATTTAGGTCTACGAGGGCCCAGCATGTGTCCGTTAGAGCTGATAAGGCTAAAACCTGAACCTTCAGTGTGTTAAGACCTAAGCCTAAGTCCAGATCAGTCTGTAGAAAGCGTAAAATATTTTGGACTCCAAGATCCAGTGAATTGAAATGGCTGAATTCTGCCAGCTGGGTGAACTTTCTCCATACCCTGTAGTAGGTGGCAGTGGTGGACAATTTTCTTGCCTGTAATAATGTCTGGATAACATCATGTGAGCACCCAAAGTCGCCCAGTCTCTTCCACTCAACTTCCAGGCCTTCAAGTCCAGGATGTGGATGAAAGAAGTCGCCTTGAGATAGGAGGTTGTCCGTGTGGGGAAGTGGAAGTGGGTTGCACGGGGCCATTTTGACTAAGAGCGGAAACCACGGTCTCCTCGGCCAGTCTGGGATGACCACCAGGATAGTGACTTTTTCTGATGTCAGATGCTGGAGGAACCTCAGTATCAGAGGAATCAGAGGGAAGTTCCAAGGCTGGCCTAGGGGATCCACTCCTGCTGACCTTGGAGATGGGAATCTCGTTAAAAACAGAGGAGTTTTCGCGTTGAGCGGGGAAGCGAAAAGATCTATCTGGGGAGTACCCCACTGTTGGCATATCCAGCGGAAAACCTGTGGATCTAGTGACCATTCGGTGTTGCTGCTGAAAGACCTTGAAAGGCGATCAGCTAGCTGATTCTTGGGGACTGGGATGTAAGCAGCCAGAAAATCGATCCAATTGCTCTCAGCCCATGATATGATTGGGGCTACCTTGCTGGCTAGGGACCTGCTGTGCATCCCCCTTGGTTTTGAACATAGGCCACTGTCGCTCTGTTGTCCATCTGGAGCAGTATGGGCTTGCCTCTGAGAAGAGGGGCTAGATGTAGAATTACCATCCATGCTGCCCTTAGCTCTAGGATATTGGGAATCATCCCTTTCGCACTGAATCGCCATGTTCCTTGCACTAACTGGTTTTGGTAGTGTGCCCCCCATCCCAGTTGACTTGCGTCCAATGTAAGGATGTACCACGAGATGGGGCCCAGGGAACGGTGCACTAGAAGGTAGGGTGGTCTTGTCCACCACCAGAGGCTGGATTTCATTGAAAAGGTGATGACTATCATTTGTCCCAGGGGTTTCTTTCTCCACTGTGCCAGAAAACCCAACTGGAAATCTTGTGGATGCCACCTGGCCCATTTCACCGTCAGTATGCATGATGAAAGGGACCCTAGGAGGCTCAGACAATCTGATTCCTGCATGGAACGGCTCCATAACGCCTGCTTCACCTTCTGTATCAATATAGGGATCTTCTCTGGTGGGAGTGACACAGCCTTTTCCGGGGTGTTGAATAAAGCTTCTAGATATGTCATCTTTTGTGTAGGCGTCAATTGACTTTTTGAGTAGTTGATAGGCCACCTCAAAGTGTTCAGGACTAGCTGCACATGTGCTTCCAGAGTCCCTCTGTGCTGTGATAGGATCAGTATGTCGTCTAAGTAGTGCAGGACCCCGACCCCCTTCTCCCGGAGGGGAGCCAGGATGGCTACTAAAACCTTGGTAAAGGTTCTGGGGACTGATGAAATTCCAAAGGGAAGACATTGGAACTGGAGGTGCAGATCACCTACTTTGAACTGGAGAAAAGGTTGGAAATGATGGTGGATGGGGATGTAAAGGTACGCATCTAGGAGATCTATAGAGACCATCCAATCCCCTGGCTGTACTGACAGAATTACCGTGTTCAGGGATTCCATTTTGAAGTGCTCTACCTGAATGTAACTGTTTAGCCTCTTTAGGTTCAATACGGACCTCCAGCCTGCTGATTTCTTTGGGACTAAAAAGATTGGGGAATAGAACCCCATGTGTTTCTCCGAGTTTGGTACTGCCCGTTGGTGTAGAAGTATTTGAGTATACTGAAAGAGAGCTAGTTTCTTCTCCTTGGAGATTGGAATTTTGGTGGGTTGGAAAGAAAAGGGTGGAGGATGGCTTTTAAATTTTTCAAAAATGCCCTCGAAGGATCATGGAGATTGCCCATTGATCAGTGCAATTTTCCACCCAAACCTGGGCTTGAGTCTTGCTCCTACTGAACCGGTTTAGGTGGGTAAGGAGTCAAAAAGACTTCTGGTTCTCAACAGTCGATGTCGAGGCCTTAGGTTTCCCCAACTTGAGAAAGGTGGCTTGTGAGCCCTTCCAGCCTCTTCTGTAATCCTTATCGGGACGGTATGTTCTGGCATCCCTTGATCTTTGTTGGGTAGCTGGCTGCGAAGCAAATTTCCTTCTCCTATTCCTTTCCTGGGAAATTAGGCCACTCTTTCCACCTGTGACTCTGGTAATAGCTGTACCCAACTTCTCACCAAACAGGGCCTTTCCATCGTATGGGATTCGACACCAGGACTGTTTTGAAGATGGGTCTGCCGACTAATGCCCTTCTGGCTGTGATGGAGTATAGCATGGCCCTGGAGGAACACCTCAGGACATTGATGGCTGCTTCTGCCATAAAATTGGAGGCTAGCTTCAACTCATCCAGTGCTTTAATGATTTCATTTGAACATAAGCCTCGCCTGAGAGCTGTCTCGATATTATCTGACCACACCCTGGTGGCCCTGGAGGTTGAAGACAGAGCCACTGCCGGCTTGCAGGCTCCCCCTGTTGCCTGATAAACCTTCTTAAGATCTGAGTTGATCCTGCGGTCCAGGAAAACCCTGAAGGAGACTGAGTCTTCTAAAGGCAACGTTGTATTCCTGGCTAACCTCATGACCGATGCATCCACAGTTGGAACGGAATCAAAGAGCTGAAGATTTGCCTCCACCAGTGGGTAAAGTTTGAGAAACCGATTGTAGGCGACGGGCCTCTTTTCCACTTTCCTCCACTCATCCATAAACACTCCCCTAATTTCATCCATCAAAGGGAAGTTTGAAATTTTCTTTGTCAGGTGAGGAAAATATTTTTTCATTTTGGACCGAGGTTCCGGATCTTCCTCCCACTGAATCGCATCTTTAACTGCGATAATAAAAGGTTCTACTAAAGCGAAATCAAATGTTGACTAGTTCTCTTTGGCTGTAATCGATTTGTCTTCTGAATTAGCTTCTGAACTGGGTTGGAGAATAGGCGTCTCCACAGCTCTCTCCTCCATAGGCGGAACTGATTGATCTTGGGATAGGGCTAATTCCTGGATGGAATCCTTGATCAATTTTTAATTTAGTCTATGGATCCCTGCTTGTCTGCCGTGGCTTCCAGGAGGCACTGACTACATGCCAATTTTCCCAGGAGGGCTTGATTCCCACAGACCCAACAGGCCTTCTTCCCCGGATCTGTCCACCTGCCCTAGGAGTCATGCTTTCTTGAGGTATGTTGGGGTGACCTCCGACTGCTGCGGGAAGCATGAGCAGAAGATGAATGCGAGTGACCAGAACTTCTGTGGCTCCTATCGGGAGAACTTCTGCGGGAAGATCTGCGGGATTACTCTCGGTGCGGGCTGTGGAAAAAAACAAAGGGATATTACCATATGCCCCAAAAACCTCTTTGAATGAAGGAACTTACTTGCTTGTTGCAGCCCTTACCTAGTGGTTTGTGGAGGATCTTTTTGATGCGGCATTGTAATATCAGAGGCAGCTAGGGATGGAAGAATTAAAAATGAAATAGGGTTAGGAATAGCACGAAAAAACTATTAAACATACACACATGTGTGTATATATATATATATATATATATACATACATACACACACACAACCACTACCTTGGCCAGGCTACATAATAATAGGAAGGGAGGTAGAAGGTGGGGAAGTAACCTGGAGATGTCTTCCCTCTGACAGCCTGGCTTAAATGAACCTATAGGCTGTTTAAATAGGAAATCTCAGGGTGTACCAAGATGGCCGCCGCTTAGCCTCAGAAGGCTACTGCGCATGCGCCGTGACGTTGCCCTGTGACCCCACCCCCCTGAGGTGACGAAGCTTTGCTCAGAGGCGCGCGCGAAGTGCCCGCACACACAGAAGGGGGGGCGGTATGCCGGCGCATACAGAGGCAGAATCAGGTCGCTGCCAGTTTCAGGAAGCGATCCACGGAAGGGGGGGCGGCATGCCGGCGTACCTGGAAGCAGTGTCAGGAATTTCGCCACTGGAGGCTCCAGAAAGGTACCTTGCTTGGGATAGCCAGCCAAAGCCACAGAGGAGAAGGAAATGCTCTTGGATCTCTCCACAGGCCCCAAAAAGATCCACAGAAAAACAGGCTCCCATACTTATATGGCGCATTTAGCAGCCCAAGTAATGGGACTCCATACTGCAGGAGAGCATGAACCTGCAATGGTCACACCATATGTCCGGTGAGGTAGGGCTGGACTGTGATCCTGCAGGGATGAGGACAGGAAAAAGAATACCTGAGGTGGGGAGTAACTTTTTTTTTATAGAGTTATGTGGTCCTGTGGGTTGTTCGAGGGCAGAGCCACCAACCATTGGTATGCTGCCATGGAGGCACTGGGAATATAACTTGGTAGCAATTGGCACTTGCAGATTGGAATCGCCGATTAGCGCTGCTAATTTACTAAGGTTTACCATTAATATCATGAATTTTCATTCACACGTTCGCCTAGTTGAATTCTTAATTGCCTAAAACGGCGCGGGAATCTTAGTAAATCAGCCCCATAATGTCATTCTTTTTACAGGTGTATCTAAAAAGCACTAAAAATACTATACATTCCCTTATTCTCTTTAAGCCCACAGAAAACATCCAATCAGGTTCATTTTCAATCAATTTATGGCTCTTTTCTATTTATTATGGACATAATAATGCTTGCTATTATAAGAATGCGTAGTGCTCATTGTGATATTCCCTAATGTGAATTGTGCTGTTTCCTTTAAAACAATATATTCTATTACTAATTCCAGAGGTTTCATTACTTCCCCAAACTCTCCTGTGCCCAAGCAGACAAACTTTTGCTTCTTTAATACATAAATATAAATTCTATCTGCACAAGGCAGTGATCACAAACTAACATTGGCACTCTATTTTTGATTTGTCAAAAATGAAGTCATATATTTTAAGCATGTGGCTTATTTTGTATAAAACTTTTTCAATTGAAAATATAGTTTATGAAGGCAGCAAGAAGGAACTTGCTGAGCAAATATTCTTGGAGCTGTGCAAAAATAATTCGATAGTGACATCTAGTGGACATATACTATTATCTCAGATTAAAAAAAAGATTGAACCTGTTTGAATGTTGTTTTCTCCTTAAAAAGCAAGACATTTATAAACCTGAAAAAATATACTATTTATCCTGCATTTATATTTCATTTTGGTATATTTAATTATAGAACATTTTAAACAATAAAGTTAATGAGAGTATTACGGAGCACATTATTTTTCACCTGTTTCTGAAAATGTTAGCTGGGTGGTTGTCTCTGCCTTCAGTACTTTCTGAGACACCATAATGAAACATTCATTGTTTCATTATGGTGTCTGAATTTCTGATCTGCATAATTGTTTCAGGTCTACGCCTCAGAAAGTACAAGAGCTAAGATTTCAACATTACCCAGAAGGCTAATACACAATTCCACAATGGGAGGCTACCAGCAGTGGCCTCCATAATTCCTCAGTGCAGGTTCAGATGAAAACTGTTAAGGCACATTCACAAAAGCCTGCATGCTCTATTGTGCATGCATTGGGGTGTGTTGTGTATGGGCAGCGAGGAGCATACATCGCACTGCTTGCATTTATTTTGTTTTTATATTAGCTTTATTGAAGTGTCACAAAATGGCACATCAATCTAATCCTTGCACTATAGCACCCTGTGAAACACTGTGGTGCAGTGACGTGTGTTGCAAAGCACTGCACAGCATAAAAATGGAGTCGTGCTTGATTTTTATGCAGCACACCACAATGCATCTCAAAACAGTATTGTGGTTCAAACAGGGCACATAGAAAAAAACAAAAACTCAAATATTCCGTGCTTAGGACAATATTTTAAGAGAACTGCAGCCCCCCCAAAAAAATGGAAAAACACCAAAGGTGAAATCCAAAAAGACTAAAAAACTCTCGTGGGGAATGTGGCGCTGTTCAAAAGTGAATGGAAATAAAAATAGTACCCCAAAAAAATGTTACAATGTGTGAGAAGTACTGTAAAAAAATGTGTAAATAGTAAACAGTGTGTCATGTGTAAATGCCACATGTGTAAAACATCACGTAATATTATAAAGTCAAGTGCAAATAAATATAGGTTAAGCTGGAGCATAAATAGTCTTAAAAGAAATACATACACCCAAAAATGAACATAAAAAATATATATATATATATGTGCGTAATATTAGTGTTGATTTAAAAAATCCCAAAAAAACGCATAAAATATACCCAAAAAATGCACAATTAGGATCAATAGTGTTATAGATAATTGACGTGATAGTGCACCAAGATTTATCAAAAATAGGATCCAAATGATATAAGTGTCCAAACAAAAATAAAGTTCTATATATGTAAAAAAGAAAAAAGAAAAAAATCTGTGAGAAGTGTCTCTGCTTCCAAAGGAATTGTTGTGGTTGTTATGTGATCTCCTCCTCTGGAACCCCCACTTGTGTCCCCACTCACCGAAAAGCCCAACCCCTGCAGGGGTAATGAGCATATGAATGTAGATCCACTGGCAGAAATCGATCGGTGTCCCCCTCTGTGATTCCACGATCTCCTTCCTGGTTGGGTTACCGCTAGTCCTGGCCTATGGATAACTGAAAAACAGTTTCGGCTGGTGATCAAGCACAGACACCATGATCTTTAACTTGCAAAACTGGCATCATAAATCAAAAGCACAACCGTCAGGAGCCAGAGCATACAGTGGCTTGCGAAAGTATTCGGCCCCCTTGAACTTTTCAACCTTTTGCCACATTTTAGGCTTCAAACATAAAGATATAAAATTTTTATTTTTTGTGAAGAATCACCAACAAGTGGGACACAATTGTGAAGTGGAACGAAATCTTTTGGATTTTTGAAACTTTTTTAACTAATAAAAATATGAAAAGTGGGGCGTGCAAAATTATTCGGCCCCCTTGCGTTAATACTTTGTAGAGCCACCTTTTGCTGCAATTACAGCTGCAAGTCACTTGGGGTATGTCTCGATCAGTTTTGCACATCGAGAGACTGAAATTCTTGCCCATTCTTCCTTGCAAAACAGCTCGAGCTCAGTGAGGTTGGATGGAGAGCGTTTGTGAACAGCAGTTTTCAGCTCTTTCCACAGATTCTCGATTGGATTCAGGTCTGGACTTTGACTTGGCCATTCTAACACCTGGATACGTTTATTTGTGAACCATTCCTTTGTAGATTTTGCTGTATGTTTGGGATCATTGTCTTGTTGGAAAATAAATCTCCGTCCCAGTTTCAGGTCTTTTGCAGACTCCAACAGGTTTTCATCCAGAATGGTCCTGTATTTGGCTGCATCCATCTCCCCCTCAATTTTAACCATCTTCCCTGTCCCTGCTGAAGAAAAGCAGGCCCAAACCATGATGCTGCCACCACCATGTTTGACAGTGGGGATGGTGTGTTGAGTGTGATGAGCTGTGTTGCTTTTACGCCAAACATATCGTTTTGCATTGTGGCCAAAAAGTTCGATTTTGGTTTCATCGGACCAGAGCACCTTCTTCCACATGTTTGGTGTGTCTCCCAGGTGGCTTGTGGCAAACTTTAGACAAGACTTTTTATGGATATCTTTGAGAAATGGCTTTCTTCTTGCCACTCTTCCATAAAGGCCAGATTTGTGCAGTGTACGACTGATTGTTGTCCTATGGACAGACTCTCCCACCTCAGCTGTAGTTCTCTGCAGTTCATCCAGAGTGATCATGGGCCTCTTGGCTGCATCTCTGATCAGTCTTCTCCTTGTCTGAGCTGAAAGTTTAGAGGGACAGCCAGGTCTTGGTAGATTTGCAGTGGTCTGATACTCCTTCCATTTCAAAATGATCGCTTGCACAGTGCTCCTTGGGATGTTTAAAGCTTGGGAAATCTTTTTGTATCCAAATCCGGCTTTAAACTTCTCCACAACAGTATTACGGACCTGCCTGGTGTGTTCCTTGGTCTTTATGATCCTCTCTGCGCTTTCAACAGAACCCTGAGACTATCACAGAGCAGGTGCATTTATACAGAGACTTGATTACACACAGGTGGATTCTATTTATCACCATCAGTCATTTAGGACAACATTGGATCATTCAGAGATCCTCGCTGAACTTCTGGAGTGAGTTTGCAGCCCTGAAAGCAAAGGGGCCGAATAATTTTGCACGCACCACTTTTCAGTTTTTTAATTGCTAAAAAAGTTTAAAATATCCAATAGATTTCGTCCACTTCACAATTGTGTCCCACTTGTTGGTGATTCTTCACAAAAAATTAAAATTTTATATCTTTATGTTTGAAGCCTGAAATGTGGCAAAAGGTTGAAAGTTCAAGGGGGCCGAATACTTTCGCAAGCCACTGTATATTTGGACCTGTGAAATCTGAGGCGCACTGATAAGCAAACCTTGACTTTTTGTCAGAAAAAGTCCTCCTGCAGCTGCCAACTGGTTGCTTAAGGGCCAAGTTCACCTTTAACCTCTTCAGCTCCGGAAGATTTTACCCCCTTCCTGACCAGAGCACTTTTTGCGAATTCGACACTGCGTTGCTTTAACTGACAATTGCGCGGTCGTGCGTCGTGGCTCTCAAACAAAATTGACGTCCTTTTTTCCCACAAATAGAGCTTTCTTTTGGTGGTATTTGATCACCTCTGCGATTTTTATTTTTTTGTGTACAGGCTTTCAGCTGCAATGGACTATGAGTTTGCTGATTACTACACTCTAGTCTAGGGATATGCAATTAGCGGACCTCCAGCTGTTGCAGAACTACAAGTCCCATGAGGCATAGCAAGACTCTGACAGCCACAAGCATGACACCGGTTGTGCTTTTGATTTATGATGCCAGTTTAGCAAGTTAAAGATCATGGCGTCTGTGCTTGATCACCAGCCGAAACTGTTTTTCAGTTATCCATAGGCCAGGACTAGCGGTAACCCAACCAGGAAGGAGATCGTGGAATCACAGAGGGGGACACCGATCGATTTCTGCCAGTGGATCTACATTCATATGCTCATTACCCCTGCAGGGGTTGGGCTTTTCGGTGAGTGGGGACACAAGTGGGGGTTCCAGAGGAGGAGATCACATAACAACCACAACAATTCACACGGGATCCTTTGGAAGCAGAGACACTTCTCACAGATTTTTTTCTTTTTTCTTTTTTACATATATAGAACTTTATTTTGTTTGGACACTTATATCATTTGGATCCTATTTTTGATAAATCTTGGTGCACTATCACGTCAATTATCTATTACACTATTGATCCTAATTGTGCATTTTTTGGGTATATTTTATGCCTTTTTTGGGGATTTTTTAAATCAACACTAATACTACATATATATATATATATATATATATATATATATATATATATATATATATATATATATATATATTTTATGTTCATTTTTGGGTGTATGTATTTCTTTTAGGACTATTTATGCTCCAGCTTAACCTATATTTATTTGCACTTGACTTTATAATATTACGTGATGTTTTACACATGTGGCATTTACACATGACACACTGTTTGTTTACTATTTACACATTTTTTTACAGTACTTCTCACACATTGTAACATTTTTTTGGGGTACTATTTTTATTTCCATTCACTTTTGAACAGCGCCACATTCCCCACGAGAGTTTTTTACATAGAAAAAAACGTGTTTTCGATGGGCTCTATGTGCGGTGCAACTCAACTAAAACTCAGCCTTTACTGTTGCCAATTTTTTTCTTTTCTTTTCTTTTCTTATTATTATAATAAGTGGTGGTTCAGCACGCACCCGTTCCCCATTGATAACGTCAACCTGTGACGAAACGCGTCTGGAGGAGGATACGTGCTGACGTCACCACGCTGTTTGATTAGGAGGACAGGGCTTCTATTGTAGTCGGCCGGCTCTGTATTTTAAGCGCTTTTTACTCTACTGATATGTAATTGCAATACTTCATTTCTTAAATAAATCATCCTAAACATTATTACGCTATTGTTGGTCTTTCTCTTATACCCCGTTGAGGTACCGGGACATACCGGACATCCACGATCACAGGGGATTGCGATACACAGTCGACTCATCAGGGTATACCAGTCTGGACGTTCCGTATCAAGCAAAGGCCGTGGCTGGGCTATAGCCATCTGCATGCTTTTGCTTGCCATCTGGTAAGCGAGTTTTCTATTAGGTGGCGGCACTTGAATTTGGATCAAGCTCATCTGGGTGTTTTGTTATGGACTTTGTCAATGCACACATATTTGCTATCTTTAAGCCATTGGTGGTTTAGATATATATAGCGCAGCTTCTCTCTTCCATTCTATGTTTGTGTTATCCTGCAAATAAGCTGCTGCTGTTTGGACTTTTTATTTGGTTTTCAATTTGATTTTTTTAATCATTATTGCTATTCTGATCTAGAGCGTTTTTTTCCCATATATTAGCTTCTAAACTCAGTTTGTTCGAGTAAGCTTTGAAAATGAAAGCTAGAAGCCACTTGGTTGCCATGTACAGCTGCTCCAAATTCTGGCTGCTCCAGTCTTAGTAAACTCCCCTCATGGTGTATTCATTTTCCTGATCTAAATTAACAAAAATACAGATTCATCATACTGATAAGGTAAGTACACCTCTACATTTACCATCACCTAAATTCCATAAATAGGATATACTTGAACAAATGGCAAATACAGTTGACATGGTGTACTAATTTTTATCATCAAATATAAATAAAATGCAGATTTGTCATGTTGAAAAAAGTAAGTACACAACTAAATTTACCACCACTCCAAATGCATGAAATTAAAATCTGGTGTTTCATGTAAACCAAGAAATGGTTTTCCACAAGAGAGATTTGCCAACTCAGAAATGAGAACTAATGCCCCGTGCACACCATCGGAATTTTCGTCGTAAAAACCGTTGATGGTTATTCCGACGGAATTCCGCTCAAGCTTGGCTTGCATGCACACGGTCACACAAAAGTTTTCTGAACTTTCGACCATCAAGATCGCAGTGACGTACAACACGTACGACAGCACTAGAAAAGGGAATTTAGATACGAAGCGCGCCACTCTTTGGGCTCCTTCTGCTAATCCAGACCGAGCGCTTCCGTCTCATACTTGATTCTGAGCATGCGTGGTTTTTATGCGCGTCGGAATTGCATACAGACGAACGGAATTTCCGATAGGAACTTTTTCTGACGGAAAAATAGAGAACCTGCTCTCAATCTTTTGCTGGAGGAAATTCCGCCAGCAAAAGTCCGATGGAGCATACACACGGTCGGAATTTCCAACCAAAAGCTCACATCGGACTTTTGCTGGCGGAATTTTCGATTGTGTGTACGGGGCATTAGGAAGGCAATTTAGTGATTGAGTGTAGATAGAAGAATATCTCTATCTATCTATCTATCTATCTATCTATCTATCTATCTATCTATCTATCTATCTATCTATCTATGGCAGTCTTTGAAGACCCAACAGAGCCAGATTGAGATTCCGCAGAGTCACAGAAGGACATACAGTTGAAGCTATTTGAGCACCACCCCACACAAAGGGCTTTACCAAGGAATTAGAGGCAAGTAGTCTTTGAAAACGAATTTCTAGAGCTGAGATATGTCCTTTGATGGTACTCAAGACCAAATGGTGAGCTAAAGCAGATTGGAAAGAGGACACAATGCATCCCACATGGTATTTTCTGGGATGGAAATGCCTTTCACCATGAAAGATACACTTTCAAATCACAATAGGAGACTTTGCAGGAGGTGGATTTCCCAGCATTTAGTAGCACAGCAATAAAGGTTTCAGAGAGACATCTTTCTCTCAGGACTTGGGCTTAAAAAGCCATATTGTTAAAACCAGCGACCAGGGTGGTTAACTGGTCCTTGGGACAGAAGAGCCAGAAGTCTGATATTGATTCTGTGAAGCAGACAAGCAAGCAAATTAAGAGTAGCAAAGTAATAGATCAGGTGAAACTGATCCCACACAGTCACCAGAGCATCCACTGCTATGGCTAAATGATCTCTGAACCAGTTTTGCCAGTTAACCTCTGAAGAATCTGACAGGGTTTTAGCTGACTATTCCCACACATATAGGGGTTATCCCTCTGTGAAGATGACTTCTTTGATTTGACTGTGGCGTTTACCTATTTGTCTGAGCCAATTGGGCCCTATTTAGGATTTAGAATTTTTGCTGCTTTATGCGTCATTCGTCCATCATTCACACCTGAGGTATATTGTGGTGAGCCCCTTATCGCAGTACATTACAATCTTCTTAGACTTCATCTTTTATCGACTACGATATCATATACATATCAACTCAGATCTTGGTTTACCTGGCCTTGATACTTTAACCTGGTGGTTGCCCTCCCATGAGCCAGCAGGCTATTATTTTAGATCATAGACCCTTTTCCTTCCATGGACACCTAGTATATTATACTACATCCATTTTAGATCTGTTTTTAAATTGTATGATTTATCAATCTCAATGTGCCTAACTCTATTGGTCCTGACGAAACGGATGATCCGCAAAATGCGTTGACCCTTCTAGTAAACCTATACACAGATTTGTTTGTAATGTATTATACTGATAACAACATATGCTTTTTATAGTGTGTAAAAAAAAGAGAAAATTCTTTTAGACATATTTTATGTTATTAGTATCTGTTTCTATGTTATTGTGCACCCAACACCCATTCTCCCCCTTTGCTATTATATAAGAGATGATACCCCTGTGTTCACATGTTTTCAATATAGTTACACTCCTTCCCACAAGCACAAATTCTTTGCATATCCCACAATAATAGGTTGTCCAGATATCCCACGATGGGGATGCCCTGTAAACTCAGCGGAGCAAAAATAGGGGTTGAGATGTTGGTGAAAACATAAGGTGCAGTGAACAGGCCAAAAACAAAAGGACAAAAAACTGGTAGTGTTGTGAGCCCACAGCAAGATGGTGACATGCTAGTAAGCATCCTTGATAACAACAGAGGCCAGAAAATCTCCTTGATGGAAGAAGTTAATGACTGAACTGCTGGAATACATGCAGAATTTTTTCACTTGTATGAAGACACTCAGTGCATTTAGATGCCAAATGAAATGTATGCCCCCTTTGACTTTGGAAACTGTAAAACGCTGAAACCTTTTCTGTTTTAGGACAATGGCAATGACTCTCAGCGTGGAGATTTGATTTGTCATTGAAATTGTAGAAATTGAAATTCTAGCTTATAGCCCTAGAAAGTACATTCTTTATTCATGCACCAGAGATGGTCTCAACGGCAACAGTCGTGCCCCTACTTTGAAAAGTGGGATAATCCCTTAATTGTGAGGATGATTCGTTAGCAGACTTGGAAAATTTTTGACTGCAAGGTTTATTATGGAATTCCAGACTTGTACTTAGATGTAGAGGTCTGTGAGAAATGTTGGGAGCTATTCTTATGCCGCGTACACACGAGCGGACATTACGGCGGACTTTGCCCGGCGGACTGGATTTCGTCGGACAATTCGATGTGTGTGGGCTCCAGCGGACTTTGTTTTCTCAAAAGTTGGACGGAATTAGATTTAAAACTTGTTTTAAATTTATCCGTTGAAATCGAGTCCGGTCGAAAAGTCCGCCGTCTGTATGCTAGTTCGACGGACAAAAAGCCACGCTAGGGCAGCTATTGGCTACTGGCTATGAACTTCCTTGTTTTAGTCCGGTCGTACGTCATCACGTACGAATTCGACGGACTTTGGTGGATTGTGTGTAGGCAAGTCCGTTCATTCACAAAGTCCGTCGGAAAGTACGTCGAAAAGTCCGCCGGGCAAAGTCCGCCGTAATGTCCGCTCGTGTGTACGCGGCATTAGCCTCAGAAGTAGGTGGTTTGTTATCCTGAGAATTAGGTTTATTTTGCTTGGGCAAAACAAAACTTTTTCCTCTATTATCTTTTATAATGTTTATCAGGGAGGAACCAAAGAGGCGTTAGCCATGCAAAAGCCATATTTAGTAGGTGTTTTTGAACTGTTGTTCAACAGACTAATATTTAAGCCATAGTCCTCCACAAATGCACAGACAGGAGACTCATTTTGGTGGAGGACATAGGATATCTTCAAGCGCATCAGCACAGTAGTGTGGGGCAACAGGCATGGGTTCTAAATGCTTTAGTCACATCCTAGGTCCCAATTCCCAGGGTTAGGCAAATGGACATGACATGAATGATGGTTGCAATGCAGAGTCTGTCGGGGAGATCAGTGACTTATGGTTTCCAATCTTTTGTCAACCTGATCTAGGGCCCTGATGAACTCATCCATGGGGTAATGCGTAGGGTAGAGCTTGGAGACACAAATTGATTGAGCCTTTACTAACTATGTCAGCCATGCAGCTTTTTATTATAAAGTTGTCACATCCCAAAGAATAAAATAGCAAGAAGACTTCAATAATGGGTGGACTTTAAAGGCACCATAAAAAGATATTCACAGGTAAAATAAATTAAGTTTATTGCACAAAGATTAAAAAGAACCACTTGGTTCAATTACAAAAAAAAATCATATAAAATCAATTTTACATGATTATCATATGAATCAATCCAATAAAGGGGACCCATAAAGGTCACTAATACAGGAATAGAACCCCAACGCATTTTAACTCCAGTTGTCTTCCTCAGGGATTTAATGAAGTGGGTAATTTAGTATTGGTGATAAGTGATTAGGATAAAGCTATTTGGAGACGCCTCCACTTCGAATCGAACACCCAAATGGGCAAAAATGTACACAAGGGACATATAGCAGCTACACAGAGTTTGTGCAAGAGCTCCAAAAATGATATCTACAGAGGCAACAACACAACCCCTAGGTTGAAAGATGGTGTGTGTATATATGCAGTGCCTTGAAAAAGTATTCATACCCCTTGGAATTTTCCACATTTTGTCATGTTACAACCAAAAACAGAAATGTATTTTATTGGGATTTTATGTGATAGACCAACACAAAGCGGCACATAAAATTGTGAAGTGAAAGGAAAATGCTAAATGGTTTTAAATTTTTTTTACAAGTAAATATGTGAAAAATGTGGTGTGCATTTGTATTTAGCCCCACTGAGTCAATACTTTGTAGAACCACCTTTCGCTGCAATTACAGCTGCAAGTCTTTTTGGGTATGTCTCTACCAGCATTGAATATCTAGAGAGTGACATTTTTGCCCATTCTTCTTTGCAAAATAGCTCAAGCTCTGTCAGATTGGATGGAGAGCATCTGTGAACAACAATTTTCAAGTCTTGCCACAGATTTTCAATTGGATTAAGGTCTGGACTTACTGGGCCATTCTAACACATGAATACACTTTGATCGAAACCATTCCATTGTAGCTTGGGCTGTATGTTTAGGGTTGTTGTCCTGCTGTAAGGTGAACCTCTGCCCCAGTCTCAAGTCTTTTGCAGACTAACTGGTTTTCCTCTAAGATTGCCCTGTATTTGGCTCCATCCATCGTCTCATCGACTCTGACCAGCTTCCCTGTCCTTGCAGAAGAAACACATCCCTACAACATCGGTCTGCCACTACCATGTTTCACGGTTGGGATGGTGTGTTCAGGGTGATGTGCAGTGTTAGTTTTCTGCCACACATAGCACTTTTGCTTTTAAGCCAAAAAGTTCAATTTTGGTCTCATCTGACCAGAGAACCTTCTTCCACATGCTTGGGGTGTTCCCCACATGGCTGCAAAAGGGACTTCTTATGGCTTTCTTTCAACCATGGCTTTCTTCTTGCCACTCTTCTATAAAGGCCAGATTTGTGGAGTGCAAGATAGTTGTCCTGTGGACAGATTCTCCCACCTGAGCTCTGGATCTCTGCAGCTCCTTCAGATACACCATGGGCCTCTTGGCTGCTTCTCTGATTAATGCTCTCCTTGCCCAGCCTGTCAGTTTAGGTGGCTGGCCATGTCTTGGTAGGTTTGTGCCATGTTGCTGTGTGCAGTTGTGCCATACTATTTCCATTTTCGGATGATGGATTGAACAGTGCTCCGTGAAATGTTCAAAGCCTGGGATATTTGTTTATAACCTAACCCTGCTCTAAACTTCTCCACAACTTTGTCCCTGACCTGTCTGGTGTGTTCCTTGGCCTTCATGATGCTGTTTGTTCACTAAGGTTCTCTAAAAAACCTCTGAGGGCTTCATAGAACAGCTGTACTTCTACTGAGATTATATACACACAGGTGGACTATTTACTAATTAGGTGACTTCTGAAGGCAATTGGTTCCACTAGATTTTAGCTAGAGGTATCAGAGTAAAGTAAATACAAATGCAAGCCACATTTTTCAGATATTTATTTTTAAAAAATCTGGAGAACCATTTATCATTTTCTTTCCACTTCACAATTATGTGCCACTTTGTTTTTGGTTGTAGCATGACAAAATGTGGAAAATTTCAAGGGGTGTGAATACTTTTTCAAGGCACTATATATAGTGCCGGACACTATTATGCACATATCTGGCCACACTTTCTATCGCCAGGATAGAAACAGTAATTCAGGGAAGAGCAAAGGAGGTGGCCTTGTATTTATGTTTTAAATAAGTGGTGCTCTGATAGTAAACTTGAGGACACTTATTGTTCGCCAGATCTGGAATTTATGCTGGTGAAGTATAGACCTTTTTATTTACCCAGAGAATTTACAGTGGTGATCATTATTGCGGTACATATACCACCAGATACTGCAGTGGCACTGGATATTTTGTCAAATTTCATAGGCAAGTATCAACATGCACATCCTGATGGGGTTTTGGTAGTTGCAGGTGATTTCAATAAAGCGAATTTGAGGGCTGCGCAGCCAAAACTACATCAGTTTATAAAATGTGTTACTAGAGGTGCTACTAGACTTTTAGTGCCGATTCACACAAGGGCAACCAACTTCACGTGACTTTGCATGGCAACTTTAACACGACTTCAACACGATTTTGGGCGACTTACAACACAACTTCAAGTATCCCCCAGGAGAGGTGACTTTGCCTGTGGCCAATCAGAGCTAATCAGCTCTTGTGACATACAGTACCTGCCCAGGAGAATGTGTTTCCAGCGTGATCCCATCGCGCTGGTTCTCGGCGACAGGGTACTGTACATCTGGCGCTCGCTGCAATAGGAAAAACACATTTTCCTGTTGCAGCGAGCGCGAGGGGGAATTCCCCTCCAGGAACATACCAGGCTCTTAGGTCTGGTATGGATGTTAAGGGGGACCCCTTATGCCAAAAGAACGGAGTGGGGGTCCGCCCCAAAATCCATACCAGACCCATATCTGAGCACCGGTCAGGAAAGGGGGTGGGGATGAGCGAGTGCCCCCCCTCCTGAACCGTACCAGGCCACATGCCCTCAACATGGGGGGGTGGGTGCTTTGGGAAAGGGGGCACCCTGCGGAGCCCCCCTCACCCCAAAGCACCATGCCCCCATGTTGATGAGGACAAGGGCCTCTTCCCAACAACCCTGGCTGTTGGTTGTTGGGGTCTGCGGGCGGGGGGCTTATCAGAATCCGGGAGCCCCCCTGGCCCCCCACCCTATGTGAATGAGTATGGGGTACATCGTACCCCTACCCATATACCTGGGGGAAAAAAGTGTCAATTAAAAAAAAACACTACACAGGTTTTTAAAGTAATTTATTAGGCAGCTCTGGGGGTCTTCTTCCAACTTTGGGGGTCTCTTCCGACTTCTCCGCTCTCTCTGGCCTCTTCTCCCGGTTTCTTCTCCCACTCTCCGGTTCTTCTGCCGGGCTCCTCCTCTCTTGCTAGCGGTGGCCCGATCTTCTCCATCGTCTTCTTCCCTCTTCTTTTCTTCTGATGTTGACACGACGCTCTCTCCCGCTGTAATGCTGTGTACGCGGTGCACATTGAATTATATAGGCATGGGGCGTGGTCACCGGGTGATGTCACCCGGTGACCCCGCCCCTTATGACGTCACAGTCCCGGGGCACAGCCAAGAGTCCCATGGTAACTCTGGGAGAATCTGTCCACAGGACAACTATTAGTTGTGCACTCCACAAATCTGGCCTTTATAGAAGAGTGGCAAGAAGAAAGCCTTTGTGGAAAGAAAGCCATAAGAAGTCCCCTTTGCAGTTTGTGAGAAAGCATGTGGGGGACACAGCAACATGTGGAAGAAGGTTCTCTTGTCAGATGAGACCAAAATTGAACTTTTTGGTAAAAGCAAAAGCGCTATGTATGGCAGAAAACTAACACTGCACATCACCCTGAACACACCATCCCTACTGTGAAACATTTTGGTGGCAGCATCATGTTGTAGGGATGCTTTTCTTCAGCAAGGACAGGGAAACTGGTCAGAGTTGATGAAAAGATGGATGGAGCCAAATACTGGGCAATCTTAGAAGAAAACCAGTTAGTCTACAAAAGACTTGAGACTGGGGCAGAGGTTCGCCTCCCAGCAGGACAACAAACCTAAACATACAGCCCGAGCTACAATGGAATAGTTTAGAGCAAAGCCTATTCATGTGTAAGAATGGCCTAGTCAAAGTTCAGACCTAAATGCAATTGAGAATCTGTTGTAAGACTTGAAAATTGCTGTTCACAGACACTCTCCATCCAGTCTGACAGAGATTGAGCTATTTTGCAAAGAACAATGAGTAAAAATATCACTCTAGATGTGCAAAGCTGGTAGAGACATACCCAAAAGACTTGCAGCTGTAATTGCAGCGAAAGGTGGTTCTCCAAAGTATTGACTCAGGGGGGCTGAATACAAATGTACGCCACACTTTTCAGATATTTATTTGCAAAAAGTTTGAAAACCATTTATCATTTCCACTTCACAATTATGTGCCACTTTGTGTTGGTCTATCACATAAAATCCCAATAAAATACATTTACCTTTTTGGTTGGAACGTGACAAAATGTGGAAAATTGCAAGGGGTGTGAATACTTTTTCAAGGCACTGTATTTTCCAGCAGCATGGTGAGCTCTGTCCATAAATGCTCTGTCTGCTTGTGCCTGTCAGTTCTAATTAGCTCTTACCTGCACCAGCATTAGACTGTGAGATCCATGGATTGTGGGATATATAGTTTCTTCACAGGAAGTGTTAGACAAAGGTCATGCATCAGCCTGTGCACTGTTATGCTGCATGTCTCATGTTTCTACACAAGCAGAAATTTTTGACAAAAAGAATGTAAAGATTCACTCCACTTTAGGTAGTGTTGGGCGAACAGTTCGGCCCGAGCATGGGTTCAGGCTGAACAATTGCCTATTCGGCCGTTCGCCAAATACACCCAAATTTTCAGGGTGTTCACTGGGTGATCGTCCTGCTGAACACCCTGCAATGCGATCAGCCCTGCACAGTGTATTATGCACCCTGATTGGGCAAAGCTTTGCCCAATCAGGGCCCACTGTAAGCTGGTTGTTAAAGAGCGGGGCCGGGAAGCAGGCCGCAGCATCCTTAACAACTAATGAGTCTTCAGCTGTCAATGGGTTTCCCCGCAAAAAAAAGTGCCAGTTAAAAAAAAAAAACTGGCGTGGGGTCCCCCCGTAAACCATACCAGGCCCGAATTTTAAGAGGAACCCCACACCAACATTTTCTTTAAAATGGCGTGGGGCCCCTCAAAATCCATACCAGACCCTTATCCGGACATGCAGCCTGGCAGGTCAGGAAAGGGGGAGAAGAGCGAGCGCCTCCCCTCCTGAAATATACCAGGCCACATGCCCTAAACATGGGGGAGTGGGTACTTTGGGGCTCTGCCCCCCTCCACCCCAAAGCACCTTGCCCCCATGTTGATGGTGACAAGGGCCTCATCCCCACAACCATGGCCGGTGGTTGTGGGGGTCTGCGGGCGGGGGGCTTATCGGAATCTGGGAGGCACCTTAACAAAGGGGGCTCTCAAATCCCCCCAAATCTCATCCCCACCTACGTGAATGAGTATTGGGTATGTAGGAGACAAATTTTTGACAAATCTTTCGCCGACCCGAATGCCTCCTCTCTGCTTTGACAGTTCTTATATAGGTAAGGACGAGGCTCCTTTTATTTTTTTAATAAGGATTTGTCAAAAACTTGTCTCTTTTTTATTTTTTTGTACACTTTTTTGGTGAATGGGTAGGGTTACTATGTAACCAATACTCATTCACATGGGGGGCGGGATCTGGGGGCCCCCTTGTTAAAGGGGGCTTCCAGATTTCGATAAGCCCCCCGCCCGCAGACCCTCACAACCACCGGCCACTGTTGTGGGGATGAGGCCCTTGTCCCCATCAACATGGGGACAAGGTGCTTTGATGTGGGGGGGGGCAGAACCGGGCATGTGGCCTAGCATGGTTCAGGAGGGGGGACCACTCGCTTGCTCCTCCTTTCCTGACCTGCCAGGCTGCATACCCGGATAGGGATCTGGTATGGATTTCAGGGGGGACCCTACACCGTTTTTTATTTTGGTGTGGGGACCCCACACAGTTTCTTTTTTTAATTTTTCAATAGCCAGGTGCCGGCAATTGCAAACGTGAGTTATTTTAAATGGGATTTGACTTGTTTTTTTTTCTTTGGACATGTCAGTTTTGTTGTAGCATGTTCTTTATATGCTACAGGTGCTATATTTAAAGGAATTTTCCATTTTTATTGTTGCACTTCAAGCATAATTAGAATCACTGCTCCTGAAAAAGGATTGTTTTTGAAAAATGTTTTTGTATTGATACATGTCCCCCAGGGCATTACCCAGACCCCCATACCCCTTTTATAGCCAATTACTTGCACATAAGCCTTCAAAATGGGAACTTTTGATTTTTCCTGTTCGGCTCCCAAAGACTTCAATGGGGTACGCCGTTCGAGTTAGAACATTTCCCATATTCGGGAGTTCTGCTGCGAACCAAACAGGGGGGTGTTCGGCTCATGTCTAACTTTAGGCTGTGCACACCCACCAACAAATGACACCATGAAACTACACAATCAGCGCACATCTTACGCAGGTGAAAAACACAAGGTTCAGGTAGGAAAGTTTATAATGCCTTTAAATGTGAAATGTCAAATAAATTAGTATGAACATACCAGCTGCATCAAAGTGTACATGACATCATTTGGCTTTGTAATTCTGTATCATGTATAGTAACCCAGCAACTGATCAAAGTAAGCAAGCAGTCAGTTTTCCTGACAAAGCTGTGGTATGCCTATATGGTGAAACACGTTGATGGCATAGAGATGTACATCTGACCTCACACTGTCCATGCCCTTGGCATTACCGAGCATTGACAAGCCAGCTATATGGCTGATATAGGAGGCAGAACTATAGAGCACTAGGAAGCGACCCCTGCAGATCTGGCAAGGAGAGATTGATGGATGAGCCTGATGCTGCTGGAGTACTTTAGGTGGTAAGATGAAGAGAAGTGCCAATAAGGCCATAGGATTGCTTCAAGCTTCCTTACCAACCCGATGAGACAGAAATTTTGGGAACAAGGACCCCAACTCCAAACTCACCAAGGTAAAGTGCAAGCGGACTATCTCGGTACAAGTAGAAAAGGATATACAGCAAAAGTAGAAAAATATATATAAAACAAAATTTATTTATACAACAATCAAAAAATAATAGTAATACAAACTATGTTAAAATATGCACAGATGACATGGAATTTCGACTAGTTTCCCGGGGAACCCGCTTCATCAGGAAATATGTCTGCGAATAAAATACAATAAAATAAGATATACACATTTTCAAAGAAAGGGGAAGGATATGGGAGGTAATGCCAAAGTATAAGAAAGGGGGAGGGTAAAAAAAAGGTTTGTAAACAGGTATAAGGGGCTGCTTACCCATGTTAAGGTGCATAACGTGTTCAGGCCAAACCTGGCATAGTCTCCTGCGGTGACTGGGGAGGGCACATATGAGACCGCAAAGAGACAAACCTCTAGGTAGTAAAGGGGTATATATAAGTATAACATATACGTTGTATGTCTATGGTCCAAGAGGTGAAGATAAGTGAGTGAAACACCAATAGAAATAAAATGGAGAAGACCAGGGGAGGATAAAGTAGGGTCCATTACCAGAGGCCAAACTGGAGGAGGAAAAGGTAGTATAAACAAGAAGAAGGGAGAGTGTGAAAAAGTGATGGTGATAGAACAGAAAAAAGTCATCCAGTGAAACAAACTGTGACTGAGTGATGGCAGTAAAGGTATATTGATAAATACCGATACTGAATAGATAAGAAGCCAAGAAATGTGGAGATAAGGGGAGAATGCGAAGGGTTAGTTGTGTGCAGACCAAAAATGGAGATACTGATAAAAAAATGCAGGAGGTGAATGATGGGACCCAGGACAAACAAGGGGCCAGGGTGCATATAAGTGAAGAAAATAAGAACTGAGACCAATATATACCTGTGCCAGGTAATGTAAATGAAAGGGGGGACCGTCTAACCAGTAGTCACTACAAACCTGTCACTAGTGACCCCTTTCAATTTTTCGGCACCTCTCCTTGTGGCCAGTGCCCTTCTTGTCCCTGGATACTTTCTTGTTCTTCTATAAGGCTTCCCAATGGTGAAATGTTTACCCCACATATGTCTGCCCAGTGTGGCACTACTGGGATTGTTTACCTCATGCTTTGTACCTGTAAAGCGTTTTATGTGGGTAAGACAATTAGGGAGTTTAGACAGAGAATCGGTGATCACGTATATTATTCTACCAATGGTTGTTTTCTCTGGATGACTTTTTTCTGTTCTATTACCATCACTTTTTCACACTCTCCCTTCTTCTTGTTTATACTACCTTTTCTTCCTTCAGGTTGGCCTCTGCTAATGGACCCTACTTCATCCTCCCCTGGTCTTCTCCATTTTATTTCTATTGGTGTTTATCTTCACCTCCTGGATCATAGACATACAACGTATATGTTATACTTATGTATACCCCTTTACTACCTATTTAGACGTTTGTCTCTTTGCGGTCTCATACGTGCCCTCCCCAGTCGCCGCAGGAGACTATGCCAGGTTTGGCCTGAACATGTTATGCACCTTAACATGGGTATACCCGTTTACAAACCTTTTTTTTTACCCTCCCCCTTTCTTATACTTTGGTATTACCTCCCATATCCTTCCCCTTTCTTTGAAAATGTGTATATCTTATTGTATTGTATTTTATTCGCAGACATATTTCCTGTTGAAGCGGGTTCCCCCACGAAACTAGTCGAAATTCCATGTCATCTGTGCATATTTTAACATAGTTTGTATTACTATTATTTTTTGATTGTTGTATAAATAAATTTTGTTTTATATATATTTTTCTACTTTTGCTGTATATCCTTTTCTACTTGTACCGAGATAGTCCGCTTGCACTTTACCTTGGTGAGTTTGGAGTTGGGGTCCTTGCTCCCAAAATTTCTGTCTGAACTAAACTCGGATGATGGTACATTTTTATTTAACACACCTTGATATGTGAGGCCAGCAAATCCTTCTTACCAACCTGATGCTGAACTTCTAATACTCTTTGACTAGTCTACTTGTTCTAAATCTCTCGTTTCAAGCATTTCCTGCTTCCTTGCTACTCCAAGCTTCCTTATAGACTTCTCGCTTACTGTCATCTGTTGCTTTGCCTTATGTGCATATAGTAGGGTTGCTATGCATGATACAAAATTAAAAAGCCAAGTGATGTCATGTGCACTTTGATGATAAAATTTGATGTACTGTATCTAGCAGCAACCCCAAAAAATGTACTTAAATTATAGCCGCTATTTGATCTATGGTTCTGAGCAGTGATCAGCTTACTGTCAGATCTTTGTGTTAATTACCAGGAATTATACTTGTGAATGGACTGGGACTGTTTGGTCAATCAACCAGCTTTCAATTAGGATTTTGAGGAGACACAGCACCTAGTTTTTGTATGTGCTTATATGTATTAGGTAGTTACTGACAATATAGGGACTATGTCTATTTTCAGGTAACCCTGTATGACGAATGCTTTTGTAAATATGGGGTAAAATTTCTAGGGATCTGAAATTCAGACATAGACCGCAGTGTGAAGTCTAGACTTTATTGTTGTGAGGAAGACTTTTTATTTTGGGTTTTGGTGAAGGGTGTATTCATAAGTTATTTATAATTCTGTAAATTGTTGTTACATAGTTACATATAGTTTAGTCAGGTTGAAAAAAAGTCCATCTAGTTCAATCAAAAAAAAAATAAAAATCATACAATCCCATATATACACAATCCTTCACCCAGTTGATCCAGAGTAAGGCAAAAAAAACCAGCAAAGCATGCTTCAATTTGCTACAGCAGGGGAAAAAATTCCTTTCTGATCCCCCGAGAGGCAATCGGATTTTCCCTGGATCAACTTTACCTATAAATGTTAGTATCCAGTTATATTATGTACATTTAGGAAAGAATCCAGGCCTTTTTTAAAGCAATCTACTGAGCTGGCCAGAACCACCTCTGAAGGGAGTCTATTCCACATTTTTACAGCTCTTACTGTGAAGAAACCTTTCTGTATTTGGAGATGAAATGTTTTTTCCTCTAGACATAAATAGTGCCCCCTTGTCCTCTGTAATGACCTTAAAGTGAATAACTCAACACCAAGTTCACTATATGGGCCACTTATGTATTTGTACATGTTGATCATATCCCCCCTTATTCTCCTCTTCTCAAGAGAGAATAAATTCAGTTCCTCTAATCTCTCCTCATAGCTGAGCTCCTCCATGCCTCTTATCAGTTTGGTTCCCCCTCTCTGCAATTTGTCCAGTTCCCCCATATCCTTTTGAGAACTGGTGCCCAAAACTGAACTGCATATTCCAGATCAGGTCTTACTAATTAGTTGTATGTATGATGCATGCATATTCTTTGCCCCCAAGTGCATAACTTAACATTTATCAACATTAAACCTCATTTTCCACTTAGTTGCCCAATTAGACAGTGCATTGACGTTGGCTTGTAAATTGGAGATATCCCGTAAGCACGTTGATCCACTGCATAGCTTGGTGTCATCTGCAAAGACAGAAATTGTATTTTTAATCCCAGACCCCAAATCATTTATAAAGATATTAAAAAGTAAGGGTCCCAACACTGAACCTTGGGGTACACCACTGATAACCTTAGACCATTCAGAGTAAGATTTATTAACCACTACTCTCCGAATTTGGTATTTTAGACAGTTTTCTATCCATTTACAAACGGATCTTTCCAAGCCTGTAGACTTTACCTTACACATTAGCCATGTGTAGCCAAGTATACCACGTCCACAGCCACCCCTCTGTCCAAGTTTTTTCAAACTCTCCAGTATCTTCCTGACTATAGAAGTTAAACTAACAGGTCTATAGTTACTTGGTAAAGACTTTGATCCCTTTTTAAATATGAGCACCACATTGGCCCTACGCCAATCCAGTGGTACCATTCCAGTCATTAACAAGTCCCTAAAAATTAGAAACAATGACTTTGAAATGACAGAGCTCAACCCTTTTAGGATCTGTGGGTGGATGCCATCTGGTTCAGGTGCTTTATCCACCTTTATTCTGTCTAAATATTTTTGGACCATATCACTTTTGAGCCACTGTAGATCATTTGGGGCTGTGCCAATACCACCCCCATTATGGACATGAGCTCCCCCATGCTTCTTTGTATAAACAGAGCTCAAGAAAGTATTTATTAAAATTACCCTCCTCTTTGTCCCCAGTCACCCACTCTAGATTTTGTAAAGGGCCTACATGCTCAGACCTGACCTTTTTACTATTAATATATTTGAAGAATTTTTTGGGGTTTGTCCTACTATCTTTTTCAATCTGTCGTTCGTTTTGAATTTTTGCATACTTGATTTCCTTTTTACATATACTGTTACATTCTTTGTAGCATTTAAACAATGATAGTGTTCCTTCATTTCTATATTTTTTAAAAGTTATTTTCTTATTATTTATAGCCATTTTAACTTTGTCCGTGAGCCACATAAGTTTAAAAAAGCTAAAAATAAAACCTATTGCCCATGAGAATATACTTTGAAGTGAGTTCGCATACAGTCTTTTTGAAGAATTTCCATTTCTGTTCTGTGTCTAAGTCTTGGAGAGCAGCCCTCATCCTTGGAAAATTTGCTCTTAAATTTAAGTGATTTTATCTTTCCCGTATGTGTTTGTTGCTTACAGCTAACATTAAAGTGGATGTAAACCCAATGTCATCCTTTCTAAACTACTGCCATAGGGGTTATCTGTAAGGATTTACATGCCTCCTGCATGTATGTATCTTTACCTGTCAAATGTCTCCCCTCTGTCTGGTATGAGAGCCGAAAAACTGCAGATTCTGTGGGTGGGTCTGTTGTCTGGACGTCGGTGGGTGGAGTCGTGATGTCAATAGACTCCCCGCCCACCTCTACACTCCCCTTGTCAATATGCATTTTCTCCTGTGTATTTCTTACACTGGACTTCTGCTATGATCTCTAACATCCAGTAAAAAAGACAGGAAAGTAACAACATAACTTCAGCATGTCCAATCATGCTGAGGTGTGGAACAGCCAATCCTTGCAGAGCTGCTGAAGAAAGGAGTGGGGGTGGGAATTAAAAAATAATGCATGTCTTAGGCTAGTGCACGAGATATGTAAAGCACCTGTCACTCACAGCAAGGGGGAGGGTTTTACAAAGTTTCTCTATTTGTCAAGTTTTATCTCACTGAACAACAAAAGAGGATTGCTCAGAGCTGGATTAACTCTTTGTGGCAAGACTGGGCTCAAATGATAGGAAATCGTATACTATACATTATGACATCAAAAAAAAAAAAAAAATTCGGGTTTACATCCACTTTACATGAAATCATTTTATGGTCACTGCTGCCCAGATGTTCTTTTATATGAATATTTGTACTAAGCTCTGCATGGTTTGAGGTTACCAGGTCCAGCAGAGCCGGGGGCCTCAATAAACTGGACCATAAAATTGTCTTGTAATAGGTTTATAAAGTTTTGTAATTGAGTAATAAAAGCATTAACCTTTGGAAACATGTGATTAAGCTTACTGTGTATAGGCCATGTAGGTCCTATAAAGGTGTTTTCTCCTAGTTAAAAGGTGTCCATGCCTTGACTTCTTTATGTTTTGAGTCCATATATGACCACCAGAGCCACACTTGACCTAAATAACTTGACATACAGTGTTCAATTAATTAGGTTATGCTGCCAACTGTAAGTGTGACTGAAAGTCAGCAGGAAGAAAATGTCTGTGTCCCTTGCAAGGAGTGCTCTGGAGGTGATCACCTCAGGTGCAGAAGGCAGTGTATATGTGCATGCCTAACTTCTCTGAGGGGAAAAGATGTCCAATCTCTTATGACACTTTGAGTGATTCACAGGACCACATATGTAAATTGCCACCATCCCTTAATATATGAAAAAACCTCAAAAGGGGATTTTATGGGCAATAAAAAATATATACATATAGAAAACTTCACATATAGAAAATGAAATTTATTGTAGAAAAAAATTGTATGAAAAGATCTCATGTTGATACAAAACATCATAAGAATAGCATTGTCAATATTGCACATTATATGAATAAAATTTGCAAGCATTGCACATTGGCTGTTTGGACCATGAAGTGGCAATTGCAATCTACTTGCTGTTCCCTTAAATCATGGTTTCTAACAAGGAATGCTGCAGAGAGATATCCAACGCGTTTCAAAATTATTGTTATGAATCTTCTTCAGGAAATAATACCAGTTCTGAAAAAACAGCTTATATTAGTCAAAACAATGATATAAATTGATATGTGCATCTAATTGATCATTAAACGTACACTTACAAAAAATGTGCATATTTAGCAGAGGCATTCCTCCAGAAAACATGGATGTCCTATCATAGCCATTGAAGGCCTGCCCCAAGTGAATGCCAGGTGTTCACGTCCAGAAAATGCCTGAAAAAGGCATTAAAATATGGGTACTGTGGGCTGGAAATAAGCAAAAAAGAAGGATGATTAATTCCCGGGAAGAAAATAAGTCTTAATTCCAGGGGAAAAGGGGTCAGCCTGGAGTGTTATTCCCCATAGGGTTGCCCCCATATCTAATGAAAAAAATGCTTACTTGAGGTGTCTTATAGATCAAAGATAACCAAATCCAGAAGTCCCATATTGAGGTATTAAAGTAGCCCAGAAGGGATTCCCAATATTGGCAATCTGGGAACAGGAGGCAGCGTGGCTCCACAGTAAACAAACCAGGGAGGAATGGCGCAGAGAGACTTAATAGCGTCCCTAATATAGTGCGCATGCACGGGAGGAAGCAACGCAAAATGCGTCATATCGTGCAGCCGCATCACTATCACTTCCGCTTTTGCACAGTGGTAATGCAGATGCGGAGGTGACGCAGCATACATCAAATAGATGAGGCCACATATCCTCCACATAAGCCAACCTGTACAACATCCAGGGATCGGAACAGACTGAATTGGCAATTTTAGCAAAAACACAGTTGGAAAGAGGGAACATCCATGTCTAGTGGATAAAAAAATGCCTATGCCATTACAAGTTATATACAATACACAAATGTGATATGGACTACCTAAAGCCATAAAAAATGCATCATATAAAGCAAACCCAAAAGAATGAATCATCGCATCCAAAATAAAAAAAACCCATCATCTAGGGAGTCCAAATTACGACAAAAGATGGGGGGGGGAGGAAAATAAACTTCCAGAGTCCATAGGTTACCAAATCATTTGTACACAAATGGCATTGAATTGTGATTGAGCATAAAACAAAAGAAAAAAGAGAAAGACACTAAAGTTTGTCTAAACCCCGGATGTGCTGCAGGTTTTGATGCATGTACCTGCTGCAATACCTGCAAACGAAGAGCCAGGGGCACAAAAAGCATACCAGAGGGAGTGGAGGGAGGGGCTTCAGCCTGTGCAGGTAACAAGGCCTCAGAGATGTCAGTCTGGGTGAAAGCCAAAATCCTATCCTCAGAGATAATGGGTTGTGGAGGAAGCGGAGGAGGAGACTCTGATAAAAAGCTGCGAGACAAGGCGTCATCCTTAATGTTTTTTGACCCTGGTAAATATGAAATTGTGAAGTCAAATCTGGAGAAGAACAATGACCACCTGGCTTGACAAGAGTTTAGTCTTTTAGCAGAACGGATGTATTCAAGGTTTTTGTGGTCAGTCAGAACTATGAATGGATAGCGAGCTCCCTCTAGCCAATGTCTCTATTCCTCCAAAGCGAGCTTTATGGCTAGAAGTTCTCTGTTGCCTATATCATAATTGCGCTCTGCTGGGGAATATTTACGTGACAAGAAGGCACAGGGGTGGATGGCAGTATTTACCTGATCCTTTTGTGACAAAAGCGCCCCCACCCCTACTTCAGATGCATCTACCTCCACAATAAAAGGTAGCTGAGGAACAGGATGGCGTAGGATTGGTGCAGAGGTAAAGGCTTTCTTTAACTGAGTGAAGGCTCCCTGGGCTTCAGAAGTCCATTTAAAGGTAGTCGGAGTCTTTCTGGTGAGAGAGGTGATGGGATGTGCAATGGTGGCAAAGTTCTTAATGAATTTTCGATAGAAATTTGCATAGCCCAGAAAGCGCTGAACTGCCTTCAGGTCTGAAGGTGGTGCCCAGTCTAAAATGGCTTGAATCTTGGCTGGATCCATGGTGAGGCCTGTGTCAGAAATTAGGTAGCCTAGGAAAGGTACTTGTTTAACATGGAATGAACATTTTTCAGGCTTTACAAAATGGGAGTGAGTCTTTAAATCGGACCAATACCGAGCAGACATGCTTCTGATGTGTTTCAAGATTGGGAGAACATATCAAAATATCGTCTAAATATACAAGCATGAAGCGACCCAACATATCACGGAAAATGTCATTCATAAAGTTCTGAAAGACAGCTGGTGCATTTCTGAGACCGAAAGGCATGACAAGACATTCGTAATGACCATCCTTAAAGGCGTTAAAGGCTGTCTTCCACTCGTCGCCTGCACGGATGCGCACCAGATTATAGGCTCCCCTTAAGTCCAGTTTGGAGAAGATTTTGGCTCCCTGGATTTGAGAGAACAATTCTGTGATGAGAGGAAGAGGATACCGATTGGGAACAGTTATTTTATTTAGACCTCTGTAATCAACACAAAGTCTCAGTCCCCCATCCTTCTTTGGGACAAAGAAGCATCCTGCTCCTGCGGGAGAAGTGGAGGGACGGATGAAACCCTTAGCTAGGTTTTCCTGGATGTATTCTTGCAAGGCAAGATTCTCTGGCTCAGACAGTGGAAAGACTCTCCCTCGAGGAGGTGTAGTGTCAGGCAAGAGGTCAATGGGACAATTATAACTGCGATGAGGAGGTAAAGTGTCAGCAATCCCTTTAGAAAACACATCCCAAGAGTCCTTATAACAAAGTGGAATCTGTTCCATTCCCACTTGACAGGTAGCAAGTCGAACAGGGTGCTGGATGCAGTTCTTTTTACACTGATTGGACCAAGCCAGAATATTTCCTGTTCGCCAGTCAATTACAGGATTGTACTTCTGAAGCCAAGGAAGGCCCAGGATCAAAGGAGTGGATAGAGAGTCAATGACAAGCCATGAAATTTTTTCCCAATGCAAAGCCCCCAATTGTAACTGGAAAGGGTTGGTGGATTGGAGCACTAGATCTTGTGAGAGAGGCCGATTATCCACGGAAATCAGGTGGACTGGGCAATCTATAGCATGAGTTTCCAGGGACAAAGAGGTAATCAGAGTCTTATCAATAAAATTCTCAGCAGCTCCAGAATCTACCAAGGCCAGCAGTTCATTAGCCCCTGTCCTAAAGTGAATGACAGCGGATAAAAGAATACGATTGTCCCCCTGGGGAGATGAGAGCAGACCTAAGGTAACCTCCCCACAATTACCTAGTGTCAGGGATCTGTCAGCACCAGACCGGGACATATGCATGCACGCATGCGCCGGCGCGCCCCTGTTCAGTCTATGCAGCAATCCCCAGCTATTGCTGTACGTCAGCGCTTCCCGCGGGTGCGCGACTGGTGTGTGCGCGCATGCGGCGTGCATGAGCATTAACGTGAGCGCATAAAAGTCTTCCAGCTGCACTGGCGCGCTGCTGTTTCGTCTTCAGCTTCTATGAACTTGTTACCCGCACCTGATTGATCTGTCTACGATACTGACCCGGCTTGTCTGACCATCCCTCTCTCTCCAATCCGACCCAGCTTGGCTGAACCTGCTGCTGTCTCTGCCAGTAACCGTTGCCAACCTCTGCCTGCTTACCGACTCTGCCTTTTGCCTGCCGTTATCACCTGCCTTGATTGACTACCGACCCGGACTGTCTGACCCTGCTTGTGCCTGCCGTTAGCTCCGGGTGCTGCTGCACCTTCAGCTCCAGCGATCCCTGCACCTGCATCTTCCAGTGCTTCAGCCTGCTGTTCTCCGCTGACCACCTTCACCTGCAGTCCAGCCATCCCTGGAGGGATCTCTACCCTGCTCCAGCACCAGAGACTTCTACCTCACCAGGCACTCCTATCCCACTGTGCTCACGAGACCACTGTCCCCACTCCAGTGGCTCCTAAACCAGCGTTGTATGAGAGGTCTTCTCCTACAAGTCAGGCTCTACTACCAGGTACCTAACAGTACGAAACAGCCATGACTGAGCCTGCAGGAGAGACCTCCCCGAGGAAGGAGATCTGCACGCATCTTGCGGCCCTCACCCAAGCTGTGTAATCCCTACAGGATAATAATACCAGACTTGAAGGACAAGTACAGAATCTTGCTGGCCCTAGTTTCATGGCTTCCTCTTCGGCCGCAGCTCCAGCACAGCCTGTTCCTTCTCCTTCCGTTGTGATGCTCCCACCTGAACCAAGGGTCCCAGAGGCAGCTCTAGGCTTTGTGAGGCCTTAGGCAAATTTTAGAAATGAGGCCCTACTAACTCCCATAATGGGAAAAATAATTCAAGCGATAGACCCCTAGCAATTTTGCTCTCCACCAGATATACCAAAAAACAAACATGCACATAGACTTTTCTAAAAAAAAACACTTTAATAATGTACACATAAAAGTCTGGTTCACACTCACCGATTGCTCCAAGCTCACTGATTGGTTGTTAGAGGTTAGTGCACATCATTACTGCTCACTGATTGGTTGCTAGAGGTTACTGCACAATATTACCACTCAATGATTGATGCTAAAGGTACTGCACATCATTACTGCCCACCCATTGGTTCCTAGAGGTTATTGCACATCATTACCGCACATTGATTGGTTGATAGAAGTTACTGCACATTATTACTGCTTACTGATTGGTTGCTGTAGGTTACTGCTTATCATTATTACTCACTGATTGGTTGCTAGAGGTTACTGCACATTATTACTGCTCACTGATTGGTTGCTAATGATTACTGCTCATCATTATCACTCACTGATTGTTTCCCAGAGGTTACAGCACATCATTACCTCTCGCTGGGTGGCAGGTCAGTATTGTGGTGTGTGATGCAACTGTTGGGGTACAGTTGGTTGGATGACAGGATGCAGTTTGGGATGATGGTGGCAGCATTGGGGTGAGAGGCTGAGATCATATCTTCCCTATAACGATAAGGGGTAGGGTGATAGGATGCCAGAGGTGGGGTACAGGGGGATCATGGGGATGATAATGACAGGGGGTGGGGTGGTAGGATGCAAGAGGTGGGGTAGAGAGGGATGATGGGGATGTTTATGAAAATTGGTGGGGTGGTAGGAGGTCAGCATAGGGGCATAATGATGACAGCGGATGGGTAGGAAGCTGGCAGTGGGGTACAGGGGGGATGATGGGGGTAGGATTGTTGGATGCTCGAGATGGGGTACAGGGGGGATGATGATGGGGGTAGGATGGTTGGATGCTAGAGGTAGGGTACAGGGGGATGATGAGGATGTTGATGACAGGGGGCAGGGTGGTAGGATATCAGAGGTGGGGTATGGGGACGATGATGGTGGTAGGGTGCTGGCAGTAGGGTAAAGGGAGATGAAGATTACAGGGGGTGGGGTGGTAGGAAACTGGCAATGGGATACAGGTGGGATGATGATGACAGGGGTGGGGTGGTAGGACACCAGGCTAAGATTATAAGGATGGAGATGATGATGACAGGATGTAGGTTGCTAGGAGGCTGACAGTGGGGTAAAGGGGGAAGATAATGATGATGATAACGGGGGTAGGGTGGTGGATGCTAAAGATGGGGTACATGGGGATGATGGGGATTTTGATAACAGGAGGCAGGGTGGTAGGATGCCAGAGGTGGGTGATGGTGGGGGGTGATGATGACAGGGGGTGGGCTGGCAGTGGAGTACCAGGAGGGGTTAAGATGATGATGACAGGGGGTGGGGTGGTAGGATTCCAGAGGTGGAATACAGAGGAATGATGGGGATGCTGATCACAATGGATGAGGTGGTAGGATGTCAGCAGTAGAGGGGTACAGGGGAGATGAAGATGACGGGAATGGGGTGGTAGGAAGCTGGCAGTGGGGTACAGGGGGGGATGACGGGGATGGGGTGGTAGAAAGCTGGCAGTGGGGTGCAGGGGGGATGAAGATGATGGGGGTAAGGTGGTAGGAAGCTGGCAGTGGGGTGCAGGGGGGATGATGGGGGTGGGGTGGTAGAAAGCTGGCAGTGGGGTGCAGGGGGGATGAAGATGACAGGGGTGGGGTGATAGGAAGCTGGCAGTGGGGTGCAGGGGGGATGACAATGACGGGGGTGGTAGGAAGCTGGCAGTGAGGTGCAGGGAGGATGAAGATGATGGCGTTGAGGTGGTAGGAAGCTGGCAGTGAGGTGCAGGGAGGATGAAGATGACGGGGTTGAGGTGGTAGGAAGCTGGCAGTGAGGATGAAGATGACGGGGTGAGGTGGTAGGAAGCTGGCAGTGAGGTGCAGGGAGGATGAAGATGACGGGTTTGAGGTGGTAGGAAGCTGGCAGTGAGGTGCAGGGAGGATGAAGATGACGGGTTTGAGGTGGTAGGAAGCTGGCAGTGAGGTGCAGGGAGGATGAAGATGATGGGGGTGAGGTGGTAGGAAGCTGGCAGTGAGGTGCAGGGAGGATGAAGATGACTGGGATGAGGTGGTAGGAAGCTGGCAGTGAGGTGCAGGGAGGATGAAGATGATGGTGGTGATGTGGTAGGAAGCTGGCAGTGAGGTGCAGGGAGGATGAAGATGATGGGGGTGAGGTGGTAGGAAGCTGGCAGTGAGGTGCAGGGAGGATGAAGATGACGGGGTGAGGTGGTAGGAAGCTGGCAGTGAGGTGCAGGGAGGATGAAGATGACAGGGGTGGGGTGGTAGAAAGCTGGCAGTGAGGTGCAGGGAGGATGAAGATGACGGGGTGAGGTGGTAGGAAGCTGGCAGTGAGGTGCAGGGAGGATGAAGATGACAGGGGTGGGGTGGTAGAAAGCTGGCAGTGAGGTGCAGGGAGGATGAAGATGACGGGGATGAAGTGGTAGGAAGCTGGCAGTGAGGTGAAGGGAGGATGAAGATGACGGGGATGAAGTGGTAGGAAGCTGGCAGTGAGGTGCAGGGAGGATGAAGATGACGGGGATGAGGTGGTAGGAAGCTGGCAGTGAGGTGCAGGGAGGATGAAGATGATGGGGGGTGAGGTGGTAGGAAGCTGGCAGTGAGGATGAAGATGATGGGGATGAGGTGGTAGGAAGCTGGCAGTGAGGATGAAGATGACGGGGATGAGGTGGTAGGAAGCTGGCAGTGAGGATGAAGATGACAGAGATGAGGTGGTAGGAAGCTGGCAGTGAGGATGAAGATGACGGGGGTGAGGTGGTAGGATACCAGGCACAGGGGGATTATGGTGAGGATAGAAATGATGACGGGGGGATGATAGGAAGTATGATTACAGGTGATAGGGAAGTGGGATGCCAGGAACAGGGGGATAATGAGGAGGATTATAATTATAGCAGGGGGTCAGTAGGTGGCATCATATGCCAGATGGCATACATCACGTCACTCAGGGCTGTGAGGTCACGGGCGGCTGGCAGCCCTGATTTTCACGGTGCTCTCAGTCAGGTGACATCACGGGATGCTGTCAGCCTGTCAGTGTTGGGTAGTACCTTAAGGCTGTGATAGACTGGCTCCTCGATGACAAGTCCTCCATTGCAGGCCGATCCATTCTGGACAGTAGAGCAGGGAGCTACTCAGGCGCTGCATGCAGGAGATTCGATGAGCGCAGCAGAAGGGGAGGAGCCGGGGGAGGGAAATACATACAGCCACCCACTGACCCGGGACATCGAGCAGTTCTCAAGTGGTCAGTCCGCCCACCCGCCCGCGACTGGGAAAAGCAGTTGCGGACACCGCGTTCCCCCCGTGTTATAGACGGTTCGGGGACAACGACCGGGGGACATTCCCTCCCATTTCCACACACAACTTAGGCAAATTAGACAGCGGCCGCGAGGCCCCTGGGAGTGCGGGGCCTTAGGCTGTGGCCTAATTTGCCTAATTAGAGAGCCGCCTCTGAAGGGTCCCCATCCCAGAAAGATTCTCCGGAGACCGAACCAAGTTTCGGGCCTTTCGTAATGCCTGCCAGCTTTATTTTGCCCTGCAACCCCGAACCTTCTCTCTGGAAGCTACCAAAGTGGGATTTGTGATTTCCCTCCTACAAGGAGAACCTCACACTTGGGCCCACCGATTACTTGAGGGGGACTCGGTCCTAACCCAATCCCTACCCTCCTTTTTTGAAGCCATGGCTCAGCTCTATGAGGACCCCCAGTGGACTGCCACAGCCGAGTCAGCCCTGTTCGCGCTCCAGCAAGGCCGCAGACCGGCCGAGGACTATGTCACTGACTTTAGGCGCTGGAGCGCGGAAACCCAGTGGAACAAAGTGGCCCTACGTCACCAGTTCCGGATGGGCCTGTCTGAAGGGCTGAAGGATGAACTTGCTCGAGTTGGCATACCAGATTCTCTCAAGGCCTTAGACTCCTTGGCAATCCAGATCGACCGTCGCCTCCGTGAACGTCGATCTGAACGTTCTGCTCAGCAAACCCACCCGGTATGGATGACTGCAAGGGCTCCGGTTCCTGCGGCTCGCTACCTTCCTCCACCCGATGTGAATCCAGTCAACTCGATGCCTGACACTTCCAAACCCATGCAGCTAGGACTGATGCGTCCTGCCTTATCTCCTGAAGAACAGGCACGTCGTCAACTGAACCTGTGTCTCTATTGTGGTGGAACAGGACACTATGTCCATAATTGTCCAATCAAGATAAGTGCTCATCTTCTGTGTCTACCAGTCTCTCTGCTTTGTCTGCCAACTCTACCCACCTTGCCATTTCTCTCTCATTACAGCTTCGGGGAAAGATAATTCCAGTCAACGCTATCATTGACTCCGGAGCATGCAGCTGTTTTGTCGACTCGACCTTTGCCAGCCAACATGATATTCCTTTACGGACTAAAACTCATGGACTCTGTTTTCTTGGCCGATGGCTCCTGCATTAAATCCGGACAAGTAACCCAAGAGACTCTTCCTTTGCCTGCTACTGTTTCCTCCCAGCATAAAGAGCTGCTGACCCTTGATGCCATCACTTCCCCACTGTTTCCAATTATCCTGTGTATTCCCTGGCTCCAAGCCCACAACCCGCACATCAACTGGTCACTGGAGAAGTAAAGTTTTTGTCTTCCTACTGCCAAGAACACTGTTTGGTGGAAAACCCTAATTCCTCAGCTACTCTGCTATGTCTTGACACCGATCAGAAATTACTCCAGTCCATACCCAAACAATACCACAAGTTAAATCGATGTTTTCAGCAAGAAGGGGGCAGACTCCCTTCCGCCTCTTCGTCCCTATGACTGCCCGAATGAATTGCTTCCTGGGTCTGAAATTCCATTTGGGCGTATCTTCCCCTTATCGGAGAAAGAGCAAGAGGCACTAAAGACATATGTTGATGAAAACTTGGCCAAGGGGTTTATCTGCCCCTCCACTTCCCCAGCAGGTGCCGAAATATTTTTTGTCACCAAAAAAGATAAGACTCTCCGCCCGTGTATATATTACCGGGAACTGAATAAAATTACAGTGAAGAATCGGTATCCCTTACTCTTGATACCCGAACTATTCCAAAAGTTAAGATCTGCTGTCATTTTCACTAAACTCGATTTAAGAGAGGCTTACAATCTGATCCACATTAGAGCTGGGCACGAATGGAAGACAGCTTTTCGGACCCAATTCGGGCATTATGAATACCTGGTCATGCCTTTCGGGCTCTGCAATGCCCCTGCAACCTTCCAACATCTCATTAACGATGTATTCAGAGACTTTTTAGATGTGTTTGTGATTGCATACCTGGACAACATCTTAATTTTCTCTGGATCACTTGATCAACATCGGGAACATGTCTGCAGGGTCTTGGGTCGTCTTCGCTTGCACAGACTATATGCAAAGGCAGAGAAATGCGAGTTCGAGCAACAAAGCATCCAATTCCTGGGATTGATAATCTCTCCAACTGGCATCAAAATGGATCCCCAAAAAGTGTCTGCTGTTCTGGACTGGCCAGTACCCCTAGACAAGAAGGGTATTCAGCGTTTTATCGGCTTTGCAAACTTTTATAGGAAGTTCATCAAGGGATTCTCGGCCATAATTGTACCCATCACACAATTGACTAAGCAGAATGCCCGTTTCTCCTGGAGTCAGTCGGCCCAAGATGCTTTTGAGAATCTCAAGAGATTGTTAACCTCTGCTCCGATCCTCAGCCATCCTGAACCATCGTTACAGTTCATTTTGGAAGTTGACGCTTCTGAGGTAGCTGTGGGAGCAATCCTCTCACAACGTCAAGGCAGTAAAGATCTAATGCATCCTGTGGGGTTCTTCTCCCGCAAACTTTCTCCCGCAGGAAAGAACTATGATGTCGGCGACCGGAAGCTACTCGCTATCAAAGCTGCTTTGGAGGAATGGAGGTACCTGTTAGAGGGCGCTGTTCATCCAGTATTAATATACACTGACCACAAGAACCTAGAGTAGAGTATTTAAGATCTGCTAAATGGCTGAAGCCTCGGCAAGCCCGCTGGGCCCTGTTCTTTTCTCGTTTTTGCTTTCACATAACCTACCGGCCGGGGTCAAAGAATATTAAACCGGATGCATTGTCACGTATGCACGACAACCCGAAGGACTTATCCATTCCTAATACCATCTTGCCCGCAAACAACTTTCTACTTCTGCAGACAGATCTTCTCTCTCAGATCAAGGAAGCATCCTCAGATTCATCAAAACCTCCAGGGATCACTCTGACGATCAGGGATGGCTTGTTTTGGAAGGGGAGCCAAATTTTTGTTCCTGAGGATGTTCGAGTTAAAGTTTTGACATTACTTCATGATCATGCGCTGGCAGGTCACTTTGGGGTCCGCAAGACCCTTGAACTTGTGCAACGCACATTCTGGTGGCCCAACCTGAAAGACTTTGGTGAAAAATACGTCAGTTCCTGCCCTGTTTGTACCCAGAACAAGACGTCAAGAAATCGAGCTTGGGGACTGTTAAAACCTCTGCCTGAACCTGATAGACCCTGGAAAATGATTTCCATGGATTCTATAGTAGAGCTTCCATGTTCTGAGGGGTGTTCAGCCATTTTTGTGGGCCTAAAATGGCCCATTTCCTACCCTTAAGGCAGTGGTTCTCAACTCCAGTCCTCAGGACCCACCAACAGGCCAGGTTTGCAAGATAGCTGAAATACATCACAGGTGATATCACTTGCTGCTCAGTGATTGCAGTATTCTAGTCTGCAACTCCCCAAGGTAATACTTAAAATCTGGTCTGTTGGTGGGTCCCGAGGCCTGGAGTTGAGAACCACTGCCTTAAGGGGAACTCCATCTGCCATTGAAACCGCCCGCATATTCATCAAGGAAATCATCAGATTACATGGAGTCCCTGCAAATATAGTATCTGATAGAGGGGTACAGTTCACCTCACGTTTTTGGAGAGCCCTGTGTGAAATCCTAAAAATTGAGTTGGCCTTGTCCTCGGCCTATCACCCCCAGACCAATGGACAGACAGAGAGGACCAATCAGACCCTTGAACAATAAATCAAGTGTTTTACATCTTTCACACAGGATGATTGGGTGTCCCTGCTGCCCTTAGAATTTGCATTTAATAATGCTAACCATTCAGCCACTGGACAATCTCCCTTTTTCGCCAATTACGGCTTTCATTTAACCTTTTTACCTGACTTTCTTCCAGAATCTCCAGTGCCGGCAGTGCGGAATACAAAGGGATCTCTACCCTGCTCCAGCACCAGAGACTTCTACCTCACCAGGCACTCCTACCCCACTGTGCTCACGAGACTTGTGTCCCCACTCCAGTGGCTCCTGAACCAGCGTTGTATGAGAGGTCTTCTCCTACAAGTCAGGCTCTACTACCAGGTACCCAACACCTAGGTCCTGGAGTTTCCCGGAGGTGTAGGGCACGAACGGAGCATATGACCCTTGAGGCCACAATACAAGCAGAGTCCCATGTTACGCCGGCGCGTGTGTTCCTGGGCAGATAACCGGGTGGAGCCTAACTGTATAGGTTCTTCCTCAGATTTGGCACTAGAGATGGAATAGTCAGGCGGCAAGGGAGGTATATAGTTTGCCACAGCTGTAGTTTGCTCTCGTCTCCTCTCTCGCTGGCGGCGGTCAATTCTAATGGCTAGACTCATAGCCTCCTCCAGTGAGGCTGGGTAGGAGAAGTTGACCAGAGCATCCTTAATTGCATCTGAAAGGCCCATTCTAAACTGGCTGTGGAGAGCTGCATCATTCCAGGGAGATTCCGGGGCCCACCTGCGAAACTCTGAGCAATACATTTCAGCTGTGGTAGTTCCTTGCTTTAAGTTACGCAGGGTTGATTCTGCAGTAGCAGCACGATCTGGATCATCATATAGCAACCCTAGGGCTTCAAAGAAGGCATCTACTATTAGCAAGGCTGGATGGTTTGGTTCCAGGTTAAAGGCCCAAGCCTGGGGGTCACCCTGTAGTAGAGAGATAATTATTTGAACCCTCTGAGTTTCAGGGCCAGATGAGGATGGCCTTAACTTGAAATATAATTTGCAGCTGTTTTTAAAGTTGCAAAATCCTTTACGGTCACCAGAAAACCGGTCAGGCAAAGGAATTTTTGGTGCAGATGGAGTTTTTGTAGCGGTGGTAATAGAAGGAGATTGCACTTTGGTGAGCTCTGTGGCCATTTCCTGAACTTGATGGGATAAGCGGCAAAAGTTCCTGTGCAAACAACTGAGCCTGCTCAGGATCCATGATAGGTTTCCTTTATTATGTATGGCTCGTGTTAATGTCAGGCTAGGAGCATATAACAGGTAACAGTTCAGGTGTTCTGATTATGCAAAGAGTTCAAAGAACAAGAGCACATACCATGAGCAGGTCAGCTGGGACTTCTAGTTTACCGCTGTAGATGAAGGTAGATGTTTGCTGGACCTTGTAGTTCACCGCTGCAGATGAGGATAGATGTTGTCTGGTGCTTGTAGTTCACCGCTGCAGATGAAGGTACTACAGTAGAATCAGGCAAAGCGTAGTCTAGGCAAGCTGGGTCATACACAGGAAGATCAGAGTCCAAACGGTACCGAATCAGAAGCAAGCAAACAGGGTCAAACGAGCCGGGTTATACACGAAAAGCACAGAGCAGATATCAGCTGGATCAAACACAAGGTAAACTCTAACACGAGCACTGATTGAATGCTGATACAAGTGATTTAAAGGTGAGCTGGCCAATCACTGTTGTTTCCCAGGCAAAGGCTGTGTCAGGTGAGTTGTGCTGGGTCCTAAAGGGATCCTAGTACTGACACCCTGTGCTCCTTAATGAACAATTAAGAAACTATCCTGTCCTACAATATGGTTTCTCCAGGTCCTCACATAGCTTGCTGGGCACAGAAATGTTAACGGTATCATTCCATGTTCTCCGCTCTCAACCTATTAGCCCTTGCTTGTTATATATCTGGTAGCCCAGGTAGGTATTGCTGCTGAGCCAGGTGCACGCCTTCACTACCTCAAAGCCCTAGAAGCAATACCCCAAATACTCTTTTGGCCCTCAGGTTTTGTAGACAATAATTACCACCAAACACAAAGCATCTGCCTGATATTTAGGGACACTGCAAGGTGTGTTAGGGTGCTTTAGGTTTAGAATATCCAGAGTTCTAAGGCTGGGGTCACCCTTAAAAACACACACCTGTACATGTTAAAAGTGCACATCAACAAAGGTTGGTGCTGATAATACGAACATAACATTCAGACATTTTATAATGCTACAGTGTGAATTACGAATGACTGAAATGTGTTAAAAGGGGAAGACCTTGGGTGGGAGGACAAGGTATGTGCTGTTCATCAATAAACTTGTTGGACTTTTACAGTATGGCTCCTGTTTCATACAAAGTATAAACAGACTCTATCACATACCTTGTGGCAGAGCCTGACTTGTAGAAGGAGACCTCCTTATACAGCCCTGGCTCAGGGACCACTGGAGTTGTGACAGTGGTTGCGAGAGCACAGTGATGTAGAAGTGCCTGTGAGATCAGGCACTGAACAGAGCAGAATAGCTAGAAGACTGGATCAGGGTCAGACAAGCCAGGTTGGTCACCGATTATCAGATATGGTATAAAGGGCAGGTAGAGAATAGTCAGTATGCAGGCAGAGGTTGGCAACAGGATATCAGGCAGAACAGCAAGTATAATAAGGTCTAGGTAAACCGAGGTCAGGACTGGAGATAAGCAAGCTTGGTCAAGGAAGCCAGTTCAATACAGGAACAGAATTCAGGTAAAGCTGCAGATCAGACAGCAATGCACTAGTGCAGCTGCTTCCCTCATATAGGTCATTTGCCACCAGCATTAATGGCTAACAGGTGCATGTATTTGCGTGCGTATTTGCACACATGCGCATATGCGTTCGCCTGCACGTGCTAATATTTACGTGTATGTGCATAAGCGTTAGCCTATGCCCAACAAGACCAGCATCTGCAGGAGCACGTCTGCGCATGTGTATCAGCTTCTGCCTAAGAGCTTTGGCTGCACTATGGCCAGCACGTCCCTGACAGGACCCTGGGGCTTTTGCACCTGGCTGAATGCATTGTGAGAGAACAATCGGGTGGGTTGATGCGGACCCAAATGTGAAAAATCAAAAGTGCAAATTTTAAAGGCTAATATGCAAGGTATTGTCCTAAAAAGTGTTTGGGACCCGGGTCCATCTCCAGGGGACATGTATCAATGCAAAAAAAAGTTTTAAAAAACGTCCGTTTTTTCGGGAGCAGTGATTGTAATAATGCTTAAAGTGAGAAAATAAACGTGAAATATTCCTTTAAATATCGTACCTGGGGGGTGACTATAGTATGCCTGTAAAGTGGCGCATGTTTCCCGTGTTTAGAACAGTCCCTGCACAAAATGACATTTCTAAAGGAATAAAAGTCATTTAAAACTGCTGGCGGCTGTAATGTTATGTCGGGTCCCGGCAATAAGGATGAAAATTATTGAGAAAAACGGCATGGGTACCCCCCCCGGCCCATTACCAGGCCGTTTGGGTCTTGTATGGATATTAAGGGGAACCCCACACCCAAATAAAAAAAAAGAAAAGGCATGGGGCCCCCAGGCCCTTAAACAGCAGTATACAGGCAGTCCAAACAAGACAGGGACTGTAGGTTTCTTCTTAAGTTGAATCTGTTTGTAATTTGGAACAGGTACATTTTGTAACTGTAACTCCAGCCAAAAAATCAATTTTTAAGCTTTTGGGAAAACATAGGGAAGGGTTATCACCCCTGTAACATTTGTTTTGCTGTATGTGCCCCTATTCAGAAGATTTCACCTCACTTTCTGTCTCATTGACAATTGGATTTTGAAGAATTGGGGTTATTAGGGAAGGAAGCATTGGTGATAAAGCATCAGTGGAGACACCTTTTTCCCATATTAACTCTTACAGCAGATAATTTCCTTTCCTATGGGTAGATTTCCTCTCACTTCCTGTTGTCTCCCTCCGTTTGTAAGTAGGAGTCATTTGTAAGTCAGATGTTTGAAAGTAGGGGACCGCCTGTATATACTATACGGCCTACCCTATATACTCTGCAGAAAATTGGGCCTTAGGTGTTGGTGGTACCAGAACACTATAAGCCCTCACAGTTACTCTTGGTGGGCGCTGGAACAGGCCCTGCTGTGAAATATTATATCAAGAATTGCAATTACATGCCCCTGTTGAAGAGGGGCAGAAAAATTGGGCCTTCGGTGGTGGTGTGGTGGTGGTGCCACAACATTGTAAGCCCTCACAGTTACTCTTGGTGGGCACAGGAACGGGCCCTGCTGTGAAATATTAGATAAAAAATTGTAATTACATGCCCCTGTTAAACAGGGGCAGAAAAATTGGGCCTTATGCACTGGTGGTGGTGCCACAACACTGCAACACCTCACAGATACTCTAGTTGAGCGCAGGAATGAGCCCTGCTGTGAAATATTAGAGCAAATATTATAATTACATGCCCCTGTTAAACAGGGGCAGAAAAATTGGGCCTTAGGCGGTGGTGGTGGTGGCACAACACTGTAAAGCCTCATGGATACTCTTGTTGAGTGCAGGAATGGGCCCTGCTGTGAAATATTACAGCAAAAATTGTAATTACACGCCTCTGTTAAACAGGGGCAGAAAAATTGGGTCTTAGGCACTAGGGATGAGCCGAACACCCCCCGGTTCGGTTCGCACCAGAACCCGCGAACGGACCGCAAGTTCGCACGAACGTTAGAACCCCATTGACGTCTATGGGACTTGAACGTTCGAAATCAAAAGTGCTCATTTTAAAGGCTAATTTGCATGGTATTGTCCTAAAAAGGGTTTGGGGACCCGGGTCCTACCCCAGGGGACATGTATCAATGCAAAAAAAACTTTTAAAAACGGCCGTTTTTTCGGGAGCAGTGATTTTAATGATGCTTAAAGTAAAAAAAAAAAAGTGAAATATTCCTTTAAATATCGTACCTGGGGGGTGTCTATAGTATGCCTGTAAAGTGACGCGTGTTTCCCATGTTTAGAACAGTCCCTGCACCAAATGTCATTTTTAAAGGAAAAAATCTCATTTAAAACTGCTTGCGGGTTTAATGTCATGTCGGGTCCTGGCAATATGGATGAAAATCAGTGAGACAAACGGCATGGGTACCCCCCAGTCCATTACCAGGCCCTTTGGGTCTTGTATGGATATTAAGGGGAACCCCGCACCCAAATTAAAATAAGGAAAGGTCCCTATATACTCTGAACAGCAGTATACAGGCGGTGCAAACAAGACAGGGACTGTAGGTTTGTTGTTAAGTAGAATCTGTTTGTAATTTTGAACATTTTTAATGTGTTTAGCTCCAGCCAAAAAATCTTTTCTAAGCTTTTTGGAAAACATAGGGAAGGGTTATCACCCCTGTGACATTTGTTTTGCGTCTTTCCTCCTCTTCAGAAGATTTCACCTCACTTTTTTGTCCCAATGAAAAATGTTTTTTGAAAATTTGGGTTTTTTTGTGGAACAAGGATTGGAAAGCATCAGTGGAAAGGAGAAATTGTTTTCCCATATTAACTCTTACATGAGAGAATTTCCCTTCCTATGGGTAGATTTCATCTCACTTCCTGTTGTCTCCTTCCGTTTGCAAGTAGGAGTCGTTTGTAAGTTAGATGTTTGAAAGTAGGGTCCTGCCCTATATACTCAGCAGAAATTTGGGCCTTAGGTGTTGCTGTGGCCAAAACACTGTAAGCCCTCACAGGGCCCTGCTGTGAAATATTAGATCAAGAATTGTAATTACATGCCCCTGTTGAACAGGAGCTGAAAAATTAGGCCTTAGGCACTGGTGCTGGTGCCACAACACTGCAACCCCTCACAGACACTCTAGTTGGAACGCAGGAACGAGCCCTGCTGCAAAGTATTGCATCAAAAATTGTAATTACACGCCCCTGTTAGACAGGGGCAGAAAAATTGGGCCTTAGGCACTGGTGCTGGTGCCACAACACTGCAACCCCTCACAGACACTCTAGTTGGAATGCAGGAACGAGCCCTGCTGCAAAGTATTGCATCAAAAATTGTAATTTCACGCCCCTGTTAGACAGGGGCAGAAAAATTGGGCCTTAGGCACTGGTGCTGGTGCCACAACACTGCAACCCCTCACAGACACTCTAGTTGGAATGCAGGAACGAGCCGTGCTGCAAAGTATTACATCAAAAATTGTAATTACACGCCCCTGTTATACAGGGGCTGAAAAATTGTGCCTTAGGCACTGGTGGTGGCGCCCAGAACCAAAAATGTTCTTACAAGCTATCAGCGTGATGATTGAGGAGGAAGAGGATAATTACTCAGGGATAATCACTCAGCATCAGCATAGGCAGTCTTTGAAGGGATCTGAAAAAAATTATTCAGTTACATCAGCATCAGGTGCTTGGTAGCTGGTGGTGATCCAAGACTGATTCATTTTTATGAAGGTCAGCCGATCGACCGAGTCAGTGGACAGACGCACCCTGTGATCGGTTACCACGCCTCCAGCAGCACTGAATGTACGTTCCGAAAGAACGCTGGATGCAGGACAGGCCAGTAGCTCAATTGCATACTGTGCAAGCTCTGGCCAGTGATCCATCCTCAAGACCCAGTAACCCAGAGGATTTTCGGTGGGAAAGGTGTCCAAGTCTGATCTTGCCCCTAGGTATTCCTGCACCATGTAAAACAGACGCTGGCGATGGTTGCTGGAACCGATCATACCTTGGGGCTGCGGACCAAAAAATTGTCTGAACGCATCGGTCAGACGGCCACCTTCTCCACCGCTCCTTCTTTGACTGACCGAAGCCTCAGCAACACGTTGTCCAGAAACAGGAGTTTGTAACCTCCCAGTCTCTGGGAACGCGTTGCACAGACCTTTCTGCAAGGCCTCCCGAAGATGTTTCATCCTCTGCTCCCTCTGCGATGGCAAGATAAGGTCCGCAACCTTACCCTTGTAACGTGGATCAAGGAGGGTTGCCAGCCAGTATTGGTCCTTCTCCTTGATACCACGAATACGAGGATCCTTACGCAGGCTTTGCAGGATCAGGGAGGCCATGCAGCGTAGGTTTGCTGAGGCATTCGGTCCGGAGTCCTCTGGGTCACTAAGGACAACAACGTCCGCAGCCACCTCCTCCCAGCCACGTACAAGTCCATGTGTTCCTTGGGACTGATCCCTTAAAGACTGCTGATGCTGAGTGCCAGGCTCCACCTCCATACTGACACAATCTTCCTCCTCCTCCTCCTCCTCCTCCTCGTCCTCTTCCTGTGTGATCGGCGGGCACGCAGGAACACTGTCTGGATAAAGGGGGCCTTGAGAGCTAAGGAAGTCCTCCTCTTCCTGCCTCTGTTCTGCCTCAAGTGCCCTGTCCATTATTCCACGCAGCGTGTGCTCCAACAGGTGGACAAGGGGGACAGTGTCACTGATGCATGCACTGTCAGTGCTCACCATCCTCGTGGCCTCCTCGAATGGTGACAGGACAGTGCATGCATCCCTGATCATGGCCCACTGGCGTGGGGAAAAAAAACCAAGCTCCCCTGACCCTGTCCTGGTGCCATAGTCGCACAGGTACTCATTGATGGCCCTCTGCTGCGTGTGCAGCCGCTGCAGCATGGCCAACGTCGAGTTCCACCTGGTGGGCATGTCACAGATTAGGCGGTTCTTGGGCAGGTTAAACTCCTTTTGGAGGTCCGTCAGCCGAGCACTGGCATTATATGACCGGCGGAAATGCACAGAGACTTTCCTGGCCTGCCTCAGGACATCCTGTAAGCCCGGGTACCTGCCCAAGAACCGCTGCACCACCAAGTTAAGGACGTGAGCCAAACAGGGCACATGGGTCAGTTGTCCCTGTCGGAGGGCAGAGAGGAGGTTGGTGCCATTGTCGCAAACCACCATTCCTGCCTTAAGTTGGCATGGCGTCAACCACCTCTGAACCTGCCCCTGCAGAGCTGACAAAACCTCTGCCCCAGTGTGGCTCCTGTCCCCCAAGCACACCAGCTCAAGCACCGCATGGCATCTTTTGGCCTGCGTACTTGCGTAGCCCCTTGAACGCCTACGGAGCACCGCTGGTTCCGAGGAAGAGGCCATGGAGGAAGAAGAAGAGGAGGGGGTGGAGGAGAGAGGTGTGTCACAATCAGCATTTTGGAGGCGTGGTGGCGGATCAACCTCCAACACTACTGCACCTTGTCCTGCATCCTTCCCAGCTGCCAGCAGAGTCACCCAATGCGCCGTGAAACTTAAGTAACGTCCCTGTCCATGCCTGCTGGACCATGAGTCAGCGGTAATATGCACCTTACTGCTGACCGCCCTGTCCAGCGAGGCATGGACATTGCCTTCCACATGCCGGTAGAGAGCCGGAATCGCCTTCCGTGAGAAAAAGTGGCGTTTGGGTACCTGCCACTGAGGAACCGCACATTCCACAAACTCACGGAAGGGGGCAGAGTCTACCAACTGAAAAGGCAGCAGTTGAAGTGCTAGCAATTTTGCCAAGCTAGCATTCAACCGCTGGGCATGTGGATGGCTGGGAGCAAACTTCTTTCGGCGGTGCAGCAGCTGGGGCAGGGAAATTTGCCTGGTACAATCTGACGTCGGTGTACCAAAAGCAGATTGCCCACAAGTACTTGGCTGTGACACACCTAATTCTACACCTTCATTCCTCTCACTGCAGGTCTCAGAGAGGACTGAAGGTCTAGTGGGGTTGGAAATCTCAGCTGATGAGGAGCAAGGAGAGATCGTCTTTGTTCTTTGGTGTGGGTCTTTCAGATACGCTTGCCAACGAACTGCATGGCAGGTCAACATATGTCTGGTCAAGCATGTGGTACCCAAGCGGGAGATGTTTTGGCCACGCGAGATACGCTTGAGACATATGTTGCAAATAGCAGCGGTGCGATCTGATGCACTCGTCTCAAAAAAGGCCCACACCAAAGAACTTTTTGAATAACGCGCAGAGACTGCAGCGCCCTGCACATGTGGAGCTTTGGGGTGTGATGCAGTCAATGTGCTGCCCTTAGGCTGGCCCCTGGAGGGCATCCTGCCTAGTTGGTGATGTGCCACCTCCTCCTCCTCCTCCTCCTCCTCTCTCCTATCAGGCACCCACGTTGAGTCAGTGACCTCATCATCCCCTCCCTCCTCATCACTGGAGCAAACCTGGCAGTATGCTGCAGCAGGGGGAGCATGACTGCCAGATTGCTGTCCTTCTTGGGCACCCCCTCTGTCCGTGCTCATGTTACTGCCTTCATTGAGCTCAGTATCATCATCAGAGCCTTCCAAACGCTGGGCATCCTCCTGGAGCATGTACCCAACACTGTGGTCAAACAGTTCGAGGGAATCCTCATGAGGACATGGTGGAGCTAGGGAAGGAGTCACTGATGACATTGAGCTGAGGGAAGAGGCCGCTGCTTTGCCAGACAAAGCACCCTGGGCATGGGTGAGAGAGGATGAGGAGGATGAGGACGGCTTGGTCATCCACTCGACCAAGTCTTCCGCATGTTGCGGCTCAACACGGCCAGCTGCCGAAAAAAAGGCCAAGCGTGTCCCATGGCCACGTGCTGATGAGGATGCACCGTCTCCACGACCAGCACTAGACACAGAGCCTGCTTGCCCTCTCTTATTGGCTTGTGACTGTCTGCCTCTCCTTCTTGGCCTTCCAGACATACTAATGGCCTGTAGCTGCACTAAGCTGGGATAGAACACCTGTAATTTTCTTCAGGTAGCTTTATATACTGTAACCAGACAAGCCTGCCTGTCAGTAGGAAGATAACAGGAACGGATCTAGCTGAACACTGTGAGCAGGACGCACTGCACTAAATGTAAATACCAGGAACGGATCTAGCTGAACACTGTGAGCAGGACGCACTGCACTGAATGTAAATAGCAGGAACGGATCTAGCTGAACACTGTGAGCAGGACGCACTGCACTGAATGTAAATAGCAGGAACGGATCTAGCTGAACACTGTGAGCAGGACGCACTGCACTGAATGTAAATAGCAGGAACGGATCTAGCTGAACACTGTGAGCAGGACGCACTGCACTGAATGTAAATAGCAGGAACGGATCTAGCTGAACACTGTGAGCAGGACGCACTGCACTGAATGTAAATAGCAGGAACGGATCTAGCTGAACACTGTGAGCAGGACGTACTGCACTAAATGTATATAGCAGGAACGGATCTAGCTGAACACTGTGAGCAGGACGCACTGCACTGAATGTAAATAGCAGGAACGGATCTAGCTGAACACTGTGAGCAGGACGCACTGCACTAAATGTAAATACCAGGAACGGATCTAGCTGAACACTGTGAGCAGGACGCACTGCACTGAATGTAAATAGCAGGAACGGATCTAGCTGAACACTGTGAGCAGGACGCACTGCACTGAATGTAAATAGCAGGAACGGATCTAGCTGAACACTGTGAGCAGGACGCACTGCACTGAATGTAAATAGCAGGAACGGATCTAGCTGAACACTGTGAGCAGGACGCACTGCACTGAATGTAAATAGCAGGAACGGATCTAGCTGAACACTGTGAGCAGGACGCACTGCACTGAATGTAAATAGCAGGAACGGATCTAGCTGAACACTGTGAGCAGGACGTACTGCACTAAATGTATATAGCAGGAACGGATCTAGCTGAACACTGTGAGCAGGACGCACTGCACTGAATGTAAATAGCAGGAACGGATCTAGCTGAACACTGTGAGCAGGACGCACTGCACTAAATGTAAATACCAGGAACGGATCTAGCTGAACACTGTGAGCAGGACGCACTGCACTGAATGTAAATAGCAGGAACGGATCTAGCTGAACACTGTGAGCAGGACGCACTGCACTGAATGTAAATAGCAGGAACGGATCTAGCTGAACACTGTGAGCAGGACGCACTGCACTGAATGTAAATAGCAGGAACGGATCTAGCTGAACACTGTGAGCAGGACGCACTGCACTGAATGTAAATAGCAGGAACGGATCTAGCTGAACACTGTGAGCAGGACGTACTGCACTAAATGTATATAGCAGGAACGGATCTAGCTGAACACTGTGAGCAGGACGCACTGCACTGAATGTAAATAGCAGGAACGTTTCTAGCTGAACACTGTGAGCAGGACGTACTGCACTAAATGTATATAGCAGGAACGGATCTAGCTGAACACTGTGAGCAGGACGCACTGCACTGAATGTAAATAGCAGGAACGGATCTAGCTGAACACTGTGAGCAGGACGCACTGCACTAAATGTAAATACCAGGAACGGATCTAGCTGAACACTGTGAGCAGGACGCACTGCACTGAATGTAAATAGCAGGAACGGATCTAGCTGAACACTGTGAGCAGGACGCACTGCACTGAATGTAAATAGCAGGAACGGATCTAGCTGAACACTGTGAGCAGGACGCACTGCACTGAATGTAAATAGCAGGAACGGATCTAGCTGAACACTGTGAGCAGGACGCACTGCACTGAATGTAAATAGCAGGAACGGATCTAGCTGAACACTGTGAGCAGGACGTACTGCACTAAATGTATATAGCAGGAACGGATCTAGCTGAACACTGTGAGCAGGACGCACTGCACTGAAAGAGAGTCACGGAGCCAGGGGGGGACCCTAAGCGCAGAGACGGCATGACAGTGCTGGACTGCACATCTGCCTGTCCCTGAAAGGGTTACACTTCTCCTTTTTGGAGAGGGGGAGGAGCTGCAGGAAGTTTTTAGTTAGAAGAGTTAGGAAGGGGAAGTGACGTCAGTTTTGAGAGCGGTGGTGGACGAGATTAGTAGCACACCTCACCGCTCTCCACCTTCCCCTTCCTTTTACATAGCATGGCGGCGAGGGAGGATTTTGTGGAGCAGCTGAGAGCGGCGGTCACCGCGAACGGCGCGGACTGGCTACAGGAGCAGCTGCGCTTGATTATGGACGGCGGGCCGACGGTGAGCGGGGGGGGGTCCCCAACTCCCAGGGCCAGGCGATCACGTCCACCGGAGAGATACAGCCCTGAGGCTGATAGGGGCTCAGCTAGACCAGCACAGCGGGGGATGGCGGCGGGAGAGGCGCAGACACCAAACATACAGGCCAGGCAGAGGGATGGACGAGGAGAGGCCCGGGGGAATCGGAGGAAAGTTGGAGGGACTGGGGGAAGGGTGCCTAGCAACGCACGCGGCTCTTCCCCCCCAGCCAGGCGCAGATGCTTACAGCCCCCTGAGAGGTCAGCAGGAGAGGGACGGAAGGCGCGGGACGCACAAGAACGCACCGCAGCAAGTGGAGGAAGGTCACGGGCGCCCGAGATGGACAGTAGTCCGCCGCAGGGGGATAGCGGGTCAGAGAGGGACGCCAATACCAACGTGAGGGGAGGTAATAGACGGTCGGCACGCACCCCGCGCAGCAGCAGACGCAGGAGTCCATCACCAGGGGTATCCAGCGGGCCCAGCGGTACCCAAGGGAGGAGTGGCCGTACACAGCACCGCAGGCCCTCGGCAACCACTGCATCCGCAAGTGGGGTGCATCGGGAAATTGGCGGGACGGACGAACAGGACGATCGGTCGGAAGGAGAGCTGTCCGGGTCTGACGGAGGCGACAATCAAGGACATCAAGCATCGCTGGTTCCAGGAGTGGCGGCTGTTGGGCGCGGTCCAGTGCAGCCCGGTGAGTGCAATCCTTCCGATAATGTTACTATTCTTTTACATAATTTATTGGGAAAAAATGTACAGAGGAGTAATTCACGGTCGGGGGGCGTAGTCAGGCCAAGGGGGGGGGGAGACGGTATCGACTCCACCGTCCGCAGCGGCGACCCAAGTAGGGAACGAGGGGTTGCGGGTGTTGTTATCTGGCCTAAAAGAACTGGTAGCACGCGTGGAAGCAGGGACAGGAAATACACCGGCGACTGCGTGGTCAACAGAGAGGAATACCTCACAGACAGGGACCACCCCATCAGTTGGGGGCGAGGTTCAAGTTTCGCCGGAGGCAGCGGTTTCAGCGGTCGGGGTGCCCCCCTCTGGCACCGCGGTGGCTACGTCTTCGGGGGACCAGGTGAAGACAACAGAGAAACAAGCCGATTTCGTTAGACTAGCGGATGCGGCAAGGAGTGAGGTATATGTCTGCTTTGAGGGCCCTTTGGGGGCTCATTTAAAAGCTGAGGTTAAGGAAAAAATATGGAAAGGCGAGTACGTGGAAATTTTCACGTTACTACCGCTAGAAAAATTTAATCTGGATAGGTTAAAACCGGTAGAAGGAAAAAAGGAAGATGAGGAGAAGCGTAGGCATCGCTTGATCCCGCGAACGTTCTCCAACTGGCTACAAGCGTTCGCCATTTTGGCGAGCGTGGTAGGTGAAAAAGCGCCAGAACATTGTTCAGCGCTGTTTGTGTACCTAGAGGCCATTAGTGAGGCCCACAGAACATACGGGGGCATGGCGTGGCTACGCTATGATGAGCAGTTTCGTCAGAGGATGGCGGTGCGACCGAATCTACGCTGGGATCACAAGGACATCAGCTTGTGGATGAGGTTGATGACAGCGGCGAGGGCCCCTAGTCAGTTTTTTCAGGCAGGGGTCGGAGGTTCAGCAACCCCAGGACAGCCGGCCGAGAAAAAATGGGGATATTGCTGGCAATTTAATGAAGGAACTTGCAGATTTGGAGCCAACTGTCGTTTCAAGCATTTGTGTTCCGGCTGCGGGGGATCCCATGCATTGTCAAAATGCTTCAGAAAAGGGAAAGGACGCGCCGGAGATACTCCAGGTAAGAGGGAGGACTCCGGTACGGGTGGAAAGGATGCTGCCTTTCCTCAGTAGGTACCCGGACCGAACAGCGGCCGCCACGATAGAGGCGGGTTTTAGGGAGGGTTTTCACATCCCTTGTGCCTTGGCGGAGGTGCCGCCTGAGGCCAAGAATTTGAGGTCAGCTTTGCTGCATGCAGCAGTGGTCTCTAAAAAATTGGAAAAAGAGGTGTCATTGGGACGCATGGCGGGTCCTTTTATGGAAAGACCTCTACAAGGGTTAGTGGTCTCTCCCTTGGGTGTGGTACCAAAGAGAGAGCCCAATAAGTTTAGACTCATACATCACCTTTCCTTCCCGAAGGGAGGGTCGGTGAATGATGCTATAGCCCCGGAAGATTGTGCGGTTACGTACACATCTTTTGACGCAGCGGTCTCATGGGTGAGGAGATATGGGCAGGGGTCTTTAATGGCCAAGTCTGATATCGAATCGGCTTTTCGGCTGTTGCCAGTTCATCCCGACAATTTCAGATGGCTAGGCTGTAAATGGAAAGGGGCCTACTATGTAGATCGATGCCTTCCAATGGGATGTTCAATATCCTGTGCTCTTTTCGAAACGTTCAGCTCGTTCTTGGAATGGGCGGTACGGGATGTGTCGGGTATCAATTCAGTCATCCACTATTTGGACGACTTCTTATGTGTGGGTCCAGCGGGTTCCAACATATGTGCAGTGCTTTTGGGTACTTTGCAGTATCTAGCGGAAAGATTTGGAGTACCGCTAGCCCCGGAAAAAACCGAAGGTCCAACGCCGAACATCACATTTCTCGGAATAGAGATTGATTCAGGGAGGATGGAATGCAGGATTCCGCAGGACAAACTGTCGAAGTTGAAAGAGGAAGTTCGAGGGACTATTGGAGTTAGGAAATTGCAACTTCGCCAACTCCAATCTTTGCTAGGTAAGCTAAACTTCGCTTGCCGAATCATCCCTATGGGACGAATTTTCTGCAGGCGGCTGTCAGCCGCTACTGCTGGGATCCGGGCGCCGACACATTTCGTGAGTCTGACCAGAGAGCACAGGGAGGATTTACGGGTGTGGCAGGTATTCTTGGAGTCTTTCAATGGAAGGGCTTTATGGATGTCTGGGCCAGTTAGTAACTGGGATCTAGAGTTGTTTACTGACGCCGCCGGGTCAACGGGGTTTGGTGCTTTTTGTAAGGGCCACTGGTGTGCGGAGAAGTGGCCGGCGGCTTGGCGGGAGGCTGGGTTCTTAAAGAACCTGGTACTTTTAGAGCTGTTCCCCATTGTGGTGGCCATGGAGCTATGGGGCGAGTCGTTGCGCAACCGGAAGGTTCGTTTCAATTGTGACAATCTAGGGGTGGTGCAAGTTGTTAATCGGCTGACCGCGGCATCAGTGCCGGTGGTCAGGCTTTTGCGCCATCTAGTACTTTGTTGTTTACAACTGAATGTGTTCATTTATGCTGTTCATCTACCAGGGACGGAGAACACCTTGGCTGACGCTTTGTCTCGTTTTCAGTGGGACAGGTTCCGGAGGTTGGCACCAGAGGCAGATCATCAGGGGGTCGCCTGTCCCAGCTGGATATGGAACATTGCCTTGGAACAGCAGTAAACTGGATTCAGCGTTCCGTGAGTACGGCTACATGGAATGCCTACTCTAAGGTATGGAAGGAGTGGTTCGCCTTTCTGCAGGACTTGGGCATGGGATCAGATGATCCGGAAGTGGACAAGGCAGTGCTGTATTTTATAATCAGGGAATTTGAAAATGGTATCTCGGCAGCTGCCATCAATCGTGAATTGGCAGGTTTGGCCTTCCTTTTTAAATGGCAGGGAACCCGGGACCATACGAAGGAATTTTGGTTACGGCAAGCAGTCAAGGGCTATAGAAAAGCTTATAAACAGAGGGATGGGAGGTGCCCGGTCTCTTTTGAAATGCTCAAGCAGTTAATGCTTAGTTTGGAAGGGGTCAGCAGATCAAAGTACGAATGCGCACTATTCAAAGCAGCGTTCGCGCTGGCCTTTTTTGGGGCACTGAGAATAAGTGAGTTGGTGAGCCCGTCAAAGACGGCTCCAGGCGGTCTTTTCCACGGGGAAGTTGAAGTACTGGTAGATAGAGTCCGCATATGGATTCATAGGTCAAAAACGGATCAAGCAGGGAGAGGCAGATATCTGGAGTTTGGGAAGATTGCAGAGCAGGACATATGCCCGGTCAGGCTTGTGGGAGCTTTTATGACGGTTAGGCCTGCCGTTAATGGCCCCTTCTTGATACATGTGGACGGTTTGTGTCTTTCAAAATATCAATTTGTAACAGTTTTTAGGAAATGTGTGGCCAGGGTGGGATGTGACCCTTCACAATTTTCATCACATTCTTTTAGGATTGGGGCAGCCACAGAGGCGGCCAGGGCAGGTTTGAGTCAGGAAGTGATCAGACGTATTGGCAGATGGGATTCGGATAGATTCAAACTGTATGTCCGCCCTAACATGGTTAAAATGTAATGTTAGCTGGGGTTGTTGATGAGTAGGCGTTGGGGTTTAAAGTTCTGAGGTTGTATTATTATTATCCAATTTGTTTACAGGTCAAGATGCATGTCTGGTTTGGATACTCGGTCATTCCTACGTGTTTTGGGGGGCCAAGAGAGCGGACGTTCGGCCGAACGGCAGACAACTTCGCATCCCCAGACAAGAGGCCCTCATCAGGTGGATTGGGGTTCCGGGCATGCAGTGGAATAGAGTGCTGGGGGAAGTGTTTAGATTCTCCCGCCTGGACAGGGCCCCTGATGTATTGTTATTACACGTGGGTGGTAATGACATGGGAGCTAGATCCATGAGGGACCTTATCAGGGACATCAAGTGTGATTTCCTGCGTTTAAAGGCCGCTTATCCCAAGATGATCTTGGTGTGGTCTGACATGGTAGGCAGGCTATCGTGGCGCTGGGCTCTATCAGATAAAAAAGTGAATAGGGCCAGGATAAAGGTTAATAAGGAAGTGAGTCGGTTTTTTATAAGAAATGGTGGCTTGGCCATCCGTCACAGGGAGTTGGAGGTTGACACATGGCGTTATTTGCGCAGCGATGGTGTACATCTCAATGAGGTGGGCACGGACCTATGGTCTTTGGGCTTGCAAGAAGGCATACAAAGAGGGCTTAGTGTGTGGAGGTGCTCGCAAGGGTAAGGGGTTATCCCTTTCGAGCTGTGGCAGTAGTTGTTTGTTCCTGGAATAGGATAATGTTCTGTTACAAGTTGTAACATGTGTACCCATCCAAGGATGGGGGGTTGTTTGATTGTACCCATCCAGATGATGGGAGTTTTGCTGGTACCCATACATGGAAGGATGGGGATTGTAGTTGGTACCTTCAGGCCCTAAGGGTTAACCTGCAGGAGTTAATATGCTAGGTCACTGGGGTATGTGGTTATAATGCCGTGTCCGGGGTTTCCGACTGGCAGGTTTTAAATTAACGAGGTTGTACCAGTGACCTAGTTCATAGTCACAGTTCTTACTGAGTAAGTTACCTTAACAAGTTAGTTAAGGAAATACAGTTATTTATATATTTATGTTAATTTATATGTTTTAAATAAAAGGCCGCAAGGCCATTTTACTCCAAAAACTAGTCCGAGTCATCCCTGATGTTTTTGGAGGGAGGGTATGTATGGGTAGGATGGTATTAAGTAAATGGGCTTAAGTCCTACAATGTCAAGAGAGTCACGGAGCCAGGGGGGGACCCTAAGCGCAGAGACGGCATGACAGTGCTGGACTGCACATCTGCCTGTCCCTGAAAGGGTTACACTTCTCCTTTTTGGAGAGGGGGAGGAGCTGCAGGAAGTTTTTAGTTAGAAGAGTTAGGAAGGGGAAGTGACGTCAGTTTTGAGAGCGGTGGTGGACGAGATTCCCACCCACCCTCCCAATGGTTGGCAGTAGTTGTTTGTTCCTGGAATAGGATAATGTTCTGTTACAAGTTGTAACATGTGTACCCATCCAAGGATGGGGGGTTGTTTGATTGTACCCATCCAGATGATGGGAGTTTTGCTGGTACCCATACATGGAAGGATGGGGATTGTAGTTGGTACCTTCAGGCCCTAAGGGTTAACCTGCAGGAGTTAATATGCTAGGTCACTGGGGTATGTGGTTATAATGCCGTGTCCGGGGTTTCCGACTGGCAGGTTTTAAATTAACGAGGTTGTACCAGTGACCTAGTTCATAGTCACAGTTCTTACTGAGTAAGTTACCTTAACAAGTTAGTTAAGGAAATACAGTTATTTATATATTTATGTTAATTTATATGTTTTAAATAAAAGGCCGCAAGGCCATTTTACTCCAAAAACTAGTCCGAGTCATCCCTGATGTTTTTGGAGGGAGGGTATGTATGGGTAGGATGGTATTAAGTAAATGGGCTTAAGTCCTACAATGTCATGTAAATAGCAGGAACGGATCTAGCTGAACACTGTGAGCAGGACGCACTGCACTAAATGTAAATACCAGGAACGGATCTAGCTGAACACTGTGAGCAGGACGCACTGCACTGAATGTAAATAGCAGGAACGGATCTAGCTGAACACTGTGAGCAGGACGCACTGCACTGAATGTAAATAGCAGGAACGGATCTAGCTGAACACTGTGAGCAGGACGCACTGCACTGAATGTAAATAGCAGGAACGGATCTAGCTGAACACTGTGAGCAGGACGCACTGCACTGAATGTAAATAGCAGGAACGGATCTAGCTGAACACTGTGAGCAGGACGCACTGCACTGAATGTAAATAGCAGGAACGGATCTAGCTGAACACTGTGAGCAGGACGCACTGCACTGAATGTAAATAGCAGGAACGGATCTAGCTGAACACTGTGAGCAGGACGTACTGCACTAAATGTATATAGCAGGAACGGATCTAGCTGAACACTGTGAGCAGGACGCACTGCACTGAATGTAAATAGCAGGAACGGATCTAGCTGAACACTGTGAGCAGGACGCACTGCACTAAATGTAAATACCAGGAACGGATCTAGCTGAACACTGTGAGCAGGACGCACTGCACTGAATGTAAATAGCAGGAACGGATCTAGCTGAACACTGTGAGCAGGACGCACTGCACTGAATGTAAATAGCAGGAACGGATCTAGCTGAACACTGTGAGCAGGACGCACTGCACTGAATGTAAATAGCAGGAACGGATCTAGCTGAACACTGTGAGCAGGACGCACTGCACTGAATGTAAATAGCAGGAACGGATCTAGCTGAACACTGTGAGCAGGACACACTGCACTAAATAGTCTAGATAGAAGATAACAGGAACGGATCTAGCTAAACTGAATACAGTGTATATATATATATGCAACACCTGGGATGCATATATATACACAATACACTGTAAGTGCAGCTAACTGACTGACTGTTCTGCCTAATCTATCTAACTCAAATCAAATGACACTGTCTCTCTCTCTCTCTATCTCTCAGCACACCGGAACACACACTACACAGGGCCGCCGTGCAGGCGGCCTTATATAGTGTGGGGTGTGTACTAAATCCCCTGAGCCATAATTGGCCAAAGCCACCCTGGCTTTGGCCAATTACAGCTCTCTCTACTGACGGCGCTGTGATTGGCCAAGCATGCGGGTCATAGTGCATGCTTGGCCAATCATCAGCCAGCAATGCACTGCGATGCCGCAGTGAATTATGGGCCGTGACGCGCCACACGAATTTGGCGCGAACGGCCCATATCGTTCGCAATTCGACGGACGGTCGAACAGCCGATGTTCGAGTCGAACATGGGTTCGACTCGAACACGAAGCTCATCCCTATTAGGCACTGGTGGTGGTGCCACAACACTGCAACCCCTCACAGATACTCTAGTTGAGAGCAAGAATGAGCCCTGCTACGAAATATTACAGCAAAAATTATATTTATGCGCCCCTGTTAAACAGGGGCAGAAAAATTGGGCCTTAGGCACTGGTGGTGGTGCCCTGAAACAAAAATGTTCTTAGAAGCTATCAACATGAACATTGAGGAGGAATAGGATAGTCACTCAGCATAACAGGATAGTCACTCAGCATAGGCAGTCTTCAAGGGATCTCACATTCATAGAAAAATTAATCACTTACATCAGCATCAGGTGCTTGGTAGCTGGTGATCCTAGACTGATTCATTTTTTATGAAGGTGAGCCGATCAACAGTCTGTGGACAGGAGCACTCTGATCGGTTACAAAGCATTCAGCAGCACTGAATGTGCGTTCAGAAAGAACACTGGATGCAGGACAGGCCAGTAGCTCAATTGCATATTGTGCAAGCTCTGCCCAGTGATCCATGCTCAAGACCCAGTAACCCAGTGGATTTTTGGTTGGAAAGGTCTCCAAGTCTGATCTTGCCCCTAGGTATTCCTGCACCATGTAAAACAGACGCTGGCGATGGTTGCTGGAACCAATCAGACCTTGGGGCTGCGGACTAAAGAATTGTCTGAAGGCATCGGTCAGACGGCCACCTTCTCCACTGCTTCTTCTGTGACTGACCGAAGCCTCAGCAACACGTTGTCCAGGAGGACCAGGAAATTGTAACCTCCCAGGCTCTGGAAACGCATTGCACAAAAGTTTTTGCAAGGCCTCCCAAAGATGTTTCATCTCTGCTCCCTCTGCGAAGGATGGATAAATTCCGCAACCTTACCCTTGTAACGTGGATCAAGAAGGGTTGCCAGCCAGTAATGATCCCTCTCCTTGATACCACGAATCCGAAGGTCCTTTCGCAGGCTTTGCAGGATCAGGGAGGCCATGCAGCGAAGGTTTGCTGAGGCATTTGATATAGAGCCCTCTGGGTCACTGAGTATGACATGATCCACAGCCACCTCCTCCCAGCCACATACAAGTCCATGGATTTCTGGGGACTGAAAACGATCCATTGAAGACTGCTGCTGATGCTGAGTGATAGGCTCCGTCTCCATGCTGACACAATCCTCATCCTCCTCTTCCTGTGTGATCGGCGGGCCTGCAGGAATACTGTCTGGATAAAGGGGGCCTTGAGAGGTAAGGAAGTCCTCCTCCTTCTCCCTCTGTTCTGCCTCAAGTACCCTGTCCATTATTCCATGAAACGTGTGCTCCAACAGGAAGACAAGAGGGACAGTATCACTGATGCATGCACTGTCACTGCTCGCCATCCTTGTGGCCTCCTCAAATGGTGACAGGACAGTGCATGCATCCTTGATCAGTAGCTACTGGCATGGAGAAAAAAAAGCCAAGCTCCCCTGACCCTGTCCTGGTGCCATACTCACACAGGTACTCATTGATTGCCCTCTGCTGTGTGTGCAGGTGCTGCAGCATTGCCAGCGTTGAGTTCCACCTGGTGGGCATGTCACAAATGAGGCAGTTCTTGGGCAGGTTGCATTCCTTTTGAAGGTCAGCCAGCCAAGCAATGGCATTATATGACCGGCAGAAATGCCCACAGACTTTCCTGGCCTGCCTCAGGAGATCCTGTAAGCCTGGGTACCTGCACAAGAACTGCTGCACCACCAAATTAAGGACATGAGCCAAACAAGGAACATGGGTCAAGTGTCCCTGTTGGAGGGCGGAGAGGAGGTTGGTGCCATTGTCGCAAACCACCATTCCTGTCTGAAGCTGGCATGGCGTCAACCACCTCTGAGTCTGCCCCTGCAGAGCTGACAGAATCTTTTTGCCTGAATGCTTGCGTAGTACCTTAAACAGCTACGGAGCACCGCTGGTTCCCGAGGAGAAATCTGCAGAGGAAGAGGCCATAGAGAAAGAAGAGGAGGGGGTGGAGGAGAGAGGTGTGGCAGAATCACTACTACTAGAAATTTAAAAGGTGTGGTGGCGGAACAAGCTCCAACAATACTGCACCGTGTCCTGCATCCTTCCCAGCTGCCAGCAGAGTTACCCAGTGCGCCATGAAAGAAAGGTAACGTCCCTGTCCATGCACCTTACCACTGACCGCCCTGTCCAACGAGGCCAAAACATTGCCTTCCACGTGCCAGTAGAGAGGCGGAATGGCCTTCCGTAAAAAGAAATGGCATTTGGGAACCTGCCACTGAGGTACCGCACATTACACAAATTAACGAAAGGGGACAGAGTCTACCAGCTGAAAAGGCAGCAGTTGGAGTGCTAGCATTTTAGCCAAGCTAGCATTCAGCCGCTGAGCATGTGGATGGCTGGGACCGAAGTTCTTTTGACGGTTTAGCAACTGGGGTAGGGAAATTTGCCTGCTACAATCGTATGTTGGTGTAGCGATAGCAGATTGCCCGCAAGTACTTGGCACACCTAATATTACACCTTCATTCCTCTCAGTGCAGGTTTCTGAGAGGACTGAAGGAATAGTGGGGTTGGAGATCACAGCTGATGAGGAGCAAGGAGAGGTCCGCCTTGTTCTTTGGTGTGGGTCTTTTAAGTACTGTTGCCAACGGACTGCATGGGAGGTCGACATATGTCTGCGGTCAAGCATGTGGTGCCCAAGCGGCTGCTGTTTTGGCCACACTTGATACGCTTCAGACATATGTTGCAAACAGCAACAGTGCGATCTGCTGCACACGTATCAAAAAAGATCCACACCAAAGAACTTTTCAAAATATGCGGGGAGTCAGCAGTGCCCTGCACATGCGGAGCTCTGCGGTGTGATGCAATAGGGTGGCTGCCCTTAAGCTGGCCCCTGGGGGGCATCCTGCCTCATTGAAGATGTGCCTCCTCCTCCTCTCTTCTATCAGGCACCCACATAGAGTCAGTGACCTCATCATCCCCTCCCTCATCACTGAAGCAAACCTGGCAGTATGCTGCAGCTGGGGGAACATGACTGCCAATTTCTCGTCCTTCTTGGGCACCCCCTCTCTCTGGGCTCACGTTACTGGCTTCCTCAACCTGGGCACCATCATTGGAGCCTTCAAAACGCTGCGCATCCTCCTGCAGCATGTACCAGACACTGTAGTCAAACAGTTCGGGGGACTCCTCCGTGCACGATGGTGGGGCTAGGGAAGGAGTGACTGATGACATTGAGCCGATGGAAAATGCTTTGGCAGCTGCATTGGTAGGCAAACTACTCTAAGCCTGGGTGACAGAGGATGAGGAGGATGAGGACGGCTTAGTTATCTACTCTACCAACTCTTCTGCATGTTGTGGATCAATACGGCCACCTGCCGAAAAAAAAAGGACAAGCGTGCCCCACGGCCACATGCTGAGGATGCACCGTGTCCACGACCAGCACTGTTGGCTGTAGACAGAGCCTACTTGTCCTCTTTCAGTGGCCTGTGAGCATCTGCCTCTCCTTGGTGGCCTTCCAGACATGCTGTAAAATTTTATTAGCAAAACACCGCCTGAAGTTTACTAGAAAAAGTACACCAGGAATGGCCTGCATTTAGATATAGGCTTGGCTAGACTAGAATGCAGTGGATATATATATATATATATATATATGTATGTAGGAGACTGTATATATATTTAATGCACTGCAGATCACTGAATCACCTGCCTGCCTGCCTGCCTGCAAGTGTATTTGAAAACGTACACCAGGAATGGCCTGCAGTCAGATATAGGCTTGGCTAGACTGGAATGCAGTGGATATATATATATATGTAGGAACTGTGTATATATATTTTATGCACTGCAGATCACTGAATCACCTGCCTGCCTGAAAGTATTTGAAAACGTACACCAGGAATGGCCTGCAGTCAGATATAGGCTTGGCTAGACTAGAATGCAGTGGATTTATATGCAGGAGACTGTATATACCGTATTTATCGGCGTATAACATGCTCTTTTTTTCCCCCTTAAAATCAGGGGAAAATCGTGGGTGCATGTTATATGTCGATCCCCACTGTCTGAACCAAAAAAGAGCGAGCGCCGCCGAAAAAGACCGAGCCGAGTGCTCGGCTCCGCTCGCAGTCACACCGCCCTGCCTTCCTGCTGTTTCAGAGAGGATGAGAGGAGAGAGTGCTGCTGAAAAAGACCGAGTCGAGTGTACTGTGTACTCGGCTCGCAGTCCCGCCCAGCTCCTATGATGGACATAACACAAGTCCAATGGCGGGACTGTGAGTGGAATCGAGCTGAGAACACAGTACACTCGGCTCGGACTTTTTTGGCAGCGCTCGCTCCTCTCATCCTCTCTGAAACAGCAGGGAGGCGGGGCGGCGTGACAACCCGAGTACACAGGCTCGGCGGCAAATTTAAAGAATTAAAATGTTGCAAACAGCACAAGACACTGGGCAAGGCTGCACTGTGGGCAAGGCTGCACTGGGCAAGACTGAAAATGGACACTGTTCATTCTGCAATGATGGACAAGGCTGCAGATGAATACTGATGAGGCTGCATTGATGGGCATTTAAATGTAAGTAAGTTTTTTCCTTAAAATGCCCTCCTAAACTTGGGGTGCGTGTTATACGCCGGCGCGTGTTATACGCCAATAAATACGGTATATTTAATGCACTGCAGATCACTGAATCACCTGCCTGCCTGCAAGTATATTTGAAAACATATACCAAGAATGGCCTACAGTCAGATATAGGCTTGACTAGACTAGAATGCAGTGGATAGATATATATTTTTATATTTTATGCACTGCAGCTCACTGAATCACCTGCCTGCCTGACAGTATATTAGAAAAAGTACGCCAGTCAGAACTAGCTACACTGGATATATATATATATATATATATATATATATATATATATATATCCACTGTATCCAGTTTAGCAAGATCTGCCTGCAGTTCATTCCTGGTGTACTGTTTCTAATATATTTCAGGCAGGTGATTCAGCTAGCTGCAGTGCATTTAACAGATATATATATACAGTCTCGTATATACATATACATATACACACATACACACACGACTATAATATAAATATAATACACTGCAGCTTACTGAATCGCCCGCCTGCTTAACCCCCTGAGCCACAATTGGCCAAAGGCACCCTGCCGTTGGCCAATTATGGCTTTCTTTGCTGATGGCTCTGTGATTGGCGGGTCATAGTGCATGCTTGGCCAATCATCAGACAGCAATGCACTGCGATGTTGCAGTGCATTATGGGGTATCACGGGCTGCTTGAATTTGGCGCACCCCATAATATTCGTATTTTGACAAACGCTTGAACAGCCAATGTTCGAGTCAAACTCATGTTTCTTAAAAATTTCTTAAAACTAAAAAATGAAAAAAAAAAAAATAAATAAAAAAAATCACATGTACATAAAGTATTCACAGCCTTTGCTCAATACTTTGTTAAAGCCCCTTTGGCACCAATTACAGCCTCAAGTACTTTTGAGTAGGGATGAGCTTCGTGTTCGAGTCGAACCCATGTTCGACTCGAACATCGGCTGTTCGACCGTCCGTCGAATTGCGAACGATATGGGCCGTTCGCGCCAAATTCGTGTGGCGCGTCACGGCCCATAATTCACTGCGGCATCGCAGTGCATTGCTGGCTGATGATTGGCCAAGCATGCACTATGACCCGCATGCTTGGCCAATCACAGCGCCGTCAGTAGAGAGAGCTGTAATTGGCCAAAGCCAGGGTGGCTTTGGCCAATTATGGCTCAGGGGATTTAGTACACACCCCACACTATATAAGGCCGCCTGCACGGCGGCCCTGTGTAGTGTGTGTTCCGGTGTGCTGAGAGATAGAGAGAGAGAGAGACAGTGTCATTTGATTTGAGTTAGATAGATTAGGCAGAACAGTCAGTCAGTTAGCTGCACTTACAGTGTATTGTGTATATATATGCATCCCAGGTGTTGCATATATATATATATACACTGTATTCAGTTTAGCTAGATCCGTTCCTGTTATCTTCTATCTAGACTATTTAGTGCAGTGTGTCCTGCTCACAGTGTTCAGCTAGATCCGTTCCTGCTATTTACATTCAGTGCAGTGCGTCCTGCTCACAGTGTTCAGCTAGATCCGTTCCTGCTATTTACATTCAGTGCAGTGCGTCCTGCTCACAGTGTTCAGCTAGATCCGTTCCTGCTATTTACATTCAGTGCAGTGCGTCCTGCTCACAGTGTTCAGCTAGATCCGTTCCTGCTATTTACATTCAGTGCAGTGCGTCCTGCTCACAGTGTTCAGCTAGATCCGTTCCTGCTATTTACATTCAGTGCAGTGCGTCCTGCTCACAGTGTTCAGCTAGATCCGTTCCTGCTATTTACATTCAGTGCAGTGCGTCCTGCTCACAGTGTTCAGCTAGATCCGTTCCTGCTATTTACATTCAGTGCAGTGCGTCCTGCTCACAGTGTTCAGCTAGATCCGTTCCTGCTATTTACATTCAGTGCAGTGCGTCCTGCTCACAGTGTTCAGCTAGATCCGTTCCTGGTATTTACATTTAGTGCAGTGCGTCCTGCTCACAGTGTTCAGCTAGATCCGTTCCTGCTATTTACATTCAGTGCAGTGCGTCCTGCTCACAGTGTTCAGCTAGATCCGTTCCTGCTATATACATTTAGTGCAGTACGTCCTGCTCACAGTGTTCAGCTAGATCCGTTCCTGCTATTTACATTCAGTGCAGTGCGTCCTGCTCACAGTGTTCAGCTAGATCCGTTCCTGGTATTTACATTTAGTGCAGTGCGTCCTGCTCACAGTGTTCAGCTAGATCCGTTCCTGCTATTTACATTCAGTGCAGTGCGTCCTGCTCACAGTGTTCAGCTAGATCCGTTCCTGCTATTTACATTCAGTGCAGTGCGTCCTGCTCACAGTGTTCAGCTAGATCCGTTCCTGTTATCTTCCTACTGACAGGCAGGCTTGTCTGGTTACAGTATATAAAGCTACCTGAAGAAAATTACAGGTGTTCTTTTTGATCCTATTAGTACCACGGTCAGGCAGCTAGACTATTTACATTTAGTACAGTGTGTCCTGCTCACAGTGTTCAGCTAGATCCGTTCCTGTTATCTTCCTACTGACAGGCAGGCTTGTCTGGTTACAGTATATAAAGCTACCTTAAGAAAATTACAGGTGTTCTTTTTGATCCTATTAGTACCACGGTCAGGCAGCTAGACTATTTACATTTAGTACAGTGCGTCCTGCTCACAGTGTTCAGCTAGATCCGTTCCTGCTATATACATTTAGTGCAGTACGTCCTGCTCACAGTGTTCAGCTAGATCCGTTCCTGTTATCTTCCTACTGACAGGCAGGCTTGTCTGGTTACAGTATATAAAGCTACCTGAAGAAAATTACAGGTGTTCTATCCCAGCTTAGTGCAGCTACAGGCCATTAGTATGTCTGGAAGGCCAAGAAGGAGAGGCAGACAGTCACAAGCCAATAAGAGAGGGCAAGCAGGCTCTGTGTCTAGTGCTGGTCGTGGAGACGGTGCATCCTCATCAGCACGTGGCCATGGGACACGCTTGGCCTTTTTTTCGGCAGCTGGCCGTGTTGAGCCGCAACATGCGGAAGACTTGGTCGAGTGGATGACCAAGCCGTCCTCATCCTCCTCATCCTCTCTCACCCATGCCCAGGGTGCTTTGTCTGGCAAAGCAGCGGCCTCTTCCCTCAGCTCAATGTCATCAGTGACTCCTTCCCTAGCTCCACCATGTCCTCATGAGGATTCCCTCGAACTGTTTGACCACAGTGTTGGGTACATGCTCCAGGAGGATGCCCAGCGTTTGGAAGGCTCTGATGATGATACTGAGCTCAATGAAGGCAGTAACATGAGCACGGACAGAGGGGGTGCCCAAGAAGGACAGCAATCTGGCAGTCATGCTCCCCCTGCTGCAGCATACTGCCAGGTTTGCTCCAGTGATGAGGAGGGAGGGGATGATGAGGTCACTGACTCAACGTGGGTGCCTGATAGGAGAGAGGAGGAGGAGGAGGAGGAGGAGGTGGCACATCACCAACTAGGCAGGATGCCCTCCAGGGGCCAGCCTAAGGGCAGCACATTGACTGCATCACACCCCAAAGCTCCACATGTGCAGGGCGCTGCAGTCTCTGCGCGTTATTCAAAAAGTTCTTTGGTGTGGGCCTTTTTTGAGACGAGTGCATCAGATCGCACCGCTGCTATTTGCAACATATGTCTCAAGCGTATCTCGCGTGGCCAAAACATCTCCCGCTTGGGTACCACATGCTTGACCAGACATATGTTGACCTGCCATGCAGTTCGTTGGCAAGCGTATCTGAAAGACCCACACCAAAGAACAAAGACGATCTCTCCTTGCTCCTCATCAGCTGAGATTTCCAACCCCACTAGACCTTCAGTCCTCTCTGAGACCTGCAGTGAGAGGAATGAAGGTGTAGAATTAGGTGTGTCACAGCCAAGTACTTGTGGGCAATCTGCTTTTGGTACACCGACGTCAGATTGTACCAGGCAAATTTCCCTGCCCCAGCTGCTGCACCGCCGAAAGAAGTTTGCTCCCAGCCATCCACATGCCCAGCGGTTGAATGCTAGCTTGGCAAAATTGCTAGCACTTCAACTGCTGCCTTTTCAGTTGGTAGACTCTGCCCCCTTCCGTGAGTTTGTGGAATGTGCGGTTCCTCAGTGGCAGGTACCCAAACGCCACTTTTTCTCACGGAAGGCGATTCCGGCTCTCTACCGGCATGTGGAAGGCAATGTCCATGCCTCGCTGGACAGGGCGGTCAGCGGTAAGGTGCATATTACCGCTGACTCATGGTCCAGCAGGCATGGACAGGGACGTTACTTAAGTTTCACGGCGCATTGGGTGACTCTGCTGGCAGCTGGGAAGGATGCAGGACAAGGTGCAGTAGTGTTGGAGGTTGTTCCGCCACCACGCCTCCAAAATGCTGATTGTGACACACCTCTCTCCTCCACCCCCTCCTCTTCTTCTTCCTCCATGGCCTCTTCCTCGGAACCAGCGGTGCTCCGTAGGCGTTCAAGGGGCTACGCAAGTACGCAGGCCAAAAGATGCCATGCGGTGCTTGAGCTGGTGTGCTTGGGGGACAGGAGCCACACTGGGGCAGAGGTTCTGTCAGCTCTGCAGGGGCAGGTTCAGAGGTGGTTGACGCCACGCCAACTTAAGGCAGGAATGGTGGTTTGCGACAATGGCACCAACCTCCTCTCTGCCCTCCGACAGGGACAACTGACCCATGTGCCCTGTTTGGCTCACGTCCTTAACTTGGTGGTGCAGCGGTTCTTGGGCAGGTACCCGGGCTTACAGGATGTCCTGAGGCAGGCCAGGAAAGTCTCTGTGCATTTCCGCCGGTCATATAATGCCAGTGCTCGGCTGACGGACCTCCAAAAGGAGTTTAACCTGCCCAAGAACCGCCTAATCTGTGACATGCCCACCAGGTGGAACTCGACGTTGGCCATGCTGCAGCGGCTGCACACGCAGCAGAGGGCAATCAATGAGTACCTGTGCGACTATGGCACCAGGACAGGGTCAGGGGACCTTGGTTTTTTTTCCCCACGCCAGTGGGCCATGATCAGGGATGCATGCACTGTCCTGTCACCATTCGAGGAGGCCACGAGGATGGTGAGCACTGACAGTGCATGCATCAGTGACACTGTCCCCCTTGTCCACCTGTTGGAGCACACGCTGCGTGGAATAATGGACAGGGCACTTGAGGCAGAACAGAGGCAGGAAGAGGAGGACTTCCTTAGCTCTCAAGGCCCCCTTTATCCAGACAGTGTTCCTGCGTGCCCGCCGATCACACAGGAAGAGGACGAGGAGGAGGAGGAGGAGGAGGAGGAAGATTGTGTCAGTATGGAGGTGGAGCCTGGCACTCAGCATCAGCAGTCTTTAAGGGATCAGTCCCAAGGAACACATGGACTTGTACGTGGCTGGGAGGAGGTGGCTGCGGACGTTGTTGTCCTTAGTGACCCAGAGGACTCCGGACCGAATGCCTCAGCAAACCTACGCTGCATGGCCTCCCTGATCCTGCAAAGCCTGCGTAAGGATCCTCGTATTCGTGGTATCAAGGAGAAGGACCAATACTGGCTGGCAACCCTCCTTGATCCACGTTACAAGGGTAAGGTTGCGGACCTTATCTTGCCATCGCAGAGGGAGCAGAGGATGAAACATCTTCGGGAGGCCTTGCAGAAAGGTCTGTGCAACGCGTTCCCAGAGACTGGGAGGTTACAAACTCCTGTTTCTGGACAACGTGTTGCTGAGGCTTCGGTCAGTCAAAGAAGGAGCGGTGGAGAAGGTGGCCGTCTGACCGATGCGTTCAGACAATTTTTTGGTCCGCAGCCCCAAGGTATGATCGGTTCCAGCAACCATCGCCAGCGTCTGTTTTACATGGTGCAGGAATACCTAGGGGCAAGATCAGACTTGGACACCTTTCCCACCGAAAATCCTCTGGGTTACTGGGTCTTGAGGATGGATCACTGGCCAGAGCTTGCACAGTATGCAATTGAGCTACTGGCCTGTCCTGCATCCAGCGTTCTTTCGGAACGTACATTCAGTGCTGCTGGAGGCGTGGTAACCGATCACAGGGTGCGTCTGTCCACTGACTCGGTCGATCGGCTGACCTTCATAAAAATGAATCAGTCTTGGATCACCACCAGCTACCAAGCACCTGATGCTGATGTAACTGAATAATTTTTTTCAGATCCCTTCAAAGACTGCCTATGCTGATGCTGAGTGATTATCCCTGAGTAATTATCCTCTTCCTCCTCAATCATCACGCTGATAGCTTGTAAGAACATTTTTGGTTCTGGGCGCCACCACCAGTGCCTAAGGCACAATTTTTCAGCCCCTGTATAACAGGGGCGTGTAATTACAATTTTTGATGTAATACTTTGCAGCACGGCTCGTTCCTGCATTCCAACTAGAGTGTCTGTGAGGGGTTGCAGTGTTGTGGCACCAGCACCAGTGCCTAAGGCCCAATTTTTCTGCCCCTGTCTAACAGGGGCGTGTAATTACAATTTTTGATGCAATACTTTGCAGCAGTGCTCGTTCCTGCGTTCCAACTAGAGTGTCTGTGAGGGGTTGCAGTGTTGTGGCACCAGCACCAGTGCCTAAGGCCTAATTTTTCAGCTCCTGTTCAACAGGGGCATGTAATTACAATTCTTGATCTAATATTTCACAGCAGGGCCCTGTGAGGGCTTACAGTGTTTTGGCCACAGCAACACCTAAGGCCCAAATTTCTGCTGAGTATATAGGGCAGGACCCTACTTTCAAACATCTAACTTACAAACGACTCCTACTTGCAAACGGAAGGAGACAACAGGAAGTGAGATGAAATCTACCCATAGGAAGGGAAATTCTCTCATATAAGAGTTAATATGGGAAAACAATTTCTCCTTTCCACTGATGCTTTCCAATCCTTGTTCCACAAAAAAACCCAAATTTTCAAAAAACATTTTTCATTGGGACAAAAAAGTGAGGTGAAATCTTCTGAAGAGGAGGAAAGACGCAAAACAAATGTCACAGGGGTGATAACCCTTCCCTATGTTTTCCAAAAAGCTTAGAAAAGATTTTTTGGCTGGAGCTAAACACATTAAAAATGTTCAAAATTACAAACAGATTCTACTTAACAACAAACCTACAGTCCCTGTCTTGTTTGCACCGCCTGTATACTGCTGTTCAGAGTATATAGGGACCTTTCCTTATTTTAATTTGGGTGCGGGGTTCCCCTTAATATCCATACAAGACCCAAAGGGCCTGGTAATGGACTGGGGGGTACCCATGCCGTTTGTCTCACTGATTTTCATCCATATTGCCAGGACCCGACATGACATTAAACCCGCAAGCAGTTTTAAATGAGATTTTTTCCTTTAAAAATGACATTTGGTGCAGGGACTGTTCTAAACATGGGAAACACGCGTCACTTTACAGGCATACTATAGACACCCCCCAGGTACGATATTTAAAGGAATATTTCACTTTTTTTTTTTTTACTTTAAGCATCATTAAAATCACTGCTCCCGAAAAAACGGCCGTTTTTAAAAGTTTTTTTTGCATTGATACATGTCCCCTGGGGTAGGACCCGGGTCCCCAAACCCTTTTTAGGACAATACCATGCAAATTAGCCTTTAAAATGAGCACTTTTGATTTCGAACGTTCGAGTCCCATAGACGTCAATGGGGTTCTAACGTTCGTGCGAACTTGCGGTCCGTTCGCGGGTTCTGGTGCGAACCGAACCGGGGGGTGTTCGGCTCATCCCTACTTTTGAGTATAATGCTACAAGCTTGGCACACCTATTTTTAGGCAGTTTCTCCTATTCTTCTTTGCAGGACCTCTCAACCTCCATCAGGTTGGATGGGAAGCATTGGTGCACAGCCATTTTCAGATCTCTCCAGAGATGTTCAATCGGGTTCAAGTCTGGGCTCTGGCTGGGCCACACAAGGACAGTCACAGAGTTGTCCTGTAGCCACTCCTTTGTTATCTTGGCTGTGTGCTTAGGTCATTGTCCTGTTGAAAGATGAACCTTAGCCCTAGTCTGAGGTTCAGAGTGCTTTGGAGCAGGTTTTCATAAAGGATGTCTGTACATTTCTGTATTCATCTTTAGCTCGATCCTGACTAGTCTCCCAGTGTATACCTACAGCCAAGTAGGTATAATGCATTTTCCAAGTGTCCCAGCACATTTCAACCAGTGTGGTCTTCTTCAGGGGATTGCTCTTGGATAGCACATTAGAGGATTCTATAGCTTGTAAAATACACAAGGTGCAGTAGATTGGTAATGCCGGAAGTCCTCAAGAGTGGAGATGCAGTGAGGGAAAGACACAGAGGGGGAAGGAGCACTATCAGCTCATGTGTCCCAAGCACAAGGGATACCAGCTAAGGTATAGAAACAATGTGCCCTACTAGGCAGATGGGATAACAAGCGTATGGCCCAGCAGATGGTAGTTGCAATGCAGATCAAAAAAGGAAGTTACTAAAGCAATACAAGGTGGATCCATGGGCCCGAATCCAATGTCAAATGAAAAATCAGTATATAGGACACAGCTTCCTCGAGGAGATATGTTGGTTGAAGGTGCAGTACTGCTAATCAAGATTTTTCTGGGGTCTGATGCTGTGTCCTATGCATTGATTTTTCATTTGACAATGGATTCCGGCCCATGGATCCACCTTATATTTCTTTAGTAACTTCCTTTTTGATCTGCAACTACCATCTGCTGGGCCATACGCTTGCTACCCCATCTGCCTATTAAGGCACATTGTTTCTATACCTTGGCTGGTATCCCATGTGCTTGGGACACATGTGCTAATAGTGCTCCTTCCTGCCTCTGTGTCTTTCCTTCACTGCATCTCCACCATTGATGACTTCCGGCATCACCAATCTACTGCATCTTGTGTTTTTTTCAAGCTATAGAATCCTTTGATGTGCTATTCAACGGCAAGTCCCTGAAGACCACACTGGTCGAACGGGTCGGTCCACTTGGAAAACATAACTTTTGTTATACCTAGGAATCCACACTTATGGCAGCAAGATTTAAATCCAGGGGTTATCCAATATCAACCATAAATAGAGGCCTTAAAATAGCCAATCAAGTTCCTAGAGATAAACTCCTTGCCGATAGACCCTCCAACAAACATGTCAAATCCAGAAAATCTAATTTGATCCCGACTTTTTCTACCCCCCAGTGAAGAATTTGATAAAAAATAGTCACAAAAGTACCTCCCAATTTTGCACCATGACCCAGCATATATTTCCAGATCCTTCATAAAGGGATCCGTACAGTTTCCAGAAGACCCCCATCTCTAGGTAGTTTATTATCACCTAGTCTATTTTCCAGTACAAATCCATCTAGCACATGGTTATTTTTTCAGGGCACATTTGGATGTGGGGGCCGCAAATGCACATATTGTCCTTTTATTCACAAAAGGAAGCACCATAATATCAGCCTCCACTGGTAATACCCACAAGATACGCTCCTTTATAAATTGTAATTAGGGATGAGCCGGACACCCCCCCCGGTTCGGTTCGCACCAGAACCTGCGAACGGACCGAAAATTCGCACAAACCTTAGAACCCCATTGACGTCTATGGGACTCGAACGTTCAAAATCAAAAGTGCTCATTTTAAAGGCTAATTTGCATGGTATTGTCCTAAAAAGGGTTTGGGGACCCGGGTCCTACCCCAGGGGACATGTATCAATGCAAAAAAAACTTTTAAAAACGGCCGCTTTTTCGGGAGCAGTGATTTTAATGATGCTTAAAGTAAAAAAAAAAAAAGTGAAATATTCCTTTAAATATCGTACCTGGGGGGTGTCTATAGTATGCCTGTAAAGTGGCTCGTGTTTCCCGTGTTTAGAACAGTCCCTGCACCAAATGTCATTTTTAAAGGAAAAAATCTCATTTAAAACTGCTTGCGGGTTTAATGTAATGTCGAGTCCTGGCAATATGGATGAAAATCAGTGAGACAAATGGCATGGGTACCCCCCAGTCCATTACCAGGCCCTTTGGGTCTTGTATGGATATTAAGGGAAACCCCACACCCAAATTAAAATAAGGAAAGGTGTGGGGCCACCAGGCCCTATATACTCTGAACAGCAGTATACAGGTGGTGCAAACAAGACAGGGACTGTAGGTTTGTTGTTAAGTAGAATCTGTTTGTAATTTTGAACGGGTACATTTTTAACGTGTTTAGCTCCAGCCAAAAAATCTTTTTTAAGCTTTTTGGAAAACATAGGGAAGGGTTATCACCCCTGTGACATTTGTTTTGCTGTCTTTCCTCCTCTTCAGAAGATTTCACCTCACTTTTTGTCCCAATGACAAATGTTTTTTGAAAATTTGAGTTTTTTTGTGGAACAAGGATTGGAAAGCATCAGTGGAAAGGAGAAATGTTTTTCCCATATTAACTCTTACAGGAGAGAATTTCCCTTCCTAGGGGTAGATTTCATCTCACTTCCTGTTGTCTCCTTCCGTTTGCAAGTAGGAGTCGTTTGTAAGTTAGATGTTTGAAAGTAGGGGCCTGCCCTATATACTCAGCAGAAATTTGGGCCTTAGGTGTTGTTGTGGCCACAACACTGTAAGCCCTCACAGGGCCCTGCTGTGAAATATTAGATCAAGAATTGTAATTACATGCCCCTGTTAAACAGGGGCAGAAAAATTGGGCCTTTGGTGGTGGTGGTGCTGGTGCCACAACACTGTAAGTCCTCACTCGCTCTTGGTGGGTGCAGAAATGGGCCCTGCTGTGAAATATTAGATCAAGAATTGTAATTACATGCCCCTGTTGAACAAGGGCAGAAAAATTGGGCCTTTGGTGGTGGTGCTGGTGCCACAACACTGTAAGTCCTCACTCGCTCTTGGTGGGTGCAGAAATGGGCCCTGCTGTGAAATATTAGATCAAAAATTGTAATTACACGCCCCTGTTAAACAGGGGCAGAAAACTTGGGCCTTAGGCACTGGTGCTGGTGCCACAACACTGCAACCCCTCACAGATACTCTAGTTTGAATGCTGAAATGAGCCCTGCTGCAAAGTATTGCATCAAAAATTGAAATTACACGCCCCTGTTAAACAAGGGCTGAAAAATTGGGCCTTAGGCACTGGTGCTGGTGCCACAACACTGCAACCCCTCACAGACACTCTAGTTGGAACACAGGAACGAGCCCTGCTGCAAAGTATTGCATCAAAAATTGTAATTACACGCCCCTGTTAAACAGGGGCAGAAAAATTGGGCCTTAGGCGCTGGTGCCACAACACTACAACCCCTCACAGATACTCGAGTTGGAATGCTGAAATGAGCCCTGCTGCAAAGTATTGCATCAAAAATTGTAATTACACGCCCCTGTTAAATAGGGGCTGAAAAATTGTGCCTTAGGGTGGCGCCCAGAACCAAAAATGTTATTACAAGCTATCAGCGTGATCATTGAGGAGGAAGAGGATAATTTCTCAGGGATAGTCACTCAGCATCAGTATAGGCAGTCTTTGAAGGGATCTGAGATTTCAAAAAAAACTATTCAGTTACATCAGCATCAGGTGCTTGGTAGCTGATGGTGATCCAAGACTGATTCATTTTTATGAAGGTCAGTCGATCGACCGAGTCGGTGGACAGACGCACCCTGTGATTGGTTACAAAGCCTCCAGCAGCACTGAATGTGCGTTCCGAAAGAACGCTGGATGCAGGACAGGCCAGTAGCTCAATTGCATACTGTGCAAGCTCTGGCCAGTGATCCATCCTCAAGACCCAGTAACCCAGAGGATTTTCGGTGGGAAAGGTGTCCAAGTCAGATCTTGCCCCTAGGTATTCCTGCACCATGTAAAACAGACGCTGGCGATGGTTGCTGGAACCGATCATACCTTGGGGCTGCGGACCAAAAAATTGTCTGAACGCATCGGTCAGACGGCCACCTTCTCCACCGCTCCTTCTTTGACTGACCGAAGCCTCAGCAACACGTTGTCCAGAAACAGGAGTTTGTAACCTCCCAGTCTCTGGGAACGCGTTGCACAGACCTTTCTGCAAGGCCTCCCGAAGATGTTTCATCCTCTGCTCCCTCTGCGATGGCAAGATAAGGTCCGCAACCTTACCCTTGTAACGTGGATCAAGGAGGGTTGCCAGCCAGTATTGGTCCTTCTCCTTGATACCACGAATACGAGGATCCTTATGCAGGCTTTGCAGGATCAGGGAGGCCATGCAGCGTAGGTTTGCTGAGGCATTTGGTCCGGTGTCCTCTGGGTCACTAAGGACGACATGGTCCGCAGCCACCTCCTCCCAGCCACGTACAAGTCCATGTGTTTCTTGGGACTGATCCCTTAAAGACTGCTGCTGATGCTGAGTGCCAGGCTCCACCTCCATACTGACACAATCTTCCTCCTCCTCCTCCTCCTCGTCCTCCTTCCTGTGTGATCGGCGGGCACGCAGGAACACTGTCTGGATAAAGGGGGCCTTGAGAGCTAAGGAAGTCCTCCTCTTCCTGCCTCTGTTCTGCCTCAAGTGCCCTGTCCAATATTCCACGCAGTGTGTGCTCCAACAGGTGGACAAGGGGGACAGTGTCACTGATGCATGCACTGTCACTGCTCACCATCCTCGTGGCCTCCTCAAATGGTGACAGGACAGTGCATGCATCCCTGATCATGGCCCACTGGCGTGGGGAAAAAAAACAAGCTCCCCTGGTGCCATAGTTGCACATTTACTCATTGATGGCCCTCTGCTGCGTGTGCAGCCACTGCAGCATGGCCAACGTTGAGTTCCACCTGGTGGGCATGTCACAGATTAGGCGGTTCTTGGGCAGGTTAAACTCCTTTTGGAGGTCCGTCAGCCGAGCACTGGCATTATATGACCGGCGGAAATGCACACAGACTTTCCAGGCCTGCCTCAGGACATCCTGTAAGCCCGGGTACCTGCCCAAGAACCGCTGCACCACCAAGTTAAGGACGTCAGCCAAACAGGGCACATGGGTCATTTGTCCCTGTCGGAGGGCAGAGAGGAGGTTGGTGCCATTGTCGCAAACCACCATTCATGCCTTAAGTTGGCGTGGCGTCAACCCTCTGAACCTGCCCCTGCAGAGCTGACAGAACCTCTGCCCCAGTGTGACTCCTGTCCCCCAAGCACACCAGCTCAAGCACCGCATGGCATCTTTTGGCCTGCGTACTTGCGTAGCCCCTTGAACGGCTACGGAGCACCGCTGGTTCCGAGGACAAAGCACAGGAAGAGGCCATGGAGGAAGAAGAAGAGGAGGGGTGGAGGAGAGAGGTGTGTCACAATCATTAGCATTTTGGAGGCGTGGTGGCGGAACAACCTCCAACACTACTGCACCTTGTCCTGAATCCTTCCCAGCTGCCAGCAGAGTCACCCAATGCACCGTGAAACTTAGGTAACGTCCCGGGCCATGCCTGCTGGACCATGAGTCAGCGGTAATATGCACCTTACTGCTGACTGCCCTGTCCAGCGAGGCATGGACATTGCCTTCCACATGCCGGTAGAGAGCCGGAATCGCCTTCCGTGAGAAAAAGTGGCGTTTGGGTACCTGCCACTGAGGAACCGCACATTCCACAAACTCACGGAAGGGGGCAGAGTCTACCAACTGAAAAGGCAGAAGTTGAAGTGCTAGCAATTTTGCCAAGCTAGCATTCAACCGCTGGGCATGTGGATGGCTGGGAGCAAACTTCTTTCGGCGGTGCAGCAGCTGGGGCAGGGAAATTTGCCTGGTACAATCTGACGTCGGTGTACCAAAAGCAGATTGCCCACAAGTACTTGGCTGTGACACACCTAATTCTACACCTTCATTCCTCTCAGTGCAGGTCTCAGAGAGGACTGAAGGTATAGTGGGGTTGGAGATCTCAGCTGATGAGGAGCAAGGAGAGGTCCTCTTTGTTCTTTGGTGTGGGTCTTTTAGATACGCTTGCCAATGAACTGCATGGCAGGTCATCATATGTCTGGTCAAGCATGTGGTACCCAAGCAGGAGATGTTTTGGCCACGCGAGATACGCTTGAGACATAAGTTGCAAATAGCAGCGGTGCGATCTGATGCACTCGTCTCAAAAAAGGCCCACACCAAAGAACTTTTTGAATAACGCGCAGAGACTGCAGCGCCCTGCACATGTGGAGCTTTGGGGTGTGATGCAGTCAATGTGCTGCCCTTAGGCTGGCCCCTGGAGGGCATCCTGCCTCGTTGGTGATGTGCCGCCTCCTCCTCCTCCTCTTCCTCTCTCCTATCAGGCACCCACGTTGAGTCAGTGACCTCATCATCCCCTCCCTCCTCATCACTGGAGCAAACCTGGCAGTATGCTGCAGCAGGGGGAGCATGACTGCCAGATTGCTATCCTTCTTGGGCACCCCCTCTGTCCATGCTCATGTTATTGCCTTCATCGAGCTCAGTATCATCATCAGAGCCTTCCAAATGCTGGGCATCCTCCTGGAGCATGTACCCAACACTGTGGTCAAACAGTTCGAGGGACTCCTCAGGAGGACATGGTGGGGCTAGGGAAGGAGTCACTGATGACATTGAGCCGAGGGAAGAGGCCGCTGCTTTGCCAAACAAAGTACCCTGGGCATGGGTGAGAGAGGATGAGGAGGATGAGGACGGCTTGGTCATCCACTCGACCAAGTCTTCCGCATGTTGCGGCTCAACACAGCCAGCTTCCGAAAAAAAGGCCAAGCGTGTCCCACGGCCACGTGCTGATGAGGATGCACCGTCTCCACGACCAGCACTAGACACAGAGCCTGCTTGTCCTCTCTTATATGCTTGTGACTGTCTGCCTCTCCTTCTTGGCCTTCCAGACATACTAATGGCCTGTAGCTGCACTAAGCTGGGATATATATATATATATATGTACTGATACTGCAGCTAGCAAAATCAACTGCCTGCCTGTAGTATGAGAACACCACCAACCTTCTACAGGTAGCTTTAGCTGAACACTGTGCAGAGCTCGCAAAAAAATAACTTGTAGCTTTTTTAGCTGCCTGCGGTAGTGATAGGATCAGGAAAACACCACCAACCTTCTACAGGTAGCTTTAGGTGAACACTGTGCAGAGCTCGCAAAAAAATAACTTGTAGGTTTAGCTGAACACTGTGAGCAGGACGCACTGCACTAACTTGTAGCTTTAGATGAACACTGTGCAGAGGTCTCACTACACCAACTTGTAGTTTTAGCTGAACACTGTGAGCAGGACGCACCGCACTAACTTGTAGGTTTAGCTGAACACTGTGAGGTGGACGCACCACACTAACTTGTAGTTTTAGCTGAACACTGTGAGCAGGACACACCCCACTAACTTGTAGGTTTAGCTGAACACTGTGAGCAGGACGCACTGCGCTAACTGTAAATAGTCTAGCTGCCTGACTGTGGTACTAATAGGATCAAAAGAACACCAGCAGTTTTCTTCAGGTAGCTGTACATACTGTAACAAGACAAGCCTGCCTGTCAGTAAGAAGATAACAGGAACGGATCTAGCTGAACACTGTGAGCAGGACGCACTGCACTAACTGGAAATAGTCTAGCTGCCTGACTGTGGTACTAATAGGATCAAATGAACACCAGTAATTTTCTTCAGGTAGCTGTATATACTGTAACAAGACAAGCCTGCCTGTCAGTAAGAAGATAACAGGAACAGATCTAGCTGAACACTGTGAGCAGGACGCACACCACTAACTTGTAGGTTTAGCTGAACACTGTGAGCAGGACGCACCCCACTAACTTGTAGTTTTAGCTGAACACTGTGAGCAGGACGCACTGCACTAACTGTAAATAGTCTAGCTGCCTGACTGTGGTACTAATAGGATCAAAAGAACACCAGCAATTTTCTTCAGGTAGCTGTATATACTGTAACAAGACAAGCCTGCCTGTCAGTAAGAAGATAACAGGAATGGATCTAGCTGAACACTGTGAGCAGGACGCACTGCACTAACTTGTAGCTTTAGATGAACACTGTGCAGAGGTCTCACTACACTAACATGTAGGTTTAGCTGAACACTGTGAGCAGGATGTACAGCACTAACTTGTAGTTTTAGCTGAACACTGTGAGCAGGACGCACCGCACTAACTTGTAGGTTTAGCTGAACACTGTGAGGTGGACACACGGCACTAACTTGTAGTTTTAGCTGAACACTGTGAGCAGGACGCACCGCACTAACTAGTAGGTTTAGCTGAACACTGTGAGGTGGACGCACCACACTAACTTGTAGGTTTAGCTGAACACTGTGAGCAGGACGCACCCCACTAACTTGTAGGTTTAGCTGAACACTGTGAGCAGGACGCACCCCACTAACTTGTAGTTTTAGCTGAACACTGTGAGCAGGACGCACCCCACTAACTTGTAGTTTTAGCTGAACACTGTGAGCAGGACGCACTGCACTAACTGTAAATAGTCTAGCTGCCTGACTGTGGTACTAATAGGATCAAAAGAACACCAGTAATTTTCTTCAGGTAGCTGTATATACTGTAACAAGACAAGCCTGCCTGTCAGTAGGAAGATAACAGGAACGGATCTAGCTGAATACTGTGAGCAGGACGCACTGCACTAACTGGAAATAGTCTAGCTGCCTGACTGTGGTACTAATAGGATCAAAAGAACACCAGCAATTTTCTTCAGGTAGCTGTAAATACTGTAACAAGACAAGCCTACCTGTCAGTAGGAAGATAACAGGAACGGATCTAGCTAAACTGAATACAGTGTATATATATATATCCAACACCTGGGATGCATATATATATACACACACAATACACTGTAAGTGCAGCTAACTGACTGACTGTTCTGCCTAATCTATCTAACTCAAATCAAATGACACTGTCTCTCTGTCTATCTCTTTCAACGCCGGAACACACACTACACAGGGCCGCCGTGTAGGCGGCCTTATATAGTGTGAGGCGTGTACTAAATCCCCTGAGCCATAATTGGCCAAAGCCTCTTTGGCTTTGGCCAATTACGGCTCTCTGTTCAGACGACGCTGTGATTGGCCAAGCATGGGGGTCATAGTGCATGCTTGGCCAATCATCAGCCAGCAATGCACTGCGATGCCGCAGTGAATTATGGGCCGTGACGCGCCACACAAATTTGGCGCGAACGGCCCATATCGTTCGCAATTCGGCGAATGGGCGAACAGACGATGTTCGAGTCGAACATGGGTTCGACTCGAACACGAAGCTCATCCCTAATTGTAATACACGGTACATCGTATATGTCATCACCTGTACAGTGTGCCAAATACAGTATGTCGGTAGAACTACTCCCAGGTTAAAAGATAGGCTCTATGATCACCTGTATGACATTACAAAAAATCACCCTACCAATGTAGCACGACACTGGAATGTCCAACATCAGAAGGACACGAAAAGTCTTGCTATGCAGGGGATAGAGAAAACCAAGAAACCACCTAGGGGGGGGGGGGATAAGTTTAATATTTTGTGCAGACAGGAAGTTAAATGGATCTTCATTTTAAATACCAGACAGCCTCATGGTTTAAACTATGAATGGGACGTGTCACATTTCTATTGAGATCGTTGGAGGATCAATAATGGCATTGATGAGCATTCGAGTATCATTTATTATATTTTGATTAACCGCTTGCTATCCGCGCTATAGCCGAATGACGGCTACAGCGTGGACCTGCATTCCCGGGAGGCCGTCATATGACGGCCTCCGCTGTGCACGTGCCCTGCAGGGCGCGCGTGGAGCGCGCTGTGATCACCGAGTCACTGAGACTCGGGTGATCACCGATCCGTGTAAGGGGCCGGTCCCGGCCCCTTACCATGTGATCAGCTGTCAGCCAATGACAGCTGATCACATGATCAAAACAAAAGCTCGGTAATCGTTTTTTTTTCTCCTCGCGCTGACAGTGCGAGGAGAAAAAAAAGCCGATCACCGGCTCAGCAGCAAGGGACATCGGTCCCGAAGAGGAGGAGGCAATAATGCCTCAATTGTGCCACCAGTACCCCCTGCCAGTGCCACCTTACATTGCCACATCCCAGTGCCCACCAGTGCCACGTATCAATGCCCATAAGTGCCACCTATCAATGCCTACAGGTGCCACCTATCAATGCCCACCATTGCCACCTAACAATGCCCACCAGTGGTGCCAATCAGTGCCACCTAGCAGTGTACAAGATCAGTGCCCATTATTGCCACCAATCAGTGCCCATCACTGCCACCCATCAGTGCCCATCACTGCCACCTATCAGTGCCCATTGGTGCCGCCTCATCAGCATACATCAATGAAGGAGAAAAATTACCCTTTTAAAAAATTTTATAACAAAATATAAAAAAAAAAAAATTTTTTTTAAAAATTCGGTCTTTTTAAATTTTTTTAACAAAAAATAAAAATCGCAGAGGTGATCAAATACCACCAAAAGAAAGCTCTATTTGTGGGGAAAAAATGATAAAAATTTCATTTGGGTACAGTGTTGTATGACCGCGCAATTGTCATTCAAAGTGCGTCAGCGCTGAAAGCTGGTCTGGATAGGAGGGGGGTTTAAGTGCCCGGTAAGCAAGTGGTTAATATATTTTTTATTAATATTTTTATTTATTTTTCCCAATTGCTCACACATTATACTTAATCTTGTCATAAGATTGGAACCATGACTGGCAGGCTTTTATTACAGCCATTGTCCTCTCACGCCTATATGGGGGGGCCCCCTTTTTGGTCCCAGTTTCCAGCACTTAATAACATATGGCCGCGGATAAAAGCAGCATCTCTAACTTCAGTAGTAATTTTTACCTCATCTAAATGGACGGATTACATTTAGACACCGTTATTACGATTTATAGCCCATTCCACAGGTCACCTGTCCACTTATACTGCATATCCGACTTTGTTTTTGGGCCAAAATGATGCAGCTTTGGGATGAATTTAAGTTTGCTTGGATTTTGTGTGCTGCAGCATGGGGAGTGAGACTCTTGCTTTTATTACGCAACTCACTTTCCATGCTAAGAACACGATCATTCAGTTGAGATTGACTCGTTTTTTCTTTCTTGTTTTGTTTTGCTTTGGTTAAGCAGTGTTGCTACACTCGTCCCCTATAGATTGATACTTCTATTAAGTTTTTTTGCTACAATTCTTGTTTTTTTTGCGGCATGTTATTGGAACGGTTAATATGTAGCAATTTTGCCTGTTATCTTCCTATTCACGACATTTACCCAAGCATTATTTTCAAGTTTACTTCATATAGTATGGGGATGGGTTCATTCGAGATTTGTGTGCTGCAGCATGTGGAGTGAGACTTCTGCCTTGACAGCGTGACTTACTTTCAATGCGGAGTACACAATCTTTAGGTTGGGATTAGCCTCGCTTTTCCCTTTTTGCCTAAGCAGTGTTTGTTTTTATACACGTCCTTTACAAAACTGACACTTTTGTCAGTTGACTTCAGATATAATCTTTAGCCTCCTGCTATATATCTGCGGGGCTGTTTTGATATATACAGAGGGGTTTTGGTGGGTTTATCTTTTCCTTATTCGGAGTTAAAATACTCAGTTTTAGGCTCTCAATTTTACATAAGGCTTTATGTCAGGCTAGTGAGATAGTAGGGTCCATGTATTTTTGGATATTGGTGGGCTATTTTTCTAAACTCTTTTGAATATTTTTTTGAAAATCTTTTGGAAAAATTTTTTTGAACTTTTTTTGTTTGTTTTCCTGAGTTTTTTTAATTCGTATTTGCATATACTTACGATGTCATTCTGAGGGTTTATGATTGTCATAATTTTGAGCTTTTATTGTACACATTCACATTCCTTGTGCACATATTTGGACGGTCCATACAGTGCCAAAACGTTAGAATATAAGGGCAGTTTTTATCCTCTTCCTTTTTTCAATTCAATTGATTTGATAGGGTGGGCACAGTTTTGGCATATTCCATACATATTTTGCCCTCTGCATACTCATGCATTGCAATAATATGGGACATTTTGGTGGCGCACTATAAAGTATATGTGTATAGCATAATCTAGTACAGGTGATAAATACATCTGTTCCACACATAGTACCTTATTTTGATGTAGCTTTAATACAAAGTTTAAGTGTGCCTTCTCATATACACATTTATGTATTGGTCTATTTGGTATTATTTTTGTGGCATATATTTATATTTACATATATGTTTATGTATGGACTTTATGAGATTTCCCTTAAATTTTTCTTTGGTTCCGTACTGATCAATGCGACCATCCAGAATTTTATTGATATGTAGAGTTTTTTAATCTCACATAATTTGTTATAAGCACTTTGTACTTTCTGGGCTTTCGAAGGTTAAACATGTAAAGGGGGTGGGGTTTTTCTTTTCTTCTTTGCACTTCACTCTGTCAGGTGTTTCAGATGATTTTAATTACTTACCTGCTATATAGTCATGTTGCAACAACCTTCAATTTAGCTATGAATAAGCATTGGTTGATGTGAAACGCGTTAGCAGTATCCTATATCTTCCACTTTTTATGTGATCCATTTGCATTCAATTTTTTGTTATAATAAAGGTGCTTTTTCTTCACGGAAGTGCGGCCGTCCAGACTTTTCTCCTTTGTCTTCCACCACTTGTTATACCTACTTGGGTGTATTGTATCATTCTGTACATGTTCCATATTATATATTTTTTAATGTTTAGCCATATCCTCTACTCATATGTAGATGGGATATTTTATCTTCTCCAAAAAAATGTGTTTTTATATTTATTCTGTGTGTATACTCAACTATTTAATTAGAAATAATAGTTGCGCTGATATTAACCCAGTCAATCTATGAAAAATTAGTGATAATCTGTTAGGTTACCTGGGACCAGGTGACAGGTGCACTCTGTAGGAGTCGGAAGTGCACCGCTAAGGTAGTGGACCCTAGGACTGACTGCTGCGGATTGAACCTTGGAAGGTTCAGGAAGCAGGTCTACAGGATAACGAACATGGATCCCAGTGGGAGCTAGAGCATAGATTCCCCAGGGCGCGGAGTTTAAGAGCCAGCGGGTGTTCACCAGAGCCTCTAGTGGTGAGAATGGACTGCGCTGCAGTCTGGCTCCAGGTCGCAGCCCCCAGGGTCTCACAGCTCACGCTCACCATAGACTACAGGAGAAGAGGAAGCAGGCAGCAGGCTGGAACGACAGGGAAGTAAGGGATACCAAAGGTCAGGGCGACCAGCAGACAAGGATAAACATAACACACCAAAAGGACAGGGTAACAAGCAGACAGGGAGAGTCGAGAACAGGCCAAAGTCGGTAACAGGAATCAGACGTAGGAAACACAGCAAGTACACACGGAGGCCAACACACAATGGTTGATCAGCACTGCTGGCTTGCCGTGCACAGGTTAATATAGGGTTCCCTGATAGGGCCTGGGGTGGGGCCATGCTTAGAGGAGAGGTTATAAAACCAGTCAGGTGAGAGGCAGCTGGTCTTTAGAGATGAACACATGGAGACAGGTAAGCTGACAGAGAAAACTCTATTGCATAACCATGACATAATCCCTCCACATTAAAAATAAATATATATATATCAATTATAATATATGCGGGTCTGGTCAGGTCGGAAACATTAAATCAAAAAACAATGATCCAATATCCACAATGTGAGTAACAAGCAAACCGCCTGTGATATTGGATCTGTATAAATCAGAAAATATATAAATATCATATAGTGTAGGAAAAATGTCTATTGAAAGCCGTTCTCAATTGTATATAAAAAAATTAGTATCATTAAATTATATATAAATGTCTGTTGAAAGCCATTCTTATTTTTTATATATAGTATGCTTTATATTAGGGCAGGAGATAGATCTAGTCACAAAGATCTCCCGAATTTTCTAATTTTCTCTGTATTCTGAGGATTTCCAGATGAGTGTTTTCAGGTATTGCAAACATGTGAAATAAGCAGAAAAGACATGATTGCGCAGTAACTAATTACTTTAAAATAGTAACACTTCATTGGATACACTCACATAAACCTGGATGGTAAATGCATGGATGAAGAGAAAGCCAATCAGCTACTTGGAGCGTGGTGAGTCTTTGCACCGCTCATAACACGCTGCTACCCGGCCTCAATACTACGTCACTGACTCCTCCAAAAAAACAATCAGCCGCTTGGGGCGCGGTGAGTCCTCACACCGCTCATGACAAGCTGCTGATTGGCCTCAATACTGCACGTCACTGACTCCTCCTACGTGTTGTGTCACACGACACGTGACTTTTTCAAAGGTAAGTCATTTGACACCTGAGTCTCCATTTATATATTGTGGCTAGCGTCAGCGTTGCTATAGATACAGCGGTATTCATTGGATCATCATTTTGTCTTTACACCAAACTTAACCTAAATATGCTACATACAAGCTTTATTAAGCAATCAAATACAATTAAAACTTTAACAATACTGTTATTAAACACTTAATGCATATCTGCATTACAAACAAGGAAACACTACATATTGATCTTCCGCCCTCTAGTGGTACTTTCTATATATATATATATATATATATATATATATATATATATATATATATATATATATATATATATATATAAATTTCTAAAATAAAAGAACGATCTTGATTAAAAACAATAAATAAATATAGGGCTAGGGTCCATTACTCCCCTGGCTTATTACACAGGGCTCACAAAAAAAACCTGCATATAAGTCTAATTAGTTAACACCATCCTGTATGAATAAACTTGAACCAATCTAATAAAATAAGAAAGAAACAGAAGTTATATGATAACCCAAAAACAATCCCTAATTTGATCATAATGAACACAATACAACGTCCATAATTAGTATCTAAATCGTCACTTATAAAAGAATTCAAAAGAATAATATATATGTTAAATATATATATATATATATATATATATATATATATATATATATATATATATATATATATATATATATATATATATATATATATAAAATATATATGAAGCCCTTGATTGGTGATTAATAACTACACAATACAAGCCAATAACCTATCCACAATACCGTAGTTTATACTTGTCATAGACTAATAATTGAAAAACATAAAAATGGATTATTAAAAAAAAGGGGGTAGATAAACATACCAATAAAAATCCTGTCAGAACAACTGGAAGATACAAATACGTATATAAAGTTAAAGGGGAATCCCACTAAGGAGTACAAGAAAGAATTGATGGATTTGGTACATAGAGGAAGTTTAAAAAATATTTTGACCAAAAAAGAAGAGAAATACTTGGTTCCTGAAACTTGTAAAGTACCCATTATTTATACAATACCAAAAATTCACAAAAATCATACACAGCCACCGGGAAGACCTATAATCAATGGCATTCAATCTATAAACGCAAGGCTTGGAGAATACGTGGATAGATACCTGCGACCTTTAGTACCCAACACTAAGGGATTATCTAAGGGATACTAAACACCTGATCCAAATTCTAAACGATCTAGAGTTAAGACCACAACAGAAATATTGGATAGCTACGGCAGATGACTCATCTCTATACACAATAATAGACCACAATGATGCAATTCAAGCCACAAAATGGGCCATGGAGAAATTTGGGGACCTGATCTCCAAGCAAAGAAGATTTATTTTGAGGTGTTTAGCGTTTGAGATGCAACATAATTATTTTTGGTACAATGGAGACTACTATAGGCAACTGAATGGTATTGGAATGGGTGCAAAATATGCACCCAGCGTAGCCAATATCTTTATGGCCAACTGGGGGGATCAAACTATTTTTTCCAATAAGCCCACAAATATGAAGCTATACAGGAGGTTCATTGATGATGGCATCATAATATGGGAGGGGGACAGGGAGGGTCTTACCCAATTTGTTGATCGACTCAATGATAATCAAAAAAACATAAAACTCACATATGAAATCAGTGATGAGGCCGTCAACTTTCTTGATTTGCAAATAAAGGTTGTGGAAGGTGCTATTTCTACAAAGACCTTTTTCAAACTGGTAGAGAGAAACAGCTATATACCGGTAGATAGCTGCCATCATGAACCCTGGCTGATTAGGGATGAGCTTCGTGTTCGAGTCGAACCCATGTTCGACTCGAACATTGTCTGTTCGCTCCCGTTCGCCGAATTGCGAACGATATGGGTTGTTCGCGCCAAATTCGTGTGGCGTGTCACGGCCCATAATTGACTGCGGCATCGCAGTGCATTGCTGGCTAATGATTGGCCAAGCATGCACTATGACCCGCATGCTTGGCCGATCACAGCGCCGTCTGAACAGAGAGCCGTAATTGGCCAAAGCCAAGGAGGCTTTGGCCAATTATGGCTCAGGGGATTTAGTACACGCCCCATACTATATAAGGCTGCCTGCATGGCGGCCCTGTGTAGTGTGTGTTCCGGCGTTCATAGATAGAGAGAGAGAGAGACAGACAGTGTCATTTGATTTGAGTTAGATAGATTAGGCAGAACAGTCAGTCAGTTAGCTGCACTTACAGTGTATTGTGTATATATTTATATGCATCCCAGGTGTTGCATATATATATATATACACTGTATTCAGTTTAGCGAGATCCGTTCCTGTTATCTTCTTACTGACAGGCAGGCTTGTCTTCCTGCTCACAGTGTTCAGCTAAACCTACAAGTTAGTGGGGTGCGTCCTGCTCACAGTGTTCAGCTAAACCTACAAGTTAGTGTGGTGCGTCCACCTCACAGTGCTCATCTAAACCTACAAGTTAGGGCGGTGCGTCCTGCTCACAGTGTTCAGCTAAAACTACAAATTAGTGCGGTGCGTCCACCTCACAGTGTTCAGCTAAACCTAGAAGTTAGTGCGGTGCGTCCTGCTCACAGTGTTCAGCTAAAACTACAAGTTAGTGCTGTGCGTCCTGCTCACAGTGTTCAGCTAAACCTACAAGTTAGTGTAGTGAGACCTCTGCACAGTGTTCATCTAAAGCTACAAGTTAGTGCAGTGCGTCCTGCTCACAGTGTTCAGCTAGATCCGTTCCTGTTATCTTCTTACTGACAGGCAGGCTTGTCTTGTTACAGTATTTACAGCAACCTGAAGAAAATTGCTGGTGTTCTTTTGATCCTATTAGTACCACAGTCAGGCAGATAGACTATTTACAGTTAGTGCAGTGCGTCCTGCTCACAGTGTTCAGCTAAAAATACAAGTTAGTGGGGTGCGTCCTGCTCACAGTGTTCAGCTAAACCTACAAGTTAGTGGGGTGAGTCCTGCTCACAGTGTTCAGCTAAACCTACAAGTTAGTGTGGTGCGTCCACCTCACAGTGTTCAGCTAAACCTACAAGTTAGGGCGGTGCGTCCTGCTTACAGTGTTCAGCTAAAACTACAAGTTAGTGCGGTGCGTCTACCTCCCAGTGTTCAGCTAAACCTAGAAGTTAGTGTGGTGCGTCCTGCTCACAGTGTTCAGCTAAAACTACAAGTTAGTGCTGTGCGTCCTGCTCACAGTATTCAGCTAAACCTACAAGTTAGTGTAGTGAGACCTCTGCACAGTGCTCATCTAAAGCTACAAGTTAGTGCAGTGCATCCTGCTCACAGTGTTCAGCTAGATCCGTTCCTGTTATCTTCTTACTGACAGGCAGGCTTGTCTTGTTACAGTATTTACAGCTACCTGAAGAAAATTGCTGGTGTTCTTTTGATCCTATTAGTACCACAGTCAGGCAGCTAGACTATTTACAGTTAGTGCAGTGTGTCCTGCTCACAGTGTTCAGCTAAAAATACAAGTTAGTGGGGTGCGTCCTGCTCACAGTGTTCAGCTAAACCTACAAGTTAGTGGGGTGAGTCCTGCTCACAGTGTTCAGCTAAACATACAAGTTAGTGCGTCCTGCTCACAGTGTTCAGCTAAAACTACAAGTTAGTGCTGTGCATCCTGCTCAGTGTTCAGCTAAAACTACAAGTTAGTGCGGTGCGTCCACCTCACAGTGTTCAGCTAAACCTACAAGTTAGTGCGGTGCGTCCTGCTCACAGTGTTCAGCTAAAACTATAAGTTAGTGTGGTGCGTCCTCCTCACAGTGTCCAGCTAAACCTACAAGTTATTTTTTGCAAGCTCTGCACAGTGTTCAGCTAAAGCTACCTGTAGAAGATTGGTGGTGTTCTCATACTACAGGCAGGCAGTTGATTTTGCTAGCTGCAGTATCAGTGTATATATATATATATATATATATATTATATATATATCCCAGCTTAGTGCAGCTACAGGCCATTAGTATGTCTGGAAGGCCAAGAAGGAGAGGTAGACAGTCACAAGCCAATAAGAGAGGGCAAGCAGGCTCTGTGTCTAGTGCTGGTCGTGGAGACGGTGCATCCTCATCAGCACGTGGCCGTGGGACACGCTTGGCCTTTTTTTCGGCAGCTGGCCGTGTTGAGCCGCAACATGCGGAAGACTTGGTCGAGTGGATGACCAAGCCGTCCTCATCCTCCTCATCCTCTCTCACCCATGCCCAGGGTACTTTGTCTGGCAAAACAGCGGCCTCTTCCCTTGGCTCAATGTCATCAGTGACTCCTTCCCTAGCCCCACCATGTCCTCCTGAGGAGTCCCTCGAACTGTTTGACCACAGTGTTGGGTACATGCTCCAGGAGGTTGCCCAGCGTTTGGAAGGCTCTGATGATTATACTGAGCTCAATGAAGGCAGTAACGTGAGCACGGACAGAAGGGGTGCCCAAGAAGGACAGCAATCTGGCAGTCATGCTCCCCCTGCTGCAGCATACTGCCAGGTTTGCTCCAGTGATGAGGAGGGAGGGGATGATGAGGTCACTGACTCAACGTGGGTGCCTGATAGGAGACAGGAGGAGGCGGCACATCACCAACGAGGCAGGATGCCCTCCAGGGGTCAGCCTAAGGGCAGCACATTGACTGCATCACACCCCAAAGCTCCACATGTGCACGGCGCTGCAGTGTCTGCGCGTTATTCAAAAATTTCTTTGGTGTGGGCCTTTTTTGAGACGAGTGCATCAGATCGCATCGCTGCTATTTGCAACATATGTCTCAAGCGTATCTCGCGTGGCCAAAACATCTCCCGCTTGGGTACCACATGCTTGACCAGACATATGTTGACCTGCCATGCAGTTCGTTGGCAAGCGTATCTAAAAGACCCACACCAAAGAACAAAGAGGACCTCTCCTTGCTCCTTATCAGCTGAGATCTCCAACCCCACTATACCTTCAGTCCTCTCCGAGACCTGCACTGAGAGGACTGAACGTGTAGAATTAGGTGTGTCACAGCCAAGTACTTGTGGGCAATCTGCTTTTGATACACCGACGTCAGATTGTACCAGGCAAATTTCCCTGCCCCAACTGCTGCACCGCCGAAAGAAGTTTGCTCCCAGCCATCCACATGCGCCGCGGTTGAATGCTAGCTTGGCAAAATTGCTAGCACTTCAACTGCTGCCTTTTCAGTTGGTAGACTCTGCCCCCTTCCGTGAGTTTGTGGAATGTGCGGTTCCTCAGTGGCAGGTACCCAAACGCCACTTTTTCTCACGGAAGGCGAATACGGCTCTCTACCGGCATGTGGAAGGCAATGTCCATGCCTCGCTGGACAGGGCGGTCAACGGTAAGGTGCATATTACCGCTGACTCATGGTCTAGCAGGCATTGACAGGGACCTAAGTTTCACGGCGCATTGGGTGACTCTGCTGGCAACTGGGAAGGATGCAGGACAAGGTGCAGTAGTGTTGGAGGTTGTTCCGCCACCACGCCTCGAAAATGCTAATGATTGTGACACACCTCCCTCCTCCACCCCCTCCTCTTCTTCTTCCTCCATGGCCTCTTCCTGTGCTTTGTCCTCGGAACCAGCGGTGCTCCGTAGCCTTTCAGGGGCTACGCAAGTACGCAGGCCAAAAGATGCCATGCGGTGCTTGAGCTGGTGTGCTTGGGGGACAGGAGTCACACTGGGACAGAGGTTCTGTCAGCTCTGCAGGGGCAGGTTCAGAGGTGGTTGATGCCACGCCAACTTAAGGCAGGAATGGTGGTTTGCGACAATGGCACCAACCTCCTCTCTGCCCTCCGACAGGGACAAATGACCCATGTGCCCTGTTTGGCTCACGTCCTTAACTTGCTGGTGCAGTGGTTCTTGGGCAGGTACCCGGGCTTACAGGATGTCCTGAGGCAGGCCAGGAAAGTGTGTGTGCATTTCTGCCGGTCATATAATGCCAGTGCTCGGGTGGCGGACCTCCAAAAAGGAGTTTAATCTGCCCAAGAACCGCCTAATCTGTGACATGCCCACCAGGTGGAACTCAACGTTGGCTATGCTGCAGCGGCTGCACACACAGCAGAGGGCCATCAATGAGTACCTATGCGACTATGGCACCAGGACAGGGTCAGGGGAGCTTGGTTTTTTTCCCCCACGCCAGTGGGCCATGATCAGGGATGCATGCACTGTCCTGTCACCATTTGAGGAGGCCACGAGGATGGTGAGCAGTGACAGTGCATGCATCAGTGACACTGTCCCCCTTGTCCACCTGTTGGAGCACACGCTGCGTGGAATAATGGACAGGGCACTTGAGGCAGAACAGAGGCAGGAAGGAGGACTTCCTTAGCTCTCAAGGCCCCCTTTATCCAGACAGTGTTCCTGCGCGCCCGCCGATCACACAGGAAGGAGGACGAGGAGGAGGAGGAGGAGGAAGATTGTGTCAGTATGGAGGTGGAGCCTGGCACTCAGCATCAGCAGCAGTCTTTAAGGGATCAGTCCCAAGAAACACATGGACTTGTACGTGGCTGGGAGGAGGTGGCTGCGGACCATGTCGTCCTTAGTGACCCAGTGGACTCCGGACCGAATGCCTCAGCAAACCTACGCTGCATGGCCTCCCTGATCCTGCAAAGCCTGCGTAAGGATCCTCGTATTCGTGGTATCAAGGAGAAGGACCAATACTGGCTGGCAACCCTCCTTGATCCACGTTACAAGGGTAAGGTTGCGGACCTTATCTTGCCATCGCAGAGGGAGCAGAGGATGAAACATCTTCGGGAGGCCTTGCAGAAAGGTCTGTGCAACGCGTTCCCAGAGACTGGGAGGTTACAAACTCCTGTTTCTGGACAACGTGTTGCTGAGGCTTCGGTCAGTCAAAGAAAGAGCGGTGGAGAAGGTGGCCGTCTGACTGATGCGTTCAGACAATTTTTTGGTCCGCAGCCCCGAGGTATGATCGGTTCCAGCAACCATCGCCAGCGTTTGTTTTACATGGTGCAGGAATACCTAGGGGCAAGATCTGACTTGGACACCTTTCCCACCGAAAATCCTCTGGGTTACTGGGTCTTGAGGATGGATCACTGGCCAGAGCTTGCACAGTATGCAATTGAGCTACTGGCCTGTCCTGCATCCAGCGTTCTTTCGGAACACACATTCAGTGCTGCTGGAGGCTTTGTAACCGATCACAGGGTGCGTCTGTCCACCGACTCGGTCGATCGACTGACCTTCATAAAAATGAATCAGTCTTGAATCACCACCAGCTACCAAGCACCTGATGCTGATGTACCCGAATAATTTTTTGAATTTTTTTGAAATTTCAGATCCCTTTAAAGACTGCCTATGCTGAGTGACTATCCCTGAGTTATTATCCTCTTCCTCCTCAATGATCACGCTGATAGCTTGTAAGAACATTTTTGGTTCTGGGCGCCACCACCAGTGCCTAAGGCCCAATTTTTCTGCCCCTGTCTAACAGGGGCGTGTAATTACAATTTTTGATGCAATACTTTGCAGCAGGGCTCGTTCCTGCGTTCCAACTAGAGTGTCTGTGAGGGGTTGCAGTGTTGTGGCACCAGCACCAGTGCCTAAGGCCTAATTTTTCTGCCCTTGTTCAACAGGGGCATGTAATTACAATTCTTGATCTAATATTTCACAGCAGGGCCCATTTCTGCACCCACCAAGAGCGAGTGAGGACTTACAGTGTTGTGGCACCAGCACCACCACCAAAGGCCCAATTTTTATGCCCCTGTTCAACAGGGGCATGTAATTACAATTCTTGATCTAATATTTCACAGCAGGGCCCTGTGAGGGCTTACAGTGTTGTGGCCACAACATCACCTAAGACCCAAATTTCTGCTGAGTATATAGGGCAGGCCCCTACTTTCAAACATCTAACTTACAAACGACTCCTACTTGCAAACGGAAGGAGACAACAGGAAGTGAGATGAAATCTACCCCTAGGAAGGCAAATTCTCTCCTGTAAGAGTTAATATGGGAAAAACATTTCTCCTTTCCACTGATACTTTCCAATCCTTGTTCCACAAAAAACCCCAAATTTTCAAAGAACATTTGTCATTGGGACAAAAAGTGAGGTGAAATCTTCTGAAGAGGAGGACAGACAGCAAAACAAATGTCAAAGGGGTGATAACCCTTCCCTATATTTTCCAAAAAGCTTAAAAAAGATTTTTTGGCTGGAGCTAAACACGTTAAAAATGTACCCGTTCAAAATTACAAACAGATTCTACTTAACAACAAACCTACAGTCCCTGTCTTGTTTGCACTGCCTGTATACTGCTGTTCAGAGTATATAGGGCCTGGTGGCCCCACACCTTTCCTTATTTTAATTTGGGTGTGGGGTTCCCCTTAATATCCATACAAGACCCAAAGGGCCTGGTAATGGACTGGGGGGTACCCATGCCGTTTGTCTCACTGATTTTCATCCATATTGCCAGGACCCGACATTACATTAAACCCGCAAGCACTTTTAAATGAGATTTTTTCCTTTAAAAATGACATTTTGTGCAGGGACTGTTCTAAACACGGGAAAACACGCGCCACTTTACAGGCATACTATAGACACCCCCCAGGTACGATATTTAAAGGAATATTTCACTTTTTTTTTTTTCACTTTAAGCATCATTAAAATCACTGCTCCCGAAAAAACGTTTTTTTTTCATTGATACATGTCCCCTGGGGTAGGACCCGGGTCCCCAAACCCTTTTTAGGACAATGCCATGCAAATTAGCCTTTAAAATGAGCACTTTTGATTTCGAACGTTCGAGTCCCATAGACGTGAATGGGGTTCCAACGTTCGTGCGAATTTTCGGTCCGTTCGCAGGTTCTGGTGTGAACCGAACCGGGGGGTGTTCGGCTCATCCCTATGGCTGATTAACATCCCAAAAAGGTCAGATGATTAGACTAAGAAGAAACTGTTCAAATAATAATGAATACCTGGAACAAGCGAAGTGGATAGGAGAAAAATGGGTACAATAAGGAATTTATCGATAACAAGATACAGGAAGTATTTCAAATGCCACGGGAAGAATTAATTCAAGACAAACAACAACAAAAAAAATCAGCAACAACAAAAGGAGGTCCCTCTTATGAGCTATAGTGTTCAACACAAACAAGTGTAAAAAATAGTATATGCTAATAATAAAATGCTCCAAAATGTTTTACCTGACAAACTTCATTTTATTTATAGACGAGCACCTACATTAAGAGATTTAGTAGCAAGAAAATTTTCCTGAACCCCCCAAAAAATCCGCAGGTCTAACTTTTTTCCAGGGTAAAGGTTTTTACCCATGTAAAAGATTTTGCATGTAAAAACAAATTTCAATGGACAAAAATGTACTAAATTTGGGTCTACAAGCACTAAGAATATGAAATTAAAGAATTTATGTCCTGTAGAACTGAGGGGGTGGTGTATGTACTCCAATGCGCATGCTCCCTGCAATATGTTGGGAGAACAAAAGGGCCACTATGGAAACGAATTAGAGAGCATATCCAGAATATTAGAAACGGTTTTCCAAAGCACAGCGTTTCTAAACATTTTACAACTCACCACAATAAAGATCCCACAGGTTTAAAATTTTGGGACATTATAGGTATAGGCCACACTGGAGAGGATCTAATAAAATTAGAGAATTAAGCAAAAACGAATCCAGGTGGATTTTTGAGATGTGTACACTTGCGCCAAAAGGGGTTAAATATTGAGTTTGATTTAAATTGTTTTATATCAGATTTTTAGTCAATTTCTTATGCAGAATATTAAATTTCTCGTATAATAATTTTTTAATTTTTCATATTTACACTTCCGAACAAGGATTTTTATTGGTATGTTTGTTTATCTACCCCCTTTTTTTAATAATCACTTTTTATATGTTTTTCAATTATTAGTCTATGACAAGTATAAACTATGGTATTGCGGATAGGTTATTGGCTTGTATTGTGTAGTTATTAATCACCAATCGAGGGCTTCATATATATTTTTTTATATAATTTTTAACATATATATAATTCTTTTGAATTCTTTTATAAGTGACGATTTAGATACTAATTATGGACATTGTATTGTGTTCATTATGATCAAATTAGGGGTTGTTTTTGGGTTATCATATAACTTCTGTTTCTTTCTTATTTTATTAGATTGGTTCAAGTTTATTCATACAGGATGGTGTTAACTAATTAGACTTATATGCAGGTTTTTTTTGTGAGCCCTGTGTAATAAGCCAGGGGAGTAATGGACCCTAGTCCTATATTTATGTATTGTTTTTAATCAAGATCATTATTTTATTTTAGAAATATATATATATAGAAATTACCACTAGAGGGTGGAAGATCAATATGTAGTGTTTCCTTGTTTGTAATGCAGATATGCATTAATTGTTTAATAACAGTATTGTTAAAGTTTTAATTGTATTAGATTGCTTAATAAAGCTTGTATGTAGCATATTTAGGTTAAGTTTGGTGTAAAGACAAAATGATGATCCAGTGAATACCGCTGTATCTATAGCAACACTGACGCTAGCCACAATATATAAATGTAGACTCTTGTGTCACGTGATTTACTTTGAAAAAGTCACGTGTCGTGTGACGCAACGCGTAGGAGGAGTCAGTGACGTGCAGTATTGAGGCCGGTCAGCAGCTTGTCACGAGCGGTGTGAGGACTCACCGTGCCCCAAGTGGCTGATTGGCTTTCTCTTCATCCAGGCATTTACCATCCAGGCTTATGTGATTGTATCCAGTGAAGTGTTACTATTTTAAAGTAATTAGTTACTGCACAATCATGTCTTTTCTGCTTATTTCACATGTTTGCAATACCTGAAAACACTCATCTGGAAATCCTCAGAATACAGAGAAAATTTGGGAGATCTTTGTGACTAGATCTATCTCCTGCCCTAATATAAAGCATACTATATATAAATAAGAACGGCTTTCAACAGACATTTATATATACCGGTAATTTAATGATACTAATTTTTTTATATACAATTGAGAACGGCTTTCAATAGACATTTTTCCTACACTATATGAAGTTTGAACACACTGAAGTTTAATCGACAATTACACTTCTACTGAGGATTACTTTGTTTGTGTCTTGGTGTAGAATTCTGTATTCCTTTTGAGATTTACTGTACCCCACAAGTACACCTTCCTTTGTGCAAGCACTCCATTGTGTAGGTTTTTAATTTGGAATGTACACATAGACTTTGATTCCAAAAACTTTTAGATGGTTCAAATTCAGAGCCCTTGCATTCCACAGTTTATATGGAGTTTTCTCAGTTGATTTTTCTGGTAGTTTATTTTGGAGATAGCGTGTGGTCATAATTGCCTTCATCCAGTATGTAGTTGGCATATCTGCATTAAACAGCATGGTTCTTCCACTTTCACATAGAGTACAGTTCCTTATTTTTGCAACCCTGTTTTGTTCTGGGTAGTATGGTACAGTAGTTTGAAATATTATGCCATGCTTTTTGAGAATTGCCTATGTGTTACCTGTATATTCCATTCAATTCCATTGCCTGTGTGCAATACATTCAACATTTTGCTACATTTGTTGTTTCCACTGGTACTTCACTTTTGTTGTGTAACACATATAGTGTAGTATACGTACAATTTTTCCTTTCATAGAGCTGGTGCATTTCATTGTTTGATGACATGGACTAATTATTATTATTTTATCTTTCTGGTGACACTATGGGAAATAGGACAATAAAGAAAATTGTCTCCTATTCCGTCTGATTCCATGATTTGCCCATTAGCTGTGATGATTTTTTTATTTTACCCTGATCAAGGTGAATAAAGAAATTTCTGTCATTTGTCATGTGACTCGTAGCTCCTGAATCAACACACCATGCCTGCACAGATGAAGTGCAGCTTTTGGATTGATTTTGATTAGATTGAATATCCTATTCATTATGTGAAGAAAAATCTGTGTCTTCCTTCACACTTCTTTTGTAGTTTAGTTTCTTTATCAATTCTAGCTTTCCAGATTCTGCATTTTGCTTGTAAATGACCTTGTTTCTTGTATGCAAAACATTCACAAGTTTCTTGTTGCACATTACTGTTTTTATTTCTATTTTTCATCTTCAGCTATAATAAATATCCCAAAATTTTATATATATATATATATATATATATATATATATAATCAATAAGCGTAAATTGATTGGTTTGCACAAAAGTTATCATGTCTACAAAATAGGGGATAGATTTATGGCATTTTTTTATAATGACTGCGACATTGCGGCGGACAGATCGGAACACTTTGTCACACGATTTTGGGACCATTGACATTTATACAGCGATTAGTGCTATAAAATGCACTGATTACTGTGTAAATGTCACAGGGCAGGGAAGGGGTTAAACACCAGGGGGCAATCAAGGGATTAAGTGTGTTTCCTTAGTATGTTCTAACTGTAGGGGGATGGGCTCACTAGAACATGAAAGAGAGCACTGCTCCCGATAACTGGGAGCAGTAGATCCCTGCCATGTTGCTAGGCAGAACAGGGAAATGCCTTGTTTACATCTCCCCGTTCTGCCTCTCCGTGCCACGATCGCAGTGCCACCGGTGGACAGCGAGTCCGCGGGACCCACGGGGATGCTCGCGCTGCCGGCAGCGTGCACGCGCCCACTAGCCGCCGATGATGGTGAGATGTAGGAATATGTCATTTTGCGCACCCGTGTCATTCTGCCAATGTATATTGGCGTGAGCCAGCCGGCAAGTGGTTTAAGTGGACTCTGCGATAGAAGCACTATTGTTATTAATGTTTTTAGTTTTACAATTATATTCAGCTACAAGCTTGCCCTTAACATATTTCAATGTTAGTTAATCATCCGGATGTGTACAAGTGCTCTGACAAGCATTTCATAACGTTCTGGTAAACCACTAAGTAATAGTGATGTGACATGAAAATCTTTTTTTTCTTCTCCTATACCTCTCAGGCGTTCAACAATTTCCAAGGTGTGCCTTATGTAATCCTGCATATTCTGGCCTTTTATCAGCTTGGTTTGGTATAGCTTTCTAATCAAATACAGTTTATTGTTGAGATTAGCTCTTTCATGCATCTAAAATCCTTCCTACATTTAAGCAGTTTTACACTAACATTTATGTATGATTTGATCATTTTCAATGCTAAGAGAGATTGTGCTCTGAAATTGTTGGTCTTTATATACTCATCTGAAGGCTGTTCTGGCTCAACTTAATTTATACATCTCCATGTACCTTCTGTTATTAGCAGCATTTTCATCTTAAATTTTGGTTTGACAGATTTGCAAATGAAAGCTTTGTTGCACCTCTGTTAGGCCCCTTATGCATGGGATAGGCTTCATTAGAATCTGCCCACTCAGCAAGGAAGCTGTCCTCTGATCCCCTCGGAGCAGGAGCATGGCTGTTTCATGTCCACTCCGCGTATGCAGAGTGGACACAGGCATAGCCCATTCTCCTCTATGGCCAGTGGGATATAAATGAGCTGCCTAGCCATTTACACTTGACTGCCATCCAATCTGATCCACCAGACAGATGGGGAACGGATCCCCATCCATCTGTTTTTAGTGGACCGGATATCGATGGGTGTCAACGTACAGTCGGTCTGTTTACATCCAACTGCCCAAAAAGGAGACTGGAGGGCAGACCCAATCGGTCTGCCTGTGTGAAAGGGCCCTTACTGGCCATTTTCTCTTATTCTGTTGCAGTCTTCTTTCTTTTGCTGTATCTTGCATTTGCTGCAGCTGGCTATGACTGGGCTCTCAGCGATGCCTGGGCCCATAACCTGTTAGAAATCCTGGAGAAAGATTAGAGAGGGAGAGGTTATAATAGACTTTGATGGTACCATATACCAACTGTAGTAAACAATAATTTTCTAGCAAAAAAAATGTTTTTAACTTGTAAACATCAAATCTCAGAAAGCAGCTCGGTCCTTAGGTGGTTAAGCAGAACACATGGATAGGTAAACTGACAAACATTACTGCATACCCATGACCACCTGCTAACACTAAACTTCCCACAGATATTGATTTTTTTTTTTTTTTAGATCCTGTGACCTTGGCAGAAGCCAAAGTCCAGAGCAATCTAAACACTTTTGTGGTAAGAGCACCACAAACACCAAACCCTCAGAGCTCAACATAATTAATCTCACAGACTTACACTTGACCGAGACACAGAGATCTGTTCTTTGAATGGGTTTATGGTTTTGTCCCTCCCATGAGATTGATGTAATGGAAACAATTAAAGACTTGTATTTATTTGCTCATAATTTGACGTATAAATACATGTTTGATTCAGAACAAAGTCAAGAAAACTGAAAGAGAAATATCAAGTAACAAGTCAAATGTTTCACTATGAAAGACTTTAGAGCTCTGATGGATTTGATGATTTTATATGATGAGGGGACCCCCCACTCAAGACAATAGATGACATATCCAATATACACAGGGTGAAAAGATTCAAGTCCAAATCAGGTCACTTTCCTGAATTATCCCTCTGCCCAAATGTCTGGATGTTCCTCCAAGAATCCATCAGGGATCTCAAGAATGCGCACTGGCCATCGCCTTCTTCTCTTTCTTCCTTTAATCTTTCTGCCGAATAGCAACTTGCACTACAACAACTTAGGACACAGACACAAATAGTAATTAAACCATCTGATAAAAGGTGGCAACATCATAATGATGTCCCACCCAGAATACAAAGGCATGTGCTACGATATACTAGATAATAGGGAATGGTATTGCCCTATTGATTTACAAATGGTCTCATCATTTGAGAGTGAGTTTAGAGACCTATGTACCCAGGCCCACATGAAAGGACTAATTGATCAAGACACTTTAGAGTATTTGGTTAACCCTTATCCGCGGACCCCTACGTTCCACAAAAAATTTGAGAGGTCCACCAGGGAGACCTATTATTTTTGGTATTGGATCCTTATCAGAATGTGCAAGCAGATTTGTGGATTTATTTCTCCTTCCACATGTGACCAGTCTACCATCCTTCATCAAGGATACACTCAATTTACTCAGACATTTGCATGGGTACTCATGTTCCCCCCGGGCGCCCTGCTCATTGCAAATTGATATCAAATCTTTGTATTTGAATATCCTGCATAAGCAGGGCATCCGAATGGCAGAGGACAGATATTCCTGGCCACTAAACAGTTTCATTCTGAATCTACTCACTTTCATTTTGACAAAAAACGATTTTGTCTTCATGGATCAATTGTACTTGCAGGTGCAGGGAGTAGCCATGGGCACATGTTGCACTCCATCCTATGCAAATCTCTATCTTGGCGGATGGGAGAGAGAGGTTTTCTCCAGTGACATATGTGCCCTGGTTCCCCTGCATCCTGTGTTGGTTTAGGTACATCTATGACCTTTTGGTCATCTGGACCGGCACAGAGAGGGACCTGTATATGTTTATGGAAGAATTGAATTCCAATTGTTACAATCTAAAATTTACTTACATGGTGAGTGAGTCAGAAATACCTTTCCTTGACCTTAATATTTCAGTGGACCCAGAGGGTTATATACAATCTGATCTCAACCGCAAGCCAAGTGCTGGCAACACTCTACTCCGTGCCAGCAGCTCGCACCCAAGCTCGCTGATTTGGAGTATACAATATGCCCAGTATTTCTGCTTGCGCGAGAGGTTACTAGCACAAGGCTACTCCCGTACACTTTTGAAGCATTCGTACAATAGGGCATGGACAAAAACAAGAGGGTCCCTATTATATAATGCTCCATCCAAACGTAGTCTCCAAACTGTGTGCCTGGTTAGAAGGTTCTCTACTCATGAACCACAATTGCAAACTCTGATCACAAAGAACTGGCATTTGCTTACTGAGGATTACACAATTTCCAAATATAAGATCCACTTCAAAGCAGATTTTTAAACAAGGGACAGTTTTAAGACAACAACTTACCTCTAGCCATTATGTGCCGCACAGAATAAGCAATTCCTCAATACGAGGTACTTACCATTGTGGCAGCTGTCCATGTTGTCCCTGGATAAAAGGAAGGTCACTAGATTACCAAATGGCCAATGGCATAGATCTAAAACTTTTGCTGACTGCTCTACCAGAGGAGTCAATTATATCATGTATTGCCAGTGTGGTGTATTCTACATCGGCAAGACAAAACGTGAATTTAGACTAAGAATTAGTGACCATACATATTATTCAGATGGAGGTCAGATTGTTACGCCTGTCACTAGACATATAGGCCTATATCATAATTATCACACCAAAATGGTATCTTTTTTTGTCCTTGAAATTGTCCCAATGAATCCCAGAGGAGGGAATTGGGATAAACTTATACTTCAAAACGTGAAACGCTCTGGCTAGAGCATTTGAATGCTCTGACTCCACCTGGTTCGAACAAGGCCAACTCATACCAACCTTTTCTCTAATATAAATTCCCAATGTGCATTTGTGGCCCTTTGCATTTCTTTCCTGTTCGTCAAATTTCTTCATTTTCTCTCGCTGTCCTTTTTCTTTTCCATGATGCTTATGAGTTCGGGACAGCTAGCGGTCCTCTTTTAGACATACCTAAAGTAATGCATTATATTATATTTTTCCATTAAAGATTATTATAATTTAACGTCTTTGTAAATGTATTGATATTCATGTAATGAGCTGTCATATAGCTGAGGGCGGGGCCACTCGGTGACGTAAATGGGCGACCCCGCCTTCCTCTGATATCACATGGCATCAGATAGGGCTCAGGGTCACCCGTTTACGTCACCGGGTGGCCCCGCCCTCAGCTATAAAACAGCTGTCACAGAGAAGAAGCATCACTCGGCGGGAGCCTCCCATGGAGGCAGAGCTGTTGCAGATTTTTTTTCTTTTTTCGGTCCGTCGGGTGCCGTGAGATGGATCTATATCGCAGGACATTTTTTTTTTTTCTATCTTTTAATAAAAGACTTGTCCCAAAGTGTCTGTCTTTTTTACTATTTGACACTTTTTTTGTGAAATGGTAAGGGTACAATGTACCTGTTACCAATTCACATAGAAGGGGGGGGGGCAGGATCTGGGGGTCCCCTTGTTAAAGGGGGCTTCCAGATTCTGCTAAGCCCCCCATCCGCAGACCCCCACAACCACCGGGCAAGGGTTTTAGGGATGAGGCCTTGTCCCCATCAACATGGGCACAAGGTGCTTTAGGAACCCCAAAGTACCTCCCCATGTTGAGGGCATGTGGCCTGGTATGGTTCAGGAGAGGGGGCGCTCTCTCATCCCCCCCTTTTCCTGCAGCCTGCCAGGTTGCGTGCTCTGATAAGGGTCTGGTATGAATTTTGGGGGGACTCCTACGCCTTTTTTTAACTTTTGGTGCAGGGTTCCCTTTAATTTCCATACTAGACCTGAAGGGCCTAGTATGGATTTTGGGGGGACCCCCCCTCGCAATTTTTTAAACATGTTTGGGGTTCCCCTTAATATTCATATCAGACCCAAAGGGCCTGGTAATGGACTGGGGGGGGGGAAACCCATGCAGTTTTTTTTCAATGAGTTTTATCTATATTGTCGAGACCTGACAATTCATTACAGCCACGATCAGTCTTCAATTACTTTTTTCCTTTAGAAATGTTATTTTGCTGTGGTACTGTTCTAAATACGAGAAAACTGCGCCACTTTACAGGCATACTATAGACACTTTAATGGTGTTCGCGTGTTCGTCAGAATTTTTTGCATGTTCTGTTGAGAACCGAACTGGGGTGTGTTCAGCTCATCCTTAGTCATGAGAATAAGACTTTTGTGTTTCAACATACTCCAAGTGTACATTTGTATTTGTAAGCATGATACCCGACTGTGAAATACATATTTTAGGGAAAAAATAATTTCAAACATCAAAGTATATATAAATATTCAGACCATTCTAAAACTGCATATGACAGCACATTGGTATGCATAGACCAGCTGGGAAAGTGAGAAACAGAAATTGTTAATAAGGCAACCGGCTTATATGCTTGAAAAAAATAATTCAGTAAACATGCTGGGATGTGAAAGTATCTTTCACCCTAAGACACCAAAGAAATACAAGTGGTATTTGTAAGGGTGCTATGGGGAACAGCAGTTACATCATTATTAGCAAAGCTGAATAGTCAGGTGTGCCGCTGGAAGCTATGGTAATATTACCAATATATACCAAATTCCAGACAAAAATATTATAATACTGTATATACTCGAGTCTAAGTCGACCCGAATATAAGCCGAGGCACCTAAATTTTACAACAAAAAAACTGGGAAAACTTATTGACTCGAGTATAAGCCTAGGGTGAGAAATGCACAGCTACTGTAAGTGGAAAAGAGGGTCAACAATGCCCATTTGCAGCATCACTGTGCCCATTTGCATGCCTCACTGTGCCCATTTGCAGCCATAGGTCCCCCGAACTTCAAAATCGGTAGTTAAGGGTTCCTAGATACCCCCTAGCTGCAGCCAAAATGTGGGGTCTCTGGACCCAACAGGTCCCGAAATGACATTGCTGTAGATGGTCAGTTGACCGACTTTGGGGCCCCGTATCCTGGGGCCACTTGGTGCTAGGAACCCCAAATTGCATACCCAGTGGAACTAGCACTACAACACATCCAAAGCTGGGGTTCCTAGCACCAAGTGGCCCCGGGATACAGGGCCCCAAAGTCGGTCAACTGTCCATCTACAGCAATGTCATTTCGGGACCTGCTGGGTCCAGAGACCCCACATTTTGGCTGCAGCTAGGGGGCATCTGGGAACCCTTAACTAACGAGTTTGAAGTTCGGGGGACCTATGGCTGTAAATGGGCACAGTGAGGCATGCAAATGGGCACAGCGAGGCATGCAAATGGGCATTGTTGACCCTCTTTTCCACTTACAGTAGCTGCGCATTTCTCACCCTAGGCTTTTAACCGATTTTGGGGCCCCATATCTCGGGTCCACTTGGTGCTAGGAACCCCAGCTTTAGATATGTTGTGGTGCTAGTTCCACTGGGTTTGCATACCAACTTTGGGGTTCCTAGCACCAAGTTGCCCCAAGGTACAGAGCCCCAAATTTGGTTCGGAAAATGTCAAGCACTTTTCTGCAGCAGAGAAAATTTGGGGCCCCATATCTCAGGGCCACTTGGTGCTAGGAAGCCCAACTTTGGATATGTTGTAGTGCTAGTTAGGTTTGCACACCAAATTTGGGGTTCCTAGCACCAAGTGGCCTCAAAGTCGGTTTGGGAAATGTCATTCTTTGCACCAGAAAAGTGCTTGACTCGAGTATAAGCTGAGGGGGGCACTTTCAGCACAAAAAAATGTGCTGAAAAACTCGGCTTATACAGTACTCTTCATTTCATTTATGCTATTTTGCTTATCTTTTCTTTAGAAAGGCATGAAATCTATATTTAATAGATACTATAAAAAACCTGATTTTGCCTTTATACTGAGTTGCTATATATATATATAATTTTAAAATCCAGTATACAGTTAGAAAGCCTGATCTGTAAATGCACGGGTGGAAGGCAGAGGTAACTAAAAGGGACTTTGTCACTAGATAACAATTATTATTATTAAAGTGGAACTACACTGCATTGAAACACCACAAACCAAAAACACTATTAAATTCATTTTTAATATTCAAAGAAAACTCACCCATCTATCCAGGTCTCCATGCTTTGTTTTGCTAAGGAATCACTTGGAAAAATCTCAACCCCCAGAAATTCTGGCCGTGGCAATTTTGATTAAAGACAAATGATTTGTGTAGCGTTTAATTCCTGCAATCCATCTATCCTCGGCATGCAGGCAAGAGGGCGTGCTCAGCTGAGAAAACCCCTCCTTTACTCCTAAGATGTCCGACATCATTTGCCTAGGCCTGAAAACCAGAAAGTAATTAAAAATATGTAAAAAAAAAAAAAAAGTTACATATGATATACTTTCCTATTTACTAATGCTAGCATCATAGGATTAATAATAGTCAATGTTGATTGAGAGAATGAAGTACAGGCACCTGTAAATAAAATCTCTCTCTCTCTCCCCATCCTCACCCACCTGTGGCGGCTTTCCCCCGGGAGGTTAATCGGCTGGGGATCCATAGAGGCCGACTCTGGACACCTGCGGCGCGCCGCCATCTTGAAGCCTACAGAACCAGACGCATCCTCCCCGCTCGGGTGCAGCAATCCGGCCAGCTCATGCTCCTTCCCCTGTGCAAACATCCCTGAGGGGGACATGTCCTACTAGAGCCCCGACCCTGTACCGGCACTCAGCTTTACCGCACCTTCCATCCTGCTCCCTGGACCCCGGTGCCTGCCCACGGGCTCCCCAGGACTCTCTGCCATATCATTGGCAAGCACACAAACGGGTGCAGAGTCAGGGGCAGCAGAGATCCTGGCGGCCATTACGGCATGCAAAGAAGCCCTGACTAAAAGGATAGGACTTCCTGACAGTAGATGTCGGTCTCATCCGTCAGGATATGGATAAATTCTGGTTCCGCATCATAGAGGTGGAGGACAGGTTCTCCACGGTGGAGGATACAGTCCAGTCGGATTCCAGAGAGGTGAGGGCCCTGCAGCTCCAAGTAAAAGCGCTCCAAGAGCGGGCCATAGACACTGAGAACCGCCTCAGGCAAAATAACATTCGCATACTTGGTTTACCGAAGAGAGCTGAGGGCCCCAGACCAGCTGAGTTCACTGAACAGTTATTGTCCACCCTGTTTAATCTGGACAATATGCCGCCCACATTTGTAGTGGAAAGAGTCCACAGGGTCCCACCGCTCCCTCCAAGACCTGGGGCCCCTGCATGTCCCTTCCTGCTGCGCTTATTAAATTACCGCACTGAGACCGCATCCTAGCGGTGGCCCGAGCCATGCCTGAAATTAAATATGAGAACACCAGACTTTTTTTTTCCCAGGAGGTGCAGTAACACCGCAAATCTTTTACGGATGTGAGACGCTGACTTCGGTAAAAAGAAATAAGATTTGGCCTTTTATACCCCAGCAGGCTGAGGATCACTGATGGTGGCAACACCCGCTTTTTTGACACTGGAGGCTGCTGCGGCATGGCTGGATACCCGCTAGTGACATACTGCCAACAGGAACTATGGTTGAAATACAACACGCTGGGATCAGCCAAGTATCTCATCCTCCTATACTGACCTACCTTCTGCCTCATAATGACTTCCAGCATTACCCACCATCTGTCCTTATGCCTTTTTTTCACTGCTGCACCTCACCATCATCCTAACTCTTTGATATCCACTGTTAACTGGACTAATGCCCACTCCTCCTGCCTGAGGAGCTCCAGCCACTACCACTGATTTTTCTTTGACCTCTGAACTGTGATCCGTCCCATTCTCCCACTTGAACCCCTCACTCTGGTCCCTGCGAGGACCTCTGCTAGTTACGGCAGACCCCTCCTCACCTCAGTCTATGGACGGGACCCTACCCTGCAGTTGCCAGGACCTGCAAGAGAATTTTTCCCAATTTTTGTTTTTCTTTTCTTCAAATTGTTGGGCAAAATACTACATTTTGATTTAACAAAACTGGTAGAGACCCAAGTCATAGGGTCCCTCTACTAAGTATAGGATACTTTTTTGGGGGGGTAAAAACTATTCCTATTCCCTTCCTCCATTTTGCGAAGGCAATGAGAACTAGTAGGATAAGCACCCTGTGCTAGGGCTGGTTTGTTTGATTTTTTTTTGTTAGGTTTAATGTATCTAATGGCTAACAATCAATGGTATGTCATGATCAAGATTATGCTGCTCATAATTAGTCTCTTGATTCACCTTCCTCGTCATCAGGTCATCCAGATGAGATCTAGACCTAATGGCTGATCAAAAGCCAAACTCCTTTACCATTCTTTTGTGGAATGTTAGAGGCCTAAATCCCAAATTTAAAAGAGCCCTCTTATTCCAATACCTGAAATCCAATTCCCCCCAATTTATCTTTCTCTAGGAGACCAACCTTATGGGCAGCAAATTCCTAACGTTAAAAAAGCTGTGGATTCAAAAAGCAATTCACGCCACATACTCCATTTACGCAAGGGGAGTATCAGTTCTGATACATTAAAAACTTCCCATGTGTAATTGAAGAGATATGCACAGATCCCCAGGGTAAGTTTGCTCTGGTAGTATTTACCTTATGGTCGCAAAGATATATTGTGGTGAACATTTGTCCCTCCGCCTTTCTCCCCCACAATTTTGTACACAGTTCTAGAGAGGATCACCCCCTTTAGTTCTGAGAAAATTTTGATCATGGGGGATTTTAACGCCACCATGTCATCCGAGCTTGACAGGCCCACTCCCTCTAAAAATCATTGTATAGAGCTTTCCACCTGGGCGCAGGCAATAGGTTTAGATTAAATATGGAGATGGAAGCACCCTACTACCCGATCCTACTCCTGTTTCTCAGATTCCCATAAAACTGCCTCGCGGATAGACCTGGCATTCGCCAATCCACTACTGCTGGCGGATATGTTGGAGGCAAAATATTTACCTAGTGGGTTATCGGACCATAGCCCCCTGGTTGTTGCATTCCACACCCCTGCCTCCCGTAGCACAGCTTTGTGGAGGCTGGGTTCGGAATGTTTTGCCCATCCTGGCCTCACAGATGAAATGCCACCGCTGTTGAGTGAATTCTGGGAGCGAAACACGGGGTTCTCCTCTCCAGACATTACTTGGGATGCCTTCAAGGCCTACACTAGAGGACAGTATATTTCCTCAATCGCAGCCATCAGAAAGAAACAGACGACATTAGAGACTCGGTCCTTGCAGCAGTCGGTAGTAGATCATACTAACGCATACAATTCAGACCCTAACCCAGACCACTTAGATCTTCTGACAGCTGCCCAGAGAGAACCTTCACCTGGCAGAAATTACTAAACTAGAGACGTATAAAAATAAGCAACAATTCTTTGAACAACGTGACAGAAATGGCAGACTTTTAGCCATGCTGGCCCAACATGACCAACCACTTAGCCTCATTTCTACAATATCCACTCCTGAGGGTGGGATGGTAACAACCCCCTCAGGCATACTAAAAGAATTTAATAACTTCTATGGAACTTTTTATGCTTCCGGTCTGCCCTCTGACTTTCGGCCCGAGGAGCTACGAGATCTGTTAGATCCTCTGGCTCTTGGCTGGCTATCGGACACAGAGCGTGAGACATTGGTGCAACCTTTTACAGCTTTAGAGTCCTTTCACACGGGACGGATACGTGATGATCCGCCCCAAGAACATCCGCTTACTCAGCGAGGGATCGGCCCGTGGATCCCCGCTGAGCAGGCAGATGACAGGTCTGTCGCTGCACACTGTGCAGCGATGGACCTGTCAGAGTGCCGCTCTCCCCTATGGGGGATCGGATGATGACGGACTGTAGAGTCCGTCGTCACCCGATCCGATCACGGATGGAAAAGTAGGTTTTTCCTCCGTTACACTTTTTTGGATCGGAGCGGGTCAGATGTCAGCGGACAGGTCACTGACATCCGACGCTCCATAGGAGGTCTATGGAGGGTCCGTTCAGGTCCACCTAAAAAAAAAAAAAAAAAAAAAAAATTGACAGGCGCACCTGAACGGATTGTTCATGTGAAAGAGGCCTTAGAGGTTCTAAACGCAATCCAACGCTTCCCCTCCAGAAAGGCACCAGGCCCAAACGGGCTGCAAATTGATTTCTATAAAACATATGGGGAGATGCCGGCACCGCAGTTGGCATCATTCTATACGAAATGCCTTTCGGAGGGGACACTACCAGAATCTATGTACATCTGACCTTAATATATAAACATCAGAAAGACCCTACTTCCTGTGCATCCTACAGACCCATTGTATTACTAAACAATGATTTCAAAATTTTAACAAAACTCCTTGCCATTAGGTTATACCCCAGGTTACCTTCTGTAATAGATATGACATGTTCCCAATAATAAATGCCAAAAGGTCACACTGAGTGTAAATAAGATTGAGTTGAATAGACCCAAAGCAGAAGTGCAAAAAATAAGTGCATCAAACTATATGGTAGACAAAATGTATAGTGCATCAAACATATGAATGTAGGTACATGTGTAACAAAAAATACAAATGAAATATAATAAAGGAAAGTGATTGGAAATTGTCCAGTGACTGAATAAAAATAGATAAACCAAAAATCAATCCATATTGCAGAGAAGTGGACAAAATAAAACATAAAAAGAAGTCCAATTATGATGGTAATCCAAAAGTGATGTGCCCTGAGGTTCCACACTAAAGTGACAAGTGAAAAAATATCCTCCACCACAGAAAGGACTGCCGCTTACCAGAAATCGGTGGTTCCTTATTACAGGGGACCACACTGTAACCCAGCCCGGGATCTCACTGGCATATACCGGACTCCTCAGCGTCAGCGGGAACGGTCAGCAGATATACCGGTGAAGTGGGCAGTATGTTCACCAAAAAAACAGAAAGCCTCACATAGCGTAAATCCTTAGCATTTATTAAAATTATAGGAGAGACAAATGGACACTTACAAATGGATGGAAAATATTAGGCAAGATATGTGTAAAAAGATGAGCCGGCAGGCTTCCAAACAGCCCCTAACTTCCGGGACTGGACGTACAGCGGTGGAGTCAGAACATAGCTCCTCCTCCCTACATCATTTCGTCACTAGCGGACGTGGTCACGTGATATTATCCATCCATACATCTCGAAGGATCTTGAACTGTTGTCTCCTTAGATATTGAAAAGGCTACCCACACTACCCCACATATTAAGGGTCTGTGCATTGGTCTGCTGGAGGAGTGGGTGGCCCTATATGCTGATGAAATGCTACTTTTTCTCGGCGATGCAGGTCCATCATTACAGGGCGCACTGACAGTACGGAACACCTTTGCCAAAGTCACGGGGTTAAAAGTAAACTGGTCCAAATCTTTACTATTCCCAATAGACCAGGCGGCAAAGACGAACTCCCCTCCAGATATCCCCCTTCAGTGGGTAGACACTTTCAAATATTTAGGTGTCATGGTTTCCTCTAGAGCCACAGAGTACATCCCTCTCAACTTAGACAGTTATACTAGACATAAAAGATCAAACTTAAGTCATGGGGAAAATTGCCATTGTCACTATGAGGCTGAGTTATCCTTCTCAAAATGAAAGTCATCCCCAAACTCATTTACCTCTTTAGACATTCCCCGCAGTGGATTCCCAAATCCTGCTTTAAAAAGCTTAATCCGATTTTCTCTAACTTTCTTTGGGGCCCTTCCCCGCCAAGATATAAGCTGAGCACCTTGATAAGACCAAGAACACAAAGAGGTATGGCATTCCCAGGATTGCTATAAATATTACCTCGCCGCACAGTTAGTAACGGCGGCATGGTGGCTAGATCCAGACAAATCTAATTCAGCTACAGTCTTGGAGGCTGCGGTAATGAGATCATTAGAAGCACCTAAATTGCTAGTCTACAGGGCACCTCGTGCCCCGTACCCCCTCCATGCATACCACCCTGCGCACATGGAGGGCAGGGCTGGCGGTGGAAAAATATAGACATAATGAAATCTCACCTAACGCTCCAATTTGGCTGAATCCTAATATCCCTCACTTTTATAAAATGCTAAATCCATATGCATGGACCAAATATAGTATCAAACTTAGAATCACAGATAACTTTGAACAACGTATTAATCCCCTTATCTTAACTCACAGACACATAATTTACCAAATTACTATATATTTCGCTACCTGCAAATATCTCATGCCTTTACCACACAATTCCCATGATCCTCCTGCATGGTGGTCCAGTCAGGGTTGAAAAAGACTCCACTCTAGATGCGCTGAAAAACCAACCTCCCATCTTTATGAACATCTCATATATGTGTCTCTCCCACCCATGGATAAACTCTGGTCCCACTGGCAAAGAAACATTCCAACACTGGACAATGATGACTGGGATGATGTGTGGGATTTCCCCTTTAGTTCCCTGGTTTCACGAAGAGACAGACTTGTGCAATTAAAAATAGTGCATAGAGCCTACTTCACACCATATAGACTTCATAAAATGAAACCTGAAAACTGCGCAGAATGTTGGAGGTGTAACACCTCCCTGGGAGACTTTACATATATCATCTGGGCCTGCCCTGAGATTCAGCGGTATTGGACTGAGGTGCTACATAAGATTAATCTGGTCGCCTCGGTCACGATAACGATGAAGATGGAGGTGTGTCTCTTGGGCCTGATAGAGACAATATTGCCGACTGTTACAAAAAGAACATTGATTGGGTCACTGCTCTATTATGCCCAAAAAAACATTGCTATGCATTGGAAAAAACCCACGGTGCCTTCTCTGGCTCAATGGAAAGTTCTCATAAAAAGGAGAGTCTTCCACTATATAAAGATACGTATATCGATAGAGGATGCCCCCTGAAATATGATCAAATTTGGCGTGCATGGCTAGCTGAACCCACTACGGCTTGAAGGCCGAGAGAAGACGATGCCAAATAAGTTGTACATCTCAACATATACTCATATAGGCCAAAATATGTACACAGAGAAAAAGTATGCCCGACCAAGCAATAGCTGGTTCCGAAACTATAAAGGAGACATCAGCAATACTGGTTACCTAGCAGCACACCAAGTAAACATATCTAAAGTCATAAACTGTTTGACAACATGTTAGTCATGCAGATAATTGTTAAGCACTTAATGGTTGAGGTTTGTGTATGGCCTTTGTTTTTTTCTATTTTTGTTTTCTTGTTTTTTTTTTAAACAAATACAATAAAAAAAAAAAAAGAAAGAGTAGAGAGCAGCCACCCTATTCTATCACATTCTGTAGCTGTTATCTCCCGGCCCACTCCCCAAAGCTCAGCTGTCTGGGCCCATTTCAACATATCTGCAGCAGATCACACTGTTGCTATCTGAAAACTGTGTCTCAGGCACATCAAACGTGGCATAAACACCAACCATTTGGGTACCACATGCTTAACAAGGCATTTAATGTCCAACCACTCAGCCCATTGGTATAAGCACCTAAAAGCCACACAAAAGGGGCACAAATTTGTCCCTCCTCCTCCTTACCCACTTCAGTTTGCCCCTGCTATACCGAGTCATTACCTCTCAGCAGCCTCCACTGACCGAAATGGTATAGCACAGGGTGTCCCAGGTCCTAGCAGCACATCTGTCAGCAGCACACCACCAGCTGTAGATTGTAGCCGGCAAATTTCTCTGCCCCATCTGCTGCAGCGGGAAAAAAAAAAAAAAAAAAACCTGTCCCTGCCACCGACATGCCCAGTGTCTAAATGCAAGCTTGTCAAAGCTGTTGGCTCTCCAACTGCTGCCTTTCAGCCTGGTGGATTCTGCCCCCTTCATTGAATTCACACAATGTGCTGTACCACAATGGCAGTTTCCCAGTCACTACTACTTTTCACGTAAGGCCGTTCCATCTCTCTATCATCACGTGGAAGGGAATGTTCTGGCATCATTGGGCAAGGCAGTCAGCCGTAAAATTCACCTTACTGCTGACACGTGGTACAGCAAGCATGGACAGGGACACAATATATTTTGTTCACAGCACACTGGGTAACACTGCTTGCAACTCGAAAGGATGCAGGACAGGGCTTGGTGCTGTAGCTTGTTGTGCCCCCACGTCTCCATACAGCTTGTGATGATGATGATGTCAGACCTGTGAGCTCTACCACCTGCTCCTCCACCACCTCCATGCCCTCTTCTGCAGAATTGTTCTATGAACATCAGGTACCCCCTAAGCGTTCAAAGGACTATTCCCAGAGTCAGGCTAAAAGGTGCCATGCAGTGCTTCAGCTGGTGTGTTTAGGGGACAGGAACCACATCAGAGCAGAGATTCTTGCAGCTCTGCAGGGACAGGCTCAGAGGTGGTTTACACCATGCCAGCTGGAGCCAGGAATGGTGGTATGCGATAATGACTCAAACCTTCTGTCCACCCTTAGACAGGGAAAGTTGACACATGTGCCCTTGCCTGGCACATGTCCTCAATTTGGTGGTGCAGCATTTCCTAAATATGTACCCAGGGTTGCAAGATGTGCTAAAGCTGGCCAGAAGAGTCTGTAGCCATATCAGGCGGTCATACACAACCAGTGCTCAGCTGGCTGAAATTCAGTGGGAAATCCACCTGCCTGTAAACCGCCTGATTTGTGACATGCCCACCAGGTGGAATTACGGCACACTGACAGGCTCAGGCCGCCTCAGCTTTTTTTCCCCCATGCCAATGGCTGATCATTAAGGATGCATGCACTGTAATGTCACCATTTGAGGAGGCCACAAGAATGGTGAGCTGTGACAGTGCATGCATCAGTGACAAATCCTGTTGTGTCCCTGCTCGAGCAGACTGCGTGACATTATGGACAGGGCACTGGAGGCAGAGCAGCAGGAGGAAGAGGGGGACTTCCTTTCCTCTCAAGGCCCACTTTATCCAGACACCATCATTTCATGTCACAGAACACACAGGAGGAGAGAGATGGGAGGAGGATGAGGAGGAGGATTCTGGCACTTTCATAGGCTTCGAAGAAGAAATGCGTCAATCTGTAAGTGATAGCTTTCCAACCCCAGGACCCTTGGGAGTAGTACATGGCTGGGAGGAGGAAGTTCCAGATGCTGTCATCCTGAGTGACCCAGAGGAGTCTGCTTCTCAAGACTCTGCAAATTTGAGGCGCATGAGCAACCTCATCTTTCAAAGCCTGCTAAAGGATCCAAGAATATGTGGCATAAAGGAGAAGGATGATTACTGGTTGGCAACCCTCCCTGACCACCGTTATAAAAGGGGAAGATCTCAGAACTCATCCTGTCCCCACAGAGTGCAGAAGATAAAATCTCTTGAGGACACATTAAAAAAGGGATTTTATTGAACGTTTTTCTTGACTCCAGTAGGTTAGTGTTGTGGAAAACGTTGTTTGAGTCTTCTGTTGGTCAAGAGAGGAGCGTTGGAGAAGGCGTCCGCCTAAGTGAGGCATTTCAGAATTTTTTTAGTCCTCGCCACCCAGGGCTGTCAGCTTCCATATCCCATTGGCAGCATCTCACGGGCATTCAGTGCTGCAGGAGGTTCCATTACTGATCATAGAACACGTCTGTCCACGGACTCCGTGGATCGTTTGACTTTTATAAAAATGAATCAGTCCTGGATTACCAGCAATGAAACCCCTCATGCCGATGTCACTGATTAAGCCTTTTTGAGATGTGGAATCTCTGCAGGACTTTGAGGCTGCCTAGCTTTGAGGGTGTTCAATCATTTTATCTGGAAGAATGTTTTTGCTATAGGTTTCATGGGCACAATTAAAACACCCAAAGACCTATTTTTCAGCACCTGTTTTGCATTTTTTTTTGCCTTCATCAAGATCACCTCTATAGGGTTACGATGGGAAAGCACCCCCGACACCCAAAGAGTAAATTTTTCTGCACCTGTTTGAAAGGTTACATATCATTGCAATTTTTTACAGCAAGGTCAATTCTTGCTTTCATCAAGATTACCTCTATAGGGTTACGATGGGAAGGGCCAACACCCAAATTTTAATGCACCCGTTACTTCTATACAAAGTCAAAGTGACACGAATGTATCCAAAAAAAAAAAATCTCTAATCTTGTTCCCAGTGCACTACATTGTGGCCTCATCATACACACTGGCTCCCCAGCTGTTGCTGAGCAAAATAAAAAGGCAGCTTGCAGGGAAAATTTCTTTTTTTTGGCTTTATAAGTGCAATTACTGCTGCAGCCAATTGTAGACATGGTACAGATCTGCCACTTTACAGGTAGACTAAGGGGACCCCCAGGCACTATATTGGAAGGAATTTTTCATTTTTAGGCTTTCACTTTATATAAAAATCACTGCTCAGTTAAAAATTAAGTTTTTCCACACATGTCCCCCAGGGCAGGACCTGGACCCCTATAACCATTGTATGCCCAATGACTTGCATATAAGTCTTCAAAATGGGCACTTTTGATTGACATTTTAGGTTCCATTGACTTTAATGGGGGTTCGTTATTCAAATCCGAACGTTCGAGGTGTTCGGAAGTTCTGGTGTGAACCAAACAGGGGTCAGTTCAGTCCATCCCTAGTTGTCACTAGCTGTAAGCCATAATCATCACAATTAAAAAAAAGAAATGCTTGAAATATATCAGTGTGTGTAATGCATCTATATAAAATTTACGAGTTTCACTTTCTGAATTGAATTACGGAAATAAATTAACTTTTTGATAATATTCTAATTTTATGAGATGCACCTGTATATATATGGTTGGATCTCTCCAATCGAGATAGACGTGAAACCACATAAAAAGGCGCCACAAGACTCACAACATAACAGACCTGAGGTGTTCCCTGGTCAGCTGGTCCGTATGCCAAAAAAGGGGACAAAAATACCAGGATAGGGAAAGCTGTTTTATTGTATGCATGACATTTATTAGTCAAGCTTGGTGAAGGCTTGCGACATCTCAACCTGGGGACTCAGAATGTACCGTGTAAAGCAGGCAGATTTCCATCTGCCTAACCTGATAACATGACCCAAGATTGCGAACATGTCTGATGAACTGGCTAGCTGTTAGTGGGCTGGAAGGAAAAGGTAACAATGGGCTGGACCTAGACTGGCTCGGCAGGTATGATAACAACTGGTCAAGAACCGCTACTGGACAGCATTCGTTGTGAGTCTGGAAGAATTTGATGTCGACCCCAGTGCCTGACTGATGAGTTTTGTACACTGCCAGGTGTAGGACAAAATTGTCTTGAAGGTGGGCCAGATGGCACCTGCATAGCACCTGGCAACCGGGGCCACTGTAAGTGAACTCAGCGGGCCGTAGGAAGCCGTAGAAGGCCAGGTATATACCCGCTTGGATGACCAGGCTGGGTAGCAACCCAAAAGGGGACCATGACAGGATGGCTGACATGTCCCGGAACGTGGAACTTGATATGGGCAAGCATTTGCTACTGGATATGGGCTAATGTTTCTGGATGCCACGCAGCAAGGCTTTGACCACATGGATCGTGAACAACAAGGGTTTCCCTGTTGTAGGGAGACAAAATGCTGGATGCCAGCTAGGTACAGTCTGACAATGTTGTGGGACAGGCTCAGATGAGTGTGGCAGTAAGACACAAAGACCAGGATGTGCTTGATGTGGCCTGTGCCTGTCCCGGGGCATGTGGCTAGGAAATTGCCATAGGCATTCCAGGCGGTGCGGTAGGCCTTCAGCGTGTTGGGCGACAGTGACCGGTTTATGAGCAGCATAGCATTGTGAAGGTGGTCTCTTAGCCCATCGTTAGCTGCGACCAAGGCGGGATAGGAAATGGTCAGGTCGGCCCCGGGCCTCTGTAAGAAATACAAAGGAAAATTGAGGCAGGACAGTGTCTGCTGCGAGATTGCACTCGCCAGGTATGCAAGTACAGTGCACATTGAAATTGTAGTGAAGGGATATCTGCACAGTCTGCGTAGCAAAGGACATGATGGTCATGGACTTGGACCTGCCTTTTTAACAATCTCAGCCATGGCTAAGTTGTCTGTGGAGAAGACCATTGTCTGCCCCGCCCAGGTTTCTCCCCAAATCTGAGCTTCTGCAACGATAGGGTAATGCTTGAAAAGTGTGGTTATCTTGTGGTTTATTTGATCTCAATATCATTGTTGTGTGCTTAATTGGTCACTTTATATTTCATTCAATATTAATGATCACATAGTTGAACACAGAAATTAGCGCTCCATTCATATTATTATGAACAATGACGACATCTGGCTGAACCCAGGGACCAGGAAGATTTCCTGCGGCCATGGACCTGCAAACCAATGGGTGCCAAAAATGGCCTGTGGAGGCTGCTGCATCTGTTACTATATGAGATGAGGAGGCTGAAGCTGCCATGATGAACATGGATATGTCGTTCCAGTTCTCAAGGAAGTTGTCCCACATTGCTAGATCTGCAGCAGCTGCCTGATCTACCCTGATGGTTTGATTGGCGTCCTGTGCGTGGGAAAGTAAGACCAGGAGGCAAGAAATGAAGTAACGCCCCTGAGGGACAATCCTCATAGCAAAGTTCAGCATGCCTAACAGGGACTGCATCTGTCTCTTGGTGCAACCTTGTGAGGTGGTGAAGGCGTGAATGACCGCCCTAATCCAGGACAGCTTGTCAAGGGCGATTCCTAGGAAGGTGATGGACTGCGTGGGGCCTTCCACTTTATGCTCCATTATGGACACGTTGAGTTTGCCGAACACTACCCTTAATTTGTCTAAATCTGAGGGGGGCTTGTCGGGCCATTCGATCAGTAGGAAGTCGTCTAGGTAATGGATGACTTTCTGGCACTGCGCCTGGTGAGTAGTTAGGATTCAGATGAGGGACTGAGCGAACGTATCGAAAAGCCATGGACTGCTTTTTGAGCCGAAGGTCAGTTTGGAAGCAAAGTAGTATGAATCTCTCCATATGATGCTGTGCCACCATCACAAGAAAAGTTCAATGGGTAAGAGCCTTAAAGCATCTGAAATGTCTGTCTTGGACAGCCATGCACCTGTGCCTACACGAATGATAGACTGTATAGCCAAGTCAACAGACGCATATTTGAGAGAGAACTCTTCAGAAGGAATCAGCGAGTTAAAACTGGGAATGTTGGAGGAATGAGGCGCAGACAAGTCATACACCAGAAGTAATTTGAGAATTTGCCCTTGACAAGCCCAATAGGGCAAACCCTCCATGTCTCAAATGGTGACTCAGCGAAGGGGCCGATAATGAATTCCCGGTGCAGCTCATTCTGCAACAGATTGTCAATAGCCTGCTCGTCAGTGGAGGCTGAGCGGAGGTTCCTGCACTCATGGGTGGTGTGGAGTAGGGTGATGAGCCCCGTGTGGAATCCGGAGACAAATCAGTGCACCAGGAATAGTGTGTATGCGGGTGACTGGTGAGAGGAAAGGTAGAACTCCAGCCATCGTACGTTCACCCGGCTCAGTCAGGATGAGTTGGGACACTTGAGGGTGCATGTACTCTTGGGATGAGCTCTATGACAATTGACACAAATGTGGAGCAGTTGGCATTGGTTGAAGCTGCAGGTGCCATAGTTGAATTTGTTGCAGATAGGCATCTTGCCTAGTAACTGGATGGGCCGTCCCAACTTATCCACCTGAGGATGTTGCATAGGGGCAGGCATGCCATAATCGGGACTAGAGGTAGAGGGGAAGGCGTCCGTGTTAGAGCACCAGTTTGCCGTGTGCGTGGAGGACTGGCAAAAGGCACAAAGCGGGGAACGTAGACCCGCAAAGTGGCAGCAGAACAACTCGGTGTCCACGATGCTCCAATTCGTGCTGGTTTGGAACTGGGTGAGTTTGGCTATGGCTCTGGCTACGAACGAGCAGTGGTGGTAGTCGTAAAATGCAGAGCCTCCATATTTGTACCCCAAGTAAACCACAGCATGGAGGTACAAATCCATCTCTTCCCTCCTGCCGAGGTTGGCCAAGCACAACATGTCCCTAAACATGGCAAAGGCCAGCACAAACTCGGTGATTGACAGTTTGTCTTTGACTTTAAGGACCATGGACACGTCCCCCCAGGTGTAGGACTTATTCTCGGTCAGATGGTGGACCGAGATGAGCAGAGAGGCCAGGTTAACATCCTTTCCCTCCAGGATGTCCTTCGTGATGCCGGAAGGGATGAAGTGTGCAGGAAAAATAGTGCAACTAATCTCCGGCATATGTGTGGGTGGTAGTGTCCAGACTGGAGCTGCGACCATGTCTAGGGAGGTCACCGCTGGGCGCACCTCTAGGACTCCTACTCTCACCTGTATGTTGGAGACTGCTGTGGTCAGCGTGACGATTATAGTGTACAGCTGGGCGAGAGCTGAGGAGATGGACTGCAGGGATGCCTGCTGGGTGCTCCTGCTGCTGGTGTTGGGAACAGCAGCTTGAATAATTCAGCTTTCCTGGCCGGGACAGGGTAGGAAATGGCCCTATGCCGCAGCACTGGTGCTGCCTGGCTCTGAACCAGCGGTGGGTGACAGAGGGGCGGAGGCAAGGTCCTCGCTGCCGGACCGTGACATGACTCCGGCTATAATGAGAAACGAGGGGAGGGTGTATGTTTAAGAAGAATTTTTGGAAAATGAGAACAGCAGAGGAGAGACAGAGTACGTAAGAATAAATAAGAAGCAAGGGGGGGGAGAACAGCAAAGAGAATGACAGGCGTAGTGAAGAACACAATGAGTTCCGGCAAATGGGATTAGTGGAAATTTAGAAAACTCCAAGAGTGCGGGTGACCGAGTCTAGCCAGGAGGTGACTGGCCAATAACCGATAGCTAGAGTGCCTGGTCAGGGTCATGCATGGACCTGTGAACCAGAGCACCAGGGCGTACTGGGGTGGGAAGCTGCAGTCCAGTTGTGGCCCAAGTAGAAATGTTGATTTCTGTAGTAGGTGACGTATGGTTGGCCTGCTAATGCCTGCGCTGTCAGCAAGCAACTGTTTAGCAACCGTGTCTGCAAAGTTTGAAGGTGATGTCCTTTCAGAAAAAAGGTAAGAAAGTAAAAAATGTGACAGTAGCTAAAACGCCAAACCGGCAGCCCAATTCATGTATATGAGGTATGAAGATGAAGATGAATAAAGGGTGCTGCAGGTTGATGTGGGAGAATGTCCCGTGTACTATCCACCTGACTTGTGTCATGATAGAATAGGAGGTCCTAGTTGTGGCCGACCAGGAACCTGAAAAAAGGTAAATTGGAGGTCCAGGTTTAACCTGGCGTGAAGAAGAGCCCTAAGCTCGCCCCCTCTCCCTAAAAAGGTGACCCCCCCCCCCCCCCCGGTAAAAGCATGCAAAGCCCAGCATGTGTGTATGTATGTCATACCTGTGAGAAAAAAAAAAAAGTACAACCTTGTGCAGGATGGAACAACCTGACCTATGGAGAAAGACAAAAAAACATTACTGGCCGTGTTGAGTGCCACAGAAGACGAGCTTGCAATGCGTGTTGCAAGAAAGTAGCTTCAAAAGGGAGGCAAAAACAAGCAGTAGAAAAAAGTGGAACATGTATGGGGGTAACCAAGGCCATGCTGACCGAGTGACATAAATAAATGAGCTGACACTGAAATGAGGCGTGCTGGAGCATGTCAGTGTTTGCGACCTAAGAAGTCGCATGAGTTGTAGGTGTGAACAGGCAAATGAGTGGTATAAGTGGTGACTGAGAGCTTGTGGCAGGAACCTCAAGAGGAAGGCCATGCTGCAGAAGCTTGTGGTGCCTAAAAACGGGTAATGAGTGGCCACTGAGAGCTTGTGGCAAAGAACCTCAAGAAGGAGGCCGTATAGCAGAAGCTCGTGGTGCCTGTGAATGAGTAGTATGAGTGGCGACAGAGCTTGTGGCAGGGACCTCGCAGGGGAGGCAGTTTTGCGGAAGCTTGTGGTGCCTGTAAACAGATAATGAGTGGTGTGAGTGGCGACTGAGAGCTTGTGGCAAAGAACCTCAAGGAGGCCATGTAGCAGAAGCTCATGGTGCCTGTAAACGGGTAATGAGTGGTATGAACCTAATGTGAGACCTTGATGCAGAAGCACGTTGCCTGTTGGAAGAAAGATAGATATAAATTTTACATTTTTATTTTTTCGTTCGTTTTTTTTTTTTGTCTTATTTTTTTTAGAAAGCATGTCCAACCTAGTGCAGGATGGAACAAACTGAACACGGCTAACCTAGGAGAGAAGAGACAGACAAGAAAGCGTGAGTGGCCAAATTGTGTGCCACTGGAGTCAATGAGTGGTCGGATTGTGTGCCACTGGAGACATGCTCGCAACGATTGCAAGAAAGTAGCCTCATCAAGGAGGCGAAAACAAGGACACATTGTGCAGACCCGGGTCAGAGTTATGAAGCTGGAGTATTGTATGTGTATTTGTAAGTGTGACCATATGAATAGTCTGAGTGTAGCAAGGACCCAGGCCTCCTGTGGTCTGATGAGAACCTCCAGGGCCAGGGATAGCTGACATCCTTCTGTATGTGGTGGGTTGTGAGGCATGGTGGGTGCAGAGTAGTTAACTTTTTGGGCGCCAGACACTTCTTGAATGCAAAAGAAAGTTTATTTCTCTTAATCTTTTTTAGGGCAAAGAGGGTTAGGGCCAGGACACCCTTGAGTAGTTGCAAGTTCAATTAGCAGACTCCGAGACTTCAATAGGAGGACAGCCATGCAGGGAAAGACCTCCAGCGACAAGCCACATCTGCACGTGCAGGAATGCTGTCTCAGTGGCAACAGTCTTTAACAGTTCCCAACACAAAGCTTAACAGTTCTTTCACCTTCACTACAACTTCTCCTTGTAGTTTTTCAGCCCACTGAGCTCCTGGTCTCACTAGATTCACCGATTCACTGTAACTGAATCCCTTGAGCTCCTCCAATCTTCACGGTGGTATCTTCCTCAAGCCTCGCTTCCGCCTCTCTGCTGGGTCCCTAGCTTGGCACTCCCAATACTTCTCAAGCTTCACCCCTGCTGGGTGCTTGGTCCCTGGCTTGACACACAAGGCTGCTCTGCAAGCGTTACCTCCGCTGACTGGGTCCCTGACCTGATCACCGCCTGAAGTGTCCCGATTCTCCACCGTGCCCGTTTGCTCTGGTACTTGCTTCCGTTACTCACTGTGATCCCTGGTAATAATGCGATTGGTCCCTTAGTGGCAACAGCTTCCCTTCTACCTCCGAACACTGACAGGTTCTCCGGCCAGCAGAACCGTCACTTCTGGTTGGACTGCAAGCCGCAATCCCAACCCCGCGCTGCTCTCTTGCTTCTGGATAGGCCCTCAGACAGCCTAGCAGCCAGACGCCCCTGGGATAGGCCCAATCTCTGGCCTAGCAGCCCAGGGCACACGACAAACGTCCACCCAGACAGCCGTCCAGGTGGCACAGAACATAGATCACCTGACTCCACCTGAACATATAGGTTCTCCCAGCAGGCCAAGGGATTCAAGAAAACCATTGGCTGAGATACCCCATATACCCATAACCTGATCTTGGGTTGTCCTTATATCTAGTACCACCAAGTACCCGGCCACCTAGTGGTAGAAGAGAAAAGTGCAACAAGGCCAAACAGGGAGAAATCAATGGATCTCTATCAACCAACTAGGATAACTACTCCTGGAAAGTAAATTTGTGGGGAGCATCCCTACCTAAACTCCAGGGTGCTACATGAGTAACATCTGGTTGCTTGTGGCAGGAGCTTCAAGAGAGACAGAGCTTCGGGAAGCTTGTGATGTGTGTGACAACTGGAATCGGCTTGTGTCGTGCCAAGGATATGAAACACTATCGGCGACATGACCAGGATTCGAACCGGAGACTAGGATCTATGAACGAATCACATGTTTGTGGGTGGGATGACAAACAAGGCAGAGGGAACCTACAAATCTACTATGCCTGTGCTGAATGGTGTCAGGACACGAACAACAATTCGGAGGCTAAGTGGGAACGGGATGGGGGATAGGAACCATAACGAATCGTAATATTGCGTATGAAACAAAAAACATTTGAATCCTACCTGCAGCAACGAGTGAGAACCGCTGACGAGGACCATGAACTGAGAAGCCACAACACACTTGTAATCGACCGCAGACTCACGAACATGAAGGGATCTGGGGAGAGTCGGCCTAGTGACATGTAGTAGCGCGCACTGGAACAAAGAACACAGGTGAGTGGGCTGTCTAAATACCCCCTCTCCCCTGGGCTCCTCCCATAAATTCAGGCCACCATACAGGCCTTCTAATATATACACTATCTTTTTTTTTTTTTAAAGGTATGTCGTGTGAATGGAAACGCTTAAACATATAGTGGGGCTTTCTCAAACTGTAATGCATAAGTGGAATTATGCTTTAGGCTGCTTTTGTTTTTTCCATATACTGGAGACAAAACCAGTTCTGAAGCAAACAAAAGACTATATACAATACACAGGCCATAAGATCCTCAGTCCTCCCAACAAGCAAAGTTATTCCTCGTACACACGGTCGGATTTTCCGACATAAAATGTTCGATGGGAGATTTTTATTGGAAATTCCGACCATGTGTAGGCTCCATCGGACATTTTCCATCGGAATTTCCGTCGCACAAAATTTGAGATCTGGATCTCACATTTTCCGACAACAAAATCCGTTCTCGTAAATTCTGAGCGTGTGTACACAATTCCGGCGCACAAAGTGCCACACATGCTCAGAATAAATTACGAGACGAAAGCGCTCGGTCTGGTAAAACTAGCATTCGTAATGGAGATAGCACATTCGTCACGCTGCAATTTTTAAAATATTTTAACGCAGCACATTCTCTTCTTCCTTATAATGTTAGAATAATGAAGTTGTTTTGCTGCTCATATTCGCACAGAGTTCTGGACAACCTGATTTCTTTATTATTTCTTGTGATCTCATAAATCATATTACATTTTCTTTCGTCAGATCTCCATAATAATGAGAATATAGATATATTTATTTATTTATTTTTAAATCAGGATCTACTATTTTTTTTTTAAAGTGATCTCCCTAATATTTCTCGTTTTGTGTGTCAAGTTACCACAACACCATTATTTTGTATTTTTTAATCTCAAGGAGGTTGGTTGGTGTCCCTTGTTAATTTGACATTGTATTTTTGAAATGTACTTACCTACTCACAAACAAACTGTCCTTTTTGAAGTAAAATACATAGGCAAGTATTTCTGAAAAAAAATATCCATTTATTAGGAGATCTCACCAAAAGAGGAAGGCAACGCTGGAAAAACTGCTGAAATTTGTACCCCAGGGCACACAACTATTTGCCAGCCAAAATTGGTGGCTTGAGGAGTCCATATAATAGTGGGCACAATCCGGTCCAGGACTCCAAGAGATCAGGAACAGCAGCAGATGACATGTATGTCCCCAGGCTGTGGTCATACAACAGCCTGCATCTTTTGCCAGACCAGACTGAACTCAGGCCATAACTTTTGTCTTCATTACACGCTTTCTTCCAGGCTGTGGTCTTGGAGGAGGAAGATGGTCCAACTTACACAGGTGTTTTGGGTGCGAGTTGGCCCCTCAACCCCTTATTTTGGGTGATGACCATAATTTCCTCACACAAGAGGCACACGTTGGCCCTCCTCCATTTGCTGCATTTTGTATGCAATCATGCATGCAAAGGCCTCTTGGGGAGTGGGGTTGGCTTTGAGGGCCTCATTAGCCTCCCTAATCAGCCTGAGCACTGCCTCCTCCAAGTTACTCCCCTTCCTGACCCTTTTGGTTTGAAGGCAGAGGGGAGGGACCTGAGATTCTGTGAGGCTCCTACTGGGCACAACCACCTCCTGGCTGAGGCTTTCCTGTGTATGAAAAAGGGACATAGTTTTAGTTTATTGTTCAATCAATCACACGCAATTTTCAGCTCATGACTGTTGCAAATTGAATGCTAATAAATAGAAAAGACCATCATTATGACCCAAGCATTTTTCATTCTTGTCACAAACCTTTTTGGCTACTACTGTATTGATATATCAAACACTTTATTAAAGCAGCAATTAGTGATCAATAACAACAACATCTATTTTACGACAAGAAATATGTTGAACAATGCTATACCTGGCTCAAGCTGGGCTCCTCCACTTCTTCCTGGCTGGAAGGCGCAGGGTGGGCGTCAGAAGCCTCAGCTGGGGTGGAAGGAAGGGTTGAGAAGGATTCCCTGACTTCAGTCTGGTCTGCCAGAAAATGAAGTCTGTCATAGTACCACAGCCTGGGGACATAAATGTCATCTGCTGCAGCTCCTGATTTCATGGATTTCTGGACCTTAGTACGCTCACGATTATATGTGCTCCTCAGGCCACCAATTTTTTTTTATTTTTTTTTAAATAGGTGATGTCTGCTGTGGGGACCTGCAGTCCAGCAGTTTCTCCAGTGCTGCCTGCCTCTTTATTTTGTTATTATAATGTGGGTGTTTGACCTGCCACAGACAGGGCAGCTCCAAGTACTTGTCTATAAATATTGGGAGAAAGTTGTGGTCTTTGAACACATCCATTTTCTCTGCAAGACACAACACAAGACAAACCCTAATTTCAGGCAAAACACTCTTAATCTTGACCCAATATAGGCCTCAATCTACAAGCAGTATAGGCCACTGATGCACCAAGTTCAAATTGTACCTTTGTTATAACGATCGTCACTTCCGATACTCCGTCCTCCGCTCACAGATCGTACATACGACACACGCGTGTTATGCTTTATGTACACTCCGCATGCGTGAAACTCCACCCACCCCTGACGTTCTTTCTAGTCTAATCCCCCGCCCCCTCTCTTTTGGCGCAATGGGTAGAGAATATCGCGGAGACACAGCAGGTGCATGCAGAGGAGAGCAGCAACGACAAAAGCCCGGAGCCACAAACGTCCCGATCTCGGAGGAGATTTAAGGCCTCAAATATGTCCTTTGAAGAGATGGTGGACATCTTGAAGAGGACCGAATATGATGGGAAGTATGGACCTCACCTAAACCCAAATGTGAGAAAGGCCAAGATCATGACTAAAGTTGTGAAGAGTCTGCGCCGGAATTTTGGGTTACGGTGATCCAAGGATCAACTGAGGAAACGCTGGTCAGACCTGAAGCTGAGGGAGCAGGATCAGTACAGAAGGGTCAAGAGAGTTCTTCAAAAAAGTAAGTAGTTGTCTTGTGTTCCTATTATAATTATTATTACTTACATGCTGCTCCATGTGCTTTTCATTACTGTTGTACATTTTAAAATGGCAACTTTCATGGGCACAGTAAGCGGTCGTAGGAAACATCGTTCATTCGCCCACTAAAATACGATGTTTTAGGCAGATGCAGGTTAACTACATTTGTTCAGGCCTATTTGTATTAAAAGAAGTTTGTTGTCTAGATGGGTTTGTAACTAGAATGAAATGGAAAAATTGATTCAGTGTAAGGAGAGGACACTCACTAGGCGTTTACACATCTGGACGCAGGAGCACTAGTGTGGGACACCCAAAAAAAAAAAAAAACTACAAAATTTCTTCAGCTTGGCACTCAAAACAAAAAAAATTGTACACAGCACTTCCAAGCAAATGTTTCATATTCCTATTTCTGCCCTTAAATACCTGTGTGCTAAGTATACCTTTTTTTATTCACATGGGAAATAGTGATCACAACAGGTGAGTGTCTGAGACCACAGCTTCAGGTAATAGATGTATGCCTGCATATTTATAATATATGGTGTGTTTTTTTTATTTTAGGCGATGTGGATGTTGTGGAAGAAGAATCCCATTTCACAAGTGAAAGTGCCCAGATCCTCATCGGGGAGATAATGGGATGCAATCGTGATTTAGAAAAGATAAAGAAAAACATCAATGATGTTCAACAAAAAATGAACATCATTGATGTTTTAGGCAGAATAAAAAACACACGAAAATTGTACCGTTTTATCGTGTATTTTTGCGTTTAAAAACAAGCATTTTAAAAGCCAAATTTTGAAGATGCACACAGGTGTGTCAACATGTGCTATCTGCCATTACAGGACATCAATGTACGCGTTTTGTGGGTGCAACCCCTTCCTCGCAACTGAAGTAGGTGAGAGGAAGGGGTTGCACCCCCAAAACAGGTCAATTGATCACCCATGATGGGAGCTAGCACATGTTGACATTAGGCATGGGATCAAAAGGTAAATCCCCATTTTGAATCCCAATTTGTGTGCATCTTCAAAATTTGGCTTTTACAGGGGTGACATCACCTCATCTGATGAAGGCAATAACACAGTTTGGACATACTAATATCTGATATTGCCTTCACTTTGTAAGTTCCTGAGTTGTGTATGTGCTGTTTGGAAACATGAAAGTATATAAGGCAAGAGAGCGCATGCCAGCCCTAGTATATTACCGTTTAAGTGATAAAATACAATGTATAGAAACGAGGGTCGCGCTCACAAGCATCCGATGTAAAAAAGCATGAACAGCTCCATAGAAGCCTCCTCTTCTGGTCTGTAAGGATCAGTTGGCTCACAGCGACTTGCGGCGTGGTGAAGGGTTGTATCTGTAAGCACAAGCCGCCTACTTCCTTGTGTCACACACCGCTCAAACACTCGCACGGACCAGCCGGCGCTGCGTGGCGTCACTCGTGGCCAGGGAGGGGATGTGCGGTGATACAGCTATCTCCTCTAGCACACTTCATGCGGTTGCTAAGACAACATGTTTGAGCCGTGGCCTCCTTCAGGTTACGCCCTCAACTCCTACAATGATCTTATATGCTAGAACCCCCGCTCCTCATGGTCAGCCAATGGCATCTCACAGACTAGGAGCACGGAGTACACAGCAAGAAACATCTACAAATCGGAGGGGGTTATATAGCAACAGCATCCTAAACTAAATATATGTACAACTATATATAGATTAATTACACCAACTTTAATAAAAAAACCTAAGAATGACAAGAATAATCTTATCTCTAATCATTTTATTAGAATCTGTTAAAAACACTTAATTAGAAAGTACTATATAAAGCAAAACATACTATATCTATATTAATATCATCAACAGAGAAACACGTTGTGGGAACATTGTCATACATTTCAATGAATTTATAACGGAAAATTGTTATCAAATAAATACTTACCGTAATTTTCCTTTCCTGGCCCATCCTCACGTCAGCACACAATGGGTTAACATCTCCTCTGGAGCCCCACATTACCATCTGTATAGCTGAATAAAAAGCAGCTCCTCCTGAACTAAGACAGTTCGATAACTTAGCCTGCGACAGGCCACTAGGGAGGGAGTCCTGTGCGGACGTGAGGATGGGCCAGGAAAGGAAAATTACGGTAAGTATTTGATAACAATTTTCTGTTTTCCTGGCCCATCCTCCAATCAGCACACGATAGGATATACCAAAGCTTAATATTAGGGTGGGAGAGAATAATTAAGAGAGACACTAACATCCAAAGAAAAGATGCTAAAACCAGAAGGAATTGATCTCTCTGGTCCCAAACATGCTGGTCACATATTTAGTTTGTAAGGTTGAATGAAGGCCGCAACCGACCTTCAAGCTATCCCTTACCTATATCCTCCAAGCAATCCTGGCATAATTGCCTCAAAGGCTGCCACCCCTCTAGTCAAATAGGCTTGCAATTATTTAAGAGCAGAAAAGCGTACTTCCTGCGTGCCAGTTTAATCATCCTGGCAACCCAAGAGTGGATGACTAAGGGCCCGATGGCTAAATGAAAGGATTTTTTATTTATTTATTTATTTATTTTACACACTCCTCCTTTAACCAAGTTTCCCTACTTGCCAGTTTTCCTGGAAACTGGATACCACTTTAAAATTGAACTTTGGGGATAGACGTGGTATCCCGATTTCTGGTAAAAAAGAAATTTATTATATTATTATTAATATTATTATTCCAAAGTGCTCCTGCTGGAAAGTGTTGCAATCTTCAACATCCTTCTGTCTGTCGTAGCTGTTGTCAGGAGAACTAGTTTTACCATGTAGTACTCCAATGAAAATGAAACCTGTTGGAGCAAAGGGTGCTCTCCAATCCAAGCCTAAGTTCCACAGAGGGAACAAGGATTTCCCTCAAGGTCATATATAGATTGTTATCTGGAAGAAGCATCTGGTCACTGGCTTTGCACCCATCTGCAGCCTGTGAAAAAATTAAGTAGAGATCCCTTAAATGGCGTTGTATGCCAGACCAACCTCTAGCACCGAGTGAAAAATGTCAAGGATATTGGCTAGAGGCAAGGAACACAGGAGAGAAAGCTTTGCTGAGCAAACAAAGCAAACTTTATTCATATCCCCTCCTATGTAGCGTTCATGGATGATCTTTTGGTCACCGGGACCTGAACAGCATCAGATGAGAATCCCTGCACCTCTAGTGTAGCCTATTCCATAGCCAGGCTATTAAAAGGATTGGAGTGCCATTACTGACTTTGCCATAGAAGAATTTACTTGATCAGAGAAAAAAAATTAAACAAAATTCCATGGCACCCTGCACCTTGTATAACGGAGTCTTTGCATTGGTATCCAGTTGCAACTATGAGAAGCTGCATGTTCAGTTTAGTCTCCCTGAGAACTACTGCTGGAATGCCCCATAGGGCCAAAATTGACATAACCGAACCAATAATTGATTTTGTTCCCTGGCAAGAAGACCAATTTTAACTGACTAAGTGGTTTTCTGCTCACAAAAGGTTTCTTTGCAAGATGTAACAAGAAAAGACTTGGTGTCCCCTTTTCAGGAAATGTAGGTTACTACTGTCTTGTTGTCAACCTCACTAGGGCCCCCTAAAAGATCCTGAAAGGCTTGCAATGCTAGAAAAAGCTTCCTTTCATTCAAGATACTTGGGAAGTCTGTGCTTCACCGCTATCCAATGGACTTGCACTTGTTTCTTCAGATCTTGGACTCCCCAGCCCCAGAGACTGACTGAGATAGGATTATTCTGAAGCAAATTTCCTGGGCTGAGAGGCATGCCTCAAAAAAAAAAAACAAACACACACACACACACACACCACAGTGGCAATGTCCAAAATTCCAGTTCTTGTTGAATTTGTATAGGCACAAGGATTTTCTGATCCATAGATAGCCCATCTCATAGGCTAAAGGCAAAATTGAAACACCCTCATGTGCCACCTGGCCCAAGGTACCACCACTGCCAACAAGATCTTTCAAAAAGATTCCTGGGACTATGCCAATTCTGTAAAAGCACCTGAACTGGAAGTGACATCTGGCCACTGAAAATCTCACATGTCTTTAGCGCTCGGCATTGATCAGTACATGGAAATATGAATCGGCCGGTCGTTTGATACCAACTGATTCTCCAGCTGAACTGTCCCTGTTACTGTCTGCATGAACCATCTTGAACCGATTGGCGCATATGAACACATTTGATTCCTTCAAACTATAACAGGCCAGAAGGCACCTGCCTTAAGTACTAGAAAAAACTGGGGAGAAAGGCTCCCAGATGATTCCATGTCTGCGGCATCACTGGCATGATGGCCTTGTAGCAGTATAAAAAAAATCTTGTCAACATCTTCTCTTCTGAGATAGATTAAATGGATTCAGTGATCAGCTTTGGAATTTTCCATTGTACGCCCACCTGTCTTCGACTGTTGTCCAAACCCTCCGGAAGGAGGCTACAATCATGAAATTCACTCAGGCCCCCTGGCCAACTGGAAGAGACTGGTTGGACGCACCTTCAAAAAGACCTTCCAGCCATCTTAGTAGCTTGCTCTGGACTTAATTTCATTTAAAATAGGATTTTTAAAACAGCTTACCTGTAAAATCCTTTTCTTGGAGTAGATCATAGGACACAGCCTCAAGTAATTGCTTGGTGGTTATGGGCCTACCTTCAGGTGTTGACACTGGTATAACCAATACAGGAAGTTGACTCCCCTATATAACCCTCCTCCTTCCAGGAGTCCTCAGTTTATGTAGCCAAGCAATAAGCAATATACTCTCACCCCATAAAACAGAGGGGCGGGAGCTCTGTGTCCTATGATGTACTCCAAGAAAAGGATTTTACAGGTAAGCCATTTTAAAAATCCTATTTTCTTTATCGTACATCATAGGACACAGAGCCTCAAGTAATTACTTGGTGGGATGTCCCATAGCAATGCTACTTGAGGGGAGGGAGACACAACCCGTAGGGCACCCCCAGACCTTGGAGGAATTATACTGATGCTTGCAGCACACTGCGCCCGAAGGCGATATCCTCCTTCCATCTTACATCTACTTGATAACATTTTGTAAATGTATGCACTGAAGACCAAGTCGCGGCCTTGCAGATCTGAGACATGGAGGCCTGGTGATGCACTGCCCAAGAAGCACCAACCGCTCTGGTATAATGCGCCTTAACTTGAAAAGGAGGAATTTTTCCCTTTAAAATCATAAGTTTGATTTAGAACTTGCCGAATCCACTTAGCCACAGTGGATTTTGACGCTGCCTGTCCTTTAGGTCCAGATTGTGGACAAGGAAAAAATTACTCCTGCGCTTGTGAGGGTCTGATTTGATTTTGGGAAGAGTAGTATTGTAAACTGTAACGAAGCTAGAAGAGATGGTAATGCTTGTCCCGCTGCCCAGAGAATGACCCCGGGGTGGTCAGGTAGGCTAAGTGGAGAATGATGGATGAAGGGCGCGTGATCAAGCTCACATCAAAACATATAAAATTTATTTCAGAGGAAATAAAGAAAAAATAAAAACAGTAGAATAATACCAATACTACGTATCATGCAAACAGGTGACAAAATGTAAAAGACATCAAAAATAGGTTAAAAATATATCAAGAGCCCATGTTAAGGCAGGTATTTAGAGTTGGCTAACGCGTTTCAAGGATGACCTCTTCATCAGAGCCTGTTTGAGAACCAGGGTGCAGTCTTTAATCGCCAGTAGGCGAAAGTATGTACATCAACATGATGGCTAGTTGGACAAAGCGGCCTGAAATGGAAGATGCGATTTTCCGTGTTCCATACCAGTCCACCATCAAGCGTTCTAGGTGGAACAGAGAACAGAAAAGAAATATAAATATATATATATATATATATATATATATATATATATATATATATATATATATATATATATATATATATATATATATATATATATATATATATATATATATATATATATATATATATTTATATTTATATTTATATTTCTTTTCTGTTCTCTGTTCCACCTAGAACGCTTGATGGTGGACTGGTATGGAACACGGAAAATCGCATCTTCCATTTCAGGCCGCTTTGTCCAACTAGCCATCATGTTGATGTACATACTTTGGCCTACTGGCGATTAAAGACTGCACCCTGGTTCTCAAACAGGCTCTGATGAAGAGGTCATCCTCGAAACGCGTTAGCCAACTCTAAATACCTGCCTTAACATGGGCTCGATATATTTTTAACCTATTTTTAATTTTTGATGTCTTTTACATTTTGTCACCTGTTTGCATGATACGTAGTATTGGTATTATTCTACTGTTTTTATTTTTTCTTTATTTCCTCTGAAATAAATTTTATATGTTTTGATGTGAGCTTGATCACGCGCCCTTCATCCACCTGTCCTTTAGGTCCCTCTGGCAGAATAAATAAGACATCAGTCTTACGAATCTGAGCAGTTTTCTTTAAATAGATCTTCACTGCTCTCACCACATCAAGACAATGTAGTGACTTTTCTTCTTTGGAACATGGTTTTGGAAAAAAAAAATGGCAGGACAATATCTTCATTCAGATGAAAGCCTGAGACCACTTTTGGTAAAAAACCTGGACGAGGGCCCAACACCACTCTGTCCTCATGAATAATCAAATATGGTTCTTTACAGGAAAGAGCAGCCAATTCTGAAACCCTCCTTGCTGAGGATATAGCAACCAAAAATATCAGCTTCCTAGTCAGAAGGACTAAGGGAACATGCTGTAATGGTTCGAATGGCAGTTTTTGTAACACTGACAAAACTAAATTCAAGTCCCAAGGGCTTAAGGGTGATTTAACTGGCAGATTAATCCGCATCACTCCTCGCATGAAACCCCGGAATAAAGAATGCATAGCAAGTGGTCTTTGAAATAAAATTGATAAGGCTGAGACTTGGCCCTTAATAGTACTCAAGGCCAACTTCATCTCTACGCCTACTTGTAAAAAGGCAAGAATTCTGCCTATAATATATCCACAAGGGTGCCAACCCTTAGATTCACACCAGGAAACATAAGCTTTCCAGACTCTATAATATATAGCTCTAGAAGCTGGCTTCCTAGCATTAAAGTAGAAATAACTGCCCTGGAAAGCCCACGTCTTTTTAGAATGTGGGTCTCAATAGCCAGGCCGTTAAATTTAGCATTCGTAAAGTAGGATGCAATATCGGCCCCCTGTAAGAGCAGGTCTGGCCTTAGTGGAAGGGACCACAGATCCTCCACTGCCATCTTTACGACCTCTGCATACCATGACCTTCTGGGCCATGCTGGTGCTGCCAGAATTACAGGTTTTCTTTCCAGCTTGATCCTGCAAAGAAGTCAAGGCAGCAACTGAATAGGGGGAAATGCATAGATCAGTAAAAGCTGATCCCACAGTATCATCAACGCATCTGTTCTGCATGCGAATGGATCCTTTGTTGTGGACACAAAGTTGACTAACTATGTTGCACTGGATGCTAGAAGATCTACATCCGGAGTCCCCCATCCTTGACAAACAGCCCGAAACATGTCGGGTGAATAGACCATTCCCCTGGGAATAATCTGCTGGCGGCACATGTAGTGCGCGTGCCAATCCTCTATTCCTGGAATGAAGACTGCCCAAGTTAGAATATGGTTCACTTCTCTCTGCACTGAGAGATTCTTGGTGCCCCTTTTGGTGATTGATATAGGCCACACCTGTGGCATTGACAGATTGGATCCTGTCGGGACAATCCCTTAAGCTGGAAGTACTGGCTTTTAGAGCCAGGCGCACTGCCCGAATCTCTAGGATGTTGATGGGCAAGGCTCTCTTTCGGTTCTTGAACACTGTCCTTGGACAGTTGTCTTCTCTGTCATTACCACTTTCCAGATAAGTGGTCTGAAGGATTTACCCTTTAGGACATTCTTTAGTAACCACCAATTGAGGCTTTAGGACACCCTTGGGGACAGCCACATTGGCAAGTCCAAAGCTTGGATCGTTTTGTTCCAAGCAAATAGAATACTGTTTTGCAACAGTCTAGAATGGAACTGGGCAAAGGGAACTGGGCAAAGGGAACTGCTTCGAATGAAGCCACCATCCTTTCTAACAACCTCATGCAAAGGTGAATGGAGGGACCTCCTTTTGACCTGAGCATCCGCACCAACTCTTTTATAGAGTGGTGTGTTTTTTTTTTATTGTTTTTTTCTGGGCTGTATCTATGATCAGACCCAAATACTACAGCCCCTTTTTTAGCGATTTTAATGGACACTTTACTAGGTTGAGAATGCAACCCAGACCTTTCCAAGTAACTGGTTGTAATGCGTACACCTTACTCCGAGCAGCGATTGGTCTATTAGCAATAGATCGTCTAGGTATGCCAAGACTGTTTAAGCCCTGTGCCCTTGACCTGGCTACAGGTGGGGCTAGCACCTTTGTGAACACTCGAGGTGCTGTAGCTAGCCCGAAGAGCAAGGCTATAAACTGAAATGCTGCTGTTCTACTTCGAACCGCAGAAACCTTTGGTGAGCGGGAAATATATGGACATGCAGATATGCGTCGCTGATGCCGATAGGCACTAGAAGTTTTCCTCCTTGCAGGATAGAAACTACTGACTTGATAGACTCCATAGAAAGGAGTGGATTTTCTGGAACTGATTTAGATTCTTTTAGATCTAGAATGGATCTATTGAATTTCTGCGTGGCTCTGTATATGTACAGGAAACGCATGAAAAAGGCAGTAAAGGTTCCAAGGAATCTAAGAAAAAAAAAAAACAGATCAGCTGACTCTACTAGAGGTAGCTTGAAAGAGGCACAAATCATCTCTGTAAGAGGTTTGTACAAGCAATTTCTCAGATTGCGAGGCTGAAAAAAAGTTCAACTCTAGTTGTCTCCTCTGCAGAAGAGTACTCGGTTTGCCTTTTTTCCCCGATTACCTGAGGGTAATCCTTCATCCTCTACCCACTGTTCCCTTGATAAGGGATCTCAGGTGGGGGAGGGGATCTAACATGCTTCCCATCCTTGGATAGCGGATGCGATTAAAGTCGCTAATTTTCCTTCTAGGCTCTGCAGGGCGGAGGAAAAACGCATCTTCAATCATGTATACAGGGGCTGAATATTTTCTCCTCTTAGGCTCAATTTCCACTATTGCAACCCCAAAGTTTTTACCGTGATCCTTTGCCGCCGATAATACGTCGGGCGCAATTTTGATGCGACAGGAAACAATGCCTGTGTATTCTAGAGGTTTATGGACCTCAAGTCGCATCAAAGTGGTACCAAAGTAGTGCAGGCACTACCTTGAAGTCGCACAGATCTGAACAGTATTTCTTGGAATTCATGCCCTAGAGTCTGACAGTGGAGGCTGTCACCGCTGCTTAGAGGCAGCTTCCCCTGCGCAGGGGAAGGAATCTGTTTAAGTAACTTGTCCAAGGTCACAAGGAGTCAATGTGAGGACGAGGTCCCACGTCTTTCAGGAAGCCTCCCATCAGCAGTATCCTGCAGCAAGGATAAGGTAAGAGATATATATATATATATATATATATATATATATATATATATATATATATATATATATACACACACACACACATACCTTACCTTATCCTTGCTGCAGGATACTGCTGATTTAACAGACAGATCCAACCATCACGGCGGGCAGCGTAGTTAAACCTTCAAAGACTGGGGCCCTTTTTAAAGGGGTTCCGCTCCTTTGGACCATGTATAGCACCCCTCAGGAACAACTTTAGGTAATATGAAAAACCAAAAAGAGTCCTGGTTCCTAGGGTCCAGCTCTCAAAGAGAAGCTTACCGGCAAAACCTCATTCTTCACTGCGAGGCCCGGGTACCATCCTATGGCCTCAGTGGCGAGCATGGATCCGGTTGTGGAGGTTTTTTAAATCCAACATGGATCCCTCCCTGGAGCTCCTCAGAGCACATCTTCACTCGTGACCAACACCTTAGACACTGGCGAAAAAACTGAGGACTCCTGGAAGGAGGAGGGGTTATATAGGGGGAGTCAACTTCCTGTATTGGTTATACCAGTGTCAACACCTGAAGGTAGGCCCATAACCACCAAGTAATTACTTGAGGCTCTGTGTCCTATGATGTACAATAAAGAAAAGTAATTTTAAGACACCTCCACTGTGATCTATTAAACTGATGCCTATCCTATAAGATTTGGCCTCCTGCACCCTCTGAAGTTTAGTAGGCTTGAGTGAAGGATGGCGGGTTCCTCTTACTAGTCTGTGGCCAGACTTTTTTCCTCCTGTCATTCGCTTAATTGCGTTGTTCAGTGTTTGGCCAAATAATAACCCCCCATAATAGGAAATGTTAAAGGCTTGTGTAGACGTTCCACCTGCCCTCCAGTGGTGTAACTACAATGCTCTCATAGCAGCGACTAGGTGTTTCAGCGCTTGTACTAGGTCTATCAAAGAATCCACCAAAAGTCAGTTGCCAGGTTCCAATCTTTCCAGAAACCGTGCCAAATCTTGTAGCTTCCAGTGTTGAATGTAATGCCGTATCTAAAGTTAATATATATCAAAGTTAACGTATTGCTGGCTGGCAGGCAAAATCTGTCACTGTATAGATTCTGTGCAAGCCTGATGACCAGATCACTACAATTTCTGTGTTCCAAATGTGTTTCTGCATGAGTGTTTTGATGCATTCTCAATGCATTTTGTCACTTCTAGATGTGTTCCATACAGAAACAATGTAACATTCTACTTTTGTTGACTGTACTAGAATGCGCTGTATTGGCGTGAACCATGTAACCTGGAATCAAAGTTAAACACTGTCTATACATTCTTGATGCAGAATAAAGACGCACTGGACTGCATTTGGTGTGAATAAGTTCACTTTCTCATTCATAGGATCTCTGAAGGCAACCAAGTTATAAAAAGGCAAAGACACTTGCTGCACCAGACACTAGAGGGCAGCATCCACCCCTGGAAGTGCAGTGCACAAACATACAGCAGCCATCATATATGGATAAAGTTTAGAGAACCTGTTACTGTAAATAGGTCTTCTGACAAGGTATCTGTCATCCTTCATCAATGAGCACTTTACGCTCTATCATTATGGGTGTTGCTTGTGGTGTGGATATCTGTAGCATCCTTTCCACAATAGCTGCCTTACTAGGGCTTAGAATTTTGCACAACCACATCCTTGTGAGGCAACCTGTGCAATTTCATTTCTCTGCCACTGCAGACTGCATGCAGGCCCAAAATGCATTGTGGGCTAGGTGAGGCATTTTCTATCATGACATAAATGCATTTGTGCCAGTTTCCTGGATCCTGTCCCTTCACAGGGTAAGTGGAAACAACTCCTTCAGAGTGTATAGACCACATGCTTAACCACTTGACGACCGCCTCACGCCGATGTACGTCGGCAAAGCGGCACGGACAGGCAAAATCACGTACATGGTACGTGATTTGCCTTCCGCGGGTGGGGGGTCCGATCGGACCCCCCCCCCCCCCCCGCCGCCCGAGGCGGTCCCGTTTTGTCCCCCGGCGATCGGAGACGAGGGGGAGGCCATCCGTTCGTGCCCCCCCCCCCCTCGCGATCGCCGCCGGCCAATGGGAACACTCCTTTGCTGCTGTATGCTAAACAGCAGCAAAGGAAATGATGTCATCTCTCCTCGGGTCGGTAGTTTCCGTTCCGGCCCGAGGAGAGACGACATGTGAGTGACTGCACCAACACACACACACACACACACACAGTAGAACATGCCAGGCACACATTACACCCCGATCCGCCCCCCGATCACCCCCCCCCCCCCCCCTGTCACAAACTGACACCAGCAGTTTTTTTTTTTTTTCTGATTACTGCTAGGTGTCAGTTTGTGACAGTTAGTGTGTTAGCACAGTTACTGTTACCCCCCTGTAGGTCTAGGGTACCCCCCTAACCCCCCCTAATAAAGTTTTAACCCCTTGATCACCCCCTGTCACCAAGCGATCATTTTTCTGATCGCTGCATTAGTGTCGCTGGTGACGCTAGTTAGGGAGGTAAATATTTAGGTTCGCCGTCAGCGTTTTATAGCGTCAGGGACCCCCATATACTACCTAATAAATGTTTTAACCCCTTGATTGCCCCCTAGTTAACCCTTTCACCACTGATCACCGTATAACCGTTACGGTTGACGCTGGTTAGTTTGTTTATTTTTTATAGTGTCAGGGCACCCGCCGTTTATTACCGAATAAAGGTTTAGCCCCCTAATCGCCCGGCGGTGATATGCGTCGCCCCAGGCAGCGTCAGATTAGCGCCAGTACCGCTAACACCCACGCACGCAGCATGCGCCTCCCTTAGTGGTATAGTATCTGATCGGATCAATATCTGATCCGATCAGATCTATACTAGCGTCCCCAGCAGTTTAGTGTTCCCAAAAACGCAGTGTTAGCGGGATCAGCCCAGATACCTGCTAGCACCTGCGTTTTGCGCCTCCGCCCGGCCCAGCCCACCCAAGTGCAGTATCGATCGATCACTGTCACTTACAAAACACTAAACGCATAACTGCAGCGTTCGCAGAGTCAGGCCGGATCCCTGCGATCGCTAACAGTTTTTTTGGTAGCGTTTTGGTGAACTGGCAAGCACCAGCCCCAGGCAGCGTCAGGTTAGCGCCAGTACCACTAACACCCACGCACGCACCGTACACCTCCCTTAGTGGTATAGTATCTGATCAATATCTGATCCGATCAGATCTATACTAGCGTCACCAGCAGTTTAGGGTTCCCAAAAACGCAGTGTTAGCGGGATCAGCCCAGATACCTGCTAGCACCTGCGTTTTGCCCCTCCGCCCGGCCCAGCCCACCCAAGTGCAGTATCGATCGATCACTGTCACTTACAAAACTCTAAACGCATAACTGCAGCGTTCGCAGAGTCAGGCCTGATCCCTGCGATCGCTAACAGTTTTTTTGGTAGCGTTTTGGGGAACTGGCAAGCGCCAGTGGCGTAGTACACCCCGGTCGTAGCCAAACCAGCACTGCAGTAACACTTGGTGACGTGGCGAGTCCCATAAGTGCAGTTCAAGCTGGTGAGGTGGCAAGCACAAGTAGTGTCCCGCTGCCACCAAAAAAACAAACACAGGCCCGTCGTGCTCATAATGCCCTTTCTGCTGCATTCGCCAATCCTAATTGGGAACCCACCGCTTCTGCAGGGCCCGTACTTCCCCCATTCACATCCCCAACCAAATGCAGTCGGCTGCATGAGAGGCATTTTTATGTCCTCCCGAGTACCCCTACCCAGCGAACCCCCCAAAAAAGATGTTGTGTCTGCAGCTAGCGCGGATATAGGCGTGACACCCGCTATTATTGTCCCTCCTGTCCTGACAATCATGGTCTTTGCATTGGTGAATGTTTTGAACGCTACCATGCACTAGTTGAGTATTAGCGTAGGGTACAGCATTGCACAAACTAGGCACACTTTCACAGGGTCTCCCAAGATGCCATCGCATTTTGAGAGACCCGAACCTGGAACCGGTTACAGTTATAAAAGTTAGTTACAAAAAAAGTGTAAAAAAAAAATATATATAAAATAAAAAAAAATAGTTGTCGTTTTATTGTTCTCTCTCTCTCTATTGTTCTGCTCTTTTTTTACTGTATTCTATTCTGCAATGTTTTATCATGTTTGTTTTTCAGGTATGTAATTATTTATACTTTACTGTTTACTGTGCTTTATTGTTAACCATTGTTAACCATTTTTTTGTCTTCAGGTACGCCATTCACGACTTTGAGTGGTTATACCAGAATGATGCCTGCAGGTTTAGGTATCATTCTTTTCAGCCAGCGGTCGGCTTTCATGTAAAAGCAATCCTAGCGGCTAATTAGCCTCTAGACTGCTTTTACAAGCCGTGGGAGGGAATGCCCCCCCCCACCGTCTTTCGTGTTTTTCTCTGGCTCTCCTGTCTCAACAGGGAACCTGAGAATGCAGCCGGTGGTTCAGCCAGCTGACCATAGAGCTGATCAGAGACCAGAGTGGCTCCAAACATCTCTATGGCCTAAGAAACCGGAAGCTACGAGCATTTCATGACTTAGATTTCGCCGGATGTAAATAGTGCCATTGGGAAATTGGGGAAGCATTTTATCACACCGATCTTGGTGTGGTCAGATGCTTTGAGGGCAGAGGAGAGATCTAGGGTCTAATAGACCCCAATTTTTTCAAAAAAGAGTACCTGTCACTACCTATTGCTATCATAGGGGATATTTACATTCCCCGAGATAACAATAAAAATGATTAAAAAAAAAAAATATGAAAGGAACAGTTTAAAAGTAAGATTAAAAAAGCAAAAAAATAATAAAGAAAAAAAAAAAAAAAGCACCCCTGTCGCCCCCTGCTCTCGCGCTAAGGCGAACGCAAGCGGCGGTCTGTCGTCAAACGTAAACAGCAATTGCACCATGCATGTGAGGTATCACCGCGAAGGCCAGATCGAGTGCAGTAATTTTTCCAGTAGACCTCCTCTGTAAATCTAAAGTGGTAACCTGTAAAGGCTTTTAAACATGTATTTATTTTGTTGCCACTGCACATTTGTGCGCAATTTTAAAGCATGTCATGTTTGGTATCCATGTACTCCGCCTAAGATCATCTTTTTTATTTCATCAAACATTTGGGCAATATAGTGTGTTTTAGTGCATTAAAATTTAAAAAAGTGTGTTTTTTCCCCAAAAAATGCGTTTGAAAAATCGCTGCGCAATTACTGTGTGAAAAAAAAAATGAAACACCCACCATTTTAATCTGTAGGGCATTTGCTTTAAAAAAAAATATATAATGTTTGGGGGTTCAAAGTAATTTTTTTGCAAAAAAAAAAAATAACTTTTTCATGTAAACAATAAGTGTCAGAAAGGGCTTTGTCTTCAAGTGGTTAGAAGAGTGGGTGATGTGTGACATAAGCTTCTAAATGTTGTGCATAAAATGCCAGGACAGTTCAAAACCCCCCCAAATGACCCCATTTTGAAAAGTAGACACCCCAAGCTATTTGCTGAGAGTCATGTCGAGTCCATGGAATATTTTATATTGCGACACAAGTTGCGGGAAAGAGACAATTTTTTTTTTTTTTTTTGCACAAAGTTGTCACTAAATGATATATTGCTCAAACATGCCATGGAAATATGTGAAATTACACCCCAAAATACATTCTGCTGCTTCTCCTGAGTACGGGGATACCACATGTGTGAGACTTTTTGGGAGCCTAGCCGCGTACGGGACCCCGAAAACCAAGCACCGCCTTCAGGCTTTCTAAGGGCGTGAATTTTTGATTTCACTCTTCACTGCCTATCACAGTTTCGGAGGCCATGGAATGCCCAGGTGGCACAAAACCCCCCCAAATGACCCCATTTTGGAAAGTAGACACCCCAAGCTATTTGCTGAGAGGTATAGTGAGTATTTTGCAGACCTCACTTTTTGTCACAAAGTTTTGAAAATTGAAAAAAGAAAAAGAAAAATGTTTTCTTGTCTTTCTTCATTTTCAAAAACAAATGAGAGCTGCAAAATACTCACCATGCCTCTCAGCAAATAGCTGCTCCTGAAGGCAGTGATTGGTTTTCGGGGTCCCGTACGCGGCTAGGCTCCCAAAAAGTCCCACACATGTGGTATCCCCATACTCAGGAGAAGCAGCTAAATGTATTTTGGGGTGCAATTCCACATATGCCCATGGCCTGTGTGAGCAATATATCATTTAGTGACAACTTTATGAAAAAAAAAAAAAAGTGTCACTTTCCCGCAACTTGTGTCAAAATATAAAATATTCCATGGACTCAATATGCCTCTCAGCAAATAGCTTGGGGTGTCTACTTTCCAAAATGGGGTCATTTTGGGGGGTTTTGTGCCACCTGGGCATTCCATGGCCTCCGAAACTGTGATAGGCAGTGAAGAGTGAAATCAAAAATTTACACTCTTAGAAATCCTGAAGGCGGTGATTGGTTTTCGGGGCCCCGTACGCGGCTAGGCTCCCAAAAAGTCCCACACATGTGGTATCCCCATACTCAGGAGAAGCAGCTAAATGTATTTTGGGGTGCAATTCCACATAGGCCCATGGCCTGTGTGAGCAATATATCATTTAGTGACAACTTTTTGTAAATATTTTTTTTTTTTTTTTGTCATTTTTCAATCACTTGGGACAAAAAAAAAAAATATTCAATGGGTTCAACATGCCTCTCAGCAATTTCCTTGGGGTGTCTACTTTCCAAAATGGGGTCATTGGGGGGGGTTTGTACTGCCCTGCCATTTTAGTACCTCAAGAAATGACATAGGCAGTCATAAACTAAAAGCTGTGTAAATTACAGAAAATGTACCCTAGTTTGTAGACGCTATAACTTTTGCGCAAACCAATAAATATACGCTTATTGACATTTTTTTTACCAAAGACATGTGGCCGAATACATTTTGGCCTAAATGTATGACTAAAATTTAGTTTATTGGATTTTTTTTATAACAAAAAGTAGAAAATATCATTTTTTTTTCAAAATTTTCGGTCTTTTTCCGTTTATAGCGCAAAAAATAAAAACCGCAGAGGTGATCAAATACCATCAAAAGAAAGCTCTATTTGTGGGAAGAAAAGGACGCAAATTTCGTTTGGGTACAGCATTGCATGACCGCGCAATTAGCAGTTAAAGCGACGCAGTGCCAAATTGGAAAAAGACCTCTGGTCCTTAGGCAGCATAATGGTCCGGGGCTCAAGTGGTTAAGTGGATGTGAACCTAAGGCTAGGTTTCTACTAGTGGGACTTTTCATGCGATTTGGGACAGAAAAGTCGTATGGCAAGTCTTACCCCATGATTTCCAATGAGTACCGTTCATATCTGTGCGACTTCAAGACGCAGCGACCTCAAGGTAGTCCCTGCACTACTTTGGTCCCACTTTGATGCAACTTGAGGTCCATAGACATCAAGAATACACAGGCATTGCTTCAAGTCGTGGCAAACTCGCGCGACTTTGGGGACGCAATAGTGGAAACATAGCCTAATACATGAAATTTGAGCTGGGCACATATATCTTCAGTGTCCTGTAGCCCTCTCCTGACCCATTCTTCTTTTATCAGCCTGATAACTCCTGACAAATTCTTGGACACATCAGAAAAAAGCAGCCTGACATTTCTGTCTGGGGAGGCTGCTATAAATAGATTAGCAGAGAGCTGGCCCTGTACAAAAGGTGATGACAGGGGGTGTGTGCGCCTTTCCTCCAATCAGCAATTTAAGCTATCTTGGCTGTAAGCCCAAACACCACTCTCTGTGTTAAACAGGAAGAGAGCATTTCCTAACACAATCTGAACTTTCTAAACAGTATATAAATGTGAAGACAGCAGATATACATGTAGAAACTTACGTAGGGAGATTTGGTTCATCTCTGTGTATTATTAAAGGCCATTAACTTCACTGGGTGTATGGAGGTTTTACATCCACTTTAATGAATGTGACAACCTGTTAGGTGTCATTATCCTGGTCAGGACACGATGAATGTTGGCAGGTTCTATGTTTTGGAGCATTTTGTGTTCAGGGTTTCAGATTCTAAAATAATGCAAAACCCCTAATTTGCATAATCTCCTCGGGCACTCTTTTAAGAACCATGTCCCACATCGCCCCCTCCTACCTTCGCTAATCTTCTGTGCCACTAACAGGTGTGGAAAGCTCATATTTGCACAAAATATATGGAGAAAAACATATTACCTCTCACCAAAAAAACATGGTATCCGGTCTCTTTAAGAGCCATCTGCCTTCATCCACTCACCTTAGAAGCATCAGGTGAGCTTCAGGCAGCATTTCCAAAGGCAGATATCAGACACAGTTAAGCTGGACATACACACTATACAATCTTCTCTGGATTTCTTCCCTCAGATTCACTAAAACCACACAACAAGAGGCCAAACCTAAGAGTCTTGATTTGTATGCAATCAGGCAGGCCCTTGCATTACATGGCTCCGCTAAATCTCAGGAAACCAGACAACAAAAGTTGCATAGTGTGTATGGGGTCCTAAAGTCTGAGACAAAAAGAAAAAAAGACAGTCAGACTGTCAAGCCCATAGGAGTACACAGCACAGCAAGGGAGCCAGGACAGCACATCCAGAGACAGGCAGGAGAGTCAGAATCTGAGGTAAGTCCTTTACCTGCATCCCTGCACCCTGTGACACCATTCACAGCCACTCTCAGACTGACAATAAAGCCAGGACAGCAGTGCAGTTTGCTGCATATAAAGACAGGAAAAAATAAAACCAAAGGGAGAGACAATGATAACATTGCAGAGCTCTTATAATACCACACCTGTACAATATCAATGCTGTTTGAGCATCATTTTGTCCATAGCCTTGGCACAAAAAGGAACCCCAAAAAAAAAAAAGGATTTACCTTCAGCATTCAGGGTCTTCCAAACTCCATGAGAGGCTGAACATGGAGGGGTAGGTTCGGCAGGTGGGGATTTAGCAAACAACTTACTTACCAACTGCAATCAACAGGTGGCCTAGAGCAGACCAAAAAAGAACTGTCTTAGTTAGGGAGGAGCTGACTTTTATTCAGCTATACAGGTGGTAATGTGGGGCTCCAGAGGAGATGTTAACCCATTGTGTGGTGACGGGAGGATGGGCCAGGAAATTGTATTATACAGTATCATATGAATAAAGATGTAAAAAGTCATAGTTTATATTTATACATAATTCATACATTATAATATATCCGATTAGGAATTCATTTATAGTATTTTTATATAGTGTATTATTTGTTTTTTTGGTATTATATATGAAGCAGATATGTATTGTAGTGTATATAATGGGGTCTCATCTTTACATTTAAATTACTTTTGGCCGTGAGAAATGAATGAATGAAAGCGTGTAAATTCATTTCTCACGCCAAAAAGTAATTTAATTGGAAAGATGGCCGCACCTTTTACATTTAAACAATTTATATGTTGCAACACTCAGTTTGTTATCTATGGGCTGAGTTGCCCATGTGGGTACCTCTATGTAGGTAGAACAGTGCGGGCGATGAGAACCCGCTTTGGTAAACACCGTAGGTTCATAGAAAAAAAGGTTGAGAAGCATAGTGTGCCACGTCACTTCAAAGGGAAACATGATGGCAGTACTGTAGGTTTGGAACTATTTGGTATAGAATCCATACCTAAGTCCATCCCGGAAGGTGAACGTTTTGCTCGTTTATGTAAACGTGAATCTTTTTGGATTTTTTACTTTAAACAGCATGACACGGGAAGGGTTAAATGAAGAACTCGAAATAGGTACTCTTATATGATAATATCTTATTTAGATTTATAATAATTTTTAAATCATTCTAATGGTATATTACAATATAAAGTTATTTAATCGTCATTATCAAGTCTTCCTCTCTTTAGTTTTTTTGTTGTTGTTTTTTTAATACCTATTCATATATAATTAATACAGTATCCCACACAAGTGAGTACACCCCTCACATTTTTGTAAATATCTTATTATATCTTTTCATGTGACAACACTGAACAAATGACACTTTGCTACAATGTAAAGGAGTGAGTGTACAGCTTGTATAACAGTGTACATTTGCTGTCCCCTCAAAATAACTCTACACACAGCCATTAATGTCTAAACTGCTGGCAACAAAAGTGAGTACACCCCTAAGTGAAAATGTCCAAATTGGGCCCAATTAGCTATTTTCCCTCCACTGTGTCATGTGACTCATTAGTGTTACAAGATCTCAGGTGTGAATGGTGAGCAGGTGTTTTAAATTTGGTGTTATCGCTCTCACTCTCTCATACTGGTCACTGGAAGTTCAACATGGCACCTCATGGCAAATAACTTTCCGAGGATCTGAAAAAAAGATTTGTTGCTCAACATAAAGATGGTCTAGGCTATAAGAAGATTGCCAAGACCCTGAAACTGAGCTGGAGCACAGTGGCCAAGACCATACAGCGATTTAACAGGACAGGTTCCACTCAGAACAGGCCTCGCCATGGTCAACCAAAGAAGTTGAGTACACGTGCTCAGCGTCATATCCAGAGGTTGCCTTTTGGAAATAGATGTATGAGTGCTGCCAGCATTGCTGCAGAGGATGAAGGGGTGGGGGGTCAGCCTGTCAGTGCTCAGACCACACGCTGCACACTGCATCAAACTGGTCTTCATAGCTGTCATCCCAGGAGGAAGCCTCTTCTAAAGATTATGCACAAGAAAGCCTGCAAACAGTTTACTGAAGACAAGCAGACTAAGGACATGGTTTACTGTAACCATGTCCTGTGGTCTGATGAGACCAAGATAAACTTATTTGGTTAAGATGGTGTCAAGCGTGTGTGGCGGCAACCAAGTGAGGAATACAATGACAAGTGTGTCTTGCCTACAGTCAAGCATAGTGGTGGGACTGTCATGGTCTGGGGCTACATGAGTGCTGCCGGCACTGGGGAGCTACAGTTCATTGAGGGAACCATGAATGCCAACATGCACTGTGACATACTGAAGCAGAGCATGACCCCTCCCTTCAGAGACTTGGCCACAGGGCAGTATTCCAACATGATAACGACCCCAAACACACATCCAAGATGACCACTGCCTTGCTAAAGAAGCTAAAAGGTAAAGGGGATGGGCTGGCCAAGCATGTCTCCAGACCTAAACCCTATTGAGCATCTGTGGGGCATCCTCAAATGGAAGGCGGAGGAGCGCAAGGTCTCTAAAATCCACCAGCTCCATGATGTCCTCATGGAGGAGTGAAAGAGGACTCCAATGGCAACCTGTGAAGCTCTGGTGAACTCTATGCCCAAGAGGGTTAAGGCAGGGCTGGAAAATAACGGTGGCCACACAAAATATTGACACTTTGGGCCCAATTGGGACATTTTCACTTAGGGGTGTACTCACTTTTGTTGCCAGCTGTTTAGACATTAATGGCTGTATGTTGAGTTATTTTGAGGTGACAGCAAATTTACACTATTACACAAGCTATACACTCACTAATTTATATAGTAGCAAAGTGTTATTTCTTTAGTGTTGTCACAGGAAAAGATATAATAAAATATTTACAAAAATGTGAGGGGTGTACTCACTTTTGTGAGATACTGTATATACCACAGTTTCACACTATCGTTAAGTATAACGAATAAACAGACAATTATGATATTTGATAGGGGTCGACCCATTATATACACTACAATACATATCTGCTTCATATATAATACCAAAAAACCAAATAATACACTATATATAAATACTATAAATTCATTCCTAATCGGATATATTACATATCTGCTTCATATATAATACCAAAAACCAAATAATACACTATATATAAATACTATAAATTAATTCCTAATCGGATATATTATCATGTGTGAATTGTGTATAAATATAAACTATGACTTTATACATCTTTATTCATATGATGCTGTATAATACACTGGGGGTCATTTACTATAGAGCTGCGGTACTAATTAGCGCTAAAACGGTATTTACTATAGCGCTGGTGAGAAAATACTCCCAAAATCGAATTTACTATAGTTCCCTGAAACCAAATAGCCCCCAAACCCTTACTCTGCTAAAACCTGGAGTAGTGCACATGAAAATAATGTTTAGAGCATGATATAATTGCCTGAATAGTACTGAAATATGCGGTATATTATTTAAAGATAATCTGCTTTTAAACTGTGTGAAAAAGTGATTTCTACACTGAAATATCTTTAAAAGTCTGAGAAGTTTTGGACAACTAGGTGCCAACACAACTGAGCATGCTCAGGCCTGAAAATAACTCTCATTTTAACTCAAGTGTCTTTTTCACCCGGCGCTACAGTAAATACCAAAATGAGAGCTAATTGGAGAGCATTTTTTTGAAGTGAAAATCTGCTCTATTCTAGTCCAAATCAAGTTTCAGCCATTGATTCTAATGGAACAATTCTAACTTTCACAAGAAAACCTTTTTTTTTTTTTTTAACAATCAGGAGTGCTTTATTGAAAAGTATAAAATGCAGTACAGAAAGAAAAAAAGAAGGGAAATAAAACGGGACATGTGTAGGCAGGTACATGAAAAAACGGATCATATAATCGACTATAGGTAAACTCTTACTCACATAAGATTTAACATACTGTATCCAATGCAGCTATATAAACACATTTTGTATTGGATTATTGATCATGCTTGGTATTCCTATCAGGCTTGTCATTACATCGATAGATAAGGAGTCATGAGAGGCGTCTGCTAGATCAGAGAAGGAGGCGTGTAATAGTTTAGTTACATCCTTATAGCAACATAACCACAGGGTCATCCATCCCCTCCCACCCATAACCCAGTCAGCCGACACCCAACTGAGAGGACCAAGGACAGTATTATCCACCAATCCATGGCAGCCAGACCTTGTCGAACTTCCAGGGGCATCCCCGACTAATATACGTCAGCCTGTAGAGGGGCAAAGCAGTGTTTACTCTCTTTTCCCAGGAGGAAAGGGTCGGAGGGTTAGCCGAGGTCCAGCCAGCGAGGATCTCCTTTTTAGCATAATAGAAGAGGAGTGAGATTAGAATTTTACTATGATGTGTCCTGTGTTCATCCTCGTGTATTCCCAAAAGGGTTATCTCAGGTGCTTTTGGAACAGATAAGTCCATTCTAACATTCAGATGATCATATACTCCCAACCAACACTTTGACAATGCAGGACAGTCCCAAAACATGTGTATAAACGTGCCTATCTGAGTTCGACATCTAGGGCAATGTGGATCCCTATCGGGGTATATTTTGGATAGTCTCGCCGGCGTAAAGTAAACCCTGTGTAAAAATTTAGTTTGTGTCAGTTTATCTCCGGCTGATATTACCAGTTTGGGACCTTGTTCCAGGCAGGCTTCCCAGTCCTCCCTTTCCAAAGTGGGAATATCTGATTTCCAGGTATTCCATAGCCTGTCCATCTTGGGTATCTCCCTAGGCAGCAACGTGGTATATATAGCTGACAGGGGCTTTGTTAGGTCACTGCTAGAAAGCAGGTCTTCCAACGGGTCTAATTGTAGGAGAGGGGGGGGGGTAGGAAATTGTGCCCTAGTCGCGTGGCGTAACTGTGCGTATCGGAAGAACATCCATCCCGGGAATCCATACGTCCTTGACATAAGCGCAAAGGACATCAGTTCCCCATTGGGCATAATGTCTCTGAGGGTTTTGATTCCGAATTCCGCCCAGAGCTGAGGATCAGGTATTGTGCGGAAATGGGGCAACTGAGGGTTTCCCCAAAGAGGCTGGACAGGCGCCCATCGCCCCACAAGGGAGAACCTCCTTCTAGCCATCCTCCACACTTGAAGTGTTGCCCTGGACGGAGCAGGAAGCCCCTCGTATGCCTTTACCCCCCTATAAACCAGATTTTGCAGATCCTGTATAGATCCTAAATGTGCCGCCTCCACACAGACCGCAGCGTTAGAGCGCTTCCCCTCAAACCACCAGTACGCCGTCACCAGCATCGCCGCCCAATAATACAGTTTGAAGTTAGGGAGGGCAAGCCCCCCCAACTGGGTCGGTAGTTGTAGGGTGGATTTGGCTAATCTTGGAATGGCTCCATTCCAAATAAAGGAGATAATTTGTTTGTCTATTTCCCGAAAAAAGGACGCTGGGAGCCAAATCGGGCTATTTCTAAAAAGATAGGTAAACTTGGGTAGAAGCATCATTTTTAGGATATTTATACGTCCTAGTAAGTTAAGTGGCAGTTCAGACCATGCGCGACATCTTTCTTTAAGGAGACGGAGCAGAGGAAGCATATTTAAATTATAATATTGGGCAACATCCCTGGATACCCGGACCCCAAGGTACTTGAACTCTGAGACCCACTGTAGGGGCGTACCGCTCGCCGCGCCAGGGACCCCACCATCCAGAGGGAACAGGACTGACTTAGACCAATTTATTCGAATCCCTGATGCAGCACCAAATCTGTTGAAAATGTCCAGGGCAGCCAGCAGAGATGGCCCCGCATCATTCAAATAGAGTAATGCGTCGTCCGCATATAGGGAGATTTTCTCTTCCAGTCTACCAATCTGCAGCCCCCTGACCTCCGAAGATTCTCTAACTAAGATCGCTAACGGCTCTAAGGCGACAGCGAATAAACTAGGTGACAGCGGGCACCCCTGGCGAGTGCCTCTGTGGAGTGGGAAGGGATCAGAGACTCGATTGTTGGTGCGCACCCTAGCTCTCGGTGCTCGGTAAAGCAACTGGATCCAACGGAGAAAGCCAGGGCCAAAACCAAATCGCCCTAGCACTTCCCAAAGATATTCCCACTCCACAGAGTCAAACGCCTTTTCAGCATCCAAGGAGGCGATCACTCTATCCCCACAGTTTTTATGAGTAATGGACAGGTTTAGGAAGAGGCGTCTAATATTAATATCTGTCCCCTTACCCGGCATAAAGCCGGTCTGATCAACATGAACCAATGTCAATATAGCGGATGACAGGCGAGTGGCAAGGATCTTGACCAAAACTTTCATATCCACATTAAGTAGTGAAATGGGCCTGTATGACGCGCATTCTTGGGGGTCCTTACCCTGTTTATGAATCAATACAATGACCGCCTCCTCCATGTACTCCGGCAGAGCACCCCCACCGACCAGCCCAGCAAAGAGGGATGTAAGTTTGGGTGCAAGGAGCTCCATATTTTGAGAGTAGAACTCTGTAGGGAGTCCATCCGCCCCGGGGGTCTTTCCTATCTGCAGACCCCCAATAGCAGTCTGGACCTCCTCTAAGGAGATATCCTTATCCAACATTGCCCTATGTTCGTCAGATAGCGTAGGAAATGGGACACTGTTTAAGTACTTCTGCAATGACAGAGGGTTGTCACTAGCTCTAGAAGCGTATAGATCCCTGAAGTAACAGGAAAATCTATCATTAATGTCCTCCGGTAAGGTCAGCAATTCCCCACTATCGCTCCGTACCCCTGCTATATGTGTAGTACCCAATTGTCCACGTACTAGCCATGCTAACAATCTTCCATTTTTATTGCCGTATTCAAATATCCTCTGTGTGGAGTGTAGCATAGATTTCTTAGTTTTTTCTACATTAAATAAGGAAAGTTCCCTCAAAGCCCCCTGCCATGTGTAGTAGTTTGGTTCAGTAGGGGACCTTACATACGCTGCCTCACTCTCCACCTCCTCCAGCCGCTCCAGGGACCGAGCAGCCTCTCTCTGCATTGAAGATATACGGGATATATATTCCCCCCTAACCCAGGCCTTGAATGTATCCCAGAGGGTCTGTGGGTCTGCCGACTCCCTATTTCTCAACCAAAAATTGCAAATAGCTTCCGGCATTACCTCCTGAATCTTCTCATCTAGCGCCCAGAATCTGGATAGACGCCATAGCCTTGGGCCTGATGATCTACCCAGGGAGATGACAAGATTAAGGGGGGCATGGTCTGATATACCCCGTGGCAAGTGTTTGACCTCTCTTGTCCAGCAGAGTGCATCTCCAGACACATATGCCAGATCTATTCGGGATATAGCTCTGTGTGAGGCTGAATGGCAAGTAAATTCTCGATCCCTGGGGTGAAAATGTCGCCATGCATCCGTCAGAGCAAAGGTAGTCGCCCAGCTCTGCAGCTCCGACGAAGTGCGGGCCCCAGGGTTGAGTCTATCCGCCTCCTGAGAGGGTACTAAGTTAAAATCTCCAAAAATAAAAACTTCTTGAGTATGATATCCCATGACATTCTGCATAATATCATATAAAAGTTGGACCCTCGCAGGAGGGGGGAGATACAAACCCACCAATACCATCCGTTTGGAGTGAACAGACATATGTATAATCACATATCTACCCTCAGTGTCAGTTTTAACATCAAGGATCTGAGATGGGAGGGATCTGCGGATCAACACGCTCACTCCCCTTGCATAGCCGGAGTAAGTAGAGTGGTAATGCGTCCCCACCCAGGCCTTTTTTAACCCAAGAATTTTGGAGCCCACCAGATGCGTCTCTTGTAGAATACATATGTGAGGTACGTACTTTTGTATATATTTAAAAACAAGAGATCTCTTTATGGCTGAGTTTAATCCCCTGACATTCCACGAGATAATAGAGATGTCAGTCATCTAACCAATCCCAAAAGTATAGCGTGTCGGATCCACAAGTCCCACCCATCCCCTGGTCTGCTTAAACATCAATACTTCTGCTCTGTCTAGCGTCTTGAAATCATGAGCTCCGTACAATAGTAAATCCAACTGCATTTCAGTAATCATCCGGTACAGTGATGTAGGGCATAAAAACCCACTTGTGTCAAAAGCAACTCCTTTTCCTAGTAAACTAGCACATCTGATTCCCCTATGTCTGCAATGGCAGAAAACTCCCCCCCTCCCCCACACCCCCTTGAAACTGGTGATGTGTAGATCCCCATAAATCCCAACTATTACAACCGTAAAAGGGGCGTGAACTTAGCTACGATGAAGTTGTCTAGCCAGACAACAGAGATGCTGGAAGTCAGATTGATATATAGAATTCAATTCTCCTGGACTATTGCAGGGGCACATGGCTTAGTTACAGTATGAAGGCACTGGGTTCCCTCACTCCTAACCCAATTACCCGCAAAAAATATCTCCTGGGTTTATAAAATTCATTTCTCCTGAGCTGTTGCAGGGGCACATTTCTTAGTTACAAAACTGAGGTTCTAGTCTTACTAACCATTAACCCAAATGCTAGCAAAAATAATATAGGTTATAAAAATCGTTTCTCCTGTACAGCTACAGGGGCTCCTTTCTTAGTTACACAACTGAGGTTCTAGGCTCAAACATTTTTAACCCAGACAGTATCAAAAATAGAAGGGGTTATATTAATCATTTCTCCTGAACTGTTGCAGGGGCACGTTTCTTAGTTACCAACTGAGGCTCTGGGCTCACTCACTTTTAACCCAATCATTAGTAAAAATAATAATATAAGTTATAAGAAACACTTCTCCTGGAGTGTTGTAGGGGCACATATCATGGTTACAGTACTGAGACACTAGGCTCATTCACTCATAGCTCAATACCCAGCCCAGAAAATTAAATTAAAGCAATCATTTCTCCTGGAATATCACAAGGGTACATATCTTAGTTACAGCTCTGACGAGCTCTGTTCTTTAAGCCTTGACTCGGAGACTGGCATTAAAGGGACACTCGTTCAATGGGGATCCTTATCAAGTGTAGCTAGCAGTACAGCAGCAGGTGTGGATTAATGAAACGTAGAGGGTCTTCTGCGATTTAGAAGAGCCAGCAGGTTGATCCTCTGCTGTCCCAGGTGCAAGAAATGCACCTATTATGTTGCTGCAAGAAAGAGGTGGTAGCTTTAGCAAAAAAAAAAAAAAAAAACCCTTCATAGACAGTCAGGCAGTCTCCAAGCTGATCCAGAGAGAAATACAAAAATCTACAGATTTAACGAAGCTGTGGCAAGGTCTCAAGCCAGGTGGCAGCCTCACGAGGGGATGTAAAGAACTTCACTGTCTCCCCATCTTGCACCCGCAATCTGGCCGGGAAAAGTATACTGTACTTGATGTTCCGCGCCCGCAGTGACGCTTTAACTTGGTCGAATGACCTGTGTAGTTTCTGTGTTTCCACAGAATAATCCGGGAAAAAGAGTAGGTTAGCATTTTGAAATTTTACTTCACCAGCCCTGCGCGCTTCCCTCAGAACAGCATCCCGGTCCCTGAAGTTAAGCATTCGGAAGATTAAGGTGCGGGGATGAGAGCCAGGTGGACCGGGAACCGGAGGAATCCGATGCGCTCGTTCCACAGTGTAGAAAGGGGAGAACTGCGCTGCAGGGAGCAGGGTTTTCAGCAGCTCCTCCACAAAAACCGTAGGGTTCTTTCCCTCAGCTCCCTCTGGCAGGCCTACGATCCGAAGATTGTTTCTTCGGTTCCGGTTCTCGGAGTCATCCACCTTATATTCCAAGGCGCGGACTTTAGTCTGCAGTGTGCGGATAGATGCAGCATGGTCTGCAACCGCATCCTCCGCGAGGCCCACTCGCTCCTCCGCTTCAGTCACCCTCGATCGGAGCTTGTCCTGGTCCTGCCGAATCAGGCTCACATCGAGCTGCACAGACTCGATCTTGCTGTTCAGGGCAGCCTGACAGGAGGCGATCGCAGCCATTACCTCCGGAAATCCAAGCTGTGGTGTCTCGGCCGGGTCCGCGGCCTCAGTCTGCGACGCCATATTGGATAGCCGCCAGGAAGAATCCGCCACGCGGTGGTTCACAATCGGGGCTGTAGCGTCCAGGTTCTGCGGGAAACGTATCTTTTTGGCCCGCTGCCGTGTTCTGTATGGCATTCAGGCTATTTGTGATAAATCCCTTCTCAGAACAAGAGCCAGGAAACAGGATCTTAGGGAGTCTTTCAGCAGAGCTCTGGAACACACGTCCTCCTAAGTTGCCATCTTGGCCACGCCCCACAAGAAAACCTTTTAATGTTGAGATGAAATGTATCTTTCTCTGAAATAAATTTTCCTTTGCAACATTGTTGCTTCTACTTAAAATATTTTGTTTTTAAGAATACTAGAATGTGGAATGCTTTGATGTTTTAGTAAAATATATTTTTGTCTGTCACTTTCACTTGTTACTCTCCATCTCACAACAATCTTTACCCCAAACTCACACAGGTGTCTTTATAATCCACAAACAATACCATTGCTGATGCAAATTTAAAATGAATCACAATTTTTGATGCTTTTTATTATTTCCAAATATTCACAATTTGAGCCCAAAAAATGTGAAATATGTACCAACATCAGAAAGCAAAATGTAATTCAAAAAAATTTGAGGGTAATATTCTACTCTCACCCACAAAAAAACACCAAATATCACAGAATAAATCAAGAAGAATAACTCTTGAGTAATGTAATTCCATCACCTGTACGTCCAAAGAAATGCAGTATTTATGTGTTTTTATGTGTAGTTATGTGTAGGAGGCACTCACATGTGGCAGCTCTGTGGCTTAGAGGTTAGAACTTCTGCTTAGTATCCCTGAGGGTCTGGGTTCAAATCCCAAACATGTTGCTTCATGTAGAGAAGTTGTCTCAGGCCCTATAACTATGTCTAAATGTAGTATTTATGAGTAGGAGGGTTTCACCACCATTGTGAAACCAAGTCTTTTCCAGATACACTATTTAGCCAAAAGTATTGGGACGCCTGCCTTTACACACACATGAACTTTAATGGCAGCCCAGTCTTGGTCCGTAGGGTTAAAATTTGATTTGGCCCACCCTTTGCAGCTAGAACAGCTTCTGGGAAGGCTGTCCACAAGGTTTAGTGTGTCTATGGGAATGTTTGATCATTCTTCCAGAAGTGCATTTGTGAGGCCAGGCACTGATGTTGGATGAGAAGGCCTGGCTCGCAGTCTCTACTCTAATTCAGCCAAAGGGTGTTCTATCAGGTTGAGGCTAGGACTCTGTGCAGGCCAGTCAAGTTTTTCCACCCCAAACTTGCTCATCCATGTCTTTATGGACCTTGCTTTGTGCACTGGTGTGCAGTCATGTTGGAACAGGAAGGGGCTTTCCCCAAACTGTTCCCACAAAGTTGGGAGCATGAAATTGTCCAAAATGTCTTGGTATGCTGACGCCCTAAGAGTTCCCTTAACTGGAACTAAGAGGCCAAGCCCAACCCCTGAAAAACAACCCCACATCATAATCCCCCCTCCACCAAATCATTTGGACCAGTGCACAAAGCAAGGTCCATAAAGACATGGATGAGTGATTTTGGGGTGGAGAAACTTGATTGGCCTGGACCTCAACACAACAGAACACCTTGGGGATGAATTAGAGAGGAGACTTGGCCTTCTCGTCCAACATCAGTGCCTGACCTCACAAATGCACTTGGAAGAATGGTCAAACATTCCCATAGACACACTCCTAAACCTTGTGGACAGCCTTCCTAGAAGAGTTGAAGCTGTTATAGCTGCAAAGGGTGGGCCAAATGAGTTTTGAACCCAATACTAATACTGGGATGCCATTACAGTTCATGTGCGTTTAAAGGCAGGCGTCCCAATACTTAGGCCAATATATTGTATATTGCTTGTGACACTGAGCATAGCTATAGACTTAGAGCTGGTTCACACCACAGAGATGCAGAGAACATGTGTGGGGCTACCTAGTGGCTAAGTGGGTAGCAGTTCTGTCTAGCAGCACCTAGGATGTTGGTTTAATTCCCCAACATGCTAATCCTTGTGTTGAAGTTTATATGTTCTCCCTGTGTGGGTTTCTCACCACAATCCAAAGACATGCTGGCATTTTATTTGTCTCCTGTTGAAATAGGTTCTAATGTAAGAAAGTTAATTTTGGACTTTATATTGGAAGCTCATTGCAGCCAGGGACTGATGTTAATGTTTATTAGCACTAATCATGCCCAGGGACTTGGACATTTCAAATTTTAGGGTTTACACTGCACAGGTACATATGCTTAGAAAACTGTTGCTTTGTTTATGTGGATGCAAATGGACTTTGATCTTTGTCTTGTAGTTGGAGATTTGATGCACATAGCCAAGGGCTAACACAGTTGTGACTAGTATTATGTGTTCATGCTCTTCAGGTGCAATCACTTTAGACATACATGAAGAGATAGATTGAAAGATACTGGTGGGCGTGTACTTCTATTGGGTGTGTCAGTGTGCTAACAATACAACCTCTCTTATATAAAGGCCTGCAGTAGGGGGGTTCGTTTGGCTTGAGAAGGTCAGGTTTTTTGCTGTGATTTGTGGGGGAGAAGGAATGATATTGTGCATATTGACAAATGCCCAACTAGGGATATTTGATGAAATTGTTGTGCATTTTTTCAATCAAAAGTGGGTTTATGTGGCCAAGCTGTCAATGTTGTGCGTGTATTGTTCCTGTCTGTTCATGCAAACATTGTTTGGAAGCATCTGCTGACCTACTCTTTTTGATCTCGTTGTTTAATCGTGTACACCGAAATGCAGCTTCCAGCAGAACATGGTCACCAATGTATGTATGTGTGGATTGTGGGCTGGTGGTGGGTGTTTTGAATAAGTCTTTTTTTGTAATATTATGTTGGAATGCTTTGTAAGAATGACCGTTAAGTATGTTTCCATAATCTTGCAGATAAAAATGTGATGTGTTGCCCATTATATACTGAAATTAAAGCTGTTTCCACTCTAAGGTTTTGTCAAATTTTAGATTGTAAGCTCCTATGAGCAGGACCTTTAAAATCCCATTGCTAAATGTAGCACCATATATCCTGTCCAAATTTTTTTTGAAGCTAGTAAATGAATGTACTTTTTTTCTGCTGGTAAAATAAAAGTATATTATTGAGCTTTGTTGTGGTGTTTTTTTTTCTTCTACTTTTCTTTCTCTTTAGTTTTTGTGGGTGGTGGTTTTAGGAAAGTGCAATATCTCTTATATTTTATTTCAATATGTATTTGTGCACCAAAAAAATAATCTCTTTGCCCTGGTTCACATTGATGCTACTTTGAAATCGCACTACTTCACTTGAAGTAGCACGATTTCAAAGTAGCAAGGTCAGCGTGATTTCAGGTGCTACTTGATAGACAACCGTGTGGCTTCATACACAAATGTCTATTGAAGTCGCAACTGAAATCGGCAAAAGTAGTGCAGGAACTACTTTAGCAAATTGGTGCGGCGCCACAAAATTGGTGTCGCATCGATTGGAACAGTGCCATTGCTGCCAATAGTCATGCGATTTGATCTCTCAAATCGCATGACAAATCGATCCAATGTAAACCTAGGCTTCTGCACACCTGCAAATAAATGATAAAGGTGGAATCTTTATATATAACAGCTGTGGAGAATTGCAGGTAATGAATTCAGATGGTGGATAGGCAGTGTTGTATGTATCAGCTTTAGTTCACATTGGTGCGATTTGACAAAGCGGTGGCGATTGCACTGTTTTAATTGGTGCAACTTTGGGGTGCAATTTGTATTGATATCAGTGCAGAAACCTGCACAGATGTCTCTGAAATTCCCCCTGCAGTCGGGACTGACATGCGGGAATGAAAGTGTGTGATTTCAGCTGAACGATTTCCTCCCTCTGTCAGTGTGAACCAGGGCTCAAACTGGGCCTTTTGTTTTTGTCATTCACCTGCTGCTAACCCAGGGACACCATTTCTTTGAATATCAAATTTGCATATCTGCAAATAAACAAAAATAATACAATTCTAATAGTGGTTGCGATCAAATACTTGCAGCAGCGATCAAAAGAGTGTGGTTTCGCCTTCTGACCTAGAAATAAGTCATTGCAATCACCCGGTAGTTCCTGTGCTGGTCAGGATCTCCATCTAGGTGGACATGGCGAGGTCCCTCTTTAGCAAAGAGGAGGTGCTGCTCATTTTCCAGATACGGGTATGATATGTACTTGTGCTTAATCAATGTGGGGGTAGATGTGGTAGTTAGATTTGGTGTGGGTGGGGTTCATTGATTTGTTTGGCATCTCCAAACATTTGCTTCTGGCCCATGTGCACACATCACTTCCTGCATTTTTGTCCTTTCTATTAAAATATATATGACTTGTTTCACAGTTGGGCGACTTTGGACCTCCGAGTTGCTTGACAAGTTGTACCCCATGATTCTCAATGATAACTAGGGATGGGTCGAACATCCCCCCTGTTTGGTTTGCAGCAGAACATGCGAACAGACAAAAAAATTTACCCCATACCCCAGCAGAAGTCTCTTCAGACGAAACGCGTCGGGTCTCCTTGCTGTACCCAGCCACCCACACCACGCTTATTTTTCATTTTACTTGAATCGATTCTATTTTTAAAACCAAGATTTTTATGGATTGTTTTAATGATCGTGATTGATCTAATAAATGCCAATTAAGAAATAATTTTTCGGATTTACACTATGTGGAGGTTCCTTGTCGTTGTTTTCTTTATGGTCCATGTATGCTGATGAAAACGGTGATCGTGCAGACCTACAGGACAGGCTCCGGGCTTCTCATTCAAGGAGGACATCTTCTGGTGTATCATCCATCTTCATACTGTCATTTATCACAAGACAGTACAAGCTCGTTTGACTCACCGCCCACGGCTTGTGAGTCCACCAAAGTTGGTAAGAGTATTCTACCTTACATTTTCTGAGTCTCTGTGTTATAAGGATATCTGCCTTGGGTCCCCTCTGAGTTGGAGTCTCTGTATTATAAGGATATCTGCCTTGGGTCCTCCTGTTTCAACTGCACCATGCAACATATGGACTATAATAATAAGTCTTTATCATTTATATGGGATTAACACTTCCTCACCATTATTTTGGACAGTCTTTTATATTTCTTCACTAGCAAAATGTGGACTTTTGAGATTATCATTTGCTGATTTACTTTCACTTTATTTGTATGCACATTTGCACTTTTTTCAAAAGAAAGAGCACTGCACTTTGTTTGTATTTAAGTGATGATACTACACTGTCTGTGTATACACATATCTGGTTTTGACCTAGTTGAGGTTACGGGCCACTTGAAATTGTGGTTCCACCCCTCCTTGTTCCAAAACCTTCTTTTCACTATATTTACCTTAGCGCTACACTTTTTTCCATATTTTCTAGACAAAAAAATTTATGCGAACACCGTTAAAGTCTATGGGACACGAACATGAATAATCAAAAGTGCTAATTTTAAAGGTTAATATGCAAGTTATTGTCATAAAAAGTGTTTGTGGACCTGGGTCCTGCCGCAGGGGACATTTATCAATGCAAAAAAAGTTTTTAAAAATGGCTGTTTTTTCGGGAGCAGTGATTTTAATAATGCTTAAAGTTAAACAATAAAAGTGTAATATTCCTTTAAATTTCGTACCTGGGGGGTGTCTATAGTATGCCTGTAAAGTGGCGCGTGTTTCCCGTGTTTAGAACAGTCTGACAGCAAAATTACATTTCTAAAGGAAGAAAAAAACGGAAAATTGTATACTCACCTTTCCATAATTTTCCTTTCCTGTCGCATCTTCATGGCAGCATACACTTTGGGTTGTGACTCCGCCCCCACAACCTAATAGGACCACATAGCTATAAATTGTAGAGAGGGCCCCCGCCCCAGTATTCTCTGTATATATCACCTCAGAAGGGTGGGAGATTGTATGCTGCCATGAAGATGCGACAGGAAAGGAAAAATTACGGAAAGGTGAGTATACAATTTTCCGTTTTCCTGTCGCATCATGGCAGCATACACTTTGAGGAATAACTCGCAAAACTGGGTGGGAATGCAAACTAAGTTTATTAACAAAGAATAGAAGAATTGACCTGGATAACGGATCTTCCGAAATCCACTGTGGATAAGCGAGCGGAATCCACCTTATAATGAGACATAAAGGTGTTCCTGGAAGACCAGGTAGCCGCTCTGCAAATTGTCTCCGCTGAGACTCTACAATATGCCGCCCAGGAGGTTGCCACTGCCCTGGTGGAGTGTGCCCTTAAGCCCTCAGGTATTTGATGGTTACTCAATGAATAAGTCTTCTTGATGGTCTTTACTAGCCGTGAAGCAATGGTGCGTGAGGATGCTGCTTGACCTCTCCTGAATCCATGCGGGATGAGTAGGAGACTCTTTGTCTTTCTGATGGATTTGGTTGCTGAGAGATATTCCAAGACGTTACCTTTGACATCTAATGGGTGAGGATCTCCCTGGTCTGTGCTGAGTGCTGGGAGATTAATCGCCTGGTTGAAATGAAAAGATGAGGATACCTTGGGGATGAAACGATCCGAAGGTCTTAGGACTAGTCTGTCTGAAAAAACAACCATATATGGTTCACTAACCATTAGAGCTTGCATCTCTGACAACCTCTTTGATGATGTTATGGCTATTAAGAATGAAACTTTCAGTGTTAGATCCCAGAGGGATATGCTCTTGATTGGGAAAAAGGGTTCCTTGGATAGTGCTTCCAAAACGACTGAGAGATCCCAGACTCTCCTGAATCCATGCGGGATGATTAGGAGACTCTCCGTATTTCTGATGGATTTGGTTGCCGAGAGATATTCCAAGACGTTACCTTTGACATCTAATGGGTGAGGATCTCCCTGATCCGTGCTGAGTGCTGGGAGATTAATCGCCTGGTTGAAATGAAAAGATGAGGATACCTTGGGGATGAAACGATCCGAAGGTCTTAGGACTAGTCTGTCTGGAAAAACAACCAGATATGGTTCACTAACCATTAGAGCTTGCATCTCTGACACCCTCTTTGCCGTTGTTATGGCTATTAAAAATGAAACTTTCAGTGTTAGATCCCAGAGGGATATGCTCTTGATTGGGAAAAAGGGTTCCTTGGATAGTGCTTCCAAAATGACTGAGAGATCCCAGACTGGGAAGGAAGGTTTCCTGGGGGGCCTCAGTTTTAGACAGGCCCTTTGAAACTGAATCACAAGAGGATCTTGCGCCCATTTAACTCCTGTCAAGGCGGACAAGGCCGACACCTGGACCTTCAGGGTGCTTGACCTAGGGCCTTTCTCTAGGCCTAATTGAAGAAATTCCAAGACCTGTGACACCGACGGGGAGGATGAGTCCCAACCTTGCTGTTGAGTGAAGGTGACAAATTTCTCCCAGACCCGTCTGTATGTGTTGTTGGTGGTAGGTCTTCTGGCCTGGAGTAAGGTATCCACCACCTTCTGGGAACAGCCTTGCTCTAGGTACCTAGCCCTTTCAGTCTCCAGGCCATCAACTGTAGCTTCTCGGGGTTCGGGTGAAGAAGATGACCCTGGGAGAGCAGGTCTGTCGACAACGGGAGGAGCAGGGGATCTGCTGTGCTCAGCTGCATGAGGGTAGTAAACCATGGCCTCCTCGGCCAGAAAGGAATTACTGCTACCACCAATGCCGTTGACTTCTTGAGCCTCAGGAGGAATCTCGCTATGAGTGGAGTCGGAGGGAAAATGTACCCCAGGTGAAAATCCCAGGGGTGTTGGAGGCAATCCGTCCCCTCTGCCGAAGGAAATGGTATCCTTGATAGGAATCTCTGGCATTTTGTGTTTTCCGGAATTGCAGCTAGTCTATAGCTATCTCAGATAGCTAGTCTATCTCTGGTGAACCCCAGGTCCGGGATATGAGAGCATAGGCTTGGGGACTCAGAGACCACTCATTGTTGGAGGTGAAATTCCTGCTCAGCGAGTCGGCCAAGATGTTCTGGACTCCCGGAACATAAACCGCCCTTAGGTCCAACAGATTGAGCTGTGCCCATTCTAGAACAGGACGGACCTCCTGCATCATGGACCTGCTTCTGGTGCCCCCCTGCCTGTTGATGTAGGCGACAGCCACCTTGTTGTCCATCCTCAGAAGGACATGCTTCTCCCTCAAGTGAGAACTGAAGGCCAGGAGAGCCTGAAACGCTGCTTTCATCTCCAGAACATTCAACACTGAGTCCTGTGTCCTGAATGGCCAGCGGCCCTGAGCCGCAAAGTCCTGATAGTGAGCCCCCCATCCCTGCAGACTGGCATCTGAGGTCACCATCTCTTGATGAGGAGTGATTATATGCTTGCATCTTCTCACGTTGTGAGGTCGTGTCCACCAATTCAATGATTGTTTTACCTCCTGAGAGATGAAGATTGGCTGGGACATTGATGAACCATTCCACTGGCGAAGGAAGGAGATCTGGAGAGGCCTCGAGTTCCATTGTGCCCATTGGACCATTGGAATGGCGGACGCTAAGGAGCCCAGGATACTGAGACATGCCCTGGCCGGTAGCATTGTAGCCGAGATTGCCCTTTTCACCTTTTGTATTAGGAGGGGAATTTTTTCCCGTGGAAGTTCCACTGTGTTCTCCCTTGTGTCCAGTTCGGCCCCCAGAAAGACCATTCTTTGTGTGGGATGGATGTTGCTCTTCTTCCAATTTATCAGCCACCCTAGGGACTGTAATGTGGACACCAGAATTTTCCGATGTTGGACGAGAGAGTCCTGGCCGTCTGAGAGAAGTAGGATGTCGTCCAGGTAATGGTGGACCCCTAGTCCCTTTTCTCTCAAGTGGGCTATTACAGGTAATAGGACCTTTGTAAATGTCCTGGGTGCGGTAGAGATCCCGAACGGGAGGCTTCGGAATTGGAAGTGCCGATTGTTTAGGGTAAAACGGAGAAATTTTTGGAATTCGGTATGGATAGGGGTATGTAGATATGCGTCCTGGAGGTCGATTGACAGCATCCAATCTCCCAGGTTTATTGCTTGGAGGATTGATTGAAGGCTTTCCATCTTGAACGTTTCTATTTGAATTGACCAGTTTTTTAGGTCCAAGACTGGACGAAAGTCCCCTGACTTCTTTTTCACTAAGAAAAGTGGGGAATAGAAACCCTTGCCTCTTTGAGATAGCGGTACCTCCACTATTGCTTGTTTTTGGAGCAGATCTTGAATATACTGGACTAAAGATAGTCTTTTTTCTCGGGAAGGAGGAAGTCTGGTTGAGCAAAATTGATCCCTTAGGGGGCGACCTCTGAATGCCCACCTGTGCCCGAAATGAATGGTGGACACCGTCCATGGGTCTTTTATCATTCCCGCCCAAACCAGTTTGAACTTTGTGAGTCTGGCACCCACTACCGCTGGTTGGGAGGGCGAAACTTCAAAAGGACTTCTGGTCATTGGAGACAGGGGTTTTTGGGTTTCTGGAACTTGAGGAAGGACGTCTGGGGGTTCTTCCAACTTCTTCTGTATTCTTTCCCGGGTCTATAGGATTTTGCATCCCTGTATCTCTCCGGGAGATTACGCTTAAAGGGAGGCGGCCTCTGTTGTTTCGGCCTTCTGACTGATGGGATGAGACCCGACTTCCCGCCTGTCACCTTAGAGATTTCAGTATCCAGCTTTGTCCCGAACAGGTTTACTCCATCATACGGAATTCTGCACCAGTTGGATTTTGAGACAGGGTCAGCTGACCAGGTTTTAAGCCATAGCGCCCTTCTGGCCATTACAGTAGCTAACATGGACCTTGATGCGGATCTAATAGTATCCACGGAGGCTTCCACCACGAAATCTCCCGCAAGGCTAAGCTCTTGTAAGGCCTTAGTGATCTGCTCTTGATCTGCACCCTCAGAGACAAGTTTTGCCGTAGCAGAAGACCAGCTGGAAATAGCTTTTCCGACCGCAGCTAATGCCACCGCTGGTCTGCAGGCACCTCCTGCGAATAGGTAAGCCCTCTTAAGGTCTGTATCAACCTTCCTGTCGAGCACGTCTCTGAACGTCACTGCGTCTTCAATGGGGAGCGTCACGTGCCTGGCTAGACACATCAAAGATGCGTCTACTACTGGAGGAGAAACCAAAGGAGATACCTTGGGTTCCTTGATCGGGTACAACTTGGTAAGTCAGTTGGAAAGACTAAACTTCTTTTCCGGATTCTGCCATTCCTCTTTAATCAGCTCATCTAACTCATCAATGAACGGGAAAGCCTCCAAACTTTCTTGAGATTTGGGAAAAACTTCCTCTGTTTTTGCTGTACCTCCTTAAGCTCCTCCCAGTTTATCGCTTCCTTGACCGATCTAACGAACGGTTCTATAAGCGCAAAATCAAACCCAGCTAATGCTTCCAGCTCCTCATCATCCGACGGGAATTCTTCATCTCTTGATGTACTGGGATTGGTAGGTGAGGCGCTATGGGCCGTAAACTCCACATCAGGAGTTGAGACTTGGGGAGTAGAGACTCCAGTAGGTTCTATGGAATCCAGCTCTTTCTCCCTGGTGGCTTCATCCATGCACCTGCGACAAGCCAGTTTATCTGGGAGGGCTGTGGCCCCGCATACACAGCAAGGCGGGAAGGGTGCGCAGAAGGTTGTTGTCTACGTGCAGGGGATCTTCTGTGGTAGGAACGGCTATGCCTTGAATAGGATCGACTCCTTCTACGGCTTCCCCTGTGGCCTGAACAACTTCTTCCACGTGAGCGGCTGCGTCTATGGCTGGAGCGGCTTCTCCCGTGCGAAGACTCTCTTCGCCTTGATTTGGATGATCTTGCGGACTTGACAGGGCTGACCAATTAGTCAGCGTTAGTACGATCCTGCTCTCTTTTTTAATCTGCTCTACTTACCACTGGAATCCCCCCCTTACCTATTAGGCTGATGGTGATCTGCTGGGGCAGCGGCCTCCATAGGAAAGTAAGGTGAGCACCTGAGAGGGATACAGGGAGGTAAGAGCATGCAAACAGACCCAAAAGAGACAGTGCATAGAGGTAACAGACACTTACCCAAGGGGGGGTACTTCAAGATTGCAAACAAGTTGAAAACAGCAGTCAGAAGTCCTTCAGGAAGCAAGAAGAGCCCAGAATGACACACAGAGCTTTTTAAAATTGCCGCCATGGCCGCCGAGGTCATGTCCCGCTCGCGCGTGCGCAGTAGCGGCGCGAGACGGTTGGCGCCATCTTGGAGACTGGCAAAACCGAAAGGATGCCCTGAGGATGTGTACTGCGCATGCGCGGAGGCGCTGAGACGCTCGGCGTGCTGTAGAGGGTCACAGACGGACTACAATGCCCAGAAGAAGACAAACAGTGAAGCAAAAGAATCTGGAGACCGCTGCACAACAACTAAGCCTGTTTAAGGCTTATACTGGAGCCGCAACATACCCCCGAGATCACCAGAGCGGGGTTCCTTCCATCTAGCTCATTTAGAGGCTGTACAGATAAGGACTTCCACCCAGGAGAGGCTAGAACCTGGCTGGGGCGAATGCGGTAAGGGGGTGCTTCTTAATCTGTTCTGTCCTGGCAAGTGAGGAAAAATAAGAGAATACTGGGGCGGGGGCCCTCTCTACAATTTATAGCTATGTGGTCCTATCAGGTTGTGGGGGCGGAGTCACAACCCAAAGTGTATGCTGCCATGATGCGACAGGAAAAGTCATTTAAAAGTGCTAGTGCTGGTGTTCTGCCGAGAAAGTTCCCCCCGGCGGATAAGGACTCCCCTGTACTGCGCAGGCGCAGCACTTGCGCAGTAAGAGCCACCGACAATAGCCGAAGCTGGACACCTGTGAGTCAGCTGTACAGGGCGCCTGTAACAGGGCCCTTCGCGGGCTCACCATGCTTCGGGCACAGCCTCGCTTCGTTCGGCATATTTTTATTCTAACTCTATGTCCACTTGGATGGTGGGGCTTGAACCTGGACTCAAGGCAGAATGTAGTGCACAGGCGCCGTGTAGAGCTGACAATTAGCTGTTCAACTTCGGAGACTTTCGGTGGCTCCGTAGTCGTTCGTACTGTGCAAGCGCAGCGCATGCGCAGTACAGGGGGGTCCTTATCCGCTGGGGGAACGTTATCGGTAAGACACCGGCTATTAATGAATTGTCGGTCCCGACAATACACATAAAAGTTAGACATGTGCAGGATGAAAAAATTCGTTTAGTTTCGTTTCGTTTCGATTCGTTATTTAACTAAATTCGTTTAGTTAAATTCGTTGCATTCGTTACATTCGTTTTCGGAATTCGTTTCGTTTCGTATTCGAATTCGAAAAAATTCGACCGCATTCGAAAAAATTCGACCGTATTCGAAAAAAAACTATCAAATTCGAAAAAATTCTACCACATTCGAAAAAAACTATCAAATTCGAAAAAATTCTACCACATTCGAAAAAAACTATCGAATTCGAAAAAATTCTACCACATTCGAAAAAAACTATCAAATTCGAAAAAATTCTACCACATTCGAAAAAAACTGTCAAATTCAAAAAAATTCTACCACATTCGAAAAAAACGATAAAATTAGAAAAAATTCTACCACATTCGAAAAAAACTGTCAAATTCAAAAAAATTCTACCACATTCGAAAAAACTATCAAATTCGAAAAAATTCTACCACATTCGAAAAAAAACTGTCAAATTCAAAAAAATTCTACCACATTCGAAAAAAAACTATCAAATTCGAAAAAATTCTACCACATTGGAAAAAAACTGTCAAATTCGAAAAAATTCTACCACATTCGAAAAAAACTATCAAATTCGAAAAAATTCTACCACATTCGAAAAAAACTATCGAATTCGAAAAAATTCTACCACATTCGAAAAAAACTATCAAATTCGAAAAAATTCTACCACATTCGAAAAAAACTGTCAAATTCAAAAAAATTCTACCACATTCGAAAAAAACGATAAAATTAGAAAAAATTCTACCACATTCGAAAAAAACTGTCAAATTCAAAAAAATTCTACCACATTCGAAAAAACTATCAAATTCGAAAAAATTCTACCACATTCGAAAAAAAACTGTCAAATTCAAAAAAATTCTACCACATTCGAAAAAAAACTATCAAATTCGAAAAAATTCTACCACATTGGAAAAAAACTGTCAAATTCGAAAAAATTCTACCACATTCGAAAAAAACTATCAAATTCGAAAAAATTCTACCACATTCGAAAAAAACTGTCAAATTAAAAAAAATTCTACCACATTCGAAAAAAAACTATCAAATTAGAAAAAATTCTACCACATTGGAAAAAAACTGTCAAAATCGAAAAAATTCTACCACATTCGAAAAAAACTATCAAATTCGAAAAAATTCTACCACATTGGAAAAAAACTGTCAAATTCGAAAAAATTCTACCACGTTCGAAAAAAACGATAAAATTAGAAAAAATTCTACCGCATTCGAAAAAAACATTAACTGAATTTGAAAAAGTAAACTATATATAACCATTTTGCGAAATTTGAAATTCGTATAGAATGAAATCGAATTCCAATAGAAAAGATTAGGATAGAATAGAAAGTATAAAAGAATAGCATAGAAAAACAATAGAACAGAATAGAAAAAAATTATAATATATTGTATTCTAATCTTTTCTTTTCGAATTCATTCTGTACCAAATTCCAATTTTGGAAGATGGTTATATATATATATATATTATATTTTTTTTCTATTCTGTTCCATTGTTTTTCAATGCTATTCTTTTCTATTCTATTCTAAACTTTTCTATTCGAATTTGAATTAATTCTATGCGAAATTAGAATTTCGGAAGATGGCTTCTAAAATTAGAATTTCGTATAGAATGAATTCGAATTTGAATAGAAAAGGTTAGAATAGAAAATAATAGAAATAGAATAGACTAGAAAAACAATAGAACAGAATAGAAAAAAATTATAATATATTGTATTCTAATCTTTTCTTTTCGAATTCATTCTGTACCAAATTCCAATTTTGGAAGATGGTTATATATATATATATATATATATATTATATTTTTTTCTATTCTGTTTCATTGTTTTTCTATGCTATTCTTTTTTATTCTATTCTAAACTTTTCTATTCGAATTTGAATTCATTCTATATGAAATTCGAATTTCGGAAGATGGCTTCTGAAATTCAAATTTTGTATAGAATGAATTCGAATTTGAATAGAATATAATAGAAAAGAATAGACTAGAAAAACAATAGAACAGATCTGAATAAAATACAATATATATATATTATATCTTATTCTATTCTGTTCTATTGTTTTTCTAGTCTATTCTTTCTACTCTATTTTAATCTTTTCTATTCAAATTCTAATTTTTATACGAAATTCGAATTTCAGGAGATGGTTTTATATATATATATATATATATGTGTATATATATATATATATATACACACATATATATATATATTAGGGTTGTCCCGATACCACTTTTTTAGGACCGAGTACAAGTACCGATACTTTTTTTCAAGTACTCGCCGATACCGATTACCGATAGTTTTTTTTAATGTCACGTGACAGTGTTTTTTTTTTGTTTGTTTTTTTAGGGGGGGGGGGGGGGTGAGTGAACGGTGCCTGTGTGTGTGTTTTTTTTATTTTTTTAATTTTTTTCATTTACATTTATTATTTTTTACAATTTTTTTTTTTTATTCTTTATTGCACTTTGTGTGTGTGTGTTTTTTTTTTAATCAGCCCTGTTGGGGGGCTTTGGTGAGATATCAGGGGTCTTAACAGACCTCTGATATCTCCCCCTTGAGACAGAGAAAGAGACCGAGGATAGAGATTCCCCAGTCCCTTTCTCTGCAGCCTCAGCTGCACTGAAAATGAATGGAGAGAAGACAGCGGCTCCTCTCCATCCATAAACTGACACATCGTAATCACAGGAGATTACAATGTTTCAGTTATGTGAATGGACAGAGTCAGCTGACTCTGTCCATTCACACAGCAGAGAGAGACAGCAGAACGGAGGGGACAGAGGAAGAGAGAGGGGGACAGCGGAAAGCCGGAACGGATGGGGACAGCGGAGGGGGACACAGCAAAGAAGAAGGACAGCGGAGGGGGACAATGCAGCGGAGGAGGACAGCGGAGGACAGCGGAGGGGGACAGTGGAGGGGGACAGCGGAGGGGGACAATGCAACGGAGCAGGACAGCGGAGGGGGACAATGCAGCGGAGGAGGACAGCGGAGGGGGACAATGCAGTGGAGGAGGACAGCGGAGGGGGACAATGCAGCGGAGGAGGACAGCGGAGGACAGCGGAGGACGACAATGCAGCGGAGCAGGACAGCGGAGGGGGACAATGCAGTGGAGGAGGACAGCAGAGGACAATGCAGCGGAGGAGGACAGCGGAGGACAGCGGAGGACAGCGGAGGGGGACAATGCAGCGGAGCAGGACAGCGGAGGGGGACAATGCAGTGTGGAGGAGGACAGCGGAGGACAGCGGAGGGGGACAATGCAGCGGAGCAGGACAGCGGAGGACAATGCAGCGGAGGAGGACAGCGGAGGGGGACAATGCAGCGGAGCAGGACAGCGGAGGGGGAAAATGCAGCGGAGGAGGACAGCGGAGGACAGCGGAGGGGGACAATGCAGCGGAGCAGGACAGCGGAGGACAGCGGAGGACAATGCAGCAGAGGAGGACAGAGGAGCAGGACAGCGGAGGGGGACAATGCAGCGGAGGAGGACAGCGGAGGACAGCGGAGGACAATGCAGCGGAGGAGGACAGTGGAGGACAGTGGAGGACAGCGGAGGGGGACAATGCAGCGGAGCAGGACAGCGGAGGGGGACAATGCAACAGAGGAGGACAGCGGAGGGGGACAATGCAGCGGAGGAGGACAGCGGAGGACAGCGGAGGACAATGCAGCGGAGGAGGACAGCGGAGGACAGCGGAGGACAATGCAGCGGAGGAGGACAGCGGAGGGGGACAATGCAGCGGAGCAGGACAGCGGAGGGGGACAATGCAGCGGAGGAGGACAGCGGAGGACAGCGGAGGACAGCAGAGGGGGACAATGCAGCGGATCAGGACAGCGGAGGGGGACAATGCAGCGGAGGAGGACAGCGGAGGACAATGCAGCGGAGGACAGCGGAGGGGGACAATGCAGCGGAGGAGGACAGCGGAGGACAATGCAGCGGAGGAGGACAGCGGAGGACAGCGGAGGGGGACAATGCAACGGAATATTTTATATTTTTTTTATTCTGTTCTATTGTTTTTCTATGCTATTATTTTATATTATTTCCTGTTCTATTCTAATCTTTTCTATTTGAATTCATTCTGTACCAAATTCCAATTTCGGAAGATGGTTTTATATATATATATATATATATATATATATATATATATATATATATATATATATATATAATTTTTTTCTATTCTGTTCTATTGTTTTTCTTTTCTAGCCTTTTCTATTAGAATTCGATTTCATTCTATTTCATTCTGTTTCTGTATAACCATTTTCAGAAATTCAAATTTCGTATAGAATGATTTTGCATTCAAATAGAAGAGATTAGAATAAAATAGAAAATAATAGAAAAGAATAGAAAAACAATAGACCAGCATAGAAAAAATAGAACAGAATAGAATAAAATATATATATTATATTTTATTCTGTTCTGTTCTATTGTTTGTCTAGTCTATTATTTTCTATTCTAATCTTTTCTATTCAAATTCGAATTCATTCTATATGAAATTCCACTTTCAGAAGTCATCTTCCGAAATTCGAATTTCGTATAGAATGAATTCAAATTCGAATAGAAAAGTTTAGAATAGAATAGAAAAGAATAGCATAGAAAAACAATGAAACAGAATAGAAAAAAATTATTTATATATATATATATATATATATATATATATATATATATATATATATATATATATATATATATATATATATATAAAACATCTTCCAAAATTCGAATTTCATATAGACTGAAATCAAATTTGAATATAAAAGATTAGAATAGAATAGAAAGTAATAGAAAAGAATAGACTGGAAAAACAATATAACAGAATAGAAGAAAATATAATATATATCGAATTCGAAAAAAATAGAAAACGTTTTTCTAAAAAAAACAATAAGATAGAATATAAAATAATAAAGCAATAGAATATATATATATATATATATATATATATATATATATATATATATATATATATATATATATATATATATATATATATATATATATATATATTCTATTGCTTTATTATTTTATATTCTATCTTATTGTTTTTTTTAGAAAAACGTTTTCTATTTTTTTCGAATTCGATTCGAATATGTTTTCGAATTCGATTCGAATATGTTTTCGAATTCGATTCGAATTCGATTCGAATTCGATTATGTTTTTCGAATTTGATTCGAATATGTTTTCCAATTCGATTCGAATATGTCTTCCAATTCAATTCTAATATGTTTTCGAATTCGATTCGAATATGTTTTCGAATTCGTTCGTTTTTTTCGGATTCGTTTAAATTCTTTACTTTTGTAATTCGGAAATTCGGATGCATCCGAATTTCCGAATAATGAAAAATTCGTCCGAATTTCGATTCGGAACGAAACGAAATGCACATGCCTAATAAAAGTTCATTGATAAAAACGGCCCGGGATTCCCCCATAGTCCATTACCAGGCCCTTTGGATCTGGTATGAATATTAAGGGGAACCCTGGCCAAAATTTAAAAAAAAATGGCTTGGGCCCCCCTCAAAATCTATACCAGACCCTTCAGGTCTGGTATGGATTTTAAGGGGAACCCCACGCCAAAATAAAAAAAAATGGCGTGGGGTCCCCCCAAAAATCCATACCAGACCCTTATCCGAGCACGCAACCTGGCAGGCATCAGGAAAAGAGGGGGGACGAGAAAGCGCCCCCCCCTCCTGAACCGTACCAGGCCACATGCCCTCAACATTGGGAGGGTGCTTTGGGGTAGCCCCCAAAGCACCTTGTCCCCATGTTGATGGGGACAAGGGCCTCATCCCCACAACCCTTGCCCGGTGGTTGTGGGGGTCTGCGGGCAGGGGGCTTATCAGAATCTGGAAACCCCCTTTAACAAGGGGACCCCCAGATCCCGCCCCCCCCTGTGTGAAATGGTAATGGGGTACGAAAGTACCCCTACCATTTCACAAAAAAAGAGTAAAAAATGTTAAAAATGACAGAAGAAGAAGATGGAGGAAGAAACCAAAGGAAGATAGAAGATAGAAGAAAGAAGATAGAAGAAAGAAGAAGGATTTAAATAAAGGAATTGTCAACAACTGTCTCTTGTCATTTTTAACATTTTTGACACTTATTTTGTGAAATGGTAGGGGTACTTTTGTAACCCTCTACCATTTCACACGGGGGGCGGGATCTGGGGGTCCCCTTGTTAAAGGGGGCTTCCAGATTCCGATAAGCCCCCTGCCCGCAGACCCCCACAACCACCGGGCAAGGGTTGTGGGGATGAGGCCCTTGTCCCCATCAACATGGGGGCAAGGTGCTTTTGGGGGATACTCCAAAGCACCCTCCCAATGTTGAGGGCATGTGGCCTGGTACGGTTCAAGAGGGGGGCGCTCTCTCGCCCCCCCTCTTTTCCTGAGACCTGCCAGGTTGCGTGCTCGGATAAGGGTCTGGTATGGATTTTTGGGAGGACCCCACGCCATTTTTTTTATTTTGCCACGGGGTTCCCCTTAAAATCCATACCAGACCTGAAGGGTCTGCTATAGATTTTGAGGGGGACCCCACGCCATTTTTTTTTACATTTTGGCCAGGTTTCCCCTTAATATCCATACCAGACCTGAAGGGCCTGCTATGGAATTTTTGGGGGACCCCCCACGCCATTTTTTTTTTAAATTTTGGTTCGGGGTTCCCCTGTGGGGAATTCCCATGCCGTTTTTATCAATGAACTTTTATGTGTATTGTCGGACTGGAAATTTATTAATAGCCGCGAGTAGCTTTAAATTACTTTTTTTCCTTTGAAATGTCATTTTGCTGTCAGACTGTTCTAAACACGAGAAACATGTGCCCATTTAGAGGCATACTAGAGACACCCCCCAGGTATGAAATTTAAAGGAATATTACATTTTTATTGATTCACTCTAAGCATTATTAAAATCACTGCTCCCGAAAAAACGGCCGTATTTAAAAAAAATTTTTGTATTGATACATGTCCTCTGGGGCAGGACCCGGGTCTCCAAACACTTTTTATGGCAAAGAACTTGCATATAAGCCTTCAGTGAGAACTTTGGATTTTGCAAGTTCGAGCCCCATTGACTTCCACTATTCCAGCATATGTGATCTGACAGGCATTATTGCTCATTATTGTCATTATTAGATTTTATATTAAAGTTAGTGTAATTAATCTATATACACTTCTACAAATATTAGTTTAGGATGCTGTTGCTATATAACCCCCTCCGCTTTGTAGATGTTTCTTGCTGTGTACTCCGTGCTCCTGGTCTGTGAGATGCCATTGGCTGACAATGAGGAGGGGCAGGGGGTTCTAGCATATAAGTTCATCATAGGAGTTGAGGGCATTACCTGAAGAAGGAGGCCACACCTCCAAAACATGTTGTCATAGCAACTGCATGAAGCATGCTAGAGGAGATAGCTGTATCACCGTGCATCCCCTCCCCGGCCCCAAGTGACGTCACGCAGCGCTGGCTGGTCCGTGCGAGTGCTTGAGCGGCGTGTGACACAAGGAAGTAAGCGGCTTGTGCTTACACACACAACCCTTCACCACCCCGCAAGTCGCTGTGAGCCAACTGATCCTTACAGACCAGGAGAGGAGGCCTCTATTGGAGCTGTTCATGCTTTTTTACATTGGATGTTTGTGGGTGCAACCCTCGTTTCCATATATTGTATTTTATCAATTAAACGGTAATACACTAGGGCTGGCGTGCGCTCTCTCTTGCCTTATATACTTTCAGATTTATGTCTGCCACCCAGTGGACTTGTGGGAGAGCTGCAACACCTAGAGAGGAGAACATACATTCACCTGTTACTATTGGAATAGGAATAGTGGGGACAGCGCTACACTTGGTTTGTTTTGTGTGTTTGGTCTGTTTGGAAACATGCCTGTTGAACCAAAAAAGGGCTATTTCTAATGTGACCAAAAAAAATGTTATACAACAAAGATGTTGGTTTGTTCAAAAACCCTTTTCTAACGCACATGTGAATGTGCTTTTGAGTAAAATGTTTTCTACTCAACAATGTGTGGCTTCTTATTTCAATACTCAAAAGCAGTTTTTGTAGTAAGTTGGTGTTTACAGTGACAATGGGGGTTACTTACTAAAGGCAAATCCACTTTGCACTACCAGTGCACTTTCATTGCAGTTTCAAGTGCACCTTTGCAGTGCACTTGGAGTGCAAAGTGGATTTTCCTTTAGTAAATAACTCCCACGGTGCTTTTTATTTTGCCACAATCTCGCCATTTTCGTGACTACCAAAAAATCACAAAAGAAAGAAACACAAGCAGTAAATACAAGGAAATATTATTTCTGTTTATCCAACAAAAATGTATTTTTAAAATGTTTCTAGATTGTGTGGCATATCAATGGCCCCCCTACCCGCAAAGTACTCCAGATATTTTTGTCTCACTTTGTGGGCGTTTTGGGGGGACAAGCCAGGACGGCCAGCTTCAAGTACCCTCAGGGTTGAAGGATAAGGAAATCGGCCTCAGTCCCAACTGAGGCCACATAGTTTGTAGCATTTTTTGAAGAAAATTGTGCATAATGCAGCAGGCAAGCACAATATGGTTGAGTTTATATTCTGCCATGTGTATTGGTGTCAGAAATAGGTGGAACCAGCTGGCCATTATCTCAAAAGCGTTCTTCACCACTCTTCAGGCTCTGGCCAGCCGGTAATTAAAAACCCTCTGGTCCGGGGTGAGGGTGCTCAGAGGGAATGGCCGCATAAGATGGTCCCCCAGCGCAAATGTTTCATCCGCGACGAAGACGAACGGGAGTCCTTCCACATTGTCTTCTGGAGGTGGCATGCCCAAGCTGTCATTCTGAAGCCGTCGGTATGCTGGGGAGGTTAGTGAAGGCAGATATGCATGAAGGACAAAAAAGGAAGTTTAAAAAATTCAAGCATGCATAAGGATAAAGAGGAAAGGATAAAACTTACCCTAATATAATCCTTCTGCAGGACCTGAATGATGGCAGAACAGGTCTCTGAAATAAAGATCCCCAGAGCCTGGGGGGAGATGCCTGTTGGGAACTTGATGCCCTGCAGACTTCTCCCTGTCGCCAAGCACCGCAACGTAGCGACTAGCCTCTGCTCGGGAGTGATGGCTTGCCGCATGCAGGTGTCCTGCCTGCTAATATAAGGGGACAGCAAGCCAACAAACGGTGAAAAAGGGGGTCCGTCATCCGGAGATAATTCCTGAAATCATCAGGATTATTCTCACGGATCTCCCGCAACAAATGCATATGAGAGAATTGGTCACGCTGGAGCTACCAATTCTTCATCCATGAACTCCTCCCCACCCTGTTCATGGACTGGGCTAGGGTCAAAGCAAGAACCCCAACACCAAGCCCCCGCACAGCACGAACTCTACGACGAGTAAGTAACCACAACATGGCTTCAAAACAGTCGGCTGGTCAGAACTAACAGAACGCACTGAAAAACAGAAAGGCTTGAGAAGAGCGAGCTGAAAATCAGAAAAAAAACATGGATTTTGTTGTTGGAATGTGCGATCGTGTGTACGCGGCATAAGGCCTCTTTATAGATCTAGTATACAACTGGGGTGTTCAAAATAGCCTTTTTCCAGCAGTACAGAACTACACCATGTAAACCCATTTTTGTTTTTCTCATAAAACCAGACACCTAAGGGTTTGCTCTTTATTACTTGACCACCTGGATAATGTTAGGTTGTAGAAAGATGAGTACCACACTACAGTATTTTTAGTTCAGAAAAGGTTTATTGATCACAGTGTTTTTCAGGGATTCTAGACAACCCCCTTCATTAGAACTAATCTGAATAGACAAAGTTTTATCAGAGGATGCTAGATCAGTGACCAAGGCAGGATATATAGGTAGCACTAACTCACGGTGGAGCTGCTGGTTTAAGCGGGTCTGTTACCTTCACCTTGCTTCCCTTGGTTTCACCGGCACCGGGTCTAGGGGTTCCATTGAGTTTACTCCTGGACGACACATGCACCAACACTGGAGTACGTTTTCAATGCTTCATTGAACAACAAACTTTAGGAAGTAGCAGGAAAGAGGCGGAAAAGGAAACTTTTAGGAGAAACTCAAATATCTTCTTATAGAATCTTAGCGACAAATGTCCTGGTAGAATTCAGATAATTGTGTAGAATGCGCTCCCCTTGTGGGACACACTCCTTGCTCATCTGGATAGGCCTCTCTCACTGGTCTAGCAGCCAGCACGCAGCACGAACTAAAAGTCTCTGCCACAGACTTGTTTGGGGGGTAAATCCGTACGATCCTCTGCCACAGGATGTATCAGATTTTCTCTGCAGTGAAAGTCAGTCATAGTGCCTGAACCTTTAAGCCGAACCGGCAACACTATGCTGTATAATTACTTGTTTTGGATACGTCCTTCGACCGAGTCACCAGGCCCCTCTACAGACCAGCACGCTGCGTGATCTCTCCAAGACGGGTCGTCCCCTGGGATCTCCTCGGCTGTCCAGCTTCGTCTCACAGAACCAACAGCTCAGGACCATTCCTCGGCCCCGGTGGTAGGCCCCAGACAAGCCTCTGGACCCACCCCTGCGCCGCTGTATCGTGGGCCTCCCGATCGGAGGACCACGAGGTAGCTCCTTAATGCATACCTGGCTGTAAAACGAACCCTAAAACATGGCGTCTGTCCCATAAATACCCTCTTCCCAGAATGCAACTCAGAGGACCACCTCCACTGAGCTTGTCTCCGAGACAGATGAGCATCTATACACTTTGACATGTTGCCTTTCCAACACTGACCAGTGGTAACAGCGACACCCACCGGTCAGCACGGAAACACACACAACGTCAGCCAAGCTGGAACAGAGGCAAACTTTTAACCTTCCTAACACACAATTTACTAAATTTACCTAACCTGCGGTAGATTGTAAATCTACCAGCGCTACATATACATCTGAAGTGATATAAATTATTATATAATATATATAAATTATATAAATTATCTGTCCAAAAGTCTCCACAGTTCAAAAATGTTTTGTAAGCCACGATCAAGAGGGTCTCTAGAACCCTCAAACACTGGCTGTTCTGTTACCCAATGACCAATAAACCATTTTTGAAAAGTAAAAATAGTGTTGCATTCTTCTTTCTACAATATCTTTAAAAGTTAACTAAACCCAAGAGCAAAAATAAAATATATTGCAACTTACAAGCCTTAGATGCATTAGTTGCACAGAATATCATCTTCCTTCCTAACTATCATCTGTAAACTACTGAACGCCCTGCCCCCATGTAATGGAGATGAGGAAATGTGGACATGCTTGTAGTCCATATCAGGAGAGCAACTTGAGGTGACAACCACGGCTGCCTCCATAGACCAGGGAGATAAGACACAGCCACCCAGGCACAGGAAGTGTGTTATTTGCAGGATTACCATTGAAAATAAAGCAAAAGAGGCTTGAAGAAAAAAAAAAAGAAAATGAATGCAGCCACCACACCAAGGACTAGTTAGCTGGAACATATTACATTTTTAGTTTTGGGTTTAGATATACTTTAATATAGTGTGACCATGGACCTTGTACTATAGAGGGCAATAAAAACATTTTTCCCACTAATCTAAGACACCCAATCCAAACCAGAGATCCACCTCTACGTCTTACCTTGTCTGAATAGGTCACCTCAGTGCAAAGAGGCTACACCCATGAACCCCATAACTCCAACACAACCCTGGTGCAAGTTGTAGAATGATGGTTTAAAAGGTTGGTATACTGGTAGGCCTAACACCTCAAGGTACATGATTCTAACATCATGGTTCTGCAACACATGCAAGTATATCATTGTCCATGGGGTATACACTGTAGCTGATCACCAACAAGTGTCTGGGGAATGCCCAGGAAAAAGCCAAAGTCTACTTACCACCAGCTTGCAGACAACCAAATTGACCTATCTAACAGTAAGCGTTAAAAAAGGGGTTTAGTCCGCACGCATTTGCAAACGCATGCGTGAGCCACAGAGCCACGTCACGGCACCCTTGTATCTGTGGTCCTAACACTAACGTATGAGTGTCCCCACAGTGGAGGCACATGCATTTAATGGATAAATGAGGGCAGGTGGCTGGAGGGGAGCCCACCCCCCCTTAAAGGTACAGGAGCACACCAAACACCCAGCAATAGCACAATGGCTGCAAAGGTGTTGGTGCACTGCTGGACCAATACAAACACTCACGTGATAACACAAACTTGCCACCACTCTCATTTATAGCTGGCTATCGCAGTAAGCAGCTTTGGGAGGCTAAAACAGGTACCAACAAGTGTCTGGGGAATGCCCAGGAAAAAGCCAAAGTCTACTTACCACCAGCTTGCAGACAACCAAATTGACCTATCTAACAGTAAGCGTTAAAAAAGGGGTTTAGTCCGCACGCATTTGCAAACGCATGCGTGAGCCACAGAGCCACGTCACGGCACCCTTGTATCTGTGGTCCTAACACTAACGTATGAGTGTCCCCACAGTGGAGGCACATGCATTTAATGGATAAATGAGGGCAGGTGGCTGGAGGGGAGCCCACCCCCCCTTAAAGGTACAGGAGCACACCAAACACCCAGCAATAGCACAATGGCTGCAAAGGTGTTGGTGCACTGCTGGACCAATACAAACACTCACGTGATAACACAAACTTGCCACCACTCTCATTTATAGCTGGCTATCGCAGTAAGCAGCTTTGGGAGGCTAAAACAGGTACCAACAAGTGTCTGGGGAATGCCCAGGAAAAAGCCAAAGTCTACTTACCACCAGCTTGCAGACAACCAAATTGACCTATCTAACAGTAAGCGTTAAAAAAGGGGTTTAGTCCGCACGTAGCTGATCAAACTTCCTGAGTGGGTGCATCCAACTAAACAGCTAGCTCAGTGATGCATGATGCAAAGCCTGTTAAGAAATAAATTACATTTGGCTGCAGCACATTGCTTTTATTGGCTTTAGGCTGGGTTCACACTTATGCTAATTGGATGTGGGTTTCCCCGCATCCAATTTGCATGAAAGGAGAGTGTGACTGGCTCTAAATGGAGCCGTGTCACACATCTCCGGGGCGGCTGCAGAGCGCACAGCAAAAGGGTCCTGTGCATCTTTGGCTCCGTTTCAGGTCCGAATTCAGGGAATAGTTTGGACCGAATTTGGACCTGAAACAGTGAACGGCTGGTAGCCGCTATGCACATAGTGTGAACCCAGCCTAAATATAACCAACAACCTATCTATATAATGGCTATACAAGAGATGGTACAAGTTGCACAGCTGCATGGGTTATAAAGTAGTTACACAGTTTTAAACAGGATGAAAGTTGTACGGATCTAAAGGCATAATCTATACATAGAATGCAAAATTATTATTTTTTTAATGGAAACTTACTTTTCATATATAATAGTTTCCAATTTTGTAAAAAGGACATGTGTAGTCTGAAAATACCTAACATTTGTCTCGAATGAATATCACGCCAAGGCACGTTTCATGGACATCTGGAGCTGTGGCAAGTCTCACACAGATAATATTAGGCCAAAAATCCTTAATAATCACATCAGATTTCTCTTTTTAAGTGGCATATGGACAGATTGATAGCAGGATTTGCTCTAGAAGTCAACTATGTAACAGTAGACAAAACATATGTTGCCTTTGCTTCACCAGTTAAACACAGTAACTCTATATTGCACACATTTTTTAACCAGAATATATTCCCTTTATACATGAAGGCTATACTTTGTAAATTGTGATTTAAAATCTGAAAATTTGAATACCATCAAAAGACACAAATTATTAAAGTATTTTACAATATCTCCACTTGTTCCCTCTTCCGTTCACTGTTTTGTAGCTTCTCGCCCCTGCCCTCTGGGGGCTGAGATGCAAAACTGCAGGCAAGCTCTTTGCTGTTAGCCAGTGATATTTCCACTTCATTCAATAAGGGAATGGTGTGCATTCATGCAGAAAATGTAAAGCATTCTCTAAATCAGGGGTAGGCAACCCCCGGCACTGGTGCCGTAAGCAGCACAGGAAGCCTTGTTTGCCGGCACCCAACTCCCTCCCCATCAGCAGAGCAGCGCAGGGAAGTATCGGTGAGACACTAATGCATACCAATTTCAGAATTCCCCACGCCGCACATGCACTGAGGGGGAGGCACTGTGCCCCCACACATTGTAAAACATGGAAAACATTGTTTGGCTCTCTAACGTTGCTGTAGCTGTGATCATCAGCTTTTGTGATGGGGAAGAGATTGGGGGTAGTTCTGCTAGAGGGCGATCCCTGTTTCCAAGAGGATACGGACTGTCATTTGCCACTGTTAAAGCCAATCACAGTCCTGCTAGCCCCGCCCACCATCTGGAGGAAGATGACTCGCTTGGTTGCTACTACCAATCTTAGATAGAAGGGATATCACTGTGATTGAGAAACTACAATCAGCTGACAGTTTGTGGAATTACTGTTGAGCTTCTGGGAACTTTGTTGAAATTATTCCTGAACCTTTGCGTCACTTACTATTGAACCACGGCACTCTGTGTCTCTTTAAGCCACAGCCAGTATTCAGCCTAATGAAAATCACACCTAACTTTTCCTTTGGCGCAGAGCACCACACTTTTTCTCAGCTGCAGGGGCCCAACTTAAGATCCTGCACACAGGCCCACTGCTTTCAGAAAATGCCCCTGACCTGAGCTCATCATTGCACATCCATTCCAGATGCTTGTACATGACATCACATACAAACACATGGGCTGGATGCGAGAGTTGGATCAGCAGGATGAGTGTGCCAGGACAGGTAGATGTAACTCATATCAGCTTCCTTTCACCACTCTGCATATCATGCATATCATAGATGAGAAGAGGGTACAGTGGAGGAGCAGATGGGCAGGAGGGTACAGCATTGGGGAAAATGAGCAGGAGGGGTTCAGTGGTGGGGCAGATGTGCAGGAAGGTACAGTGGTGGAAGAGATGAGCAGGGGGTTCAGCAGTGGGACAGAAGAGCAGGGGGTACAGTGATGGGGCAGATGAGCAGGGGGTACAGTGTTGGGCCAGATGAACAGGGGGGTTCAGTGTTGGGCCAGATGAACAGGGGGATATGGCGGTGGAGCAGATTTGCAGGGAGGTACAGTGGTGGGGCAGATGAGAAAAGGGGGTACTTTGATGGGGCAGATGAGTAGGGGGGTTACAGTGGTGGGGCAGATGTGCAGGGGGGTTCAGTGTTGGCCAGATGAGCAGATGGGTTCAGTGTTGGGCCAGATGAGCAGATGGGTTCAGTGTTATGTCAGATGAGAAGGTGATTCAGTAGTGAGACAGAAGAGCATGAGGATACGGCGGTGGAGCAGATGTGCAGGGAGGTACAGTGATGGGGCAGATGAGAAAAGGGGGTTACAGTGGTGGGGCAGATGAGCAGGGGGGTTACAGTGGTGGGGCAGATGTGCAGGAGGTACAGTGGTGGGACAGATGAGCGGGGGGTTCAGTGTTCGGGCAGAGGGGAAAGGAGGTACATTGATGGGACAGAGGAGCAGGGGATTACAGCGGTGGGGCAGAGGAGTGGGGGGGGTACAGAGGTGGGACAGATGTGCAGAGGGGTGCAGTGGATAAAGGAAGTACACCGGTGGAACACATGAGCAGGGGGTTACAGTGGTGGGGCAGAAGAGCAGGGGGTACAGTGGTGGGACAGATGTGCAGGAGGTACAGTGGTGGGGCAGATGAGAAAGTGGGTTACAGTGGTGGGGCAGATAAGTTCAGTGTTAGGACAGATGAGAAGATGGTTTAGTGGTGAGATGGAAGAGCATGGGGGGTACGGCGGTGGAGCAGATGTGCAGGGAGGTACAGTGGTAGGGCATATTTGAAAGGGGGAGCATTGGTGGGGCAGATGCGCAGGGGGTTACCGTGGTGGGACAGAAGAACAGGGTGGTACAGTGGTGGGACGGAAGAGCAGGGTGGTACAGTGGTCGGACAGATGAGCAGGGGGGTACAGTGGTGGGTCAGATGTGCATTTTTAACATTTTTGACACTTTTTTGTGAAATGGTAGGGGTACTTTTGTACCCCCTTACCATTTCACACAGGGGGGAGGGCCGGGATCTAGGGGTCCCCTTGACAGCAAACCCCTGAAGGGTCTGGTATAGATTTTGAGGGGGACCCCACACCATTTTTTTTACAATTTTGGCCGGGGTTCCCCTTAATATCCATACCAGACCTGAAGGGCCTGGTGTGGAATTTAGGGGGACCCCCACGCCATTTTTTTAAAAAATTTGGGTTCGGGGTTCCCCTGTGTGGAATTCCCATGCCGTTTTTATCAATGAACTTTTATGTGTATTGCCAGACCGGCAATTCATTAATAGCCGCGATCAGTTTTAAATTACTTTTTTTTCTTTGAAATGTCATTTTGCTGTCAGACTGTTCTAAACACGGGAAACATGCGCCCCTTTACAGGCATACTATAGACACCCCCCAGGTACGAAATTTAAAGGAATATTAAACTTTTATTGTTTCACTTTAAGCATTATTAAATACACTGCGCCCGAAAAAACGTCCGTTTTTAAAACTTTTTTTTTGCATTGATTCATGTCCCCTGGGGCAGGACCCAGGTCCCCAAATACTTTTTATGACAATAACTTTCATATAAGCCTTTAAAATTAGCACTTTTATTGCTAATTATTCATGTTCATGTCCCATAGACTTTATTGTTGTTCGCGTGTTCGAATTAATTTTTTGCCTGTTCGCATGTTCTGGTGCGAACCGAACAGAGGGGTGTTCGGCTCATGCCTATTAGAGAGTAGTGAGGTGCTGATAGTTAACTCAATCTAACCAATATGTGATGTGAACTCTTGTGGTAGGTAAACCTAGTTAATCACTCCTAATAGATAACCATCAAAATAAATATGACTATAAAGTGACTTCACTGCATAAACCAGTTGAATGTTACTGGGTGTAACTTCAAGGCTAAAAGCGTGTGAAGAGTGTGAAGTTGACATTTTTTTGTTATAAAACGGCATGCTCAATTTCTTTGAAAACATTTTTCGACACACTGTGCTCAAAAGGTTGCGTACCCCTGCTCTAAATGATGTCCATTCAAAAGGACCCGGAAGCAAGGGGAGATAACTGGAGTAGTGTCTACCTTCAGTGATTTCCAGCTTCCAGAGGCATCAGTAGGGTATGATATACATAGTACATAGTTATAGTATATTGGTCCAAGCTAGATCAATGTAGCTATGTAAAAATATATTATGCCTGGATTTTTTTTTTAACAGAGCAGCCACAAAAATAAAGCACTGAGGAATTGTGTGCATATTCTGTACAATATGCTTTCATTTGTCCACTAAATATACGTTAAAACCATATACTTGGACATTACAAATAGAATCTCATTTTACAACAGTTTGTTCTGGTAAGTGTAACGACACCCCAAGTATAAAAGGAGTTAAAGCCATTTAAGACATTCCATTTCCAAACACAAAGGCAGCTACCGAACACTCCAACAAGAAACCCATACGAATAACTCCCCCCCCCCAATACAAGACAAGGCTCTGTCTTGAGGGTCAAGCAGGAATGAATCTTTATTCAAAAATATGTTATACAGATCCCACTTCAAAACACTTCTCCGCCACCCTTGGAAACCAGGGCGGCTTAAACTGTCCAATGACAATGGACACTCAGGTCAGGTGTGTTTAACGTCTCATCAGTACACATTCTTATCAGCAGGAAGAGCTGTTGGAGGAATCCCCCCTCCCTCCATAGAGTTACACATCCTGTGATAGCCAAGGCAGACAGACACAATAGAACATTGGAATACAGCCCCACCCCAAACTAGCACAGCAAATAGTACACAACACAATGAGACAGCACACATTATACATACATATATACAGCATTGAGTCTGACTAGCACAGATCATAGTGGGGTTCTCATTCACCTTGTGCCCCAGTGACTCCCATCACAAGGGCATATCCAGGGTCCCCAGAATCTGTGTGTCTTGGGGGACATGGACCTGAATCTAAAGTAGTGCCACTTCAAGGGTCCCCAGGCATACAGCTCACAAAGAGCACAGTTCCCCCAAATGCCAGGGCCCATAATCGGTTGGCAAGAGGCTGGCATTCAGTCCCCTCCAAAAGCCTCTGTCCCGGCTAGGTCTGTCACAGTAAGCATGTGCATTTTAAATTCTATTATTAGGGCACACATATTTTTCTCTCTTGTCTTATGCTGTAATGCCAAATGGTAAAATCTGATTTTTCAGGTCACAGAAAATGCTGAATGGAGGTGTTGTGGAGATGAGCATTTGACCGCTCTACAAACTGATACATATGTCAACTAGGGATGAGCTTCGTGTTCGAGTCGAACCCATGTTCGACTCGAACATCGGCTGTTCGATCGTCCGAATTGCGAACGATATGGGCCGTTCGTGCCAAATTCGTGTGGCGCGTCACGGCCCATAATTCACTGCAGCATCGCAGTGCATTGCTGGCTGATGATTGGCCAAACATGCACTATGACCCGCATGCTTGGCCAATCACAGCGCCGTCGGTAGAGAGAGCTGTAATTGGCCAAAGCCAGGGTGGCTTTGGCCAATTATGGCTCAGGGGGTTTAGAACACGCCCCACACTATATAAAGCCGCCTGCACGGCGGCCCTGTGTAGTGTGTTCCGGCGTGCTTAGAGAGAGAGAGACAGTGTCATTTAATTTGAGTTAGCTAGATTAGGCAGGACAGTCAGTGAGTTAGCTGCACTTACAGTGTATTGTATATATATATGCATCCCAGGTGCTGCATATATATATATATATATATATATATATATATATATATATATATATATATACACACTGTATTCAGTTTAGCTAGATCCATTCCTGTTATCTTCCTACTGACAGGCAGGCTTGTCTTGTTACAGTATTTACAGCTACCTGAAGAAAATTGCTGGTGTTCTTTTGATCCTATTAGTACCACAGTCAGGCAGCTAGTCTATTTACAGTTAGTGTAGTGTGTCCTGCTCACAGTGTTCAGCTAAAACTACAAGTTAGTGTAGTGAGACCTCTGCACAGTGTTCAGCTAAAGCTACAAGTTAGTGTAGTGAGACCTCTGCACAGTGTTCAGCTAAAGCTACAAGTTAGTGTAGTGCGTCCTGCTCACAGTGTTCAGCTAAAACTACAAGTTAGTGTAGTGAGACCTCTGCACAGTGTTCAGCTAAAGCTACAAGTTAGTGTAGTGCATCCTGCTCACAGTGTTCAGCTAAAACTACAAGTTAGTGTAGTGAGACCTCTGCACAGTGTTCAGCTAAAGCTACAAGTTAGTGTAGTGTGTCCTGCTCACAGTGTTCAGCTAAAACTACAAGTTAGTGTAGTGAGACCTCTGCACAGTGTTCAGCTAAAGCTACAAGTTAGTGTAGTGAGACCTCTGCACAGTGTTCAGCTAAAGCTACAAGTTAGTGTAGTGCGTCCTGCTCACAGTGTTCAGCTAAAACTACAAGTTAGTGTAGTGAGACCTCTGCACAGTGTTCAGCTAAATCTACAAGTTAGTATAGTGCGTCCTGGCTCACAGTGTTCAGCTAAAACTACAAGTTAGTGTAGTGAGACCTCTGTACAGTGTTCAGCTAAAGCTATAAGTTAGTGTAGTGCATCCTGCTCACAGTGTTCAGCTAAAACTACAAGTTAGTGTAGTGAGACCTCTGCACAGTGTTCAGCTAAAGCTACAAGTTAGTGTAGTGCATCCTGCTCACAGTGTTCAGCTAAAACTACAAGTTAGTGTAGTGAGACCTCTGCACAGTGTTCAGCTAAAGCTCCAAGTTAGCGTAGTGTGTCCTGCTCACAGTGTTCAGCTAAAACTACAAGTTAGTGTAGTGAGACCTCTGCACAGTGTTCAGCTAAAGCTACAAGTTAGTGTAGTGAGACCTCTGCACAGGGTTCAGCTAAAGCTACAAGTTAGTGTAGTGCGTCCTGCTCACAGTGTTCAGTTAAAACTACAAGTTAGTGTAGTGAGACCTCTGCACAGGTTCAGCTAAAGCTACAAGTTAGTATAGTGCGTCGTGCTCACAGTGTTCAGCTAAAACTACAAGTTAGTGTAGTGATGCCTCCTCACAGTGTTCAGCTAAAGCTACAAGTTAGTGTAGTGCGTCCTGCTCACAGTGTTCAGCTAAAACTACAAGTTAGTGTAGTGCGTCCTGCTCACAGTGTTCAGCTAAAACTACAAGTTAGTGTAGTGAGACCTCTGCACAGTGTTCAGCTAAAGCTACAAGTTAGTATAGTGCGTCCTGCTCACAGTGTTCAGCTAAAACTACAAGTTAGTGTAGTGCGTCCTGCTCACAGTGTTCAGCTAAAACTACAAGTTAGTGTAGTGAGACCTCTGCACAGTGTTCAGCTAAAGCTACAAGTTAGTGTAGTGCGTCCTGCTCACAGTGTTCAGCTAAAACTACATGTTAGTGTAGTGAGACCTCTGCACAGTGTTCAGCTAAAGCTACAAGTTAGTGTAGTGCGTCCTGCTCACAGTGTTCAGCTAAAACTACAAGTTAGTGTAGTGAGACCTCTGCACAGTGTTCAGCTAAAGCTACAAGTTAGTGTAGTGCGTCCTGCTCACAGTGTTCAGCTAAAACTACAAGTTAGTGTAGTGAGACCTCTGCACAGTGTCCAGCTAAAGCTACAAGTTAGTGTAGTGCGTCCTGCTCACAGTGTTCAGCTAAAACTACAAGTTAGTGTAGTGCGTCCTGCTCACAGTGTTCAGCTAAAACTACAAGTTAGTGTAGTGAGACCTCTGCACAGTGTTCAGCTAAAGCTACAAGTTAGTGTAGTGCATCCTGCTCACAGTGTTCAGCTAAAACTACAAGTTAGTGTAGTGAGACCTCTGCACAGTGTTCAGCTAAAGCTACAAGTTAGTGTAGTGTGTCCTGCTCACAGTGTTCAGCTAAAACTACAAGTTAGTGTAGTGAGACCTCTGCACAGTGTTCAGCTAAAGCTACAAGTTAGTGTAGTGAGACCTCTGCACAGTGTTCAGCTAAAGCTACAAGTTAGTGTAGTGCGTCCTGCTCACAGTGTTCAGCTAAAACTACAAGTTAGTGTAGTGAAACCTCTGCACAGTGTTCAGCTAAATCTACAAGTTAGTATAGTGCGTCCTGGCTCACAGTGTTCAGCTAAAACTACAAGTTAGTGTAGTGAGACCTCTGCACAGTGTTCAGCTAAAGCTATAAGTTAGTGTAGTGCATCCTGCTCACAGTGTTCAGCTAAAACTACAAGTTAGTGTAGTGAGACCTCTGCACAGTGTTCAGCTAAAGCTACAAGTTAGTGTAGTGCATCCTGCTCACAGTGTTCAGCTAAAACTACAAGTTAGTGTAGTGAGACCTCTGCACAGTGTTCAGCTAAAGCTCCAAGTTAGCGTAGTGTGTCCTGCTCACAGTGTTCAGCTAAAACTACAAGTTAGTGTAGTGAGACCTCTGCACAGTGTTCAGCTAAAGCTACAAGTTAGTGTAGTGAGACCTCTGCACAGGGTTCAGCTAAAGCTACAAGTTAGTGTAGTGCGTCCTGCTCACAGTGTTCAGTTAAAACTACAAGTTAGTGTAGTGAGACCTCTGCACAGGTTCAGCTAAAGCTACAAGTTAGTATAGTGCGTCCTGCTCACAGTGTTCAGCTAAAACTACAAGTTAGTGTAGTGATGCCTCCTCACAGTGTTCAGCTAAAGCTACAAGTTAGTGTAGTGCGTCCTGCTCACAGTGTTCAGCTAAAACTACAAGTTAGTGTAGTGCGTCCTGCTCACAGTGTTCAGCTAAAACTACAAGTTAGTGTAGTGAGACCTCTGCACAGTGTTCAGCTAAAGCTACAAGTTAGTATAGTGCGTCCTGCTCACAGTGTTCAGTTAAAACTACAAGTTAGTGTAGTGCGTCCTGCTCACAGTGTTCAGCTAAAACTACAAGTTAGTGTAGTGAGACCTCTGCACAGTGTTCAGCTAAAGCTACAAGTTAGTGTAGTGCGTCCTGCTCACAGTGTTCAGCTAAAACTACATGTTAGTGTAGTGAGACCTCTGCACAGTGTTCAGCTAAAGCTACAAGTTAGTGTAGTGTGTCCTGCTCACAGTGTTCAGCTAAAACTACAAGTTAGTGTAGTGAGACCTCTGCACAGTGTTCAGCTAAAGCTACAAGTTAGTGTAGTGCGTCCTGCTCACAGTGTTCAGCTAAAACTACAAGTTAGTGTAGTGAGACCTCTGCACAGTGTTCAGCTAAAGCTACAAGTTAGTGTAGTGCGTCCTGCTCACAGTGTTCAGCTAAAACTACAAGTTAGTGTAGTGAGACCTCTGCACAGTGTTCAGCTAAAGCTACAAGTTAGTGTAGTGCGTCCTGCTCACAGTGTTCAGCTAAAACTACAAGTTAGTGTAGTGAGACCTCTGCACAGTGTTCAGCTAAAGCTACAAGTTAGTGTAGTGCGTCCTGCTCACAGTGTTCAGATAAAACTACAAGTTAGTGTAGTGAGACCTCTGCACAGTGTTCAGCTAAAACTACAAGTTAGTGTAGTGCGTCCTCCTCACAGTGTTCAGCTAAAACTACAAGTTAGTGTAGTGTGACCTCTGCACAGTGTTCAGCTAAAGCTACAAGTTAGTGTAGTGCGTCCTCCTCACAGTGTTCAGCTAAAGCTACAAGTTAGTGTAGTGCGTCCTCCTCACAGTGTTCATCTAAAACTACCAGTTAGTGTAGTGCAACCTCTGCACAGTGTTCAGCTAAAGCTACAAGTTAGTGTAGTGTGTCCTCCTCACAGTGTTCAGCTAAACCTACAAGTTAGTGTACTGCGTCCTGCTAACAGCATTCAGCTAAACCTACAAGCAGGCCCGGATTTCCCACAAGGCCACTAAGGCCAGGCCTCAGGGCGGCAGTGGTACAGGGGCGGCGCCGCTCCTGCAACAACTTCTCGGCCGCCCCCCACACTAACATAGCAGCATGCAGTGCTCCCGGGCGCCAGAGAGGTGGTGGCGCTGAAGCGCTAGAGTGCTGTTCTCCCTCCTCCTCCTCCAGACTGAGGCGGCTCCCTCCGCAGGTCACCGCCGAGGCCGCCGAGGTCACCGCTCAAGGCTTTCCCCCCTCCCTCCTCCTGTCAGTGAAGGAGAGCAGCCGCCGGAGATCGGGCGGCTGGTCTCTGTGCGGGGGGGGCATGTTCTCCTCTGTCTCTCACTCCAGCCCAAGCCTGTGCCTGTCTCCATCTGTTCTGTTGTACACTAATGGATGGTGGGTTGTCCTGGGGGGTCTGTACTAATGGAGGGGAGGTTGTTTTGGGGGGGTTGCCCTGGGGGGGTCTGTACTAATGGAGGAGGAGTTTGTCCTGGGATGTCTGTACTAGTGAAGGGAGGGTTTGTCCTGGGGGGGGTTTGTACTAATGAAGGGAGGGGTGGTTTGTCCTGGTGGGGGTCTGTACTAATGGAGGGGGGTTGTCCTGGGGGGGTCTGTACTAATGAAGGGAGGGGTGGTTTGTCCTGGGGAGGTGTGTGCTAATTGAGGGGGTGAGGGTTGACCTGGGGGGTTTGTACTAATGGAGAGGGGGTTGTCCTGGGGGTCTGTACTAATGAAGGGAGGGGTGGTTTGTCCTGGTGGGGGTCTGTACTAATGGAGGGGTGGTTGTCCTGGGGGGGGTTTGTACTAATGGAGGGGGCTTGTCCTGGAGGGGGTTTGTACTAATGGAGGGGTGTTTGTCCTGGGAGGGTCTGTACTAAGGGAGGGGGGTTTGTCCTGGGGGGTCTGTACTAATGAAGGGAGGGGGGTTTGCCCTGGGGGGGAGGGTCTGTACTAATGGAGGGGGGTTTGTCCTGGGGGGAGGGTCTGTACTAATGGAGGGCGGTGGTTTGTCCTGGGGGCGTCTACACCCAGAAAAAGTACACCCAGGGCTCCAGAGGGAGAGGGCAGTGCTGAGGGAACACCATTAGAGAGAGAACCCCGCTGCCCTGCGTCACCAGAGAGAAAGCCGCACAGCCTGGCGCCATTCCTGGCGGAGAAAGGAATGGAGTCATTGCAGGAATACAGATCTGGGTGCTACCCAACGGAGTCGCCACGGGCAATTCAGAGTGAGCTGACTCCTGATCAGAGGAACCGTTGCTGTATTGCTGGGTCAGGTGAGAGGGCCGATCGGCCATTATCTACTAATGTCCATAGGAACTGCAGTCTCTGACCGTCTCCTGTATCATGTCTGCAATCTCTGACCATCTCCTGTACTATGATTGCAGTCTCTGACCATCTCTTGTATCATGTCTGCAGTCTTTGACTGTATTATGTCTGGGGGCTCTTTCTGGTGGTGGTGGGGGGGGGAGCGGCATTGAAGGGCCCGGCCTTGGGGCGGCAAAGGGAGTAAATCCGGGCCTGCCTACAAGTTATTTTTTTGCGAGCTCTGCACAGTGTTCAGCTAAAGCTACCTGTAGAAGGTTGGTGGTGTTTTCCTGATCCTATCACTACCGCAGGCAGCTAAATAAGCTACAAGTTAGTTTTTGGCGAGCTCTGCACAGTGTTCAGCTAAAGCTACCTGTAGAAGGTTGGTGGTGTTTTCATACTACAGGCAGGCAGTTGATTTTGCTAGCTGCAGTATTAGTACATATATATATATATATATATATATATATATATATATATATATATATATATATATATCCCAGCTTAGTGTAGCTACAGGCCATTAGTGTGTCTGGAAGGCCAACAAGGAGAGGCAGATAGTCACAAGCCAATAAAAGAGGGCAAGCAGGCTCTGTGTCTAGTGCTGGTCATAGAGACGGTGCATCCTCATCAGCACGTGGCCGTGGAACACGCTTGGCCTTTTTTTCGGCAGCTGGCCGTGTTGAGCCGCAACATGCGGAAGACTTGGTCGAGTGGATGACTAAGCCGCCCTCATCCTCCTCATCCTCTCTCACCCATGCTCAGGGTACTTTGTCTGGCAAAGCAGCGGCCTCTTCCCTCAGCTCAATGTCATCAGTGACTCCTTCCCTAGCCCCACCATGTCCTCCTGAGGAGTCCCTCGAACTGTTTGACCACAGTGTTGGGTACATGCTCCAGGAGGATGCCCAGCGTTTGGAAGGCTCTGATTATGATACTGAGCTATATGAATGCAGTGACGTGAGTACGGACAGAGGACGTGCCCAAGAAGGACAGCAATCTGGCAGTCATGCTCCCCCTGCTGCAGAATACTGCCTGGTTTGCTCCAGTGATGAGTAGGGAGGGGATGATGAGGTCACTGACTCAACAAGGGTGCTGGAGAGGAGAGAGGAGGAGGAGGAGGAGGAGGCGGCACATCACCAACGAGGCAGGATGCCCTCCAGGGGCCAGCCTAAGGGCAGCACACTGACTGCATCACACCCCAAAGCTCCACATGTGCAGGGCGCTGTAGTCTCTGCACATTATTCAAAAAGTTCTTTGGTGTGGGCCTTTTTTGAGACGAGTGCATCAGATCGCACCGCTGCTATTTGCAACATATGTCTCAAGCGTATCTCGCGTGGCCAAAACATCTCCCGCTTGGGTACCACATGCTTGACCAGACATATGTTGACCTGCCATGCAGTTCGTTGGCAAGCGTATCTAAAAGACCCACACCAAAGAACACAGAGGACCTCTCCTTGCTCCTCATCAGCTGAGATCTCCAACCCCACTATACCTTTAGTCCTCTCTGAGACCTGCACTGAGAGGAATGAAGGTGTAGAATTAGGTGTGTCACAGCCAAGTACTTGTGGGCAATCTGCTTTCGGTACACCGACGTCAGATTGTACCAGGCAAATTTCCCTGCCCCAGCTGCTGCACCGCCGAAAAAAGTTTGCTCCCAGCCATCCACATGCCCAGCGGTTGAATGCTAGCTTGGCAAAATTGCTAGCACTTCAACTGCTGCCTTTTCAGTTGGTAGACTCTGCCCCCTTCCGTGAGTTTGTGGAATGTGCGGTTCCTCAGTGGCAGGTACCCAAACGCCACTTTTTCTCACGGAAGGTGATTCCGGCTCTCTACCGGCATGTGGAAGGCAATGTCCATGCCTCGCTGGACAGGGCGGTCAGCGGTAAGGTGCATATTACCCCTGACTCTTGGTCCAGCAGGCATGAACAGGGACGTTACCTAAGTTTCATGGCACATTGGGTGACTCTGCTGGCAGCTGGGAAGGATGCAGGACAAGGTGCAGTAGTGTTGGAGGTTGTTCTGCCACCATGCCTCCAAAATGCCACTACTAATGATTGTGACACACCTCTCTCCTCCACCCCCTCCTCTTCTTCTTCCTCCATGGTCTCTTCCTGTGCTTTGTCCTCAGAACTAGCAGTGCTCCGTAGGCGTTCAAGGGGCTACGCATGTACGCAGGCCAAAAGATGCCATGTGGTGCTTGAGCTGGTGTGCTTGGGGGACAGGAGCCACACTGGGGCAAAGGTTCTGTCAGCTCTGCAGGGGCAGGTTCAGAGGTGGTTGACGCCACACCAACTTAAGGCAGGAATGGTGGTTTGCGACAATGGCACCAACCTCCTCTCTGCCCTTCAACAGGGACAAATGACCCATGTGCCCTGTTTGGCTCACGTCCTTAACTTGGTGGTGCAGCGGTTCTTGGGCAGGTACCCGGGCTTACAGGATGTCCTGAGGCAGGCCAGGAAAGTCTGTGTGTATTTCCGCCAGTCATATAATGCCAGTGCTCGGCTGGCGGACCTCCAAAAGGAGTTTAACCTGCCCAAGAACCGCCTAATCTGTGACATGCCCACCAGGTGAAAGTCAACGTTGGCCATGCTGCAGTGGCTGTACATGCAGCAGAGGGCCATCAATGAGTACCTGTGCGACTATGGCACCAGGACAGGGTCAGGGGAGCTTGTTTTTTTTTCCCCACGCCAGTGGGCCATGATCAGGGATGCATGCACTGTCCTGTCACAATTTGAGGAGGCCACGAGGATGGTGAGCAGTGACAGTGCATGCATCAGTGACACTGTCCCCCTTGTCCACCTGTTGGAGCACATGCTGCGTGGAATAATGGACAGGGCACTTGAGGCAGAACCGAGGCAGGAAGAGGAGGACTTCCTTAGCTCTCAAGGCCCCCTTATCCAGACAGTGTTCCTGTGTGCCCGCTGATCATACAGGAAGAGGATGAGGAGGATTGTGTCAGTATGGAGGTGGAGCCTGGCACTCAGCAGTAGCAGTCTTTAAGGGATCAGTCCCAAGAAACACATGGACTTGTACGTGGCTGGGAGGAGGTGGCTGCAGACCATGTCATCCTTAGTGACCCAGAGGACTCCGGACCGAATGTCTCAGCAAACCTACGCTGCATGGCTTCCCTGATCCTGCAAAGCCTGCGTAAGTATACTCGTATTTGTGGTATCAAGGAGAAGGACCAATACTGGCTGGCAACCCTTCTTGATCCACGTTACAAGGGTAAGGTTGCGGACCTTATCTTGCCGTTGCAGAGGGAGCAGAGGATGAAACATCTTAGGGAGGCCTTGCAGAAAGGTTTGTGCAACGCATTCCCAGAGACTGGGAGGTTACAAACTCCTGTTTCTGGACAACGTGTTGCTGAGGCTTCGGTCAGTCAAAGAAGGAGCGGTGGAGAAGGTGGCCGTCTGGCCGATGCCTTCAGACAATTTTTTAGTCCGCAGCCCCAAGGTATGATCGGTTCCAGCAACCATCGCCAGCGTCTGTTTTACATGGTGCAGGAATACCTAGGGGCAAGATCTGACTTGGACACCTTTCCCACTATAAATCCTCTGGGTTACTGGATCTTGAGGATGGATCACTGGCCAGAGCTTGCACAGTATGCAATTGAGCTACTGGCCTGTCCTGCATCCAGCGTTCTTTCGGAGTGCACATTCAGTGCTGCTGGAGGCTTTGTAACCGATCACAGGGTGCGTCTGTCCACCGACTCGGTCGATCGACTGACCTTCATAAAAATGAATCAGTCTTGGATCACCACCAGCTACCAAGCACCTGATGCTGATGTAACCGAATAATTTTTTTTGAAATCTCAGATCCCTTCAAAGACTGCCTATGCTGATGCTGAGTGACTATCCTGAGTAATTATCCTTTTCCTCCTCAATGATCACGCTGATAGCTTGTAAGAACATTTTTGGTTCTGGGCGCTGTCACCAGTGCCCAAGGCCCAATTTTTCATCCCCTGTTTAACAGGGGCGTGTAATTACAATTTTTGATGCAATACTTTGCAGCAGGGCTCGTTCCTGCATTCCAACTAGACTATCTGTGAGGGGTTGCAGTGTTGTGGCACCAGCACCAGTGCCTAAGGCCTCATTTTTCAGCCCCTGTTTAACAGGGGCATGTAATTACAATTCTTGATCTAATATTTCACAGCAGGGCCCGTTTCTGTGCCCACCAAGAGCGAGTGAGGACTTACAGTGTTGTGGCACCAGCACCACCACCACCACCAAAGGCCCAATTTTTCAGCCCCTGTTCAATAGGGGCATGTAATTACAATTCTTGATCTAATATTTCACAGCAGGGCCCATTTCTGCGCCCAGAAAGAGCGAGTGAGGACTTACAGTGTTGTGGCACCAGCACCACCACCACCACCAAAGGCCCAATTTTTCTGCCCTTGTTCAACAGGGGCATGTATATACAATTCTTGATCTAATATTTCACAGCAGGGCCTGTTTCTGCGCCCACCAAGAGCGAGTGAGGACTTACAGTGTTGTGGCACCAGCACCACCACCACCACCAAAGGCCCAATTTTTCTGCCCCTGTTCAACAGGGGCATGTACTTACAATTCTTGATCTAATATTTCACAGCAGGGCCCTGTGAGGGCTTACAGTGTTGTGGCCACAACAACACCTAAGGCCCAAATTTCTGCTGAGTATATAGGGCAGTCCCCTACTTTCAAACATCCAACTTACAAACGACTCCTACTTGCAAATGGAAGGAGACAACAGGAAGTGTGATGAAATCTACCCCTAGGAAGAGAAATTCTCTCCTGTAAGAGTTACTATGGGAAAAACATTTCTCCTTTCCACTGATGCTTTATCACCAATCCTTGTTTCACAAAAAAAAACAAATTTTCAAAAAACATTTGTCATTGGGACAAAAAGTGAGGTGAAATCTTCTGAAGAGGAGCACAAACAGCAAAACAAATGTCACAGAGGTGATAACCCTTCCCTATGTTTTCCAAAAAGCTTAAAAAAGATTTTTTGGCTGGAGCTAAACATGTTAAAAATGTACCCGTTCAAAATTACAAACAGATTCTACTTAACAACAAACCTACAGTCCCTGTCTTGTTTGCACCGCCTGTATACTGCTGTTCAGAGTATATAGGGCCTGGTGGCCCCACACCTTTCCTTTTTTTAATGTAGTTGCGGGGTTTCCCTTAATATCCATACAAGACCCAAAGGGCCTGGTAATGGACTGGGGGGTACCCATGCCGTTTGTCTCACTGATTTTCATCCATATTGCCAGGACCCGACATTGCATTAAACCCACAAGCAGTTTTAAATGACTTTTTTTCCTTTAAAAATGACATTTTGTGCAGGGACTGTTCTAAGCACGGGAAACACGCGCCACTTTACAGGCCTACTATAGACACCCCCCAGGTACGATATTTAAAGGAATATTTCACTTTTTTTTTTTTTTTACTTTAAGCATCATTAAAATCACTCCTCCAGAAAAAACGGCCGTTTTTAAAAGTTTTTTTTGCATTGATACATGTCCCCTGGGGCAGGACCCAGGTCCCCAAACCCTTTTTAGGACAATACATTGCAAATTAGCCTTTAAAATGAGCACTTTTGATTTCGAACATTCATGTCCCATAGACGTCAATGGGATTCTAACGTTCGTGCAAATTTTCGGTCCGTTCACAGGTTCTGGTGCGAACCGAACCGGGGGGTGTTCGACTCATCCCTAATGTCAACCTGATTTTATAGCACTGTAAGGAAGCTTATCTTGTTTCATTTTGTGGATTTATTTTTCACTCTCAGTTTTCAGATTATTGATAATCCTTGTCTCAGGCCGAAGGGTTTTTTGCAATTGTGAAGGAAAACCTCTGAACAAGGACACAGACAGCAATAAAATCCTGACAGAGGTCCCAACCTTTCCCTGCTCTATCCATAACTAAGTAAAAAAAAAAAGATTAGGTTAGATTTTTAGTTGAAAGGCAATGCGTAGTGGTTGTATACATCATTTCTTCTTGTCTGATTTTTTTTCGGTAAGGTAGATAGGATATACTGCATAGTAACATTTTGTTTTTTCCTATTGAGCCAACAGATGAAGGCTTCGTTTTGTTTTTTAACATAAATATTTCTATTTATTAGTTCCTGTGATTAAAAAAAAAAGTTTGACTGCTCAGTTCTGGTCTGTATTCATCAATGAGAGAATGCTACTACTGTAGCTTCAGGGGGCCTACAACATGATGATTATGCCCTTGCCCTCTGCATGCTATTTTGAGCACAGCTTCCACAGTTCAGGTCCTCTTTAAAGCGGAGCTCCACCCAAAAGACGAAGTTCCGCTTTAAGCACTCCTCCTCCCCAAACATGCCACGTTTGGCATGTCATTTTTTGAGGGGGGAGGGGGGGACAGGTACCTAGTTTTGACAGGTACCTACTCCCACTTCCACTCGGGCTGCCTAGGCGGCTCGACCAGAAGTTCTCTTCTCCCCCTCCCTCCTAGCAATCTTCTGGGACACGTCACAGGTTCCAGAAGATTGCTCAACCAATGGGGAGGCGCTGCGTGTTTCGCACTTGCGCAGTGCTCAGCCTGCTGTGAAGCCGCAAGCTGTTACAGCCGGGTGCCCACACTTGCAATGCCGGTGCCGCAGAAAGGCGAGGGAGAGAAGCAAGAGTTCGGGGGGCCACATTGCTGGACTATAGGATGAGTGAGTGTGTGTTTATTAAAAGTCAGCAGCTACACTTTTTGTAGCTGCTGACTTTTAATAAACAAAAAAATGAGTGGAACTCCGCTTTAAGGTTCCATTCACACCAACATGATTGGAATGGTTAGCAATTATATGTGGGAGGCTCAGTGGGGGTTCCCTGCGAACAGTAGCAGGAGAATGCCCCATTGAAAACAATGGGAGGAATACAGCTTCCGCAACCCTTTGTGGCTATTCGCATGTAATCATTCATGGAGCAATAACCCGCATATGATTATCCATGGATGCAAACTGTCTGCGTCCAGAGCCAATCATTTGCAGGTATTCAGCCCTGGACACAGACAGTCTGTATCCAGGGATGGTGATTTACAGTTAATCGCTCCATGACTGATTACATGTAAGCATCCACGAATAGTTGTGGAATCTGTTAGCCTCCAGTTATTTTCAATGGTACTTCCACCCATAGCTTTTCGCAGGGAACCCCTTCTTGGTCTCCCATATATAATCATTAACAGCCCCATTCACAAACGTGACAGTGATAAATTGGTGTATAGGTCACGGGTACCCACCCAGGTACTAAACAATAGACAGCTGAGCTACACAGAAAAAGTCCAATGCTGTTGGCTGGCCAGAGGGGAAACTGCAGAGTCGGAACGTGTTTCTGTGGGATTTCTTCTTTCTTCAGCCCTTCTTTAGCGGTATGCTGAAGAAAGAGGAAATCCCTCAAAAACACGTTGTCAGAGTCCTGGATGTGAGGCCAAGTTGCAGAGGAGGCACCCCTTGCGGCTAAGTGCAGCGTAACCCTGGGAATGAGACAGGGAGTACGGTGCCCAAAGGTTCACGGGTTGCCAGAGTGCAGTTGCTGAGTATCTGATAGCGGGGAGCTGCTGGGGTGTGCTGGTAAGGTTTGAAGGGCAACCGTGCAAGGAGAAATTCCAGGTATGGAGCCGTGGAGCAACCAAGAGCGGAATCAGAGCCAGGCCAATGGTCATTCAGCACAGGAATCAGTCCGAGGTAAGGTACAGCAGGATAATCAGGAACGGAGTAGGTAGCCAAGCCAGGGGTCAAACACAGAGGGACGATCAAGGTACAGATGCGGAACAGAAGAATAGTCAGGTCCAAGCCAGGGTCAATGCAGGCGGAACACAGGAGTATAACCAAAAAAGGAGAAAGTATAACCAAGTCCCACTTTATATACAATCTGGTGTTAGGGACTTTAAATAGTATTGTACCCTATAACCATTCACTGAAGTCTAGTGATGTTGCTATAGCCAAACAAACTGCAGCATACAATAGAAAAGGTCAACCCCTATATTGCTACAGGGGTCAAATAGTGGCTACTTGCAGCAACAATAAATCAACACCAGGATATGTATATATATATAAAAACAATTATATTTATTAGTTTAAAACTGCTTCAACATGCATCAATTGCATCCATATGTAGAGCTAATAGCTCATGCATAAGATGTGCATCACCAGGTGCAGTGAGGAAACACTGTCCTGGTGGGCACTGTGGTCAGTGAATTATCCTCAACCAGCAGGAAAAAAACACATAAACCAAAACACATAACAAGACAACAAACAAGTGACACATTAATGACACAAACACCACACAGACAGTCCGGACGCCGGCTTATGCCTTACACAGTGAGGCTGGATGACCATACCCCAATGTTGCTACCATGATAACCCCAAAAGGGTAGAAGACATGGGGATGCATATGATATATTGCATCGGCCTAGGGTATGTCCAGTATCACTGTGAAGACTCCCCCAGGACAACCTAATGGCTGTTGATAGTGCTAGTGAACAGGGGCTAGTTAAGCATATGTTGCTGGGTAGGGGGTCAGGATAGAGGCCCAAGTATAACTGGAATTAATGGACTATGTCCTGTCACAAACTCCAGAGGCTCTCCCCATAGGCCCTCACTAATTGTAGCATGCAGCAGCTATAACTGAATTCGCCTTTTAGTTCACCAGCTGATTACTGTAAGCACACAAGACAGTCCAATCTCCCCGCTGGAACATCAATCAGTCCATAAGTTATTCAAACCATGATGTGGATGTGTGTCATTAGGCATGATATGCCCTTAGCGCTGATATGGGCTGATGCTGCACCCGCAGGTACAGGTAGACGAGTGTCTATAGGTGAGGTAACAAGTGGACTTTTGAAGGAAGTAGAGTCTACATTACCACCCAATCGGTCAGCATGCCCGGATCACTTGTTGATGTTCTAATCCCCTTCATCACACTTGTGTGGTGGTGTTATCTTGGCTTATAGCTGTACCTTCGTTGGCAGCGCGGGGTTGGTGGAATTAACCCACCGTAGCTCCAATGGGCTGTAAAGCAAGGGGACCGGTAAGGGTGCTCATCCACTCTGCTTCCGACGCTCGTCTCCTGCTCCGTGACGGTATCCGTGACGGTATCCGTGACGGTATCCAATGGGGGAGTGGTAGGCGTGTCGTCCGGCTGGCGTCACATGACCGCTGTAACGTCAACGCGTTTCGCTTGACCAATCAGCGTAGCTTCGTCTGGACTAGGCGTGGCTAGGAGCTGTCATCCTTTTAAAGATATCCTCATCATTATAGCTCCGCCCTTAGTCGTCGTGCTTATGAGTCCGGGCAGTGCCTCCGCCTCCTGATTGGAATAATTCACCTACATATATAAAACGCATGAATAGGATCCCTTCACCCACCATGTGTTCCATTCATATCTTTTTAAGGGAGTGATATTTACTGAGTTCAGAGTCCTTCATTTCATTGTTTGACAGAGCCTGCTCAAAGTCAGTATAGGCCAGTGATGTTTGCAATCACTTACATATTATTCTATTTAGTACCATTTGTGCTCATTTATCTGCAGCTAAGCTCATTAGACTATTACTGGAGGTATTTCAAATTATATCCATTCTCTTATTTAAAGAGACACTCACAGATAACTACGGAGAAGACAGGGCTTACATAGAAGATGTCGGCAGTGCTATAACAACAGACATGTAAATATGCAAAGATGCGAACAAGCAAAAATGCAAAAGTGCAGCACAGACATAGACACACAGTATTATTTCAGTCTGAACCGTATAGATTGAATCATATAGGTCAAACTGCAATCCTCAACCTATAGTCATAGTGGATCATATAGTGCGGGGATCAAACGGGTCATTTGGGCCTATCATTACAAGCATAGGCGGCCAGCGTACTGGTTATGGTGTATGCTTATTAACGGTGAGAGGAGCTTCTGGGCTGTAATGGAAGTTATATAAAACATATAATAGTATATTATATAGTTAGTGGGTTCCAGATAATATAGCGTAACTTAGGAACTATCAATTACCATATATCTGGTAACAATACACCCCCTGCCCATTTGGTTGAAAATTATTGCATACTTAGTGAGTCGCTCACCGCCTTGGGGCCTATGGCTTTAAATCAACTTTGGAGATATGTATATTGGTCCATAGATGGAATGTGTTGCTCGCCATATCTCCACCTACCCCACTCACAAAGGGACTGCCTAACCTTCATGTTACCATGTTGTTATGGTTCCAGGAAGGCCTGTAAATTTAATTCAGTGTTGAGTCCCCGTGGAGCAAGGGACCCCAACCGATAAATCCACCTCTTCTCTTTCTGTAGGAGGATGCGATTAAAGTCCCCTCTCCTCGGGGACAGTTTGAGTGCATAAATGCCCTTTACCTTCAAACCATCTGGTTTGCCTTCGTGATATAGAGCAAAATGTTTTGCAATTGGTTTTTCTCTGCTTTTAGTAGGGTCCCTTTCTTTTTCACCTTTGATCTCTCGTAGATGCTCACCTATCCGAGTCCTGATAGACCTCTTGGTTTTGCCAATGTAGATCTTCGGACAGGGACAGGTGAGCATATAGATCACCCTGCTGGTCTGGCAATTGATTAAGTCCCGTATTTCAAAGGACTGCTGCCCCGATACATCATGGAATACCGCGGTCCTGTCCACATAGGGACATACCTGACATCCATTGCATGGGTACATGCCCTTGCTTCTGGGGTAGTTTGACAGCCAGTTTGAATTTGATTCCCTCACGTATTCAGATCGTATTAATGTATCGCCCAAATTCCTGGATCTTTTGGCCACCAAAGTGGGTGATGGTCCTACAATCTCCTTAATGCCTGTGCCATTCTCAAGTATTCCCCAGTGTTTTTTGAGGATACTTCGTACGGACTCCCACTGTGCCCCATATGGTGTAATGAGCCTTACTGGGCCGGGGTCAGTGTTCTTTCTCTCCTTTGGTGTGATTTTCAAAGTCAGCAAACTTTCCCTACTTCTACACGCTGCTTTAACCCTTGCCTTCCGGATTTGCCCATGTGAGTACCCTCGTTCTCGGAACCTCCTGTATAGGTCCATGTTTTCTTTTTTAAGGTCATTCCTACGGGTACAGTTCCTCTTAATTCTTAAAAAATTGGCCAACGGGAATACCATTTTTAAGCCAGGGGGGATGGTGACTGTCCGCCCTTAACAAAGTGTTTGCCGATGTTTCCTTCCGGAAGGTACTAGTACAGACTTTTCCATTTTCAATGGAAATCAGGAGATCTAGAAACGGTATCTGTTTGTCATCAGTGATGTAGGTTAGGCGGATGTTCCGATCGTTCCTGTTTAATGCATCAATGAAGGCACACACTTCCTCCTTTGTGCCTCTCCATATGACCAATGCATCATCAATGTACCTCAGCCACATATGCACATGTTCTGAGTATATTGGTGATTGGAAGACCTCTTCCTCCTCCCATAATCCCAAATGGAGGCATGCGTATGCCGGTGCCCATGCTGCCCCCATGGAGGTGCCTCTAATCTGCTGATAAAAATGGGACGAGAACTGAAAAAAATTGTTTTTAAGGGCAAATTCTAAGAGTTTTAATAAGAATTCGTTCTGGGATCGAAATTCCGGATATTTTAGTTCGAGAGACGTTTTTACTGCTTGGAGTCCACACTGATGTGGGATTGAGGTGTATAAGGACTCTACGTCTATCCCTACGAGTAAGCATCCCTCGATGTTTTCCAGTTCCACTAGTTTGGATAGCACGTGGCGAGTGTCTTGCACATACGATCTGAGGTCTGTGACCATTTCCTTGAGGAGCAAGTCCAAATAAATCCCCACTCTCTCTAATGGTCCCTTAATGGCCAAAACAATCGGCCTACCCGGCGGTTTCTCCAAACACTTATGGACTTTGGGGATGATGTAGAAAGTAGGGATATTGAATTCCCTCACAAGCAAATGGTCAAACTCTCGTTGGTTTAATACAGCCGCCTCCTTGGCCTCCAGGAGGATGCCGTTTAATTTTTGTACCACATTGGGGAACGGGTCATGGTCTAATCTCCTGTATGTCATGGAGTCTGCCAATAGTCTCTTTGCCTCCATTTCATAGAGTTTGTCGTCCATTAAGACGACATTCCCTCCTTTGTTGCTTTTTTTAAAAATTACATTTTTTGCATTTTTTAATTCAGTGAGTGCCTGTCTCTCTTCCTTTGTTAGGTTGTCCTTTCCCCTTTGGGACCAGTCGATTTTCTTCAAATCGTCTTGGACCATTTCCAGAAAGAGATAGAGCCATCGGTTTTTACTCAGGGAGGGCATCTTTGTTGAACGTATCGTCAAGTCAGCTATTCGTCTGGTGGGGCAGCTAGGGGCAACTGGATTCTCATTTTCCTCTAATAGTGCATTTAGTATGTCAATGGCCTGTTGGTCGTCCATGTCCAGTTGGGTATCTACGGGAGGTGTAGCTTCCTTATTTTGGTATAGGGACCTATAGAAAACCTTCCTCAGAAATAAAGCTACGTCTTTATAGACCGTAAATTCGTCCATACCTGTTGAAGGTGAAAAAGACATGCCTTTTTGGAGGAGATTAATATGGTTTGGGGAAAGGGGGAAAGTGGAAAGATTAATCACCTTCATATCCACTTCTGAGGGTTCCTGGGGCCCAATTATCTTCTCTGACTCCGTGTACATGATCCTCGCTGCATTTTGGTCTGTTCCCTGTTTCTGTTGTTTTCCTTTGGGTTTTGTTGAGTTCTCTGAAGAGGGGGAGGTTTCCTAAGGCAGCCTCCCCCTCCTGTTCCAAAAAAGTCACACTTCTGGTGGTCCCTTCCTCACTTCCTTCCTCCCCTTGCTTTTCCTGTCTTCCCCTTGAATGGGATCTATATCCTCTCCTTCTTGACCCACTTCTTCCCCTCCTAACCGTGAGGTCAAAGACTTCACCCTTTTCAAAATCAGATATGTCCCTCCTGAATTTCGATTGTTTGGTGGTTTTAAGGTTGGTTTGTATTCTCTCTATTTCCTTCTTAAGGATGTCATTCTGCCTGGTGAACTCATCCAGACTTTTTAAAGGGTCTAGATCCTGGGCACTGGTGTCAATCTTCTTTTTCAATTCCTGCATGGGAGGAGGAAGAGGTCTTCCAATCACCAATGTACTCAGAACATGTGCATATGTGGCTGAGGTACATTGATGATGCATTGGTCATATGGAGAGGCACAAAGGAGGAAGTGTGTGCCTTCATTGATGCATTAAACAGGAACGATCGGAACATCCGCCTAACCTACATCACTGATGACAAACAGATACCGTTTCTAGATCTCCTGATTTCCATTGAAAATGGAAAAGTCTGTACTAGTACCTTCCGGAAGGAAACATCGGCAAACACTTTGTTAAGGGCGGACAGTCACCATCCCCCCTGGCTTAAAAATGGTATTCCCGTTGGCCAATTTTTTAAGAATTAAGAGGAACTGTACCCGTAGGAATGACCTTAAAAAAGAAAACATGGACCTATACAGGAGGTTCCGAGAACGAGGGTACTCACATGGGCAAATCCGGAAGGCAAGGGTTAAAGCAGCGTGTAGAAGTAGGGAAAGTTTGCTGACTTTGAAAATCACACCAAAGGAGAGAAAGAACACTGACCCCGGCCCAGTAAGGCTCATTACACTATATGGGGCACAGTGGGAGTCCGTACGAAGTATCCTCAAAAAACACTGGGGAATACTTGAGAATGGCCCAGGCATTAAGGAGATTGTAGGACCATCACCCACTTTGGTGGCCAAAAGAGCCAGGAATTTGGGCGATACATTAATACGATCTGAATACGTGAGGGAATCAAATTCAAACTGGCTGTCAAACTACCCCAGAAGCAAGGGCATGTACCCATGCAATGGATGTCAGGTATGTCCCTATGAGGACAGGACCGCGGTATTCCATGATGTATCGGGGCAGCAGTCCTTTGAAATACGGGACTTAATCAATTGCCAGACCAGCAGGGTGATCTATATGCTCACCTGTCCCTGTCCGAAGATCTACATTGGCAAAACCAAGAGGTCTATCAGGACTCGGATAGGTGAGCATCTACGAGAGATCAAAGGTGAAAAAGAAAGGGACCCTACTAAAAGCAGAGAAAAACCAATTGCAAAACATTTTGCTCTATATCACGAAGGCAAACCAGATGGTTTGAAGGTAAAGGGCATTTATGCACTCAAACTGTCCCCGAGGAGAGGGGACTTTAATAGCATCCTCCTACAGAAAGAGAAGAGGTGGATTTATCGGTTGGGGTCCCTTGCTCCACGGGGACTCAACACTGAATTAAATTTACAGGCCTTCCTGGAACCATAACAACATGGTAACATGAAGGTTAGGCAGTCCCTTTGTGAGTGGGGTAGGTGGAGATATGGCGAGCAACACATTCCATCTATGGACCAATATACATATCTCCAAAGTTGATTTAAAGCCATAGGCCCCAAGGCGGTGAGCGACTCACTAAGTATGCAATAATTTTCAACCAAATGGGCAGGGGGTGTATTGTTACCAGATATATGGTAATTGATAGTTCCTAAGTTACGCTATATTATCTGGAACCCACTAACTATATAATATACTATTATATGTTTTATATAACTTCCATTACAGCCCAGAAGCTCCTCTCACCGTTAATAAGCATACACCATAACCAGTACGCTGGCCGCCTATGCTTGTAATGATAGGCCCAAATGACCCGTTTGATCCCCGCACTATATGATCCACTATGACTATAGGTTGAGGATTGCAGTTTGACCTATATGATTCAATCTATACGGTTCAGACTGAAATAATACTGTGTGTCTATGTCTGTGCTGCACTTTTGCATTTTTGCTTGTTCGCATCTTTGCATATTTACATGTCTGTTGTTATAGCACTGCCGACATCTTCTATGTAAGCCCTGTCTTCTCCGTAGTTATCTGTGAGTGTCTCTTTAAATAAGAGAATGGATATAATTTGAAATACCTCCAGTAATAGTCTAATGAGCTTAGCTGCAGATAAATGAGCACAAATGGTACTAAATAGAATAATATGTAAGTGATTGCAAACATCACTGGCCTATACTGACTTTGAGCAGGCTCTGTCAAACAATGAAATGAAGGACTCTGAACTCAGTAAATATCACTCCCTTAAAAAGATATGAATGGAACACATGGTGGGTGAAGGGATCCTATTCATGCGTTTTATATATGTAGGTGAATTATTCCAATCAGGAGGCGGAGGCACTGCCCGGACTCATAAGCACGACGACTAAGGGCGGAGCTATAATGATGAGGATATCTTCAAAAGGATGACAGCTCCTAGCCACGCCTAGTCCAGACGAAGCTACGCTGATTGGTCAAGCGAAACGCGTTGACGTCACAGCGGTCATGTGACGCCGGCCGGACGACACGCCTACCACTCCCCCATTGGATACCGTCACGGATACCGTCACGGAGCAGGAGTCGAGCGTCGGAAGCAGAGTGGATGAGCACCCTTACCGGTCCCCTTGCTTTACAGCCCATTGGAGCTACGGTGGGTTAATTCCACCAACCCCGCGCAGCCAACGAAGGTACAGCTATAAGCCAAGATAACACCACCACACAAGTGTGATGAAGGGGATTAGAACATCAACAAGTGATCCGGGCATGCTGACCGATTGGGTGGTAATGTAGACTCTACTTCCTTCAAAAGTCCACTTGTTACCTCACCTATAGACACTCGTCTACCTGTACCTGCGGGTGCAGCATCAGCCCATATCAGCGCTAAGGGCATATCATGCCTAATGACACACATCTACATCATGGTTTGAATAACTTATGGACTGATTGATGTTCCAGCGGGGAGATTGGACTGTCTTGTGTGCTTACAGTAATCAGCTGGTGAACTAAAAGGCGAATTCAGTTATAGCTGCTGCATGCTACAATTAGTGAGGGCCTATGGGGAGAGCCTCTGGAGTTTGTGACAGGACATAGTCCATTAATTCCAGTTATACTTGGGCCTCTATCCTGACCCCCTACCCAGCAACATATGCTTAACTAGCCCCTGTTCACTAGCACTATCAACAGCCATTAGGTTGTCCTGGGGGAGTCTTCACAGTGATACTGGACATACCCTAGGCCGATGCAATATATCATATGCATCCCCATGTCTTCTACCCTTTTGGGGTTATCACGGTAGCAACATTGGGGTATGGTCATCCAGCCTCACTGTGTAAGGCATAAGCCGGCGTCCGGACTGTCTGTGTGGTGTTTGTGTCATTAATGTGTCACTTGTTTGTTGTCTTGTTATGTGTTTTGGTTTATGTGGTTTTTTCCTGCTGGTTGAGGATAATTCACTGACCACAGTGCCCACCAGGACAGTGTTTCCTCACTGCACCTGGTGATGCACATCTTATGCATGAGCTATTAGCTCTACATATGGATGCAATTGATGCATGTTGAAGCAGTTTTAAACTAATAAATATAATAGTTTTTTTTATATATATATACATATCCTGGTGTTGATTTATTGTTGCTGCAAGTAGCCACTATTTGACCCCTGTAGCAATATAGGGGTTGACCTTTTCTATTGTATGGAACACAGGAGTAGTCAGGCAAGCCGGTAGGTAACAGGAAGCAGGTATCACGGCAGGCACAAGGAACACAGGAAGCTAATGATAATCCAGCGACCAGCAGCAGGCTTAAATAGGCAGAAGGGCAACAATGATTAACGTGATGCGCGCGCGCTCCCGCTGTTGCACACCTGTGTGCGTCCGTCGTGGTGCGCCTATGTGTGCGCATGCGCACAGAGATTCGCTTAGCGCCACCATGATGGATACTGGCAGAATTACCCAACCTACGGCCATTACCCTGACAGTGCCCCCCCCCCAAGGGGCAGCCTCCGGATGCCCAATCGGGCCCATCTTTCAGGGTATCGGGCTTGAAACCTCTGCAAAAGTCTAGGAGCATAAATGTTATCTGCTGGTTCCCAAGAGTTATCTTCTACAGAGTAACCTTTCCATTTGACAAGAAATTGAATAGTCATACCTCTCCGACGGCAGTCCAGAATGGCTTCTACTTCATATTCTGTTTCGTTGTCCACCAAGACTGGAGGCGGAGGAACTTCTTCTCTTCCTGGAAAAGGACTAGAAACAACAGATTTTAATAAAGAGACATGGAATATTGGGTGGATCTTATAGGAACTTGGTAAAGACAATTCAAATGCCACTGGGTTAATTTCCTTCTTAATTATGAATGGACCGATAAACCTCGGTCCCAACTTCCGGGAGGGGCAAGGAAGCTTGAGATTTGCTGAGGAAAGCCATACTCTATCTCCGACTTTAAAGGCAGGTTCTCTCCTCCCCTTGTCATAATGTTTTTTATAACTCTCTTGGGCTTTCCGCATAGTTGCCTGGAGAGTTAGGTGATTAGCCTGAATGGTATTTATCCTGTCCTGGACTGCGGGGACTGAAGTCTCTGGTATAACATTAGGCAAGAATGAGGGATGGAAACCATAGTTTTACCCAGAAAGGTGACTGATTGGTGGAAGCATGGATTGAGTTGTTGTATGCAAACTCCGCACAAGGGAGTAGCAGGGACCAATCATCCTGGGAGAAGGAGCAGAAGCAACGCAAGTACTGTTCCAAAGTCTGGTTAGTTCTTTCAGTTTGGCCGTTGCTTTGAGGATGGTAAGCTGAAGATAGGCACACTTTAATGGAAAGTATTCTGCAGAGCTCCTTCCAGAACTTAGAGGTGAATTGCACCAGTGGCGGAATTATCAGGGTCGCACCAGTCGCATTTGCGACTGGGCCCCTGAGTTCTGCCACTGTGGGGGGGCCCGCCGCCGCCGCCGCCCAGGAGATAGTCATTCACCTGGAGTCCCGATCGTCCCGCCCATCCTCTCCTGCTGCTCCGCCCATCCTCCCCGTCCATCCTCTGCTCACGGGGACAGTCCCCGCCCGCTTCGCCCATCCTCTCCGCCCGCACAGTCCCCGCCCATCGTTTCTATCCCCGCCCGCTCCGCTCATCTACTCTGCCCGCACAGTCCCCGCCCATCGTTTCTATCCCCACCCGCTCCGCTCATCTACTCTGCCCGCACAGTCCCCGCCCATCGTTTCTATCCCCGCCCGCTCCGCTCATCTTCTCCGGCTTTGCCCATCTTCTGTCACACCTGCACTCACGGGCACAGTCCCCGCCCGCTCCGCCTTCACTCACAGGCCCCGCCCATCCTCTCTGCTCGCCCAAGCAAGACAGAGCAAGGAGGGGGACCAAGTGATCTGCAAGTGAGTGGCACCCATCCTTTAATATCAACACTGCCACTGATACCCGCCACACAAGCACTACTGCCACTGATACCCGCCACTCAAGCACTACTGCCACTGCTCCCCCCCCACACCAACACTACTGCCACTGATACCCCCCACACACCAATACTACTGCCACTGACCCCCACACCAACACTACTGCCACTGATACCCCCCACACACCAATATTACTGCCACTGACCCCCACACCAACACTACTGCCACTGATACCCCCCACACACCAATATTACTGCCACTGACCCCCACACCAACACTACTGCCACTGATACCCCCCACACACCAATACTACTGCCACTGACCCCCACACCAACACTACTGCCACTGATACCCCCCACACACCAATATTACTGCCACTGACCCCCACACCAACACTACTGCCACTGATACCCCCCACACACCAATACTACTGCCACTGACCCCCACACAAGCACTACTGCCACTGATACCCGCCACACAAGCACTACTGCCACTGCTCCCCCCCACACCAACACTACTGCCACTGATACCCCCCACACACCAATACTACTGCCACTGACCCCCACACCAACACTACTGCCACTGATACCCCCCACACACCAATATTACTGCCACTGACCCCCACACCAACACTACTGCCACTGATACCCCCCACACACCAATATTACTGCCACTGACCCCCACACCAACACTACTGCCACTGATACCCCCCACACACCAATATTACTGCCACTGACCCCCACACCAACACTACTGCCACTGATACCCCCCACACACCAATATTACTGCCACTGACCCCCACACCAACACTAATGCCACTGATACCCCCCACACACCAATACTACTGCCACTGACCCCCACACCAACACTACTGCCACTGATACCCCCCACACACCAATATTACTGCCACTGACCCCCACACCAACACTACTGCCACTGATACCCCCCACACACCAATACTACTGCCACTGACCCCCACACAAGCACTACTGCCACTGATACCCGCCACACAAGCACTACTGCCACTGCTCCCCCCCACACCAACACTACTGCCACTGATACCCCCCACACACCAATACTACTGCCACTGACCCCCACACCAACACTACTGCCACTGATACCCCCCACACACCAATATTACTGCCACTGACCCCCACACCAACACTACTGCCACTGATACCCCCCACACACCAATACTACTGCCACTGACCCCCACACCAACACTACTGCCACTGATACCCCCCACACACCAATATTACTGCCACTGACCCCCACACCAACACTACTGCCACTGATACCCCCCACACACCAATACTACTGCCACTGACCCCCACACCAACACTACTGCCACTGATACCCCCCACACACCAATATTACTGCCACTGATACCCCCCACACACCAATACTACTGCCACTGACCCCCACACAAGCACTACTGCCACTGATACCCGCCACACAAGCACTACTGCCACTGCTCCCCCCCACACCAACACTACTGCCACTGATACCCCCCACACACCAATACTACTGCCACTGACCCCCACACCAACACTACTGCCACTGATACCCCCCACACACCAATATTACTGCCACTGACCCCCACACCAACACTACTGCCACTGATACCCCCCACACACCAATACTACTGCCACTGACCCCCACACCAACACTACTGCCACTGATACCCCCCACACACCAATATTACTGCCACTGACCCCCACACCAACACTACTGCCACTGATACCCCCCACACACCAATACTACTGCCACTGACCCCCACACCAACACTACTGCCACTGATACCCCCCACACACCAATATTACTGCCACTGACCCCCACACCAACACTACTGCCACTGATACCCCCCACACACCAATATTACTGCCACTGACCCCCACACCAACACTACTGCCACTGATACCCCCCACACACCAATATTACAGCCACTGACCCCCACACCAACACTACTGCCACTGATACCCCCCACACACAAATACTACTGCCACTGACCCCCACACCAACACTACTGCCACTGATACCCCCCACACACCAATATTACTGCCACTGACCCCCACACCAACACTACTGCCACTGATACCCCCCACACACCAATACTACTGCCACTGACCCCCACACCAACACTACTGCCACTGATACCCCCCACACACCAATATTACTGCCACTGACCCCCACACCAACACTACTGCCACTGACCCCCACACCAACACTACTGCCACTGATACCCCCCACACACCAATATTACTGTCACTGACCCCCACACCAACACTACTGCCACTGATACCCCCCACACACCAATATTACTGCCACTGACCCCCACACCAACACTACTGCCACTGATACCCCCCACACACACTAACACTACTGCCACTAATACCCCCCCACACTAACACTACTGCCACTGACCCCCCCCCACACCACCACTACTGCCACTGATACCCCCCACACCAACACTACTGCCACTGATACCCCCAACACCAACACTACTGCCACTGATACCTCCCCCACCATCACTACTGCCACTCATCCCACCCCCCTCCAACCATCACCCTTGCCACTGATCCCACCCCCACCACCTCTGCCACTCATCCCATTCAACCCTCCCACCACTGATCTCACCCCCCCAACCACAACCCTTGCCACTGATCCCATCCCCCCTCATCGCTATCATTCATCCCATCCCCCCACCACCACCGCTGCCACTGATCCCATCCCCCCATCATTGCCACTCATCCCATCTCTCCCTCACCACTGACACTCATCCCATCCCCCGCCACTGATCCTATCCCTCCCCAACCACCACTGTTGCCACTCATCTCAGGGGCGTAACTACAGGGGTAACAATTGCGATAGCGCACATGTTGCCCCTGAACACCTGGATGTGGGGGGGGGGGGCATTTAGAGGAAAAAATCCCCTCAATTTTTCTCCTGCACCCACTAAAAGTCTGCTTCTCCTCCTCTCCCTCTGATAGGCATTAAGTGGTTGCAGGAGGAAAATGGGGGGGATTTGTTCCCCCTCCTATCCAGGTCCTTCTGCCCCCGCAATTAGTGGGAAGGGCCCTGGCTGGAGGTCAGGGGGGCCCTCCATGGTTTCTTGCACCAGGGCCCTGAAGGTTCTAGTTACGTCACTGAATTGCACCCCTCTGTCGGACACAATGAGGGGCCGTGAAGTCTGACTACTTCCTTTATGAAGATCTTCGCCGTGTCAGCAGCAGATGGTGTACCCATTATGGGCAAGAAATGCGCCATTTTGGACAGGCGATCAACGACTACCAAGATGGTTGTAAATTCCTCCGAGGGTGGTAACTCTACTATGAAATCCATAGATATTTCTTTCCACGGTTGCTCCGGCACAGGCAATGGACGTAGTAAACCCCAAGACTTGATGTTAGACCCCTTGTTCCGTTGACAAATGGTGCAGGAACTGACATATTCCCTGCAGTCAGGCTTCAGATTGGGCCACCAAAAAGACCGCTGAACAAGCTCTGAAGTCTTTCGTACCCCGAAGTGACCAGCAAGTTGGTGGTCGTGTAAAGTTTTTAGGACCTGGGCTCTGGCTTGCTGCAGAACAAAAATTTTGTTTTGGTACCAAAGAAACCCTTCCTGGTTTCTTAAAGACAGTGCCTCTGGTTCGGAGCATTGTGAAGAAGCTTGTTTCAGTGAGGAACTCAGGTCGGTTTGAATGAGGAAATTCTGTGGAGATAGTTACATAGTTACATAGTAGGTGAGGTTGAAAAAAGACACAAGTCCATCAAGTCCAACCTATATGTGTTATGTGTCAGTATTACATTATATATCCCTGTATGTTGCGGTCATTCAGGTGCTTATCTAATCGTTTCTTGAAGCTATCAATGCTCCCCGCTGAGACCACCGCCTGTGGAAGGGAATTCCACATCCTTGCCGCTCTTACAGTAAAGAACCCTCTATGTAGTTTAAGGTTAAACCTCTTTTCTTCTAATTTTAATGAGTGGTCACGAGTCTTGTTAAACTCTCTTCTGCGAAAAAGTTTTATCCCTATTGTGGGGTCACCAGTACGGTATTTGTAAATTGAAATCATATCCCCTCTCAAGCGTCTCTTCTCCAGAGAGAATAAGTTCAGTGCTCGCAACCTTTCCTCATAACTAAGATCCTCCAGACCCTTTATTAGCTTTGTTGCCCTTCTTTGTACTCACTCCATTTCCAGTACATCCTTCCTGAGGACTGGTGCCCAGAACTGGACAGCATACTCCAGGTGCGGCCGGACCAGAGCATTGTAGAGTGGGAGAATAATCGTTTTATCTCCTGAGTTGATCCCCCTTTTAATGCATGCCAATATTCTGTTTGCTTTGTTAGCAGCAGCTTGGCATTGTATGCCATTGCTGAGCCTATCATCTACTAGGACCCCCAGGTCCTTTTCCATCCTAGATTCCCCCAGAGGTTCTCCCACCAGTGTATAGATTGCATTCATATTTTTGCCACCCAAATGCATTATTTTACATTTTTCTACATTGAACCTCATTTGCCATGTAGTCGCCCACCCCATTAATTTGTTCAGGTCTTTTTGCAAGGTTACCACATCCTGCGGAGAAGTTATTGCCCTGCTTAGCTTAGTATCGTCTGCAAATACAGAGATTGAACTGTTTATCCCATCCTCCAGATCGTTTATGAACAAATTAAATAGGATTGGTCCCAGCACAGAACCCTGGGGAACCCCACTACCCACCCCTGACCATTCTGAGTACTCCCCATTTATCACCACCCTCTGAACTCGCCCTTGTAGCCAGTTTTCAATCCATGTACTCACCCTATGGTCCATGCCAATGGACCTTATTTTGTACAGTAAACGTTTATGGGGAACTGTGTCAAATGCTTTTGCAAAATCCAGATACACCACATCTACGGGCCTTCCTTTATCTAGATGGCAACTCACCTCCTCATAGAAGGGTAATAGATTGGTTTGGCAAGAACGATTCTTCATGAATCCATGCTGATTACTGCTAATGATACCTTTCTTATTACTAAAATCTTGTATATAGTCCCTTATCATCCCCTCCAAGAGTTTACATATTATTGATGTTAGGCTAACTGGTCTGTAATTCCCAGGGATGTATTTTGGGCCCTTTTTAAATATTGGTGTTACATTGGCTTTTCTCCAGTCAGCTGGTACCATTCCAGTCAGTAGACTATCTGTAAAAATTAGGAACAACGGTCTGGCAATCACTTGACTGAGTTCCCTAAGTACCCTCGGATGCAAGCCATCTGGTCCCGGTGATTTATTAATGTTAAGTTTCTCAAGTCTAATTTTAATTCTGTCCTCTGTTAACCATGGAGGTGCTTCCTGTGTTGTGTCATGAGGATAAACACTGCAGTTTTGGTTACTGAAGCCCCCCTATTCACTCGTGAAGACTGAGGAGAAGAATAAATTTAATACCTTTGCCATCTCCCTATCCTTTGTAACCAGATGTCCTTCCTCATTCTTTATGGGGCCAATATGGTCTGTCCTCCCCTTTTTACTGTGTACATACTTAAAGAATTTCTTGGGATTTTTTTTTACTCTCCTCCGCTATGTGTCTTTCATGTTCTATCTTAGCTGTCCTTATTGCACCCTTACATTTCTTGTTGCATTCTTTATAAAGAATGCTGAGGATGATCCCTCAACCTTGCATTTTTTGAAGACCTTCTCCTTTGCTTTTATATGCATTTTTACATTGGAGTTAAGCCATCCAGGACTTTTGTTAGCTCTTTTAAATTTATTACCCAATGGGATACATTGGCTAATGCCCTTATTTAATATGCTCTTAAAGCAAACCCATCTCTCCTCCGTATTCTTTGTTCCTAATATTTTATCCCAATTTATGACTTTTAGCAAGGTTTGTAGTTTAGGGAAGTTGGCTCTTTTGAAATTCAGTGTCTTTGTATTCCCTTTATGTTTCCTATTTGTGTGATTTATACTGAAACTAATTGACCTGTGATCGCTGTTACCTAAATTGTATTGTTGGTAATCAGTAGATCCAGTAATGTTTTATTTCTAGTTTGTGCGTCTACCATCTGACCCATAAAATTGTCCTGCAAGACATTAAGGAACTGGCGAGCCTTAAATGAATGCGCGGTTCCCTCCTCCCAGTCTATGTCTGGATAATTAAAATCCCCCATTATGATAACACTTCCCATCCTTGCTGCTAATCCAATTTGTGATAGGAGATCCATCTCCACTTCCTCCCTCAGGTTAGGGGGCATATAGCATACTCCCAGTATTATTTTCCCCTTAGCTTCATCCCTTTGGAGCTCTACCCATAAGGATTCCACCTCCTCTCTAGCTCCCTCAGTGATGTCATCTCTCACATTCACTTGTACATTATTCTTGATATATAGGCATACCCCTCCCCCTTTTTTACCCTCTCTATCCTTGCGGTATAGGGTATACCCTTGAATGTTTGCCAGACAATCATAAGAGCTGTTGAACCAGGTCTCTGAAATTCCCACAAAATCCAAATCCTCCTCGTACAACAGTATCTCTAGTTCACCCATCTTGTCCGCCATGCTCCTGGCATTGGTGAACATGCCACATAGTTTAGACCAGTCGCATATTGTCCTCATATTGGGTGTTTCGAGATTGCAACTAGGACTTGCTACTATACTCACCTTGTGTTTTTGTGCTTTGGTTAACCTACCACTAATGCCCCCAATACTATCCTCTGAGATAATATAATATATATAATATAATATAATATAATATATATAATATAATATAGTGCTGGGAGTGTTTTCTTTGGGAGTGTCAGGAAACATCCGGGACAAGGCATCGGCCTTCCCGTTCTTGGACCCAGGGCGGAAGGAGATATGAAATTTGAATCTGGCAAAAAACAAGGCCCATCGAGCTTGTTGCGGTCTTAAGCGTTTAGCAGTGCGGAGATACTCCAGATTTCTGTGATCCGTGAATATCGTGATGGGATGCTGAGCACCTTCAAGGAGGTACCGCCATTCCTCCAAAGCAGTTTTAATAGCCAAGAGCTCTTGATCACCCACGTCATAATTCCTTTCAGACGGACTCATCTTCCATGAGGAGAAGGCCACAGGATGGAGTAGTGACTTAGGACCCTGACGTTGGGATAGGACTGCCTCAGTAGCAACTTCAGAGGCATCAACCTCTAAGATGTAAGGGAGGACCGGATCAGGATGTTGCAGGATGGGTGCGGAGGTAAAGAGAGATTTGAGCATATCAAAAGCTGTTTGGGCTTCCAGAGACCACAGGAACCGAGTATGTAAACGGGTAAATTGGGTGATTGGTGAGATGATGGAGGAAAAGTTCTTTATATACCTCCTATAAAAATGTGCAAACCCCACAAATCTTTGTACTCCCTTCTTATCTGATGGAGTTGGCCAGTCCAAGATTGCCTGCACCTTCTGCGGGTCCATAGCAACACCACCAGTGGAGATAATTAGTCCCAGGAATTGTATTGACTCCTTTTCGAAATCACACTTTTCTGCTTTTACATAAAGTTTGTGCTTCCGTAGTGTGCAGAACTGTCTTTACATGTGTACGATGGAGCTCCAGGGTAGCTGAAAATATCAGGATATCATTCAGGTAGATGATGATGAAGTAATCTAGAAATTCTCGAAAGATATCATTTACGAAATGTTGGAATGTGGCCGGGGCATTGCACAATCCAAATGGCATCACTAAGTACTCGAAGTGTCCAAAGCGAGTTCTAAATGCTGTTTTCCACTCGTCACCCTCTCGGATGCGAACGAGATTGTAGGCTCCTCGAAGATCAAGCTTAGTAAATATTCGGGCAGTACGGAGTCTCTGGAAAAGTTCTGGAACTAGAGGGAGTGGGTAACAGTTTTTTATTGTGATTTTATTGAGCTCCCTGTAATCCACACATGGTCTTAGGGATTTGTCCCTTTTTTCGACAAAAAAGATTCCAGCTCCAGCAGGAGAAGAGGAGGAGCGGATGAAGCCTTTCTCCAGGTTTTCATCAATGTATTGTCGCAATGTTCCTAGTTCCATCTCCGAGAGGGGAAATATGCGACCAAATGGGATTTCGGCTCCTGGGAGTAGTTCGATTGGACAGTCGTATGACCGGTGTGGTGGCAGGACATCAGCCTTTTTCTTATCAAAGACGTCTGAAAACTCCTGGTAGGCCGGTGGAATATTCTGGTTGTTGACAGGTACAGGTTGAACTGACAGGCAACTGGCTACATTGCTGGCTTCCGGGGCAAGACAGTGCTGTAGGCAATAAGGTGAAGTAAATGAAATTTCTTTCCTGATCCAGTTGATCTGGGGGTTGTGGGCTTGGAGCCATGGGGTGCCCAAGACGACGGGGAACATTGGTGAACTTAAGATGTCGAAACGTATAAATTCCTGATGACCATCAGGAGTAGTAACAAAAAGAGCAACAGTCTCTCGTGTCACAGGACCGGAACTAGGCAGGGTGCCATCAGCCAGGAGAACTTCCAAATTACGTTTCTTGGGGAGCAGAGGCAGGCCAAGCTTTGCTGCTAAATCCAAGTCCAAAAAACAGCTGCATGCCCCGGAGTCGACTATGGCCTGAAGCTAAACCCCCTTGTCGGCCAACTGCAGCGTGATGCAAAGGATAAGGTGGGAAGAGGAGGTTCCAGACATCTAGAAATACGCTGGAGAGTTCTTGGGAAACTTGCTGGGCCTTATGGGGCAGTTGCTCAGGAAGTGTCCTTTTTGGCCACAATAGTGACAGAGATTGGCTCGAAGCCGAAGCTGTTTCTCCTCAGGAGTCAGTGCGAATCGCACCAAACCAACGGGCATAGCGTCAATTTCTGGTACCAGCATTTTGGAAGTCTGAGAACGTTCAGCCTGACGCTCCCGAAGGCGTCTATCCAACTGGATGGATAGTTGAATGAGCCCCTCGAGGGTAGAAGGGATGCCGATCCTGGCCAACTCGTCCTTGAGGGACTCATAAAGCCCCAGGGGAAACTGATATTTTAATGCAGCCTCGTTCCAGTCTGTATCTGCAGACCACCGGCGGAAGTCCACAGTATAGTCCTCCACCGGACGCAGGCTCTGCCGAAGAGAATGCAGAGCGGCCTCAGCGGTGGCTGTACGCTGGGGGTCTTCATAAAGTTGCGACAAAGCCGTAAAGAACGTTTCTGCTGAGCTAGTAGCTGGGTCTTTCTGTTCCCATAACCTGTGGGCCCATGCCTGGGGTTCATTGGTTAACAGGGAGATAAGGAAGCCAACTTTGACAGTCTCAGTGGAAAAGGTCCGGGGTTGCAGAGCCAGATATAACAAGCAGGCATTTTTGAAGGATCTGAATTTCTGCCGGTCTCTGGAGAAACGTTCAGGGGTAGGTACCCGTGGTTCTGGGGGCAAAGTTAGTACTGAAGAGCCTGCTGCAGGGAGATTGGTGGAGGAAGGACCAGGATCCAAAAAGGCAGATGGTAGCGTGAGATAATGGAGTTTTCCTTCCAATTGGAGGTATCCTTCCTGAAGACTTTGAACAACTCGTGTAAGGATAGTTGCCTGTTGGCACAAAGTCTCTATTGGGGACGCACCTCCGCCGGCCTCAGTCATGGCTGGATTATACTGTCAGAGTCCTGGATGTGAGGCCGGATTGCAGAGGAGGCTAAGTGCAGCATAACCCTGGGAATGAGACAGGGAGTACGGTGCCCAAAGGTGCACAGGTTGCCAGAGTGCAGTTGCTGAGTAGCTGATAGCTGCTGGGGTGTGCTGGTAAGGTTTGAAGGGCAACTGTGCAAGGAGAGATTCCAGGTATGGAGCCGTGGAGCAACCAAGAGCGGAGTCAGAGCCAGGCCAATGGTCATTCAGCACAGGAATCAGTCCGAGGTAAGGTACAGCAGGATAATCAGGAACGGAGTAGGTAGCCAAGCCAGGGGTCAAACACAGAGGGACGATCAAGGTACAGATGCAGAACAGAAGAATAGTCAGGTCAAAGCCGGGGTCAATGCAGGCGGAACACAGGAATAGTCAGGCAAGCCGGTAGGTAACAGGAAGCAGGTATCACGACAGGCACAAGGAACACAGGAAGCTGATGATAATCCAGCAACCACCATGGACCAGCAGCAGGCTTAAATAGGCAGAAGGGCGCCAATGATTAACGTGATGCACGCGCGTGCGTTGGCGCGCGTGTGCGCATTCCTGCTGTTGCACACCTGTGTGCGTCCGTTGTGGTGCGCCTACGTGCGCGCATGCGCGCAGATTTGCCTAGCGCCACCATGATGGATACTGGCAGAATTACCCAACCTACGGCCATTACCCTGACACACATCCTTACCCTTGGCACCAGTCCATCAGCGTTTCTTCCTGGCGGGCACACGTCCACTGACAAGTGGCTTTCCTCCTCGTGCAACTTGGCAGCCTCAGCTCTTGCAGAGTGTCCATCCTGCTCCATCCCTGCAAGGTTTTCCCAATCTCCGGGATCTGCAACACTAGTGTGGTCCATTCTGCCCTAGTGGTTATGTGCCTTGCCCCTCGATTGTAGTTGCATGTGCATATTATTTGTTTTTTACAATAAACATTGGTTTTAAACGTACTTTACTATTAGCCTTTGTGCTGTTTTCTCTCTGTTTAACATTCGAGAGCTTCCCTTTTGTCAGCAGAGTGGGGTATTATATAGTCAACTTATTGCAGTGTCATTGTTTATAATTGTTTGAAAAACTTTTAGGACTAGTCTGCGCAAGCTGACCTTTCTATGTCAAAGGCTCGCAGTCAAACTAAGAAATTAATTTCTGTCTCTATACAATTATAAAGAGGTGACATTGCTAACAAGCTGAACTTTAGAAATTCTTCAACAGTAAATATGCATTTTATAATTAATTGCCAATCATAATAAATTGTGCTGATGTAGCTGAAGTTAAAGTAACAATAAACCTTAGTTTTTTTTTAAAGTAAAATAACAAACATATCATACCTACTCTGTGCAATGGTTTTGCACAGAGCAGCCTAGATTCTCCTCTTCTGGGGTCCCCACCAGCGCTTCAGGCTCCTCCTCTTAGGCAAGTGCCCCCATAGATGCTTTCCTTGGGGGCACTTGTGCAGGCTGAGAAAAGTGAGAGAAAAGATTTACCCGTGCTCAAATCCAAATAGCTTGTACATGTATTTGAACTATCAGGTGCTAAAGGAGTTTCAACACATTAACACTACAAATTCTGGATAGACCCTCTGCACACTGCTACACCCTTCCCAGCGAACTATGCAATGAAAAACAGAAACATTTAGTTCACATACATTTATATATATTGCAATACATGTTTAAGCTGACCAACTGCGTCAAAGTAATTCCTCTTATGGCCAGTCCCACACTGCATTGCCACTGCAAATGCTAAAGTGGACACCATGCCAACATGGGACATAAAGACCCAAGGTGGGGTAGAGCTACAAGGTTCAGATCTGGTTACTGACCTGCCTTACAACAGAGAAAAGATATACCTGTGCTCAAATCCCAATAGCTTGTACATATATTCGAACTATCAGGTGCTAAAGGGGTGTGACCACACATTAACACTACAAATTCTGGATAGACCCTCTGCAAACTGCTACACCCTTACCAGCAAACTATGCAATGAAAAACGGGGATATTTAGTTTACATATATTGCAATACATGTTTAAGCTGACCAACTGCGTCAAAGTAATCCCTCTTCTGGCCAGTCCTACACTGCCTTGCCTCTGCAATGCTAAGGTGGACTTGTGCAGGCTAACTCAGTGGCGTCTACAGCTTTCATATTTAGGGGGGGCACATGGGGGGACAGGGACAAAAGTAGGGGGGCAACTATAAAATGCAATTTATATATATATATATATATTATATATATATATATATATATATATATATATATATATACATCCTGGGGCCCTTTATTACGATCCCACAATAGGCCTTTCACATGTTCTGCAGTGAGCTCCCTTCCTACTGTATTGGGCCCCCCCCAGGGTGGCAGAAAACAAGATATATGTCACCAGCATACCAAGAAAATATAAGGGTCCAAAGCAGTGGGGTTCTCCAGCCTCCTCTTGCTGTCCTGCCCCTGCTATTGACAGCGCTGGTCTGTCATCTCTTGGAATTTACAGGCTGGTTCTCCTGTCCTAAGGACGGGAGAAATCAGTATGTTTTTTCAGTAACTGAGAGTCCTGGTGGAGTCCTTCCTGCAACTCGCTCTTCTCCTTGCCAATGAGGATGCAGGGGAAGGAGCAGATCGGGCGGCCGTGGTTGTGTGAGTGCTCACATTATGCAGTGTCAGCGAGCAGAGGGAGGGGGAGGAATCACCCGCAGGAGCTGACTGGGGACGCTCTCCCTCTTAGACATTGCCTTTTTGTAAAAAAAAAAAAAAAAATTTAATTTGGGGGGGGGGGGGGGGGGGCACATGGTGGGACACAGCATAATGTTGAGGGGGCCAGGGCCCCCCCTAGGGACGCCATTGGGCTAACTCCCTAGCCTCGCTGTCTGCGTCTATAGACACAAATAGCATTATTCGGGCTCGCCCTCGTCACAGTGCCTTTGATTGATAGCAGAGGGAGCCATTGGCTCCTGCTGCCTCAACAAAGCAGTGAGATCAGGCAATGAGGGGAGAAAAGAGCTGCATATGGTCACAGGGCTGGATCAAATAAGGGCTCAGGTTAGTAAAAGAGTGGGTGAAGGGGTGAACCATGCAAGCTCACTCCCGAGCCACCCTGTCTGTGTCTATTGACACAAACCAGGTGACTCGCCACCGCCCTCGCTCTCTTATCACAGCATTTGATTGACAGCAGTGGGAGCCAATGGCTCCCACTGTTATCAATCTGCCCAATGAGGAAGGGAGCAGCAGCGAAAGTCGCTACTCTCGTGCACATCGCTGGATTGGATTGGGCTCAGGTAAGATAAGGGCAGGCTGGGGAGATCCTGTAGCACAGAAGGTTTTTACCTTAAAGTGGATGTAAACCCACCAGGGGCGGACTGACCCATCGGGCACTCGGGAACCGCCTGAGGGCTCGAGGCCATTAGGGGCCCGGACCTGACCCCATGAGAGGCCACTTGAAGCAGCAGTATTATTATCGGCATTATTACAGCCAACAGCGCGCTGCTCCCAGCCGGCCCCTCCTACCCTCCCGTCTGTCCCAGGTGCTTGTACTGTATGCATTTTGACATCACATGGGACGGACGAGAAGAGAGGAGGGCCGGCGGGGAGCAGCGCGCCATTAGTGGTATTATTAGAGGCATTGGGTGAGTGAAGCTGAGACACCAGGGCCGTCATCGGAGGGAGGGGGGGCGAGTACAGATGTATGGGGCCCGGGCCCCAACATGACCGCAGGAAGGCCCATAAAACTCTCCTGGTCCCCCCACCCCCCAGTGCCCCCTCCGTGTGCTCTCCTTCTAGTGTCCCCCTGTGTGCTCTCCCTCCAGTGTCCCCCTGTGTGCTCTCCCTCTAGTGTCCCCCTGTGATCCCTCCAGTGTCCCCCTGTGTGCTCTCCCTCCAGTGTCCCCCTGTGTGCCCCCTCTAGTGTCTGTCTGTGTGCTCTCCCTCCAGTGTCTCCCTGTGTGCTCATTCCAGTGTCCCCCTGTGTGCTCCCTCCAGTGTCCCCCTGTGTGCTCCCCTTCTAGTGTCCCCCTGTGTGCTCTCCCTCTGGTGTCCCCCTGTGTGCTCTCCCTCTAGTGCCCCCCTATGTGCTCCCTCCAGTGTCCCCCTGTGTGCTCTCCCTCTAGTGTCCCCCTGTGTGCTCTCCCTCTAGTGTCCCCTTGTGTGCTCCCTCCAGTGTCCCCCTGTGTGCTCTCCCTCTAGTGTCCCCCTGTGTGCTACCTCCAGTGTCCCCCTGTGTGCTCCCTCCAGTGTCCCCCTGTGTGCTCTCCCTCTAGTGTCCCCCTGTGTGTTCTCCCTCTAGTGCCCCCCTGTGTGCTCCCTCCAGTGTCCCCCTGTGTGCTCTCCCTCTAGTGTCCCCCTGTGTGCTCCCTCCAGTGTCCCCCTGTGTGCTCTCCCTCTAGTGTCCCCCTGTGTGCTCCCTCCAGTGTCCCCATGTGTGTTCCCTCCAGTGTCCCCCTGTGTGCTCTCCCTCTAGTGTCCCCCTGTGTGCTCCCTCCAGTGTCCCCCTGTGTGCTCTCCCTCCAGTGTCCCCCTGTGTGCTCTCCCTCTAGTGTCCCCCTATGTGCTCTCTCTCAAGTGTCCCCCTGTGTGCTCTCCCTCCAGTGTCCCCTGTGTTCTCTCCCTCCAGTGTCCCCCTGTGTGCTCTCCCTCCAGTGTCCCCCTGTGTGCTCTCCCTCCAGTTTCCCCCCGTGTGCTCTCCCTCCAGTGTCCCCCTGTGTGCTCCCTCCAGTGTCCCCCTTTTTGCTCTCCCTCTAGTCTCCCCCTGTGTGCTCTCCCTCTAGTGTCCCCCCTTTGTGCTCTCCCTCTAATGTCCCCCTGTGTGCTCTCCCTCCTGTGACCCCCTGTGTGCTCCCTCCAGCGTCCTCCCTCCAGTGTCCCCCTGTGTGCTCCCTCCATTGTCCCCCTGTGTGCTCTCCCTCCAGTGTCCCCCTGTGTGCTCTCCCTCTAGTGTCCCCTGTGTGCTCTCCCTCCAGTGTCCCCCCTATGTGCTCTCCCTCTGGTGTCCCCTGGTGTGCTCTCCCTCCAGTGTCCCCTGGTGTGCTCTCCCTCCAGTGTCCCCCTGTGTGCTCTCCCTCCAGTGTCCCCCTGTGTGCTCTCCTTCCAGTGTCCCCCTGTGTGCTCTTCCTCTAGTGTCCCCCTGTGTGCTCTCCCTCTAGTGCCCCCCTTGTGCTCTCCCTCCAGTGTCCCCCGTGTGCTCTCCCTTCCCAGTGTCCCCCCGTGTGGTCTCCCTCCCTAGTGTCCCCCCGTGTGCTTTCCTGCACCAGTGTCCCCCGTGTGCTCTTCCTCCCCAGTGCCTCCCCGTGTGCTCTCCCTCCCCAGTGTCCCCCTGTGTGCTCTCCCTCCCCAATGTTCCACCATGTGCTCTCCCTCCCCAGTGTCCCCCTGTGTGCTCTCCCTCCCCAGTGCCCCCCATTGTGCTCCCCCCGTGTCCCCCTGTGTGCTCCCTCCAGTGTCCCCCTGTGTGCTCCCTCCAGTGTCCCCCTGTGTGCTCCCCCCGTTTCCCTCTGTGTGCTCCCCCCGTGCCCCTCTGTGTGCTCCCCCCAGTGTCCCCCTGTGTGCTCTCCCCCCAGTTTCCCTCTCTGTGCTCTCCCCCACCCCAGTGTCCCCCTGTGTGCTTCTCCCCGTGTCTCCCTGTGCAGGTGTGGCTTGAGTGTGGGCGGGGACACAGGGGGCCCGATGATCTTCTATTGCCTGGGGGCCCCATGAGTTGTCAGTCCGCCCCTGAAACCCACTCTCATCATTGCTAAACTACTGCCATAGTGCTTATCTCTAAGGCTATACATGCCTTCTTCATGTATCCTTACCTATCAAATATCTACCCTTTTTCTGTTTGTAGCCCTGCAAAACTCCAGGTTCTGTGGGTGTGTCTGTTGTCCGGAGCTCGGTGGGCAGAGTCATGACGTCAGACTCCCCAACCACCTCTACACTCCCCTAGGCAACATATATTTTCTGCTGTGTATTTCTTACACTGAACTTCTGCTGGTTTCGTGGATTATGCCCCATGATCACTAACATCCAGTCAAATACCAGGAAAGGTACCATATGACTTCAACATGCCCAATCATGCTGAGGTGTGGAGCAGCCAATCCTGAGAGAACTGGAAAATAAAAGAGGAGGGAATGTGAACACAGAATGCCTCTCTCACACTTGTGCATGAGATAAGGAAATCACCTTTCTGTCACAGCAAGGGGGAAGAAACATAGTTGGTTGGTAAGGTTGAATAAAGACACCGGTCCATCCAGTTCAACCTGAGTGAGTGTCTACAATTGTGCCTATCCCTGTACATTGTGTCTCATTAAGATGCTCATCTATTATTATTTTTATTCAAGGTATCCATATAGCGCCATCAATTTACACAGCGCTCCACACATACATCACACACTCACATCAGTCCCTACCCTCAAGAAGCTCACAATCCAAGGTCCCCAAACTCACACCCATATACCAAGGCCAATTTTGGACAGAAGCCAATTAACCTACCAGCATGTCTTTGGAGTGTGGGAGGAAACGCACGCATGCACAGGGAGAACATGCAAACTCCAGGCAGGTAGTGTTGTGGTTGGGATTCGAACCAGTGACCCTTTTTACTGCTAGGTGAGAGTGCTAACCACTACACCACTGTGCCGCCCTTAAACAGACACCTATTTCTCTGTATGTCCATTTTATCTGACTGAAAAAAGATAAGAGGATTGGACAGAGTTGGATTATCTCTTCATAGCAAGACTGGGCACAGATGACATGAAATCCTATACTCTAAAAGGTACAAGCCTTAATTTTTTAAAAAATCAGGTTTACGTCCACTTTAATGCATAGAAAGCATTAAAGTCAAAAACCTTGAGGATTTAGAACCACTTTAAAGTATATCTAAAGCCCAAACGTTTTGTTTAGTGTAGGACTTGCGTAAAACTCCTCAAACTTTTTTCTTTTTTTGACTGTATCCTATTGGGGAGAATTACCTTACTTTCTGTGCCACAGACAGAACAGGAAGTGAGAGAAAACATCCCCAAAATTTGGGAAATCTACTTCTAGCTAATCACTGAAACAGCTGTCTGTATTAAAAGAGTTCCTGTCCTTTTCCAGCAGCAATTCAAAATGTTGGATTTTTTTTCACTGTCTGCCCAAGTAACAATGGCCACCAAGATGCATAGAAAGGAGATAAAGTCTCCTAACAAGGACATTGACAGCGATTAAAACCTAAAGGAATTAAAAATGATTTGGCTTTAGGGTCTCTTTAGTTTTAAGTGTATGCATACCTCCCAACCATCCCAGATCCTGCGGAACTTTCCCCAAAAATTCAACCAAGTCCCAGAGTCCCGCATGTCTGGGCTGTGTCATGGCACCCTATGCCGGAAAGAGTTCTGACACTTAATTCCACTAAATAATTGCAGGATGCCAGCTGCTGCAGTGTCAGTTGGCAGGGGATCATGCCATTGAAGAGTCAGGTGTGCAAAGGTGAGCCAAGAGGGGATTATTTGAGGTGTGGAGGTGAGCAGAGAGAGGTGTCTGTGATGCAGAGGGGGGATTGAGGTACAGAGGTGAGTTGAGAGAGCAGGGTTTAAAAGATAACAGAGAGGGTAACAGAGGTTAGAAAAGGGAGAGAAGTTGTAATGCAGAGGTTAGTTGAGCGAGGGAGTGGATGTGCAAACATTAAAAGAGAGGGGAGTTAGGATGTACAGCAAGGAGCTGTTGGGTTGTAAAGGTGAGAGGGGACAGAATTCAGACATGAGCAGAAAGGGGGGTTGGGGTGCAAAGGTGAGTGTAGAAGTAAGCAGAGAGTGGGGTTTAGGGAACAGAGGTTAGCATAGGGTAAGGGGTTTGGGTTGCAGAGTTTAGCAGTAAAGGGTGTTTGAGTGTAAAGGCAAGCAGACAGAGGTACAGAGGTAAGCAGAGAGGGCATTTGGGACACAGAGTTCATTGGGGGGCTTGGGGAAAAGAGGTTAGCAGAGGAGGAGGGGTTGTGGTGCATAGGCTAGCAGGGAGGAGAGGGGTGAGAGTACAGCTGTGAGCAGAAAGTGGATTGGGATGCAACTTCTTACCCAGAAATCCCCACCCCCAAGGGATTACAGAGAGGAGGGCAATGTGTACAGAGAGTATGTGTACAGAAAGGGGGAGTAGTGTAAAAAGGAAGTAGGAACAGTTATTATGCCATGCCCAATATTTAGCATAATTTAACCACACCCACTTCTGCCTCATCGCATGTGCATGCCATAGGTTGCCGTCTCCCTAATGTGTCCCTCATTCCCAAGTCCAAAAGTTGGGAGGTATGTGTATGTATAATTTTGCACAGTATAGAGAGGCATTAAAAACCTTTTTATGCCCCAGTTGAAGGACTTTTGTCCGAAACATGTTGGGTTGCTGAGCCTTTGTGCTTTCTGACACTACGCAATACTGTTTTTAATCCTTTACTTTTTATGTGATCACTCCCTGTACCCACCTGACTAGGTGGATTGTACTGTTAAGCTTTTGCTGTTTTAATACATTTTTATTTTTGGATTTACGCACTATGTGGAGGCCCTTCTCTTCTTTCCTTTTTTATGGTTTGATGTGACACCATTTGGAGTTCGTACATCCTATCAAGTGTGACCATTGGATGGGAGTCCAAGTTCGTTAGCCGGGCTGTCCTAGCTACACCATTTGCTTACCACGGATTTTGATGGAAGTATTGAGGTGTATCTCCACACCAGCTCATTCCATCAAATATCTGCCGGATTCTTGAATCCAAACACCTGATTGACCCACCGCCGTATGGTGAGTGTGTCCACTTCTCATGGTAAGCGTACCCATTCCTTCAATATTTCCACCTTGATGCGGCAAATATCTTATGAAGAGGTTATTCCTGTCACATATAGTGGTTGATTTACTATCATCTACAGGCATCATCTGCACATGTGACTTTATTTAATTTTACTGAAGAATCTCCTATTTTTTTGGTTTATCACAGACAGTTTTAGTTGCAGTTTTTTTTTTTTTTTTGCTGTCTTACATGGACATTTTCACCTACCTGTGACAAACTTTCCTGATTTGTTGGTCCTTTTGTTGTTGCATATTGTTCACGTTGATATCTGACCTACAAGTTACCATCAGCTTTATATTTGCACGTGAGGTGATACTTCACTTTCGCACTTTGTTACACACTAGCGCTGCATTTTGTATCTTTTCACTTGTTTGAGTAGTTTACTATACTGTTTATGCTAGCTGCTTTACTATTTTTTACCTACATTTAAGTTTTATCCCTAGTAGCGCGACATTGTTTCATATTTATTCAAATCCTTGCCAGTTTGTTTTTTGTTGTCTATGTACTATTAGGGAAATGTCTTTTGCATTCCTGTCCCAAAAACACCACAAGAAGTTAGAGTGAAGGGAATTTTACTCCTAGACATTGGCCCCTGTAACAAGTGTCCCCATTGGAAGATTTACTCTTACTTCTCCTTCAGGGTACAACGCTAACATTTTGAATTTCCCCTCACCTTCTTTCTTGGCGACATTGTTCAGGAGGACAAAGAGAGGGGTCAATTTCCCAAATGAGCAGATGGACAGACTAAAACTGTCTAATCTTTCCCCACTATTCATCTAAAAGAAAAAATAAAAGGTTTCCCTGGAGATATATAACAAAATTCCTGGGACTTCAACCAGTAAAAGCCAGGCGATAGCTGACAATTAGCAAAAACAACATCCTGGTAGATATGGAAAGATAAGCAAGCTGAGCAAGAGTGAGCCAGGGCTTGTATTAATGTATTCTCACAGCAGCAAGGTTGCTATTCCAAGTCTAAAAGAAACAGTTAGGTCTCGTTGATATGTACATTCAGCCCTTAGCACCACTCTGAAAAGTGGTCTGTGGAGGAGAGTTTTTCAGATGCATTTGAGAGACGCCAAAGAGGCAGGTGTAATGCCCTTCTCTAGTTAGGCTGCTAGGTTAAATTTACTTCTTGGCTTCACTGTAGTGAGTGAATCAGTGATAGATTTATTTGGTCTGCTCGGGGTTTCCTGATGAAGATTTGATTTTTCCCACCTGCCTCTCAAAAATGTTTCCGGACTATAGGGCAGGGAGATTCAAATGATCAGTGTGAATATTTGTCATGCTCCCGCCAATCTGTCAGAGAAGGGTCCTCTCCAGTCACATTCATCCTGTCCCTGGGCGCGTGCGCGCTGGATTGGCGCTTCGGCGCATGCGTGCGCGCAGCCCGATGAAGTGGCGCGCGCGTGTGCGCGATAGCACATGGGTGCGCGCAGTGACTCATGCACGCCAAACGTGACACTCTGGCGGGGCTATTTAAATCAGCTCCAGCACCCAGACTGGTTGCTGGTTTGTCTTCAGCTCCTGTTGCTTCCTGTTTCCTGTTTATGCTCACCTGATCTCCTGTTGTGACCTGGACTGCTCTCACCACACTGCCTGATTAACGGACTTCCTCTGCTTGATACCAGTGTTTGACCCCCGGCCTGATTAACGGACTTCCTCTGCTTGTTACCAGTGTTTGACCCTCAGCCTGATAAACGGACTTCCTCTGCTTGATACCAGTGTTTGACCCCCGACCTGATTAACGGACTTCCTCTGCTTGACACCAGTGTTTGACCCCCGGCCTGATTAACAGACTTCCTCTGCTTGCTACCAGTGTTTGACCCCCGGCCTGATTTACGGACTTCCTCTGCTTGATACCAGTGTTTGACCCCCTGGCCTGTTCTACGGACTTGTCTTGGTTATTGCCTGTGTTTGACCCTCTGCTTGCTTACAGATTGTCTGCTCCACCCAGCAACGGGACTTCCACCGGTTCCTGGACTCCTGCATCCCCAGACCCGGATCTGCAGTTTCCCACAAGGGACCCATACCTGCTGGTGGCCCGTGCTCCTTAGTGCCACCCATTCCCTGTTTCACCCCCAGGGGACGGGGTGCGCGTACTGGCAAGGGCGAACTGCTCTCGGCATCTCGGCCTCGGTAAGTACTCACCTGACAGTACAAACCAGCCAGATGTCTGAGGCCGACAGAGCGCGTTCCCCTTTAGAGATCCTGTGCCAGCAGGTCTCAGCCCTCACTGATGCAGTCCAGAAACTACAAGAGGGCTATACCCAAATTGACAGCCGCCTTCAGCAACTATCCAGTCCGCCTTTACCTGCAGCCGCAGCTCCCGCACCTACTAGTGGGGCCTCCGCCCCTCAGCCCACTGCAAGCACAACGGTAGTTATGGCGCTCCCTGAGCCCAGGGTCCCTACACCTGAGCGCTTCTCAGGGAATAGTAAAAAATACAGAGCCTTCAAGAATGTCTGCTCGTTCTATCTGGCCCTCCAGCCCAGGACTTTTTCTTCTGACGCAGTAAAAGTAGGGTTTGTTATCTCCCTTCTAGCTGAGGGGCCACAAGCTTGGGCAGTCTGATGGAACAAAGGAGCCCTGTCTTGAATTCTATTGATACTTTCTTTGAGAGCATGGCTCAACTTTATGACGATCCACAATGCACTGCTACAGCTAAAGCAACCCTGCATAACCTTTCCCAGGGAAAGAGGCCCATAGAGGATTATACAGTGGAATTCCGCAAGTGGGCAGCCGACATGGGTTGGAATGAGCCTGCTTTGAGGTACCAATACCGTCAAGGTCTGTCTGAGGTCCTTAAGGATGAACTGGCTAGGATAGAAACCCCAGCCTCTCTAGAGGAACTAATCCAATCAGCCACCAAACTGGATAGGCGTTTACGTGAGCTACGCGCAGAACGTTTTCAAGGGCCACGACCTAGTTGCACCCCCTTGAGGCCAATGCCTATCCATACTCCACCTCCTACTGCTGCTATCTCCTCGGCTCCTGAAGCTGAGCCCATGCAACTCGGACTGGTCCGTGCCCCCCTGACTCCTGAAGAAAGGCAATGCAGACGCCCATCCAATCTGTGCCTGTACTGTGGAGGTTCCAGTCATTTTCTCTGCAGCTGTCCAGTGAGGCCTAGTAAGTCATACCTGCAAGACACTGTGAATTACCGATCCATGGGTATACCCAAGACTTATGTTTCTCTCCTTATTTCTCTACAGCTACCGGAAGAGGAAACCCGTCTGCCAGCAATAATTGATTCTGGAGCTTGTAGCTGCTTCCTAGACATCTCGCTGGCCCAAAATCTACATGTCCCTCTTCAGGCTAAAGCTCAGTCTCCTGGTACATTTGGCTGATGGGTCTCTTCCCCATTCTGGACCCATCATCCGAAAAACCAAGCCCATACTTGCCTCCACCGACTCAGGCCATCAAGAGTTTCTACGAATTGACCTTATCCATTCACCTATCTTTCCTGTAATCTTAGGCCTGCTCTGGCTCCAGGCGCATGAACCTCAAATTAACTGGAAGACCAAGGAAGTATCCTTCTCCTCTCAATACTGCTCCCAGGACTGCTTCACCCCAGCTCCTGGTATTTGCTCAGCCATTTCAACCGTGCCTGACAATCTCCAACACTTCCCTTCAGAATATCTTGAGTTCCGGGATGTATTTGACAAACAGAAGGCGGACTTCCTACCGCCTCATCGGCCCTACGATTGCCCCATTGACCTCCTTCCTGGCTCAGAAATCCCGTTTGGCCGCATTTTTTCACTGTCAGAAACCGAGCTGAAGGTCCTGAAGGATTATATTGATGAAAACTTAGAAAAACGCTTCATCCATCCTTCCTCTTCACCAGCCGGAGCTGGTATCTTTTTCGTAGAGAAGAAAGATGGGTCCTTAAGGCCATGTGTGGATTACAGGCAACTAAATAACATAACGGTAAAGAACCGTTACCCACTACCGCTCATTCCCGAATTTTTCCAACGATTTCGGTCGGCCCAGATCTTCTCTAAACTGGATCTTCGGGGTGCTTACAATCTCATCAGGATTCGGCCCGGGGATGAGTGGAAGACCGCCTTTAGGTCCAGGTTTGGCCATTATGAGTACCTGGTGATGCCTTTTGGGTTATGCAACGCCCGGCCACTTTCCAACATCTAGTTAATGACATCTTCCGAGAATACCTTGACGATTTCTTAGTCGTTTACCTAGACGATATCCTCATCTTCTCTGCCACCATTGAGCTTCACCAAGTCCACGTTAAAAAAATCCTTACCATACTCAGGAATCATAAATTCTACCTCAAAGCCGAGAAATGCGAATTCGAGAAGACTGTGGTGCAGTTTCTGGGATTCATCATCTCCACCAATGGGGTCGCAATGGACCCACAAAAGGTCAAGGCAATTCAAGAATGGCCGGCTCCATCAGACAAAAAAGGGGTACAGCGGTTCATCAGGTTTGCTAACTTCTATAGAAGGTTTATTAGTGGCTTTTCATCCATTGTGGCACCTATCACTCAACTTACCCGTCAACACGACCGTTTCCAATGGTCACAGCAAGCACAGGAAGCCTTTACCAAGCTCAAAACCTTGTTTGTTTCTGCACCAATTCTACGACACCCTGATCCGGCTTTACCATTTGTGTTAGAAGTGGATGCTTCAGAAACTGCTACAGGAGCCATTCTCTCCCAGAGACATGGTCCCAAGGCCATTCTTCACCCTGTAGCTTTCGCATCCCGGAAACTGAGTCCACCAGAACTCAATTACGATGTAGGTAACAGGGAGCTGCTGGCCATCAAGTTCGCCTTAGAAGAATGGAGGTATCTGTTGGAAGGGGCGTCTCATCCTGTTATGATCTTCACCGATCATAAGAATCTAGAGTATCTCAGGACAGCAAAATGGCTGAGGCCCAGACAAGCCCGCTGGGCCCTCTTCTTCCATAGATTTAACTTCCATATATCCTACAGACCAGGCTCTAAGAACGGAATAGCAGATGCGCTCTCTCGGATGTTCTCTGAGACTCCTCAGATCACTGTGCCTAGTACCATCCTCTCTCCTCAAAACTTCCTTGGATCTAATGACTTCCATCAAATCCTCGTCTAGCCGCCTTTCCGCTCCTGAAACACAGGCTTTTAAAAGACACGATGAGCTGCTCTGGGCCAAAGAGAAAATTTTTGTTCCACAGGATGTAAGGCCTCTAGCCCTCAAAACCTCCCATGATCACAGATTCACAGGCCACTTCGGAACAAGGAAGACTATTGAACTGATCTCCCGTTCTTTTTGGTGGCCAGGGTGGAGACGGGATTGCAAAGACTATGTCTCTTCTTGTTTACCTTGCCAACGCAATAAGGGTCTAAACACCAAATCTTGGGGTCTACTCAAACCCTTGCCCATCCCGGAACGACAATGGGCGGAAGTGTCAATGGACTTTATTGTGGACTTACCTGCTTTGGTGGGGTTTACCACCATCTTGGTCGTAGTTGATCGCCTCTCCAAGATGGCGCATTTCCTACCCATGGTGGGCACCCCCTCTGCTTCTGATACGGCTAATATCTTCCTCAAGGAAATAATCAGACTCCATGGTGTGCCCAAGAGCATCGTCTCTGACAGGGGTGTTCAATTTACCTCCAAGTTTTGGAAGGAGCTCTGCAAGACCCTAGAAATTAAAATGTGCCTCTCCTCTGCATACCATCCTCAGAGCAACGGCCAGACGGAGAGGACAAATCAAACCTTGGAGCAATACCTCCGATGTTTTTGTTCTGGTTCACAGGATGATTGGGTGACTCTCCTACCATATGCTGAGTTCGCCTATAACAACTCCGTTCACTCCGCAACAAACCAAACACCCTTCTGGGCAAACTTTGGATTCCATCCTCCCTTCCTGCCTAACATCCTCCCTGAAATGTCTGTTCCTGCCGTACAAGACCGGATAGGCTCTATTCAATCTAACTTCCAAAGGACACTCTACGGAAAGCTCAGGTCAATTACAAGAAACAGTATGACCGAGGAAGGAAGGAAAATCCAATCTTCAAAGTGGGTGAGGAAGTTTGGTTGGCAACCACAAATCTCAGATTACCTCTGCCCTCACGGAAACTGGGGCCAAAGTTCATCGGGCCTTTTAAAATCAGGAGGATGGTCAACCCCGTGGCATTTGAGCTGGCACTACCAACATCTTATAGAATACACCCAGTTTTCCATGTATCCCTGCTTAAGCCTGTGGTCCACCTGTTGAAGTGGATGGGGAGAACGAATTCGAAGTGGAGTCTGTTTTGAGTTGCAGGAAGAGGGGCAGACAGCTCCAATATCTAATTCAGTGGAAGGGGTACCCTCCTGAAGACAATTCCTGGGAGCCTGCTAGGAATCTCCATGCCCCACGTTTAATCCAAGATTTTCATCGGGAACATCCTGAATTGATGTCTAGTCTGGGCGTCCGGAGTCCACCCCTTGGGGGGGCACTGTCGGAGAAGGATCCTCTCCAGTCACATTCATCCTGTCCCTGGGCGCGTGCGCGCTGGATTAGCGCGTCGGCGCATGCGTGCGCGCGGCCCGATGGACCGGTGCGCGCGTGTGCGCGATAGCACACGGGTGTGCGCGGTGACTCATGCACGCCCAACGTGACACTCTGGCGGGGCCATTTAAACCAGCACCCAGACTGGTTGCTGGTTTGTCTTCAGCTCCTGTTGCTTCCTGTTTCCTGTTTATGCTCACCTGATCTCCATTTTGTGACCCGGACTGCTCTCACCACACTGCCTCTCTCCTGGATTGACCCCCGGCCTGATTAACGGACTTGCTCTGCTTGATACCAGTGTTTGACCCCCGGCCTGATTAACGGACTTCCTCTGCTTGTTACCAGTGTTTGACCCTCGGCCTGATTAACGGACTTCCTCTGCTTGATACCAGTGTTTGACCCCCGGCCTGATTAACGGACTTCCTCTGCTTGACACCAGTGTTTGACCCCCAGCCTGATTAACGGACTTCCTCTGCTTGCTACCAGTGTTTGACCCCTGGCCTGATTTACGGACTTCCTCTGCTTGATACCAGTGTTTGACCCCCCGGCCTGTTCTATGGACTTGTCTTGCTTATTGCCTGTGTTTGACCCTCTGCTTGCTTACAGTTTGTCTGCTCCACCCAGCAACGGGACTTCCACCGGTTCCTGGACTCCTGCATCCCCAGACCCGGATCTGCAGTTTCCCCACAAGGGACCCATACCTGCTAGTGGCCCGTGCTCCTTAGTGCCACCCATTCGCTGTTTCATCTCCAGGGGACAGGGTGCGCGTAGTGGCAAGGGCGAACTGCTCTCGGCATCTCGGCCTCGGTAAGTACTCACCTGACACAATCTCTGTAAGGAGGCATCCGGGAGGTGGCTGGGGAGGTGATAAATGTTTAGCAAGACTTGCCAAGACATCAGTGTTCTTTCCTCTCCTGGGAGGGTTCCAGTGCTGTTGCCCCTAGGAGAGGGCTTCTGAGAGAAGAGACTTGAAGTCTGGGCCTTAGCAAGACCTGGGCTGATGGCCTGGGGAAGATTGCTGAAGAATTACTTGTTGGCGGGAATCATCCTGAAGTCCTGATCTGGTGAAGGATCTTTGTAACTCCCTCACTGAGGATTTATCTGTGGATGGTGGGTAGAAGACAACTCCTGGGACACTATGAGTAAAGACCTTGCTGTGGAATATTAGTTGAGCAAATACCAGAAGGGAACCAAGTGCCAGAAGCTGCTATATGGATTGGACTGCTGCTATACACCTCCAGAAAAGGCTGCTATTAGAAGATTAGTGAGGAGAAGCTAGTTGAAACTGATGGGGCAGTAGAGGTAGGTGACATGTAATTTGCATTGAACATTCTGAAGAGAGAGGTGCTTCTGAGAAGGAGTAGGGTGAGCAGAAATCTCTTACTTGCTAATGTTGCTAATGCCAGCAGCTTACATATAACATATGGTAGAGGTGTATTTGTGGTGGCAGGGAGAATTCTGAAACACAATTTATTTATTACAGGTATTTATATGTATATCAGTTTGTCAAAGGTCAGTTTAGGCAGTGCTTTACATACAGTCAAATCAATCCCTGCCCTCAAGGAACCTAAAAGCTAAGGTCCTTATCGCATATGCACACACATACTATGACATATAGTGTAGTCTTTGATAACGCCCTGGGGGAGGGGCGAAACGCGTCGACGCAACATCCTGTCCACGTCCGTACCAGTGACATCACTTCCTGGCGGTGGAACGCACGCCGGAGAGCGGCGAACCGACCAAATATCTGAATGCCTGCTTTCCTTACCGGTCCCGTGAGTAGCGCATTTATGCGCAGGTGACCCTTGGTATTTTAAGGTTTTATGCTATATGCTTCTCTTTTCTCCTTCGGTGGAACGTATGCTTCTGTGGCTTTCCGAGCAACTTTTTACATCGCTACATCATTGGCCCTGTTTGATTGAAAAGATGAAAAAGTTGGAAGTTTGTCCATTGTTTTTTCCTATGAAGGGGTTTTAACCACCAGCTACGTTTTCTCACATAATATTGCTGACGTTTCATGATTTCTTTATGCCATCTGGAATTTTCTGAGTGGATCGCTCCATAGTCATTTCATTTTGCACGATTGATATTTTATATTCTATTTTTTACATGCTTGTTTATATTAGTGGTATGCCAAACTGCTATTTCTGATGCTTGATAGTTGCATCTGTCCAACATACATATTAATATATTGTAGTGAAGGTTTCCTGTTTGGATAGTACATCTTCCTATGCTCCTGCTGCTTTATCTGCTAGTTTGCAGTAATTATACACACTAATTGATCTATCACATTTATGTGGAGGGTCTTGGAGTTCTGGTAGTGCAGTTCAGCGCATCCTCACTAGGTGTTGGCTTAGATGCGCGGGCTGCATGTCCAGTTCTCTGACACATCCATATTTATTATAACGTGTCACTTGGATATTTATTATTTGTGTTGTTTTGTTGTTTTGGTATTTTTCGTCCACATTTAGTTGCCAGCGCAGTTCACCTGGTTATATATATATTTTTTAAAGTACAGTACTTTCAATCTGCAGCTGCAACAAAGTTTTTCTTCCTTTTTATAATTATTCTTTTGAGATTATTGATTACATACATTTGCGAGCGCTGTATTGTATGATTTTATATAGTGTAGATCAGCATCTGACTGTGAATTTGTGCCAAATTACATTATGAAATGTTTCATTGATGGATACTCGCATGCTGATTATCATCTTCTCAATATATTTTCTCTAATATAGAACTATTTAAAGTGTACACCACCCCTGAAGAAGGAGTTTAACTGACTCCGAAACGCGTCAGTTGCAAAAGTACTGCTTCAAACACTGTATACACACTATTGTAATATTGATTAACCTACATTCCTAACAATAGATGTTATAGTTTTGTCATATTTTAATGTGTCAATTTAATAAATCATATTTTTACCAAGTATACCTCTTTTATGGTTTTTATATGTGCCTGAAAAGTCCACCATTAGGGGACCCCCTTTGTTGTTTAGTACACATACTATGACCAGTTTTAGACAGGAGGAAACTGGAGTTTCCAGTGGGAACCTATGCAAGCACAGGGAGAGCACTCCATACAGTTGGAATCCTGACAGGAAGTTGAACATTATAAGCTAAAGGTTAGTATCCCATGGACCTCTTAGGCAGCCAGATACATGCCACTGTCATTAAAGCCATAACTAAGACCAGAAGGATCCAGCACCGTCCTCACCCAGATCAGTGCTGTGACTCCTTGCAGCTTCATAGCCGGCTTCTTATTGCGCCGTATGAATAATCATGCAGCCTCCTGGGATATGTAAAGTGTCCCAAGAGGTTGAGGTTGGGGGGAGACTCGAACTTCCAATGGAATCGCCTAGGCAAACCAATCAAAAATGGGAGTGGGTACCAAAACTAGGTACCAGCTCCCCCCCCCCAAAAAAAAAAGTAAAAGGTAGAACTACCTTTTCATGGTGAAGATTTACTTAAGGAAGCTCCTTGATTCAAAAAAAAAAAAAAAAACCCACATTAGAATGTGCTAATACCCCATTGCGGGGTGGGGGGAGTGCTTAACCACTTCCCGACCGGCGCACGCTGATGTACGTCGGCAGAATGGCACGGCTGGGCAAATGGACTTACAGGTATGTCCATTTGAATTCCCCGCCGTGCCATTGCTTGCGGAGCTCCATGAGTCAGGTCGCGGGTCCCGTGGACTCGATCGCCTCACGGAGAGGGCGAACGGGGAGATGCTGATGTAAACAGCATCACCCCGTTCTGCCTAGTGACAAGTGTCACTGATCACTGCTCCCTGTCATCGGGAGCAGTGATCAGCGTAGTGACACTGCTAGCCCATCCCCCTACAGTTAGAATCACTCCCCTAGGACACACTTAACCCCTCCCCGCCCCCTAGTGGTTAACCCCTTCACTGCCAGTGTCATTTACACAGTAATCAGTGCATTTTTAATCGCACTGATCGCTGTATAAATGACAATGGTCCCAAAAATGTGTCAAAAATGTCCGACATGTCCGCCATAACGTTGCAGTCACAATAAAAATCGCTGATCACCGCCATTACTAGTAAAAAAAAAATTATTAATAAAAATGCCATAAAACTATCCCCTATTTTGTAAACGCTATAACTTTTGAACAAACCAATCAATAAACGCTTAATGCGATTTTTTTTTTACCAAAAATATGTAGAAGAGTACGATCGGCCTAAACTGAGGAAAAAAAATGTTTTTTTTATATATTTTTGGGGGATATTTATTATAGCAAAATGTAAAAAATAATGTGTTTTTTTCAAAATTGTCGCTCTTATTTTGTTTATAGCGCAAAAAATAAAAATCGCAGAGGTGATCAAATACCACCAAAAGAAAGCTCTATTTGTGGGAAAAAGGACGTCAATTTTATTTGAGAGCCACGTCGCACGACCACGCAATTGTCAGTTAAAGCGATGCAGTGCTGAATCGCAAAAAGTGCTCTGGTCAGTAAGGGGGTAAAATCTTCCGGGGCTGAAGTGGATAAAGAAACATAAAGCAAAATACATTTTTCATTGTCACGCTATAAGGGTTTATACAAATGGACATGTATAGGCAATTTTTTTAATGGCTAGCATAAGTTTCCCACGCCAGACGAGCCGCATGTGCCATGTAAAACATTCACTTTGTTGTATTCTTGTAAACATAAATTCTTCTTTACATCAATGTTTACCCAAGAATGCAAATCCAATGTATTTTCCCAAATTTGGAATTTTTACATAAAAGAAATATGTGCATGCATGGGTTATCACAGATGAAAAGGAATATCAGCGTTTACAAGACTATGGCTGCTTACAGCCATTCACTTGTACATGCAGCTATCCAGGCATGAGAAAGCTGTGGGAAACTTACGCTAAGCATAAAAAGACTTTAGCTGTCCATGTACATGAACCCTAAGGGTTCATTCACATGGTTGATCAGGTCTGTACATCACCAAGAATCAGAGTTTTTCTGCAGCAGGAATCCCCTACATTCTCTCTTCTGTGACTCCAGCCTGTGTCCCTTGGCACTCTGTGCCAAAGGTTCAGTCCCAAGAAATAGGGGAACTGGCAGCTAGTGGAGGTGCCAAGCACTTAACCCCCTCCACTACCAGAGGAACCGTCACCCCTGCCAGTCACCCATTTCCTGGTTGATTGGCTGCATTGTATGTGATTACTGTATGTGATTATTCACTCCTTGATTATTTCCCACCTTGACTACTGCAACTCTCTCCTTAATGGCCTACCCTTACGCAGGCTATCCCCCCTTCAGTCTATTATGAATGCTGCTGCTAGACTAACACACCTCACTAATTGATCTGTGACTGCTGCCCCTCTCTGCCAGTTCCTTCACTGGCTTCCCCTACCCCACCGTATAAAATTCAAAATGCTAACCACAACATACAAGGCCATCCACAACATCGCCCCCAGCTACATCACCAACCTCATCTGCAGATATTGCCTAAATTGTCCCCTCCACTCCTCCTAGGACCTCCTGCTCTCTAGCTCCCTTGTTACCTCCTCTCATGCTCGTTTTCAGGACTTCTCCAAAGCCTCTCCCATCCTCTGGAATTCCCTGCCCTTATATATCCGATCCGCCCCTAACCTGTCCACCTTTAGGAGATCCCTGAAAACTCACTTATTCAGGGAATCCTATCCCACCTAACAACCCCATCAAATTATTCCCTGCATCTATTACCTTTTGTACCACCACCCCCTCCCTTTAGAATGTATGCTCTATGAGCAGGCCCCTCCTGTCCCTTCTGTATTGTACTGTAATTTTGCTGTCCCCCTTCTACATTGTAAAGCGCTGCATAAACTGTTGGCGCTATATAAATCGTTAATAATAATAATAATAATAATAATAATGTGATACAAACACTGTAGTCCTTAGCAATGACACATTAACTTCCATTGGACTGTAATCTGTGTGTTAGACCAATGTATTGCAACTTCCTCTAGTTCAGTCCCCTTGTTGCGTTGCAAGCCCTGTTCTATTGATATGCTGTCCAGGCACCCCTTTAAGAGAGTTCAGACCAGGCAAAGCAAACAGACAAAATCCTTTGCTGAGGTAATTGCTGAATAAAGTACAGTTCTCAAAAAAGCAGTTTCAACACAAATCCTGTACAGAGCTCTTCTGACAATCCATAGAGTGTGCATATCGTATGCATTAGGTAAGTCCATTAAGCAATCCCTTTTAAGGCAAGAGTACATTAAGTTGATGCTCCACAGAAGGCACTACAAGTCCCTTAGAGTCCATGATTGGCAGTAATCCAGAAAAGCATTAAGTACATTAATAGCATTAGAAGGTAACCCGGCTTGACACCCTCTGCAAGTACCCCGATCATGCTCCTATCACCCCCCCAAAGGGGAGGATCCTTCCAGCAGAGTATCCAGATACCTTTTGGCAGTATTTCCTCGAAACCACACCAGAGGCGAGGAGGCAGCTGTTTTTATCTTGGTTGACCTGTAGAGGATGTTAACCCAGGTGAAAGTGGCAGGAAAAACTATAAACCTTACAGCCTGGTTACCGCCTAGTTCTCAGGTAAACCTGAGGACTCAGGAAATTATACAAACATTGTAACCTTTGGCACCTGACTGGCTCAACCAACATGAACACAGCAAGGAGAAACAAGTGCCTAACACAGGCAGACACATTAACCTCTTGTAGGCACCTGCCTACAGCCTGACAGGTGCCTCGGCTGTTCATACATAATAGCACCATGTGAATGAGCCCTAAAACATCAAACAACAGCAACAAATTAATTGATTTGTAATTACCCATTAACAATACATGCTAGTTCCTCTAAATTTTCACCGGCGTCCTCTCCTAGTGGCACTTACAAATAGTGGATGCAAGGTGTAGAGTAGGGATGAGCTTCAAGTTGCGAACATTATGGGCCAAATTCGAGTGGCGCGTCAGGGCCCATAATTCACTGCGGCATCGCAGTGCATTGCTGGCTGATGATTGGCCATGCAGGCACTATGACCCGCATGCATGGCCAATCAGAGCGCCGTCTGTACAGAGAGCCGTAATTGGCCAAAGCCAGGCTGGCTTTGGCCAATTATGGCTCAGGGGGTTTACGCCCCACACTATATAAGGCCGCCTGCGTGGAGGCCTTGTGTAGTGTGTTGCGGCGGTGGAGAGATAGACAGAGAGACAGTGTCATTTGATTTAAGTTAGATAGAGTAGGCAGGCGAGTCAGTTAGCTGCACTTACAGTGTATTGTGTATATATATATATGCATCCTAGGTTTTGTATATATATATATATATATATATATATATATATACACTGTATTCAGTTTAGCTAGATCCGTTCCTGTTATTCTCTTTCTATTGACAGGCAGGCAGGTGTTTTTACAGTATTTACAGCTACCTGAAGAAAATTGATGGTGTTCTTCTGATCCTATTAGTATCACAGGCAGGCAGCTGCAGTATTTACAGTTAGTGTACTGCGTCCTCTGCACAGTGTGCACCTAAAGCTACCTGAAGAAAATTGGTGGTGTTCTTCTGATCCTATTAGTACCACAGGCAGGCAGCTGCAGTATTTACAGTTAGTGTATTGCATCCTCTGCACAGTGTGCGCCTAAAGCTACCTGAAGACAATTGCTGTTGTTCTGATCCTATTAATACCACAGGCAGGCAGCTGCAGTATTTACAGTTAGTGTAGTGCATCATTTGCACAGTGTGCACCTAAAGCTACCTGAAGAAAATTAGTAGTGTTCTTCTGATCCTATTAGTACGACAGGCAGGCAGCTGCAGTATTTACAGTTAGCGTACTGTATCCTCTGCACAGTGTGCACCTAAAGCTACCTGAAGACAATTGCTGTTGTTCTGATCCTATTAATACCACAGGCAGGCAGCTGCAGTATTTACAGTTAGTGTACTGCGTCCTCTGCACAGTGTGCACATAAAGCTACCTGAAGACAATTGCTGTTGTTCTGATCCTATTAATACCACAGGCAGGCAGCTGCAGTATTTACAGTAGTGTACTGTGTCCTCTGCACAGTGTGCACCCAAAGCTACCTGAAGACAATTGCTGGTGTTCTCATACTAATAATACTTCAGGCAGTCAGTTGATTCTGCTAGCTGCAGTATCAGTATATATATACATCCCAGCTTTGTGCAGCTACATCTCACTGCAGGCCATTAGTATGTCTGGAAGGCCAACAAGGAGAGGCAGACAGTCACAAGCCAATAAAAGAGGGCAAGCAGGCTCTGTGTCTAGAGGCAACAGTGCTGGTCGTGGAGACGGTGCATCCTTATCAGCACGTGGCTATGGGACACGCTTGTCCTTTTTTTTGGCAGCTGGCCGTGTTGAGCCGCAACATGCCGAAGACTTGGTAGAGTGGATGACCAATCCGTCCTCATCCTCCTCATCCTCTCTCACCCAGGCTCAGGGTACTTTGTCTGGCAAAGCAGCTGCCAATGCAGCCTCTTCCCTCAACTCAATGGCATCAGTCACTCCTTCCCTAGCCCAACCATGTCCTCCTGAGGAGTCCCCCGAACTGTTTGACCACAGTGTTTTGTACATGCTCCAGGAGGATGCCCAGCGTTTTGAAGCTCCGATGATGGTACCCAGCTAGAGGAAGGCAGTAACGTGAGCCTAGAGAGAGGGGGTGCCCAAGAGAGCAATCTGGCAGTCATGTTCCCCCACCTGCAGCATACTGCCAGGTTTGCTCCAGTGATGAGGAGGGAGGGGATGATGAGGTCACTTACTCCACGTGGGTGCCTGATAGGAGAGAGGAGGAGGAGGAGGCACATCTCCAACGAGGCAGCATGCCCTCCAGGGGCCAGCCAGCTTAAGGGAAGCACACCGACTGCATCATACCGCAGAGCTCCGCGTGTGCAGGGCGCTGCTGTCTCTGCGCGCTATTCCAAAAGTTCTTTGGTGTGGGCCTTTTTTGAGACAAGTGCATCAGATCCCACCGCTGCTATTTGCAACATATGTCTCAAGCGTATCTCGCTTGGGCACCACATGCTTGACCAGACATATGTCGACCTACCGTGCAGTTCGTTGGCAAGCGTACCTAAAAGACCCACACCAAAGCAAGCTGGGTAAGGGGCCCCGGCCCAGTGGGATGGGTAACACGCCCCAGCTCAGTGAGCTGGACACCCGCACTGGTCCGGCAAGCACAATAATGGGTACTGGCTTAACAGGCTGAGTGACGGACTCCGGTTTAGCAGACTGGATAACGGGCACCGGTTCAGCAGACTGGGTAACGGGCACTGGTTCAGCAGACTGGGTAACGGGCACCGGTTCAACAGACTGGTTAACGGGCACCGGTTCAACAGACTGGGTAACAGGCACCGGTTCAACAGACTGGGTAACGGGCACTGGTTCAACAGACTGGGTAACGGGCACCAAAACGTCAGGCTGAGACACGGGCACCGAAACTTCAGGCTGAGACACAGGCACGAAACTTCAGGCTGAGACACGGGCACCGAAAATTCAGGCTGAGATACTAATTTCAAGACATCAGGCTGGAAGGCAGGCAACGAGACACCAGGCTGGAAAGCAAGCACCGAGACATCAGGCTGGAAGATGGGCACATTAGACCAGGAAGCTGGCACATCAGGCTGGAAAGCGGGCACATCAGACTGGTAAGCGGGCACATCAGACTGGGAAGTGGGCACATCAGACTGGAAGGCAGGCTCATCGGACCGGACAGCGGGTACCGAGACATCAGACCAGGCAGCAGGTACTGGAACTTCAGACTGGGCAGCAGACACAGGCGCTGGCACATTTGGCAGAACAGCAGGTGCTGGCACAACAGGCTGAACAACAGGTGCATCGGATTGGATAGCAGGTACTGGAACTTCAAACTGGGCAGCCGGTACTGGAACTTCAGACTGGGCAGCAGGCACAGGTGCTGGCACAACAGGCAGAACAGCAGGTACTGGCACAACAACAGGTACATCGGACTGGGCAGTAGTCACTGGAGTGTCAGACTGTAACATGGACATGTGGGATGTCAGGCTGAGCAGCAGGCATTGGGACCTCAAACTGGACAGCAGGCACAGGCATTGGTACAACAGGCTGGGAAGCAGACGGTGGCACATCAGGCTGGGCAGCAGACGGTAACACATCAGGCTGGGCAGCAGACGGTGGCACATGAGGCTGGGCAGCAGACGGTGGCACATCAGGCTGGGCAGCAGATGGTAACACATCAGGCTGGGCAGCAGACGGTAACACATCAGGCTGGGCAGCAGACAGGAACACACCAGGCTGGGCAGCAGACAGAAACACACCAGGCTGGGCAGCGGACAGGAACACACCAGGCTGGGCAGCGGACAGGAACACATCAGGCTGGGCAGCGGACAGGAACACATCAGGCTGGGCAGCGGACAGGAACACATCAGGCTGGACAGCGGACAGGAACACATCAGGCTGGGCAGCGGACAGGAACACATCAGGCTGGGCAGCGGACAGGAACACATCAGGCTGGGCAGCGGACAGGAACACATCAGGCTGGGCCGCGGACAGGAACACATCAGGCTGGACAGCGGACAGGAACACACCAGGCTGGGCAGCGGACAGGAACACACCAGGCTGGGCAGCGCACAGGAACACATCAGGCTGGACAGCGGACAGGAACACATCAGGCTGGGCAGCGGACAGGAACACATCAGGCTGGGAAGCGGACAGGAACAGGATCAGGCTGAGACACTGGCTGGATAGCAGGCAGAGATTTGGCAGAATCAGATGGGTTATCAGGTTCAGCTGCATGCAAGCAGACTGGAGCAGGTTGATTGGTGTGGAGGCAGGTTGGGTTACTGGCAGGATCGTGTGGGTTGAAAAGATCTTCCGTTTCTTCTTTGGCTTAACTGCTGGAGATCTGTAGGTGACTGCAGGACTGTAGGTAGGAGGTGAGGCGTACTGAAGAGAAGGGCCGGGATATGGCAAGGAAGAGGGAACAGTGGTCAGAAGAAGTTCTTGTGGTGAAGTTGTAGGTAGCAGAGAAGAGGCAGGCGGGTTAAAGGCAGGATAAGTGCAGCGGGTAGAGACAGGGTATTGATATTTGATGGGAAGCAGGGTATATTGGGCTGAAACGGAGGTTGCCATGGGTGAAGGCGAAAAAGACTCTTGGGCAGGCACGTGTCTAATAGCAGGTCCGGGTTGTGAAGAGCTTGTGAAGGAAAGAATAAGTCTGACCATGCCTGTAGTACAGGTTGAACAAACGTGGGTTCACATACTGCCTGTCTAACCAGGAACTGCACCAAATCTGTACAATCCACTAGCACCTGTTCAGGACAATCTGAATAATGCTCCAGAAAGTATACAGCATCATCCTCCAACACCCATACCAGAGACTCCACCTGATCACTACTGAAGGGGGGAGAAAAATCGTCACTTCCTTTAGGACTGCTAGACAAGGCTAGCTCAGCACACACCTGTATCAGGGGCTGAACATTTTTAAACAGTAATCTACCCTGATCAACCAGAGAATGGGCCAGACGGATACACTCCAGGAGCTGATCCCTGGCCCACTCTTTCAATACCAGATGACAGTAATTGTTCTCCTTCAACACCAGTGAGGCAAGGAGAACAACTGTTTCTGATTGCATTTCAGTAGCAGTAACAGCACTATAATGGTTCCTCTGCGCAGTCACTTCTGGTCAGTGATGGCCTTGGTTTACTGTCATGAACAGGTGTGACCAGAACCGTGTGATCTGCGACAGAGGACACCAAAACGTATATAAGTGAAAATATAATAATTTATTATTATTTAAGTAAGTGAAACATATAGTACAATCACCTCCAGTATGACACAGTGCAATAACCAACCAATAGACAGAGACCCACAAATAACAACAGACAGATAAGTACAATAAATGGGAAATACCAGGATCATAAACAATAGCCAGGCCGGGGTCATACAAAGCAGATCAGCAGATGGACAGGGGATGTTCCAGAGACATAAACCTAAGCCAGGCCAAGGTCATACACAGGGAGCTCAGCAGATGGGGTAAGGAACACAGGACAGGAAGAGGATGGATCAGACTGCAGGCAGGGATGCAAGGTAACAGGTAGGACAGGATAGGGATTGGGACAGGGAGACAGGATCAGATACACGGGTCACAGGTTCAGGGCACAGGAACAGGTTCAGAATCAGGGTCAGATCACAAGCTAGCAGGTCAGGGTGCAAGGAAGAAACCAAGGCAAACATGTGAGTGCTTGCCGGGTATTTATAGGCCTGTGATTGGCCTCAAGTGACACCTGATTGTAGGAGGTACTGTCTGCTCCACACTGCCAGGATCCATCCGCTGGTGGACGCCAGTACTGCGGCCCAAAGATGACATAACATCAGCAGGGAAAAGCTCTCCTGACAGTTCCAAACTGCCAGGAGACACCTGCTGCTGGACCTCAGTACTGCATGCCAAATAACAGATATTACCAGCGGATGGAACATTTCCTGACAGTCTGATTCACATGGTGCAGGATTACCTAGGGATAAGATCAGACTTGGACACCTTTCCCACCGAAAATCCTCTGGGTTACTGCGTCTTGAGGATGGATCACTGGCCAGAGCTTGCACAGTGTGCAATTGAGCTACTGGCCTGTCCTGCATCCAGCGTTCTTTCGGAACGCACCTTCAGTGCTGCTGAAGACTTTGTAACCAATCACAGGGTGTGCCTGTCCACCGAATCGGTCGATCGGCTGACCTTCATAAAAATGAATCAGTCTTGGATCACCAGCTACCAAGCACCTGATGCTGATGTAACCGATTGATTTTTTTTTTAATGTGAGATCCCTTCAAGACTGCCTATGCTGATGCTGAGTGACTATCCTGTTATGCTGAGTGACAATCCTCTTCCTCCTCAATTTTCATGCTGATAGCTTGTAAGAACATTTTTGGTTCTGGGCACCGCCACCAGTGCCCAAGGCCCAATTTTCTAGCTCCTGTTTAACAGGGGCGTGTAATTACAATTTTTGATGCAATACTTTGCAGCAGGGCTCATTCCTGCGCTCCAACTAGAGTATCTGTGAGGGGTTGCAGTGTTGTGGCACCAGCACCAGTGCCCAAGGCCCAATTTTTAAGCCCCTGTTTAACAGGGGCGTGTAATTACAATTTTTGATGCAATACTTTGCAGCAGGGCTCATTCCTGTGCTCCAACTAGAGTATCTCTGAGGGGTTGCAGTGTTGTGGCACCAGCACCAGTGCCCAAGGCCCAAATTTTCAGCCCCTGTTTAACAGGGGCGTATAATTACAATTTTTGATGCAATACTTTGCAGCAGGGCTCATTCCTGCGCTCCAACTATAGCATCTGTGAGGGGTTGCAGTGTTGTGGCACCAGTGCCTAAGGCCCAATTTTTCTGCCCCTGTTCAACAGGGACATGTAATTACAATTCTTGATCTAATATTTCACAGCAGGGCCCATTCCTTCGCCCACCAAGAGTTACTGTGAGGGCTTAGAGTGTTGTCGCAACACCACCACCACCACCACCAAAGGCCCAATTTTTCTGCCCCTGTTCAACAGGTGCATGTAATTACAATTCTTGATATAATATTTCACAGCAGGGCCCGTTCCAGCGCCCACCAAGAGTAACTGTGAGGACTTACAGTGTTGTGGCACCAGCACCACCACCAAAGGCCCAATTTTTCTACCACTGTTCAACAATGGCATGTAATTGCAATTCTTGATCTAATATTTCACAGCACGGCCCTTTCCTGCGCCCACCAAGAGTAACTATGAGGGCTTACAGTGTTGTGGCAACACCAATACCTAAGGCCCCAATTTCTGCAGAGTATATAGGGCAGGCCCCTACTTTCAAACATCCAACTTACAAACGACTCCTACTTGCAAACAGAAGGAGACAACAGGAAGTGAGATGAAATCTACCCCTAGAAAGGGAAATTCTCTCCTGTAAGAGGTAATATGGGAAAAACGTGTCTCCTCTTCACTGATGCTTTATCACCAATCCTTGTTTCACTAAAAAACCCAAATTTTCAAAAAACATTTGTCATTGGGACAGAAAGTGAGGTGAAATCTTCTGAAGAGGTGCACAGACAGCAAAACAAATGTTACAGGGGTGATAACCCTTCCCTATGTTTTCCAAAAAGGTTAAAAATAGATTTTTTGGCTTTAGCTACACTTTAAAAATGTACCAGTTCAAAATTACAAACAGATTCTACTTAACAACAAACCTACAGTCCCTGTCTTGTTTACACCGCCTGTATACTGCTCTTCAGAGTATATAGGGCCTGGGACCTTTTTTTTATTTGGGTGCGGGGTTCCCCTTAATAACCATACAAGACCAAAGGGCCTGGTAATGGACTGGGGGGGGTATCCATGCCGTTTGTCTCACTGATTTTCATCCATATTGCCAGGACCTGACATTACATTTAAGCCACAAGCAGTTTTAAATGACTTTTATTCCTTTATGTCATTTTGTGCAGGGACTATTCTAAGCACGGGAAACACGCGCAACTTTACAGGCATATTATAGACACCCCCCAGGTACGATATTTAAAGGAATATTTCACTTTTTTTTTCACTTTAAGCATCAATAAAATCACTGCTCCCGAAAAAAACGGCCGTTTTTAAACCTTTTTTTTGCATTGATACATGTCCCCTGGGGCAAGACCCGGGTCCCCAAACCCTTTTTAGGACAATAACTTGCATATTAGCCTTTAAAATTAGCACTTTTGAGTGCACGTTCGAGTCCCATAGACTTTAATGGGGTTCTAAAGTTTGTGCCTACTTTCGATCCATTCGCAGGTTCTGGTGAGAACCGAACCGGGGGGTGTTCGGCTCATCCCTAGTGTAGAGTAACTGCCAAAGAACATTTTACAACCTTTGGCTCAGTTCACCTTTAAAACATGCTGCATGTTCCACCTGCATTGCAACCTGTGATCTACTGATTGTGGGTGCAATGCTTTTCAGGCTGCTGCAGAAAAATATAATAAATTCACTTTTTTTTTTTTTGAAAAAATGTGTGCATTTATTATTTTTTCTGTGACAGTGAGCGTAGCCTTTAACTGAAAAGGCTTTCAAAACATAAATTAAGCAATTAACATCAAATGTATTCATAGCAATCCAGTATAATTTGATGGAAGTCTCCATTTCACCAGACTTTATACATTTATTTATCGCTAGCTAGAGCCATCAAGCTAAGTGGATAAAACTTTATTTAACATTTCTAAACCTATAAATACAAGCAGACTTTACCACGACCTTCTGTTTCAGACAGATAGATGGATAGATAGATAGATAGATAGATAGATAGATAGATAGATAGATAGATAGATAGATAGATAGATAGATAGATAGATAGATAGATAGATAGATAGATAGATAGATAGATAGATAGATAGATAGATAGATAGATAGATAGATAGATAGATAGATAGATAGATAAATTTAAATACAGACAAAAGGACACACATGCAAACACACACCTACTGAAAAAGTTATGGGCAACTATAAATGCATGCAAGACATCAGTTAGTGTTGTATAAACCAACAAGGGCTGGCAGGCTCTGCATCGCTGCTATGGCAACTGAGCAGTCTGCTCCTGAAATGGATTAGAAAATGCTGCTTGGAATCTAGAACTGTGTTGCTATGGAAACCTTGAGGCCTAGAGTTTACCACTGACATAGATTACTGATAGTTTGCCTAGAGTAGAGCAGCAGCTACTATTTTTGCTAACTATAGTTGTTAGAATTCTAAACAAAATTCCTGAAAGAGAGAAAAATGTATACGCACCCAAAAAACAGCAGCAGCATCTTCATAACGTATTACCTAAAGCAGCCTCTGCTGCCTATATTACTACTTGATTCTCTGTTGCCATGTTAAAAAGACACTAAAATTACACGTGGCATCTGGTCACAGTGGCTCTGCAGGTCCCTGCTGGTGTTATTCCTGGGCCCACTAGCTTTCACTAACAATTTTTACTTCTATACAGCGTTCAATTAAAGAGATTTACCAACACTTCCTGTCCCCCTGACAACGGTTTCGCCAGACAGAACATAAGTGGCACAGAGAGAAATAAAAATCTGACAGGGCTTTTAACCTTCCCTTCTGCTAAAGAAAACAGTTTTTATTTCTATCTATGTTACTGTTGGTGCTATGGCGCTATACCCTTATATCCTGTCTGGTAAAATGTTGTCAGCAGAACAGGAAGTGGGGGTAAATCTCTCTAAGGCTAGAGCTACACGTGGAGTTTTAAATTTTTTGCTAAAAAGAAATGTAACTTTTCTCAGTTGCTTGACTGCAAGTATATTGGAGGCATTCAAGAATAAATTAAGAAGAAGAAGTACACTTACATACAAAGTGCATGTATTCTTTATGTCCCCCCTCTGCTGACTTAACATAGCCCATTCACCCCCTCCACTGCTCCACTGCCACACCCTGCACTGCCATCTTCATCCTCCTTAGTCACTTATTGGAAGCTGACTGCCTCTTCCTGGTTCAGACAGAGGGTCCCCGACGACCTGGGACAGGTCCAACCACCAGCATGAGTCCCTGTTCCTGCAGCCTCTTGGAATAAATTATGTGGATATCCCAGAAGGCTATGGGAGCAGAGACATGTCATTCTCACATAGGAAAAAAGTAAAACAAAGTAAACAAACAAAAAATTTGCCCTTTTCACTTAACACAAAGGAGTGGGCTCAGGGAGGTAAAGTAATTTAGGGGAGTGAAGATCCGCTTTAGTTACCCACAGTTTTCATGGTCCACTTGCTGACCGCCCATAGCTGAAAAACGGATGCAGGGCAATCAGATAACCCTGGGAGGGCATACTATAACCTCCTCCCAGAATCGCGCTCCCACGTGCACCGGAATATTCGGGCATCACGGATCATGGTATAGGGCCAATGGCAGCAGCCCTTTACCACCTGATCGCTCCATCAAATGACTGAGCGATCAGTCGAAAACAAGCCGGCGCATGCCGGTTCATCTCTCCCCTCTCCGTACCGATCAGTACAGTGTGAGAGGAGAGGGGGAGAGATCGGGTGCAGCAGTGGTCTGGATCTGTCATGCCCACAGCACTGATCTCTGCTCATTCCAGCCTCATCCATCTACACTCAGCCATCCGATCCATACTCACAGCCATAAAAGATAAAAGTGTAGCGCTATAAACCATAAATTGACCATTAAATTAATAATGGAGTGGTGTAATAACAAAAAGAGGATTTTAGTGATCCAAATCCAGCCAATAAGGGAATCAAACATATTAACAATATAATAAATACATATATGCATAACTTAAATGCAAGTGACTCAAATTAGTAAAAGAAATAAATAAGTGAAAAAAAAATTTGTGAAAAAATATATATGTGACCAATGTGAAAATATGCCAATATGTGGACGCAGAAGAAATTTGGTAAAGCAACAGTCCGAAAGATGTCGGCAAATATGAATAAAAAGTCCAAAAAATTAAGAAGATGATCTTATACATCAGGACACATATTTATCAAACATCACTTGAGAGGAGGTTGGGATAGTAAGTAAGCCACCACCAATAATCATAAGGAGGCTTACCAGATGTTGGTGACTTGGGGAGGCTTATACCACCCAAGTCGTAAAGACTTTTAAACCAGCTGACTAGAAAGGTGCATCTGCTTGGACAGCCACGATAAATCCTGGACCAGGAATATACCGTTGATACAAACGATCCCGGACAGCAGCTTGTAGGTAATACTCCAATGGGGAGCTCAAATCCGATATTCACATACCATGCAAAGATAAATTAAAATACTCGCATAGCCTGATGCCGTTTGTATAAAGATTTATTAGGTAAAAAATGGATAGACTCACATGATAAAGATCATCAAAAGCATGTACAGGAAAAAAAGTGGTATGTAAGTAGGTCCAACCTACACGTTTCTGCTAATAAGCCATCATCAGCTGGTTTAAAAGTCTTTACGACTTGGGTGTTATAAGCCTCCCCGAGTCACCAACATCTGGTAAGCCTCCTTATGATTATTGGCGGTGGAACATACCGCTTTTGTTCCGGTACATGCTTTTGATGATCTTTATCATGTGAGTCTATCCATTTTTTATCTAATAAATCTTTATACAAACGGTATCACGCTATGCAATTATTTTAATTTATCTTTGCATGATATGTGAATATCGGATTTGAGCTCCCCATTGGAGTATTACCTACAAGCTGCTGTCCGGGATCGTTTGTATCAACGGTATATTCCTGGTCCAGGATTTATCGTGGCTGTCCAAGCAGATGCACCTTTCCAGTCAGCTGGTTTAAAAGTCTTTACGACTTGGGTGGTATAAGCCTCCCCAAGTCACCAACATCTGGTAAGCCTCCTTATGATTATTGGTGGTGGCTTACTTACTATCCCAACCTCCTCTCAAGTGATGTTTGATAAATATGTGTCCTGATGTATAAGATCATCTTCTTAATTTTTTGGACTTTTTATTCATATTTGCCGACATCTTTCGGACTGTTGCTTTACCAAATTTCTTCTGCGTCCACATATTGACATATTTTCACATTGGTCACATATATATTTTTTCACAAAATGTTTTTTTCACTTATTTATTTCTTTTACTAATTTGAGTCACTTGCATTTAAGTTATGCATATATGTATTTATTATATTGTTAATATGTTTGATTGCCTTATTGGGTAGATTTGGATCACTAATAATCCTCTTTTTGTTATTACACCACTCCATTATTAATTTAATGGTCAATTTATGGTTTATAGCGCTACACTTTTATCTTTTATACATATTGCTTTGGTCTATAGCTGTGTTGGCTGCTATTTACACCTCTATTTACACAGCGCTGTATTTTTCTTTTTCTCATACTCACAGCCATCCATACTCATCCATGTCATCCATACTCAGCCATGCCATCCATACTCAGCCATGCCATCCATACTCAGCCATGCCATCCATGCTCAGCCATCCCATCCATACTCAGCCATCCCCATCCATACTCAGCCATCCCCATCCATACTCAGCCATCCCATCCATGCTCAGCCATCCCCATCCATGCTCAGCCATCCCCATCCATGCTCTGCCATTCCCATCCATCTCATCCATGCTCAGCCATTCCCATCTATGCTCAACCATCTCCATCCATGCTCGGCCATCTCCATCTATGGTCGGCCATCTCCATCAATGCTCAGCCATCCCTATCAATGCTCAGCCATCCCCATCCATGCTTAGTCATCCTCATCCATGCTCAGATATCCCCACCCATGCTCAGCCATCTCCTTCCATGGCTCATCCATCTCCATCCACAGCTCATCCATCCACATTTAGGGCTCAGCCATCCCCATCCATGGCTCATTTATGCCTCATTTCATGCTCCTCCATGCCACATCAGTTCTCATCTGTGCCACATCCATGCCACTACAGTGCCCATTAGTGCCACTACAGTGCCTCACAAAAGTGTCTGTATGTGGCCAGGCTGTGGAAAAGTCTCACACATGTGGTATCGTTAAACTCGGGAGGAGCAGCAGAATATATTTTAGGGTGTAATTTTGGCTATGTACATACTATGTGTTAGAAATATTGTATAAATGGAAAACTTTGTGTAAAAAAATGCTTTTTAATTTTCTTTCCACATTTTCCAAAAACTTGGAAAAAAATGACACATTAAAAAGACTCATTATGCCTCATAGAATATACGTTGGGGTATTTGTTTTCCAAAATGTGGTCATTTTTTGGGCGTTTCCATTGTCCTGGCGATCCAGGGCCTTCAAAAGTGCAAGAGGCAGTCATTTATGTCCCTGCATGTTGGACCTCTCTATGTGGCCACGCTGTGTAAGTCTCACACATGTGGTATCACCATACTCAGGAGGAGCAGTAGAATGTGTTTTGGGGTGTAATGTGTGGTATGTATATGCTGTGTGTGAGAAATAACCTGTTAATTTGACAATTTTATGAAAAAAAAAGAAGAAAAAATCTTCATTTGCAAAGAATTGTGGGAAAAAATTACAACTTCAAAAAACTCACTATGCCCCTTACTAAGTACTTTGGAATGGCTACTTTCCAAAAAAGAGTCATTTAGGGGATATTTGTACTTTCCTGGCTTGTTAGGATCTCAAGAAATGAGATAGCCCATCAGTGCATCAGGTGTGATCAATTTTTAATGATTGGCACAATAGATTGTAGACTCTATAACTTTCACAAAGACCAAATAATATACACCGATTTGGGTTATTTTTACCAAAGATATGTAGCGGCAGGGCATTTTTTTTTAGCGGGAACGCGGGGGAATGCAGTTCCGGCACCTCCAGCACTGAAAGTATGTAATGGCAAGGGGTGCTGGGGTGGGCTGGAGGGTCTATTGTTGCTGGAGCTAATCTTTTTTTGAGTGGCAGTCTATTGTTGCTGGTGGGTCAATTATTGCTGGAAGAGATCTACTATTGATGGAGGGGGTCTATTGTTGCTGGCTGCTGAGTAGTCTATTGATGCTGGCTGCTGGGAGATCTGTTGTTGCTGCTGGGTGGTATTTTGTTGTGGGGGTCCATTGTTGCTAGGACGGTCTATTGTTTTGGAGTGAATCTATTGTTGCTGGGAGGGTCTATTGCTGCTGGCTGTGGGGAATCTATTTTACTACTTTTCTTGCTATCATTAACAAATATCATACAAATTACTTAGCACCACAAAGTTATACTTGGCTCTGTACTCTCTAAAAGGGGCAGTACTGAGAGGTGGGTAGGGGGTGAAACCAAGCAACGGTGCTCAGAGGTGGGTAGGGGGCGGAGATAAGAAGTGACTCAGATGGGTGCAGTTCCTGCACCTATTCTCTGGGGGAAAAAAAGCCCTGTGTAGCAGTATAAATTTTATCTAAAATTTATGAAGAAAAATTACTAATTTGCAAAATGTTATAACAGAAACAAAGAAAAATGCATTTTTTTAAAGAATTTTTGGTCTTTTTTCATCTATAGCGCAAAAAATAAAAAACCCAGCGGTGATTAAATACCACCAAAAGCTCTATTTGTGTGAAAAAAAGGACAAAATTTCATATGCGTACAGTGTTGCATGACTGAGTAATTGTCATTCAAAATGTGAGAGCACTGAAAGCTGAAAATTGGTCTGGATAGGAAGGAGGTTTAAGTGCCCAGTGGGTAAGTGGATAACGGACCATGAAAACTGTGGGTAATTAAAGCTGATCTTAACTCCCCTGAATTACTTTACCTCCCTGAATCCATTCCTTTCTGTTAAAGTGGTTGTATACCCGCTGTCATTTTTTTTTTTTTTTTTTACACCTGCAAGGGAAAAGGCATAATGAGCTAGTATGCACCGCATACTAGCTCATTATGAGATACTTACCTTAGAACGAGGCGCCGGCATCTCACCTGGTCCACGCCGAGGGAGCCGACATCTCCCCTCGGCGTGTCTTCCGGGTATCGCGGCTCCGGCGCTGTGAGTGGCCGGAGCCGCGATGTCGTCACTCCCGCGCATGCGCGCGGGAGACTTCTGCCCGGCAAGCTCCGGAGTTTGCCGGGCTGTCAGCCGAGAGTCCCCTGTGCGCATGCGCCGCTGCAGTCAGCGGCTCATTGCGAGGGGAATATCTCCTAAACCTTACAGGTTTAGGAGATATTTTTTTTACCTACAGGTAAGCCTTATTATAGGCTTACCTGTAGGTAAAAGTTACAAATAAAGGTATACAACCGCTTTAAGTGAAAAGGGACATTTTTTTCTTTGTTTACTTTGCTACTGGTCAGGGTTCTTCATGCATAGCTCTTTCTTTTGCAATTTATATGTTCTGAAGGTTCTTTTAAAAAAAAACCACGTAGACCTATCCTGCAGGATTACACATCGATGGGTGATATACCCCTCTTGCTGTTATCTTTGATCTTGCATTATTATCTCCATCTTAACCACATGTGCATGTTGGTTCTATGCTCATTAGCCATGGAATGTCGCCACTATCTTTCACATTTATGCAATATTTGCAGTGTTGCTGCTATTATATATGTCTAGAAGTGTTTGAACCTATGGTATTTCTGATCTTTATTTGTACTTGGTTTATGCCTTTTGTTTTTGTGTTTTTGTAATAACTATAATCAATAAACATTGATTATACCAAATAAAAATAACCCATGTTATTTACTTTATTTCAATAAAATACTTGATATAGATAAACCTGACCCCTCCTCACTCTATCCAATACTAAAAAAAAAAAAAAAAGTTTAATCATGATGAAGCCTACAGCAAGAACACATATTTTAATGCGGTTCTTCATTCATGGATTCTTGCCATTCCATTCACTTAAAGTAAGAAGGCAAAATTTGTTACCCCTCACACAACTCTAATAGGGCGTACACACGGTCGGACTTTGTTCGGACATTCCGACAACAAAATCCTAGGATTTTTTCCGACGGATGTTGGCTCAAACTTGTTTTGTCTACACACGGTCACACAAAGTTGTCGGAAAATCCGATCGTTCTAAACGCGGTGACGTAAAACATGTACGTCGGGACTATAAACGGGGCAGTGGCCAATAGCTTTCATCTCTTTATTTATTCTGAGCATGCGTGGCACTTTGTCCGTCGGATTTGTGTACACACGATCGGAATTTCCGACAACGGATTTTGTTGTCGGAAAATTTTATCTCCTGCTCTCCAACTTTGTGTGTCGGAAAATCCGATGGAAAATGTCCGATGGAGCCCACACACGGTCGGAATTTCCGACAACACGCTCTGATCGGACATTTTCCATCGGAAAATCCGACTGTGTGTACGGGGCATTATAGTGGTTTCAGCTGGTTTGTACCTAAAACTTAAAATTGCAAAAATCTATATCTTGAAATATATTGCTGGTATGCCATTATTCATGATACATACAGTAAATTTTCAAGAGTAAAACTCTGGAAGCATGTCTTACAGCATTGTGGAAACCAGGAGAGAACCTGAGCAGTGAGCCAATCAAAAGAGGGATTGTGCCTCTGTAACCAAGGATAACCAATAACCAGCAGAAACTTAGGTGAGGAAATAACTTGGAATTGGATTATCTCATGGTGAAGAGCCCTTACGGCCATGGACAACGGAACAGTCTCATGAGTCACATGGGCAGGCTGTAGAGGTCTTCCGTCAAGAGCCTCAATGGCAAGTGGAGTGTCACACAGCTGCAGCGGAATCGAGTGCTCCGATACAAAGGCAGCATCTATGAACGGGCCTGTAGCCCCAGAGTCATTTAGAGCCTGTATCTCGACAGACGACTCAGCCCAAGAAAGGGTAACCGAAACCAGGGGCTTATCCTTCTGAATAACTGGGGTTGAAATAACGCCACCTAAGGTCTGTCCGTGACAGGACCTCAAGGTTCGGGCATTCCCTGGACGGGTAGGACAAGACTTCAAAAAGTGACCTGCCTGGCCACAATAAAGGCACAATCTTTCCCTCCTCCTAAGGGTTCTCTCATACGCAGAGAGATGCGTGAAGCCCAAGTGCATGGGTTTATCTTCACAGACCGACTACCAGGAGGCATGGAAGGTGAGGGAGGCAAGGGTGGGACTGCAAAGTTTGGAGACAAATGTACAGGAGGCTTCCGCAAGCGCTCCTTAAAAGGTAGTCTTTCTCTGAGTCTGGAGTCAATGAGGATGGCAAACGTGATCAACTTCTCCAGCTCAGTGGGTATATGTCGGGCTGCTATCTCATCCTTGATGGTATCCGAGAGACCATGAGAAAAAGCAGCCATGAGGGCCCTCATTGTTCCAAGCAACCTCTGCTGCCAGAATACGGAATTCAATGGCGTAATCGGCAACAGTTCTCGTACTCTGATGGACATGAGGCACTTGGCAGCAGAAGCGGAGCATGTGGGAATGTGAATTACCCTTTTAAAAGAAGTCACAAACTCAGGGTAACCCAAGACAACAGGTTTTTGCGTCGCCCGTAGAGCGTTTGCCCAGGCCAAGGCTCTCTCAGAAAGCAAAGATATCACGAGACCTACTTTGCTTCTGTCCGTGGGAAATGCCTGGGGCAGCATCTCAAAGTATATCTCAACCTGGTTGAGAAACCCTCTGCATTTGACTGGATCGCCCCCAAATCGATGGGGAAGCGGAGCGGAACCAGACATACCTCTTATAGACGTAATACTCGAGGCGGGTGCCTGCACAGAGACTGGAGCAGCAACAGGGTCAGCCTGCAACACAGGTTGTACCAGAGCAGCCACAGTGGGAGATTCCAGATGAGCCGTGCAACTCAGGAGCGCTTGTAACGTCATGGCAAACTGATCCATGCGGTAATCCTGCTCATTCAATCTGGAAAAAATATTACCAACAAGTGGATTCACTGCATCTTCTGAATTCATGGCCTTTGCCAACTGCCAGAAACCATGAATCAGACTGAGACAGAAGTAAAGTTAAATCACACTTGTTTAAAAATAATAATCAAAGTAAACAGAGTAAACGTAGTCAAAACTTAGCCTAGAGTTCAGGAATCGGAACGGATAGTCATGCAAGCCAAAATGTCAGGGAGTCAGAGATGAGCGTAGTAGAACAGCAAGCAGGATCTGGAGCCAGAATTAATGTCAGCCAAGCAAGTCTTTAACAAAAACACTGGAGAACGTCTCTAGAGATGTGACCAAGGGGAAAGCAGAGATCATCTGGACTGGATGGCTTAAGTAGGCAGGACTGACGAGCAGGATATCATCAACAGGTGAGTCACTGTGGAGATACAGTTTCTAATACAGTGAAGGCGGTGTACACAGTATCTAATACAGTGTGTACAGTTTTTACTACACTTCTGGTGGTGTACACAGTACACAATACAGTGCAGCCTTAGTAAAAGTTTCTAATACAGTGCAGGTGGTGTAAACAGTATCTAATACAGTATGTGCAGTTTCTACTACACTTCTGGTGGTGTACACAGTATACAAAACAGTGCAGCCATTGTACAGTTGCTACTACTTTTCTGGTGGTGTACACAGTATCTAATACAGTGTGTGCAGTTTCTACTACTCTTCTGGTGGTGTAAACAGTACACAATACATTGAAGCCGTAGTACAGTTTCTAATACAGTGCAGGCGGTGTACACAGTATCTAATACAGTGTGTACAGTTTCTACTACACTTCTGCTGGTGTACACAGTACACAATACAGTGCTGCTGTAGTACAGTTTCTACTACTTTTTTGGTGGTGTACACAGTATCCAGTACAGTGTGTACAGTTTCTACTACACTTCTGGTGGTGTACACAGTGCACAATACAGTGCAGCCATAGTACAGTTTCTAATACAGTGCAGGCGGTGTACACAGTATCTAATACAGTGTGTACAGTTTCTACTACTTTTCTGGTGGTGTACACAGTATTTAATACAGTGTGTACAGTTTCTACTACACTTCTGGTGGTGTACACAGTGCACAATACAGTTCAGCCATAGTACAGTTTCTAATACAGTGCAGGCGGTGTACACAGTATCTAATACAGTGTGTACAGTTTCTACTACACTTCTGGTGGTGTACACAGAATACAATGCAGTGCAGCCGTAGTGCACAGTGGTGGAATTCCTGCCATAGCAACCCACGTGGGCACTATGGGGCCCGCATCCAAGTGGGGACCGGTCATAGTTGGCAATAGAATTCCTTTTTTCCTGATTTTTCGCCGCCCGCTGTTAAAGGTCCGTGGCCATTTTCCAGAAGACCAGACAAGTTAGAAACGAGAAGCGGAGCCTGCCGAGTGGCTACAATAGAAATAGAGCTGTGGCGCCGCCCACCCCCCGCCCCCATCTGTCTGTCATTTGTGACCCGTTGTGGAAAGGGGTGGTTGGTGCGGCAGCTCAATTTCTATTGTAGCCGGCCAGCTCCACCTCTATTTTGTACCCCCTCGGCCTTCAGTAATGGTGGCGGAGATACTGCTGCTGGGATATAGAAGGACTCCAATGGGGGGGACCTGAGATGTAAGGAAGCACTCCGCTGGCTGGGGATAATGACACCTGAGATGTAAGGAAACACTCCTCTGGGGACACCTGAGATGTAAGATAACACTCCGCTGGGGACACCTGAGATGTAAGGAAACACTCCGCTGGGGACACCTGAGATGTAAGGAAGCACTCTGCTGGCTGGGGACAGTGACACCTGAGATGTCAGGAAACACTCCGCTGGGGACACCTGAGATGTAAGGAAACACTCTGCTGGGGACACCTGAGATGTAAGGAGGCACTGCGCTGGGGACACCTGAGATATAAGGAGGCTCTCCGCTGGGGACACCTGAGATGTAAGGAGGCACTCCGCTGGGGACACCTGAGATGTAAGGAAGCACTCCGCTGGGGACACCTGAGATGTAAGGAGGCACTCCGCTGGGGACACCTGAGATGTAAGGAAGCACTCCGCTGGGGACACCTGAGATGTAAGGAGGCACTGCGCTGGGGACACCTGAGATGTAAGGAAGCACTCCACGGTGGAAACCTGAGATGTAAGGAAGCACTCTGCTGGGAACACCGGAGATGTAAGGAGGCACTCCGCTGGGGACACCTAAGATGTAAGGAGGCACTCCGCAGGGGACACCTGAGATGTAAGGAAGCACTCCGCTGGCTGGGGACAGTGACACCTGAGATGTCAGGAAACACTCCGCTGGGGACACCTGAGATGTAAGGTGTCTTGAAAAAAAACTTGAAAAAAACTTTTTTGACTTTACTTACACTATAATGTACTAAATGTTACCTGTAGATTTTTATTGGCAAATTTTTGTTTTGTTATTCGAATTTAATATAAGCTGTTGCCCAGGTACTATGCCACATGAGTGTGGTAATCTGTTGTTCAATGACATTAGTTCATATTTTTGTGGGGGCGGGGCAGTTTGCAGGGGAGGCATACAACATTTTGCTATGGGGCCCTGTGATTTCTATGTGCAAGTGTAGGCGCAAAATCTGGAGTATAAAAACACCATAATATGCAAACAGTATGTATAAATATTTGTGTGTGTAGATTTAACAACACTGTTTTAAGGGAAAGGGGAATAAATCCATAGTCCATGAAAGTCCATACTTGAAAGCAAGGGGAAAGGAGATGTTGGTAGAAAATCCACATACAGGCATACAGGGCTGCCTTCCAGGAGAACTGAAACCAAGTTCCAAAAAATCTAAGAAAAAGCACAAAGGGAAAGGCGCCTCTGGGTGTAGATGTGAAAAACAATTTATTAAAATCTTATGTACAAGCAACTCACATTTAAGTAGTCATCAATAGGCATGTAGTAAGGTTAAAATGTATCCATCGTGGGGATAATCATCAGATCGGTCAGGATGTCTCTTCCTGCTTGCCGGGCGTGTGGCTGTGTATGCTGAACATTGCTAGATGGTAAAGCCGGCTGCGGTGGAGATGAAACTCAAAGCGAGGCCTGAAGCGCAGATGGAGGGCAGGCGAGGAGAGATGACGTCACTGGCAAGCGACGTGTTTCATGAGCATACGGGCTGCAATGACGTGGCAGCCGCGCTCCTTTGTCAAGCTACAGATGGATAATAGTGCTAGCATTAAAAAGCTAGGAGAGGGGGAGTGGCCAAGGGACGGGCACTATAATAGGTCACGCCACATATGGAAGCCTATGAGAGGCATAAGGGTGAAACAATTGTGTACTGGGTAACTTTAAAACCAGTGATGATACATTAGGAATCATGGTACAAGATATATAGCTCAGCAAAAAGAACAATAAGCACTGTGTAAATGACAATGGGGGAACGATGATAAAAAACACACATGTGGCTCAGCAATATAAAAGATTTGTATAAACATACACACCTGCACACATATATAAACAAATACACGTGTGCACAAGTACATAAATGCACATGCATGTAAAAGCATACATGTACGCATGCTTAGTGTATGATAAACGTATTAATAGTCATGTGTAAAACATACCTTAGTCATGTATGAATAGCACAGTTTATGGTAAATGGGTGAAAAATGGATAAAAAATAAAGAATAAAAAATAAATAATAAAATAAAAATTAAAATATTGGGTGAAGAGAGTTAGCAAATTATTTTCATATGGCTAAAAATAAAAGTAGCAGAATAAGTATAAAAGCTATATAGAACAATGATATGTCTATACTTACACCAGCCGGCCACCCTCATCAGAAAAGAAATCAAGAGAAAACCAACCTGCAGATACAGATGTAAATGGTTGAAATTAAATTAGAGCAAGGACTGGGGGAAAGGGGTCTCTATACAAAAACAACACAAGATGATATATTTATAAAATGGTGGCAATCTCAATACTCTCCTTAATGTGTTTGTGTGTGTTTGTCTGTGTTTGTATGTAATTTTTGACTTCCCGGGTAACTCATCAGGTGTATGAGACCCGTGAACTACTTTGCATGGAGCTGTATTGTGTTTGTTTACACATGATGATCTATTATAGCTAAATAATAAATTTTGTAATTTTTAAACCAAGTGGTCTATAATTTCTGCTGCACAGGTAGCCACTTTTTGAGTCTTGGTAGTGTTACTTAGACTCTTGGTACATATATGCTAGTTGTCTTTGGCTACAGCAGCAGCACCAAAACAGGTGTACTTCGTTGGTAAAATTGTGAGACGACCAATATACATGCTAGGTTTTGCGGGATAAGCTTTTTCCTTTTTCTTTCCTTTTACTGTTTTCTTTTTTGGTTCTTGTTAAATTTGGGATCCTATGGTCCTTTCCTAAAGCTATTCCCAGCAACAATACAACTCCATGTTAGAAAAAATATCTCAGATTCACCAAAAGACGATTAACCCCCACTATGGCGTTTGTACTTGGTGAGGAAATTGATCAAGAGATAAGATCTGCCTTTCAGAAGGACTCACCCCAGTTGGCGAGTCAGGATGAGGATTTGAGAATCAAATTTAAAGAACATAAAAAGTTGTTGATAAAACACCTGAATCGCAAGTGGGGTGTCTCCTTTTTAGAGACCTATATAAATCACAAAATTGTCCCGAGAGGACTCAGGGACCAAACGGTTCCAGCAGAACACCTCCACAATGAATGATTCCTCACCAAGTGGAAGGAACTGTGTCTAAATCACGGGATAGCGGTCATGGGTTTGATTGTAGAGGAGGAGAAGATCCAATTAGAGGAACTCAGGGAGCAGATTGAACTGAGCACCCAGGGCCTAGACCCATTAAAAGACCTAGATGAGTTCTCTAAACAGAATGATATATTGAAAAAAGAAATAGAGAAAGTACAACTCAGCTTAAAAACAACAAAACAGTCCAAATATAGGAGGGACCTCACTGATTTCGAAAATAGTCAGGCCTTTGATGTGACAGCACGAAGGAGTAGGAGTCGGTCAGCTAGAAGGGGACAGAGATCACAATCGAGAGGATGACGTGAAAAAACGACGGACGAGACTGCCAATGACGGGGCCCCAAAAGTGGTGACTTTTTTAGAGGAAGAGGGGGTGATGGGCCGAGAAGACCACCACCCCCTACCTCAGAGGAATACACAGAACCAAAGAATAGACAACAAAGACAAGGGGAAGACCCCAAGACAACAGACGGCACCACGTACCCGAAGCCAGAGGAACTAGCCTCCGGTGGGGATCCACTAAATCTGGACATGAAAGCCATTAACCTCTCAACTTTTCCACTGGAACCTAAACATGTCAGCCTACTACAAAAGGGGATGTCCTTTTCCCCAGCTGACAATATGGATGAGTTCACAGTGTATAAAGATATAGCCCTTTTCTTGAGAAAAGTCTTCTTTAGGTCACTTTACAAAAACAGTGAAGAACCTCCTGCTCTCTAGCTCCCTCATCACCTCCTCCCATATCCGCCTCCGGGACTTCTCCCGAGCCTCGCCCATCCTCTGGAATTCCCTACCCCAATCTGTCAGACTGTCTCCAAATTTATCCACTTTTAGGCGATCCCTGAAAACTTTCCTCTTCAGAGAAGCCTATCCTGCCTCCATCTAATAACTGCACTATTTTCTCCATTAGCTCATCCCCCACAGCTATTACCCTTTTGTTTAACTTGACCCTCCCTCCTAGATTGTAAGCTCTAATGAGCAGGGCCCTCTGATTCCTTCTGTATTGAATTGTATTGTACTTGTATTGTCTGCCCTAATGTTGTAAAGCGCTGCGTAAACTGTCGGCGCTATATAAATCCTGTATAATAATAATAATAATAATAATAATAACCTAATCAGGATGAGACAGAGCATTTGGATGAGGAGGACCAACGGGCCCTCGATATTTTGAACGCTTTGTTGGAGGAAAATGATGAAGTCACAACAACTGATGGTCCCACAAAACGAGTAGCGGATTTGATAATCCGCTCTAAGAGGATGCCATCACTAAGTAGGAACAGATGGCTTTACATGTTCCTTGATATGGTTCAGATTGATCTTGGTAAAATCAACTGGACCCGGAAATGCAAAGACAACTTGTCAGACGATGAACGTAAAGCCTTGACGGACCTGAAAAAAGCCAGAAATGTTATTTTCAAAAAAAGCGACAAAGGAGGAAATGTTGTCCTGATGGACGACAAATCCTATGAAACAGAGGCCAAAAGACTACTAGGCGACTTGACGACCTACAAAAAACTAGACCATGACCCGTTCCCTGAGTTAGTACAGAACCTAAACTTCAAGCTGCTTATGGCCAGGGAAGCAGGAATCTTAAACAAAAAGGAATATGAACATCTAAGTGTAAGGGAGTTCAATATACCCACTTTCTATATAATCCCGAAAGTGCACAAATGCCCGAAGAGACCACCGGGAAGGCCAATTGTCTCCGCCATCCAGGGGCCCCTGGAGAGAATAGGTGTTTATTTGGATTCCCTTCTTAAAGAAATGGTTGTAGGACTCAAATCCTACGTACAAGACACACGGCATGTATTGTCAAAAATAGCTGATCTGCAAGTTGGGGAGGGACTCCTACTCCTGGGCATTGATGTTGAGTCTCTCTATACCTCGATCCCACACTCATGGTGGAACTACTGGAGTTCGCTTTGATGAACAACTTTTTCCAGTTCACAACACATTATTACCAGCAGATCAGAGGGACTTCGATGGGGGCCGCGTGGGCACCTGCATACGCGTGCCTTCACCTGGGACGATGGGAGGAGGAGGACGTGTATACTTCAGCCATGTATGCAGAACACGTGCATACATGGCTGAGGTATATAGATGATGTGTTGGTTGTTTGGAGGGGCACTAAAGAGGAGGCACATGTGTTCATTGAGCATTTGAACTCCAATGATCGTAACATCCGATTGACCCACATTGTTGATGAAAGACAGATCCCTTTCCTCGATCTCCAAATTACCATTGATGGGGATAAACTTAGCACCTGTACCTACCGCAAGGCCACAGCAGCCAATACTCTATTGAGGGCCGATAGCCATCATCCCCCATGGCTCAAAAACGGCATCCCGGTTGGCCAGTTCCTAAGATTAAAAAGGAACTGTACCAAGAAAAGTGATCTCAGAAGGGAAAACATTGACCTATATAAACGTTTTAGAGAACGTGGATACTCCCATGGACAAATTCGAAAAGCTAGAGCAAAGGCAGCAAGCCGAGACAGAAAAAGTCTTCTCTCCCTGGACCCCAAACCAGCAGCCAAAGGCCAATTTGACCCAGGCCCAGTACAGATAATCACCTCATATGGATCCCAATGGGAATCCGTACGAGAAATTTTGGGAAAACACTGGAACATATTGACCAATGGCCCTGGTTTGAAAGCGATCGTTGGAGAATCACCAAACATGGTGGCCAGGAGGGCTAGGAATTTGGGTGACATCTTAATCCATTCTGAATTCACCAAAGAGCCAAATCCAACCTGGCTATCAGAATATCCCAGAAGTAAAGGGATGTTCCCCTGTAACAGATGTCAAATCTGCCCTTTTGTAGATAGAACATCTATTTTCCATGATGCCAGGGGGGAACACATGTTCGAGATACGAGATCTCATTAACTGCTCTACGAGCAAGGTGATCTACATGCTCACGTGTCCTTGCCCAAAAATATATGTTGGGAAAACCAAGAGAGCGTTGAAGACAAGGATAGGTGAGCATCTGAGGGAAATAAAGGGAGAAAAAGAAAGGGACCCTGAAAAAAGTCGAGAAAAACCATTGGCAAGGCATTTTGCCCTTTACCATCAGGGAAAACCCGATGGACTGAAGGTGAAGGGCATCTACTCACTTAAGCTGTCCCCAAGACGGGGTGATTTTAATCGGATCCTTTTACAGAAGGAAAAAAGATGGATCTACCGCTTGGGGTCCCTTACCCCCCAAGGCCTCAACACGGAGTTGAACCTCCAAGTTTTCCTGGAGAACTGACCCTCCACCCATCCCATAAACTGTTACCATCTGCCTTTTGGAGGTTAAGATATCCACAGATTGTATGAGAACGAAATCGGTGTGTATGTTGGTGTAAATCGGTATGACACAGGGTAGCTAAAAGTTGACCATTTAGACAACTAATGCCGCGTACACACGGTCGTACTTTTCGTCTACAAAAGTCCAACAGACGCTGATGGACTAAAGCTGGCTGGTAATCCGATCGTGTGTGGGCTTCTCCGGACTTTCAACCGACTTTTTTAGCCTCAAATACGACGTACTTTAGATTTGAAACATGCTTCAAAACTTTTACTTCGTACCTACGACGGACCCCGAAATCCGCTCGTCTGTGTGCTAGTCCGACGGACAAAAAGCCACGCTAGGGCACCTATTGGCTACTGGCTATGAACTTCCTTATTTTAGTCCGGTGTACGTCATCACGTACGAATCCGACCGACTTTTGTGTGGTCGTGTGTAGGCAAGTCCGGTCGTTAGAAAGTAGGCCGCAAGTCCGCGGCAAGTCCACCGAAAGTCTGCCGGAAGTCTGTCCGACAGGCTGTCCGACTTTTGTAGACGAAAAGTACGACCGTGTGTACGCGGCATAAGAGAAGAAGTGATTAAGACCTATAAACCATTAGATAAACAAACCATCAGAATTAAAGCTACATTGAAATGGTAATATCACAGCGTGTACTCATGAATAAAATGAATGGTCTCTGCCTGATCTAACTCTCTGAGATCTGGCCATCTAGCGGATGAAACTCAAGTGTCCTGGATGAATCTGAGTGGAAAAGCACAGAAAACCGGAACTTAATTGAATGGTCTCAACACTGCTGTAGGTGTGAGGTTGTAATAGGGGTTAATCCCCTCCAATATAAGGAACGACTAGCCCCTACCCTCACTACGTCCAGACGAAGCTACACCCATTGAAGTAAGCGAAACGCGTTGACGTCACAGCTGTCATGTGACGTCGACTTACGCGATATCCCCCGTGCACGTGAAGTATCAGGAAAAGCCATTGGATCAGCGCAGCCGCTCTTTATACCCACACGCTCAGCGTGCTTTAAACCTACGAGCGGTATCGGTTTTGTGGATGGAGGCTGGGATCAATTGAAGCCATCTCTACAACTAGAGATAAAGAATATACAGATGGTGTGAGTGATCAGAGAGGTAAAATAGACGCCCAGGACGATCAACGGAGCGGTAAGACGCCTATACATCATACAATATCTGTACCCGCCCATGGAACTAGACTGTGCAAGGGATGAAACGAACGCCGGGCAGACCTGCACATCAGTAAGCCTGCCGGTGTAGCAATTACCAGTGATTGATTCACAAACAGCTGATCTAGTCGGCCTCACTCACCACTTTTGACTGTATAACAGCCCACACTTTTGATCCGCAATACATTGGATACCACGCTGTATGGATAAGATACCAGTGACTTTTCATGACCAGTGTATTCCAGCTAGTGGTCTAACCCCACCTGTACATATATTTCAGGAATCCTGAGTATTATAGTTAGGTGAATCGCACATTAAGAAATATAGATATTTGTGATCGCAAGACAGGCCATTTATTTTTTTCCCCCGGGGATTACCCGCAGGAAATCAGCATAGCATGGTGAATTTTTCTTTGGGCAATGCCTAATCACCCTTCCATGGATTTTTCCTAATTGATAATTTTTTATTAAATTCTGCTTTCCTTTTTTCCTTTGCGGGTAAATGCTTACAAGTTGACGTCCAGACATGTGTTGTGTGTGTGTGTGAGAGTGGAGTGTCCTTTCCTTGTCAAACCCTCACAAGGACAGCACAACTGTGCTGTGTGTTGATGTGTTTGTCTGTGTTTGTATGTAATTTTTGACTTCCCGGGTAACTCATCAGGTGTATGAGACCCGTGAACTACTTTGCATGGAGCTGTATTGTGTTTGTTTACACATGATGATCTATCATAGTTAAATAATAAATTTTGTAATTTTTAAACCAAGTGGTCTATAATTTCTGCTGCACAGGTAGCCAATTTTTGAGTCTTGGTAGTGTTACTTAGACTCTTGGTACATATATGTAAATTAGAGCAAGGGCTGGGGGAAAGGGGTCTATATACAAAATCAACACAAGATGATATATTTATAAAATGGTGGCAATCTCAATACTCTCATTAATACCTCTTGGCGAGAGTACATCCAGGGTATAGATCCAATAAGTCTTACGGGCGCAAAGCTTCTTGAATCTCTCAGCCGCAGGTAGCGACTTGGGGATCTGTTCGATGACCCAGACCCCAAGGCCCACCGTAGAACTATGGTGGGCCATAGCGAAGAGTTTTGGGACACTATGAGGGTCTGTGCCCCCCTCAATAAACCTTCTGTCCTTGCCAAACCTTTGTCTTAGGGCCCTAATTGTCCGGCCTACATAGGTTAGGCCACAAGGACAACTTAGGCCATAGACAACAAAGTCAGACGAGCAATTAAAAAATTCTTTCAACATGTATGTCTTCCCCTTAGTGGTAAAAGATTTTTGTCCATGTTGGACAAATTTACAAGTTTCACATAGAGCCTTCCGGCATTGATACATACCTACCAAAGGAATCAATATGGGTACAGGTGGTGGAACTCAAAGAGATTTAAATTTGCTAGGGGCAATTTTATTTTTCAAGTTGGGAGCCCTATGATACGTGACTTTAGGACAAGCAGGAAGTTGCGTTTTGAAATGAGAATCTTGCTGTAAGATACCCCAATGTTTGTATAATATCCTCTCCATGTTTTTGTATTTGTTGTGAAAAGTGGTTACGAACCTACTGGAACAGTCCTGCGGGGGTTGGCTCGTTTTTGGGGTTTTCCCATGAAGATAGTGTTTGTAGGCTTCTTCAACTAAAGTTTCTGGGTACTTTTTTCGAGAAACTTTATTTTCAGGGTTGTACTGAGTTCGAAATTATCAGAGTCTTTGGTACAATTCTGTTGAAGATGACAGAATTGTCCTTTTGGAATGTTAGTAATCCACTTAGGAAAGTAGCAACTCTCAAAATGTAAGTAAGAATTACCTGCTGTGGGCTTGGTATAGTTTTTTGAGGTGATAGTTTGATCGTCATGTCCCAACTCCAGATCCAAAAGTGGCTGGTTCAGTGACTGACGTAAATGATAGCCCGTAAGGGTTATCATTGCAGTGTTGGACAAAGGGGGTGATCAAATCAATGTCCCCATCCCAAATGATGATCAAATCATCAATATACCTCCTGAAAAAAATTATATTGGCCGCAAAAGGATTGTGTTTGTAGATATAGTTGGTTTCCCATAGGCCCATAGCCAAATTAGCATACGAGGGGGCAAAATTGGCCCCCGTTGCTGTGTCCTGTATTTGTTGATAGTATTTATTGTTAAAGGTAAAGTAATTATGCGTCAGGCAAAATCTTGTGGCTTCTACAATGAACCTTGCCTGGCGCATATTAATCAGGGGGTCTGTAGAAAGAAATTGTTCCAATGCCATGAGTCCAAAAGTGTGTAGAATGGAGGTATACAACGAGCACACATCAAGCGAGAGCCAAACGTTAGTGGGCTCCCATCTGTAAGGTGACAATGATTCTAAGAGATGTGTACCATCACGGATATATGACTGCAGTTGGGAGACTATTGGTTGTAGAAACTGATCTATATACAAGCTAAAACCAGTAGTGACACTGTCCATGGCCGCTACGATTGGTCTGCCCAGAGGATCCTGTAAGCTTTTGTGTATCTTCAGCAAGTGATAAAAATAAGGTATTTGATAGAAAGTCTTTCGCAAAAAAGAACTTTCTGTTTTGGTAATGATACCGTCTTGGAGGACAGTGGAGATCAGTACATCAGCCTCTTTAGCATAATCGGCTGTGGGGTCCCTGGCAAGTTTTACATATGTCGTTTTATCAGATAGGAGTCTGTATGACTCTCTCAGAGAGTCTGACCCATTTTGGAGTACTATACCGCCTCCTTTATCTGCTGATTTTATTACCAAATCTTCTGTATGTATAAGGTGATCAAGTGCTTTAATTTCAGAAGGTGATAAATTGTTAAATTTAGAAGCAGAGGTGGAATCACACAGTTTTAGTAGATCTGCATAAACAACTCTGTAGAAACTTTCTATGAATGGGCCCTTAGACTGTGTGGGAAAAAGATAGATTTGGGTTTTAATGTAGTATGGACAATGGGAGGGATGATGTGAGATGCTGTGTAAGTATTCGCAGTGTCACATCGTCACTATTAGATACATCAAGATCATCAATATCGAAAGAGGACTCAAAATTGGGTTTGGGTGAAGCTGTTATGGAATCGGTGGGGGAAATGGCATTGGGGTTGCTAGAGGTATTTTTTTCTTTCTCCAGTTTGATATGAAAATGCCTCTTGAGATTAGGGATGAGCTTCGAGTTCAAATCGAACTCACGTTCGACTGGAACATCGGTTGTTAGCCAGTTCACCGAACAGCGAACAATTTGGTGTGTTCGCGGCAAATTTGAAAGCCGCGAAACACCCTTTAAAAGTCTATGGGAGAAATCAAAAGTGCTAATTTTAAAGGCTTATATGCATGGTATTGTCATAAAAAGTGTTTGGGGACCTGGGTCCTGCCCCAGGGGACATGGATCAATGCAAAAAAAAGTTTTAAAAACGCTCATTTTTTCGGGAGCAGTGATTTTAATAATGTTTAAAGTGAAACAATAAAAGTGTTATATTCCTTTAACTTTCGTACCTGGGGGGTGTCTATAGTATGCCTGTAAAGGGGCGCATGTTTCCCGTGTTTAGAACAGTCTGACAGCAAAATGACATTTCAAAGGAAAAAAAATCATTTAAAACTACTCGCGGCTAGTAATGAATTGCCGGTCCGACAATACACATAAAAGTTCATTGATAAAAACGGCATGGGAATTCCCCACAGGGGAACCCCCGAATCAAATTTTTTTTTAAAAATGGCGTGGGGGGGTCCCCCTAAATTCTATACCAGACCCTTCAGGTCTGGTATGGATATTAAGGGGAACCCCGACCAAAATAAAAAAAAATGGCGTATGGCCCCCCTCAAAATCTATACCAGACCCTGCAGATCTGGTATGGATTTCAAGGGGAACCCCGCGCCACATTTTTTTTTAAAAATGGCGTGGGGTCCCCCCAAAAATCCATACCAGACCCTTATCCAAGCACGCAACCTGGCAGGCCGCAGGAAAAGAGGGGGGGACGAGAGAGCGCCCCCCCTCCTGAACCGTACCAGGCCACATGCCCTCAACATTGGGAGGGTGCTTTGTCTTCCCTACACCCCTCAAGAAACCATACTACTTCCAGACACTATTATAAGAGTAAAAAAACCGACACCAGCAATAAAAATGATGAACTCATCCGTGCCCTTCATCAACTTAACAACAGACCATCTAGTTCATCACAAATTGTACAATCTACTCTTTCAGCTCAAGGCCTTCCAGGTTTAGATCTTTCCAGCAATGCCTCCATCACTGCTACTGCTCCTTCCAGTTATCCTAATCGAGCTGATCAACCTACCACCAGTGAGCCTACACCCTCTAAACCTATGGAACCCTCAGCCCAGATTACTTTGCCCCTTTGTGCTTCACTACAGACCATTTCTCCCAGCAACATACCATCCCTAGCAGGCTGTTCCACATTTCCTTCCTCTTTTTTAGTGCTCAGTCCTCCTCTGGCCCCGATCTCCCGAAAAAGAAAGCTCACAGAAGGGGTTGCAGAGGAAGATGAGCTAGAAAACAACAAAAATGTGCTGAAACACCCAAAACTATAAAAATATTTAATTTGTCCTCCCATACCTTATCCCATGCAGATATGTCCCTTTTCAGCCATGGACTTAATTTTGCTCCCACCAATAAACCCAATCCTTTTGTTCTCTTCACAGACCTCAACAGATATATACGTAATCTTACTCTCAAGAGGCATTTTCATATCAAACTGGAGAAAGAAAAAAATACCTCTAGCAAACCCAATGCCATTTCCCTCACCGATTCCATAACAGCTTCACCCGAACCCAATTTTGAGTCCTCTTTCGATATTGATGATCTTGATGTATCTAATAGTGATGATGTGACACTGCGAATACTTACACAGCATGTCACATCACCCCCCCCCCATTGTCCATACTACATTAAAACCCAAATCTATCTTTTTTCCCACACAGTCTAATAGGGCGTACACACGGTCGGACTTTGTTCGGACATTCCGACAACAAAATCCTATGATTTTTTCCGACGGATGCTCAAACTTGTCTTGCATACACACAGTCACACAAAGTTGTCGGAAAATCCGATCGTTCTGAACGCGGTGACGTAAAACACGTACGTCGGGACTATAAATGGGGCAGTGGCCAATAGCTTTCATCTCTTTATTTATTCTGAGCATGCGTGGCACTTTGTCCGTCGGATTTGTGTACACACGATCGGAATTTCCGACAACGGATTTTGTTGTCGGAAAATTTTATCTCCTGCTCTCCAACTTTGTGTGTCGGAAAATCCGATGGAAAATGTCCGATGGAGCCCACACACGGTTGGAATTTCCGACAACACGCTCCGATCGGACATTTTCCATCGGAAAATCCGACCGTGTGTACGGGGCATAAGGGTCCATTCATAGAAAGTTTCTACAGAGTTGTTTATGCAGATCTACTAAAACTGTGTGATTCCACCTCTGCTTCTAAATCTAACAATTTATCACCTTCTGCAATTAAAGCACTTGATCACCTTATACATACAGAAGATTTGGTAATAAAATCAGCAGATAAAGGAGGCGGTATAGTACTCCAAAATGATTCCGACTATCTGAGAGAGTCATACAGACTCCTTTCTGATAAAACGACATATGTAAAACTTACCAGGGACCCCACAACCGATTATGCCAAAGAGGCTGATGTACTGATCTCCACTGCCCTCCAAGAAGGTATCATTACCAAAACAGAAAGTTCTTTTTTGCGAAAGACTTTCTATCAAATACCTTATTTTTATCACTTGCCAAAGATACACAAAAGCTTACAGGATCCCCCGGGCAGACCAATCGTAGCAGCCATGGACAGTTTCACTACTGGTTTTAGTTTGTGTATAGATCAGTTTCTACAACCAATAGTCTCCAACTGCAGTCATATATCCGCGGTGGTACACATCTCTTAGAATCATTGTCACCTTACAGATGGGAGCCCACTTGCGTTTTGCTCTCGCTTGATGTGTGCTCGTTGTATACCTCCATTCCACACACTTTTGGACTCATGGCATTGGAACAATTTCTTTCTAAAGACCCCCAGATTAATATGTGCCAGGCAAGGTGTTAGGTACCTGGTAGTAGAGCCTGACTTGTAGGAGAAGACCTCTCATACAACGCTGGTTCAGGAGCCACTGGAGTGGGAACAGTGGTCCCCTGAGCGCAGTGGGGTAGGAGTGCCTGATGAGTAGAGTCTCTGTTGCTGACGTGATAAGAGATCCCACAGGGATGGCTGGACTGAAGATCAGGTGGAGACTGAAGGCAGCAGGCTGGAACACTGGAGATGCAGAGATCACTGGAGCTGAAGCTGAAGGTGCAACAGCAAGGACAACAGTAGGCACAAGCAGGGACAGACGGTCCGGGTCAGCAGGTAGATGAGACAGGCAATGGCAGCAGGCAGAGGCAGAGTCGGTAGGCAGGCAGGTGTCGGCAACGGTATCAGGCAGTAGCAGTAGAGTAGTCAGGCAGGCCAGGTCAGATGGGAGCGGGACGGATGGTCAGACAAGCCGGGTCAGATAGGTAGCAAACAATCAGGTGCAGATTACAGGAATCACAGAGCTGAGACGAAGCAGCAATGTGCCAGAGGCACAGGGGAACTTTTATGTGCACTTTGGCACCAAACCGGCGCTAACGCGAACGCGCGTGCGTCCGTACGCGCGCATGTGCACACGCACGCGCGCACAAGCGCTGCGTACCCGCGCCCCCGAGCGCCGCACTGATGCCTGGAGACAACAGGAACTTGCTGCAAGGTTTGTATAGGAGCGCGCCGGCGCATAGGCGCATGCAAACGCCCAGGTCTGGCGCCGGTGGTGCCCTGACATTGCCCCCTTCCAAGGGGCAACCTCCGGGTGCCCAAAAGCCTCTTTTTCTCAGGATGGGTAGAAAAATAAGCGTGAATTAAACGCTTAGCATGCACATTACTATCTGGTTCCCATGAATTACTTTCTGGGCCGTAGCCCTTCCATTTTATTAAGAATTGGATCTGCCCTTGTCTTTTCCTGCAGTCAAGGATAGCCTCAACCTCAAATTCCTCGCTGCCATCAATCACAACAGGTTCGGGAGGTCTAGTTCCTCTACCAGGGAAGGGGTCAGGTACAGCAGGTTTCAGTAATGACACATGGAACACTGGGTGTATCCTAAGGGAGTCAGGTAAAGTCAGTACGTAAGAAACTTCATTGATTTTCCTTTTAACTGGAAAAGGTCCCATAAATCTAGGCGCCAACTTCTTAGAAGGACATGCTAGTTTGATACTTTGATATTACTTGTAGAAAGCCATACCTGGTCACCAAGTTGTAACTTCAATTCCCCTCTTCTCTTCCGATCGAAAATTCTCTTGCTGTCCGCCTGAGCCTTGGATACTGCTTCCTGCAACATCTGGCTGTTGTGGCTGATGAAATCTACCGTACTCTGTACTGCCGGGACTGGAGACTCTGGAAGGAAATCGGGTAAAAAGGTTAGATGGAAGCCATAATTAGCGAAAAAGGGGGATTGACCGGTGGCTGAATGTTTAGCATTATTGTAGGCAAATTCTGCCAAGGGCAGCAGGGATACCCAATCATCCTGTGAGAAGGAAGTAAAACATCTGATGTACTGCTCGAGGGTTTGATTGGTCCTCTCTGTCTGTCCATTGGTCTGGGGGTGATAGGCAGAGGACAAGGCCAGTTTGATTGGTCCTCTCTGTCTGTCCATTGGTCTGGGGGTGATAGGCAGAGGACAAGGCCAGTTTGATCTTTAAAGTCTCACACAGGGCTCTCCAAAAACGTGAGGTAAATTGTACCCCTCTATCAGAGGTTATGTTTACAGGGACTCCGTGAAGTCTGATGATTTCTTTGATGAATACATGAGCTGTTTCCGATGGAGTTCCTTTTAATGGAAGGAAGTGGGCCATCTTGGTAAAACGGTCTACTACCACAAAGATAGCAGAACACCCCTCGGAACATGGAAGTTCTACAATAAAGTCCAAGGAGATCATCTTCCAGGGCCTATCGGGTACCGGTAAGGGTTTTAACAGGCCCCAAGCTCGATTCCTAGAAGTCTTATTCTGGGTACAGATAGGACAGGAGCTGACATATCTCTCGCAAAAGTCCTTTAAATTGGGCCACCAGAAGGTACGCTGCACCAATTCCAGAGTTTTACGTACCCCAAAGTGACCTGCCAGTGGGTGATCGTGAAGGAGCGTCAAGACCTTGACCCGAACCTCCTCAGGGACAAAAATTTGGCTCCCTCTCCAGAACAATCCGTCTTTGTTACTCAAGGTAATTCCTGTGGGCCTGGCTGATTCAGAGGATGCTTCCTTAATCTGAGAGAGAAGATCTGTCTGTATGAGTAGGAAATTGTTTGCAGGTAAGATGGTGTCAGGAGCAGATGAATCCTTTGGGTTATCATGCATTCGTGATAATGCGTCTGGTTTGACATTTCTGGAGCCTGGCTGATAAGTAATGTGGAAGGAAAAACGTTAGAAGAACAGGGCCCAGCGGGCTTGTCGAGGTTTCAGTCTTTTAGCAGATCCCAAATACTCCAGATTTTTATGGTCAGTGTAAATTAGTACTGGATGCACAGCCCCCTCCAACAGGTACCTCCACTCCTCTAATGCAGTTTTGATGGCGAGAAGCTCCCGATCACCAACATCATAGTTCTTCTCCGCATTAGAGAGTTTTCGGGAGAAGAACCCCACAGGATGCATAGTGTCTTTACTGCCTTTACGTTGCGAAAGTATCGCACCGACCTCTATCTCAGAAGCGTCCACTTCTAAGATGACTGGTAAGGATGGTTCAGGATGGCTGAGGATAGGTGCTGAGGTGAATAGCCTCTTGAGGTTCTCAAAAGCATCTTGGGCTAGGTGATTCCATGAAAAACGGGTATTCTGTTTGGTCAACTGCGTGATAGGTGCGATTATTGCAGAAAAACCCCTGATAAACTTCCTGTAAAAGTTTGCGAACCCGATAAATCGTTGAACCCCCTTCTTGTCCAGGGGTACCGGCCAGTCCAGAACAGTGGAAACCTTCTGCGGGTCCATCTTGATGCCAGTTGAGGAGATTATCAAGCCCAAGAATTGAATGCTCTGTTGTTCAAACTCACATTTCTCCGCTTTTGCATAAAGTCTGTGTAAGCGGAGACGACCCAACACCCGGCAAACATGTTCTCGATGAAGATCCAGGGATTCTAAAAAGATCAAGATATCGTCCAGATATGCGATCACAAACACATCTAGGAAGTCTCTGAGAACATCATTAATTAGGTGTTGGAAAGTCGCAGGGGCATTGCAGAGTCCAAAAGGCATAACTAAATATTCATAATGCCCGAATCGGGTCCGGAAAGCTGTTTTCCACTCATGCCCAGCCCGAATGCGGATCAGATTGTAGGCCCCTCTTAGATCAAGCTTAGTGAAAATGACGGCAGTCCTTAATTTCTGGAATAGTTCGGGTATCAAGGGTAGGGGATACCGATTTTTGACCGTAATTTTATTTAGTTCTCGGTAGTCTATACATGGGCGGAGCGACTTGTCTTTCTTAGCAACAAAGAATATTCCGGCACCAGCTGGGGAAGTAGAGTGGCAAATGAATCCCTTGGCCAGGTTTTCATCTATGTATGTTTTTAGAACTTCTTGTTCCTTCTCAGATAGGGGAAAGATGCGTCCGAAGGGAATTTCGGATCCTGGCAGTAATTCGATGGGGCAATCGTAGGGACGATGCGGTGGAAGAGAATCTGCCCCCTTTTTACTGAAAACATCAATGTAATCATGATATTGTTTCGGTATGACCTGACAGTTTTTCTGGTCGGTGTCCAGACAAAGCAGAGTGGCTGAGGAATCTGAATCTTTCGTCACACAGTGTTCTTGGCAGTAAGATGACAGGAATTTTACTTCTCCAGAAGCCCAATGGATGTGCGGATTGTGGGCCTGCAGCCAGGGAATGCCCAGGATAATAGGAAACATAGGAGAGGTGATGGCATCAAGGATCAGCAGTTCCTTATGTTGAGAATAAATCGTAGTGGATAATGGCAGGGTCTCCTGCGTCACCTGTCCAGATCTAATGCAGGAGCCATCAGCTAAGAAGACAGAGAGTCCATGGGCTTTAGTCCGTAAAGGGATGTTGTGTTGGTTGGCAAAAGTTAAGTCAATAAAGCAGCTGCATGCTCCGGAGTCAATAATGGCGTTGACTGGGAGGATCTTTTCTTGGAGCTGTAACGAGAGAGGAAGGGCAAGGTGGGTAGAATTTGTAGACAAAGCAGAGAGACTGGTAGGTACAGGAGATGGACACTTACTGATTTTAACTGGGCAATTATGGACATAGTGCCCGGTTCCTCCACAATACAGACACAGGTTAAGTTGCCAACGTCGGTTACGTTCTTCGGAAGACAGAGCAGGTCGCATCAGGCCTAACTGCATTGGTTCAGAGGTGTCAGGTGTGACATTGGCAGAATTCAGACTGGGTGAAGGTAAGTAGCGTGCTGCAGGAATCGGAGCTCGTGCTGTCATCCAGGTCGGGCGGTTCTGTTGAACTGATCGTTCAGATCGACGTTCTCGGAGGCGACGATCGATCTGAATGGTTAAGGAGATCAAGGCCTCAAGGGTACTTGGAATACCTACTCGAGCAAGTTCATTTTTTAGACCTTCGGACAGGCCTATGCGGAACTGGTGGCGCAGGGCCGCATCATTTCACTGTGTCCGCGCTCCAACGCCTGAAGTCAGTAACATAGTCCTCAGCGGGTCTGCAGCCTTGTTGGATCGCGAACAGAGCTGATTCAGCTTTAGCAGTCTGTTGAGGGTCCTCATATAATTGTGCCATGGCTTCAAAGAAAGCAGATAAGGATTGGGTTAGAGCAGAGTCCCCTTCAAGTAAACGGTGGGCCCAGGAGGGAAATTACAAATCCCACCTTGGTGACTTCCAGTGAAAAGGTTCGGGGCTGTAGGGCAAAGAAGAGCTGGCAGGCTTTGCGGAAGGCCCGAAACTTAGCCCGGTCTCCAGAGAATCTTTCAGGGATAGGGACCCTTGGTTCAGGCTGAAGCATCACAACTGAAGGAGCTGGAACAGTCTGAGTTGGGGCTGCAGCTGAAGAAGAGGCTGAAGGATTAGACCCTGCAAGATTCTGAACTTGTCCTTCCAGTCTGTTATAGTTATCCTGAAGGGATTGCACGGCTTGAGTGAGGGCCGCCAGGTGCGTGCATATCTCCTTCATGGGAGAGGTATCTCCTGCAGGCTCAGTCATGGCTGCTTCATACTGTTAGGTACCTGGTAGTAGAGCCTGACTTGTAGGAGAAGACCTCTCATACAATGCTGGTTCAGGAGCCACTGGAGTGGGAACAGTGGTCCCCTGAGCGCAGTGGGGTAGGAGTGCCTGATGAGTAGAGTCTCTGTTGCTGAAGTGATGAGAGATCCCACAGGGATGGCTGGACTGCAGATCAGGTGGAGACTGAAGGCAGCAGGCTGGAACACTGGAGATGCAGAGATCACTGGAGCTGAAGCTGAAGGTGCAACAGCAAGGACAACAGTAGGCACAAGCAGGGTCAGACGGTCCGGGTCAGCAGGTAGATGAGACAGGCAATGGCAGCAGGCAGAGGCAGAGTCGGTAGGCAGGCAGGTGTCAGCAACGGTATCAGGCAGTAGCAGTAGAGTAGTCAGGCAGGCCGGGTCGGATGGGAGCGGGACGGATGGTCAGACAAGCCGGGTCAGATAGGTAGCAAACAATCAGGTGCAGATTACAGGAATCACAGAGCTGAGACGAAGCAGCAATGTGCCAGAGGCGCCGCGCTGATGCCTGGAGACAACAGGAACTTGCTGCAAGGTTTGTATAGGAGCGCGCCGGCGCATAGGCGCATGCAAACGCCCAGGTCTGGCGCCGGTGGTGCCCTAAAACAAGGTTCATTGTAGAGGCCACAAGATTTTGCCTGATGCATAATTACTTTACCTTTAATGATGAATACTATCAACAAATACAGGACACAGCAATGGGGGCCAATTCTGCCCCCTCGTAGGCTAATTTGGCTATGGGCCTATGGGAAACCAACTATATCTACAATAACAATCCTTTTGCGGCCAATATAATTTTTTTCAGGAGGTATATTGATGATTTGATTATCATTTGGGATGGTGACATTGATTTGATTACCCCCTTTGTCCAACACTGCAATGATAACCCTTACGGGCCCCCACTCACCGAATCCAGCAACCCCAGAAGGGGCAAACAGCATAGAATTTCCAGGGAACCTGACACCAGTAGTAGATTGAGAGCAGGTTGGAGTGGCTCACACCCCTCTCTTTGTTAGAGTTGTTGGTTCGCCTTTCTCCATTCCTTCCATCTCAGCCCTGTTCATCTATTAATGCAATGGGCTGTAGATCCTTAACAGATCAGGGAGCCACTATGAATATCCTTTAACCAACAATACGGTGAGCGGAGACCACCCTGGATGCCTTATATGATCACGGTGGAGAGGAGATCGTGGTCGAGATATTCTATGCTGTTTGCCCCTTCTGGGGTTGCTGGATTCGGTGATTGGGGACCCTTGAGGGGGAGCACAAAAGTCACAAAGACCACCTGAGAGCACTTCAGTCACGGTTTTTCTTGAAAAGAACAAATTTCTGAACACTGGTTTTGAAGAGGTCCATCACTCTATGGACTATGATCACTAATTACTAATTGATTTGTACATATCTGCACCAATTAGGCAGAGGTGCACTTTTATTGCCTATGGTATATGTTCTTAGCATTTTTTGGACTCTGACCACTATTTATATATTATCAATTAATTTGTATATATTTTGCACTATTTAGACAGAGGTGCACTTTTATGTTTATGCTTATGGGTTTGACCTAAGTCATTATCATCTGTGGTGGTTTCTGGGTGTAGATCTATCACAGATTAGGTGTTTAGTCTACAAACCCCTTATTTAGTGTGTTCACATGTATGATTTTTTGATTTTGCACAACTATATCACTGAAGATTGCTCTCTCTTTTTTGTACTATATTGACTTTTGGTGGTAACAGGCACCACAAATAGGGGTTAAGGTTGGGGGTATAAACTACTTTTGGTATAGCATTAACTGCTCTTGGTACAAGCCTTCACTAGGAAAGTAAGGGACCACAAACCCCCCCCCCCCCCCATTACACCATCCCATATAATCCCACAGGAAGCGCCATACCCCATTATAAATTTAAATTTAAGTACTGTGGAGGATCCTTAGGGAAGCTCCTTTAGGGGGGCTGCATACCTAAACTTCTGTCCTAAGAGCAGCTTTCACACTTATTCATGACGATCAAACTATCACCTCGAAAAACTATACCAAGCCAACAGCAGGTAATTCTTACTTACATTTTGCCACTTCCCTAAGTGGATTACTAGCATTCCAAAAGGACAATTCTATCGTCTTCGACAGAATTGTACCAAAGACTCTGATTATGTCGAACTCAGTACAACCCTGAAAAGAAAGTTTCTCGAAAAAAAGTACCCAGAAACTTTAGTTGAAGAAGCCTACAAACACTATCTTCATGGGAAAACCCCAAAAACGAGCCAATCCCCGCAGGACTGTTCCAGTAGGTTCGTAACCACTTTTCACAACAAATACAAAAACATGGAGAGGATATTATACAAACATTGGGGTTACTTACAGCAAGATCCTCATTTAAAAACAACTTCCTGCTCGTCCTAAAGTCACGTATAGTAGGGCTCCCAACTTGAAAAATAAAATTGCCCCTAGCAAATTTAAATCTCTTTCAGTTCCACCACCTGTACCCATATTGATTCCTTTGGTAGGTATGTATCAATGCCGAAGACTCTATGTAAAATTTGTAAATTTGTCCAACATGGACAAAAATCTTTTACCACTAAGGGGAAGACATACATGTTGAAAGAATTTTTTACTTGCTTGTCTGACTTTGTTGTCTATGGCCTAAGTTGTCCTTGTGGCCTAATCTATGTAGGCCAGACAATTAAGGCCCTAAGACAAAGGTTTGGTGAGCACAGAAGGTTTATTGAGGGGGCACAGACCCTCATAGTGTCCCAAAACACTTCGCTATGGCCCACCATAGTTCTACGGTGGGCCTTGGGGTCTGGGTCATCGAACAGATCCCCAAGTCCCTACCTGCGGCTGAGAGATTCAAGAAGCTTTGCGCCTGTGAGACTTGAATCTATACCCTGGATGTACTCTCGCCAGGAGGTATTAAGGAGAGTATTGAGATTGCCACCATTTTATAAATATATCATCTTGTGTTGTTTTTGTATAGAGACCCCTTTCCCCCAGTCCTTGCTCTAATTTAATTTCAACCATTTACATCTGTATCGGCAGGTTGGTTTTCTCTTGATTTCTTTTCTAAAGGGGATGGCGGGGTGGTGTAAGTATAGACATATTATTGTTCTGTATAGCTTTTATACTTATTCTGCCACTTTTATTTTTAGCCATATGAAAATAATTTTCTAACTCTCTTCACCCAATATTTTAATTTTTATTTTATTTTTTATTTTTTATTTTTTATCCATTTTTCATCCATTTACCATATACTGTGCTATTCATACATGACTAAGGTATGTTGTACGCATGACTATTAATACGTTTATCATACACTAAGCATGCGTACATGTATGCTTTTGCATGCATGTGCATTTATGTACTTGTGCACACATGTATTTGTTTATATATGTGTGCAGGTGTGTATGTTTATACTTATCTTTTATATTGCTGAGCCACATGTGTGTTTTTTATCATCGTTCCCCCATTGTCATTTGTACACTGCTTATTGTTCTTTTTTGCTGAGCTATATATCTTGTACCTTGATTCCTAATGTATCATCACTGGTTTTAAAGTTACCAAATACACAATTATTTCACCCTTATGCCTCTTATAGGCTTCCATATGTGGCCTGACCTATTATAGTGCCCGTCCCTTGGCCACTCCCCCTCTCCGAACTTTTTAATGCTAGCACTATTATCCATCTGTAGCTTGACAAAGGAGCGCGGCTGCCACGTCATTGCGGCCCATACTCTCATGAAACGCGTCGCTTGCCAGGAACACTTGACTTATGTTCCATGTTTGGCACTGAATTTGGTGGTGCAGCGGTTTTTGAGCAGGTACCCAGGCTTTCAAGATCTCCTGAGGCAGGCCAGAAAAGTCTATGGTCGCTTCTGCCGGTCATACAATGCCAGTGCTCGGCTAGCTGACATTCAAAGGGAATGCAACCTGCCCACCAACTGCCTCATTTTTGACATGCCCACCAGGTGGAACTCAACCTTGGCAATGCTGCAGCAGCTGCACACACAGCAGAGGGCCATCAATGAGTACCTGTGTGAGTATGGCACCAGGACAGAGTCAGGAGAGCTTGGCTTCTTTTCGCCATGCCAGTGGCTACTGATCAAGGATGCATGCACTGTCCTGTCACCATTTGAGAAGGCCACAAGGATGGTGAGTAGTGACAATGCATGCATCAGTGACACTGTCCCTCATCTTCCTGTTGGAGCATATGCTTCATGGAATCATGGACAGAGCACTTGAGGCAGAACAGCAGGAGGAAGAGGAGGCCTTCCTTACCTCTCAAGGCCCTCTTTATCCCGATATCATTCCTGCATGCCCACCAAACACACAGGAAGAAGGAGAGGAGGAGGATTGTGTCAGCATGGATGTAGAGGATAACACTCAGCAGCAGTCTTCAAGGGATGGTTTTCAGTCCCCAGAAACCCAAGGAGTTGAACGTGGCTGGGAGGAGGACGTTATGGATCATGTGATCCTTAGTGACCCAGAGGACTCAGAATCGAATGCCTCTGCAAACTTTGCAGAGGGAGCAGAGGATGAAACATCTTCAGGAGGCCTTGAAAAAAGGTTTGTGCAATGCATTTCCAGACCCTGGGAGGTTACAATTTCCTGGTGCTGGACAACGTGTTGCTGAGGCTTCGTTCAGTCAGAGGAAGAGCGGTAGAGAAGGTGGCCGGCTGACCGATGCCTTTAAACTATGTTTCAGTCCTCAACGCCAAGGTCTGATCGGTTCAAGCAACCATCGCCAGCTGGTTACTGGGTCTTGAGGATGGACCACTGGCCAGAACTTGCTCAATATGCAATTGAGCTACAGGTCTGTCCTGCATCCAGTGTGCTTTCTAAATGCACATTCAGTGCTGCTGGAGGGTTTGTAATGGATCAAAGAGTGTGCCTGTCAACAGACTCCGTTGATAGGCTCACGCTCATAAAAATTAATCAGTCTTGGATCAGCAGCTATCAAGCACCTGATGCTGATGTAACTGATTGAATTTGCTATGGAAGTGGGATCCCTTGAGAACTGCCTATCCTATTCCTCCTCAATCTTGATGATGCTAGCTTCCAACAATATTTTTGGTTTAAGACACCGCCACCACCCAAGGCCCAATTTTTCTGCCCCTGTTTAACAGGGGCATGTAATTACAATTTTGATATAATATTTCACAGCAGGGCCCTTTCCTGCGCCCAACAAGAGTATCTGTGAGGGCTTACAGTGTTGTGGCACCACCAACACCACCACCCAAGGCCCAATTTTTCTGCCCCTGTTCAACAGGGCCATGTAATTACAATTTTTGATATAATATTTCAACGCAGGGCACGTTCCTGTGCCCAACAAGAGTAACTGTGAGGGCTTACAGTGTTGCAGCACCGCCACTAAAGGCCCAATTCTTCTGCCTCTGTTTAACAGGGGCATGTAATTACAATTTTTGATATAATATTTCACAGCAGGGCCTGTTCCTGCACCCAGCCAGAGTATCTGTGAGGGGTTACAGTGTTGTGGCACCACCACTGCCTAAGGCCCACTTTTTCTCCCCCTGTTTAACAGGGGCATGTAATTACAATTCTTCATCTAATATTTCACAGCAGGGCCCATTCCTGCACCCAACAAGAGTAACTGTGAGGGCTTACAGTGTTCTGGTACCACCAGCACCTAAGGCCCAATTTTCTGCAGAGTATATAGGGCAGGCCACGTAGTATATATACTGCTGTTCAGAGTATATAGTGCCTGGGGGCCCCCCACGCCATTTTAAAAAAAAATTTGGGTGTGGGGTTTCCCTTAATATCCATACCAGACCTGAAGGTCCTGGTATTGATTTTGAGGGTGACATCCACGCTTTTTTTTTTGTATTTTTGGTATTTTTATCTATATTGCCAGGATCCGCGAGCAGTTTTATATGACATTTTTTCCTTTAGAAATGTCATTTTGCTGTGACGCCGTTATAAACATGGGAAAGATGTGCTACTTTACAGGCATACTATGGACACCCCCCAGGCATGATATTTAAAGGAATATTTCATTTTTATTGTTTCACTTTAAGCATTATTAAAATCTCTGCGCCCGAAAAAACGTCAGTTATTAAAACTTTTTTTTTGCATTGATACATGTCCCCTGGGGCAGGACCCAGGTCCCCAAACACTTTTTATGGCAACAACTTGCATAAAAGCCTTTAACATTAGCACTTTTGATTTTTCACATTCGTGTTCCATAGACTTTAACTGTGTTTGCATGTTCAAACAAATTGCAGTAACAAAAAATTGCAGTAACCTGAAGGATTAAGAAGATCAGGTGGAAGTCCTGATCCAAAGATTTAAAGAAAAAGGTGACCAAAAAATTTTATTAGAAAACCTGAAGAGAAAGGTAAGAAATATGGACAAGGACACACTCCTTACAGCAGGGGTCTCAAACTGGCAGCCCTCCAGCTGTTGTGAAACTACAAGTCCCATCATGCCTGTGCTTGTGGGAGTCATGCTTGTAACTGTCAGCCTTTGCAATGCCTGATGGGACTTGTAGTTTTGCAACAGCTGGAAGGCCACCAGTTTGAGACCCCTGCCTTACAGACAACAAGAAGAAAAAGAGAAATAACAACATGGAAATGGCCTTCCTTACTGGTTTCAATAGGCAATACAAATCATCAATAGGAATTGGGAAAAAATACTGGCCCGTTCTGAAGACAGACAAAATTTTAGGGAAAATGCTTCTCAACGAACAAAGTTCATGTATAAAAGAACACCTATGCTCAGAAACCGGCTTTTTCACAATATAATAGACACCACAAAGAAGTCAGCCTTTTTTCCAACCTGAAAGTATTTTTACAGATATCAGACATGTTTACCATGTAGAGTCAGTCAAAAACAAAGCAGGAAAAGAGACTCACTCTCTATGGTAACAGTCAAGGAATATAAGATTAAGGAGATGATTACCTGTACCAGTACACATGTGACATATATTATTGAATGTCCATGCTGGCTTCGAAATGTCGGCAGAACTACCAGACCACTTTATGTCAGAACCCGAGAACACCTCAATAACATAAAAAAAAGCATATACTAAACACAGCCTTTCCAGACACTTCAGAGAAGCCCACCAATGAGACCCTTTAGTCTTGAACTTTCATGGTAAGGGCCACTGGAGGGGGGGCAACAAGAGAATTAAAATGTAACAAAATAAAACAAGATGGATATACTTGTTGGGTACCCTCCATCCAGGGGGCCTTAACATAGATATACGAGGGGAGGCCAACAAGTTCCTACCCTCACCAAGATCCAGATGTGCTAGAGATCTGAAATCTAGTCCACTGACTCTTCCTTCTCTACATATCCACCTCCTATGGTTGCACACTTCTGTGGTACAGACTATTTATACCATCTGCGTAAAAGTATGCAGATTTGGAGGAAAACCAGCTTCAGTAATGACTGTCTCATCATTGTGGAAACGTCTTCCCCATAAATGTTTCTTCAGATTTGGAAACAGGAAGAAGTCCGAAGGTGCCAGGTCAGGTGAGTAAGATGGATGGAACAAAAATTTATAGCCACAATCGCAAACAAAAGTGACAGTTGGTACAGGTCCAAAATGCTTTGTTCACATTCCACTCGTTGCTGTTTTTGGAAAGCAATCAGTAACTTGGGAACCCAATGTGCAGCCACTTTGCTCATATGTAAGATGTAATGTAATGTGTTGTAAACTAACCCCCTACTAATGTACTCCCTAGCTAAGAAATTAATAGTCACACATCTACAGTGCCTTGCAAAAGTATTCACCCCCCTTGGCATTTTTCGTGTTTTTTTGCCTCACAACCTGGAATTAACATGAATTGTTTGAGGATTTGCATCATTTAATTTACAGAACATGCCCACAACTTTGAAGATTTTTTTTTCTTTTTATTGTGACGCAAACAACAAATAGGACAAAATAACAGAAAAAGTCAATGTGCATAACTATTCACAGCCTTAAAGTCACTACTTTGTAGAGCCACCTTTTGCAGCTATCACAGCTCCAAGTCTTTGGATAAGTCTCTATGAGCTTGCCACATCTTACAACTGGAATTCTTGCCCATTTCTCCTTGCAAAACTGCTCCAGCTCCTTCAAGTCGGATGGTTTGAGCTTGTGAACAGCAATCTTTAAGTCTGACCACAGATTTTCTATTGGATTGAGGTCTGGGCTTTGACTAGGCCATTCCAACACATTTACATGTTTCCCTTTAAACCTCTCAAGTGTTGCTTTAGCAGTGTGTTTGGGGTCATTGTCCTGCTGGAAGGTGAACCTCCATCCTAGCCTCAAATCACACACAGAGTGGTACAGGTTTTGTTCAAGAATATCCCTGTATTTAGCACCATCCATCTTTCCCTCAACTCTGACCAGTTTTCCAGTTCCCACTGCTGAAAAACATCCCCACAGCATGGTGCTGCCACCACCATGTTTCATCGTGGGGATGGTGTTCTTTGGGTGATGTGATGTGTTGGGTTTGCGCCAGACATAGCGTTTTCTTTGATGGCCAAAAAGTTCAATTCTATTCTCATCAGACCAGAGCAACTTCCTCCATACATTTTGGGAGTCTCCCACATGCCTTTCCGCAAACTCAAAATGTGCCATTTTGTTTTTTGCTGAAAGTAATGGTTTTTTTCTGGCCACTCTGCCATAAAGCCCAACTCTATGTAGCATACGGCTTATTGTTGTCCTATGTACAGATATTCCAGTCTCTGCTGTGGAACTCTGCAGCTCCTCCAGGGTTACCTTAGGTCTCTGTGCTAACTCTCTGATTAATGCCCTCCTTGCCCACTCCGTGAGTTTGTGTGTGCAGCCATCTCTTGGCAGGTTTGCTGTTGTGCCATGTTCTTTCCATTTGGTTATGATAGATTTGATGGTGCTCCTAGGGATCATCAAAGATTTGGATATTTTTATATAACCTAACCCTGACTTGTACTTCTCAACAACATTGTCCCTTACTTGTTTGGAGAGTTCCTTGCTCTCCATGGCAGTTTGGTTAGTGGTGCCTCTTGCTTAGGTGTTGCAGCCTCTGGGGCCTTTCAAAAAGGTGTTTATATGTAATGACAGATCATGTGACACTTAGATTGCACACAGGTGGACATCATTTCACTAATTATGTGACTTCTGAAGGTAATTGGTTGCACCAGAGCTTTTTATGGGCTTCATAACAAAGGGGGTGAATACATACGCACATGCCAATTATCAATTTTTTTTTCTGAAAAATAGTTTTATGTATATATTTTTTAAATTTTACTTCACCAACTTAGACTATTGTGTTCTGATCCATCACATATAATTCAGATTAAAAAAACATTGAATTAAAGGCTGTAATGTAACAAAATAGGTAAAAGCCAAGGGGGTGAATACTTTTGCAAGGCACTGTATCTTCAAGCACTAGCTGCTCAACTTTCGCCACCACACTTGGTTCTGTGGCAGTTGATGGATGACCTTCCCTTGGGTCATCCTGTATATTTGTGCAACCGCACTTGAATTCTCTCTTCCATCGTTTGACAGTCTCATATGATGGATAATCCTCTCCATTCACAGCTGACATCTCTTCATGGATTATTTGGGCAGATTTCCCTTGAAGATGGAGGAACCTAATCACGGCTCAGTATTCAACTTTGTCTGGCATGACACCTACTCCATTTATCTAACTATAATTCACCATGACCTACAAAAACAAAAATTAGCATGCTTATTACTAAGATAAACACAGATCCCTAGCACAGCATTTACTGTAAGAGCGGCAAGGATGTGGAATTCCCTTCCACAGGCGGTGGTCTCAGCGGGGAGCATCGATAGTTTAAAAAAACTATTAGATAAGCACCTGAATGACCACAACATACAGGGATATACAATGTAATACTCACATATAATCACACACATAGATTGGACTTGATGGACTTGTGTCTTTTTTCAATCTCACCTACTATGTAACATCTAGATCATGGTGAGGGTAAGAACTTATTGGCCTCCCTTCGTAGATCTCAATTGCTTAATTTCCAATTTTTAACCTACTCAAATCTAGTAACTCTTCCATTAAATAAATGTAGTTCTTTTTAACCCTCCGAAAAAGTGCCAAACTGTCCCGGTTTTATACCCTTCTTTCTGTTTCATATTTTAATTCTATTCTTTTCCTTTCACATTTTGACGTATTTTAAGTTTCTTCCTGTTTTATTTGTATGTTACATCTGATATATGTGGTATTTAAAGACACCCTAGTCCCTGCCCCCTTGCCCCATATACCCCCCCCCCCACCACCACCACCACCACCAAAATTGCTCTCTTGTTCATTAGGGGTTTCTTTTCACCTCATGGACAATTATGCACTTTTAATTTAATTTTAATTTAATATATCAGGGGCTGGCAGAGAGAGGACTAAGGATATGATTGAAATGGTAACACTTACTGTATCTATGGGCCAGTTATAAGTCCAATTAATGCGGCAACCACTGGCAGACATGGTACAGCGATTCCAATATGGCCACAGGTGAGTTTATATACAGTATCTCACAAAAGTGAGTACACCCCTCACATTTTTGTAAATATTTTATTATATCTTTTCATGTGACAACACTGAAGAAATGATACTTTGCTACAACAAAAATGAGTACACCCTTAAGTGAAAATGTCCAAATTGGGCCCAATTAGCCATTTTCCCTCCCCGGTGTCATGTGACTCATTAGTGTTACAAGGTCTCAGGTGTAAATGGGGAGCAGGTGTGTTAAATTTGGTGTTATTGCTCTCACTCTCTCATACTAATCACTGGAAGTTCAACATGGCACCTCATGGCAAAGAACTCTCTGAGGATCTGCAAAAAAGAATTGTTGCTCTACATAAAGATGGCCTAGGCTATAAGAAGATTGCCAAGACACTGAAACTGAGCTGCAGCACAGTGCCCTAAATCATACAGCAGTTTAACAGGACAGGTTCCACTCAGAACAGGCCTCGCCATGGTCGATTAAAGAAGTTGGGTGCACGTGCTCAGCGTCATATCCAGAGGTTGTCTTTGGGAAATAGATGTATGAGTGCTGCCAGCATTGCTGCAGAGGTTGAAGGGGCAGGGCCGGACTGGCCTACCGGGATAGCGGGAAATATCCCGGTAGGCTGCCTGCTCTGAGGCCGCTGTCAGCTGGGAGCTCTGTAACTTTTTTTTTTTTAAGAACAGCTGACTCAGCTGAGAGAGAAGCGGCTGTGCTGTGATCAGGAGGCGGGGCTGGCTGAGGAAATATGTAGCAGGGAGGGGGGGGAGCGAGGAACCATCGTGCAGCAGACAGTGTACCCCCCTCCCTCTCCAGCCCACCACATTTAAATGTGCCGAGGTGCTGCATCGGGGATGAATGGGGCCGTCGGGAGGGAGATACACACAGTACCTGAAGCTGAGCTGAGGAGATAGAGGAAGGTATGACCACAGCCACAGCCAAACGAATCCTGCAGCACACAAGAGCTCTGGCTGAATGGAAACAAGAGCAATGTCAGATGTAATGCTGGCCGGTGTCATCCAGAAATCTCTGCCTTCGGGCAGTGTGTAGGTTACTATCAGCCTCCCCTCCCTCCTGTCTGGCTCTGTACTCCTTTTGTTTTAGCTTCCTAATCTGCACACTGATAAGATCTCTGGTAGATGCTGCAGCCAGCTGCATTCTGTGTCCAGTGACGGGTCACACATGGCTATCTGTTAACCATTTCAGCTCAGCTATTTAGCCAGAGCTCTGTGTGTTCTGCACAGTTTGATGTTTTTTTTGGATGATTTACTGCTGATTCAGGCTGGAAGCTTCACAGACTCATTAACTGTTTACTGTTCTCCACTAATCCTGACCAGTTCATTGTAAGACAATTAGAATTTTGGAAATTGGATGTGTTGCTGTCTTCTGGCACTTAGTTGTACTTTAAAAGGAGGATTACTAACTTGATCTTGAAGAGCTGGTTTAAGTAGAGTGCGCAGCCCTACTATACGCTTTTACATTGAGTTCAGCCATACATGCATTCCCTGCCCATCTCCTGTACTATGTCTGCAGTCTCTGACCATCCCCTGTATCATGTCTGCAGTAAGGATGAGCTCCGGCGTGTTCGCACAGCCCACGTGCAGAGCCCGCCAGAAAGTCGGCGCTGAGCTAATCACAGTGTGCGGCTGCAGAGATCGGGAAATGTCTTACTGCCTGTGATTAGCACAGCGCAATGCCGACTTCCTGGCGGGCTCTGCACATGGGCTGTGCAAACACGCCGGAGCTCATCCTTAGTTTGCAGTCTCTGACCATCTCCTCTAATGTGTCCACATTCTCTGACCATCTCCTGTATCATGTCTGCAGTCTCTGACCATCTCCTGTATCATGTCTGCAGTCTCTGACCATTTCCTGTATCATGTCTGCAGTCTCTGACCATCTCCTGTATCATGTCTGCAGTCTCTGACCATCTCCTGTATCATGTCTGCAGTCTCTGACCATCTCCTGTATCATGTCTGCAGTCTCTGACCATCTCCTGTATCATGTCTGCAGTCTCTGACCATCTCCTGTATCATGTCTGCAGTCTCTGACCATCTCCTGTATCATGTCTGCAGTCTCTGACCATCTCCTGTATCATGTCTGCAGTCTCTGACCATCTCCTGTATCATGTCTGCAGTCTCTGACCATCTCTTGCATCATGTCTGCAGTCTCTGACCATCTCTTGCATCATGTCTGCAGTCTCTGACCATCTCTTGCATCATGTCTGCAGTCTCTGACCATCTCTTGCATCATGTCTGCAGTCTCTGACCATCTCTTGTATCATGTTCACAATCTCTGACCATCTATTGTAGTGTGTCTTACACACATACAAAAATGACATTTAATTCCTGCAAGGCTATTTAAAAACACCTGAACATATTCAAAAAATATGGGGATTTGGTCACACTATATGGCAGCCCACTTACTGTGTCAAAGTACCCTATTATTAGTGGGTCCTACACTAGTAAAAGAATGAAAGGTCCTGCGTCTCAACCATGGGAGATACACTCCTCTTTTATGGGAGAACTGAAGAGACTCCTCCTATGAACTGGTGGACACTAATAAGAGGTAATGGGGGGGGGGGGGGGGTGGAGTTCTCCCATAAAGAGGAGTGTATCTCCAATGGTTGAGACGCAGGATCTTTCATTCTTTCATTAGTGTAGGACCCACTAATTAAGGGGTACTTTGATGCAGTAAGTGGGCTGCCATATAGTGTGACCAAATCCCCATTTTTTTTGAATATGTTCGTTTTTTTTAAAATATCCTTGCAGGATTTTAATGTCATTTTTGTATGTGTGCGCTGTAATATTTTTACTGTTTGTTGGTCTTATCAGCACCATCTTGAATGTAAACGCATTGTAGGGTGTGCCCCCAAGTATGATTTTGTTTTTTTACACATACAGAACTCACATTGTGTGTGTATAATCTCTCTCTCTCTCTCTCTCTCTCTCTCTCTCTATATCTATATCTATCTATATCTATATATATATATATATATATATATATATATATATATATATATCTATATATATCTATATATATATAGATATATATATATATAGATATATATAGATATATATATAATCTCTATCATTTTATGCAATAAATGGGCATGTAGCCATTTACTTTTCGGAAAGAGGGAGAGGAAAGGGGGCAAGAAAGGAAATGAGAGAGGGGAAAAAAGAGAGAATGCATGGAAAAGAGGGGGAGAGGCATAATAAGAGAGAGAACAAGAAAGATGGATGGAGAGAGAGAGAGATGGGGGGAAAAAAACAAGAAATTATGATAGAGAGAAATAAAGGGGAAAGAAAGGAGAACAAAGAGGAGTGGTACATCCTAAAATGTACCATAAGGGGTTTAATACAGTTTGAGTGGAAGAGACTCGGGGAGCGCTAAATGTCCGCCGGTTAGGGTGCAATTTACTTGCCTACCTTGGGTGCTGACAACCCACGCTACGTATATCATTTTATGCAATAAATGGGCATGTAGCCATTTACTTTTCGGAAAGAGGGAGAGGAAAGGGGGCAAGAAAGGAAATGAGAGAGGGGAAAAAAGAGAGAATGCATGGAAAAGAGGGGGAGAGGCATAATAAGAGAGAGAACAAGAAATATGGATGGAGAGAGAGAGAGATGGGGGGGGAAAAAACAAGAAATTATGATAGAGAGAAATAAAGGGGAAAGAAAGGAGAACAAAGAGGAGTGGTACATCCTAAAATGTACCATAAGGGGTTTAATACAGTTTGAGTGGAAGAGACTCGGGAAGCGCTAAATGTCCGCCGGTTAGGGTGCAATTTACTTGCCTACCTTGGGTGCTGACAACCCACGCTACGTCCCTGGGGCTGGTATGAAATTATTTCCAGGGCTGGTTTTTATTCCCAGTCCGGCCCTGGGCAGGGGGTCAGCCTGTCAGTGCTCAGACCATACGCTGCACACTGCATCAAATTGGTCTGCATGGCTATCGTTCCATCATCTAAAGATGATGCACAAGAAAGCCTGCAAACAGTGTGCTTAAGACAAGCAGACTAAGCACATGGATTACTGGAACCATGTTCTGTGGTCTGATGAGACCAAGCGTGTGTGGCGGCAACCAGGTGAGGAGTACAAAGACAAGTGTGTCTTGCTTACAGTCAAGCATGGTGGTGTGAGTGTCATGGTCTGGGGCTGCATAAGTGCTGCCGGCACTGAGAAGCTACAGTTCATTGAGGGAACCATGAATGCCAACATGTACTGTGACATACTGAAGCAAAGCATGATCCCCTCCCTTTAGTGACTGGGCCGCAGGGCAGTATTCCAACATGATAATGTTCCCAAACACACCACCAAGGTGACCACTGCCTTGCTAAAGAAGCTGGGGGTAAAGGTAATGGACTGGCCAAGCATGTCTCCAGAACTAAAACCTATTGAGCATCTGTGGGACATCCTCAAAATGGAAGGTAGAGGAGCACAAGGTCTCTAACATCCACCAGCTCTGTGATGTTGTCATGGAGGAGTGGAAGAGGACTCCAGTGGCAACCTGTGAAGCTCTGGTGAACTCCATACCCAAGATGGTTAAGGCAGTTCTGGAAAATAATGGTGGCCACACAAAATAATGAAACTTTGGGCCCAATGTGGACATTTTCACTTAGGGGTGTACTCACTTTTGTTGCCAGCGGTTTAGACATTAATGGCTGTGTGTTGAGTTATTTTGAAGTAACAGCAAATTTACACTGTTATACAAGCTGTACACTCACAAATTTACATTGTAGCAAAGTGTCATTTTTTGTCACATTAAAAGATAATAAAATATAATAAAATATTTACAAAAATGTGAGGGGTGTACTCACTTTGTGAGATACTGTAAGTTGCTAAGCATTACTGGTCCATTGTATTCTCACTGGGTTAATAGGAGCTTAGAAAACATTGCATTATGGGGAGGAGCACAGCTAAATATGCTTGCTCCTGTCTCTGTGATTATGAAACAAATAGTGGCTAATTTGTTGTGCCTGGGTTGCTAAGTAAGCACACTATATATAAACTGGCAAGTGTTGCCGCTTCTGATGAAATCACTCTGATGAAATGCGTAGGGCGGAGCTTCCAGCATCATTGCTTCACTTCTGGTTCTAGTCCCTGGAATGTATCGCGTCCCAGACTTCCTAATTCTCGCATTCATTATCATTTATCATGTAAGTAAAGATGGGATGAACACCCCCCGGTTCAGTTCACACCAGAACTCTCAAACATCGGAAAAGTTCTGGGCTGAATAACGAACTCCATTGAAGTCTATGGGACCCGAGCTGGAAAAATGAAAAGTGCCTGTTTTGAGGGCTTAAATGCAAGTTATTGGGCATATAAAGAGTATGGGGGTCCAGGTACTGCCCTAGGATTCCAGAAGTCAGAGTTAACGATGAACAGAGCCAGGGTCAGAAGCCGGGGTCAGTCCTGGAACACTGCAACTTGAAAATAAGAACACAGGAAAACAGGAACCTTTGGCAATACAAAAGACAATGAACTGACACAGCCTTCAGAGTGAGACAGTATTTTATACCCAACTTATTAGATAAACTGCCTCAGCTGAACCAGGAGTGACAGGTGCTAATTGCAAAGCAAGATCCAGAGCAGTGTTTCTCAACTCCAGTCCTCAAGGCGCCCCAACAGGTCATGTTTTCAGGATTTCCCTCAGATGAAACAGCTGTGGTAATTACTAAGGCAGTGAAACTGATCAAATCACCTGTGCAAAATAATGGTGAGCCTGAAAACATGACCTGTTGGGGTGCCTTGAGGACTGGAGTTGAGAAACACTGATCCAGAGTATAGCTGCATGCAGGACAAGGCATAGCTGGAAACCAGGCTGAATAATGAGCTGAGGTGTGGCTCAGAGGCAATACAGCAGGAGCAGTACACAGAAAGTCATGGGTTCAATACCTCCTTGAGCCACCTGGGGGGTGGCCATGACATGGGAGGAACCATAACATACAAACTCTTCTGACCTGCTTTAGCAACCCTGGGTACCTGTTTAAGAAACGTTGCACCACCAAATTGAGGTCATATTCCAGGCACTCACTAAAGCAGTGCCACATCCACTCCCCATTTCCTATTTCTTTTTTTACTTTACCTAATGTGGTAGATTGAGTGGAGGCAGCAGCAGTATAATTGTATTACTTTGGCCATAGCGCAGAACTACCCTTCTATTATTATCCAGAGGAAAACCCCTTAGAAAGCATGGACCAGGTTGCTCCAACTGTAATAAAAAATCTTCATCCACTGGGGCAAACAGAAACTGCACTAGGTTAGAAGGTACCTGTAGCAGCCTCCCAAACCTTCCCCTCATGTCCATATCTCAGGCCATTCTGACAAGCAAAATTGCAGAGCTTCCTGATAGTTTTTGAAGCTGTCATTTCAGCATTCCCATTGACCAGTAAAACTGCCCATCATATTGATGAGCCAACAAGAATGTGTAAAGTATTGCTTAGCATCAGTTTTCAATGCTACTTAGAGGTGTTGGATTTTAGCCTGAGAAAAAAGTCCCGGCAATCAGCCCTGACAGGGAGGTTTTGTGAGCCTGCTGCACCCCTATCAGTTTGTCCCACTCCTCCAGCCACAGAGACAGTTTAAGGTATTTTGGGATCACATAGGAGCAAGATATGGAAATCTATGAATTTATTAAGACCGTCATCAAAAAAATGTGGCTTTCATTAATTATTTTGCTCTCATTCATTGGCACCAGGTCTTGTTAGTGCTTGTGTAGTGATGTGATCATTTCTTTGCCCATTTACTAAGTGTATACTCTTGTTATGCAGTGTTTGTTTGCCCTTTTCCAATATGGTTGCTATGCTCTCTCTCTCACCAAGGATGAGGTCATTAAGAACAGCAGAGGATGGCAAGGGGTTTTGTGGGTAAGTGGGTGGAGAGAGAGACATGTGGAGAAGAGAAGAGTGAATTCTTGCTAAGGGAGAAAGACTGTAAGTACTGCAGTTTCACCTCACTGAGAGATACATAGAGACTGTTAGTGATTTCATGTTCCTGTTTGGAAAATACGTTATGTTGGATGGTTCACTGAATGTTATTTCTTCAATACATGGACTTTCAAATACAATGCTGTGTGGATTACTCTCTATGTGAAGATATATTTCTCAGTTGGGATTTCACTTGTTATTCACAAGCCCCAATTGAGTGGAGGCACTGTGCTTGTTAAAGATCCTGTCCTGATCACACAGATTATGAAGACTCTGCTCCTAAATACTATACAGGTGGTGCCATCATACCTCAGTAGTAGGGATGAGCTTCAAGTTCGAGTCAAACTCATGTTCGACTCGAACATCGGCTGTTCGCCAGTTTGCCGAACAGCGAACAATTTGGGGTGTTTGCGGCAAATTCGAAAGCCGCGGAACACCTTTTAAAAGTCTATGGGAGAAATCAAAAGTGCTAATTTTAAAGGCTTATATTCATGGTATTGTCATAAAAAGTGTTTGGGGACTTGGGTCCTGCCCCAGGGGACATGGATGAAAAAAAAGATTTATAAACGGCCGTTTTTTCGGGAGCAGTGATTTTAATAATGCTTAAAGTGAAACAATAAAAGTGTAATATTCCTTTAAATTTCATACCTGGGGGGTGTCTATAGTATGCCTGTAAAGGGGCGCATGTTTCCCGTGTTTAGAACAGTCTGACAGCAAAATGACATTTCAGAGGAAAAAAAGTCATTTAAAACTACTCGCGGCTATTAATGAATTGCCGGTCCGACAATACACATAAAAGTTCATTAATAAAAATGGCATGGGAATTCCCCACAGGGGAACCCCGAACCAAAATTTTTAAAAAAAATGACGTGGGGGGTCCCTCTGAATTCCATACCAGGCCCTTCAGGTCTGGTATGGATATTAAGGGGAACCCCGGCCAAAATTTTTTTAAAAATGGCGTGGGTCCACCTCAAAATCTATACCAGACCCTACAGGTCTGGTATGGATTTTAAGGGGAACACTGCGCCAAAAATTTTTTAAAAGTGGCGTGGGATCCCCCAAAAAATGCATACCAGACCCTTATCCGAGCACGCAATCTGGCAGGCGGCAGAAAAAAGACAGGGGGCGAGAGAACGCCCCCCCTCCTGAACATGCCCTCAACATTGGGAAGGTGCTTTGGGGTAGCCCCCCAAAACACCTTGTCCCCATGTTGATGGGGACAAGGCCTCATCCCCACAACCCTTGCCCGGTGGTTGTGGGGGCCTGTGGGCAGGGGGCTTATCGGAATCTGGAAGCCCCCTTTAACAAGAGGACCCCCAGATCCCGGCCCTCCCCCCTGTGTGAAATGGTAAGGGGGTACAAAAGTACCCCTAGCATTTCACAAAAAACTGTCAAAAATGTTAAAAATGACAAGAGACAGTTTTTGACAATTCCTTTATTTAAATGCTTCTTCTTTCTTCTATCTTCTAACTTCTTTCTTCTATCTTCATTCGGTTTTTTCCTCCATCTTCTTTTTCTTCTGGTTCTTCCTCCGGTGTTCTCGTCCGGCATCTTCCTCCGCGGCGTCTTCTTCCCTTCTTCTCCTTGGGCCGCTCCGCATCGATAATGGCATGGAGGGAGGCTCCCGCTGTGTGCCGCTTCTCCTCTTCTGACGGTTCTTAAATAACGGGGGGCAGGGCCACCCAGTGACCCCGCCCCCTCTGACGCACGGGGACTTGACGGGGACTTTACTGTGACATTCCCCGTGATGTCAGAAGGGGTGGGGTTATGTAACGGGTGACCCCGCCCCCTCTGATGTCACGGGGAATGCCAGAGGGAAGTCCCTGTCAAGTCCCCGTGCGTCAGAGGGGGGTGGGGTCACCGGGTGGCCCCGCCCCCACGGTTTTTAAGAACCATCAGATGAGGAGAAGCGTCACACAGCGGGAGCCTCTCTCCATGCCATCATGGATGCGGAGCGGCCCGAGGAGAAGGGAAGAAGACGCCACGGAGGAAGATGCCGGACGAGAACACCGGATGAAGAACCAGAAGAACCAGAAGAAGATGGAGGAAGAAACCGAAGGAAGATAGAAGATAGAAGAAAGAAGATAGAAGAAAGAAGAAGCATTTAAATAAAGGAATTATCAAAAACTGTCTCTTGTCATTTTTAACATTCTTGACAGTTTTTTTGTGAAATGGTAGGGGTACTTTTGTACCCCCTTACCATTTCACACAGGGGGGAGGGCCAGGATCTGGGGGTCCCCTTGTTAAAGGGGGCTTCCAGATTCTGATTAGCCCCCCCCCCGCACACCCCCACAAACACCGGGCAAGGGTTGTGGGAATGAGGCCCTTGTCCCCATCAACATGGGGACAAGGTGTTTTGGGGGGCTACCCCAAAGCACCCTCCTAATGTTGAGGGCATGTGGCCTGGTACGGTTCAGGAGGGGGGCGCTCTCTTGTCCCCCCTCTTTTCCTGCGGCCTGCCAGGTTGCGTGCTCGCATAAGGGTCTGGTATGGATTTTTGGGGGGACCCCACGCCATTTTTTTTTTTATTTTGGCGCTGAGTTCCCCTTAAAATCCATACCAGACCTGGAGGGTCTGGTATAGATTTTGAGGGGGACCCCACGCCGTTTTTTTGTTTAAAATTTTGGCCGGGGTTCCCCTTAATATCCATACCGGACCTGGTATGGAATTTAGGGGGACCCCCAGGTCATTTTTTTTTAAATTTTGGTTCGGGGTTCCCCTGTGGGGAATTCCCATGCCGTTTTTATCAATTAACTTTTATGTGTATTGTCGGACCGGCAATTCATTAATAGCCGTGAGTAGTTTTAAATGACTTTTTTTCCTTTGAAATGTAATTTTGCTGTCAGACTGTTCTAAACACGGGAAACATGCGCCCCTTTACAGACATACTATAGACACCCCCCAGGTACGAAATTTAAAGGAATATTACACTTTTATTATTTCACTTTAAGCATTATTAAAATCACTGCTCCCGAAAAAAATGACGTTTTTAAAACCTTTTTTTGCATTAATCCATGTCCCCTGAGGCAGGACCCAGGTCCCCAAACACTTTTTATGACAATAACTTGCATATAAGCCTTTAAAATTAGCACTTTTGATTATTCATGTTCGTGTCCCATAGACTTTAACGGTGTTCGCGTGTTCGAACTAATTTTTTGCCTATTCTGTTGCGAACCGAACAGGGGGGTGTTTGGCCCATCCCTACTTAATAGCTGCAGAGAGAGAAAAATAGTGCTACACTTGTAAATAATAACTTGGAGAGAAGTGCGTACAGCAAGGTTTCTACAAAGCACTTGCAAACTTTCAGCCAATATGAAAGCCTTAAAAGCACGTTTTAGCTCCAGGTTGGGTGTGTTGAACACAAATAGTAATGAAAGCATTGACATTTTAATGTAGGCTTGTGAAAACCCACTGGAAGCTTTTTTAGACAGTAAGCACTCCCATTAAAATCTTTAACTGAAGGTAAAGGCTGATTTCAAGGCTTCAAGAAGGTTGCCCAAAGCTAGCTGAAAGTCTTCAAATGCTTTGTAAAGTTTCACTGTACACAATGACTTCAAGCTAGAGTTTATAAGCTAAAGCCTATGAGAACAAAACCTGCAATTCCAGAATAAATAGGTGAAAAGTGATTACTCAGAATTGCAATAATTACTTCAAAGAACAGACACTTGGTTTAGAAGGAGAAAAATAGGAAAAGAATTTAAAATATCTTAGATCCTCAGCAGCTCAGCATCATTTGGGCGCGTTAAAGTATGTTATTAGCTTGTAGGAAATATAGTCTGTTAGCATATAAACCCCATGAGGAGGGTATGGAAACATCAAACTTTTCCACTTTGAAAGAAGTAATAATAACAGTGAGGCCACTAAAAACCCAGAATTTAACTGGCTCTGCTAACCTATATAGTTATAACACTGTCATGTTACTGTTCTAAAGTCTATAGACTCTATAGAAGTTGATTCACTAGGAAAAGCACAGACATGCAGAGATGTTCAGCATCTGCATGGGCCCCTGGTATCTTGGGCCATGTGCAGCCACCTATTCTGTATGGAAAAGCAAGAATGTTGGGTTAGAATTGGAATCTCAATCTGTGCCAGCTCATTATATGTCCTGGGTGTGCCCAGTGAGCGTGCTCTCAGCACAGAATCTCGGATTCTCACATATGTGTGGTGTATAGGGTATAAGGCTTTACTAGAAAAAAGTCTATAGGTTCTATAGGAATTTATTTACTAGAATAAGAAAACAGAACTGCAGAGATTTCCAGTATCCACATTGGCCCTCCCTGAAATCTTGGGCCCTGGGCAGCTACCTATTCTGCCCTGTATGGAAGAATGAGGTTTGGGAGAACTGTTTAGGTTAGAATTAGAATTTCAATCTCCATTCTCTGCTTTGTTGGCAACAGATGAAGGACTGACTGCAGCAACAATCAATAAGCATCACAGAGGGCACTGTTTCCAAGTAAGTTTCTGACTAATTACAGCCTATTTTGAACCTAGTAATTAATTCAATATATAGCTATCTGTACTTTTCATGAAGAATGTTAAAGTTCTAATTCTTTGCCACCACTGGTGTAACTGAATAATAGAGAAGGGGCTGTTAGGCATAAAGCCTAGGGACTTTTAAGGTGTCGGTATTTTACAATAGGTATTTAGACCAAGTTGAAGTAAAAAAGGAATTTTTATTACAAATAGATTAAAAAGAGCCTAATCAAGGCCACATATAATACAATGTTTTTCAAAGATATGATATAAATTGTAACAACAATTTTTTATTCCAGATACCACTATTTTTCTCTACATGTTTCGCTCTATGGAGCTTCCTCAGGAGATCATGTGGTACCGTTAGAACTGTAATTTACATGAAAAAGAAAATATCAATGAATCATTACAATACAAGATCATAAATTTCAAGAGTTGTTAATAATGAAAAAGATTAAGAGATCAAATGGAAAATCTAATTGAAAATCTACACAATATTACAAACACATGTTATAGATCTGCATTGATACAGTGCAGATACTGCAATACAAGCATCTATATATATATACACAAAACAAAAGAAAAGAAAATTCTACACCTTACCTAAAAGCAAAGGCTCTGTGACCAAAATTTATCAATTAGAGAATCTAAAATGCAACTGAGGATCACCAGGCAGTAAGGAAAATTCATCCATGGAGGAGCACGCTCTCACTAAATTTCTGAATCCCCACAAACCTTTTTTATAATTACTCCTTTTTTTTTTTTTTCTTTGTTCTTTTTTTCCATTTGTTATTGTTATTATTATTTTTTTTTTTTTTTTTGCTTTGTTGGTGTATTTTTCAATATCTAACCTTGCCATAACTAATTCTGTCTACCAAGCATAGTATATTGCTGACAATTTGTGAAACGATCACCAGACAGAGTATTGAAACCATGCTATTTGATTAAACAGTTTTTTACTTTCAGTTAACTATACTGATTCATATACATTTTGTAATATCTATTCCATGTGCAGCTCGTTCTCCAATCTGAATCTCCCTCCTTTTTTACTTGCATGGACACCCAGGCATTTGGAAATTGGGGCTCCTAATCAATGATCCCCCTTCCAAATGCCTTCTGGTTCCCTGCGCTGTCTCCCACACTGTTGAATTAGCATCCATACACTCTAAACGGCGTATTGATCTACACACTGAACGGCCGGTGTTTATCATCAGCCGTGCTCACTCTCTCTACAGCCGCTTTAACCCCCCTCCCATCAGGTGAGGGCAAAAGACTTTCTAAAATGGCGATTGGGGACTGCATACCCAGGCAGTCTTTCCCATCTGCCATTTCAGTTTGGAGCGCATGCGCAGTGATACCTCTCTTACGTCCGCGGAATGGCGGTGACGTCAGACGCCGTTCACTCCGGAGCTGAGTACTTAAACGGGGAAACTCATCTGTGTTCCCCGTCTTTCCCTCTGCTGGACACCACGAGGCAAGGAGGATCTTTCCTCCTCGGACTGAATTTCTGGACAACTCTTCACCAGGTATGAAGCTGTATCTCTCTGGTAGCAGCCTATATCTTTCCCTAAACTTTACACTGAAACTGGATATGGTTATCTCTATTGCTCAGGTTTTGGATATTCAAGCAGATTGATCCTGCCCCCTTCAATTCCAGACCTATCAAAACATCTCTATATTGAAGCTTTTTGGTTCCTTACATCCCAAAACGGTGTTCATGTCCCATTCTACACCCAGGATGTCATTCTTAATGAATATTGATTCTATCAAATAAATACATCAAAGGTAAAACCAATTGATAATTATTTATTTACCATGATTTTTGTTTTTGTAAATAATCAATTAGAGTTTTATATAGATATTTTATATGAATACTCTATACAATTATAATTATTTTTTTGCCCTGTTTTTCAAACTAGGACAATTTAATAGCCTAACCTTAAAAAGTACCACCTCTGCAAGTCACTTTGTGGGGATTCAGAAATTTAGTGAGAGCGTGCTCCTCCATGGATGAATTTTCCTTACTGCCTGGTGATCCTCAGTTGCATTTTAGATTCTCTAATTGATAAATTTTGGTCACAGAGCCTTTGCTTTTAGGTAAGGTGTAGAATTTTCTTTTCTTTTGTTTTGTGTATATATATATATATAGATGCTTGTATTGCAGTATCTGCACTGTATCAATGCAGATCTATAACATGTGTTTGTAATATCGTGTAGATTTTCAATTAGATTTTCAATTTGATCTCTTAATCTTTTTCATTATTAACAACTCTTGAAATTTATGATCTTGTATTGTAATGATTCATTGATATTTTCTTTTTCATGTAAATTACAGTTCTAACGGTACCACATGATCTCCTGAGGAAGCTCCATAGAGCGAAACATGTAGAGAAAAATAGTGGTATCTGGAATAAAAAATTGTTGTTACAATTTATATCATATCTTTGAAAAACATTGTATTATATGTGGCCTTGATTAGGCTCTTTTTAATCTATTTGTAATAAAAATTCCTTTTTTACTTCAACTTGGTCTAAATACCTATTGTAAAATACCGACACCTTAAAAGTCCCTAGGCTTTATGCCTAACAGCCCCTTCTCTATTATTTATCTATAAATACGGGATGTGGTGTCTTATATGTTGGTTCTTCCTGTTTCTATCTTGTAGCACTGGTGTAACTGGGTTACAGGAGAGAGCTCTGTGAAATTAAACGTGTCAGGGGAAAGAGCTCAGGCAGGGAGTGCAGCTATCTTATTCCTTTTTATCTATCTGAAAATGTTTTTCTCAAATTCACAGTTTTCATACTAATTGGGTGGTGCCTTTAGGAGCACCATGAAAGATCACCCACTGATCCACTGTGGCTTACTAAGTAACTTTGACACAAGTTGCTAAGTAAGGGTCAAATGCCATGAAAAATAGTACTTTGCAAACATTTATTTGCTTGCTGCTGCCATTAGGGATGAGCGAATATACATAGGTTTAGTTCATGGGCCTTTCTTCAAACCCAGCATAAAAGCAGAAATTTGTTTACTTTATTCCAAACTCCACTGAGGTCTAAGGGGGCCAATCCTGGAAAACAATTCTAGCCCTTTTTAAGGCCAATTCGCAAGGGATTTTCAAACAAAGAGCATAAGGAGCCAAGCACTGTCATAGGGGAGATGTACCATTGCAAGGCCCAAAGTGGGAGGAAAAAGATCTGTACTCTGTACTCAGAGGTAAAACTATTTTTTCTGGACTGTATTTAGTATTCAGACATTTATTTTGTGAAAATGTATGTTTTGTTTTTTATTGTGAAGCCATTCCTGCTGAAGCAGGCATGGGCAGGGACTGCAATGCAACCTGGAGCTATCTTTAAAGGTGAAGCATGGCCAAAGGTCTTTTGGTCATACTTCTCCTGTGGGTCACAGGAGTGTGCTGTGCAATCCTGTGACCCAGATTTAGCCTACAGTGGGCTAACATCACAGAGCCGGTCCAGGCTAGGCAGGACTCCCAACAAAAATGCGGCATGCTGCAGGGATCCCAACAACAATTAGTGGCACGCTAAGAGTCTAAGCCCACTGCTCCCACCCCCTTCATAGATCAGCATTCTTTGATCGCTCAGTTCTCAGTGGAGAGCCTTTGGGGGACAGCTGCAGCTTGGATCGATGCTGCAGTCATATAACATTTATTCCACACTTCTCTTTTAAAAACAAAACAAGCCCTAAGCCTAAAAACCACCTTGTATCTGTCACGTACCTGATGGTAGAGTCTGGTATTCAGAGGGAGGCCTCTCTTACACCTCTGACTCGAGGCCCCTGATAGAAAAAACAGGAGGCGCAGGAGTGCAGAGTCGCACGAGTGCCTGGCAAGGTTGCTGGTAGACGAGCTAAACCAGAACTGGAACGGACCCAGGAACAGCTGTCGGACTGGAAACTGGAGCTCAGGCAGGTGCAGGCAGATGGACTGGAAGCATAGGCACACTAGTTCAGAGCAGGTGGACACTGGAGCAGAGTCAGGTGCAGGCTGGTTCGGCAACAGGCTGGCAGCGAGGTAGCAGAAGGAGCAGGCAGGAATGTAGTCTCAGGTACAGGCAGGTTCGGCAACAGGCTGGCAGCGAGGTGGCAGAAGGAGCAGACAGGAACGTAGTCAAAACAGGCCGAGGTCAGGTGCATGCAGATTAGCAGGATTAGTCAGGAGCAAGCCGGGTAGGGTCAACTGGAGCAGGTACAGGCAAATGATAATCAGGGATCACAGGTAACGCTGTAGACCAGGCAGCACCGATCCAAGGAAGTAAGGCAGTTTAAATAGTCCATTAGCGCCACGAACGTCACCGGACGCGATCGTGTGCCTGTACGCACCAACGCTGGCATTTCGTGCAGCACTAGTGCGCAAGCGTGTGCGCTCTTGTGCAGGTGCACGCATGTGCACAGGTGCGTGCAAACGTGCCCGCGCGGCCCTTCTCAGTGGGGAATGCAGAACAGAGGTACGTCCATGGTCGCCATCTTGGATGCTGGCATGCCCTTCCTGACATTGCCTCCTCCCAATGGGCAGCCTCCGCAATTTCTAAGGATGGGATCTCTTGAATGCCTGAACAAGTCTCTCAGCGTGGACATTATCCGCGGGTTCCCACAAATTCTCCTCCGGGCCATACCCTTTCCACTTAACGAGATACTGGATCTGGTTTCTTCTTTTCCTACAGTCCAGAATTGCCTCAACTTCAAATTCTTCTGTCCCTTCAATTAATATTGGTTTGGGTGGACCCGTATCCCGACCAGGGAATGGATCAGGGGTTACAGGTTTTAATAAAGCTACGTGAAAGACAGGATGTATCTTAAAGGAATTTGGTAGTTCTAGCTCGTAGGCTACATCGTTGATTCTCCACCTTACCGGGAAAGGGTCCCATGAAATTAGGTCCTAACTTTTTAGATGGGCATGCTTATTTTAGGTTTGCTGTGGACAGCCAAACCCGATCACCAGGTTCCAACATTAACTCTCCCTGCCTCTTCTTATCAAAGACTTGTTTGTTATGTTCTTGTGTTTTAGCCATGGTTGCTTGTAGCAGTTTGTTATTAGTATCAAAGAAATTTACGGTTTCAAGGGCAGCAGGTATTGAACATTCTGGAAGGGTACTGGTCAGAAATGATGGGTTAAATGTGTAATTAGCAAAAAATGGGGACTGTTTCATGGCAGAGTGGATGGAGTTATTATAAGCGAATTCCGCTAGAGGAAGTAATGCAGCCCAGTCATCTTGTGAAAATGAGAAAAAACAACGTAGATATTGTTCGAGAGTTTGGTTAGTTCTCTCTGTCTGTCCATTTGTTTGGGGGTGGTATGTGGAAGAAAATGACAACTCAATTCCCAGGGTTTCGCATAGTGACCTCCAGAACCTCGAGGTAAATTGTACCCCCCCCCCCCCCCCCGGTCCGACACAATGTTTGCTGGGACTCTGTGGAGTTTAACAATTTCCTTCAGGAAAATGTGAGCTGTTTCCAGGGCAGATGGTATGCCTTTCATGGGCAGGAAGTGGGCCATCTTGCATACTCTGTCTACCACCACAAAGATGGTGGAAAAACCATCTGATGGGGGAAGCTCCACAATAAAATCGATTGAAATATTCTTCCAGGGTCTTTCCGGGACTGATAGCTTTTTCAGCAAACCCCATGCTTTGGTTTTGCTGCTCTTGTTCCGTATTCATGTGGTACAGGACTCTATTCATGTGGTACAGGACTATACTCTACATTGCAGTCCTTTTCGACTTGAGGCCACCAGAATGTGCGTTTCACTAGTTCAACAGTTTTGCTGATCCCGAAATGTCCGGCTAACCTGTGGTCATGACACAACCCAAGGACAGCAAGACGTAGATTTTCTGGTATGAATATTTTGTCCTTGTACCACAGCAGACCATCCCTGGCCTGCAGCATTATTCCCAGAGGTGAAGGGACATTCACAGAAGCCTGCTTAATTTGTGAAAGCAGGTCTCCCTGAAGCAGCAGAAAGTTCTCGGAAGACAGGATAGTGTCAGGCAGTGCAGATTCCCCAGACTCACAGCACATATGGAAGAGTGCATCAGGTTTGGTGCTCTTGGATCCTGGCCTGTAAGTTAGATGGAAAGAGAACCTGGAAAAGAAGAGTGCCCATCTAGCCTGGCGTGGTTTGAGTCTCTTGGCAGTCCTCAGGTATTCCAGGTTCTTGTGATCCGTATAGATTAGGATCGGATGCGCTGCTCCTTCTAAGAGGTATCTCCATTCCTCAAAAGCATTCTTAATGGCCAGGAGTTCTCGATCCCTGACGTCTCATGATGAGTTGGAGGAGTTCTTTCGGGTTCTCAATAACAATTATAGGAGTATAGCTCTTACTTATGAATTCAGTAGATCTATTCATTTTCTTGATCTTGTCATTGAAAGGAAGGACCAAAAATTTGTACTTAGCACCTATTTCAAACCTACTGATAGGAATGGGTATATACCCACTGATAGTTTTCATCATAAATCATGGCATAGATCGGTTCCCAAGAGCCAATTCTTGCGGTTACGCAGAAACTGCACCAACATCGATACTTTCAAAGTTCAAGCCAATGTTTTAAGAGGAAGATTTCTTGAAAAAAGGTTATGACCCTTTAGATGTCGACCAAGATATCGCTAATACCTGTGATATCGATCGCTCTTTGTTGTTGGAGGACAAACCCTGACGGGAAAATGATGACTTCAAATGGTCCTTCCTTACCTCATTTTCAATCCAACATAAACAAATTAAAAGCATTTTTGAAAAACATTGGGATATTTTAAGAGATGACAGGATCCTTGGCCCACTATTGCCCGAGAACCCCAAGGTAATTTTTAGAGGGGTTCCTTCACTTCAAAATAAGTTGGCACCCAATATTATCAATCCTCCCTGCAAGCCATCTTTTATCCATAATTGGACTGGTTTCCATACCTGTAAAAGATGTACAGTGTGCCAGTTCAGTACGTGTGGCAGAAGGGTTAGCCATGAATTTCGATCCACTGTAACTGGTCGAACTTACCAAATCAAGCATTTTTGCACTTGTGCAACCACCAATGTGTTTTACCTGTTAACATGCCCGTGTGGCAAACAATATGTCGACCGCACTATTAGGTCATTTACAACTAGGGTGTCTGAACACATCAATCTTATTAAAGCCGGAAGTACTAAACACACAGTCCCTCGGCATTATAGGGAGTTTCATGATCGTAATCCCACGGGTACACAATTTCTAATTATCAATAAATGTATTGCTCCTTGGAGGGGAGGAGCCATTTTAAAGGGAGTTTCCCATATGGAGACTTTTTGGATATACGAGTTACAGACCCATTTTCCGCAAGGAATGAATGTGGAGTGGGATATTAATTTGTTTATCAATCAAGCCTAGTAGAAATTTTTCCCCTTTTTCTGTAGTTTTTTTATCATTAATTTTTTATCATTTATATTAATATGTCTATGGAGTCAATTTCGCCAATGTGGAAGATTGCTCTAATTTATATTTTTAAACAGTTATCTAACTAATGAGCCTTTTTGGGAGTTGCCATATAGTTATGTATCTCTTGTGACCTTTGATCTAACTGAGGTCAAGCCGCACACCTCTTGGACTCGTTATATGCATTTTTCTTTTTTATCCATAAAATATCCGTTTATTTGACCTAATTCTTTATATCTTCATGGTCCTTTTATGTGTGACTTGTTCATTTTCTCTGTTGTGTACTGCAATGATGTGAATCAATAGACGTTTCCCCTGGTCTATGTTCACACACACAGAGATTTGGCTGTAGATCTGAACGTGACCTGTGTTGTTTGCGGCATAATCACGCTGCGGACATCTGTGTCACATGATTTTCTCCACATCGCGTCACATGACCATCCTCCTATCGAGGTTTGGTTTACCCCCTTTGTACACTGCGACGTCGCCACGCTGGAGCGGAGTGACATCATGATACGCCGTGAGAGTGAGGCTTGGCTCCGCTCTTTTTCGGCTTGCCATTCCTTTTATTTATTCCTTTTATTTATTCATATTTTTAATCAAATTTGATCTTTATATGCATCGGAGCGTCCCAACTATTGACACCATAGTATTCAATTCGGGTTGGTGTATGTCCTTGTGGTAAACAACACCCGAAGTGGTGTGACTCAGTTACACTTTCGGTACTATGGCACTTTCACATGGGGTCATTAGTCATTTATAAGCGGTGTTGTGTAGGGGGTTCGCACCCCAGATAACGGCTTTTTAGTGGAAACGCGTTGGGTTGACCATCACAAATCACCGCTATTTGACCTTATGTGCTCTTGATGATCGTTTAACATGTGAGTCTATTTCTTATTAATTTTAATAAATAAGTCTTACGTTATTACGCTATGCGAGTTTTACATTTATTTCCGCATGGTATATGAACACCCATTTGTGGCCCCCATTGGGACACTACCCTTATGCCGCCATTGGTGATCGTGGAAGCCTAGTTGTTGTCCTGACCTAGGATCCATCGTGGCTGTTGAAGGAGATGTACCCTTCTAACCAGTGGGTTTCAAAGCCTTTATGACTTGGGTGGCATAAGCCTCCCCAAGTCAACAACATCTGGTAAGCCTCCTAAGATCCTTTGGTGGCTGCCTTTCCATCATTCTAGCCTTTCTGAAATGCTGTTGGTCTCAAACATCTGTCCAGCCCTCTGAGGCCCTTCTCTATATCTTTGGACTCCAGATTATCACGGCTTTTACCAACACATGTTTGGACTGCAGCTTACACCCATATTTTTCATTTCTAGTTGGACATTATTGTGTTTGTATTCACCTTGGTGTTTTTTCCCCTTTATTATTGTTTCAACAGTTTGTATTTGCATATTGCACTGTACATTTTGCACCAGATATGATCATACCATACTTATAGAAATATTTGTAATGTGAATTTTTCACCGAAATTCCTACTGAAATCTTATTTTTATCTTATTTATAAGCTTCATTGCAGGTTTTTGAAACAGTTTTTTAGATTTTGAGTTCATTTAGGTTTTACAGCACTACACTTTTACATTTATACTTACTGCTTGGGTCTATAGCCGTGTTGGCTGCTGTTTCACCTATACTACGCACAGCGCTCTATCCCCCCTTTTTTGCATACAGTTTTGCTGATCCCGAAATGTCCGGCTAACCTGTGGTCATGACACAACCCCAAGACAGCAACACGTAGATTTTCTGGTATGAATATTTTGTCCTTGTACCACAGCAGATCATCCCTGGCCTGCAGCGTTATTCCCAGAGGTGAAGGGACATTCACAGAAGCCTGCTTAATTTGTGAAAGCAGGTCTCCCTGAAGCAGCAGAAAGTTCTCGGAAGACAGGATAGTGTCAGGCAGTGCAGATTCCCCAGACTCACAGCACATATGGGAGAGTGCATAGGTTTGGTGTTCTTAGATCCTGGCCTGTAAGTTAGATGGAAAGAGAACCTGGAACAGAAGAGTGCCCATCTAGCCTGGCGTGGTTTGAGTCTTTTGGCAGTCCTCAGGTATTCCAGGTTCTTGTGATCCGTATGTCTCCATGCCTCCAAAGCATTCTTAATGGCCAGGAGTTCTCGATCCCTGACGTTGTAATTCTTTTCAGAGCTTGACTATTTGCGGGAAAAGAAGGTGACTGGGTGTAACAAGGGTTTGGGTCCCTGTCTTTGGGATAGTACTGCTCTGACTGCCGTTTCTGACGCGTCTACTTCCAATACATAAGGTAATAGAACTGGTGCGGAAGTGAACAGTTTTTTAGGAGTTTCTAAAGCATTTTGAGCTTCAGGGGACCACAGGAAATGGATGCCTTGTTTAGTCAGTTGCGTGATAGGAGATATGATGGCTGAAAATCCCCTGATGAATTTCCAGTCAAAGTTTGAGAACCCGACAAAGCGTGAGAATGCCTTTTTGTCCAATGGGGCTTGCCAATCTAGAATGGCAGTGACCTTTTGTGGGTCCATCTTGACACCTTCGGTGGAGATAATTAGTCCCAAAAATTGGATGCTTTGTTGCTCGAACTCGCACTTTTCTGGTTTAGCGTATAGCCCGTGTTGTAGTAGTCTGCCCAGTACGTTTTTGACATGCCTGCGGTGGTTATCAAGGCAAGAAGAGAAAATTAAGATATCATCCAGATACACTACAACAAACAAGTCTAGGTAATCACGAAAAATGTCATTAATGAAGTGCTGGAATGTGGCTGGGGCATTGCATAGGCCGAATCGCATCACCAGATATTCGAAATGCCCGAATCGGGTGCGAAAAGCCGTCTTCCACTCATCTCCCTCCCGGATCCATACCAAGTTGTAAGCCCCTCAGAGATCCAGCTTTGTAAATATGGTTGCTGCTCCCAATCTCTGGAACAACTCGGGCACCAAGGGAAAAGGGTAACGGTTTTTGACTGTAACTTTATTGAGCTCATGATAATCTATACATGGACGAAGGGAATGACCTTTCTTCTCCACAAATTGTAAAGAAAGTCTGAGGACTGACCCCTAACATAAAACACCTCCATCCCTAATATCAGAAAAAAAGCAAATGAACGTCGCCCACGGGACTTTAAATGAGGTGTAAATGGTGATCAAAGGGTAAGCAAGTATAAAGGTACAAATATTTTATTGAAAACAACAGTATAATCCATAATAAGACATGAGCATGGGTGAACAGGTTCATAAAACAGCAACATTGCAATGTAGTCCTAAAACATAGCCATCATATAATAGTAATATATATAATACAGGTATGCATAGTACATCTCTAACCCGACGCGTTTCGCGAGCTTTCCTCGCTTCATCAGGGGCTGATGTGCATAACTGCTGTCTGTAAATATAGATTAAAGTAATTAGAGTATCGGTTGTAATAGGGTAAAAGCAAGAAGCCAGACCTGGTCATCCCAAACTTACTTGCAGGACCAAAGCTGTAGACACATAACCCAGGCACGGGCCGGCGGAGGGCATCTCCCCCGGGAGCTGAAGGGGCCGAGGACCCAACCAGAGGACCGAGGCCAGGCGTGGGGGGCAGCATGGCAGAAATGAGAAAGAGAAAGGAGAGCGTGAACCCAAATTGATCCCAAATGCAATGCAGGGCGACTCACTGTATAGGGATATAGATAAAATTAAAACGTTAGGAAGTAAGAGATGTATATCGTGGCATAATGCAAGGTATGTTGGTAAGCAAGGTCTAAAGTAATGTCATTAGTATTGTCGTAAAAATATAAAATATATACTACTTGCATAATATGCATAAAGTGTCCCGCAGAGCAAAGAGAAAGGGGAGGGTACAGGGTGAAAAAGTGAATGAGAAAGGAAAGGGAAAGGAAGGAGGAGAAAACAGGGGGAAGTGAGGTGAATGGTAACAGAAAAAAGACAGAGAAAGAAGAGAGAAATGAAGAGAGGGGGGAACGGGACCAGGGGGGGGAAAAAGAAAAAGTGAGTGAAGAGAAGGAAGGAGAGGCACAGTGAGATAGGGGGCAAAATGATTAATGGTGTGAAGCGCTGAAAAAGTACTTATGTATAAGGGAGCAGAAAGTGATTGGAGGAGTCAGTCAGAAGCAGCAAGTGAAAATAGGTACGCTGTGAGGTGCAAGTATACATATTAGAGTAGATAGATAGGGTGCCTACCAGTACAGTGCAGCGTCCCGACTGAGTGTTGGAGAGGTAGTGAAGGAAAGGTTGCCATACTGACACCCCCAGCCTTTTACCCGGACATCCGCCGAGTTCTCCGCCCCTAACGTCATGCGTCAGGCGGAGCAAACGGAGATCGCAACGCACCCGCCGCATAGGGCAGGCACTCGCGATCCACAGCCACCGCCTGGATGACACATCCCGCCCATCAGGGAGGGGGGTACCGCTGAATTGCAGGCATCCCCAGGTGGGCGTGGAAGAGCATGACGCCGATGCCCTGGTGGCCCCGCCCCTCCGGAGAAGCCAGAGAAGCGGGGACAGCTGGGGAAATAAATCCCCATTTGTGCATCGCAGCTCCCAGAGGGTGAACAGACCGCTCAGCCCAAACGTGGGTGCAGTGAAAAAGCTGGGTCTGCAAGTAGATAGGAAATTCAAACATGATCATGTAAAAGGGTATACTAGTAAGGTCATAAAGGTTCGGTGATGGCCGAACCAATGTAGCCCCTAAGATCTAGGGTCAGCATCAGACCAGGGCATTATGGTGTTTTCCACCTGGGTACAAATTGTAAAGAAAGTCTGAGGACTGACCCCTAACATAAAACACCTCCATCCCTAATATCAGAAAAAAAGCAAATGAACGTCGCCCACGGGACTTTAAATGAGGTGTAAATGGTGATCAAAGGGTAAGCAAGTATAAAGGTACAAATATTTTATTGAAAACAACAGTATAATCCATAATAAGACATGAGCATGGGTGAACAGGTTCATAAAACAGCAACATTGCAATGTAGTCCTAAAACATAGCCATCATATAATAGTAATATATATAATACAGGTATGCATAGTACATCTCTAACCCGACGCGTTTCGCGAGCGGCATCGGCGTCATGCTCTTCCACGCCCACCTGGGGATGCCTGCAATTCAGCGGTACCCCCCTCCCTGATGGGCGGGATGTGTCATCCAGGCGGTGGCTGTGGATCGCGAGTGCCTGCCCTATGCGGCGGGTGCGTTGCGATCTCCGTTTGCTCCGCCTGACGCATGACGTTAGGGGCGGAGAACTCGGTGGATGTCCGGGTAAAAGGCTGGGGGTGTCAGTATGGCAACCTTTCCTTCACTACCTCTCCAACACTCAGTCGGGACGCTGCACTGTACTGGTAGGCACCCTATCTATCTACTCTAATATGTATACTTGCACCTCACAGCGTACCTATTTTCACTTGCTGCTTCTGACTGACTCCTCCAATCACTTTCTGCTCCCTTACACATAAGTACTTTTCCAGCGCTTCACACCATTAATCATTTTGCCCCCTATCTCACTGTGCCTCTCCTTCCTTCTCTTCACTCACTTTTTCTTTCCCCCCCCCCTGGTCCCGTTCCCCCCTCTCTTCATTTCTCTCTTCTTTCTCTGTCTTTTTTCTGTTACCATTCACCTCACTTCCCCCTGCTTTCTCCTCCTTCCTTTCCCTTTCCTTTCTCATTCACTTTTTCACCCTGTACCCTCCCCTTTCTCTTTGCTCTGCGGGACACTTTATGCATATTATGCAAGTAGCATATATTTTATATTTTTACGACAATACTAATGACATTACTTTAGACCTTGCTTACCAACATACCTTGCATTATGCCACGATATACATCTCTTACTTCCTAACGTTTTAATTTTATCTATATCCCTATACAGTGAGTCGCCCTGCATTGCATTTGGGATCAATTTGGGTTCACGCTCTCCTTTCTCTTTCTCATTTCTGCCATGCTGCCCCCCACGCCTGGCCTCGGTCCTCTGGTTGGGTCCTCGGCCCCTTCAGCTCCCGGGGGAGATGCCCTCCGCCGGCCCGTACCTGGGTTATGTATCTACAGCTTTGGTCCTGCAAGTAAGTTTGGGATGACCAGGTCTGGCTTCTTGCTTTTACCCTATTACAACCGATACTCTAATTACTTTAATCTGTATTTACAGACAGCAGTTATGCACATCAGCCCCTGATGAAGCGAGGAAAGCTCGCGAAACGCGTCGGGTTAGAGATGTACTATGCATACCTGTATTATATATATTACTATTATATGATGGCTATGTTTTAGGACTACATTGCAATGTTGCTGTTTTATGAACCTGTTCACCCATGCTCATGTCTTATTATGGATTATACTGTTGTTTTCAATAAAATATTTGTACCTTTATACTTGCTTACCCTTTGATCACCATTTACACCTCATTTAAAGTCCCGTGGGTGACGTTCATTTGCTTTTTTTCTTCTCCACAAAGAAAATACCCGCTCCTGCTGGAGAGGTGGAGGGGCGAATGAAGCCTTTTCTTAAATTATCATCTATGTAGTCTTTAAGGGCGACAAGCTCCAGTTCTGACAGAGGAAAAATCCTTCCAAAAGGAACCTCAACCCCCAGGAGGAGCTCAATCGGGCAGTCATACAGCCAATGAGGAGAAAGAGTCTCAGCTCCCTTTTTGCTGAAGTCATGATAAGCAACTGGTATGCCACGTACACACGATCGGACATTCCAACAACAAAATCCATGGATTTTTTCCGACGGATGTTGGCTCAAACTTGTCTTGCATACACACGGTCACACAAATCTTGTTGGAAATTCCAAACATCAAGAACGCGGTGACGTACGACGAGCCGAGAAAAATGAAGTTCAATAGCCAGTGCGGCTCTTCTGCTTGATCCTGAGCATGCATGGAACTTTGTGCATCGGAATTGTGTACACAAAATCGGAATTTACGACAACGGATTTAGTTGTCAGAAAATTTGAGATCCAGATCTCAAATTTTGTGTGACGGAAATTTTGATGGAAAATGTCTGATGGAGCCTACACACGGTCGGAATATCCAACAAGCTCCCATCGAACATTTTCCATCGGAAAAGCCGACCGTGTGTATGGGTCAGATGGTAGACGCACCAACTAGAAATAAAACATTACTGGATCTACTGATTACCAACAATGCAGACCTGATCATGGATGTGGAAATACGGGCCAATTTAGGTAACAGCGATCACAGGTCAATTAGTTTCAGTATAAATCATACAAATAGAAAACATAAAGGGAATACAAAGACACTGAATTTCAAAAGAGTCAACTTCCCTAAACTACAAACCTTGCTAAAAGGCATAAATTGGGATAAAATATTAGGAACAAAGAATACGGAGGAGAGATGGGTTTGCTTTAAGAGCATATTAAATAAGGGCATTAGCCAATGTATCCCATTGGGTAATAAATTTAAAAGAGCGAACAAAAGCACTGGATGGCTTAACTCTAATGTAAAAATGCATATAAAAGCAAAGGAGAAGGCCTGCAAAAAATACAAGGTTGAGGGATCATCATCAGCATGCAGACTTTATAAAGAATGCAACAAGAAATGTAAGGGTGCAATTAGGATAGCTAAGATAGAACATGAAAGACACATAGCGGAGGAGAGCAAAAAACATCCCAAGAAATTCTTTAAGTATGTAAACAGTAAAAAAGGGAGGACAGACCATATTGGCCCCATAAAGAATGAGGAAGGACATCTGGTTACAAAGGATGGGGAGATGGCGAAGGTATTGAATTTATTCTTCTCCTCAGTCTTCACGAGTGAATCGGGGGGGCTTCAGTAACCAAAACTGCAGTGTTTATCCTCATGACACAACACAGGAAGCACCTCCATGGTTAACAGAGGACAGAATTAAAATTAGACTTGAGAAACTTAACATTAATAAATCACCGGGACCAGATGGCTTGCATCCGAGGGTACTTAGGGAACTCAGTCAAGTGATTGCCAGACCGTTGTTCCTAATTTTTACAGACAGTCTACTGACTTGAATGGTACCAGCTGATTGGAGAAAAGCCAATGTAGCACCAATATTTAAAAAGGGCCCAAAATACATCCCTGGGAATTACAGACCAGTTAGCCTAACATCAATAGTATGTAAACTCTTGGAGAGGATGATAAGGGACTATATACAAGATTTTAGTAATAAGAACGGTATCATTAGCAGTAATCAGCATGGATTCATGAAGAATCATTCTTGTCAAGCCAATCTACTAACCTTCTATGAGGAGGTGAGTTGCCATCTAGATAAAGGAAGGTGTATCTGGATTTTGCAAAAGCATTTGACACAGTTCCCCATAAACGTTTACTGTACAAAATAAGGTCTGTTGGCATGGACCATAGGGTGAGTACATGGATTGAAAACTGGCTACAAGGGAGAGTTCAGAGGGTGGTGATAAATGGGGAGTACTCGGAATGGTCAGGGGTGGATAGTGGGGTTCCCCAGGGTCCTGTGCTGGGACCAATCCTATTTAATTTGTTCATGAACGACCTGGAGGATGGGATAAACAGTTCAATCTTTGTATTTGCAGACGATACTAAGCTAAGCAGGGCAATGACTTCTCCGCAGGATGTGGAAACCTTGCAAAAAGATCTGAAAAATAATGGGATGGACAACTACATGGCAAATGAGGTTCAATGTAGAAAAATGTAAAATAATGCATTTGGGTGGCAAAAATATGAATGCAATCTATACACTGGGGGGAGCACCTCTGGGGGAATCTAGAATGAAAAAGGACCTGGGGGTCCTAGTAGATAATAGGCTCAGCAATGGCATGCAATGCCAAGCTGCTGCTAACAAAGCAAACAGAATATTGGCATGCATTAAAAAGGGGATTAACTCCAGGGATAAAACGATAATTCTCCCACTCTACAAGACTCTGGTTTGGCCGCACCTGGAGTATGCTGTCCAGTTCTGGGCACCAGTCCTCAGGAAGGATGTACTGGAAATGGAGCGAGTACAAAGAAGGGCAACAAAGCTAATAAAGGGTCTGGAGGATCTTAGTTATGAGGAAAAGTTGCGAGCACTGAACATATTCTCTCTGGAGAAGAGACTCTTGAGAGGGGATATGATTTTGATATACAAATACCGTACTGGTGACCCTACAATAGAAATAAAACTTTTTCGCAGAAGAGAGTTTAACAAGACTTGCGGCCACTCATTAAAATTAGAAGAAAAGAGGTTTAACCTTAAACTACGTAGAGGGTTCTTTACTGTAAGAGCGGCAAGGATGTGGAATTCCCTTCCACAGGCGGTGGTCTCAGCGGGGAGCATCGATAGCTTCAAGAAACTATTAGATAAGCACCTGAATGACCACAACATACAGGGATATATAATGTAATACTGACACATAATCACACACATAGGTTGGACTTGATGGACTTGTGTCTTTTTTCAACCTCACCTACTATGTAACTATGTAACTATGTAACTATGTGTATGGGGCAGTACAGATAAGTGGGTTTCAGCGTCAAAGTCCAAGCAAACCAAAAAAGGCGGGTCAGGTGAGAATTCCGGCAAACAGTGCTGGAGACAGTAAGGAGAATGAAACTTGGCTTCTCCATCGGCCCAGTTGATAAGAGGATTATGTGCCTGGAGCCACGGCATATCAAGGATTACAGGGAACAAGGGAGATGCAATGGCATCCAGGCGTAACAGTTCCTTGTGATTACCAGCTATAATGACAGGTAAAGGTATAGTCTCTTGAGTCACTAGTGCGGATTTAATGGCAGACCCGTTGGCCAGATGTACTGAGAGTCCCTGGGCCCTGGGTTGCAAAGGAATTTGGTTTCTTGAAATGAAAGATAAGTCCATAAAACAGCTCCAGTCACTGGAGTCAATTAGAGTGGAGACAGGAATACTTCTTCCCTGAAGCTGTAGCACGATAGGAAGAGCCAGGTGAGTTGGCAGGATTGGTATGCTGGCAGAGGAGTTAGGTTGGCCCTTACGGATCTTGGCTGGACATGATCTCACATAATGTCCTGGTTTCCCACAATACAAACAGAGGTTCTCGTATTTTCGGCGTTGACGCTCCTCGGAGGAAAGTGAGGGACGGAGCATGCCGAGCCGCTTTGGTCCAGGGATATCAGACGTCAGGTTTCTTGAGTTGGAGACTTGGGGCCACTCCCAGACCAGACAGGCTGGCTTTGTCACTCTTTCAGATCTCTGTTCTCGTAACTGGTGATCAATTTGGTTGGCCAGATTAATTAAAGAGCCCAGAGAATGGGGAACGCCAACTTGGGCCAACTTGTCTTTTAAAGGTTGAGGATCCTCGTAGAGCTGAGTCATAGAGTCAAAAAAGTTGCTTAGGCAAGTCAGGGATTCAGCTCCTTGTTCCAGCAGGCGGTGAGCCCATGATTGGGGCTCCCCCTGTAGTAGGGAGATAACAAACCCAACTTTGGTAACTTCCAGGGAAAAAGTGCGTGGCTGCAGGGCAAAGTAGAGTTCGCAAGCATTGCGAAATGTCCAGAATTTACTGCGGTCACCAGCGAATATCTCAGGTGCGGGAACCCTGGGTTCAGGAGGCAACATTGCCACTGCAGGGGTAGCTCCTTGCGGGGCCGTAATAGGTGAGGAGAGAACCTGGATACGTTCTTCCAATCGGGTGTATGCCTCTTGTGCGATTTTAACAGTCTGGGTGAGGTCTGCGAGATGTAGGCAGAGTTCCTCCATGGGAGAGGCCCCCTGCACAGACTCTGGCATGGCTGCCTGGTACTGTCATGTACCTGATAGTAGAGTCTGGTATGCAGCGGGAGGCCTCTCTTACACCTCTGACTCGAAGCCCCTGATAGAGAAAACAGGAGGCGCAGGAGTGCAGAGTTGCACGAGTGCCTGGCAAGGTTGCTGTTAGACGAGCTGGACCGGAACTGAAGAAGGAACTGGAACGGACCCAGGAAAAGCTGTCGGACTGGAAACTGGAAGTCAGGCAGGTGCAGGCAGATGGACTGGAAGCATAGGCACACTAGTCCAGAGCAGGTGGACACTGGAGCAGAGTCAGGTGCAGGAAGGTTCGGCAACACGCTGGCAGCGAGGTAGCAGAAAGAGCAGGCAGGAACGTAGTCTCAGGTACAGACAGGTTCGGCAACAGGCTGGCAGCGAGGTGGCAGAAGAAGCAGACAGGAACGTAGTCAAAACAGGCTGAGGTCAGGTGCAGGCAGATAAGCAGGGTTAGTCAGGAGCAAGCCGGGTAGGGTCAACTGGAGCAGGTACAGGAAAATGATAATCAGGGATCACAGGTAACGCTGTAGACCAGGCAGCACCGATCCTAGCAAGTAAGGCAGTTTAAATAGTCCATTAGCGCCCTTGGATGCGCGCGCATGCGCGTGTGCACCCATGCGCACCAATGCCGGCATTTCATGCAGCACTAGTGCGCAAGCGTGTGCGCTTGTGTGCAGGTGCACGCGTGTTCGCAGGTGTGCACAAACGTGCCCGCACGGCCCTTCTCAGTGGGACATGCAGAATGGAGGGACGTCCATGGTCGCCATCTTGGATGCTGGTGTGCCCTTCCTGACAGTATCCCTATGAAAAAGTGTAAAAGTGTTTTTTTTTGCAAGAGAAGGCTGACAGTTCAGACACTGACCTTGCAAAGGTGATGGCTTCAAGGTATCCAATCTTGTAGGTGAGCGTAGAGAGAGGAATGTCTCTAATGTTAAAATGTGCTGTTTCTGAGATATAGAGAGAACCAGATTAGGGATTTGTATTCAAGAAGTGAGAGGCCAGTAATCTCTAAAACAGGGGTCTCAAACTGGTGGCCCTCCAGCTGTTGTAAAACTACAAGTCCCATGAAGCATTGCAAGGCTGACAGTTACAAGCATGAATCCCACAGGCAGAGGCATGATAGGACTTTTAGTTTTGTAACAGCTGGAGGGCCGCCAGTTTGAGACCTCTGCTCTAAAACAAAATGAAAAGGGCAGAACTTTGATAGTGCTAAGAGCAAAACTCAAAGCTTAAAAAAGAACTCAACCCACTAATTTTCTTACCTTCCAACAATATTTATGTTATTCATTTTGAACAATATTTACATTTTTTCACTTTAAATTTTCATTTTTAAAAATGTTTTTGATCATTTTAACTCGTAAGCCCTTCCCTGCTCAGGTCAAGCAGGGAAGCAGGGCTGTAACTAAAACACAGGCAAACACATCCATGAACTTTTGGGTGTCCAGTGCAGAGCACTGACTGAAGGTGGCCCAATAGGCACGTAAAAATATATATATAAAATTGATGCGCACTAATTGACTGTTCAATCAATGTGTATCTGAAAAAACTGTGCAAAAAGCAAATGTGATAAAAATGGGATTATAAAATATTGCAAAATCACTAAAAATGTGCACAATCACTCCATAATAAATAAATACTGGCTAGTGCAAATATGTGTTCAAACTCCTTAGTGCTATTGAATGCAAAAACCCTATAGTGATCAATATGCACTCAGTGACGATATTCTGGAGAAATAGGTGAATAAATAAATAGATAAATGTCAACCTAATAAGTGAAAATAGATAAATAAATAAATAAATATAAAGTGCCAACAAGATGCAATTAAACATAAGTCAATCAGCGGAGATAGTTTAGTCCATGAGATAAAAATGATGATTAGCACAGCAGTTCATTCCTTATTATAATAAGGCGATTTGATTTCTGTAGTATTTGTTATTCCCAATTTTGACTACTTCGCGCCTCAGCCACAATAGTGTTGGTAATAGATTCTCAATACAAGATGATTATGAAAAGTAAACAAAGAAATGGATCATTGCGCAGTGAACTGAATGAAAGTACACAAGCAAACAGCACAGTGATACACTCACATGCACCCGATTTGGTTTAAGGCATACAGGCATGCAGATCGCAGTCAGCCGCTGTGGACAAGGCTTATCAGAAAAGCCGCTGCTGTTCAGCTCGATGTGTCATACAGCAGTGAACGTCCTAGGCTCCTCCCACGCGTTGCGTCACTGACACGTGACTTTCTCAAGGATCATAATTTTTACTAATTTCATTTATATTCACATAATTTGTGTCCATTTCAGCGCTTGGTTTTATGCTTATTATTACCAATAGACACTTGAGATACTTGCCTGCTCTGGTGCATGTGTCACGTTAGAGGGAGCTTTCTCCACAACATTTCAGATAAATATTGTGCTGACTACATGCACAGTTTTTAAGCATCTTTACTGGGCCATATTTTTACAGTGGGAGATGAAACATGTTTGCATTTAGGAAATCCAAATTAAAATGTACTATTTCAGAAGAAGAAAAGATATAATGTACTGATTAAATGCACAGTATATAATCATTTTTACTAGGCTAAATTTTAATGTTCAGAGACCAACCATGTTTACAATTAAGTATGATGCATTGGGATATTCCTTAAGTGTAGTGCTCACCAATTAGTTCACTTCAGCCTGACAGTCCTTTTTAGGGCTTGGTGGCCCACTTTTAATTAAAGATAAAGAAAAAGTTACAGAAAACAAACGGTTCACTGTAGCCTCCTGGCTTGCTTTTGCAGTGCTGCTGCTCAGGCCTTAAGCCTATGGTCTGGTTCCACAGACCAACTTACAACATTCCAGACCCACATCCAGGAATAACAAAAACCAGGAGAAAACTTAAAGATCAGTTTTCTCCAATCTGAACTGATCTTCTGGAGCCCCTCACTCTGCATTTGTGAGAAACAAAATGCTGAAACAAAAGCAAACGATACCGGCCTAGTGCATTATCCTTAGATTCTTTATTAAATAAATCATGGACCTAAATGTCACTATTAATGCTTAGAGGTATTTTGTGTTGGTGACACATATACCAGAATGAATGTCAAGTGACACCAATTTGAATAGGTCAATAAAAACAGTTTAAAGTTTATTTGAAGCAAGGTAAACTCAGAAGCCACGGTACATGATAATGCACTACTCACTGTATGTAACCATACTGTGTGCTGCTGACTCAGCCTTGAGGGCTCGGCTGTGCTGCGGAGATGTGGACAGCTACCCTTAATAATTATAGCTGGGAGACAGATTACATCACTTGACATGTGTTCTCCTTATACTTCCATCCGACACCAGAACTCAAAGCTCTCCAACAATTTTTGTATAAAGATCCCAACATTATAGACAGGCCCAATTTTTGATCAATGCTGCCAGATTCTGCTTGAAGCATAATTATTTTGTGTTCCAGGATAGGTTTTATCTCCAGAAGAATGGAACAGGGATGGGAGCAAAATTTGCCCCCTTGTACGCCAACATCGCAATGGGGTATTGGAAGGAGGTATTCATTTGGAACTGCAACCCTTTTTCCAGATACATCTTCTTCTTCGGTTGCTACATCAATGATGTTCTGGTCATTTGCAGTGGCGGTCCAGATGAGTTTGCAACTTTCGTCTCTTCTACTGTAGCAACAATACTTTGGGCATAGAATTTATGCATGTAATAGATCCCCACAGTTTGGTATTCCTAGACCTGGAGTTGTCCCATGAGGATTGTGTGATTTATATCAAAAATCACTGCAAGCCCACCAGTGACAATTCATTTTTGCATTATACCAGCTGCGGCCATCCCTGATTGCGGAATAACATTCCAAATGACAGAAAAATATTGCTGTGACTCCGCCCAATATTTAAACACATGTTCCAGGCCACATACAGAAGAGACATTAGTCAGCTTTTAATAAAAATATCAGCCTTAGAGTGAATTTATTTTACTGAAAAACAGCAAAATATTGCAGTGATTCTGTGTACAATATTTAAGCATTGTACCAGGCTGCATTTGGAACAGGTGTTTTGCTTTAAATCTTTTAAGCTCACTTTGTGGTAAAAGCAAGGAAGCATAAACCTCTGTAGTATATATGTGCTTTTACTAAACAAGAATGTTGTACATGCAAACTTCTTAGAATTGTAGGAAAACAACACAAAACTTACAAAGTATTACAGCTATACATACAACACATGCACATGCTACCCAGCCTTTCTAGCAAATGACCAAAAGGTATACGCTAAAAGTCACTTAGCTTAGTGGCTTCATGATCTCCAGAGGCAACCAAGGCTCCAGGCTCTAAGGGATTGCAGGAAATTGGGCACTAGCATCATCCCCAGGTGAAGTTTCTTCTGGCACAGACTTTCCTTCTTAGTTCTTGTTGTAATGAAGTCACTTGGCACAGACATTCCTTGTTGTCATGCAACCCTCCTGACACAGAATTTCCTGGTTGTTATAAAGCCCTCCTGCAGCTCATGCTGCTGGCCTTTTATTTAGAAAGTATGGGTAGTCATCCCCACATGGGCATATCTCCAGTGCTGTATTTAGGCCTAGGCCGACAAGGCCCAGGCCTAGGGCGGCACTTTGTGGGGGGGGCGGCAACCCCACCACAAAAAAAAAGCACCTGCATCCTCCTCCCGACTAACGTATGCAGGGCCGCCATCCGAGGAGTACAGCTGAATGACATCGCTATGGGAGTGCGGGGGGGGGGGGGGCGGACTGCACCCGGGTGACACTTGGAAGCAGTTGTAGTGGGTGCAGTCGCCCCCCCTCATCGGCAAAGCGATGATCACTTAGGCAGCGGCGCTGTGACAGGGAGAGGAGAGCTGTGTACACAGCGGTTGTGTAATTCCCCCACTCGCCCCCCTCCTTTCCCCTGTCAGCTGAAGTTGAACAGGAGAGAGCGGCTCTAATCGTGTTCCTCTAAGCGCCGCCCGGCTCTCTGCCCGCTCTGATTCCCTCCCCATTGGTCATAGCAGAGAGCCAATCAGAACACACGGGGATTTATGGGAAACTTAGTCCCAGAAGATTGACGGCCCCAGTATGTCCACAGACAGCAGGCTACAGTCCCCCAACATACATGCGCTGGGGGGGGGACCTGGAACCCGGCAAACAGCAAAGTGCTACAGGGGAAGAAAAAGAGAGGATTGTGCTGGGAGAGGCCAGATAGAGCCATGCTGTACCCGCACCACCAGATAGAGCCATGCTGTACCCGCACCACCAGATAGAGCCATGCTGTACCCGCACCACCAGATAGAGCCATGCTGTACCCGCACCACCAGATAGAGCCATGCTGTACCCGCACCACCAGATAAAGCCATGCTGTACCCGCACCACCAGAGAGGAAGCCACGCTGTACCTGCACCCCCAGATAGAGCCATGCTGTACCCGCACTACCAGAGAGGGAGCCACACTGTACCTGCACCACCAGAGAAGCAGCCACGCTGTACCTGCACCACCAGAGAGGGAGCAACGCTGTACCTGCACCACCAGAGAGGGAGCCACGTTGTACCCACACCACCAGAGAGAGTCACGCTGTACCCGCACCACCACAGAGAAGCCACGCTGTACCCGCACCACCAGAGAGGGAGCCACGCTGTACCCACACCACCAGATAGAGCCACGCTGTACCAACACAACCATAGAGGGAGCCACACTGTACCCGCACCACCAGAGAGAGCCACGCTGTACCCGCACCACCAGAGAGGGAGCCACGCTGTACCAACACAACCAGAGAGGGAGCCACACTGTACCCGCACCACCAGAGAGAGAGCCACGCTGTACCTGCACCACCAGATAGAGCCACGCTGTACCTGCACCACCAGAGAGAGAGCCACACTGTACCCGCACAACCAGAAAGAGAGCCACGTTGTACCTGCACCAGAGAGAGAGAGCCACAGGATCACTGTTGCTGTTTTGCTGGGTCTGATAAGAGGGCCTGTTGGCCATTATCCATTACTGTTCCTACGGACTGAGCCGTGCCTAACCTGCTATTCTCTAGGCCTTATTGACCACCACAACAACCCTCTCTGTCCTCCTCCCCCAACGTCCCTCTGTCTTCCTCAGATGAAGATGACAGGGCGGGTCTTAAAAAGGAAGGGGTGTGGCCTTGACAGGAAGGGGTGGGTCATATTTAAATTAGGGGGTGCCCAAGTTTAGTCAGGCCTAGGGCAGCACAAAACCTAAATACACCACTGCATATCTCCATACCCCTTTCTTTATACCCCATTTTCTAGTTCAAACTCTAGATGCCACTGTTGTATTATACATGCCATAGGTCAAATATGTAAAAAAAGTCAGTCTATTGTTGACCATTATTGACATAGATTTGTTTGACACGAACTCCCCTAAAACAAGGAAGCTATGGCCATCAACTCATTGGCAATGGCCCAATATACAGCAATGGAATCTATTTTCCCATTGTATTAGAGAACAACTTGTATTTTACTGAAAAGAAAACAGCAATTATAGTAGCAACTCTGTGTATAGTATTTAAAGTGTTACTAAACCCAGGAACCTGCATTCACTATATCTGGTCTCCCACAGAACATAAAATGGAAATGCAATTGTTTTAGTAAATATAAACTGCTGCTGATTGGTCCTGTGCTGATCACATGCACCCTCCCAAGAAAGATACACCAGACAGCTTTTGATTGCAAAATCAACATTTGATTGTATTTATTTAACTGAAAAATTATTGAAGTTACTTCTTGCACAGTTCTAGAACCCTCTAGCTAGTGTGCTAGATGTAAATAGGTTTGTTAGTGTAGGAAAATTGATTTGGCTGAGAGCCAGGCCTGGGTTGAATCAGGGTCAGGGTTGAGTGACTCAGGGAGGCTGGGTGACTCAGCAAGCAGCATCTCTGGTGTCTTCCCCTGTTTTCTGGAGCTGTGGAGAAGCTTCACAATTTAGTGGGTGGAGACTAAGAGGGGCAGCTCGGCATATTTATTTATGAGGTCCGCGATCAATCCCCAGCAAAAAGGGGCTGGAAGGGGATAGGCACCTCATAAATGGGCATGAGTCATGCCTGCAGTCGGGTGGAAGATGGAGATGTTCTGAGGATGTTGTCGGAGGCCCTTGTAGGTGACATCGGACCTGGGGCTTCGGTGCTGGAGGGACCCTCTACAACACACGGAGAACTCCTTTCCTGGAGGCACAGGAGTAAGTGAGAGGACAGCAGGTCAGCACGTCCGGCAGATCTCCTGAGAAGTCAACCGGGTGGGCTGGTGAGTGTTCATTCTGGGACGACTGTGGAGAGAGTGTCAGTCTGGGAGGACTGTGGAGAAGTAGCCAGGAGGGCTGGCAGTGCCTGAAGAGGTGGTGCTGGGCTCAGTGACCACAGGAGGAAGTGCTGGAAATGTGCTAGCTGTGTCACCTTATCTTCAAGTATAGGTGCTGCGAGTCTCTGCCTGTAATGTGCCTTTGCTACAAAACCACAACAGGGTGACATAGCTGGGTTTCTGCAAGCAAGGGTGTGCTGGAGGAATAAGAGGAGCTATATATAGGAGAAGTGTCCCTGCAGTTTGTTATTTAAAATCAAGTGGGCATCCCATAATACCCCTATCCCCATCCAAGTTTATAATCCCTCAATAAAACAAAAAAAATAAAGTCACGGAGTGTTCTCTGACTCTGAGTGACTGTGGCAATAAAAACACAATTGCGGCCAGAGGCAGCAAAGCAACTAAAAAGTGGGACTTTAAATGAAACCCATGATGACAAATTGAGTAAGCTGGTGGGACATAAAATTTGTTTATTAGGATGTAAACAACATGTTTAATAACATTGAATCACAGGTACAAAAATGAATTGCATCCAATTTCATGGTGCCGATTCCAAATAGGTGAATACTAGTAATAAAACGTTTAACAAACAAGCATATACATGATAATTTTTAAGGGGTCCACCAATTCTCAAGGCAGCATAGAAAGGTTTGAGTAGATAGCATCTGTACAGTCAATAGTCTATAAACCCCAATGAGGTAAAGGTTATGAATACATGTCATGATGATAATGTAATTGAGAGATACAATGTCAGGTAGCTTGATGCGTTTCGCGGCTTTAAGCCGCTCTTCAGGAGAAAACAGATGCAATATCTGAAATAAAAAGGTATACTGACTAAGTAAGTTAGCTATGTCAAGGCGGGGAGGGGGGTGGGGTAGATACCCTCCAAAACCAAACCACTGAAATAACACAACTCACAGATATGTGTACACTTGGAAGGAGAATGCCGCCCGCCATAAGCCAACCGATGACCCTGGTGCCGGGAGCCGAGGGAGCACGTCTGATGGCAATATCTGAGTGACTGTGGAAATTTGGTGTGCCTGGTTGTGCAGGGTGGGGAATCCCAGTTCATCTGTGGCCCTTAGGGGGTGCGCTTTACAGTATTTGAGTACTTTTCCCGGGCTGAATTATAAACAAAAACACATCAGCCAGATTTTAGGGCTCCTTCACACAATGTGCAGAGAAACACAAGTCTCTTCAAGTAAAGCCATTGTGTTCTATATGCCCTGTTCACACCAAAACACTGGTGTAGTGTGCAGTAGGGATGGGCCAAATGGACCCCTGTTCGGTCCGCACTAGAACTTTCAAACACCGCAAAAGTTTGGACCCGAATAACGAACCCCATTAAAGTCAAGGGGACCCGAATGTCAAAAACCGAAAGTGCCCATTTTGAAGGCTTATATGCAAGTAATTGGGCATAAAATGGTTATAGGGGTCCGGGTCCTGCCCTGGGGGACATGTATAAATAAAAAAAAGTTTGTGAAAAACATATGGGGACCAGGTGTGCCCCCTCTTATGCGAACCTGTACCTGGGGGAGTGGGAGCAAAAATTGTTTTTCAGGGAAGATTTGCAGGCCCTGGTGGAAAACATACCGATTTGGAAACGGTATATTGACGATGTGTTCTTTATTTGGACAGGTAGCAGAGAAGATCTTTCTCGCTTCTTTGAGGGACTGAAAATCAACCCCTACAACCTCACCTTTACCATGGAGGCAAATCAATCCAGTTTAACTTTCTTAGATATCACCCTTTTCATTAATCCTGACAGAACCATCGGAACCACCCTTTTTCGTAAACCATCAGCAGGTAATTCACTCCTGCACGCTACCAGTTCACATCCCCTACCACTCATTAACAATGTCCCCTATGGACAATATTTAAGACTGAGGAGAAATTGTAGTGACAATGTCCTTTTTGAATCCGAGGCCAGGGCACTGAGAGAACGCCTTAAGGCACGTGGCTATAGTAATAAATGCCTTAAACGAGCCTACGCTAGGGCCAAAAAAAGCAACCGTAGCCAATTAATTCATGGATGTTCTAAACCAAAGTCAGACCCAGGCCTAAGAGTCATTACTACTTTTTCTGGGCAACATCAACAAGTGCGTGAGTTGCTACAAAAGCACTGGTACTTGTTGATGGGTGACCCTAAAGTGTCTAAACATCTAAAAGATCACCCAGAGATCACTTATCGACGATCTCGGTCACTCAGAGATCGCATTGTCCACAGCCACCATGCCTCCCTGCCTGTAACCACTATTAAAAACAAAGGCACTAAACCCTGCCATAAATGTGACTTTTGCAGGTACATTTATGCATCCCGCAACATCATTCTCCCAAATGGACAATTATACAACCCTAACTTCACTGCCACATGCCAATCCATCGGCGTCGTCTACATAATGCTATGTGAATGTAATGCATTTTACATAGGGAAAACCAAACGTCCCTTTTTCCATCGAATTAGAGACCATGTCTCCCTAGTGAATAAGAAAAAGATGGAAACTCCTATAAGCCGACACATGGGTCTATGCCATCAGTTCGATGATAGCAAAATGCACTTTTATGCCCTTGAGTATGCCCCCCCTAATGAAAGAGGGGGTGATTATGATAAGACCCTATTGCAACGCGAGACTAAGTGGATTTTCACTTTGAATGCTTTGCAATATCCAGGCCTAAATGATGTTGAGTTTTAAACCTTTTCTTTAATTGTTTTTTTTTTTTTTTTTTTTATGCATTCGATCTGCTACATTAATTGATTTAATTGTTTTGGTGTTTATATGTCAATATTTACGATACCATTACATAATAATTTTTGTACTTTTATATTCATGATTCTTACTTCTCTTTTTTAATAAATTTTCAGTATGCGATAGAACTGGTGTTTTTTTAATTGCTCTTCAGTCTGCTTGTCATTGTTTTCTTTTGGCATGTACGGACACCCGGGGCACTCAGCATGTTAGGTCCTAATCAATGCCCCGTATGCTGGGTTGCCCTTTAATTGACAACTAGTGCTGCTGTCCTTTTCCCCTTTTGTTTCTTTTTGAATTTGCCCCCGGTCCTATGGCCCATGTGGCGCTTATATTTGAGAGATCTGATCTCCTAAAGATGACCGCTGATCGGACTCATTTACATGATGCCGCCAATGCACTTATCCATAGGATTAATATTTAGCCACAGCGGCTTCCGTAGTTCACTACTTCTGGCACTGGATTTTCAAAAATGGCCGCGATTCAGTCGCGCCGGTCAGACGCGGCTGACGTTTCTCATTCATTATGAAGCTGGAACATGGGCGCATGCGCAGTTGTCTTTTTTCGGTCCGCAGCGTGACGGCGAGTCAGACGCCGTCACGCTGGAGGGGTTTAAAAGCGGGGAATCTCCCGCCAATCTCTGTCATTATTGTTTGGTGATATGCTGGGCAGACGGAGGCTATTCATGTGAGCGCTGCTAAGATCGATGGTAACCATCAATAGTAAGTTGTCTTGATGTCTTCTGAATCCTTTATTAGAAACTCTTTCTTTAATGTGATTGAAATTTAGAAATCCAAGCTTAGCTTTTGTTTTATTTATATATCTTTAGGTTGCTTTTGTGGCAGGCTGCAGATGAACTTCTAGGTTCAGGTGCCGACTAATCATTGGTCGGCGGTCTGGTCCTGTGTGCTGCCCATTCCACTGCCGTCCTGCTGCACTATAAGTACCACCGATTCAGAAGATATAGCAATCTGGCTCCTTACCATCCTTTGGATGTAATTTTTACTTATGAATTGATTCCACTAAAGGTATATCAGTATACGTTCATCTTTGGATGATTTTTTCATTCATACATTTAGTATTTACATTAGCCAATTCAACTATAGAGTTTCTCTATACTAACAATATTAATACTCTTGTTTTTGATTTGCTTCTCTTTTTAGAGAATCTCATCCATTCATCAATTTTTTAATTTAACTTTTATGCCTCTCTGCATGCCTCCTCAGTGGCTTTCAGACTGAAGAGCAAAACACCAATCAAGCACAAATTTATTTCTCAGTATATAGTTTTTTCTTTGCGGGTAAGATCGCACAGCAGTCTCTAATGTCATATATATAATTTTTTTTTTTATTTTTTTTATTTTTTTTTTTTTTGTTTTTGTTTTTTGTTTGTTTTTTTCTTCTCTTCCTCTTAGTATCTCTTGATATACTTATGTGTACATATATTAATTTTGTCTAAATATGCCCTTTTCATATATATATTTTCATTTTTGTTATGATCAAATCAATATAAATTTATGAAATTGTAATTTATTAGCAGACATGTAATATTTATATATTTCTATCTTTATAGTTGATTATAATACCACAATACATCTCCTGAAGAAGCTTAGGAAAGCGAAACATGTTGAGAGAGTGGTATTAATCTCTGCATCTATGTCAATACCTTTTGTATTTGCTTTGTACATTTATTGCCCAATGTCATTTTGTGACGAAATGTCTGTTCTTTTAAAGAGTACCAAATAAAAGATGTGTTTTATCTTATACTTTTCACTTCATTGACTTCAGCACCGTTTAAAAGTCCCTGGGGCCATTATACGGCCTCAAAGCCCTTATTTCTTTCTTAGATTCAATTGTTGGGACGTGGTGCTTTTGAATTTCTGGTTTCCTCTTTTCCAATTCATCTTGTGAAAAACATCATTTTTAAATGAGCAGTGATTTTTTGATTTTGAAAAGTGAAAGCATAAAAATGAAAAATTCCTTCCAATATAGTGCCTGGGGGGTCCCCTTAGTCTACCTCTAAAGTGGCAGATCTGTACCATGTCTAGAATCTGCTGCAGCAATAATTTTGCTCGGCAACAGCTGGGGAGCCAGTGTGTATGATGAAGCCACAATATAGTGCACTGGGAACAAGATTAGAGATTTTTTGGATACATTCTGGTGTCACTTTGACTTTGGATAGAAGTAACGGTGTGTAAAAATTGGTCTTTGGGTGTTGGTGGCGCCTTTCCACCGTAACCCTATAGAGGTAATCTTGATGAAAGCAAGAATTGGCCTTGCTGTAGAAAATAGCAATGATATGCACCTGTCAAACAGGTGCAGAAAAATTGGTCTTTGGGTGTCGGTGGCACCTTCCCACCGTAACCCTATAGAGGTACTCTTGATGAAAGCAAGAATTGGTCTTGCTGTAAAAAATTGCAATGTTATGCACCTGTCAAACAGGTTCAGAAAAATTACTCTTTGGGTGTCGGGTGTGCCTTCCCACCGTAACCCTATAGAGGTACTCTTGATGAAATCAAGAATTGGCCTTGCTGTAAAAAATTGCAATGATATGTACCTGTCAAACAGGTGCAGAAAAATTGGTCTTTGGGTGTTAATTGTGCCCATGAAACCTATACCAAAAACATTCTTCCAGATTAAATGATTGAACACCCTCAAAGCTAGGCAGCCTCGAAAACCTGCAGAGATTCCACATCCCAAAAAGACTTAATCAGTGACATCGGCATCAGGGGCTTCATAGCTGGTAATCCAGGACTGATTCATTTTTATAAAAGTCTACAGAGTCTGTGGACAGACGCGTTCTATGTTCAGTAATGAAACTTCCTGCAGCACTGAATGCCCATTCTGAAAGCACGCTGGATGCAGGGCAGCCCAACAACTCAATAGCATACTGGCCAAGTTCTGGCCAGTGGTCTATTCTCATGACCCAGTAAGTCAGTGGATCGTCAGCTGGAAAGCTCTCCATCTCTGTTTTGGCCCCGAGGTAATCATCCACCATGTGATGCAGACACTGCCGATGGGATGTGGAAGCTGACAGCCCTGGGCGGCGAGGACTAAAAAAATTTGAAATGCCTCACTTAGGCGGACGCCTTCTCAAACGCTCTTCTCGTGACCAACAGAAGACTCAAAACGATGTTTTACACCACACTGCAACCTACTGGAGTCAGGAAAAACGTTCAATAAAATCCTCTTTAACGTGTCCTCAAGAGATTTTATCTTCTGCACTCTCTGTGGGGATGGAATGAGTTCTGAGACCTTCCCCTTATAACGGTGGTCAAGGAGGGTTGCCAACCAGTAATCATCCTTCTCTTTTATGCCACGTATTCTTTGGTCCTTTTGCAGGCTTTGAAGCATGAGGTTGCCCATGTGCCTCAAATTTGCCGAGGCTTGAGAAGCAGACTCCTAGGGTCACTCAGGATGGCAGCTTATAGAACTTCCCCCTCCCAGCCACGTACTACTCCCAAGGATCCTGGGGTTGGAAAGCCATCGCTTACAGATTGACGCATGTCTTCCTCTTCTTCGAAGCCTATGAAAATGCCAGAATCCTCCTCCTCATCCTCCTCCCCTCTCTCTTCCTGTGTGTTCTGTGACATAGGAATGATAGTGTCTGGATAAAGTGGGCCTTGAGAGGAAAGGAAGTCCTCCTCTACCTCCTGCTGCTCTGCCTACAGTGCCCTGACCATTATGCCATGCAGTCTGCTCCAACAGGATCAAAACAGGGATTGTGTCACTGATGCATGCACTGTCACTGCTCACCATCGTTGCGGCCTCCTCAAATGACAACAATACAGTGCATGCATCTTTAATGATCAGCCATTAGCATGGGGAAAAAAGCAGAGGTGGCCTGAGCCTGTCGTCGTGCCATACTGGCACAGGTACTTGTTGATGGCCATTTGCTGCATGAACAGCCACTGCAGCATTCCCAAAGTTGAGTTCCACCTGGTGGGTATATCACAAATCAGGCGGTTTACGGGCAGGTGGAATTCCCGCTGAATTTCAGCCAACCAAGCACTGGCTGTGTATGACCGCCTGAAATGGCTACAGACTCTTCTGACCTGTTTTTGTACATCTTGCAAACCTGGGTATGTACTTAGGAAATGCTGTACCACCAAATTTTTTTTCTTTCAATAAATTTTTATTGAGTATTTCGTAAAAGGATACAGAAAATAGAAAAGGGGAGGGTAAAAGTAAATGAGTTATGTAACATAAATGGGTTGTTTAACACAAAGTAAAATATAGAAGTAAGTGACATACAGCTTGTGGTGATATATATTCAGAAGTTACAATCTTGCGTAAATTAGGTAGGTATAGTGTTAGACCTACTGGTACTGTTACTACTTTGAATTCACCTCATGGTACAGTTTATTCACAGCCTATATGGCCATATAGACCAGGATTGGTCAAACTTCGCACACTGTGAGGAGTTTAATGCTATAAGACGTTCAAACGTGTAGTTCCTGTTGACAGCTTTTATTATGTCTGTCATATTCAAGGCTGTCGCTGATTTCCAATTGCAGAGAATCATTGACCTCGTCTCTAGTAGTATGTGTGTCACTACTGGTCTGAAGTCCTTATGGAAGTTGTCTATGTTTAGGTGTAATATTGCTAATGCAGGGTCTGGATGTGTGAGCATTCCCGTGATAGAGGATATTAGTCGGAATATTTGATTCCATGTGCTCTTAACAGTAGGGCAGTGCCATAGCATGTGGAGTAAAGAGCCCGTGTGTCCGCAGGCCCTCCAACATAGTGGTGAAGTGCCAGGGAAATAGGTCGCCAACCTGTATGGTGTGTAGTGCCATCTGTTAGCTAGTTTAATCGCTAGTTCCCAATGCTTAATGCAGTGGGAGGCTTTGTGTATTTCACTGAATGCCTTTTGCCATTGGTCTGGTGAGAATATATTCCCCAATTCCACCTCCCATTTTGTCATTGCAGTAGTTTTGAGAAATGTGTTTTTATCTCTTATTTTATTGTAGAAAAAGGATATGCCTTTAGAATTACTATTAGCAGTCAAGTAAAAGTTCCATATTTCTCTTGGTATGGAAATGGATGGTCTAGAGAGGGATTTAAGGAAGTGTGTGATTCTCATGTGTAAGAATTTCCCGTTATTGGTGAGGTTATATTGGGACATGACCTGTTCAGTTGTTTTTAATTGTGAACCGTCATAGAGGTCCAGAATGTTGTTGACCCCTTTGTTTGTCAAGTGGTTAACCTTCAATGAAGGAATCTTTGTTTCTAGTAGAGTCATTGGTATTGTGTATGGGATTTCTTGATTGACCTTATGTTTTTGTCCTATAAGGAATCTCCATGCTCTCAATGAGATCTGCATAGGAGGAGTTAGTGTAGACAGTTTCCATGGTAACCACCCGTCACTCAGTAGAAATAATGTTAAGTCCTTTGTTGGGGCTAGTGTTTTTTCAATGTCTACCCAGAGTGGTGTGTCCTCAATTTTGAACCATAGTTTGGTTTGGTCTAGTCTGACAGCCCAGTAGTAGTCATATAAGTCCGTCAGGCCTGCCCCTCCTATTTTTTTGTGGAATGTGAGGTTGTTTCTAGAGCATCTAGCTTTTTTTCCATTCCATATATACTTCCAACCTGCGTTTGACATTTTATGGATATAGTGAATAGGTATATGAATTGGTAAAGAACGAAACAGATAGATTATTTGTGGTAACAACATCATTTTGTATGCATTGATTCTTCCGAACCAGGACACCTCTTTGTTGGACATATGCCTGATCTGGGCTTCCAGTGTGGCTATAAGTGCTAGCATGTTAACTTTAACTAACGTGGAGGTTTTATTGGTAAGGGTGATACCCAGATATTTTATGCCATTGAGGCTCCACGAATAAGGTAGTTGTGTTTGAAGCATGGTGCGGTCATGTGAAGGAATACCTAGATCTAATATTAAGGATTTGTTAAAATTGACTTTGTAATATGAAATTTCTCCAAATGTTTTGAGGATGACATGAGCTTGCTGTAGTGATATGACAGGATTGGTCAGGATTAAGATTACGTCATCTGCAAAGAGGTTTATGGTGTGCGAGCTGGAGCCAAACTGGAAGCCCGTTACCAGGGGGTGAGATCTTATGGTTTCAGCTAGTGGTTCGATCATTAGGTTAAATATTGTTGGAGAGAGGGGACACCCCTGTCTTGTCCCGTTGGTGATTGTAAATGATTTGGATAAGAACCCAGAGGAGTACACCTGGGCTGACGGGTGTGAATATAAAGCCAGAATGGCTTGCAATATGGGGCCCTGGAACCCAAATTTAGTGAGAGTAGTTTTCATATATGTCCAGTGGACTCTATCGAACGCCTTCTCTGCGTCGATTGATAACAGCAGAGAAGGCGTCCGAGTTTTCACAGCATAATTCATCACATTAATAATTCTTCTAGTTGCGTCAGAAGTTTGCCTCCCCTTCACAAAGCCCATCTGGTCGCGCTTGATAATATGTGGTATAATGTCAGTTAATCTTTTGGCTAATAATTTGGCATATATTTTAATATCAGAGTTTAGAAGAGATATAGGTCTGAAATTCGCTGGTGTGGTAGGATCTTTGCCTGGTTTGGGCAATGTTACTATGTATGCTTTCAGCATTTCTTGAGGAAGGGTCGCGGACTCAGCAGCTTTATTATATATAGCAGCCATATATGGTGATAGAGTTTTTGCAAAGGTTTTGAAGTATTCGTTGGAGAAACCATCCGGTCCCAGAGATTTTCCATTGGGAAGAGAGTTGGTTATCAGTTCTATTTCTCGTGTCGTGATGGGAGCGTTTAGTGTTTCTAATTGGTGAGTAGAGAGAGTGGGAAGATTGATATTTTTGAGGAATGTTTCAATTTGTTCCATTGACGGTTGGTGTGTGTTGGGGTCAGTTTGTAGGTTATATAGTGAGCCATAGTAGTCCGCAAATTGGTCAGCTATAGCCTGAGGGTTTACAATTTTGCGTGGTTCAGTAGGGTGCTGTAGGTAGGCTATTCTCGTTTTAGTTCGAGCCGCCTTCAATCTGTTTGCAAGATATTTTCCTGCTCTATTAGCATTGGTGTAGTAGTTTAATTGAAGGCGGCGGAGATGTATGTCATATTGTTGCGATAGTAGGTTTCTAAGTTTTTCTCTGAGGGTGGTCAATTTATCTGTGAGTGGTAATGTAGGGGATTTTTTGTGTTGTGAGGAGATATCGTGGATTTCTATCAGGAGATTATGAAGCTGCTGAGTCTGTTTCCTTTTTTCTCTGGCCCCTATTTGAATTAGAACACCTCTCATGAAGGCCTTGTGTGTGCTCCATAAGATGTATGGGTCCTCGACTGAGCCAGCATTGTCTGAGAAGAAATGCTGTAAGTTCTGAGATAGTGTCGATTGTAGTTGTGGGTCATGGAGTATGCGTGTGTTGCAGCGCCAGATGGGGGGTGAGGAGGAGATTCCCCTCTCAGCAATGGATAAAGTAATAGCAGAGTGGTCAGACCATGTAATATCGTGTATTATGGTTTCTTCGATTTGTTGTAGGAGCCTTTTATCCGTTAAGAAAAGGTCTATGCGGGAGTATGAGCAGTGCCTGCTTGAAAAAAAGGTGTAGTCCTTTTCATTACCGTGTAGACATCTCCATGTGTCGAATAACTCCTCTTTGTGAAGAAGTGGGTGGAGGGACAAAGTTCCTTTACCCGATGATGTGTCAATGAGTGGGTCAGGTGTCGCGTTAAAGTCCCCACAGATCAGGAGATTACCATATTGTAAGGCTTTTGCTTTGTTGATAACTTTGGTTATGAACCGTACTTGGTGCTTGTTTGGCGCGTATAAGGTTACTATGGTGTAGGGACTCGAGTTGATGTCCCCTGTGGCAATGATGTACCTTCCTGCAACATCAGTGATGATTTCTTTGGGCTCGAAGGATATGGAGTTTTTGAAGGCTAGGAGAACTCCCCCTGTTTTACGGTGTGGCGTGCAGGCTGTGTATATGAAAGGGAAGTCCTTGTGAGTACATTGGGGAGCCTTGTGTAGTTGGAAGTGCGTTTCTTGGACGCTGAGAATGTCCGCTTTATGTTTGTGAGCTTCTTTCCATAAGCTATAACGCTTAGTCGGGTGATTTAAGCCTCTGGCATTAATGGAAAGGCAGGTAATCGTCATTTAAGAGACAATTGTGGTGAATAATGAGGCTGTAGTGTGGTATTACTCACTGCGACCGTGGAGAGCTTCTCATGTTGCGTAGTCGTTGATGGAGATGAGACGTTGTAGCGAGACCTCTGTTGGTTCGGAGGCGTAGTTGTTGCTATGAGGCGATGCATATCACTTAAAAGAAAAAGAGGTAAAAAATAACTGTAAACTGAACAAAAGGTTAACATACGTAACTTAAGAAATGGATCTCACAAGTGATCCTCGTGCAGTCGTAGCTGCTATTGTTGTTGTAGGGGAAAGGGAGAGGTTCTAGTTCAGAAACTCAGCCCTGAAGACAATCTTGTATATATTTGTATTATTTTGCTAGCTTCCACCTGTGGGTTTCTTGTTAGGTTTTTTGTAGGACACTACCTGCCAATCATTCTGAAGGAGGGATGGTGCAGCTGAGTGTGCTTGATGGGTAGGCAGATCCGCAATGATGTTCCATCTTTTCAGGGCAGTGAGCCCTTCTTCCATAGTATTAATGGAGATGGTGACTCCGTTGTGGGTAATAGATAGAGTGGCGGGATACTTCCACCTATGGAGGATTTTGTGGTTCCTCAATGCTTTTGTGATTGTCAGTAAATTGCGCCGGCGCTGTAGAGTGTGTCTGGAGAGGTCTGGAAGCAGTCTGATATTCACATACTGCTGGGGGATGTTCTCCTGTTTGCGTGAGGCTTGGAGTACCCTGTCTTTGACGTGGTAGAAATGCATTCTGAGCAGGACATCCCTGGGTATGTCAGCAGGGAGAAACGACGGCTTAGGTACTCTATGTATCCTGTCCACTAGTAGGTCCTGTGCTGAGGCATCGGGCACCAGAGTGGAGAATAGGGTCTGGGCATATTGTAAGAGCTGGCTAGGGGGGATATCTTCCGGAATTCCTCTAAGTTTGAGGTTGTTCCTCCTGGACCTGTCTTCTAGGTCGGCCATTTTGTCTTTTATCCACGTAATGTCTTCCCCTTGAGCTGTATGGGCCTCCACCATCACATTATATGCTGATGTGTATTCCTCCATCTTGTTTTCTACCAGATGTACCCTCTGGCCTATGGCCTGTACTTCCCTCTGGCACTCAGTTATCCCCCTAACCATGTCAGCCTGTAGTGAGGAGCGCAGTGACAGGAGCATGTCCTTCAGCAGCGTGTCTGAGACCGGCCGGTCCGCAGTGGGGAATTCCCTGATGGGATCTCGCTCAGTGCTACTCTGGTGTAACGGATTACTATGGGGCCCGCTCACCTCCATACCCTGCGCGTCTCCCTGCCTGACAGGGGAGTCCCTCCGCGGCTTCGATTTGGCCGGACTTCTAGTGGAGGGGCTGGATGGGCTGGAGGATGATCCACTGGGTGGGTTCGGGGAGTGGGTAGAGACAGATACTGGACCTTGTCTGCCGCTGTGCGCTTCAGGCCTAAGCTCCGGCCTGTCTTCTGCCGTACTGCCGCCATTTTGAGGGCCGCAAGCCGCGTAGTAACTGGTCATTTTCTGCGGCTGTTGTGGGTTCTTGCGGCGTTTGGTCATCCCCGATGGGTTCAGCGGGTCCCCACCTAGTGATAGGTAGGTCCAATCGTTGGTAGGGGTGCTGGAAAGCTGTGATGGCTGTAGATTGTCTTTAAGGCGAGCGGAGCTCCAGGATTACGCGTCCATCTTGGAGCCCGTTCGGCCACGCCCCCTGTACCACCAAATTGAGGACATGTGCCAGGCATGGCACATGTGTCAACTTTCCCTGTCTATGGGCGGACAGGAGGTTTGAGCCATTATCGGACACCACCATTCCTGGCTCCAGCTGGCATGGGGTGAACCCCCTCTGGGCCTGTCCCTACAGAGCTGCAAGAATCTCTGCTCCGGTGTGGTTCCTGCGCCTTAAACACACCAGCTGAAGCACTGCATTGCACCTTTTAGCCTGACTCTGGGAATAGCCCTTGAATGCTTAGGGGGTACCTGATGTTCATAGGACAATTCTGCAGAGGAGGGCATGGAGGTGGCAGATGAGGAGGGGGTAGAGCTCACAGGTCTGGCATCATCACCACCAGCTGTATGGGGACGTGGGGGTACAACAAGCTGCAGCACAAGGCCCTGTCCTGCATCCTTTTGAGTTGCAAGCAGCTTTAACAAGTGTGCTGTGAACGAAATATATCGTCCCTGACCATACTTGCTGGACCACATGTCAGCAGTAAGGTGGATTTTACGGCTGACTGCCTTGCCCAACGATGCCAGAACATTCCCTTCCATGTGATGGTAGAGAGATGGAACGGCCTTATGTAAAAAGTAGTGGCGACTGAGAACCTGCCATTGTGGTACAGCACATTGTGGAAGGGGGCAGAATCCACCAGGCTGAAAGGCAGAAGTTTAAGAGCCAACAGCTTTGACAAGCTTGCATTCAGACACTGGGCATGTGGGTGGCAGGGACTGTATTTTTTTTTCTGCTGCAGCAGATGGGGCAGAGAAATTTACCGTCTACAGCTGGTGGTTGTGCTGCTGACAGATGTGCTGTTAGGACCTGGGACATTCTGTGCTATACCATCATCCCTGTCAGTGGAAGCTGCTGAAAGGTAATGACTCGGTATCGCAGGGGCAGACTGAAGTGGGTAAGGAGGAGGGGCAGATTTGTGCCCCTTTTGTGTGGCTTTTAGGTGCTCTTGCCAACAGACTGGACATTAAATGCCTTGTTAGGCATGTGGTACCCAAATGGTTGGTGTTTTTGCCACTTTTGATGTGCCTGAGACACAGTTTGCAGATAGCAACAATGCAATCTGCTGCAGATGTGCTGAAAAGGCCCAGACAGCTGATGTCACGTACCTGGTAGGTTTTGAGCCTGAAGTGCAGAGAAGGACCTCCCTTACAGCTCCCACTCCTGTTCCTCTGGAATGGAGACAGAAGGCCAGTAGTGAGGAGTGGTATGGGTGTCTGGCAGGATCGACAGTCACCGGAAGTTCAGGAGTGGTGGCACCCTCTGGATCCAGAAGCTGAAGAGGAAGCTGGAATGCAGAGAGGACCCGGAGCCACAGCAGGTAAGGAAGCAGGTAAGTAAGCAGGTAAGTAAGCAGGACTGGAACCAGGAACAAAGCAGCAGGTAGTAGCCTGGAACGCTGGACAGGAACCTGGAACAAAGCAGCAGGTAGTAGCCTGGAACGCTGGACTGGAAACTGGAACAGGGCAGCAGGTAGTAGCCTGGAATGCTGGACTGGAACCTGGAACAAAGCAGCAGGTAGTAGCCTGGAATGCTGGACTGGAAGCTGGAACAAGGCAGCAGGTAGTAGACTGGAACGCTGGACTGGAACAAGGAACAAGGCAGCAGGTAGTAGACTGGAACGCTGGACTGGAACCAGGAACAAGGCAGCAGGTAGTAGACTGGAACGCTGGACTGGAACCAGGAACAAGGCAGCAGGTAGTAGACTGGATACAGGTATCAGACTGAGGGATGGTCAAGCAAGCCGGAGGTCGGTATCGGTCGATCAGCAGAGGTACCAGGGACAACACAGAGGGATGGTCAGGCAAGCCAAGAGGATCTGGTGCAGGCGGATAGCAGGATGGTCTAACAGGAAGCCAGGTCAGATAGCAGAGTACACAGGTCAGATCAGGTTAAGGCACACGGAACGCTGTAGAGCAGACAGCGGGGATAGAGTGTGACAGGCAGTTTTAAATAGCCCGCCTGGCACTAGCGGGAGTGCGCGCGTGCCCGTGCGTGACAGCACCCGTGAACGCGCGCTCATGCGCAGTGGAACCCGCGGCCGTGTCCCCCTGCGTCTGGATCGCTGATTACTGGCAGGATCTTCATGACATTGCCCCCCCCAAGGGGCAGCCTCCGGATGCCCCTTTGAAGGAATTTCTCCGGGTGGGCACTTTTAAAAGATTGCAAAAGATTTTCAGCATGAATATTATCCTCGGGTTCCCAAGAATTTTCTTCTGGGCCAAACCCCCTCCATTTTATCAGAAATTGATTTTGGTTGCCTCTTCTCCTATGGTCCATGATAGCCTCCACCTCAAATTCTTCCTCCCCATCTACCAAAATTGGATCAGGAGGATCCTTACTTCGGCCTGGAAATGGGTTAGAAACAGAGGGTCTGAGTAGAGACACATGAAATACTGGATGCACTTTTAATGAATCCGGAAGTTCAAGTTCGTATGCCACCTCATTAATTCTTCGCTTGACAGGAAATGGTCCAAGAAACTTGGGACCCAATTTCTTTGATGGGCAAGCCATCCTGAGATTTACTGTAGACAACCATACCTGGTCCCCGGGTGTGAGTAACAGCTCACCTCGTCTCTTCTTATCAAAAGTTGCTTTATTATACTCCTGGGTCCTGGTCATGGTCTCCTGCAAAACTTGATTGTTGGAAGTGAAGAAGTCCAACCTCTCCTGAACTGCGGGTACTGTGCACTCTGGAAGGGAATTAGGCAGAAATGAAGGGTGGAAACCATAATTTGCAAAAAATGGGGTTTGTTTGATAGCGGAATGAATAGAGTTGTTGTAGGCGAACTCAGCCAATGGGAGAACAGAAATCCAATCATCTTGGGCAAATGAAGAAAAACAACGTAAATATTGTTCAAGAGTCTGGTTTGTTCTCTCTGTTTGCCCATTAGTCTGGGGATGATAAGCAGATGAAAATGAGAGTTCAATCTTCAATGTTTTGCACAGAGACCTCCAGAATCGGGAGGTAAACTGTACCCCCCGATCTGAAACAATATTAACTGGTACCCCATGGAGCCTGATGACTTCTCTAATGAATGCCTGTGCCGTTTCTGTAGCTGAGGGAGTGCCCTTCATTGGGACAAAGTGGGCCATCTTCGACAACCGGTCTAACGGTCGAGCAACATTCTCTGCGAGATCCGAATGGAGGACTTCAGCTGCTGAGACAATATATAAGCAACCTTCCTTTTTCACACATGATTGGCCTATGGATATGCTGTTGAGACATATTTAAGGAAATCACGGAGAATATATCTGATGTTCCATCTATTGCATCCCGAGACTGTAGCTGGGTCATAAGCTAAAAAGCGCATTTGATCTCCTTACCAGAGATCAAGGGAGCTGGTAAGAGGCAGTTGGTTTACAGGTGGAGGACTGTCCTATCTTCTACACTTATTTCTGCGGTGGTTCTAAGTGTGTTGTCACCTTGACTGAAGATGAGGATACATACCTTTTGTGGACTCTGTACAGACTGTTAATTGACACCCGTTTATGTTTCGGACGGACTTAAACAATATGTGTGCACACACTGAGTTTTGTTTTATCTAGCACAGTTTTCTTTCTGATATTAACCGGTCTACTATGACAAAAATTGAGGTGAAGCCCCCAGCCGGAGGTAATTCCACAATAAAATCTATAGAAAGCATCTTCCAAGGCCTATCTGGGACAGGTAAAGGCTTTAGCAAACCCCATGCCTTGGTCCTGTGCCCCTTGTTCCTGATACAGGTGGTACAGGATTCAACAAATCTCCTACAATCTTCACATAACTGAGGCCACCAAAAGGTACGCTGTACCAGATCAGTAGTCTTAGCTACTCCAAAATGCCCAGCCAATGCATGGTCATGACAGAGTTCTAGTACTGAAACTCATAGTTCTTCAGGTATAAAGATCCTATTCTCATGCCATAATAACCCATCCTTAACATGGAGTTCTGACCTAATGGAAGACCCCAACTCTACGGAAGCCTTCCTAATCTGGGAAAGCAGGTCTCCCTGAAGCAAAAGAAAATTCCCCGGGGACAGAATGGTGTCCGGAGGGGAAACCTCTTGGGGCTTGTGAAACATCCTGGATAGGGCATCAGACTTGGTATTCTTGGAGCCAGGGCAATAAGTGACATGAAAGGAGAACCTGGAGAAGGAGAGGGCCCACCTGGCTTGGCGTGGCTTCAAACTTTTTGCAGACCTCAAATACTCCAGGTTCTTATGATCTGTAAAAATTAAGACTGGATGAGCGGCACCCTCTAGCAGATAGCGCCACTCTTCCAACGCTGATTTGATAGCCAATAACTCTCTGTCACCTACATCATAATTTCTCTCTGCCGTGGACAATTTACGAGAGAAGAAGGCCACAGGATATAACAGGGCCTTAGTTCCCTGTCTTTGGGACAACACTGCCCCTACTGCAATTTCGGATGCGTCCACCTCTAGTACAAATGGCAGAGAGGAATCTGGATGTTTTAGCACGGAAGCAGAAGTAAAAAGGCCCTTGAGAGTCTCGAAAGCCTTTTGAGCCTCAGCAGACCAATGGAAACGTGTACCCTGTTTAGTTAGCTGTGTGATGGGTGTGATGATGGCTGAAAACCCCTTAATAAATTTACGGTAAAAATTAGCGAATCCAACGAATCGCTGGATCCCCTTCTTATCTGTCGGGACTGGCCAGTCTGGTACTGCAGTGACCTTTTGAGGGTCCATCTTAATGCCCTTGCTGGAAATGATTAACCCCAAAAATGGAATACTTTCCTGTTCAAATTCACATTTCTCAGCTTTTGCATATAGACCGTGTTGTCGAAGCCGGGCCAACACACTTCTGACGTGCGTGCGATGGGATTCAAGGGAACAAGAAAAAATTAGTATGTCGTCTAAATAGACGATAACAAACAGATCTAGAAAGTCTCATAAAACATCATTGATGAAGTACTGGAATGTAGCAGGGGCATTGCACAGACCGAACGGCATCACAAGGTATTCAAAATGTCCATAACGGGTACGAAAGGCGGTCTTCCATTCGTCTCCGTCCCTAATACGAACCAAATTGTAGGCTCCGCGGAGGTCAAGCTTAGTGAATATGGTAGCTGTCCCAAGTCTTTAGAACAACTCTGGTACCAGGGGAAGAGGGTAACGGTTCTTTACAGTGATTTTGTTCAGCACGCGGTAATCTACACATGGTCTGAGGGTCTTATCTTTTTTTTGTACGAAGAAGATACCTGCACCTGCTGGAGACGTGGATGGACGAATGAAGCCTTTCTTTAGATTCTCATCGATATATTCTTTTAAAGCTCCTTGTTCCACTTCCGTCAAAGGAAATATTCTTCCAAAAGGTATCTCAGCACCGGGGAGTAATTCGATAGGACAGTCATAGGCCCGGTGAGGGGGTAAGACCTCTGCCCCCTGCTTGCTGAATACATCTAAGAAGTCATGATATGCAGAAGGAATGGAAAGGTGTAGACTAGAATCTGTGTCCAAACAGAGCAGGGTAGGGTTCTCCTGAGTGCTCTGAAGTCTACAAGACTGTTGGCAATATGGGGAGGAAAAGGTAACTTCACCTGTGATCCAATTAATGTCAGGATTGTGGGCCTGTAAACATGGCATGCCGAGTATTATGGGGAACAGAGGTGAAGCGATGATATCTAGGCGTAACAGTTCTTGATGAGAATTGGAGATGGAAATGGGTATTGGAACAGTCTCTTGGGTAACAGGCCCAGACTTAATGGCTGTTCCATCAGCTAGATGGATGGAAAGTCTATGGGCTTTAGGCAACAGAGGTATCCGGTGTTGGGTAGCAAAAAGAGAGTCCATGAAACAACTGCAAGCTCCAGAGTCAATAATGGCGGTTATCTGCAGAGTCTCTCCTGGAAGCTGTAACAGGAGAGAGAGAGCAAGGTGAGTAGTGTTCTTAACCAGAGGTGCAACGTAGTCAGTGGACAGGGATAGGCACTTACGGAGTTTAAGGGGACAGTTCCTGACATAGTGCCCAGGTTCCCCACAATACAGGCACAGATTATTCACTCGACGACGTTGTCGTTCCTCCTGAGTAAGAGAAGGCCGCAGAACCCCTAATTGCATTGGCTCAGGTGGGTTAAACGTAGAGATTGGTGGTGCTGGTGACGTATGATGGGGAACTTTAGGGGTAACCCAAGTTGGCCGAGTAGTTCCCATAGCTCTCTCAGTTCTACGTTCTCTTAGACGTCGATCGATCTGGATGGTTAGATTGATCAATGCACTCAAAGTCTGTGGGGTACCCACCCAGGCCAATTCATCCTTCAGAGAGTCAGAAAGTCCCATTCGAAACTGATAGCGGAGGGCCGCCTCATTCCAATTTGTGTCCGCACTCCATTTTCTGAATTCCACCACATAGTCCTCTGCAGCCCTGCGACCCTGCTGAAGGGTGTGCACGGACAGCTGGGGGTCATCATACAGCTGACCTAGTGCGTCAAAGAAGGTGGAGAGATTAGTCAGGGATACGTCCTTTTGCTCAAAGAGGCGGTGGACCCAGGTTTGGGGGTCACCAGAAAGCAGAGAGATTACATAGCCCACCTTAGTAGCCTCCAGGGAAAAGGTACGTGGCTGAAGAGCAAAGAACAATTCACAGGAGTTGCGGAAAGCCCTGAATTTGAGGCGATTTCCGGAGAAACGTTCAGGCGTCGGGACCTTGGGTTCTGGAGGGAGCATCACCACTGTTGAGGAAGGCCCGACTGAAGGAGTAGGAGCGGAAGGAACTCCCTGAGCCCCAATGGGATTAGACAAGGTTAACACTCGTTCCTCCAGCCTGGTGTAACCTTGCTGTAGATTCTTGACTGCTTCAGTCAATCCTGCCAGGTGTGCACAAAGTTCCTCCATGGGAGACGTTCCCTGCTCAGGCTCAGACATGGCTGTATGCTACTGTCACGTACCTGGTAGGTTTTGAGCCTGAAGTGCAGAGAAGGACCTCCCTTACAGCTCCTACTCCTGTTCCTCTGGAATGGAGACAGAAGGCCAGGAGTGAGGAGTGGTATGGGTGTCTGGCAGGATCGACAGTCACCGGAAGTTCAGGAGTGGTGGCACCCTCTGGATCCAGAAGCTGAAGAGGAAGCTGGAATGCAGAGAGTACCCGGAGCCACAGCAGGTAAGGAAGTAGGTAAGTAAGCAGGACTGGAACCAGGAACAAAGCAGCAGGTAGTAACCTGGAACGCTGGACTGGAACCTGGAACAAAGCAGCAGGTAGTAGCCTGGAACGCTGGACTGGAAGCTGGAACAGGGCAGCAGGTAGTAGCCTGGAACGCTGGACTGGAACCTGGAACAAAGCAGCAGGTAGTAGCCTGGAACGCTGGACTGGAAGCTGGAACAAGGCAGCAGGTAGTAGACTGGAACGCTGGACTGGAACCAGGAACAAGGCAGCAGGTAGTAGACTGGAATGCTGGACTGGAACCAGGAACAAGGCAGCAGGTAGTAGACTGAAACGCTGGACTGGAACCAGGAACAAGGCAGCAGGTAGTAGACTGGATACAGGTATCAGACTGAGGGATGGTCAAGCAAGCCGGAGGTCAGTATCGGTCGATCAGCAGAGGTACCAGGGACAACACAGAGGGATGGTCAGGCAAGCCAAGAGGATCTGGTGCAGGCGGATAGCAGGATGGTCTAACAGGAATCCGGGTCAGATAGCAGAGTACACAGGTCAGATCAGGTTAAGGCACACGGAACGCTGTAGAGCAGACAGCGGGGATAGAGTGTGACAGGCCGGTTTAAATAGCCCGCCTGGCACTAGCGGGAGTGCGCGCGCGCGTGCCCGTGCGTGACAGCACCCGTGAACGCGCGCGCATGCGCAGTGGAACTCGCGGCCGTGTCCCCCTGCATCTGGATCGCTGATTACTGGCAGGATCTTCATGACAGCTGAGCTTTGGGGAGTGGGCCGGGAGATAACAGCTGCAGAATGTGATGGAATAGGGTGGCTGCTCTCTACTCTTTCTTGATGTCTTCTTCTTTCTTTGATTGGTTTGCGCAAAAGTTATAGCGTTTACTAAATAGGGGATCGTTTTATGGCATTTTTTTTAATATTTTTTTTTTACTAGTAATGGCGGCGATCAGCGATTTTTATTGTGACTGCGACGTTATGGCGGACACATCGGACATTTTTTTTTTTTTTATAAATTCTTTATTTTCTGACAGTCATATATCACATGCCACTTGAAACATTTCTTTTAAACATCATATCAACATATACATATTCTTTCTATCATAATATAGCTTTTTCACTCATTTCCTTACCAATTGATTCTAAGTCTCTTCTATTCCAAGGGCAAGCATATAATTCCCCCTTTTTCATTTCCCCTAACCCCATTACCCCCCCCCCCCACCCCACCAGTACAATAAAAAAAAAAAAAAAAATGTTATTTACCCCACCCCCCCAAGGGGGGGGGGGAGGGGGGAACCCCTCTCCTCTGGTCCATTCGATCTTATCTATCCCCCTTCTCTTGTTCTCTAATTCTATACTCTACTAGGGGAGACCAAATCCTCCGATATTTCTCATCTTGTTCTTTCAGCATCATCGTCAAGTTTTCCATTTGTTGAATTTCTGTGATTCTAGCCCACCACTGGAATTTAGTCGGAGGGACTGTACTCTTCCACAGAGCCGGGATACACGCCCTAGCGGCGGTGAGAAGGTGTTTAAGCAGAGACTTCCTATATTTTTCCACCGATAGGGGGACATCATTTAATAGAAATGCAGCCGGGTTGCCCCCAAGAGACACACCTGTAATGTCCTTAATCGTTTCCTCAACTGTTTCCCAGAAGCCCTTAATATCCTCACATTCCCAGAATATATGTGTCATCGTTCCCACCCCCCTCTTACAGCGCCAACATCTATCTGATACTTGAGGATAAATTTTTTGAAGAGCTGCTGGTGTTCTATACCATCTGGTAAGGATTTTATATCCTCCCTCTTGGTATCTGCTGGCAATTGATGTTTTGTGTACTGATTTTAATATTTTCGTCTTCTGCTTTTGAGTAAACGTTACTCCTAGCTCTCTCTCCCAGGCTTGCATAAAGTTGAACTCCTGTGGCACTTCCAGGCTTGTTAATATTTCATAAAAATGTGATAAGGAATGCCTGATGTTTTCGCCATTTAGGCAGGTCCGTTCAAACCTAGTCAGCTCCCGTATTACTGAAAATTTTTTATTTTTTGAGCGGATATACGCTCCTAACTGCATAGCCCTAAAATAATCCAGGTCTTCTGTCACCTCTCCCTCTATCTCGCCTCTTGTCATCAGGCGGCGGTCCCTAGAAAAGTCTATCAGCCTACTTTTCCCTTTGTGTTTTATTACTTCATACCTCCGATCGATTAAACCTGGTAAGAAGTCCGGGGCACCCAATACCGGAGTCATTGGGCTCGGAATTGGTGAAAGATTTGTTTTTTTGAAGATCGTGTAAGTGGAGCGGATGGTTGCCCCTGTTAACGGGTGTTTTTTCACTATGGTGGGTAATTCTGATTTTTTAATCCATGCTAATCCTTCCAATGGAATTTTAGACGTCGCCTGCTCTAACTGTATGTGCGGTTTCCTTACCGAGGCGCACCATTCCACCACTCTCGCTAGTTGTAGGGCTTCCCAGTAATGTACTGGGTCTGGGAAACCAATACCTCCTTTCCCTTTTGGGAGTACTAGGATATTTCTCCTTATCCTTGCTGGTTTACCTGCCCATATAAACCTTAGAAACCCTGATCTAAGGTCCTTTAGGAAGTTTGATGGGATCTTTATTGGTAACGTTTGAAACAAATAGAGAATTCTGGGCATCACATTCATCTTTATAATGTTTGTCCTTCCAAACCAGGTGAAGATGTCCCTATCCCATCTCCTAAAATCTTGTTTAATTTGTCTTGACAGCGGGGCATAGTTTAGTTCAAACATTCTACTAAGCTTCTTTGGGATTTTAGTCCCCAGATAACTTATGTGGGAATCTGTCCACCTAAAATTAAATTGTGCTTTTATCCGATATATTTCAGTTGTGTCCATCTCCAACCCCATAGCTTCGGACTTAGTGTAGTTTACCTTATAGTTTGCTAACTCCCCATACTCATTTAACTCGCTTAGAAGGGAAGGGAGGGATATAGTTGGAGAGGTTATGAAGAAGATCAGATCGTCAGCATATGCTGCTAATTTGTGTTCCTCTCTCTCCGTCTTAATACCCCTGATATTACAATCAGCACGTATTTTCCTTAGGAAAGGTTCCAGTGTGAGAATGAAAATGATTGGTGAAAGAGGACACCCCTGCCGCGTTCCATTTTGTATCTCAAAGGGATCCGATAGCCTATCATTAACCTTAACCCTTGCGCTTGGAATTGAGTAAAGGTTTGAGAACCAGCTCAACATTCCTTCACCCAGTCCGATATGTTGTAAGGTTGTTTTAAGAAAAGTCCAGTCAACCCTATCGAAAGCTTTTTCTGCGTCCGCTGAGAACAGTACGAGGGGTTCCTGTCTGCTCTGTGCAGTATATATTGCATTTATTACTCTTTGCGTGTTTTCCCTACCTTCCCTTCCTGCCGTAAATCCCACCTGGTCTGGATGAATCAGTGCCGGGATATGTTCTTCTAGTCTTAACGCCAGGATCTTAGAAAAAATTTTTAAGTCCACGTTCAGTAACGCAATTGGCCGATAGCTAGAGCATTGGGATGGATCCTTTCCTTCCTTCGGAATTACTGCTAAATGTGCCATCAAAGTTTCTCTAGGTATCCTCCGCCCTTCCCGTAGGGAATTAAAAGCCGCTGTAAACCTCGGAGCCAATTTCTCAGCCAAAAATTTATAGTACGTCAAAGTATACCCATCTGGGCCCGGGGCTTTCCCTACTTTTAGAAGGTTTATTGCTTTTTTAAATTCTTCTATTGAGATTGGTGCATCTAGATCTCTTGCTACCTCCTCCGTTAACCTTGGCATTTCTGAATTGTCCAAATATTCTTTTGCCCTCTCTTGTTTGTTTCTGCACCTATGTGGGAGCTGATGACCCTCCAGCTGGTACAGACCCTCATAATATTCCTTAAAGATCTGTGCCATCTCCTGTGATGATTTCGCCACCACCCCCTGCTGTGTTTTAATACCCGTCAAATGGGGTGGTGTTGTGGCATCCTTAAGGGCCTTTGCCAGCATCCTACTTGGTTTATTCCCAAATTCGTATAGTGTCCGCCTACCCCGTTTCAGTTTTGCTTTAGCCTGTTCGATGAGGAGCAAGTTCAGGTCTCCTCTGAGGCCACCTAGTTTCTCCTCTAATGCCTGTGTATGAGATTTTTTATGTTTCAGTTCTACTACCCTAATTTTTTCAAGCAGATCCTCGATCTGTGCGTTAAACTTTTTTTTCCTATGCGCCCCGAGCGATATCAGAACTCCCCTCATCACACATTTGTGTGTCTCCCACACACAAAATGGGGTGACTTCACTCGACTCATTTATCAGGAAAAAGGAGTCTAATTCCTGATTAAGTTTTTGCTCATACTCCTTATCTTTTAATAGAGTTTCATTAATCTTCCAATGCCATTCCCGGCGTTCTTCCTCCCCCAGATCCAACGTACAATCTGTCGGGGCGTGGTCTGAAAGGGTAAATGAACCTATTTCCGCACTCACCAATGATGATATGACTGTCTGTGATATCATAACGTAGTCAATGAGCGTATATGTTTTGTGTTTTGACGAATAAAACGTATAGTCCCTGTCCTGGGCATGGATTGACCTCCATGTGTCTATTACTTGCAAATTACTCAATAGTTTCTTAATTCTTCGTATTTTTGTCGAAGAGAGATGTGAGGCTCCCCTGGACGTGTCCAGGAGCGGATCTAATACTAAATTTAGGTCGCCTCCTATCACTAGAATACCCTCCTTGTGTTGATATATCATTTGTAGACAAGTCTCCAGGTAGCTAACCTGTTCTTCATTTGGGAGGTATAGGTTCACCAGTGTGATCCTCTGTAGTCCAATTTGTCCCTTTACAATTAAAAGGCGACCCTCCTCGTCTGTAACTACCTTCAATTCCTTCCATGGAATCTGTTTTGAGACTATGATTGATACTCCATTGGTTTTAGAACTCGGAGATGTACTGTGATAAGCTGTTAAGAATTTATGATTTCCGAGTTTTGGTATTCTGTCCCTTCTAAAATGTGTCTCCTGGAGGAAGCCAATCTGCGTCCCCAACCTTCCCATCTCCGCAAGTAACCTAATCCGTTTTTCCGGGATATTCAGTCCCTTGACGTTGTATGAGGTGAATTTTATTCTAGTCATATTTTCTTCTTTCTTTACCTTTCTTTTTACGGTCTATTAGGATTTACGAGGAGAGGGGCCCCCCACCAGAACCCCCGGGAGAGAGAGATGGAAAAAAGAAAAAAAAAAAAAACAAAAGGAAGGGGGGACCCCCCTTGTACCAATTGGAGGTCACAATCCGAACGGCGCGAAACCTCGGTACCGTTTGGAGGGAAAAAAAAAAAAAAAACAACTTTGTAAACGCCTCCGACTTTTCCTCCACTCGGAGGGGAGACGTCTATTGTAGGGGGATGCCCCTGAGCACAAAAAGTTTGAGTATCTATATATCAGAAAACTGCAGTGGCACGCCCATTGGTAATAACTAAGAGTGAAATAGGCCAGGAGAATACACCTGTAATATTATCAGTCAGTTACCCTTTTACATCTATGTTTCCATTTCCATACTTGTATTCCGCTTGTTAACATATAACCCCATCCAACCCCTCCCTCCCCCTCCTCCCCCCCACACCCCCATCCATCCCTTTCCCTGCCCCTTACTCCCAAATAACCCATACCTCACCCCCCTCCACCCCTATCCCCCTCCCTCCCCCCAGCGCCCCCCCCCCACCACCCCCGGTGGGACCGAGGTATTTGGAGGGCAGGGGGGGGGCCCAGGGGAGAGGAGAGAAGGGGGAAAAAAAAAAAAAAAAAAAAACTCCCCGGAGACCCTGAGAACAATACAGAAAATACAAAATTCTTGTGTCCATCACCTTCTCAACTCCCTCTATTTCTTGGGGGACCCTAAGGACCCCTATCCATTGGTGTAAAAATTTGTATACTAACAAAAGACGTATTATTTAGTGTCATATATCCCTCCCCCTTCTCCCTCCCCCCTCCCTTCTTACCCTTCCCCCCCCACCCCCCTCCCTACCCCCATTTATACCCTCCCCCTTTCTTTCACGTGTACAACCAGTGTAACATGTGTAACCACCAGAACCTCCGTGCTTTGTGTCCATAATACAGCAAATCCTTATTACCTTTACCAAAAAAAAAAAAAAAAAAAACATTCCATCAAAATACATCCTGTGCATCCTGTGCTTCTAAATTCCCACAACATATTCTCACCAAAACACAACAATAATTCACCCACTTACTATACCCACCCCTGTGCCACACACAAAGAGAAAAAAAAAAAAAATGGGAGCAGTAACGGGCCTTCCATTGGTATTGCCTATAATGTATCACACTCAAGTAAAACACCTTCCATTATGCATAAACAAACATAAAGAAACCTGCAGGAAAAAAGAAAACGAGAGAAAAAGAAGAGAAAACTTTCCCTCTTCCCTTCCCCCCTCTTCCCCTTTTAGGGGGGTGGAACACGATGGGGACCCCCAGGGGGGGAGAGAGTGTCCCCCGAACCTTCCATCAAGTCCGGGACAACGCACAGTTGAAAAGAGTCAATTACAAGATGACACAAAAAAAAAAAAAAAAAAAACAAAAAGCAAGTCCGTCATTAAATCATAACCCCATTTCCTTCTCCTCTATTCCTACTCCCTCGCATTTATTTCTGTTGGGTATATTCTCTGACAATGTCCGTAGTCATATCAATCCAATCAGGGATCTCCACTATTTCTGAATCTAGGAACTTGAATAAGTCCGGTAATTGCTCTGGCGCCATCAGGGCAAAGGTGTGATCATCCTTTTTTATGATTAATGAGAATGGGTGTCCCCATCTGTAAGTTGCACCTTTTGCCCGAATTAGATCCAGCAGTGGTCTCAGTAACCTTCTCCTTTTTTTCGTCTGCCGGCTAAGGTCTGGGAACACCTGGACCCCCTGACCTGCGACTTCCAGCACCCCTTTCTGCCATGCAGCTCTCATTATATCCTCCTTCACCCTAAAAAAATGCACACGGCAAAGCACATCTCTGGGAGGTCCTATTCCTGACATAGGCCCTGCTGGGCTCCTATGAACACGATCCAGCTCAATATGATTGTCGGCTGACTTTCCTAAATATTTATTAAAGACATCGGTTACTGTTTTCCTCAGCTCGGGTGGTTTTATTGTTTCTGGGATCCCTTTAATGCGTACATTATTTCTCCTGCTTCTGTTCTCAAATTCCTCTGCTTGTAACTGCAGCAGTAACAGTTTTTGATGTTGTGTTTTAAACTTCCTTTCCAGTAACTCTATACGGGCGTCTGCCGAGGACTGTGAGGACTCACAGATACCCATTCTTTTGTCCATCACCTCTAATTTGGCAGTTACTTCACTTAGTTCTTCCCTAACCGCAACTTTTAGGTCGCTCAATAGGACTTGTAATTCCTCTTTAGTTGGTAGCGCCTGTATGAGCTTCCTAATGTCCTGTACACCATCAGCAGCCAGTACAATAGTTTCCCCCCTATTAACAGAACATACCTGAGTCTCTGTAACAGCCTCGGTCCGGGGCATGATTGGGGGGCTTATTTCTGCGGTTTCTGCCACCTCCGTGCGGATGTTCCCAGCTGAAACACTTACAGTGATCGGGGTAGGTGGTTCCTCCATGGCCGCTTGCTGTCTCAGGGCGGCCCGAGCAGCGCGCTGTGAAACGGCCCCGGCCTCCACTGACATGACTGGCTCCGTCTTTCCGATGAGGTACTTGGTGATGGACGGGTATCTGGGTGCCTCCGCCCGACCTGTGCCCTTCTCTTGTCTGCTTCCAGGCATAAACTCGCCCCTGCAACTGCTCGTGGTTCTCCTGGCGTCTCTCACTCAGCCCGCCGAACCCGATCTCCTGCTCGAGCGCGCCACTGCGATGCTCCGCCTCTCACTCCGTCATGCTCAGACCGCACCTCCCTGCGTCAGTCAGTCACGGATTTGCAAATTGGTCGATGCTTCTCAAGTATCCGATGAGAGTTCTTCCATCTCTGAGAAGGACCAAGTGTTTTTTGTCTATGTCCTCTATGAGGCTGGCTGTCCCCGGCATATAATTCATTCTGTCTCCCGCCCCCACCGCCCCGAAAGGGGCTTCTCTTCACACGGGACACCGCTCAACACCGGCCACCGGAAGATCCACCATCCTTGACACATCGGACATTTTTGACACATTTTTGGGACCATTGTCATTTATACAGCGATCAGTGCGATTAAAAATGCACTGATTACTGTGTAAATGACACTGGTAGTGAAGGGGTTAACCACTAGGGGGCGGAGAGGGGTTAATCAGTACTAGGAGAGTGTTTTCTAACTGTAGGGGCAGGGGCTGTATGTGTCATTAGACTGATCACTGCTCCCGATGACAGGGAGCAGTGATCAGCGACATTTGTCACTAGGCAGAACCAGGGAGATGCTGTTTACATCAGCATCTCCCCGTTCGTCCTTTCCGTGAGGCGATCGCGGGTATCCCCGCGACGATCGAGTCCGCGGGACCCATGACCCGACTCAAGGAGCTCCCGGCCGGCGCGCGCAATGGCACGGCGGGGAATTCAAATGGACGTACAGGTACGTCAATTTGCCCAGCCGTGCCATTCTGCCGTCGTATATCGTTGGGAGCCGGTTGGGAAGCGGTTAAACTGGCAGTAACGCACACAAAACTATATGGCATTAAACTGGCAGTAATGCATGCAAAACGATATGGCATTAAACTGGCAGTAATGCACACAGAAGTAAATGGCGTTAAACTGGCAGTAACGCACACAGAAGTAAATGGCGTTAAACTGGCAGTAACGCAATCAAATAGATGGTTTTTAACCGTCACTACATTGATGCTATCTGAACTGTCCCTACTCTAGCTATACACTAATGTCAAGATTACTGACACGGTCTCAGTACACTACCCTGAAACTATATGAGCTGTCCCTACGCCACACTAATGTATGTATGAATGACACAGTCTCACTACACTACAGTGGAACTATCTGAGCTGTCTCTACTCTAGCTGCACACTATGCAAAGCTGAATGATATTCCTCCTCACTACACTCACACTATCCATAGACTGATACTAAACTAATATTCTACACTGGCAATTGAAGCAAAATAGCACAGTATAGCACACTAACTAACTGATAGCACTGAACAGAGCCCTGTTCTATCTCTCTCCACGCCGAAATCACACTGAAAATGGCTGCCATTGTAAGAATACTTTTATTGTGTGGGGCGTGAATGAGCCATGATTGGATAAAGTCATGATGACAGTATCCAATCATGACTCTGACAGTGCTCTGTGCCCTGATTGGCTGAAGATTTCACTGCAAGTGTGATAGGGGAAAAACAACCCGAGCATTGTTCGGCGCTGTTTTGTTATCAAGATGCTATTGGTGAGGCGTACAGAGTTTATGGGGGAACAGCGTGGTTGAGGTATGTGGAACAGTTCCGACAACGGAGGGCGGTCAGGCCGGCACTGCGTTGGGATCACAAGGACATCAGCCTATGGATGAGATTGATGACGATGGCGAGGGCCCCCAATCAGTTTTTTCAGGGGGGGGGCGGTGGACCTTCGACCCAGGGACATTCGGTCGGAAACAAAAAAGGGGTTTGTTGGCAATACAACACCGGGACATGCAGGTTTGGAGTCGCATGTAAGTATAAACACGAGTGTTTAGGATGCGGGGGCTCTCGCCCGGGGTCCAGATGTTTTAAACAGGGTAAAGCTCGTCCAGGAGAGACTGCAAACAAAAGGGAGGACCCCAGTGAAGGTGTAAAGGATGCGACCATTTCTAGGTAGGTATCCGGACAAGGCTGCAGCACAATTGTTAGAGGCAGGTTTTTCGGTTGGTTTTCGGATCCCATGCGAATTGATGGTGATTCCACCGGTTCCACGCAATTTACGGTCAGCAATGCAACATCCGAATGTAGTTTCAGAGAATCTGAAGAAGGAGGTTGCATTGGGGCGGATGGGTGGCCCATTTCCAGTGGCGCCGTTTGACGATCTGGTGGTATCGCCGCTGGGGGTGGTCCCAAAAAAGGAACTGGGGAAATTCAGGCTGATTCATCACCTATCTTTCCCAAAAGGGGGGTCAGTGAATGATGCTATAGACCAGAGGGCGTGCTCCGTGACCTATACTTCATTCGATGCGGCAGTGGGATGGGTCCGTCGTTACGGGAAGGGAGCCCTGATGGCAAAAGCGGATGTGGAATCCGCTTTCAGACTACTGCCGGTGCACAGGTTACTGGGGTGTCATTGGAACAATGAATTTTACGTGGAAAATTGCCTACCCAGTTTAGCTCTTTTGTGGAATGAGTTGTGCGGGATGTGTCAGGGGTGAATTCTGTTATTCATTACCAAGACGATTTTCTTTGTATAGGTCCGGCGTCCTCGAGGATCTGCGCTGTGCTGCTAGCCACGCTTGAGCACATCGCAGATAGATTTGGCATTCTATTGGCTGCTGACAAGACGGAGGGACCTTGCACGGTCATCCAGTTCTTGGGCATTGTCATAGATTCGGGTGCAATGGAATGCAGACTGCCGGACGATAAGCTGGAAGACCTGAAGAAGGAAATTGCAGGGCTTCTGGGATTGAGGAAACTGCAGCTACGGACACTACAGTCGGTATTGGGCAAGCTTAACTTTGCATGCCATATATTGCCAATGGGGAGGGTGTTTAGTCGCAGGCTTGCGTCTAGCACGAGTGGAATCAAATCACCGAGACATTTCGTGCGATTAAGAGAAACGCACAGGGCAGATTTGAGAGTGTGGCATACATTTTTGGAAGCTTTTAACGGCAGGGCAATCTGGATGTCTGGTCCAATCAGCAACTTTGACTTGGAACTATTCACGGATGCTGCAGGTTCCACCGGTTTTGGGGCGTTTTTTCAGGGACAGTGGAGTGCAGGGCCATGGCTCCAGTCATGGGTAGAGGCAGGATTCACAAAGAATCTGGTGCTACTGGAGTTGTTTCCGGTGGTGCTGGCGGTGGAACTGTGGGGAGCATCATTCAGGGATCTGAAGGTGCGTTTCCATGGGGACAATTTGGGGGTGGTGCAAGTAATTAACAGGATTACGGCATCGTCTCCTCCAGTGATTAGGTTATTGCAACACTTAGTATTGCGCTGTCTCCAGTTGAATGTTTTCATTCATGCTATCCATTTACCGGGGGGTGGAAAATGTTATAGCTGATGCGATGTCTCGCTTCCAGTGGGACAGGTTTTGGGAGTTGGCGCCGGAGGCGGAGCAACAAGGGGTACCTTGTCCCGAATGGCTGTGGGGGATAGCATTGGCCTCATCGCTGGATGGATAAGGAAGTCGGTGAGTGGGTCGACATGGGCGGCATACACTAAGGTATGGCACGAATGGATGGAGTTTGTACAAGGAATAGGGGAGGAGCCTGTCGGGCGAGAAGTGAGGTTGTTGTTGATTTACTACATTGCCAGAAAAATGGAAGAAGGCGTGTCCGCGTCGGTGGTGAATAAGAAGGTAGCGGGTTTGGCCTTTCTGTTTAAATTGCAAGGCCAGTTGGACTTTACTAAGGGTACGGCAGGCAATGAAGGGCTATAGGAAGTCGATGGTTAGCAAGGATGCTAGAAGACCGGTGACATTTGAGATCCTGCAAGGTATTATAGCACAGTTGGATGGGGTGTGCTTATCTACCTACGAAAGTATGTTGTTTAAAGTGGCATTTTTGTTGGCGTTTTTTGGGGCTTTCAGGATCAGGGAATTAGTCAGCCCTTCTAAGAAAGTAGGGGGTTGGGTTATCATGATGTAAAGTATGGGGCAGAGGGGTTAAAGTTGTGATTAAGGAAATCTAAGACTGATCAGCTGGGTAAAGGCAGAATGGTACAGGTTTATCCAGTGAAGGGATCACAGTTATGCCCAGTAGAGGCGGTTCGGGAATTTTTTAAATTTCGTTCAGAAAGACCGGGCCCCTTTTTGGTACATTTAAGGTGTGAATTTTTATCTAGATTCCAATTTGTGGCAGTTTTTACGAAATGCATACGGGGGTTGGGCCTGGATGAGAAGGATTTCTTGTCCCATTCGTTTAGGATAGGAGCAGCTACGGAAGCAGCCAGAAATAGGATGAATGTGGATGCGGTGAAATGAATTGGGAGGTGGGAATCTAATAGGTTTCAGTCTTATGTTCGGCCCCACCTGGTGGTAGGTTTGTAAAACAGAATTGGACATTTTCTGTTAGAGTGGGTGCTATGGTAGTGAATGTTGAATATAGGGGTTTTTATAGTACGGTTGTTTTTCTTTTATTCTGTTTCAGATTCGTTGCCGGGGATGGTCTGGATCATGGGCCATTCTTACGTGTCCTGGGGGGCACGGAGAGGTGATGCCCATTTTGAGGGTAGGCAATTGGGTTTCAGTAGACGGGAGGCATGTATAAAATGGTTGGGGATCCCCGGCATGTTGTGGGGTAGGTTGGTTGCTGAGGTGCATCGGTATGCACAACGAGACAGGCTGCCGGACGTATTAGTTATTCATGTAGGCGGTAATGACTTGGGCATTAGGGCCATGGTAGACATCAAACAAGACATAAAGTTGGATGTTTGGCAGTTGAAGGAAGCTTTTCCTAAAATGGTGATTGTCTGGTCTGACATGGTGGCTCAGACATCATGGAGGATGGCTAGGTCAGTAGAAGGTGTTAACAGGGCATAGAAGAAAATAAACAGGGAAGTGAGCAAGTTCGTGATTAATAATGGTGGTTTGGCTGTTAGACGCCTTGAACTTGAATTTGAAACCTGGAGGTATTTACGGGCTGATGGGGTTCACTTGAATGAAGTGGGTATAGACTTGTGGGCCTTAGGTTTACAAGAAGGAATACAGAGAGCACTTCGGGTGTGGAGGGGCACCCAAGATTAAGGTTTTATTCTTGTGTGCGGTGGCGGGCGTTGGTCTGGGCAAGAGAAAGAAGATGGCAAAAAAGTAAGAGTTTTTTTGGGAGCTAGCGTTGATATGGCTCATGATGGTGGTTCCCGGTTAACGGAGGTTAACCGGGAAGTGATAATGGGGCTCTGCGGTCATTGGTAGTCTCTGAGCCAGCTTGTCGGCTTGAGGCCTATGTGATAAATTTGATGGGACCACAGGGCAAGTTTTGTTATTGGACACTGATGATTATGAAGCTATTGCTCAGACCAACGCTTGAGAAATTAGACAGGTTGTTTAACAGATGTTGTTGTTTTCGCTGTTTTATGATGGATATGTTATATATTTATAGTTTTGATATTCTAAGATATATTTGTTTAAATAAAGTAGGCTGCTACGGCCTTTTAATACTCCAATATCGGTGTGGTCTGAGTTATTGGGGTAAGGGTATATATTGGTGGTAGAAGGGTATGTCAATTACATCTGTTATACGACAGTCATGCACTAAAAAACATTTAAAACGTGTGTGCACCATTTCTGTCAGCACATTGCACCTCTCATTAGTGCATTGGTAAGGTCTGGGTGCCATTCAGAATCACAGCACACCAACACATGTAATGTGTGTTGGCACATGTTACCGCAATTTAATAGTTTGAATAGCCCCAAAGAAATAAACTTTCCTATCCTTTACAATCAAGGAAGCTGCCATCTCAATCTTTGAGCTGAATTTTCGATGTTGCTGCACATGTGATCAGTTATGATATTAGTTATTTGATGGCTTGACAGTTAAGAGCACAAGCAACTGTGACAGTTACCATTCATGGCATGCCTTAAATGTAACTGGCTTCCATTCATGACTGTTTTGCTTTCTATTGTGATTAGCTGTAGCCAATCACGGATCACAAGCTGTCATGGATGAATGAATGATCATCACTATTATAAGCAATAATAGTGTAATGAACCCTGATCAGCCCCCCCCCCCCGAGTAGTACAGTGGCACTATGGTGACACTGAACTACTCTGATGGCAGGATGTAAAATTAAAAAATATATATATAAAGAATTGAATACAAATTAGTTATTATTATAATTAGGGATGAGCTTTATGTTCGGGTAACGCCGTCAGCAAAGAGAGCCATAATTGGCCAAAGGTAGGGTGCCTTTGGCCAATTATGGCTAAGGGGGGTAAGTTCATGGCTCTGTGTAGTGTGTTGCTGGCGTAGACCGAGAGAGAGTGTCATTTCATTTAGATTGAGCAGGCAGGCGATTCAGTTAGCTGCAGTGTATTTAATATATATATATATATATATATACAGTCAGTCTTATATATATCCACTAGATCCAGTGTAGCTAGATCTGACTGCAGTCCGTTCCTGGTGTACTCTTTCTAAGATACTTCAGGCAGGCAGGTGACTCAGCTATCTGCAGTGTATTTAATATATATATATATATACAGTCAGTCTCATGTATATATATATAGCTAGATCTGACTGCAGGCTGTTCCTGGTGTACTTTTTCTAATATACTGTCAGGCAGGCAGGTGATTCAGTGAGCTGCAGTGCATACAATATATATACAGTCTCCTACATATATATATATATATATATATATATATATATATATATATATATATATATATATATATATATATATATATATAAAAATATATATATATATATAAAATATATATATATATATATATATATATATATATATATATATATATATATATATATATATATATATCCACTGCATTCCAGTCTAGCCAAGCCTATATCTGACTGCAGGCCATTCCTGGTGCATGTTTTCAAATATACTTTCAGGCAGGCAGGTGATTCAGAAAGCTGCAGTGCATAAAATATATATACAGTCTCCTACATATATATATATCCACCGCATTCTAGTCTAGCCAAGCCTATATCTGACTGCAGGCCATTCCTGGTGTACGTTTTCAAATACACTTTCAGGCAGGCAGGCAGGCAGGTGATTCAGTGTACTGCAGTGCATAAAATATGTATACAGTCTCCTACATATATATTCACTGCATTCCAGTCTAGCCAAGCCTATATCTGATTGCAGGCCATTCCTGGGGTTCGTTTTCAAATACACTTTCAGGCAGGCAGGTGATTCAGTGATCTGCAGTGCATAAAATAAATATACAGTCTCCTACATATATATCCACTGCATTCTAGTCTAGCCAAGCCTATATCTGACTGCAGGCCATTCCTGGTGTACGTTTTCAAATACACTTTCAGGCAGGTGATTCAGTGATCTGCAGTGCATAAAATATATATACATTCTCCTACATACATATATATATCCACTGCATTCCAGTCTAGCCAAGCCTATATCTGACTGCAGGCCATTCCTGGTGTACGTTTTCAAATACACTTTCAGGCAGGCAGGCAGGTGATTCAGTGATCTGCAGTGCATTAAATATATATACAGTCTAATACATATATATATATATATCCACTCCATTCTAGTCTAGCCAATATATAGCCTCTAGCCTATATCTGACTGCAGGCCATTCCTGGTGTACTTTTTCTAGTAAACTTCAGGCAGTGTTTTGCTAATAAAATTTTACAGCATGTCTGGAAGGCCACCAAGGAGAGGCAGACGCTCACAGGCCACTAAAAGAGGGCAAGCAGGCTCTGTGTCTACAGCCAACAGTGGCGGTTGACGACACGGTGCATCCTCAGCATGTGGCCGTGGGGCACGCTTGTCCTTTTTTTTGGCAGCTAGCCGTGTTGATCCACAACATTCAGAAGGTTTGGTAGAGTGGATAACTAAGTCGTCCTCATCCTCCTCGTCCTCTGTCACCTAGGCTCAGAGTAGTTTGCCTGCCAATGCAGCTACCAAAGCAGCCTATTCTATCGGCTCAATGTCATCAGTCACTCCTTCCCTAGCCCCACCATCATGCACGGAGGAGTCCCCCAAACTGTTCAACCACAGTGTCGGGTACATGCTGCAGGAGGATGCGCAGCATTTTGAAGGCTCCGATGATGGTACCCAGGTTGAGGAAGGCAGTAACGTGAGCCCAGAGAGAGGGGGTGCCCAAGAAGGACAAGAAATTGGCAGTCATGTTCCCCCATCTGCAGCATACTGCCAGGTTTGCTCCAGTGATGAGGAGGGAGGGGATGATGAGGTCACTGACTCTACGTGGGTGCCTGATAGAAGAGAGGAGGAGGAGGCACATCTTCAACGAGGCAGGGAGCCCTCCAGGGGCCAGCTTAAGGGCAGCCACCCGACTGCATCACACCGCAATGCTCTGCATGTGCAGGGAGCTGCTGACTCCCCGCGTATTTTGAAAAGTTCTTTGGTGTGGGCCTTTTTTGATACGTGTGCAGCAGATCACATCATTGCTGTTTGCAACATATGTCTGAAGCGTATTAAGAGTGGCCAAAACAGCAGCCGCTTGGGCACCACATGCTTGACCAGACATATGTCGACCTCCCATGCAGTCCGTTGGCAACAGTAGTTAAAAGACCCACACCAAAGAACAAGGCGGACCTCTCCTTGCTCCTCATCAGCTGGGATCTCCAACCCCACTATACCTTCAGACCTCTCAGAAACCTGCATTGAAAGGAATGAAGGTGTAGAATTAGGTGTGCCAAGTACTTGCGGGCAATCTGCTATTGCTACACCAACATCTGATTGTAGCAGGCAAATTTCCCTACCCCAGATGCTAAACCGTCGAAAGAAATTCAGTCCCAGCCATCCACATGCTCAGTAGCTGAATGCTAGCTTGGCTAAATTGCTAGCACTCCAACTGCTGCCTTTTCAGCTGGTAGACTCTGCCCCCTTTCGTGAATTTGTAGAATGTGCGGCACCTCAGTGGCAGGTTCTCAAACGCCATTTCTTTTCACGGAAGGCCATTCCGGCTCTCTACCGGCATGTAGAAGGCAATGTCTTGGCCTCGTTGGACAGGGCGGTCAGCAGTAAGGTGCATATTACCGCTGACTCATGGTCCAGCAGGCATGGACAGGGACATTACCTTTCTTTCACGGCGCACTGGGTAACTCTGCTGGCAGCTGGGAAGGATGCAGGGCAGGGTGCAGTATTGTTGGAGCTTGTTCCCCCACCACGCCTCCAAAAAGCTAGTAGTGGTGATTCTGCCACACCTCTCTCCTCCACCCTTTCTCTTCTTCTTTCTTTGCAGATTTCTCCTCAGAACCAGCGGTGCTCCATAGGCATTCAAGGGGCTACGCAAGCACTCAGGCAAAAAGATGCCATGCGGTGCTTGAGTTGGTCTGCTTAGGGGACAGGAGCCACACTGGGGCAGAGATTCTATCAGCTCTGTGGGGGAAAACTCAGAGGTGATTGACGCCATGCCAGCTTCAGCCAGGAATGGTGGTTTGCGACAATGGCACCAACCTCCTCTCCGCCCTCCGACAGGGACACTTGACCCATGTTCCCTGTTTGGCTCACATCCTTAATTTGGTGGTGCAGCAGTTCTTGTGCGGGTACCCGGGCTTACAGGATTTCCTGAGGCAGGCCAGGAAAGTCTGTGGGCATTTCCGCCGGTCATATAATGCCAGTACTCGGCTGGCTAACCTTCAAAAGGAATGCAACCTGCCCAAGAACCGCCTCATTTGTGACATGCCCACCAGGTGGAACTCAACGTTGGCAATGCTGCAGCAGCTGCACACGCAGCAGAGGGCCATCAATGAGTACCTGTGTGAGTATGACACCAGGACAGGGTCAGGGGAGCTTGGATTTTTTTCGCCACACCAGTGGCTACTGATCAAGGATGCATGCACTGTCCTGTCTCCATTTGAGGAGGAAATGAGGATGGTGAGCAGTGACAGTGCATGCATCAGTGATACTGTCCCTCTTGGCTTCCTGTTAGAGCACACGCTTCATGAAATAATGGACAGGGCACTTGAGGCAGAACAGAAGGAGAAAGAGGAGGACTTCCTTACCTCTCAAGGCCCCCTTTATCCAGACAGTATTCTTGCAGGCTCTCCGATCACACAGGAAAAGGAGGAGGAGTATGAGGATTGTGTCAGCATAGAGGTGGAGCCTGGCACTGAGCATCAGCAGCAGCAGTCTTCAAGGGATCGTTTTCAGTCCCCAGAAACCCATGGACTTGTACGTGGCTGGGAGGAGGTGGCTGTGGATCATGTCATCCTTAGTGACCCAGAGGACTCCGGATCGAATGCATCAGCAAACCTTCGCTGGCCTCCCTGATCCTGCAAAGCCTGCAAAAGGATTCTCGGATTCATGGTATCAAGGAGAGGATGATTACTGACTGGCAACCCTTCTTGATCCACGTTACAAGGGTAAGGTTGTGGAATTTACCCAGCCTGAAAGGTTTGTGCAATGCGTTTCCAGAGATTGGGAGGTTACAATTTCCTGGTCCTTCTGGACAACGTGTTGCTGAGGTCAGTCACAGAAGGAGCGGTGGAGAAGGTGGCCGTCTGACCGATGCGTTCAGACAATTCTTTAGTCCGCAGCCCCAAGGTCTGATCGGTTCCAGCAACCATCGCCAGCATCTGATTTACATGGTGCAGGAATACCTAGGGGCAAGATCAGACTTGGAGACCTTTCTAACCGAAAATCCACTGGGTTACTGGGTATTGAGGATGGATCACTGGCCAGAGCTTGCACAATATGCAATTGAGCTACTGGCCTGTCCTGCATCCAGTGTTCTTTCTGAACGCACATTCGGTGCTGCTGGAGGCTTTGTAACCGATCACAGAGCGCGCCTGTCCACAGACTCAGTTGATCGGCTGACCTTCATAAAAATGAATCAGTCTTGGATCACCAGCTACCAATGTGAGATCCCTTGAAGACTGCCTATGCTAAGTGCCTATCCTGTTATGCTGAGTGACTATCCTATTCCTCCTCAATGTTCATGATGATAGCTTCTAAGAACATTTTTGTTTCAGTGCACCACCACCAGTGTCTAAGGCCCAATTTTTCTGTCCCTGTTTAAGAGGGGCATGTAATTGCAATTTTTGCTGTAATATTTCACAACAGGGCTCATTCCTGCACTCAACTAGAGTACCAGTGCCTAAAGCCCAATTTTTCTGCCCCTGTTTAACAGGGGCATGTAAATACAATTTTTGATCTAATATTTCACAGCAGGGCCCGTTCCTGTGCCCACCAAGAGTAACTGTAAAGGCTTACAGTGTTGTGGCACCACCACCACTACCTAAGACTCAATTTTTCTGCCCCTGTTTAACAGGGGAGTGTAATTACAATTTTTGATCTAATATTTCACAGCAGAGCCCGTTCTTGCGCCCACCAAGAGTAACTGTGAGGGCTTACAGTGTTGTGGCACCACCACCACACCTCCACCAAAGGCCCAATTTTTCTGCCCCTGTTCAACAGGGGCATGTAATTACAATTCTTGATATAATATTTCACAGCAGGGCCCGTTCCAGCACCCACCAAGAGGAGTTGCGAGGGCTTACAGTGTTGTGGCATCACCACCACACCACCACCCAAGGCCCAATTTTTCTGGCCCTGTTTAACAGGGGCATGTAATTACAATTCTTGATATAATATTTCACAGCAGGGCCCGTTACAGTGCCCACCCAGAGTAACTGTGAGGGCTTACAGTGTTCTGGTACCACCAACACCTAAGGCCCAATTTTCTGCAGAGTATATAGGGCGGGCCGTATAGTATATACAGGCGGTCCCCTACTTTCAAACATCCGACTTACAAATGACTCCTACAAACGGAGGGAGACAACAGGAAGTGAGAGGAAATCTACCCCTAGGAAGGGAAATTCTCTCCTGTAAGAGTTAATATGAGAAAAAGGTGTCTCCACTGATGCTTTATCACCAATCCTTGTTACCCTAATAACCCCAAATTTTCAAAATCCAATTGTCATTGGGACAGAAAGTGAAGTGAAATCTTCTGAATAGGGGCACAGACAGCAAAACAAATGTTACAGGGGTGATAACCCTTCCCTGTGTTATCCAAAAAGCCTAAAAATAGATTTTTTTGGCTGGAGCTACACCTACAAAATGTATCTGTTCCACATTACAAACAGATTCAACTTAAGAACAAACCTACAGTCTCTGTCTTGTTTGGACCGCCTGTATACTGCTGTTCAGAGTATATAGGGCCTGGGGGCCCCACATCTTTTCTTTTTTTAATTTGGGTGCAGGGTTCCCCTTAATATCCATACAAGACCCAAAGGGCCTGTTAATGGGCTGGGGGGGTACCCATGCCGTTTTTTTCAATAATTTTTCAACCATATTGCTGGGACCCAACATTACATTACAGCCGCAAGCAGTTTTGAATGACTTTTTTTCCTTTAGAAATGTCATTTTGTGCAGGGACTGTTCTAAACACGGGAAACACGCACCACTTTACAGGCATACCATAGTCACCCCCCAGGTACGATATTTAAAGGAATATTTCACTTTTATTTTTTCACTTTAAGCATTATTAAAATCACTGCTCCCGAAAAAAACGTCAGTTTTTAAAACTTTTTTTTGCATTGATACATGTCCCCTGGGGCAAGGCCCGGGTCCCAAACACTTTTTAGGACAATAACTTGCACATTAAAAACTAGCCATTAAGGGGAGATGGGTGTGGGTGTGTGTGAGAGTGAGTAAGTGAGTGCTCCTCCCCCCTCCTCCAAGTCCCGGGCTAATGGACAATCATTCGGCCGACAGCTGAGAAGCTGCACACATGAAAGAGCTCACCTCGTCTGCCGTGTGTCTTCAGTCATCTTAGTGCAGTAACGATACGCTGGCACTTGGGAAGGAAAAAGCATCGGATTTTACTGGCTGTTCTACCCACTGGCTGTTCCATCTGCTATACCCACTGGCTGTTACACCTGCTCTACTCACCGGCTGTTCCATCTGCTCTACCCACTGGCTGTTCCAATCTGCTCTACCTACTGGCTGTTCCATCTGCTCTGCCCACTGGCTGTTCCATCTGCTCTACCCACATAGGTGTCTAGCTGTACCCGGCTTTGTGGTACAGGAGAGTGATCACATCCCGGAGCTTCTCTGATAACGGACGGACGACGGCTGGACGGTGCGGCAAGGTAAAACAAACTTGATTAAAGCTGGGAGCTGAATAAGCTGAAAAAGCAGAGTACGGGGGAGAGGGCCTCATTTTTTTGCTAGCCTGGTTACCTGCCTACAAACCTCTCCGTATAACAAGACAGCCACACACTGACATTCTCCTTAATAGCAGACGGGTGGACAGCAGAGGTGGGGAGAGAAAGGGAAATGGCTACTGCTGCACTTCAACACCTTACCTCACCCAGGCAAATGTCACAGTGTAAAAAAGCGGTGTAAGAGAGAGAGGTCTCTGGTAGGCTGTATGCCGGTTCACAGCCCCTCCGTATAGTAAAGCAAAGACACACTGGCATCCCTCAGAAAACAGGGGGGAGGCTGGTTGGAGTGGGAGAGAGAGAGAGAGGTAGTGAGAAGAGCGGCTGCTCTGACGGGCTGCAACCCCTCCCCCACCCCCCCACCCCCCAACCCCCTGCTCTATTCTATTTGAGTGGAGTGTGAAGAGGGAAGAAAGAGAAGGGAAAAGAAAAAAGGAAAGAACTTTTTTTTTTTTCCTTAAGATGACAACACGCAGACAAGCAGCCCTGCAACCAACAGCAGGGAGAGGCAGAAAATCAATAGAAGGCATTAAAGCGTACCTATCCCCCCGCACACCTGAGCAAATAGGAAGGTCGGATGCAAAGAAGAGAAGCGGAGGTAATATCATGGGCTGTGTAGAAATAACAGAACGAGAGTCCCGGGTAAAGCAGGCAAGTACCCAGATGACCCAAATGACAAACGACAGTGTCGTAGTAAACGGCAAGAGACCCCCTACAGCAGGGAGAGGGAGGAAGACCCCAGAGCCAAGCCCCCCTGGAAGTGATGGGAGCCCCAAGGTAATTGGGGCTAAGAACAAGGGCCAACATATATTTGATAATGGACATCAACCAGGGGGCATACAAAGCCCACTAGTAGAAAGCCGGGATACCATGACGCAATGGGAAAATAGCAGGTGGTCACTAGAAGAGGCACTAGACACAGAGACCATGATTGGAAGAGGAGGAGAAGACTCAAGCCCCGATATGGACCAAAGCACCAGACAGGAACATATAGAAATAACAAGGTGGGACATGGGAGTAAAAGGGGTACCACATGGATATGAGCATGACCAGGAGAATGCTCAGGATGGCGAGGGGAACCCACAGGGGCGGAATGGACCAAATGCAGAACCAGAAAGGGACATCTGGGAGTTGTTGAAGGCCCTCCCCACCAAAGCTGACATACAGCAATTAATAAAAGCAGTTGAACAATCATGTATGCAAGCTGTGGCAAGTCTAAAAGAGGACATCAGGGATCTGGGATACAGAGTAGAGGGGGCAGAAAAAGAACAAGAAACCATCACGCAGGCAGTGGTTGATGTACAAGAGTCCATGAAAAAATATGAAGAGATATTAAATTCATACAGAGACCAGCTGGATGAGTACGAGAATAGGGACAGGTGACAAAATATACGTATAAAAGGATGAAAGGAGTCAATTACAGTGACAGAACTAGCCCCAGCAGTGCAAAACATTTTTGGACAGATTCTGGGGGATCAAGCTCCAAGCATTATTGAAATAGACCGGGCACATCGGGTCCCTCTCCAGAACACAAAAGCTGATACACCTAGAGATGTAATTTGTAAAGTTCACAAATATACCGTGAAAGAAAACATAATGAAGACAGCTCGTAATATTCCCACAATTACATTTGAAGGCTCAAACATAGCACTGTATCCAGATATCTCAAAAAGAACTCTTTTTAAACGAGGGTCGGTCCGCCCACTGCTAGAAACCCTACGAAAGGCTGATATTAAATACCGGTGGGGGTTCCCCTTTAGCCTAACAGCTTGTAGGGACGGGAAAACTGCAACCCTGCGAACAAAGGATGATTTAAATTAATTTATAGAGAAATTAGTCCTCCCAAAGGTGGACTTTATGGACTGGAGAATAAACTCTTCAAGGCCCCCCCTGCAAAGAACAGAAAAGTGGCAGGAAGTACCGGCAAGGGTTAACAGGGGTGGAGCCCAAAGAAGGACTTAGAGGACTCTTTTTTTTTTTCTTCCTCTGGGAAGAGTTCTACTGGGTGAAGCCCGGGAGGAGGGGGGAACAGAGGGGGGGGACTTGAGGGAAAATGAGGACCTTGTGTAGGTCAATAGGTCAACCCCAATTAAAGGGGAGAGTAATCCTGCGGAATGCAGGGAAGGGGGGTAGCATGCGCATGGGAGGTGTTGATATGCGCAGGCTCCCCGCCCGATTTTTAGATATACCCCTAAAGAGAGGTTTTTTGTATGGGGGAAGAGTATGTAAGGGTTATGTTTATAACACAAATGTGATGTATTTTTTTCTTTTTTGCTGTGTTATGTATAAGTATGTGTTTAATGGGGTACTGAATGTTGGAAATGGGGAGGTAATGGGGGGGGTGGGAGTGGCAGAGGGGAAGACAGAGATTAAGGGCAAGGGAGCAGGGGGTTTCTGGGATAAAAGGAAATGACAGCAATATTGAAAATACTTTCATATAATGTGAGGGGGTTGAGCTCACCAAATAAGAGAGGGAGACTATGGGTGGAGTTGCAACATCTGGGAGCTGATGTGATTCTCTTGCAGGAGACCCACTTCGGGGGCGGCTCGATTTCAGGCCTGCCCCAGAATATACTGAAGCAATGGTATCATGCGGTATCCCCAGTAGCAAGGGCAAGAGGGGTCTCAATTGCATTTAAGAAATCATGCCCCTGGATATTGGAGAACGTACAATGCGACCCAGAAGGTCGATATTTGTTTGTAAAAGGAGTAATACAGGGGAGACGATATACCTTTGCTTCGATATATGCACCCAATGAAGGGACTGTTAATTTTTTGGTTAAAATGTTTAAAAAACTGGAAGAATTTAAGGAGGGATGTGTAGTGGTTGGAGGAGACTTCAATATGGTGCTAGATCCAAGTACAGATACATCCACGGGTAGATCCGCTTTGTCTTTTGGAGCCATAAAAAGAGTTAAACAAACCTTATGCGCACAACATCTTGTGGACAGCTGGCGAGCTTTACATCCAGGGATTAGGGATTTCAGTTACTACTCTAAAACACATGATATGTACTCACGGCTGGACCTTTTTCTGGTGGATCAATACTACCTGGGAAATGTTAACACAAGCACAATCGAACCAATAACTATATCCGACCACGCTCCCATAATTTTGACCATTAGACCAACTCAAATGGCTCGTTCAGAACGAATATGGCGGCTGAACGAGTCATTGCTAGATAAGGAGGAAACAGTGGAGAATTTAAGTATTAAGATAAAGGAATATTTTGAAATAAATAAAACAAAGGAATGTCAGATGAATTGGTGTGGGAAGCCCATAAGGCAGTTGTAAGAGGGGAGCTAACCGCCATTGGTGCGCACAAGAAAAAGGAAGGTAAAAGAGAGATAGACGAACTACTAGAGAAGATTAAGGCCCTAGAGATAAAGCATAAGGAAAATCTCAACCAAACAGATGGTAGGTGTTTGGAAAGCTTACGAGTAGAGCTTTCACAATGCCTAGAATATAGAGCAAAGAACAAGATCAGGTTTTTTGCTAACAGAGCATACGAACAAGGAAACAAATGTGGAAAGCTGTTAGCAAAACAACTTAAAAAACAACAGGACTCTAGACACGTGCATAGCTTATTAGTGCAAGGCAAGAAGATACTGGACACAAAAGCTATAGCTAAAGAATTTGGTAAATTTTATGAAGCACTATATAACATTGCTAAAACGGAACCATCTGAGGGAGGGGAAAGCGAGGATCAAAGGAGGAATGAGATAGACGAATACATGGAGAGTGCTGTTATGCCCACAATACCTAAAGAGATATCAGAGGATATGGAGCGTCCAATCACGGTTGAAGAGTTGAGTAGAGCGATAGCAGACTTGCCTCCCGGGAAAAGTCTAGGGCCAGACGGGCTGACAAACTCATATTATAAGAAATTTCTCCCAGTTCTGGTAAAACCACTCTGCAGTTATTTTAACTCCATTAATGCTGCGAACCCACTCTCTCCAGAAGCATTACTGGCATATATAACGGTATTACCAAAAGAGGGAAAAGATCCCCAGGTGTGTGCTAACTACAGGCCTATCTCTCTGCTGAACTCTTATACAAAACTACTGGCAAAAATCCTGGCATCGAGACTTCGGGAATATGTAGGTGATCTGGTACATCCAGATCAAACGGGGTTTATAAAAGGACGGGAAACCAGGGACAATACCATCAGCGCTCTCCATGTACTGCATTGGACGCGACATGGTCCGGACAGAGCCCCAGGTATCATTCTGTCGATGGATGCCGAGAAGGCCTTCGACAGAGTGAACTGGGGCTTTATGAGAGCAGTACTGGGTAGGATAGGTCTGGGGGGAAAAATGCTAGGATGGATCATGTCACTATACGGGAAACCAAGAGGAAGAATTAAGGTTAATGGGACAGTATCCGAATGCTTCAACATACAAAACGGTACTAGGCAAGGGTGTCCACTGTCCCCTTTGATATTTGCGTTAGTGATGGAACCATTTCTACGCAGAGTTAGGAAGAACGAGGACATAGTGGGGACATACATAGGACATATGGAACATAAAGTAGCAGCATATGCGGATGATCTGTTATTTTTTCTCTCCGCTCCCCAGACATCTATAGCCGCACTGATGGCGGAAGTACAGAGATTCGGAGGGGTGTCTGGTTTCAAGATTAATTTTGAGAAAGCAGTCATCCTTCCTAGTAATATATCAGCGGAGATGGAGAGGTCGCTGAAAGAGATGTATCCATTTATATGGAATAAGGAGTCACTGACATACTTGGGGGTACAAATTAGCGCAGACTATGAACTATTGTATGAACGTAACTATGGCTCACTACTGAAAGAAATAACAGAAGAGCTAAAGCAATGGAAGGGTAAATTTCTGACCTGGTTCGGAAGAATCAGTGCCATAAAAATGAGTATACTACCCAGAATGGTTTATGTACTGCGCACAGTGCCAATCAAGTTGCCAGTGACTCTTTTTAGGCAAGTGCGTAGGCTGTTTGTGTCCTTTGTATGGAATGATAGGAGGCCTAGATTAGCCTATGATATTTTAAGAAGAAGCAGAGGCGAGGGAGGCTTAGGACTCCCGGATATATCCTCCTACTATAAGGCCATGACTCTAGTAAGAATAGTAGACTGGTGCCAGGACCTAAAGAGGAAACCATGGGTACAGGCAGAAATGTCAATGGCAGGAAGAAACCTGGCAGGAGCACCATGGATCCAAGGGTCATCGAGGGGGCTGTCACAATGGACATCACCGATGACCCTGAATTCATTAGAAGTATGGGATAGAGTGAATAGTAAGGGTAGATATGCCCCCCAGACCTCCCCTCTGGCTCCTCTGGAGGGATTTCCTTGGTTCTCCCCGGGGGAGGAGACGGGTAGTCTGGGGGCATGGGGTCAGGATGGGAATACTAGATGTGGCAAGTTTGCTCCCAATGGAGCCCTTTTATCACTGACAGAAATGGTTATGAAATTCGGTAAGATACGAATGGCAGAATGGAAACATCACCAAATGAAGAGTTTTCTCAAGAAATCTAAACCATTAAGACCCATGAATTCACTCACAACATTTGAGAGGCAGTGTGTACAGACTTCAGAATCTGGACATATGCTATCTCGAATGTATAGAATGATTTCAAAGGAACAAGAAAGGACACCCCCATACTTTGTAAAAGAGTGGGAGAGGGAGCTAGGCCAAGTATGGACAGATAAACAAATCAATAGAATGATATCGTTGACATTCACAACATCCATAAGCTCAAAAGTGCAGGAGATGGCATATAAGTTCCTGGCGAGATGGTATAGGACACCAGTAAAACTAGCACAAATCTTCTCAGTATCTAGCGATAGATGTTGGAGGGGGTGTGGACAGAGGGGAACATTTCTCCATCTTTGGTGGACATGCCCAATAATTAAATCATTTTGGGAATCAGTGGCCCCATGAATTGAGAAACTAACAGTGGATCCCTTGGAATTCGGGCCCATACAATATTTGTTCCATGGGAACCCTGGATCTGTCAAAAAGTAAAGGGAAAGCATAACCCCACACTTAATAAACGCAGCAAAAATACTGATCCCGAGGTACTGGAGGCGGGATCGGAGCCCGTCAGTCATGGAGTGGAGAAATGAGGTTAACATAATAAAGGAAGCTGAGAGGTGGGTTCATGTGGTCAAAAACCAAAAAAAGAAATTTGAAATTATATGGGCAAAATGGGAACAGTGCGCCAGGGAGATAACGGAAGAGGGGAATTAATAATGGATAATGGAAGTAGAAATGGTATAGTCATTAAGAAATAAGATAAGCACAGAAAGAAAGAGTTAAACATTAACATGACTTCTCCAATGCCAATTAAGTAAAGGGGGTGGGGGGTAAGACAATGTATGGATATATGGTCTCATTTTTTCGAGGGAGGTTTTCCTCTTTTTTTTTGTCTTCCATTCACCCTGATTCCCTTAATTAACACTGAGTGGTGAGGGTGATGTGGGGTAGGGGGTTTGTTTTTCTCCCCCCCCTTTTTTTTTTTTTCTTCTCTTCTCTTTCTTATTAAATAAATAGGAATTATAATGATCACAATGATTTATAACACGATTCAGAAGAAGGGGGATTTCACTGTATAATTTAGTCTATTAGGTTTGCACATCGGGGGGAAGAGTAGAGATAAACCAATATTAAAGAAAGGGGGGAGGGAAGAAGGCACAATTTATTGATTATGGTCTATAGTGATCTAAGACACGTATTGAATGAAGGGGAAACTCACTGTATAAATTTTAGTTAAGCATGTTTGGATATGGGGGGAGGAGTTGAGCAAAGTTATATTAAAGATGAGGGGGAAGAATCACAGAAGATTAGGGAAGGGAAGGTAAAGGGAAGAAAGGGGGAAGAGGGAGAGAGGAGGGGAGAAAGGGAAAGGGAAAGTGAAGGGGAAAGGGGTTTCTTTTTTTTTTTTTTTCTCTCACATATGCACAAATTATGCAACTATGAATTTTAGGGGTCCACGAAATAAATTAGAATAAGGGGGAAATCACTAATGTTAAATAAATATGAATACACGTTTTGGGATTTATTTATTTTTTCTCTCTTTTTTCTCTCTGTGTTATAGTTTGGGGAAGTCACTTACAACTTATAATATTGTTATTCACGTCTGTATGTTGGGGAGAGGGAGTTGGAGCAATATAAGGATAGGGGTGGTTGGAGATACTAACAAAGAGGAAGGTTGCGTTGGTTTTTTTTTTTTTTGTTTTGTTTTTGGTTTTTTTTTACCCTGGTTAAATGGGATACATGGGGTAATTGGTGTCTTGTTATTGGATCTTGGGTTGAAAGTAGGGGTATAGTATGTTGAATGAATGTTAATGTAGGATGCATCATATAAATGAATAAGTATGTATTATGTATCATATAAGTGAATAAAAATTTTGATTATTAAAAAAAAAAAACTAGCCATTAAAATTTGCACTTTTGATTTTTCATGTTCGGGTCACATAGACTTTAACTGTGTTCGAATGTTCGCGCAAACTTTCGGTCCGTTCGCATGTTCTGCCATGAACCAAACCGGGGGGCTCATCCCTAATTATAATACTGGATTTATATAGCCCCAACAGTTTATGCAGTGCTTTACAGCATTAGGGCAGACAGTACAATTACAATACAGTTTATTACAGTAGGAATCAGTATCCCTGATCACCGCCACACTAGTCATATAATGACACTATACTGCACTGGTGCAAAAAAATTGTGAAAAAAAAATTAATTACATTTCTTTATTTTCCAAAACATTGTGACAAAAAAATTATAACTTCAAAAAACTTGCCATGCCTCTTACTAAATACTTTGTACTGTCTATTTTCCAAAAAGGGGTTATTTGGGGGGTATTTGTACTGTCCTGATATTTTAGGGCCTCAAGAAATGACATAGGCCGTCAGTACATTAGGACCAATCAATTATTAAATATATTTACTATAGTTTGTAGGCGCTATAACTTTCACACAAAAATATACACCTATTGGGATTTTTTTACCAAAGACATGTAGCAGAATACATTTTGGCTTAAATTTATAAAGAAATTCGATATTTGATTATTGGATATGTTTTATAACAGAAAGTAGAAAATATAGGGGGGGGGGGGGGTTACAAATTTTGAGTCTTTTTTGTTTATATAGCAAAGAATCAAACACCCAGTGATAAATAAATACCACCAAAAGAAAGTTCTATTTGTGTGAAAAAAATTATACAAATTTCACCTGCCTACAGTTTTGCCTAACTGAGCAATTACCAGTTAAACACAGTGCTGAATAGCAAGAAATGCACTGGTCATGAGAGGGGCAAAACCTTTTTTTCTGTGGTGAAAAGCTGCAATGTGAGTAATGGTGCATTACCGCAAGGTAATAAATAGGTATCTAGAATGTAAAAAGCTGTTATTATCAAAGAAGTAGCTCAGTGTGGGTATGAGAGGCAAAGGAATTGAACCTGACTTTTCCTCTGTAGTAGATTTTGCCTGATTAAAGTATTGAGTTATAAACTGGATACTGAAAGGGCTTGTTTACACAAGTGGCGCCCGGCCTGTTAACCTCTGTCTGTATCCTCTTAAAAAAAACACACCACCGTGCTGCAACTAAATTGTGGTGCAGCCCCATTTAGTTGAATGAAATGCATTTGTCAGGCGATACTGCCCGCTGAATCTGACGGGGTGGATAATTTGTTTGGCACACTGCGGTGCAAAGCATTGCAGTCATGGCATATGTTCACCACTCTCTGCTGCTTTTGCAGCTTAAGGTGGAGTGGTTGGGTGGTGGTAAAAACACGACTTAACCACATGTTTTTTACAGCCCCCAAACGCAAGTTTAAACAATGCCAAAGTCCCAGAAAGGTGTCCAGGCATTGCCAAGGCCTTTGCCATTTTTCACTCTACCCCATGTCTTCCTCTGTACATCAATGCATTTTTTATTTACTGTAGGTATATACGAGGTGGTATCAAAAAGTTTCAAGACTAGTTTTGTAACACGCCAACAGATGGCAGCACAAGGCTGCACACACAGTCACAGGGAGCACCGACCTTTATAAGTCCTGTGTACATTGGGAGCTGTGCAACTGGTGCTAATCTGACCACATGCATTACCACATCTGCTACTTTATCAAGGACAGCAAGTTAGAACAAAGAGCAAACATTAAATTCTGCATGAAACTGGGCAAATCTGCCATAGAGACATTTGACATGATTCGGCAAGTTTACAGTGATGCTGCAATGAGGCATGTTTTGTGTGGCAAGCGCGCTTCAAGAACATCAATGGAAGATAATGAGAGATCAGGAAGACTTTCAACGAGCTCATCCCTGAAAATGTAGAAACCATTCGGCAACTTGTGCGCAATGATCGAATTACAAGGAACGACTACAAGCACTAAATGTATTATTACTGGAGAAGAGACACTTGAGAGAGGACATGATAGCGATTTACAAATACCTCACTGGGACCACATAATGAGATTGAAGGAGAAGCCACTTTTTTACATGCTCCCATCCTCTCTGCACCATTATAATAATTGTCGCTGTGCCTGCGTACTGTAAAAAAACTGCACGATTGTGCGTGTATGAGCTCCGCTCGGGGCGCTCAACTATTTCCTCTCTTCTCTTCTCTCTCGGCTCACAGCTGCAGTGGGTAGGGCCGAGCCCTCCCACTGACGTCAGCCGGGGAGGAGAGGGAGAGAGGAGAGAGAGAGCACAAAGCCGTCGACAATTAGCTGAGTGCCCGGAGCTCATACAGGTACAATCATGCATTTTTTTTTACAGAACATAGGCACAGGGACAATTATTATAATGGTTCAGAGAGGATGGGAGCATTTAATAGCTGAAATGAGAGCAGCAGGTGAGGGGGGGGGAATGGTAGAGCAGAGACAGGCAGAGAGGGGAGGGGGGAGGAGGGGGGAGGAGGGGGGAGAAGGGGGAGAAGGACACAGGAGACAGATAGCAGGCTGCGGCTGACGGAATCACGCAAATGGACCACAATGTCAGGGCTCAGCAGCCATGATTATCGTGGCCTGTTTGCAGAGGGGAGAGTATAGCCAGGCAGGATCAGCCAGGTATTTCAGGTGATACGGGGGTCCAAATGACACAAGCACTGTGCTGTATAACATGCTTTAAGGGAACAGGATCTTTATTTTTATTTTTTTGTTAACAAACGCTTTAAGCTGTGTAGGGGTTTTTTCGCTGTCAGGATGATAAGAACATGGCACTCTCTTCCACAATTGGTGGTGTCAGCGGTGAGAATTAATATTTTTAAAAGACTCTTGGACGTGCACCTTAATGAACACAACATACAGAGATATGGGAAATGATTATCGACACTAACACACACACACACATACACAGGTTGAACTGGATAAACTATTGTCTTTATTCAACCTTACCTACTATGATCGTAAGAGAACAATCATGCGTGGCACTAAAAACACCTCATTGCAGCATCGCCGTAAACTTGCCGAGTCATGTCAAACGTCTCTGTGGCAGATTTGCCCAGTTTCATGCAGAATTTCACGTTTGGTCTTTGTTCTAATTTGCTGTCCATGATGAAATAGCAGACGTGGTAACACACATGGTCAGAATGGCACCAGTTGCACAACTCCCGCTGTACAAAGGACAATGTATTTTGGCACACTGACTTATGAAGGTCGGGGCTCCCTGTGACTGTGCATGCAGCCTTGTGCTGCCATCTGTTGGCGTGTAATGCCCCGTACACACGGTCGGATTTTCCGACGGAAAATGTGTGATAGGACCTTGTTGTCGGAAATTCCAACCGTGTGTGGGCTCCATCACACATTTTCCATCGGAATTTCCAACACACAAAGTTTGAGAGCATGCTATAAAATTTTCGGACAATAAAATCCGTTGTTGGAATTTCCCATCGTGTGTACACAAATCCGACGCACAAAGTGCCACGCATGCTCAGAATAAATAAAGAGATGAAAGCTATTGGCTACTGCCCTGTTTATAGTCCCGACGTAAGTGTTTTATGTCACCGCGTTCAGAATGATCGGATTTTCCGACAACTTTGTGTGACCGTGTGTATGCAAGACAAGTTTGAGCCAACATCCATCGGAAAAAATCCTAGGATTTTGTTGTCAGAATGTCCAATCAATGTCTGACCGTGTGTACGGGGCATTACAAAACTAAAAAACTAAATGACCAAAGCACACCAGAGTAAACTACAAAAAAAGATTTATTAGCTATACAAAGCTGAACACGGAAAAATGTGTACACAACCACCCCTAAAAGACAGATATGGTGGGAGTCTTATTATAGACTCCTCAGCATATGCGTATAGTGCATATCTATTTACTCACATGTCCCCATTTCTGTGGTTTCACATCGCTTTCATATCCAGTGGCAAACACTATGCTGGACATTTGTTATATCCTTGTTCATTAATAACACATGAAGAGAACTTTGGATTGATTTACATCTCAGGATACAAATTATTATTCCCATCCCCTCTGTTTTCTCCTATATTACAGCATTTACCATATTTTTTTGTCCTTCCATTGTTCACTTTTTCTGTCCAATTTGTCCTAATTTTTACCACCCATTTCTCCTTTTGACTGACTGACGGACTGCAGGTAACATGGCTAGCCATTGAGCTGTTTGTGTTTGGGAACAGCGTGAACATTTAGTGCATTTGCATTATCACGCTGTCCCTTCAGGAATTGTATGGTTCAGCCTGTAACCTCAGGTAGTAGGGGGTTTCATAGGTGCTATAGGGGTGTGCTATTTATTGGGGTAGGGAAGAACCTCCTCTGTTGCGGGCTTCCTCGCTTTTTTATGAGGGATTATATACTGTTTACCATATCTGTCTTTTAGGGGTGGTTGTGTACACATTTTTCTGTGTTCAGCTTTGTATAGCTAATAAATCTTTTTTGTAGTTTACTTTGTTTGGTGTGCTTTGGCCATTTAGTTTTTTATTTTTCATTTTTTTGTTACATATAGTTTTTTGATCACACCCCCTTCAATATATGTGGTGAGTACTACTAAAGTTCTATCCTGACGGGATTCCCATTTTCTCATATTTTCTTGTGTTACAAAACTAGTCTCAAAACTTTTTTGATACCACCTCGTATCACTGGCAATAAAATGTAATGGGACTACTAGTAGCATTTGTATTTGTGGTTTTGCAAATAGAAACATGTTTCTAAATGCACAAAATATAAAAGTTGCTAATATTTTAAGAAATAATAATATAGACTGTTGATCCAGAGAGTTACTTTGCTACCTGGTTATCTGGTGTTAGGGAGGATTTTTTTTTTTTCTCTATTGAAGTATGCAACTCTGCCTCTGGATAAACTTCAGGTTTATGACTTTTTTTTTGGTTGAACTTTTTGTTTTAATCTGATTAGCTATTTAGCTGTGAAGTTGCAATTGAAAAACTATCAATACCAGGAAAGAACCAGAAAAGTGACAATATTTTCCATCTTGCTCTAAATCTTATTTTATATACCAAAAATTCCACAAACAACTTTAACAAGTGCTTGAGTCACCCATAACCAAGTAACAAATGTCAAGTTCTACTTCACTTCCACAATACACATATTACAACCTGCCAGTAGCTGCAGGAGATTCCCCCAAGGGTTTGAAATAAACATTTTGATTGGCTGTCCCCACAGAGCCCTGCTCAGAAAGAAAAGAGCTTAATCAAGTCAACTATCTGCTCAAATTTATTTCACTTTCTTCTGAATCACCTCAGGAAATGCTGGCACCAGAGTTTTATAGAAATCCTTGTTACTGTAGAAACTGCTCTGCCAGATTATGATTAGAATTGCTGAGATGCCTATGTCTGTATCTATTACACAGGCGCATAGCTTAGGTAGAGAATTACAGAAAAAATGTAGCCCCTCAGTATTTATAGTGTGTGTGTTTACCCATTTCTATGAACACGTTTCTGACGTGTTAAAATACACAGCAACAGTATTATTTTTTTTCACAAAACCCTCCACCTTTATCATTAAAAAAACAATTTCTGCTCTCCAGTCCAATGACAGTGTCTTTAAATTAAAAAGTTTAAGTACAGCGCTGCGCTGAAAGTAAACTAAGGCAGCAGCCAACACACCCGTAGACTCAGGATCAAAATAACAACAGAAAATTCAAAGTGTGGCGCTATTTGCTCTGTAAATGTATAATAAATAAATACGAAAATCCTAAAAATTAAGTGACATCAAAACATTACAGTGTGAACAAGAAAGATGCCACGTGAACATGTGTAACAGTGACTAGTGAACAAGGTAATAATACATGTATGTATTCAATTCAAATAAACATCAGAGACGATATTGTATATAAAGTCCATATCACAATGGATAAAATATGAAAAGTAAAAAAGTCTGTGATAACAGTGCATAGGCGATGATAAACAGGTGTTTTCTTGAACGTGCAGAAGGATTATTTAGACCCGGCAACCTGGCAGATAAATGGACCATGGGAAACCAGAGGTGCACGGAAGGTTGAAAACAGTGCCAGGACCATCACCAGAAACTATGGAGGCTTACCAGAAGTAGTGGCCTGAAATAGCATATGCCATACAGGTCAGAAAAGCTTGATGACCAACAGGTCTAGATGTTTTATCTGGTCAGTTGTCATCACCACACAAAACGGGGGGAAATAGTCAGCACGGCTTCCTCGTTAATGGATGTACCAGCATAAGCCAAGCGGAAGATTCGTGTTGCATGTGAGGGATGAAAACACTCACATAGCGCGATAACGTTTAAACTTGGATTTATTAAAAATTAACAATAAAAAACAAACTCACATCTTTAGAAGATAAGAATAGCATGTAAATCGTGTAGCGGCAGTCGTGAGGGGTCCACCCGACATGTTTCAACTAAAAAAGTCGTCTTCTGGGGTGTGGAACCCTCTCACCCCACCGCTCTATTTATAGACAGATAGATAATGACCCCCACTGGAAGTGTCCGAAACCAGAAGTGATTCAGATGACCTTATTTCCGGTTACATAGTTACATAGTTAGTAAGGTTGAATAAAGACACCAGTCCATCCAGTTCAACCTGAGTGAGTGTGTGTCTACAACCCTGACCCTTGTCCCTAACCCTGTACATCGCACACTCACATCAGTCCCTACCCTCAATCCAAGGTCCCCATTCATATACTAGGGCCAATTTTGGACAGAAGCCAATTAACCTACCAGCATGTCTTTGGAGTGTGGGAGGAAACCGGAGCACCCGGAGGAAATCCACGCTGGCACAGGGAGAACATGCAAACTCCAGGCAGGTAGTGTCGTGGTTGGGATTCGAACCAGCGACCCTTTTTACTGCTGGGCGAGAGTGCTAACCACTACACCACTGTGCCGCCCCAAAGGGGCATATATTACAAGCTTATTTTTAAAACCATTTATTTGAAAAAGCTAGACACTAAGGTCATGTAATCTGTTGTGAGACCCAAATAATAAAAATGATAAGGCAGATATAGCTTGGCATTGGTCCGGTTGGTTAAATCCGGAAACCAAGCCTCACTATCAATGTCTCTATCTAGTGAGTGGGAGCGCAACGGCATCGCTGCGCTCCACACTCAGTACCAAGCCTCGTTTGAGAACAGCGCGATGACGTCACACGTGTGACTAGGTAACGACGGCGGTGCGCTCCAAGGCGTCACCCAAGCCTCGTTACCGATCCGCCATCATATAGCGCGATGACGTCATGCATGTAACTGAATAACGACGCGTTATCAATCAGCCATCCACATCCAGCACAGTCACAACAACACAGGAAGTGGAGCCCGGCCTCCAAAAAAGGGTCCGGAAGAGATATCAAAGTGTCATCAAGGATGGAAAACGTAATGCTAAGATGTATGAGAACTTGAATACGCTATAAGTACCTATAAAAATCTAGAAAATCAGAAAAATATAAAAAATATATATAAAAATTTTGTCTATGTATAAAATGTGTACTAAAATATTTTTAGATCTATTAAAAGATAGGGAACATTTCTCCATATTCTAAAGTGTAAAGGTTCGGACATAGGGCCTACCAGACACTGCCAATAGGGGGCATAGATGCAATCTAATGAACAACTTTAATGTCTAAATCACATATAGAGTATATAAGGATAGTAAAAACATGGAAGGTCATACAGTCCCATGACAGTACGTATAGATTATAAAAATCCTATCGCTATCGGGCTAGCACGAATAGTAAATGTCCATATTCAATATGAAAAAAGGAAGAGATCATAATTAAATTTACGCCTGATTAATAAAAGAATTGATGTCCCATTCGACATTAATACCTTGCGGAAAATGGGACCCCAATTCATATATCCAGTATGTCTCCAAACGGGAGACGCCCCTAAGAATCGACCCCCCCCCCGCCATGGGGCCGTGTATTTATCTATGATGAGAAACTGAGTGCCAGCAGGATTTCTATCATGACATTCCCTATAATGCCTAGGGACAGTATGTTTAGTACTGCCTGCTTTGATAAGGTTAATATGCTCTGAGACATGTACGGTAAAGATCTAATAGTACGGCCCACATATTGTTTGCCACAGGGGCAAGTCATCAGATATACGATCCCGGTAGTGGAACACGTGCAAAATTGCTTGATTGCATATGTGCAGCCAGTTACGGTAGAGGCGAACTCGTGACTAGCCCTTCTGCCGCAGGTATTATACTGGCAAACCAAACATTTTTTGCAAGGAAAAAAAACAGTCCAATTATGAAAAAAAGATGGTTTCTTTGGTGGATCAATAACGTTGGGTGCCAACTTGTTCCTGAGAGATGGAACGCCTCTAAAGACCACCTTAGGGGTGTCAGGTAACAATGGTCCCAATATTTTGTCCGTTTTTAAAACATCCCAATGATGTTCAAAAATCTTCTTAATATGCTTGTGTTGCATAGAGAAGGACGTCAGAAATGACCATTTGAATTCGTCATTGGACTGTTTAGGTCTATCCTGCAATAATATCTGGCGATCTACATTGCAGGCATTGTCAATCTCTCTATCCAGGTCGGACGGGTTATAGCCCTTTTCAACAAACCTGTCTTTAAGCATCCTGGCCTGAACCATATAGGTGTCACGATCAGTACAGTTCCTGCGCAGCCGTAAAAATTGGCTCCTAGGGACTGATTTGATCCAAGAGCTGTGGTGACAACTATCGGTTGGTATGTAACCGTTTCTATCGGTGGATTTGAAATAAGTACTAAAATTAAATCCACCTTCCTTTCTATCAATGACCAAATCCAAGAAGTGAACTGAAGTGGTACTAGCTTCAAATGTTAGGGCGATACCCCTATCGTTAGCATTCAAAGTCGCCATGAAGTCGATCAAATCATCATGGCTACCTGTCCACAGGAGGAGGACGTCGTCTATGTACCGGGCCCACAGCAGAAGATGTGGTTTGTCCATGGCATAGACGACGTCCTCCTCCCACTTGGCCATGAACAAGTTAGCCAAGCTGGGAGCGAACTTGGCTCCCATTGCCACCCCCTTATGTTGGCGATAGTAATTGCCATTAAACCAGAAATAATTGTGTTGCGTTGCAAACTCAATTAAATCCATAATAAAATTAATCTGGGGTGAAGCAAGGGAGACATCCCTGTTAAGAAAACATTTTACCGCATCCACACCCTCACGGTGCGGAATGCAGGTGTATAGGGACGCCACGTCCGCAGTGGCCATAATGAGGTTACCAGAATAGGGAACATTTGATAATAATCTGATCACTTCCCTTGGTATCCTTTAGATAGGACGGCATCTTAAGTGCAGATGGCTGAAGAAAGAAATCTATGTATTTCCCGATTCTAGAAGTTACCGAGTCGATGCCACTAATTATGGGTCGACCTGGGGGGTGGAGGGGGTCTTTGTGAACTTTGGGCAAATAATACATAACTGGAATACGTGGGGCAAGGGGGACTAAAAATGATCTCTCCTTTTTGTTTAAAATATAAGAATCGTAGCCTTTGGTTACTAACTTCTTCAATTCTTTTTTATACTCATGTGTAGGATTGTTTGGTAGCTCGGTATAGGTCTCTCGATCTCCTAAAATGCGATGCATTTCATCTAGATAGTCTGTTTTGTTTAATAAAACAATGCCTCCGCCTTTATCGGCGGGGCGAATGACCAAGTTTTTATTTTCACATAGGGTTTTTAGGCCCGCTGTAGGTAGAGGATTATAAAATTTGCGTTTAAGTGGAATCTTCGCTAAATCTCGTATCACTAATTCTTTGAACAGATTGATGGTGGGTGGAAGTTGTGTTGGGGGGCTGAAGAGGGAGGGGTTGGATAAACCTGAATGTACCGTGCCGGACGTTGCCGCCCTGGCTATATTTCTAGTAGGGTTCGAGATGATATATCTTTGGACATTGATTTTTCTTATGAACTTATGAATATCAATGAACGTATTAAATTTATTAAGTTTGTGTGGGGGGGCAAACTTAAGCCCCTTGTTTAGGACGCTCTTCTCTTCCTGCGTGAGAACAGTGTCGTTCAAGTTAAATACCCCCTGTGTCATTATCTATCTGTCTATAATTAGAGCGGTGGGGTGAGAGGGTTCCACACCCCAGAAGACGACTTTTTTAGTTGAAACATGTCGGGTGGACCCCTCACGACTGCCGCTACACGATTTACATGCTATTCTTATCTTCTAAAAATGTGAGTTTGTTTTTTATTGTTAATTTTTAATAAATCCAAGTTTAAACGTTATCACGCTATGTGAGTGTTTTCATCCCTCACATGCAGCACAAATCTTTCGCTTGGCTTATGCTGGTACATCCATTAACGAGGAAGCCGTGCTGACTATTCCCCCCCCCCCCCCCCCCCGTTTTGTGTGGTGATGACATCTGACCAGATAAAACATCTAGACCTGTTGGTCATCAAGCTTTTCTGACCTGTATGGCATATGCTATTTCAGGCCACTACTTCTGGTAAGCCTCCATAGTTTCTGGTGATGGTCCTGGCACTGTTTTCAACCTTCCGTGCACCTCTGGTTTCCCATGGTCCATTTATCTGCCAGGTTGCCGGGTCTAAATAATCCTTCTGCACGTTCAAGAAAACACCTGTTTATCATCGCCTATGCACTGTTATCACAGACTTTTTTGCTTTTCATATTTTATCCATTGTGATATGGACTTTATATACAATATCGCCTCTGATGTTTATTTGAATTGAATTCATACATGTATTATTACCTTGTTCACTAGTCACTGTCACACATGTTCACGTGGCATCTTTCTTGTTCACACTGTAATGTTTTGATGTCACTTAATTTTTAGGATTTTCGTATTTATTTATTATATATTTACAGAGCAAATAGCGCCACACTTTGAATTTTCCAGTGACAGTGTCTTGGCTGCAAAGATGTCATCAGTGTGCTGCAGTGTGCTGCAGGCATGGAAAACACTCAGTCTCCTCTCCCCAGTGATCAGGCTGCAAGATTGAAAGGGCTCATTTAAACTTGCAGTTAGGGACATTAAAAAAACACATGGTTTAATGCCCCTTGTCCCTCAGTGAACCTACTAGAAGCATATACCTAAGGAAAATAAAGATCCCACCAATGTAGCAAACTATCGACCCATCTCCCTTTTGAATGTGGGCATCAAACTGTTCTCCAAGATCCTGGCAACCAGATTGTCTTATCATGTGCCGGCTTGGGTGGGTTTGGATCAGGTTGGATTTGTTCCTGGCAGAGAAGCCAGGGACAACACCATTAAGGCTCTAAATCTGCACCACTGGCTCACCTCAAACCAAAGAGAAGGTTTTTATTCTGGCAATGGATGCAGAGAAGGCGTTCGACCGTGTGGCCTGGGATTACATGGACGCGGTCCTGGAAGCTCTGGGACTGGGAAGGTGTATGAGGGCCTTCATTAGCGCGTTATATACCAATCCCACAGCCAGGGTGCAGGTTAATGGCCACTTGTCGGATGTCTTCTCCATCCATAATGGAACCAGGCAGGGGTGCCCTCTTTTCCCATTGCTGTATATGCTTACTCTGGAACCTCTATTGCGTTGTATTCAAGCAAATCCAAACATAAAAGGAATTGAGGTCCATCAACGAGAATATAAAATTGCCACCTTTGCGGATGACATTTTGCTCTTCCTTTCATCCCCACTAACGTCCTTGCCCAATCTGATGCTGGTTCTAGAACAGTGCAAAACTATATCAAACCTGAAAATTAACTACTCAAAGTCCTTCCCACTAAATATTTCTTTACCTCCTAAGCTAGTACAACTCTGCCAGTCGAACTTCCCTTTCTGCTGGAAAACGGATGCTATCACCTATTTGGGTATCCAGCTTCCGGCTAGGTTGAAAGACCTCTATGAAAAAAATTTCCTGTCAGAACATAAAAACATACAATACCTCCACAGATGGGAGGCACCCACTGTCTTCTGGTTTGGTAGGGCCTCAATACTTAATAGGGATGGGCTTTATGTTCGGGTCAAACATGAATTCGACTCGAACATTGGCTGTTCACCCGTTCGCCGAACAGCGAACAATTTGGGGTGTTCGCGGCAAATTCGAAAGCCGCGGAACACCCTTTAAAAGTCTATGGGAGAAATCAAAAGTGCTAATTTTAAAGGCTTATATGCATACGTATATAATATATAAATATGCAAGTGATCCTGCGCAACACCTCTAGCATAAATGTGTCTTGGAATCAATAAATAAATAAATAATGAATAAAATAAAATCTCCAGTATCCAGTCAAGTGTATAAAGGTACATAAAGAGAAAAAGTCCAGTGATAATAATATAGAATAGTAAAACTAGTCCTGATAACAATATATCAATTGTGTATAAATGAATCAAATTCAAGATATGATGTATCATAAATATATAGAAGTTATTAAAAGTCCAATGGTAATAATGTGTGGTGGGTAAGGTGTTAATAGATGAACTTCAGCAGAAAAGAAAACAAAAAGTTGATAGATGATTTTGTGACTTTGTGATAGACACACCACCGCTAAGTGCTCACAGAACTCTCACCTCAGCGGCATATCAAATATGCCTAAATGTATCCTCTGGGATGTGGCTTCAGGAACAATGATGTTATCCGTTCATGTCATGGGGTTACATCCCCTCCCAGTGGTTGGTGAGATCCACATGTAAAATAATTAAGCCTCCAATAGGGTGATATTGCAAATAAATTAATTTATTAAAATAAAATAGCCGCTTACACTGCGGTGAACTCAGGCGCCAAACATAAACAAGGAAACAGCGTGACACGACACCCAATACGTCACTTCCGGTCCGCAGTATGTTACATAGTTACATAGTAGGCGAGGTTGAAAAGACACAAGTCCATCAAGTCCAACCTATGTGTGATTATGTGTCAGTATTACATTGTATATCCCTGTATGTTGCGTTCATTTAGGTGCTTATCTAATAGATTCTTGAAACTATCGATGCTCCCCGCTGAGACCACCGCCTGTGGAAGGGAATTCCACATCCTTGCCGCTCTTACAGTAAAGAACCCTCTACATAGTTTAAGGATAAACCTCTTTTCTTCTAATTTTAATGAGTGGCCACGAGTCTTGTTAAACTCTCTTCTGCGAAAAAGTTTTATTTCTATTGTAGGGTCACCAGTACGGTATTTGTATATTGAAATCATATCCCCTCTCAAGCGTCTCTTCTCCAGAGAGAATAAGTTCAGTGCTCGCAACCTTTCCTCATAATAAGATTCTCCAGACCCTTTATTAGCTTTGTTGCCCTTCTTTGTACTTGCTCCATTTCCAGTACATCCTTCCTGAGGACTGGTGCCCAGAACTGGACAGCATACTCTAGGTGAAGCCGGACCAGAGTCTTGTAGAGTGGGAGAATTATCGTTTTATCTCTGGAGTTGATCCCCTTTTTAATGCATGCCAATATTCTGTTTGCTTTGTTAGCAGCAGATTGGCTTTGCATGCCATTGCTGAGCCTATCATCTACTAGGACCCCCAGGTCCTTTTCCTTCCTAGATTCCCCCAGAGGTTCTCCCCCCAGTGTATAGATTGCATTCATATTTTTGCCACCCAAATGCATTATTTTACATTTTTCTACATTGAACCTCATCTGCCATGTAGTTTCCTACCCCATTAATTTGTTCAGATCTTTTTGCAAGGTTTCCACATCCTGCGGAGAAGTTATTGCCCTGCTTAGCTTAGTATCGTCTGCAAATACAGAGATTGAACTGTTTATCCCATCCTCCAGGTCATTTATGAACAAATTAAATAGGATTGGTCCCAGCACAGAACCCTGGGGAACCCCACTACCCATCCCTGACTATTCCGAGTACTCCCCATTTATCACCACCCTCTGAACTCGCCCTTGTAGCCAGTTTTCAATTCATGTACTCACCCTATGGTCCATGCTAACGGAACTTATTTTGTACAGTAAACGTTTATGGGGAACTGTGTCAAATGCTTTTGCAAAATCCAGATACACCACGTCTACGGGCCTTCCTTTATCTTGATGTCAAGTCACCTCCTCAAAGAAGGTTAGCAGATTGGTTTGGCAAGAACGATTCTTCATGAATCCATGCTAATTCCAGTTACGTCCTACGCGTTACGTCATATCACATGACTTCCTCAGGGACAGGTCTGAAGGGCCTGGTATGGAATTTAGGGGGACCCCCACGCATTTTTTTTTCAATCTTGGTTCAGGGTTCCCCTGTGGGGAAATGCCATGACGTTTTTATCAATGAACTTTTATGTGTATTGCCGGACCGACAATTCATTATAGCCGGCGCTAGCGATAGTAGTTTTACATGACTTTTTTTCCTTTAGAAATGTAATTTTGAAATGTCAACAGACTGTTCTAAACACAGGAAACATGCGCCCCTTTACAGGTATACTATAGACACAACCTAGGTACAAAATTTAAAGGAATATTACACTTTTATTGTTTCACTTTAAGTATTATTAAAATCACTGCTCCCAAAAAAACGTCCGTTTTTAAAACTTCTTTTTGCATTGATACATGTCCCCTGGGGCAGGACCCAGGTCCCCAAACACTTTTTATGACAATAACTTGCATATAAGCTTTTAAAACAAGCACTTGTTTAAAAAAATGTTCTGGATGCGAACCAAACCGGGGGGTGTTCGGCTCATCCCTAATCCTTAAGATGAGGTGCTCCCCCGGATATTATACAAAATGCAGACTATCCCGATCCATCTACCACCTTCTTTTTTTGCGTCCTACAGGAGGATGTGTAGGGCCTTTCTTTGGGGAACCAAGGCAGCCCTAATTGGGTGGGCGAAGCTGGTCCTACCAAAATCTGGGGGTGGCATAGGTTTGCCGGATCTCCAGAGGTACTACTGGGCTGGATGACTGGAGATTACATACGCAATATAAGGGCTGGGTGTTGCTCGAGCAATCAATCTCAGCAGCGGAGCTTCGTTTAATCCCCTGGTTCTCCAAAAAAATACAGAACACCTCTTATACACACGCATCCGCTTATTGGGGTAACACTTTAGGCGTTCAATAGGGCCTGCAAAATACATTCAATATCAGACAAAGATTGCGAGATCACCCCTATCAAGAGTAATCTAGATTTTCCTCCAGGAATGGCCAAGGTTTTCTTATCAGTGGAGTGGCCTTACGCACAAATGCAGGCTAAACACTTCTATTCGAGGGGTAGGTTCCGCAGGCAAGGAGCACTCGCCGCATTGTCCAACACAAAATCTTTGCCTTTTTGGGTCTATATACAACTTAAACACTATTTGGACAATGCGGTGAGAAGAGGAAGCTTCACAAAGCCTCCTACTATCTTTGAGTCGCTGTGTTCTAGCTCGTCTCCCCAGAGTCATGTGATCTCAGTGCTCTACGCTTCCATGTTCAAGGAACCATATGCTTCTTTGCGCTCGAAGCATATATTCTTTGAGACTGAGCTGAACATGACGATTGAGGACACCAGTTGGGACCGCGTTCACCTATACATTTATAAAGGCTCTCTGAATGTTCACACTTAGGAAAATGGGTATAAAACTAAGATGAGATGGTATAAGACTCCAGAATTACTTCACAAATTTCTGCCGACAGTCCTAGGTCGACGCTGGAGATGCGAACAAGAGCTGGGCACTTTTCTCCATATATGGTGGAAATGCCCAATAATCCAGCCTTACTGGCAAAAGGTACACGACGTTACGACCGCAGTTTCCTCTCTCCTGTTGGAGTTCTCACCAGCACAGTACCTCCTTCACCTTTCCAAAATATCATTAAAAAGATATTATAAGTCATTGGCTATGCATATGATCAATGCAGCCAGGCTGTGCCTGCCAGTTCGTTGGCGGTCTAAATCTCCCCCTTCAATGAAAGAATGGCCATCAGGCATTGACCTTATAGCAATGATGGAGGAGCTGATACACATCACTCAAGACAGAATCACCTATTTTACAGTTACCTGGGCTAATTGGTTTGAATATTGAACTTTTCAGCAATATCAGGAACTGATACAAGACAATACTTAACTTATGACCTACTACTCTTGATACACCTTGATGATACAACCCAAAAGTGTTCTGGTCCGGGGGTCTTGAGTGGCGCGTCCGGTGGTGGATGGAGAGGGTAGCCGGTGATTTTCCACCCCCTCTCCTAACAGGTCCTCATATTCACCCCCTCCTTTCTTTTCTTTTCTTTTCTTCTTCACTCTTTCTTTTGTTTCCCCTTTCTACCTACTGTAACAGATGGGGGGTATGGGGTGGGGGGCAGACTTAGTGGTCTGCTCACCTTCCCATCCCCCCATAACATATGCAATAAACAGAAAACAAGTTGGGGTAACCTGGAAGACTCAGTCTCCTTGGTTGCTCTGATGTGGCTACAGATAAGAGAGATACCAATCCCAGCAATGGATATACATTCACATCCTCTAGAAGAATATATGACTGTATATGTCAAGCACTTAAGATGCATTTAGTATAGGATTTATGATTAAGCGTCCTGTTATTAGTATACAGATGTGTATTTTATTTTTGTTTAAACCCAGTCTTGCTTTGTAGATATCTATTTAAAGATGTCCTCTCTATTACCTGTTTTAAAAATTCTAATAAAATCTTTATGGGAAAAAAAACATGGTTGAGATGCCTATTTACCACCCACCACCTTCCCCATCCTTAAGTTGCAAGAGCAGCAGAGAGGTGTATACACAATCATGATAATCAGCATTATCAAAATAATTCCCCCATCATGTTTGGCAGTATATTCAAGCAAATTGATACGCACTGCAACATGTGCATTGGTGCAGTATTTATGGTTATCTATGGTTAAAACAGGCAATACGATGCCTCCTCATTACTTCTCTGCAAAACTATCCTAACATGGGTCACTTTTCAGAGGCACAGCAACTTAGCTGCATGTCTTAATCTAGCATTCAGCTCCTTTCACCCGGGCAGCCAGGGGGCGGTAAAATCAGGCAGCTGATCACCCCCCCTTATGTCAATATTTTGTTGTACCGCACTTTGCTTTAATTACAGCCTTTAGTCTGTTGGGATATGTCTCTACTTACTTTGCACATCTAAACTTTGCAATATTTGCCCACTCTTCTTTGCAGCCCTGCTCAAGTTCAGTTAAATTTGATGGTGACCATTTGTGGACCGCAGTCTTCCAAATTTTCAATGGGGTTTAAGTCTGGGTTCTGACTAATGCAGGCCATACATGGGTCAAATTCTGAACAAATTTTCTTTCCAGAAAATTTCTTTTCTTGCACTCATGTGCTTTTCTTTTTCGATTATATTTCTCACATGATTTTCCCATCATTGATTAGAAAATCGTTAGTTTGTCAAAAAAATTTCTAACATGCCTGATCACTCAAATTTGATGGCCTCAAGAAAATCAGCCATTGCTGCAGCCCACTAATGGTGCGAAATTGGAACGAAAGTTCTTGGATAAGATTTAAAAAATATATATATATTTTGGAGTTCGACCCACATATGTCCTGCATTAGCCATGCAAGGACATTCACCTTTTTCTCCTTCAACCACTGTGTGGTCATTTTTGCTGTGTGCTTTGGGTCATTGTCATGTTGGAAGGTAAATCTTCTTCCCATTGACTGGCAGAGGGGAGCAGATTTTCTTCAATAATTTGATGGTATTGGCAGTCTTTTTTTGTTAATAGTGCAAAAAATAAAAAATGCAGTGGTGATCAAATACCACCAAAAGAAAGCTCTATTTGTGGGAAATACTGTAAATATATATATATATTTTTTTTGGGGGGGGGGGGGGGTACAATGTCGCATGACTGCACAATTGCCAGTTAAAATAATGCAGTGCCGTATCGCAAAAAAATGGCCTGGTTATGAAGGGGGATAACTCTTCTGGAGGTCAAGTGGTTCATGGGCACAAATCGAAAATCGCTGGTGACATTTTTGAGTATGGTTAATGTGTTTCTCACCCATTAAAAATTGAACTGTTGGTGCTGCGCATATGTGACCAAGAAGTAAAAAATGAGCGAGAAACGGATTCATTTATGTCCATTGAACGATTTATCTTTTTAAATTAGGTCATTACATGATTGCATTATTCTTTGCTCTCACGGCCATGTGTTTGTTTTTCTAAAACATGTTTTCAATGATTTTTCAACTGGTGTATGGCTAGCATAAAAGTCCAGTTCATGTCATACAGGGATAAATGTTGCTGATGATCTCTCACTCTCTCTCTCTGATTCCTGCTGAGACATTCCCTCTTTTGTCTTCTTACAAGTGGTTGGAGTTCTCTCTAACACAGTCTGATTGCACCAGGAATCTAATCATGCTTTCCCAGGGAGAAGATTCTCATTTTATTTGCTTCTCTGAGTTCTCACATGATTGTGGTCATCTATGGCAGGGATCAGTTCATCCAACAGTAGCAGCAACTCTCTTTCCTACATACCTGCTTGCTTCCAGGACTGTCCCCTCACATGTAGCATTGCAAATAGTATGCTGGCTGCAGTAGTCTCTTATCCTGCGCAGCACAGCATCAGATAGCTCCAGCAAACTCTGGCCAAATCGCTGTTCTCCCTCCACTGCAACATTTGGTGCTCCGTCCCAGCTGCTCAGCACAGGAAAATGGTTGCAGCAGCATATGGTCCCCACAGTGGCTTCTTCCCTGCAATCTGCAAGCTGGTGGCACAACAGGAAAAAAAAGGCTTGCTCAGAGTGGACAATTCCAGAATGGTAGATTGTGGCAGACGTGAACACAAGTAAACAACCACTAGAGGTCTTGTAAGCACAACAAATCAAGATCTCAAATAGAAACTAACTAACAATAAAAAGTAACAATGTGTCAAATAACCAACATCATTGAATGGTAATTAGCCCACAGGTTGCATCTAAATAAAAATGATCCATGAAGCCAACAAATGTGACAGTGTGAGTAATTAAATAAATTAACAAACAAATAGATATAATAACAAAGTCCCGGAGGTGAAGCTGTCTTAAAAACACTAAATCTAGCTACTGGCTGTGCTGTCACCCGAATATATGGCTTGGGGAACCTAAATCTGTAAGAAAACAAAAAGGAAAGAGGCGCCAAACGGCCTAATAGTGTGATACTGTCTTTATTAAAATATGTAATAAAATAAATGAATGGACATGCACTCACAAACCAGGGAACATAGGGAACGTATATATAAATTGAGATCACAGAGTCCAAAAAAAAGATGGTCACCTGCAGTGGCGGATGGCGGCACCTCCCCCCAGGCAACTCGCTCACTGTCTGCTTGTCGGTCCGGCAATTACCCCATCTAGATGGCAGGTGGCAGTTGATGGGTGGCGGGCGGCGGGCATCGTGCAGTGGCTCCTGTGTCCTCTCCTCCATCACGGCAGCTTCAGCCATGCGTCTCCTCCCTCCTCCTCCTCGACGTCCAATAAGATCATCTGTCCTTTCAGCCAAATGGGTGATGTGTCGAAAAGACCCGCTTCTTGATTGGCCGAAAGGAGGATCTGTGCTACAATAGCAAATATTCATTTGCTATTGTAACACACCTGGGTGGGCTCATTTGCAGAGCTCTGCATGCAATACCCACCATATTTTGAAGCCTATTAGAGCCTCTAGATCTAATCAGGTGCTTCAAAAACACCCCATAGGGGCGCCCATGCGCCCTTAAGGGCCACCCCTGGTCATCTGTGGGAAGCCGGTCACCTCTGTGAGATGGAGAAGCGCTGGTGCTGAACACAGGAAAGGACTACTTCCACTCAAGATGTCGCTCAGAACTCTGTTAACAGGTACTGGAGTGCACAGACTTATGGGATATGCGTTTCAGAGAGATATTCCTTCCCTTTGTCAGTCTCACTAACAGCTACCTCTGGGGGTATTAAATACATCTCACACTGCAACTATTAACTATTAGTGGCACAAGAGATCTACCTTTCTCCAGCAGCCCAGTTCAGTGTCTCCTTGCTCTGTTGCATCCGCCAATCACTGTCCTCCAGACACAGCCAAGATGGATGCCCTCTGCACTGGAGACACTCATAAACAAGCATTGAAAAGTGGTCTACTTAAAGATGGCTGCCTCACTTCTCCATTAATAAATATTCAGTTTAACCCTGTCTACTAAGAAGAAGAAGGTCCACAGCAGTTATCAGCTACAGTCCAGGTTATATGCTATATACAGTATCTCACAAAAGTGAGTACACCCCTCACATGACACTTTGCTACAATGTAATGTAGTGAGTGTACAGCTTGTATAACAGTGTAAATTTTCTGCCCCCTCAAAATAACTCAACACACAGCCATTATTGTCTAAACTGCTGGCAACAAAAGTGAGTACACCCCTAAGGGAAAGTGTCCAAATTGGCCCAATTATTAAATTTGGTGTTATTGCTCTCATTCTATCATACTGGTCACTGGAAGTTCAACATGGCACCTCATGGCAAAGAACTCTCTGAGGATCTGAAAAAAAGAATTTCTGCTCTACATAAAGATAGCCTAGGCTATAAGAAGATTGCTAAGACCCTGAAACTGAGCTGCAGCACGGTGGCCAAGACCATACAGCGGTTTAACAGGACAGGTTCCACTCAGAACAGGCCTCGCCATGGTCAACCAAAAAAGTTCAGTGCACATGCTCAGCGTCATATCCAGAGGTTGTCTTTGGGAAATAGACGTATGAGTGCTGCCAGCATTGCTGCAGATGTTGAAGGGGTGGGGGGGTCAGATGGTCTGGAGTGCTCAGAACATACGGCCACACACTGCATCAAATTGGTCTGCATGGCTGTCATCCCAGAAGGAAGCCTCTTCTAAAGATGATGCACAAGAAAGCCTGGAAACAGTTTGCTGAAGACAAGCAGACTAAAGACATAAATTACTGGAACCATGTCCTGTGGTCTGATGAGACCAAGATAAACTTATTTGGTTTAGGTGGTGTCAATCATGTGTGGCGGCAACCAGGTGAGGAGTACAAAGACAATTGTGTCTTGCTTACAGTCAAGCATAAAGTGTCATGGTCTGGGGCTGCATGAGTGCTGCTGACACTGGGGAGCTACAGTTCATTGAGGGAACCATGAATGCCAACATGTACTGTGACATATATTGAAGCAGAGCATAATCCCCTCCCTTCAGAGACTGGGCCACAGGGCAGTATTCCAACATAATAACGACCCCAAACACACCTCCAAGATGAACACTGCATTGCTAAAGAATCTGAGGGTAAAGGTGATGGACTGGTCAAGCATGTCTCCAGACCTAAACCCTATTGAGCATCTGTGGGGCACCTCAAACGGAAGGTGGAGGAGCGCAAGTTCTCTAACATCCACCAGCTCCATGATGTCGTCATTGAGAAGTGGAAGAGGACACTATTGGCAACCTGTGCAGCTCTGGTGAACTCCATGCTCAAGAGGGATAAGGTAGTGCTGGAAAATAATTGTGGCCACATAAAATATTGACACTTTGGGCCCAATTTGGCCTCTTTCACTTAGGGGTGTACTCACTTTTGTTGCCAGTGGTTTAGACATTAATGGCTGTGTGCTGAGTTATTTTGAGGGGTCAGAAAATTTACACTGTTATACAAGCTGTACACTCACTACTTTACTTTGTATCAAAGTGTCATTTCTTCAGTGTTGTCACATGAAAAGATATAATAAAATATTTACAAAAATGTGAGGGGTGTATTCACTTTTGTGAGATACTGTATATATATATATATATATATATATATATATATATATATATATATATATATTTTTTTTTTAATTTCAGGTACTTATGTAGCGCTGTCAATTTACGCATTTACGCAGCGCTTTACATATACATTGTACATTCACATCAGTCCCTACCCACAAGGAGCTTACACTCTAAGGTCCCTAACTCACATTCATACAAACTAGGGAAAATTTTAGACAGAAGCCAATTAACTTCTTAAATTCATGTCTTTGGAGTATGGAAGGAAACCGGAGTACCCGGAGGAAACCCACGCAGGCACAGGGAGAACATGCAAATTCCAGACAGGTAGTGTTGTGGTTGGGATTCGAACCAGCAACCCTTCTTACTGCTAGGTGAAAGTGCTATCCACTACATTTATATATATATTTATTTATTTATTTTAAGGTATGTTGTGTGAATGGAAACACATAAATATATAGTGGGGCTTTCTCAAATTGAAATGCACAAGTGGAATTATGCTTTAGGCTGCTTTTGTTTTTCCATATACTGATGTGGAGACAAAACCAGTTCTGAAGCAAACAAGAGACCATATACAGTACACAGGCCATAAGATCCTCAGTCCTCCCAACAAGCACAGTAAGGCCTCTTTTTAGATCTAGTATACAACTGGGGTGTTCAAAATAGCCTTTTTCCAGCAATACAGAACTACACCATGTAAACCCATTTTTGTTTTTCTCATAAAACCAGACACCTAAGGGTTTGCTCTTCATTACTTGACCACCTGGATAATGATAGGTTGTAGAAAGACAAGTACCACACAAGTATTTTTAGTCCAGAAAAGGTTTATTGGTCACAGTGTTTTTCAAGGATTCTAGAGAACCCCCTTCATTAGAACTAATTTGGATAGGCAAAGTTTTATCAGAGGATGATAGATCAGTGACCAAGGCAGGCTATATACCTCTGAAGTGATTTAAAGTACATTATATAAATTATCTGTCCAAAAGTCTCCACAGTTCAAAAATGTTTTGTAAGTCACGATCAAGAGGGTCTCTAGAACCCTCAAACACTGGCTGTTCTGTTACCCAATGACCAATAAACCATTTTTGAAAAGAAAAAATAGTGCTGCATTCTTCTTTCTACAATTTCTTTAAAAGTTAACTAAAGCCAAGAGCAAAAATAAAATATATTGCAACTTACAAGCCTTATGCCGCGTACACACGAGCGGACTTTACGGCAGACTTTGCCCAGCGGACGGGATTTCGTCGGACAATTCGATCGTGTGTGGGCTCCAGCGGACTTTGTCTTCTCAAAAGTTGGACGGACTTAGATTTGAAACATGTTTTAAAAGTCCGCTCGTCTGTATGCTAGTTCGACTGACAAAAAGCCACGCTAGGGCAGCTATTGGCTACTGGCTATGAACTTCCTTGTTTTAGTCCGGTCGTACGTCATCACGTACGAATTCGACGGACTTTGGGGGATTGTGTGTAGGCAAGTCCGTTGATTCAGAAAGTCCATCGTAAAGTCCGCCGGGCAAAGTCTGCCGTAAAGTCCGCTCGTGTGTACGCGGCATTAGATGTCATGGTTGCATTAGTTGCACAGAATATCATCTTCCTTCCTAACTATCATTTGTAAACTACTGAACGCCCTGCCCTGCCCTGTAATAGAGCTGAGGAGATGTGGACATGCTTGTAGTCCATATCAGGAGAGCAGCTTGAGGTGACAACCACGGCTGCCTCCATAACCCAGGGAGATAAGACACAGCCACCCAGGCACAGGAAGTGGGTTATTTGCAGGATTACCATTGAAAAAAAAGCAAAAGAGGCTTGAAGAAAAAAAAGAAAAAGAATGCAGCTACCGCACCAAGGACTAGTAAGCTGGAACATATTACATTTTTGGTTTTGGGTTTAGATACACTTTAATATAGTGTGACCATGGACCTTGTACTATAGAGGGCAATAAAAACATTTTTCCCACTCATCTAAGACACCCAATCCAAACCAGAGATCTACCTCTCCATCTAACCTAGTCTGGATAGATCACCTCAGTGCTAAGAGGCTACACCCATGAACCCCATAACTCCAACACAACCCTGATGCAAGTTGCAGAATGCTGGTTTAAAAGATGACCACTGCCTTGCTAAATAAGCTGAGGGTAAAAGTGATAGACTGGCTAAGCATGCCTCCAGACCTAAACCCTATTGAGCATCTGTGGGGCATACTCAAAAAGAAGATGGAGGAGCGCAGGGTCTCTTACATCCACGAGCTCCATGATGTCATCATGGAGGAATGGAAGAGGAGTCCAGTGTCAACCTGTGAAGCTCTGGTGAACTCCATACCCAAGAGGGTTAAGGCAGTCCTGGAAAATAATGGTGGCCACACAAAATATTGACACGTTGGGCCCAATTTGGACATTTTGGGTGTACTCACTTTTGTTGCCAGCGGTTTAGACATTAATGGCTGTGTGTTGAGTTATTTTAAGGGGACAGCAAATTTACACTGTTATACAAGCTGTACACTCACTACTTTAAATTGTAGCAGAGTATAATTTCTTCAGTGTTGTCACATGAAAAGATATAATAAAATATTTACAAAAATGTCAGGGGTGTACTCACTTTTGTGAGATACTGTATATACAGTATTCCTGATGCGCATGACATGCATAGACAAGGTCCATTTGACCATTTATGCCCCGTACACATGATCGGACATCGATCGGACATTCCGACAACAAAATCCATGGATTTTTTCAGACGGATGTTCGCTCAAACTTGTTTTGCATACACACGGTCGCACAAAGTTGTCGGAATTTCCGATCGCCAAGAACTCGGTCGCGTACACCACGTACAACGAAACTTTAAAAGGGCAGTTCAGAACCAAGCGTGGCACCCTTTGGGCTCCTTTTGCTAATCTCGTGTTAGTAAAAGTTTGGTGAGAGACGATTTGCGCTTTTTCAGACTCGTGGTTTTCAGATGGTTTTCTGTTGTTCAGTTTGTGCTTGTGGGTTTGTATCTGGTCTTCAGTACGTGCAGCGAGTACAATTGACTTGTCGTTGTGTTCGTGTTCGTTCGTTACTGATTTTCAAGTCGCTCTTCACAGGCCTTGCTGTTCTTCAGTGCGTTCTGTTACTTCGTTCTGAGCAGCCGACCGTTTTCTAGCCATGTTACGTATACGTACTCCTCGTAGAGTTCGTGCTGTGCGGGGGGCTTGGTGTTGGGGTCTTTACCTTGACACTAGGGATGAGCTTCGTGTTCGAGTCGAACCCATGTTCGACTCGAACATCGTCTGTTCACCCGTTCGCCGAATTGCGAATGATATGGGCCGTTCGCGCCAAATTCGTGTGGCGCGTCACGGCCCATAATTCACTGCGGCATCGCAGTGCATTGCTGGCTGATGATTGGCCAAGCATGCACTATGACCCGCATGCTTGGCCAATCACAGCGCCGTCTGAGCAGAGAGCCGTAATTGGCCAAAGCCAAGGAGGCTTTGGCCAATTATGGCTCAGGGGATTTAGTACACGCCCCACACTATATAAGGCCGCCTGCACGGCGGCCCTGTGTAGTGTGTGTTCCGGCGTTCATAGATAGAGAGAGAGAGAGACAGACAGTGTCATTTGATTTAAGTTAGATAGATTAGGCAGAACAGTCAGTCAGTTAGCTGCACTTACAGTGTATTGTGTATATATATGCATCCCAGGTGTTGCATATATATATATATATATATATATATAGACTGTATTCAGTTTAGCTAGATCCGTTCCTGTTATCTTCTTACTGACAGGCAGGCTTGTCTTGTTACAGTATTTACAGCTACCTGAAGAAAATTGCTGGTGTTCTTTTGATCCTATTAGTACCACAGTCAGGCAGCTAGACTATTTACAGTTAGTGCAGTGCGTCCTGCTCACAGTGTTCAGCTAAAACTACAAGTTAGTGCGGTGCGTCTTGATCACAGTGTTCAGCTAAAACTACAAGTTAGTGGGGTGCGTCCTGCTCACAGTGTTCAGCTAAAACTACAAGTTAGTGGGGTGCGTCCTGCTCACAGTGTTCAGCTAAAACTACAAGTTAGTGTGGTGCGTCCACCTCACAGTGTTCAGCTAAACCTACAAGTTAGTGTAGTGAGACCTCTGCACAGTGTTCATCTAAAGCTACAAGTTAGTGCAGTGCGTCCTGCTCACTGTGTTCAGCTAAACCTATAAGTTATAGTAGTGAGACCTCTGCACAGTGTTCACCTAAAGCTACAAGTTAGTGCAGTGCGTCCTGCTCACAGTGTTCAGCTAAAACTACAAGTTAGTGTGGTGCGTCCACCTCACAGTGTTCAACTAAACCTACAAGTTAATGTAGTGAGACCTCTGCACAGTGTTCATCTAAAGCTACAAGTTAGTGCAGTGCGTCCTGCTCACAGTGTTCAGCTAAAACTACAAGTTAGTGGGGTGCGTCCTGCTCACAGTGTTCAGCTAAAACTACAAGTTAGTGGGGTGCGTCCTGCTCACAGTGTTCAGCTAAAACTACAAGTTAGTGCTGTGCGTCCTGCTCACAGTGTTCAGCTAAAACAACAAGTTAGTGTGGTGCGTCCACCTCACAGTGTTCAGCTAAACCTACAAGTTAGTGTAGTAAGACCTCTGCACAGTGTTCATCTAAAGCTACAAGTTAGTGCAGTGCGTCCTGCTCACAGTGTTCAGCTAAAACTACAAGTTAGTGGGTGCGTCCTGCTCACAGTGTTCAGCTAAAACTACAAGTTAGTGCGGTGTGTCCTGCTCACAGTGTTCAGCTAAAACTACAAGTTAGTGGGGTGTGTCCTGCTCACAGTGTTCAGCTAAAACTACAAGTTAGTGCGGTGCGTCCTGCTCACAGTGTTCAGCTAAAACTACAAGTTAGTGCTGTGCGTCCTGCTCACTGTGTTCAGCTAAAACTACAAGTTAGTGTGGTGCGTCCACCTCACAGTGTTCAGCTAAACCTACAAGTTAGTGTACTGAGACCTCTGCACAGTGTTCATCTAAAGCTACAAGTTAGTGCAGTGCGTCCTGCTTACAGTGTTCAGCTAAAACTACAAGTTAGTGGGGTGCGTCCTGCTCACAGTGTTCAGCTAAAACTACAAGTTAGTGGGGTGCGTCCTGCTCACAGTGTTCAGCTAAAACTAAAAGTTAGTGCTGTGCGTCCTGCTCACAGTGTTCAGCTAAAACGACAAGTTAGTGTGGTGCGTCCACCTCACAGTGTTCAGCTAAACCTACAAGTTAGTGTAGTGAGACCTCTGCACAGTGTTCACCTAAAGCTACACGTTAGTGAAGTGCGTCCTGCTCACAGTGTTCAACTAAACCTACAAGTTAGTGTAGTGAGACCTCTGCACAGTGTTCATCTAAAGCTACAAGTTAGTGCAGTGCGTCCTGCTCACAGTGTTCAGATAAAACTGCAAGTTAGTGGGGTGCGTCCTGCTCACAGTGTTCAGCTAAAACTACAAGTTAGTGGGGTGCGTCCTGCTCACAATGTTCAGCTAAAACTACAAGTTAGTGCTGTGCGTCCTGCTCACAGTGTTCAGCTAAAACGACAAGTTAGTGTGGTGCGTCCACCTCACAGTGTTCAGCTAAACCTACAAGTTAGTGTAGTGAGACCTCTGCACAGTGTTCATCTAAAGCTACAAGTTAGTGCAGTGCGTCCTGCTCACAGTGTTCAGCTAAAACTACAAGTTAGTGGGGTGCGTCCTGCTCACAGTTTTCAGCTAAAACTACAAGTTAGTGTAGTGCGTCCTGCTCACAGTGTTCAGCTAAAACTACAAGTTAGTGGGGTGCGTCCTGCGCACAGTGTTCAGCTAAAACTACAAGTTAGTGCGGTGCGTCCTGCTCACAGTGTTCAGCTAAAACTACAAGTTAGTGCTGTGCGTCCTGCTCACAGTGTTCATCTAAAACTACAAGTTAGTGTGGTGCGTCCACCTCACAGTGTTCAGCTAAACCTACAAGTTAGTGTAGTGAGACCTCTGCACAGTGTTCATCTAAAGCTACAAGTTAGTGCAGTGCGTCCTGCTCACAGTGTTCAGCTAAAACTACAAGTTAGTGGGGTGCATCCTGCTCACAGTGTTCAGCTAAAACTACAAGTTAGTGGGGTGCGTCCTGCTCACAGTGTTCAGCTAAAACTACAAGTTAGTGCTGTGCATCCTGCTCACAGTGTTCAGCTAAACCTACAAGTTAGTGTAGTGAGACCTCTGCACAGTGTTCATCTAAAGCTACAAGTTAGTGCAGTGCGTCCTGCTCACAGTGTTCAGCTAAAACTACAAGTTAGTGGGGTGCGTCATGCTCACAGTGTTTGGCTAAAACTACAAGTTAGTGCGGTGCGTCCTGCTCACAGTGTTCAGCTAAAACTACAAGTTAGTGCTGTGCGTCCACCTCACAGTGTTCAGCTAAACCTACAAGTTAGTGTAGTGAGACCTCTGCACAGTGTTCATCTAAAGCTACAAGTTAGTGCAGTGTGTCCTGCTCACAGTGTTCAGCTAAAACTACAAGTTAGTGCTGTGCGTCCTGCTCACAGTGTTCAGCTAAAACTACAAGTTAGTGTGGTGCGTCCACCTCACAGTGTTCAGCTAAACCTACAAGTTAGTGTAGTGAGACCTCTGCACAGTGTTCATCTAAAGCTACAAGTTAGTGCAGTGCGTCCTGCTCACAGTGTTCAGCTAAAACTACAAGTTAGTGGGGTGCGTCCTGCTCACAGTTTTCAGCTAAAACTACAAGTTAGTGTAGTGCGTCCTGCTCACAGTGTTCAGCTAAAACTACAAGTTAGTGGGGTGCGTCCTGCGCACAGTGTTCAGCTAAAACTACAAGTTAGTGCGGTGCGTCCTGCTCACAGTGTTCAGCTAAAACTACAAGTTAGTGCTGTGCGTCCTGCTCACAGTGTTCATCTAAAACTACAAGTTAGTGTGGTGCGTCCACCTCACAGTGTTCAGCTAAACCTACAAGTTAGTGTAGTGAGACCTCTGCACAGTGTTCATCTAAAGCTACAAGTTAGTGCAGTGCGTCCTGCTCACAGTGTTCAGCTAAAACTACAAGTTAGTGGGGTGCATCCTGCTCACAGTGTTCAGCTAAAACTACAAGTTAGTGGGGTGCGTCCTGCTCACAGTGTTCAGCTAAAACTACAAGTTAGTGCTGTGCATCCTGCTCACAGTGTTCAGCTAAACCTACAAGTTAGTGTAGTGAGACCTCTGCACAGTGTTCATCTAAAGCTACAAGTTAGTGCAGTGCGTCCTGCTCACAGTGTTCAGCTAAAACTACAAGTTAGTGGGGTGCGTCATGCTCACAGTGTTCGGCTAAAACTACAAGTTAGTGCGGTGCGTCCTGCTCACAGTGTTCAGCTAAAACTACAAGTTAGTGCTGTGCGTCCACCTCACAGTGTTCAGCTAAACCTACAAGTTAGTGTAGTGAGACCTCTGCACAGTGTTCATCTAAAGCTACAAGTTAGTGCAGTGTGTCCTGCTCACAGTGTTCAGCTAAAACTACAAGTTAGTGCTGTGCGTCCTGCTCACAGTGTTCAGCTAAAACTACAAGTTAGTGTGGTGCGTCCACCTCACAGTGTTCAGCTAAACCTACAAGTTAGTGTAGTGAGACCTCTGCACAGTGTTCATCTAAAGCTACAAGTTAGTGCAGTGCGTCCTGCTCACAGTGTTCAGCTAAAACTACAAGTTAGTGGGGTGCGTCCTGCTCACAGTGTTCAGCTAAAACTACAAGTTAGTGGGGTGCGTCCTGCTCACAGTGTTCAGCTAAAACTACAAGTTAGTGGCGTGCGTCCTGCTTACAGCGTTCAGCTAAAACTACAAGTTAATGTGGTGCGTCCACCTCACAGTGTTCAGCTAAACCTACAAGTTAGTGTAGTGAGACCTCTGCACAGTGTTCATCTAAAGCTACAAGTTAGTGCAGTGCGTCCTGCTCACAGTGTTCAGCTAAAACTACAAGTTAGTGGGGTGCTTCCTGCTCACAGTGTTCAGCTAAAACTACAAGTTAGTGCTGTGCATCCTGCTCACAGTGTTCAGCTAAAACTACAAGTTAGTGTGGTGCGTCCTCCTCACAGTGTCCAGCTAAACCTACAAGTTATTTTTTTGTTTGCTCTGCACAGTGTTCAGCTAAAGCTACCTGTAGAAGGTTGGTGGTGTTTTCCTGATCCTATCACTACCGCAGGCAGCTAAAAAAGCTACAAGTTAGTTTTTTGCGAGCTCTGCACAGTGTTCAGCTAAAGCTACCCGTAGAAGGTTGGTGGTGTTCTCATACTACAGGCAGGCAGTTGATTTTGCTAGCTGCAGTATTAGTACATATATATATCCCAGCTTAGTGCAGCTACAGGCCATTAGTATGTCTGGAAGGCCAAGAAGGAGAGGCAGACAGTCACAAGCCAATAAGAGAGGGCAAGCAGGCTCTGTGTCTAGTGCTGGTCGTGGAGACGGTGCATCCTCATCAGCACGTGGCCGTGGGACACGCTTGGCCTTTTTTTTGGCAGCTGGCCGTGTTGAGCCGCAACATGTGGAAGACTTGGTCGAGTGGATGACCAAGCCGTCCTCATCCTCCTCATCCTCTCTCACCCATGCCCAGGGTACTTTGTCTGGCAAAGCAACGGCCTCTTCCCTTGGCTCAATGTCATCAGTGACTCCTTCCCTAGCCCCACCATGTCCTCCTGAGGAGTCCCTCGAACTGTTTGACCACAGTGTTGGGTACATGCTCCAGGAGGATGCCCAGCGTTTGGAAGGCTCTGATGATGATACTGAGCTCGATGAAGGCAGTAACCTGAGCACGGACAGAGGGGGTGCCCAAGAAGGACAGCAGTCTGGCAGTCATGCTCCCCCTGCTGCAGCATACTGCCAGGTTTGCTCCAGTGATGAGGAGGGAGGGGATGATGAGGTCACTGACTCAACGTGGGTGCCTGATAGGAGAGAGGAGGAGGAGGAGGAGGCGGCACATCACCAACGAGGCAGGATGCCCTCCAGGGGCCAGCCTAAGGGCAGCACATTGACTGCATCACACCCCAAAGCTCCACATGTGCAGGGCGCTGCAGTCTCTGCGCATTATTCAAAAAGTTCTTTGGTGTGGGCCTTTTTTGAGACGAGTGCATCAGATCGCACCGCTGCTATTTGCAACATATGTCTCAAGCGTATCTCGCGTGGCCAAAACATCTCCCGCTTGGGTACCACATGCTTGACCAGACATATGTTGACCTGCCATGCAGTTTGTTGGCAAGCGTATCTAAAAGACCCACATCAAAGAACAAAGAGGACCTCTCCTTGCTCCTCATCAGCTGAGATCTCCAACCCCACTATACCTTCAGTCCTCTCTGAGACCTGTACTGAGAGGAATTAAGGTGTAGAATTAGGTGTGTCACAGCCAAGTACTTGTGGGCAATCTGCTTTTGGTACACCGACGTCAGATTGTACCAGGCAAGTTTCCCTGCCCCAGCTGCTGCACCGCCGAAAGAAGTTTGCTCCCAGCCATCCACATGCCCAGCGGTTAAATGCTAGCTTGGCAAAATTGCTAGCACTTCAACTGCTGCCTTTTCAGTTGGTAGACTCTGCCCCCTTCCGTGAGTTTGTGGAATGTGCGGTTCCTCAGTGGCAGGTACCCAAACGCCACTTTTTCTCACGGAAGGCGATTCCGGCTCTCTACCGGCATGTGGAAGGCAATGTCCATGCCTCGCTGGACAGGGCGGTCAGCGGTAAGGTGCATATTACCGCTGACTCATGGTCCAGCAGGCATGGACAGGGACGTTACCTAAGTTTCACGGCGCATTGGGTGACTCTGCTGGCAGCTGGGAAGGATGCAGGACAAGGTGCAGTAGTGTTGGAGGTTGTTCTGCCACCACGCTTCCAAAATGCTAATGATTGTGACACACCTCTCTCCTCCACCCCCTCCTCTTCTTCCTCCATGGCCTCTTCCTGTGCTTTGTCCTCGGAACCAGCGGTGCTCCGTAGCCGTTCAAGGGGCTATGCAAGTACGCAGGCCAAAAGATACCATGCGGTGCTTGAGCTGGTGTGCTTGGGGGACAGGAGCCACACTGGGGCAGAGGTTCTGTCAGCTCTGCAGGGGCAGGTTCAGAGGTGGTTGGCGCCATGCCAACTTAAGGCAGGAATGGTGGTTTGCGACAATGGCACCAACCTCCTCTCTGCCCTCCGACAGGGACAAATGACCCATGTGCCCTGTTTGGCTCACGTCCATAACTTGGTGGTGCAGCAGTTCTTGGGAAGGTACCCGGCTTACAGGATGTCCTGAGGCAGGCCAGGAAAGTCTGTGTGCATTTCCGCCGGTCATATAATGCCAGTGCTCGGCTGGCGGACCTCCAAAAGGAGTTTAACCTGCCCAAGAACCGCCTAATCTGTGACATGCCCACCAGGTGGCACTCAACGTTGGCCATGCTGCAGTGGCTGCACATGCAGCAGAGGGCCATCAATGAGTACCTGTGCGACTATGGCACCAGGACAGGGTCAGGGGAGCTTGGTTTTTTTCCCCACACCAGTGGGCCATGATCAGGGATGCATGCACTGTCCTGTCACCATTTGAGGAGGCCACAAGGATGGTGAGCAGTGACAGTGCATGCATCAGTGACACTGTCCCCCTTGTCCACCTGTTGGAGCACACGCTGCATGGAATAATGGACAGGGCACTTGAGGCAGAACAGAGGCAGGAAGAGGAGGACTTCCTTAGCTCTCAAGGCCCCCTTTATCCAGACAGTGTTCCTGCGTGCCCGCCGATCACACAGGAAGAGGAGGAGGAGGAGGAGGAGGAAGATTGCGTCAGTATGGGGGTGGAGCCTGGCACTCAGCATCAGCAGCAGTCTTTAAGGGATCAGTCCCAAGAAACACATGGACTTGTACGTGGCTGGGAGGAGGTGGCTGCGGACCATGTCGTCCTTAGTGACCCAGAAGACTCCGGACCGAATGCCTCAGCAAACCTACGCTGCATGCCCTCCCTGATCCTGCAAAGCCTGCGTAAGGATCCTCGTATTCGTGGTATCAAGGAAAAGGACCAATACTGGCTGGCAACCCTCCTTGATCCACGTTACAAGGGTAAGGTTGCAGACCTTATCTTGCCATCGCAGAGGGAGCAGAGGATGAAGCTTCTTCGAGAAGCCTTGCAGAAAGGTCTGTGCAACGCGTTCCCAGAGACTCAGCGTTGCTGAGGCTTCGGTCAGTCAAAGAAGGAGCGGTGGAGAAGGTGGCCATCTGACCGATGCGTTCAGACAATTTTTTGGTCCGCAGCCCCAAGGTATGATCGGTTCCAGCAACCATCGCCAGCGTCTGTTTTACATGGTGCAGGAATACCTAGGGGCAAGATCTGACTTGGACACCTTTCCCACCGAAAATCCTCTGGGTTACTGGGTCTTGAGGATGGATCACTGGCCAGAGCTTGCACAGTATGCAATTGAGCTACTGGCCTGTCCTGCATCCAGCGTTCTTTCGGAACGCACATTCAGTGCTGCTGGAGGCTTTGTAACCGATCACAGGGTGCGTCTGTCCACCGACTCGGTCGATCGACTGACCTTCATAAAAATGAATCATTCTTGGATCACCACTAGCTACCAAGCACCTGATGCTGATGTAACCGAATATTTTTTTTTTAAATCTCAGATCCCTTCAAAGACTGCCTATGCTGATGCTGAGTGACTATCCCTGAGTAATTATCCTCTTCCTCCTCAATGATCACGCTGATAGCTTGTAAGAACATTTTTGGTTCTGGGCGCCACCACCAGTGCCTAAGGCCCAATTTTTCAGCCCTTGTTGAACAGGGGCGTGTAATTACAATTTTTGATGCAATACTTTGCAGCAGGGCTCATTTCTGCGTTCCAACTAGAGTATCTGTGAGGGGTTGCAGTGTTGTGGCACCAGCACCAGTGCCTAAGGCCCAATTTTTTAGCCCCTTTTTAACATGGGCGTGTAATTACAATTTTTGATGCAATACTTTGTAGCAGGGCTCGTTTCTGCGTTACAACTAGAGTATCTGTGAGGGGTTTCAGTGTTGTGGCACCAGCACCAGTGCCTAAGGCCCAATTTTTCAGCCCCTGTTCAACAGGGGCATGTAATTACAATTCTTGATCTAATATTTCAGAGCAGGGCCCATTTCTGCACCCACCAAGAGCGAGTGAGGACTTACAGTGTTGTGGCACCAGCACCACCACCACCACCACCAAAGGCCCAATTTTTCTGCCCTTGTTCAACAGGGGCATGTAATTACAATTCTTGATCTAATATTTCACAGCAGGGCCCATTTCTGCACCCACCAAGAGCGAGTGAGGACTTACAGTGTTGTGGCACCAGCAACACCACCACCAAAGGCCCAATTTTTCTGCCCTTGTTCAACAGGGGCATGTAATTACAATTCTTGATCTAATATTTCACAGCAGGGCCCATTTCTGCACCCACCAAGAGCGAGTGAGGACTTACAGTGTTGTGGCACCAGCACCACCACCACCAAAGGCCCAATTTTTCTGACCTTGTTCAACAGGGGCATGTAATTACAATTCTTGATCTAATATTTCACAGCAGGGCCCATTTCTGCGCCCACCAAGAGCGAGTGAGGACTTACAGTGTTGTGGCACCAGCACCACCACCAAAGGCCCAATTTTTCTGCCCCTTTTCAACAGGGGCATGTAATTACAATTCTTGATCTAATATTTCACAGCAGGGCCCTGTGAGGGCTTACAGTGTTGTGGCCACAACAACACCTAAGGCCCAAATTTCTGCTGAGTATATAGGGCAGGCCCCTACTTTCAAGCATCTAACTTACAAACGACTCCTACTTGCAAATGGAAGGAGACAACAGGAAGTGAGATGAAATCTACCCCTAGGAAGGGAAATTCTCTCCTGTAAGAGTTAATATGGGAAAAACATTTCTCCTTCCCACTGATGCTTTCCAATCCTTGTTCCACAAAAAAGCCAAAATTTTCAAAAAACATTTGTCATTGGGACAAAAAGTGAGGTGAAATCTTCTGAAGAGGAGGACAGACAGCAAAACAAATGTCACAGGGGTGATAACCCTTCCCTATGTTTTGCAAAAAGCTTAAAAAAGATTTTTTGGCTGGAGCTAAACACGTTAAAAATGTACCCGTTCAAAATTACAAACAGATTCTACTTAACAACAAACCTACAGTCCCTGTCTTGTTTGCACTGCCTGTATACTGCTGTTCAGAGTATATAGGGCCTGGTTGCCCCACACCTTTCCTTATTTTAATTTGGGTGCGGGGTTCCCCTTAATATCCATACAAGACCCAAAGGGCCTGGTAAAGGACTGGGGGGTACCCATGCCGTTTGTCTCACTGATTTTCATCCATATTGCCAGGACCCGACATTACATTAAATCCGCAAGCAGTTTTAAATGAGATTTTTTCCTTTAAAAATGACATTTTGTGCAGGGACTGTTCTAAACACGGGAAACACGCGCCACTTTACAGGCATACTATAGACACACCCCAAGTACGATATTTAAAGGAATATTTCAATTTTTTTTTATTTTTTACTTTAAGCATCATTAAAATCACTGCTCCCGAAAAAACAGCCGTTTTAAAACGTTTTTTTTGCATTGATACATGTCCCCTGGGGCAGGACCCGGGTCCCCAAACCCTTTTTAGGAAAATACCATGCAAATTAGCCTTTAAAATGAGCACTTTTGATTTTGAACGTTCGAGTCCCATAGACGTCAATGGGGTTCTAACGTCTGTGCGAATTTTCGGTCCGTTCGCAGGTTCTGGTGCGAACTGAACCGGGGGGTGTTCGGCTCATCCCTACTTGACACAAATTCCGTCAATGAACAGGGCGAGGAGGAGTTCATGGACCAAGAATTGGTTGCTCCAGCGTGACCAGTTCTGTCACATGCCTTTGCTCCGTGAGATCCGTGAGAATAATCCTGACGATTTCAGGAACTTTCTCCGGATGACGGACCCCGTATTTCAATACAAAAAATAGTGCAGCGCTATAAATCTCAATCCATATTTAAAATGTCCGTAAATAAACAATAAGTATCAACGATGGTGCAGGGTGTTTCATGCAAATCCACAGTGCTCTTAAATCCGTGCTCCCCCTCTTGTCAGTCAAACCGCTCACCTTGTTAAAGGGACCCCTGAACTAACAGGAAGGTCTCATAAGCGTTCACCACTCAATTGGTGGTCAGGGTAATAACTTGGCTGAAAAGCAGGAACCTCTTCCTTAACCACTTCAGCCCCGGAAGGATTTACCCCCTTCCTGACCAGAGCACTTTTTACAATTCGGCACTGCGTCGCTTTAACTGCTAATTGCGCGGTCATGCAATGCTCTACCCAAACGAAATTTGCGTCCTTTTCTTCCCACAAATAGAGCTTTCTTTTGATGGTATTTGATCACCTCTGCCGTTTTTATTTTTTGCGCTATAAACGGAAAAAGACTGAAAATTTTGAAAAAAAATGATATTTTCTACTTTTTGTTATAAAAAAAATCCAATAAACTAAATTTTAGTCATACATTTAGGCCAAAATGTATTCGGCCACATGTCTTTGGTAAAAAAAATGTCAATAAGCGTATATTTATTGGTTTGCGCAAAAGTTATAGCGTCTACAAACTAGGGTACATTTTCTGGAATTTACACAGCTTTTAGTTTATGACTGACTATGTCATTTCTTGAGATGCTAAAATGGCAGGGCAGTACAAAACCCCCCCAAATGACCCCATTTTGGAAAGTAGACACCCCAAGGAAATTGCTGAGAGGCATGTTGAACCCATTGAATATTTTTTTTTTTTGTCCCAAGTGATTGAATAATGACAAAAAAAAAAAAAAAAAAAAAAATTTACAAAAAGTTGTCACTAAATGATATATTGCTCACACAGGCCATGGGCATATGTGGAATTGCACCCCAAAATACATTCAGCTGCTTCTCCTGAGTACGGGGATACCACATGTGTGGCACTTTTTGGGAGCCTAGCCGCGTACGGGGCCCCGAAAACCCAGCACCACCTTCAGGATTTCTAAGGGCATACATTTTTGATTTTACTCCTCACTACCTATCACAGTTTTGAAGGCCATAAAATGCCAAGATGGCACAAACCCCCCCCAAATTACCCCATTTTGGAAAGTAGACACCCCAAGCTATTTGCTGAGAGGCATGGTGAGTATTTTGCAGCTCTCATTTGTTTTTGAAAATGAAGAAAGACCAGAAAAAAAAATTTTTTTTTTCTTTTTTCAATTTTCAAAACTTTGTGACAAAAAGTGAGGTCTGCAAAATACTCACTATACCTCTCAGCAAATAGCTTGGGGTGTCTACTTTCCAAAATGGGGTAATTTGGGGGGGGTTTGTGCCACCTGGGCATTCCATGGCCTCTGAAACTGTGATAGGCAGTGAAGAGTGAAATCAAAAATTTACGGCCTTAGAAAGCCTGAAGGCGGTGCTTGGTTTTCGGGGTCCCGTACGCGGCTAGGCTCCCAAAAAGTCCCACACATGTGGTATCCCCGTACTCAGGAGAAGCAACAGAATTTATTTTGGGGTGTAATTTCACATATTCCCATGGCATGTTTGAGCAATATAACATTTAGTGACAACTTTGTGCAAAAAAAAAAAAAAAAAAAAAAAATTTGTCTCTTTCCCGCTACTTGTGTCACAATATAAAATATTCCATGGACTCGACATGCCTCTCAGCAAATAGCTTGGGGTGTCTACTTTCCAAAATGGGGTCATTTGGGGGGGGGGTTTGAACTGTCCTGGCATTTTATGCACAACATTTAGAAGCTTATGTCACACATCACCCACTCTTCTAACCACTTGAAGACAAAGCCCTTTCTGACACTTTTTGATTACATGAAAAAATTATTTTTTTTTGCAAGAAAATTACTTTGAACCCCCAAACATTATATATTATTTTAAAGCAAATGCCCTACAGATTAAAATGGTGGGTGTTTCATTTTTTTTTTTTCACACAGTATTTGCGCAGCGATTTTCAAACGCATTTTTTGGGGAAAAAACACACTTTTTTAAATTTTAATGCACTAAAACACACTATATTGCCCAAATGTTTGATGAAATAAAAAAGATGATCTTAGGCCGAGTACATGGATACCAAACATGACATGCTTTAAAATTGCGCACAAACGTGCAGTGGCAACAAAATTAATACATTTTTAAAAGCCTTTAAAAGCCTTTACAGGTTACCACTTTAGATTTACAGAGGAGGTCTACTGCTAAAATTACTGCCCTCGATCTGACCTTCGCGGTGATACCTCACATGCATGGCGCAATTGCTGTTTACATTTGACGCCAGACCGCCGCTTGCGTTCGCCTTAGCGCGAGAGCAGGGGGGACAGGGGTGCTTTTTATTTATTTATTTTTTTTCTTTATTATTTTTTTGCTTTTTTATCTTATTTTTAAACTGTTCCTTTCATTTTTTTTTTTTTAAATCATTTTTATTGTTATCTCAGGGAATGTAAATATCCCCTATGATAGCAATAGGTAGTGACAGGTACTCTTTTTTGAAAAAATTGGGGTCTATTAGACCCTATATCTCTCCTCTGCCCTCAAAGCATCTGACCACACCAAGATCGGTGTGATAAAATGCTCCCCCAATTTCCCAATGGCGCTATTTACATCCGGCGAAATCTAAGTCATAAAATGCTCGTAGCTTCCGGTTTCTTAGGCCATAGAGATGTTTGGAGCCACTCTGGTCTCTGATCAGCTCTATGGTCAGCTGGCTGAATCACCGGCTGCATTCTCAGGTTCCCTGTTGAGACAGGAGAGCCAGAGAAAAACACGGAAGACGGTGGGGGGGGGGGGCATTCCCTCCCACTGCTTGTAAAAGCAGTCTAGAGGCTAATTAGCCGCTAGGATTGCTTTTACATGAAAGCCGACCGCTGGCTAAAAAGAATGATACCAAGATGATACCTAAACCTGCAGGCATCATTCTGGTATAACCACTCAAAGTCGTGAATGGCGTACCTGAAGACAAAAAAATGGTTAACAATAAAGCACAGTAAACGGTAAAGTATAAAAAATTGCATACCTGAAAAGCAAACATGATAAAACATAATAACAATAAAACATTGCAGAATAGAATACAGTAAAAAAGAGCAGAACAATAGAGAGAGAGAATAGAGAGAGAGAACAATAAAACGACAACTATTTTTTTTTATTTTTGTTTGTGTTTTTTTTTTTTTTTTACACTTTTTTTTTGTAACTGTAACTTTTATAACTGTAACCGCTTCCAGGTTCGGGTCTCTCAAAATGCGATGGCATCTTGGGAGACCCTGTGAAAGTGTGCCTAGTCTGTGCAATGCTGCACCCTACGCTAATACTCAACTAGTGAATGGTAGCGTTCAAAACATTCACCAATGCAAAGACCAGGATTGTCAGGACAGGAGGGACAATAATAGTGAGTGTCACGCCTATATCCGCGCTTGCTGCAGACACATCTTTTTTGGGGGGGTTCGTTGGGTAGGGGTACTCGGGAGGACATAAAGAAAATGCCTCTCATGCAGCCGACTGCATTTGGTTGGGGATGTGAATGGGGGAAGTACGGGCGCTGCAGAAGCGGTGGGTTCCCAATTAGGATTGGCGAATGCAGTAGGAAGGGCACTATGGGCACGACGGGCCTGTGTTTGTCTTTTTGGTGGCAGCGGGACACTACTTGTGCTTGCCACCTCACCAGCTTGAACTGCACTTATGGGACTCGCCACGTCACCAAGTGTTACTGCAGTGCTGGTTTGACTACGACCGGGGTGTACTAGGGCGCTGGTGCTTGCCAGTTCACCAAAACGCTACAAAAAAAAGTGACAGTGATCGATCGATACTGCACTTGGGTGGGCTGGACTGGGCTGGGCCGGGCGGAGGGGCAAAACGCAGGTGCTAGCAGGTATCTGGGCTGATCCCGCTAACACTGCGTTTTTGGGAACCCTAAACTGCTGGGGACGCCAGTATAGATCTGATCGGATCAGATATTGATGCGTTCAGATACTATACCACTAAGGGAGGTGTACGGTGCGTGCATGGGTGTTCGCGGTACTGGTGCTAATCTGACGCTGCCTAGGGCGACGCATATCACCGCCGGGCGATCAGGGGGCTAAACCTTTTTTCGGTAATAAACGGCGGGTGCCCTGACACTATAAAAAATAAACAAACTAACCAGCGTCACCCGTAACGGTTATACGGTGATCAGTGGTAAAAGGGTTAACTAGGGGGCCATCAAGGGGTTAAAACATTTATTAGATAGTATATGGGGGTCCCTGTCGCTATAAAACACTGACGGCGAACCTAAATATTTACGTCCCTAACTAGCGTCACCAGCGACACTAATACAGCGATCAGAAAAATGATCGCTTAGCGACACTGGCGACAGGGGGTGATCAAGGGGTTAAAACTTTATTAGGGGGGGTAAGGGGGGTACCCTAGACCTACAGGGGGCTAAACTTTTATTTGGTAATAAACGGCGGGTGCCCTGACACTATAAAAAATAAACAAACTAACCAGCGTCACCCGTAACGGTTATACGGTGATCAGTGGTGAAAGGGTTAACTAGGGGGCAATCAAGGGGTTAAAACATTTATTCGGTAGTATATGGGGGTCCCTGTCGCTATAAAACACTGACGGCGAACCTAAATATTTACGTCCCTAACTAGCGTCACCAGCGACACTAATACAGCGATCAGAAAAATGATCGCTTAGCGACACTGGTGACGGGGGGTGATCAAGGGGTTAAAACTTTATTAGGGGGGGTAAGGGGGGTACCCTAGACCTACAGGGGGGTAACAGTCACTACCCTAACTGCTAACTGTCACAAACTGACACTAGTAATCAGGAAAAAAAAAAACAAAAAAAAAAAAAACCTGCTTGGTGTCAGTTTGTGACAGGGGGGGGGGGGTGATTGGGGGGGGATCGGGGGGCGATCGGGGGTGTAATGTATGCCTGGCATGTTCTACTGTGTGTGTGTGTAGTGTTGGTGCACTTACATGTCATCTCCCCTCGGCGCTGGAACGGAAACTCCCGAGCCGAGGAGAGATGACATCACATCCTCTGCCTCTGTGTACTATACAGAGGCAGGGGATGTTTGTCATTGGCTGGGAGCGATCGCGAGGGGGGGGCCACGATCGGATGGCCTCCCCCTCGTCTCCCATCGCTTCCAACCAAATGCCGACCGCAGCTGGCACCGGGGGGGGGTCCGATCGGACCCCCCACCCGCGGGAAGGCAATCACGTTTCAGGTACGTGATTTTGCCTGCCCGTGTCGCTCTGCTCACGTATATAGGCGTGAGGCGGTCGGCAAGTGGTTAATAGGGATCAACACTTTTCTTCTCAGTATGCATGGAATAAACAAAGAAAATACATAGTGCTCTCTGTATAACTTTTAAAACGGTTCCTTTAATAAAAGACAGGTACTCACATAATAAGCACTATGGCCAGTGCTAAGCTTAAGAGCGCATATTAATAACAGATGACAGTATAAGATGGCTGCAGCGGCGTCTAAACCAGGATGAAACCAATCCGCACGCGTATCGTCCGATAGGACTTCCTCAGCGGTATTTCACCATTTGTTGGCTTTGCTGACCCCCTATATCAGCAGGCAGGATACCTGCATGAGGCAAGCCATCACTCTGGAGCAGAGGCTAGTCGCCACCCTGCGGTACTTGGCGGTACTTGGCGACGCAGAGAAGCCTGCAGGACCTCAAGTTCTCAAAAGGCATCTCCTCCCAGGCTCTGGGGATCATTATCCCGAAGACCTGTTCTGCCATCATCCAGGTCCTGCAGAAGGACTATATTAAGGTAAGATTTTTATCCTTTAACATCACATTTTATTGTATTTAATGTTTGATAATGTATTGTATTTCTTTCCTCATTCCCTAATTACCATGATTGTAATATGCTGTGAATGTCCCCTTTGTCCTCATGCATGCTGGATTTTTAGGTATTTTTTTTTTGTCCTTCATACATATTTGCCTTCACTTACCTCCCCCAGCATGCTCTCCTGGTCCTATATTCACCTCATGTAGTCAATTAACAATGTAATTTGTCAGCTCCTGACTGTTGTATAACAGATGTGTTTAACTCCCATGAACTACTACCCCCCCCTTCTAACCGTATTCAGTAACCGAGACCACACCGTACTCTTGGGGTAACAAAGGCCGTAGCAGCCTACTTTATTTAACAAATATAATGACTCAAATATCAAAAATATAAAAACGTTTAAATGGAAAAAACATATCTGTTATAAAAAACCTTTGAAATCTAACGTTGGTCTGAGCAGGCACTAAATAAACCTCTGTGTTAATACACCTTCTTGCACTGCAGTCCCTCTCAAATGTATTATCACTGCCTCAAGCCGACAAGCTGGCTCAAAGACTACCCCTGACCGCAGTGCCCATTATCCCTTCCCGGCTGACCTCCGTCAACCGGGAACCACCATCAGGACCCCTCCAACGATAGTCCCGATCTCATCCTTCTGATATCTTCTTCCTGCCCAGACCAACGTCCGCCACCACTACGACATCCATTGCCAGTACCTGTGAAGAAAAAACCAGAAAACACTTCCCGAACAACCAAAAAGAAAACTGCTAACCATAGGGAGGGTGGGTGGGAACTTTCCACCACGCTTTGGTGACTCATCCCAGGCGGGGCCCCCCTTATCAAAGCTCCTCCAGCCCCTCCCCCTCGGCTCTATACTCACCACCCATTAGAAAATTTGTTAAATCCCTGTTAACCCCGTCATGCCCGCCCTACGCTTATTCTCCTGCTGATATTGCTCCGGGCTTCCTTGACTGTTGTATAACAGATGTGTTTAACTCCCATGAACTACTACCCCCCCCTTCTAACCGTATTCAGTAACCGAGACCACACCGTACTCTTGGGGTAACAAAGGCCGTAGCAGCCTACTTTATTTAACAAATATAATGACTCAAATATCAAAAATATAAAAACGTTTAAATGGAAAAAACATATCTGTTATAAAAAACCTTTGAAATCTAACGTTGGTCTGAGCAGGCACTAAATAAACCTCTGTGTTAATACACCTTCTTGCACTGCAGTCCCTCTCAAATGTATTATCACTGCCTCAAGCCGACAAGCTGGCTCAAAGACTACCCCTGACCGCAGTGCCCATTATCCCTTCCCGGCTGACCTCCGTCAACCGGGAACCACCATCAGGACCCCTCCAACGATAGTCCCGATCTCATCCTTCTGATATCTTCTTCCTGCCCAGACCAACGTCCGCCACAGCAAACAAGGGTAATCCCCTTACCCTTGGAAGCCCCTCCACACCCGAAGTGCTTGTTGTATACCGTCTTGAAGGCCCAAAGCCCACATGTCTATGCCTACCTCGTTTAAATGAACCCCATCCTTTTTTAAGTATCTCCATGTCTCAAATTCCAACTCTAGATGACGTATTGCTAAACCTCCCTTCCGTACTATAAATTTGGTCACCTCCCTATTAATCTTCCTCCTGGCTCTATTAATACCTTCCACCGATCTGGCCATTCGCCATGTCGTGCGCGCCACTATATCTGACCATACCACGATCATATCAGGAAATTGCTCCATCAAGCGGTCAATATCTGATTTGATATCTCGTGTAATGTCCAACATGGACCTAATCCCCAAATCATTGCCGCCCACATGTAGTACTAACACATCAGGCGGTCTGTCCCTGGCTGCATAACGCTGCACCTCAGGAACCACCCGGCCCCATAGCATTCCCGGGACTCCAAACCATTTAATGTAGGCTTCCTTTCTATCAAAACCCAACTGCCTACCATCGTACCTCACGTCCCCTCTCCGTGCCCCCCAACAGACATAGGAATGGCCCATGATCCATACCATCCCGGTCACCGAACCTGAAATCAAAAGAGGAAAAACAACATACACTATAACATGACCATCATTTTCAAACATCATACCCGGGCAGACTGAAGAGTCCTGCCCACTTGATTACCTCACAAACCTACTATCAGGTGGGGCCTAACGTAAGACCTGAACCTGTTGGACTCCCACCGCCCAATCCGTTTCACTGCCTCCATATCCATCCCTTGCCTCGCTGCTTCCGTTGCCGCTCCTATCCTGAATGAGTGGGATGAAAAAGCTTTTCCCTCTAAACCCAACCGCTCCAGGCATTTTCTAAATATAGCCCCAAACTGAAAACGTGACAATGGCGTTCCATCCTTGTGTATCAAAAAAGCGCCTAGCCCCGCCGGGCGAACCTGCATAAAAACCCCTACCGCATCCAGTGGGCATAAAGGCGAACCCGGAATTGGAAACACCTGTACCAGCTTCCCCCTGCCCTCCTGATCTGTTTTTGATTTTCTTAACCACAAAGACAGCCTTCCCCTAGTACACTCAACTTCCTGGCTTCCAATTCCCCCATGTACTTTTTTTGAAGGACTTACCAGTTCCCCAATTCTGAATGCCCCAAAAAATGCTAACAAAAACGCTACTGTAAACAATTTTATCTCGAATTCCGATGCACACACCTCCCTCAATTTAGCTATTATACCCTCGAGAATTTCAAATGTCACGGGCTTCCTGGTATCCTTCCGAACCACCGATCTCCTGTAACCTTTAACGGCCTGTCGCACCCAGAAATCTTTGGTAAAATCAGGCCGCCCCTGTAATTTGAACAGGAAGGCTAGACCTGACAGTTGTGCATTCACCACCGATGCCGACACCCCCTCTTCCATTTTCCTGGCTACGTAATATAGAACGAGCAAACGTCCTGCTCGCCCCTTCGGCTCTTCGCCCACTTCTTGCACAAACGCCAACCACTCCTTCCAAACCCTCTTGTACGCTGACCACGTAGACCCACTTACCGACCGCTTTATCCATCCCGTGATGATTCCAATGCAATCTCCCACAACCATTCTGGACAAGGCACTCCTTGTTGCTCCGCCTCCGGCGCCAACTGTCGGAACCTGTCCCACTGGAAGCGAGATAATGCATCAGCTATCACATTTTCCACTCCTGGCAGGTGTACAGCGTGAATGAAAACATTCAGTTGTAAGCATCTCAGCACCAAATGTTGAAGTAATCTAATAACCGGCGGAGAAGACGCCGTGTTTTTATTGATTACCTGCACCACCCCCAAATTGTCCCCATGGAAGCGCACCTTCAGATCCCTGAACGATGCTCCCCACAACTCCACTGCAAGCACTACCGGAAATAATTCCAACAGCACCAAGTTCTTTGTGAAACCCGCAGCTATCCAGGACTGTGGCCAGGGGCCCGCACTCCATTGTCCCTGGAAGAAGGCTCCAAAACCTGAAGACCCTGCTGCGTCTGTAAAAAGCTCCAGGTCGAAATTACTGACCGGTCCTGCCATCCACAACGCTCGGCCATTGAATGACTGCAAAAAGGTATGCCATACCCTCAGGTCATCCCTATGTGCCTTGACCAAGCGAACAAAATGTCTCTGGGACTTAATACCGCTCGTGCTTGCTGCCAGACGCCGACTGAACACCCTCCCCATAGGTAAAATGCGGCAAGCAAAATTAAGCTTGCCTAACACCGATTGCAATAAGCGCAGTTGCACTTTTCGCAATCCAATCAGCCTCGCGATCTCTGTTTTTAGGTCCGCCAGCTTTGCCTCCGGTAATCTGCATTCCATGGCCTCCGAATCCAGAACGATGCCTAGAAACGTGATGACCGTACAAGGTCCCTCAGTTTTTTCAGGCGCCAATGGAATGCCGAACCTGTCTGCTATGTGTTCCAGCGTCGCCAAGAGCATCGCGCATATCCTAGAATCGGCCGGTCCTATGCAGAGGAAGTCGTCCAGGTAATGAATTAACGAATTCACACCCGAAACCTCTCTTACTACCCACTCTACAAAAGAGCTGAATTGCTCAAATATTGCACATGATATAGAGCAACCCATCGGTAGGCATTGGTCGACGTAGAACTCATCGTCCCAATGGCATCCCAGCAGCCTAAAACTTTCAGGGTGAACTGGTAGCAGCCTAAAAGCCGATTCTATATCCACCTTGGCCATCAGTGCCCCTTTTCCGTACCGGCGCACCCACCCTACGGCTGCATCAAACGACGTATATGTCACTGAGCATGCTTCTTGATCTATGGCGTCATTCACCGACCCCCCCCTTGGGAAGGACAGGTGATGGATGAGCCTAAATTTGTTGGGTTCCTTCTTAGGCACTACCCCCAGTGGTGACACCACCAGGTCTGCCAAAGGTGCCGACGCGAATGGCCCCGCCATCCTGCCCATTGCAACCTCCTTACGCAGTTTTTCACTAACTACGTCCGGGTGTTGCAAAGCAGACCGGAGGTTGGGTGGAAAGGGAGGAACTACCGTCAGTGCACAGGGTATTCGGAAGCCCACTGAGAAACCTTCTTCCAATAATTTTGCCGCAGTCCTGTCCGGATACCTACCGAGAAACGGCCGCATCCTTGCCACTCTCACCGGAGTCCTCCCTCTTGTGTCCAGCTTCCCCTGCCCGACCTTTTGCTTGCTTGAAGCATCTGGCTGCCGAATGGGCTCCGTTGCACCCCGAACACTCGTGCTTGAATCTACATGAGCTTCCGAACTTGCATATCCCTGAGTTATATTGCCAGCACACCCCTTTTTTGTTTCCGGCCGACTGTCCTTGTGCTGAAGTTCCGCCGGCCCCCCCCTGAAAAAACTGGTTTGGTGCCCGCGCAGACGTCATTAATCGCATCCAGAGGCTGATGTCTTTGTGGTCCCAACGCAGCTCTTTTCGGACTGCCCTCCGTTGCCGAAACTGCTCATCATACCTCAGCCACGCAGTCCCACCATAAACCCTGTATGCTTCCCCAATAGAATCCTGATAACAAAAAAGCGCCGAACAATGTTCGGGCTGTTTTTCACCTATAACACTTGCCATTATGGCGAACGCCTGCAGCCAATTGCTGAATGTACGCGGGATTAAACGGTATCTCCTTTTTTCCTCGTCCTCTTTTTTGGAATCGTCAGGTTTTACTCTATCTAGATTGAATTTTTCCAGAGGGAGTAAGGAAAAAATTTCCACATACTCACCTTTCCACAGCTTCTCTCGGACTTCCTGTTTCAGATGTGCTCCTAACGGCCCTTCATAACACACATATATTTCACATTTTGCAGCATCCGCAATTCTAACTATATCCTGCCTCGCGACCGTTTCACTGGCCACGGCCGTCTTGCCTGTCCCCTGCGCAACGACCGTCCCTTCCCCTTCCTTGGCTGGCACCGTGCCGGCCGCTGCAGCCGCCGGCATCTCTGTGCTTACCCCTGCCCCTGCATTTTCCCCCACTCCTGCTATCGACGGGACCCAAGCTGCCGCTGGCCCCGCTGCTGTTTTACCTGCTTGTTCAAACTTCCGAACTAGATCTTTTATTCCCTCCAAGAAGCCCAACAAACCTACTGTACCCCCGGAGGTCTCCCCTGTCCCCCCCCTTTCTGTCCCCGACCTTGACCCTCTGCTAGGCCCACTGCACTCTGGTAAACCTGTTACAATAGTTGCTGACTTACCGGGCTGCATAGGTGACTCCCCATCAGCCGATCGTCTGCCGTCCACCTCTGCTGTCCTCCCTGAACGCAGGGCCTCCTCTTCTTCTGACTCCGATCGATCGTCCGCAAGGTCCAGCACCAAATCTTCCTCCTCCTCGGATGATAGCCCACAGGGCCCGCTGGCTGTTGCTGCCTCAGGCATCCTCTCCCTCCCCCGAGCAGCGCGTCCGTGTGGCGACTTTGAGACAGCCTTACCAGGACCGGTGTGCTGTACCTCAGTCCTGGCGGCTGCTGTTTTCCCCTTCTTCTGCCCCCCCAGATTTGGGTCAGGGCGCTGTGTGTCTCCTGCCGCTGGAGGCCCGGAGCTCCGATCTGTGGTCCCGCTCTGCAGCTGTCCCCGCTCTGTATCAGTTATCCTGGGGGAGGGGCCAGCGCGCCCGCGCTCCCCGCGTCTGCCAGGCCTCAGTGTGGCCCTGTCTATTTCAGGCCTGGTGCTGCCTCTTCTGGGTTCCCGGGTATCTGTTCTGGGTGGGCTGCAGCTGGGGAACCTGGCCGTACGTTTGGGAGGTGGGCCCGCTGTAGATACTCCCCTGCTCCCCCCCGCCTGCCGCCGTACCTCCGCCCGCCGCTCCGGCGAGTACCGCTCTGGAGGTCTGGTCCTGCGGGCTCTGGTGCCGCTCCTGGCCGCCTGCGCAGGCGCCGCATCTGTACCCCTGAGTGCCGATCCTAACGCCGCCTGTAGCCACTCAGGCCCCCGCACTGCTGCTTCCTCTCTAAGCTGGGCCAGGATTCTGTCCACTTCTGCCATGCTGCTGCTCTCACTAACTTTCCACCACGCTTTGGTGACTCATCCCAGGCGGGGCCCCCCTTATCAAAGCTCCTCCAGCCCCTCCCCCTCGGCTCTATACTCACCACCCATTAGAAAATTTGTTAAATCCCTGTTAACCCCGTCATGCCCGCCCTACGCTTATTCTCCTGCTGATATTGCTCCGGGCTTCCTATAGTAGTGCTGTACCCTAAATACCCCCTAAAATGTGTAAAAATGTGATTTGTGCTTTACATTCAGACAGAGTGCCAGAGGCTTTTTTTTGGTGTCCCAAAATCATTTGGAACCCTCCCTCCCCCCAACTGCTAACTCAGCTGATACCAATCCTCTATCTATCCTCAATCCTCTATCTGCTGACTTTACCAAACCCATACACACTATACCCACCTCTTTTGTGGTCATATTTATAGATGAATTCCCCAAAGCATGTAGTGCAAGGGCCTGCCTGAATACTTTTAAATGGTACTGTTTAAAGTTTTGGTATCCTATTATTATCTTGATAGGTAATAGCAGAATGTAAAATTGTGCTAATATGTGTACAGTGTGTATTTATCTCTTTGTATTATGACACTTCTTACCTGTCCAGTGAGCTGCCAATAGTGTAAAGTAAGGAGGGGCTGGCCAAAGTAAGAGACATTATTTAGGCATTCATCTCTCAATGAAGTGGAGAGGGTTACCTGTCCAAAACATCTACCCCCCCCCCCATAAAATTTTACAAATGGCCCATGAGAGGGGGGGAATCTGATAGGTGGACCTTATACCTTTGTCTTTAAATACTCCCTAAAATAAATGTTATACTGATGTTGGCCAAGAATGTTTGTGTCTAATCTGCTTTCCATGTTTATGTGCAAAATTATTAATTTCTTTTTCTTGTTTGACTCCACAGTTTCCTTCCAACCCACAGGAATGGCAGACTGTGGCCTCCCACTTTGCCCAGCAGTGGAACTTTCCTAACTGCAGAGGGGCAATTGAAGGGAAACACGTCCACATCGTCCCACCACCCAACTCTGGGTCATACTATTGCAACTATAAGGGGTTCAATAGTATTGTGATGTTGGCGGTGGTGTCAGCTACTTACGAGTTCCTGTATGTGGACGTGGGGAAGAATGGCCGGATGTCCGATGGTGGAGTCATCGCCCAGACGGAGTTCTACAGGCATCTCCATAAGGCAGCTTGGACTTGCCACCTCCAGAAGACAATGTGGAAGGACCCCCATTCGTCTTCTTTGCAGATGAAGCGTTTGCACTGGGGAACCATCTTATGCGGCCATTCCCTATGAGGACCCTCACCCCGGACCAGAGGGTTTTTAATTACCAGCTGGCCAGAGCCAGAAGAGTGGTGGAGAAGACGTTTGGAATCCTGGCCAGCCGGTTCTGCCTATTTCTTACACCCATACACATGGTGGAGTATAAACTGAATCATATCATCCTGGCGTGCTGTGTTCTCCACAACTTTTTAAGGAGAAATTCTGCCAACTATGCTGCCTCAGTTGGGCCTGAATCCGGAATTCATGTAAATGAACCAACCCTGACGGCGCTTGAAAGTGGCCGTCCTGGCTTGCCCCCCCTGAGTGCCCGCGAGGTCCGTCTTAGATACCTTGATTACTTTGCGGGTAGGGGGGCCATCAATATGCCAGACAATGTCTGATACATTTTTTAAATAAAAAATCATTTTAACTACTAAAATCTTTGGTGACATTTACTGCTTGTGTTTCTTTTAGCTGACCCTGACATACATTTGGGGAGTCCTGAAAATGGCGTGATTGTGTAACATTATAAAGCACTTTTTTGTGTTATTTACTAAAGGTAAAGACACTTTGCACTACAAGTGCACTTGAGCCCGCACTGAAACTGCACTTGTAGTGCAAAGTGGATTTGCCCTCAGCAAATAACCCCCATTGTCACTGAAAACACCATTTTTAACCCAACAAAATTTTTGGAGCATTGAAACAATAATCCACACATTCTTGAGTATCAATCTTTTTAATACCAGTACAATCACATGTGCATTTCTAAAAGGTTTTTAAAACAAACCAACATGTTTGTTGTATTATAATTTTTTGGGTCACATTAATAAAAATTGAAATGTCCATTTAAGGTAAAACAGGCATGTTTCAAACAAACAATAAATACACAAATCTGGAACTTACAAAGTTCAACTTTTGTAGAAAGTGAAGGCAATATCAGACATGAGTATTTATAAACTGTGTTTGATATTGCGTTCAGATGGGGTGAAGTCACCCCTGGAAAAGCCAAATTTTGAAGATGCACACAAATTGCAGAATGTCAACATGTGCTAGCTGCCATCATGGGGGATCAAGGGACGTGTTTTTGGGGTGCAACCCCTTCCTCTTAGCTACTTTATTATTGAGGAAGGGGTTGCATCCCCAAAACGCATCCATTGATCTCCCGTGATGGCAGATAGCACATGTTGACACACTGTGTGCATCTTCAAAATTTGGCTTTTCTATAAAATGTCAAAAAATGTTTAAATTTTTTAGATTCAAAATAACACAAAAAAGTCAGGGATTTGGAGGTGTTTTAAACTCTCCCTAAAACATCAATGATGTTCTTCATTTTGTTTTTAACATCATTGATGTTTTTCTGGATGTTTTCCAAGTCCCTATTACACCCCATGATCAGGATCTGGGAACTCTCACTGGTGAAATGACCTGGATCCACAACATCACGATCACCTAAAAATATAGAAACAAAAACATACCATGTATTATAAATATGCCGGCATCCATCTCTTACCTGAGCCTGTTGTCGCAGACACTCACCTGTTGTGGTGACAATTTCCACCACGTCTCCCATGTCCTCCTCCTGTTGGCTTTGTGGCATTTCCCCTTCTTCATGAGGTGGGGGGTCTGTGGTCTCCTCTGATGAGTGGTGTCCTCCGAGTCTTTTCTCCCCTATGTAAAAAAAAAAAGGTATATTTAGCACACAGATATTTTATGACAGAAATAGGAATAGGAAACATTGCCTGGAAGTGGGGTACAATTGTCTATTTTGGCAGAGTTCCAAGATGAAGAACTATTTTTTGTCTTTGTCAAGCTTGAATACTTACCTATTTTGTACAAGCTTCACAGATGGGGACACCCCCATAGTATACACTGGAGCACCTGTGTGGGACCCCCTAATAAAAAGGGTGTTCTTGGGTCCCACACTAGTGCTCCAGCATCCAGATGTGTAAACAGCTGCTGAGTGTCCTCTTTACACAGAATCTAGTTTGCATTACATTGTAGTTACAAACCCATCTAGACTCCAAAATGATTTTAAGAGAAGTAGGCTAGCAAAAATGTATTCAACTGCATATGGCAAAAACAATGGTGTTTTCTATGCCAAACTAACAATGTTTCATATGAACGAACAATGTGCCCATGAACATGAAAGTTGCCATTTTAAACTGATCCTTGGATCGTCGTACCCCAAAATTCCGGTGCAGACTTTTGACCACTTTCGCCATGATCTTGGCCTTTCTGACATTGGGGTTGGGGTAAGGTCCATACTTCCCGTCATAGTCGGCCCTCTTCATTATGTCGACATCTCCCCAAAGGACATATTTGAGGCCTTAAATCGTCTCTTCCGGGATCAGGGCGTTTCTGGCTCCGGGCTTTCCTCCTCCTCGTTGCTGTAATTAGCACTCACCTGCTGTGTCTCCGCCATGTGCTCTTCCCCCACTGCGCCATACGAGAAGGGGCGGGGAATAGACTAGAAAGAACGTCAGGGGCGGGCGGAGTTTCACGCATGCGCAGTGTATATAAAGCGTAACACGCGTGCGTAGTACGTACCATCTGTGAGTGGAGGAAGGAGAATCGGAAGGCGCCGATCGTTATAACGAAGGTAAGATTTAAATTTGGGCCTATACTGCTTCTAGATTGCAGCCTGTATTTGGACAAGTTTAGAAGACTTTAGGCTGACATTAGGGTTTGTCTGGTGTTGTGTCTTGCAGTGAAAATGGATCTAGTCAATGATCAGGACTTTATGCCAATCTTCATAGATATGTTCAGGGAGCTGCCCTGTCTGTGGCAGGTAAACCACCCCGATTATAAGAACCAAACAAAGAGGAAGGCAGCGCTGGATAATTTGCTGCAATTTGTGAAGCCGGTGATCCCCACGGCAGACATCACCTATTTGAAGATCCTAATTGGTAGCCTGAGGAGCACTTATCTAAGGGAGTGCAAGAAGGTCCAGGATTCCCAGAGATCAGGAGCTGCAGATGACATTTATGTCCCCAGGCTGTGGTACTATGACAGGCTGCATTTTCTGGCAGGCCAGACTGAACCCAGGCCAGCACTCTCCACTCTTCCTTCCACGCTTCCTTCTCCCCCCCAGCTGAGGCTTCTGACGCCCAACCTGGGCCTTCCAGGCAGCAACATGTGGAGGAGCCCAGCTTGAGCTATAGCATTCTTATAAATATTTCTGGTTGTCCAATCAATGATGTTAAATAGATGTTAGTTTGGAGTACTAATTTATGATTGTGATTGATGAAGCAAAAACTAAAACCATGTCCCTTTTTCATACACAGGGAAGTCTCAGCCAGGAGGTGGTCGGGCCAAGCAGGCTGCCCAATACACAGGTCCCTCTCCTCCAACTTCAAAAACAAAGTGGCAGGAAGAGGAGTAACCTGGAGGAGGCTGCAATAGGCCTATTTTGGAAGGCTACTGAGGCCCTCAGAACACCCCACACTGTGGAAGATGATTTTGCTGAGCTAACTGCCTGCAAAATGATGCAGATGGAGGAGGGCCAACGACTCTTATGCGAGTTTGTAATTTTAGAAGCTCTAAATAAGGGGTTGACGGGCCAACTCACATGTGAAACCCACATTTATGAGCTCACCCATGGTCCTACTCCTTCTCCTCCAAGTCCTACTCCTCCTCCTGCCACACCTCCAACACCAGAGCCACAGCGTGGAAGGAAGAGTCTAAGGAAGACCAGAGAGTGATGGCCTGGGTTCAGTCTGGTCTGGCAAAAGACGCAGGCTCTTGCATGACCACAGCCTGGGAACATACATGTCATCTGCAGCTGTTCATGATTCTATTGGACTTCTGGACCAGACTGCACTCCCTTAGATAAGGACTCCTCAGGCCACCTATTTTGCCTGGAAATAATTGATGTCTGCCCTGGGGTACAAAGGCTTCGCCAATTTCTGCTGTTTATCCAGCGTTGCCTCCCTCTTTGGTTCTGAGCCCTTAATAAAGGATTTTTTGTTTCAATTATACTTGCCTATGTGTGTTTTCCTTCAAAAAGGACAATTTGTTTGTGAGGAGGCAGGCACATTTCTAAAATACAATGTGAAATTAACAAGAGACACCAACACCAAACAATCTCCTTGAGATTAAATAATACAAGATAATAATGGTGTTGTGGTAACTTGACACACAAAACACCCAAAAATATTCTGGAGTAAAAAAAAAAAAAAAACAAGATCAGGCTTGAAAAAAATACAAACCAAAAAAAAAAAAACATATATCTTTTTTGTCAGATGTGACAAATCAAAATATATTGATGAAATCATGATAAATAATCAAGAGAGAAGTTTGTGAGAAGTCTGTGTGAATATGAGCAGCAAAACTACTTCATTCTTCCAACATTATAAAGAAGAACAGAGTGCACTGCATTAGACAATTTTAAACATTGCAGCCTGACGAAAGTGCTATATCCATTCCGAACGCTAATTTTAACAGACCGAGCTGTTCCGTCTCGGAATTTCTTCCGAGCATGAGTGGCACTTTGTGCATCGGAATTGTCCACACACGGTCGAAATTGATGCGATCGGAATTTGTTGTCGGAAAATTTTATAGCCTGCTCTCAAACTTTGTGTGTCGGAAAATCCGATGGAAAAAGTCAGATGGAGCCCACACACGGTCGAAATTTCCGACAACAAGCTCCGATCGCACATTTAACATCGGAAAATCCGACCATGTGTACAGGGCATTACACTTCAAAAGAGAGAGTAATGGCTGTCTGCTATAGTAATTTTATGCAAGAGACAAATTTCTTAACTTGGCATTTGTGGACTGACCTGTTACTGGTTGGTTATTCATTTAAACTTTTACAAGGGGTCATAAAATGCAGGTTAAATATGAAAAGGGTCTTAAAGATCAAGGGAGCGAGCTAAATGCTAATTTACCACAAACAGACATAAAAGGTGCTCATGTGAAAAAAAAGCTTTTTAACCTCCTTGGCGGTAATCCTGAGTGTGTTCGGGGTGAATTTTCATTACCAAAAGCGGTAACCCCGAGCCACACTCAGGATTGCATCGCGGGATCCAGGCAAAGGTTACTTACCTTGTCCCCAGGATCCTGCGATGTCTCCCCGCTGTGTGTGCGAGCTGTGTACTCCACTTGATCTATCACATGCTGGGCTCCGTTCCTTGCGAGCGGCATGACGCATGGGGACAGAACCTGGTGCCAAATTCAAAAAATGAAAAACATATTACACATACAGTACACTGTAATCTTACAGATTACATTACTCTATCAAATCATTTCTTATCCCTTTTGTCCCCAGTGCTTTGTCCAGTGCCCTGCCTGCAGTTTTATATTATATATACTGTTCTTTCTGCCTGGAAACTTGAGAATGTCCTTAGCAACCAAAAAGTGTCCCTTTATGTCAAAAGCGGTTTTAGACCAGTTAGAAAACAGCGATAATAAATTAGAACACTTGCAGAATTGAGCGATAGTGATTTGTGGGGAAATCCGTCATCAAACACTGAAAGTGCCAACAGCGACAATTCTGTAACTGAGCAAATTTCAGTGTTTTGATGTCTACTAGACTCTTGTTTGGACAGATTTAAGTTAGTTATTCCTAAGAATTACAGGCCTACAATATAAAACGTCAAATTTCTATGCAAAACAATGCACCACTTTCAGCATCAATTTTTATTGCTGTCTGTGCCCCCCGTTAAAGTGTCTGTTACCTTAAAAAAAATGTTGTGCAGCACAGTGCGTGTGCTGTGTAATTTGGCCCCCTGTATCATCAAAAATACCAGGCTGATCCTGCCTGGTTCTACTCTCCCCCCTGTAAACTTATCAAAATAAAAATCCCAAATTTTGGGTTGTCCCCAGAAAAGTAATAAAGGGCTGTTTTCCAACAGGGACATTAGTTCTGCTGACCTGGGGGTTCCCAAGGAATTCCCTTAATGTGGAGGGATTTCCTCTCACTTCCTGTTTGTCCATGGGACAGGAAGTGAAAGGAAATCTACGCAATGTAATACAAATGGTAAAATAAAATCTGATAGGGATTATAACCCTCCTTTGCTCTATTCAAAATGAAAAAAAAAAAACATTTTTCATATAGTTCTACTTTAGGGCAATTCCTTTGCTTGTTTTTCTGTTTAAACCATGTGCAATCCATTAGTGAACCTTTCTTCCGATCTGACTTTGTAATGGATAAGCGTAGCAATTGATTGCTTTGCTACACAGATGGAATAAATGGCTACCTATGATGTCAGCCATATAAGTAGCATACAGTAGCAATTATTAGCACATGTGGACCTACTGTATAGCGATAATGTGTGTGATGAATCGCTAAAGCGTGTAAAATCATATGCCACTTGTGTAGCTCACACCACAGGCAGCTATATTTGCCCTCTAAGTAAAAATCAGTCCATACTCTCTGCAATTAATTGCTAGCGATTTTAGTAGTGTGATTAAGCTACTTTTACAGCAGGACTCCCAAGGTGAAATCATTATGCTTGCTATGTGTAACTAAATCTTTTTTTCCTGGCTCATTCAGAAAACCAATGAAATAAATTAGAGTGCAGTGTGACATATAAAAGCAACCAGATTTCAGATTATTGCACAAAAAAAAAGTAGTTCTGATTGGCCATTTTAGATTACAGCATGATAAACATCACTCTTTTCCTTACAGAATAGAATCATTAGAATATGTCCTACTGACTAAGCCAAAAATCCGTGACTTTTACAACTGTCTCAAAATATCAGGAGATGATAATTTGTCATGCTGTATTGACTTTTGTAAGTGTAAACCTGGGAAATGACTTGTTATGTGTGTTGCCAGTGTTTCTATATTAAGTTCATACTGTTTAAACATTGAATTTCTTAGTTTTTATTAGGAATTCAGTAATTTTTCAGGTTGTCGGTAACAAATGTGCATTGTCAGTAAATTTCATGTTTTGTCAGTAAAAAATGTCACGGGAGGTTGGCAACCCTAATAGTAGTGGAAAACTGTGTAATTTAATCACTTGCCTACTGGGCACTTTTCCTGCCCAGGCCAATTTTCAGCTTTCAGCACTTTGAATGACAATTGCACAGTCATGCAACACTGTACCCATATGAAAATTTTTATCATTTTTTTTTCACACAAATAGAACTTTCTTTTGGTGGTATTTAATGACCACTGGGTTTTTTATTTTTTCTTCTAAACAAACAAAAAGTAACGAAAATTTTGAAAAACAAAAAAACATTTTTCTTAGTTTCCGTTATATAATTTTGCAAACAGGTAATTTTTCTCCTTCGCTGATGGTGGGCACTGGTAGGCTGCACTGGTGGGCACTGATGAGTAGGCACCGATATGCAGCACTAATAGGTGCCACTGAAGGGCACTGATAGACGCTACTGAAGGGCACTGATGGGCAGAACTGATAGGTGGAACTGATGGGCACTGATAGGCGGCACTGATGGGCACTGATAGGCGGCATTGATGGGCAGCACTGTTTGGCATCACTGATGGGCACTGTTGGGGCTGCACTGACAATCAGGGCGCTGATAATCAGTACTCTGATTATCAGTGCAGATGTGAAAGCGTGAGGAAAGGAAGGCTGATAACCGGCATGTGTGTTTACATCGTGATCAGCTGTGATTGGATACAGCTGATCACGTGGTAAAGAGCCGCTGTGATTTTCCCTTTACCACGATCTGTGATTAGCTGTGTCACAGAAGGGCGCCATATGACGCCCTCCCAGAACTGTCCGACCGCGCTGTAGCCATCATTTTGCTATAGCGTGGTGAGCAAGTGGTTAAAGGAAGACTGTCAAAAAAAGAAAACATGGAGGTTGACATTGGTGATCTGTTGCCCTGAAATGCTAGGTATCTGGCTGTCACTTGCTTTAATGCGTTTTGAGTAAGTGAACTGGAACAATTATGTAGATAGTGAATTCTGACTTTTCTGTGACTTTCCTGGTCTGTATACTTATTCCAGGTTAAGGATTCCAGGTTAGGAGGTCAACGTGTCAGTATAACAGCATAACCAGCATACAACAGTATAACAGCCAGGCAAAAAACCCTTACATATAACCAGTGAAATGACTGGCCTCAGGTGATACACAGAGATTAAACAAATCCCCTTACATACATTGTGCCTGTTTATCTGCAGTCTTCTCTTCTCCATATCCGTTCAAAGTCCAGCATTTATAAAGCTTGTCTAAACTGTCAAAATAAAGGGGGCAGAGAGCTAAAGTTACACTCTGCAGAGCTCAATAAGGAGAGCACTGAAAGCTGATTGGAGGGAAGGGACACATCCCCCTACACACAGCACACAAGAACGGAGCTAAGGCTGTCAATCAGCTGGAGATCCCTCCCTGTCACATTTTTTTCCCTTGGTGTCAGGAAAACTTTTCAGAAGTGACTCATGCTCATGTTAGAGTAATGGGGCAGCAGACAGAAATGATACTTAGTGCTCTTAAACCCTTAAGGACCATGCCTCTTTCTGAGATTTGGTGTTTACAAGTTAAAAACAGTTTTTTTTTTGCTAGAAAATTACTTAGAACCCCTAAACATTATATTTTTTTTTTCTAACACCCGGTCAATGCAATACATTCTTTTACACCGTATTTGCGCAGCGGTCGTAGAAGCGCACTTTTTTAGGAAAAAATACACCTTTTTGAATAAAAAAATAAGACAACAGTAAAGTTAGCCCATTTATTTTTTCATATTGTGAAAGATGAATTGATACCCCACATGTCACGCTTCAAAATTGTGCCCGCTCGTGGAATGGCGACAAACTTTTACCCCTAAAAATCTTCATAGGCAACGTTTAAAAAATTCTACAGGTTGCATGTTTTGGGTTACAGAGGAGGTCTAGGGCTAGAATTATTGCTCTCGCTCTAACGATCACAGCGATACCTCACGTGTGGTTTGAACACCGTTTTCATATGCAGGCTTTACTCACGTATGCGTTCACTTCTGCCCGCAAGCTCAGCGGGACGGGGCGCGTTTAAAAAAGTGTTTTTTTTCTTTTTTTTTTTACCTTTTATTTTTTATTTTTACACTGTTCTTTAAAAAAAAAAATGTGTCACTTTTATTCCTGTTACAAGGAATGTAAAAATCCCTTGTAGAAAAAAAAGCATGACAGGACCTCTTTAATATGAGATCTGGGGTCAAAAAGACCTCAGATCTCATATTTACACAAAGATGAAATAAAAAAAAAATGTAAATTTCATTTGAAAAAAAAAATGTCTCTTTAAGAGCTATGGGTGGAAGTGACGTTTTGATGTCACTTCCGCCCTGCAATGGTATGGAGACGGGTGGGAGCCATCTTCCCCTCACTCCTCTTCATACCACAGACATGACAGGAACCGATCGCCTCCGCCGCTACCGACGGCTCCGGTAAGCGTCGGAGGACACCGATAAAAGTGATTTTGCTGCGAATCCGCCACAGAGACCACTTTTATCTGAAAGCAGATCGCCCGCTGAAGAAGAGGATACCAGGGTTATGGTAGCTAGCTGCTGCAATAACAACGATATCCCTCTTCAAAATACCGATGTATAACGACGGCGGGCGGTCCGTAAGTGGTTAATTGAGACAAATACACACTATAGAGGGATATGCTTTGTTCATAATTCATGTTTGAGGTTTGCAACCACTTTAAATGCATTTTTTTTTTAAATCAAAGCAGTGAGAGCACCTGAATTTTACCTCTACAGCAGAGCTCAGACTGGGAGAAGGATAAGCAGCACATAAAAGCTGAAAGGGGGAGAGAATAAAGTGATAGAAAGATGAGCTTATCTATCTGTCACTTCTTCTTTCACTGATCACTCACATGCAGGAAAGTGGCAAAACCTACTGTATAAGTGTTATTTAAATAAAGTAAAGATAACCAGGTCTTCTTTCCTACCATGATTGGGTGATGTAAATCTCGGGACTTAATAGGCAGAAATACAAATCCTTTGGCAAGTGAATTGGCTCTCATATATTTCATTTGTGTATTAAAATGTCTGTGTATAAAGCCCCATACACACGATAGGACTTTGTACAAACTTTCCCTTGGATTTTTGTACAAAGGGCGTTGCCCAAAAGTTTGTCTTGCATACAGACGACAGGACTTTTCCAGCCAACTTTCACCATATCACGTGGTTTTTCAGCTCTTTACCACCACCCTTTGGTCAACTTCTGTATTGTTGTCTGATATTGTGTCAATCTCGCCTCTTTTATTGGCGAGATTGACACCTTAAGAGCCGGGTTAACACTGGTGCGGGGATCCGACTTGGATCCCCGCCAATGCCAGGCACTGTGTTTGGTATAAATCTTGAGGAGGAACTCCACACCAAATTTTAAATAAAAAACCGGCATGGGTTCACCTCCAGGGGCATACCAGGCCCTTCGGTCTGGTATGCATATTAGGGGAACCCCCTACGCCGAAAAAACGGTGTGGGGGTCCCCCCCAAAATCCATACCAGACCCTTATCCGAGCACGCAGCCCGGCCGGTCAGGAAAGGGGGTGGGGACCAGTGAGCGCCCCCCCTCCTGAGCCGTACCAGGCCGCATGCCCTCAACATGGGGGGTGGGTGCTTTGGGGGAGGGGGCTGCCCTGCGGGCCCCCCACCCCAAGGCACCTTGTCCCCATGTTGATGAGGACAAGGGCCTCTTCCCGACAACCCTGGCCGTTAGTTGTCAGGGTCTGCGGGCGGGGCTCTTATCGGAATCCGGGAGCCCCCTTTAAGAAGGGGGCCCCCAGATCCCGGCCCCCCACCTTATGTGAATGAGTATGGGGTACATCGTACCCCTACCCATTCACCTAGGGAAAAAATTGTCAATAAAAAACACAGTACACAGGTTTTTAAAGTAATTTATTAGGCAGCTCCGGGGTCTTCTTCCGACTTCGGGGGTCCTTTCCGACTTCGGGGGTCCTCTTCCGACTTCGGGGGTCTTCTTCCGACTTTGGAGGTCCTCTTCCGACTTCGGGGGTCCTCTTCTGACTTCGGGGGTCTCTCCGGCGTCTTCTCCCGGTGTCCGCATCTTCTGCCGGCTCCACCGCTATCTTCCGCTCATCCTATGTGTTTTTTATTGACACTTTTTTCCCTAGGTGAATGGGTAGGGGTACGATGTACCCCATACTCATTCACATAGGGTGGGGGGCCGGGATCTGGGGGCCCCCTTATTAGGGGGTCTCCCGGATTCCGATAAGCGCCCCGCCCGCAGACCCTGACAACCAACGGCCAGGGTTGTCGGGAAGAGGCCCTTGTCCTCATCAACATGGGGTTTGGATACAGCTATTTTTATGTTTTTTTAATTTAAGTGAAGGTTTGGGTGATATTTCTGTCACCCACCAATTGAAAGAATTAATAAACTATTAAATAGAATGAATTAAGCTGGAGATTGGAGGTTGGACGAGGAGGAAAAGGGGGGTGGAGATTCCTCATCTTGAGACCCCTGTGCCACGTATGGTTGAACCGCAAGGAATATCTGGATACACATTATTGCAGTCCATGGGGAGGAATTATGTGATGATGTATGAAAATGCACTATATTTGTATAACTATTTAAGATCAATTTTGTCACTCTGTTTAGATGGCAGCAATTCCAGTCTGCTAGCACCTGATGAAGAGGACCATGAAACGCGTTGAGCAGAAAAACTTGCTATAAAACACTGCAGTGGTTTAAAATGAACGTTTTACGATTGTATTTTATTATATGTTTACTTCTTTAAAAGAAATGAAATAAAATATTACAAATTTCAGTAAAACTTTGTGCCTTAAAAGTCCCATATGTTACTACAGATACTTTTTTGATACACCAGGTTTAGGGATGTGGCATGCAAATTGAACTATCTTTGATCGACTCATGTTTTTTATTTAGCTATGTCTTCACTCTGTTGCCACTATAGTTCGCTATTGTAGGATACTTGATTTATTTTTTCTCCAGTTTATATCTAAGTTTTTCTAGGTTCTAACTAAAAATGTATTTAAATAATGGCACAGCATCCCAACTCAAGAGGTACTCACACACCAGTTAAGATATTTTGGTGTGGGAGAGCCATATTTTTTTTCTCCCCTTTTGTCCCCATCTCTTTGAAAAATGGTGAAAGTTTGAGGAATAAAACATAACAGTAAAGACTTGCGGAATTTAATATGTACTGTCAAAAGGAAAGAAGGAAAACCCTAAATACATAAAGGGGGTGAATAAGGTTTAGGAGGGCAATATTTTTGAAGCCAAGATCATGAACTCGGGGATATCACCTCAAGCTAGGAGGAGGAAAGTTCATAACGAATCTTATGCCCCGTACACACGGTCGACATTGATCAGACATTCCGACAACAAAATCCATGGATTTTTTCCGACGGATGTTGGCTCAAACTTGTCTTGCATACACACGGTCACACAAAGTTGTCGGAAAATCCGATCGTTCTGAACGCGGTGACGTAAAACACGTATGTCGGGACTATAAACGGGGCAGTAGCCAATAGCTTTTGTTTCTTAATTTATTCTGAGCATGCGTGGCACTTTGTGCGTCGGATTTGTGTACACACAATCGGAATTTCCGACAGCGGATTTTGTTGTCGGAAAATTTTATAGCAAGCTCTCAAACTTTGTGTGTCGGAAATTCCTATGGAAAATGTGTGATGGAGCCTACACAGGTCGGAATTTCCGACAACAAGGTCCTATCACACATTTTCCATCGGAAAATCCTATCATGTGTACAGGGCATTAGAAAGTATTATTTTACCTAAAAAGTGGTTGATACTTGGAACAGACTTCCAGCAGAGGTACTGAGTAAGTCAAAAGTAGGTGGATTCAAACATTCTTGGGACATGCATAGATCTATAGCTATACAAAATAAAAAAAAAACAAATAAATACAAGCACATGTGAAACTTTAAAGAAAACGCAGACTTGATGGACCACTTGGTCTTTTTACTGCTGTCACTTTTTTATGTTTCTATGTATGTCCATTCAGGTGCTAAAGGCCAGGATGGCTGGTATCAGAACAGCAGTGTACTCAAAGACCTCTGCTGTCCACTTCCTAGGGATTACAACCTTTATCCCTTGTGTACTGAGTAGGTATGTATTAAAATTGGGGTTTATATCATATTTTTATTCTACTTTTGGTAAGAAAAAAATAAAAGCAGCACTGTCCCTTTCATGGTACAGAATTAGAGTCTAATATATGAGTTTGGGGTTGCTGACCACAATACATATACTCTATATACATTGCGGTTTGCAAGTGGTTTAGCGGGATTATGGCTGAAGATACCGTTTTTTTTTTCAGGCGGCGGCTGGCTTTTTCTCATGACCTGCTGGAACGCTTTCAGAAGCGGCGGGGAGGGGACGTCTCCCTCTCCGAGAATCGATCTAACGGTGTGGCCGGCTGCTCCAACAGGCGATCAAGGAGTAGAACCTCTTTGATCACCTCTATGCCTTGGAGGAGCGGAGCAGAGCTCACACTTGTGGTTGGGTCAGTAAAACCCCGATGGCCTAGTGGCAGGAATTATACACCCTGTCAAGTTTGGTGGGCACTACCATCTGCTGAACTCAACCTATTCCATAAATGGGGCTGCTCTGCATCCGCGTGCAATGTACACAGTTGCGGTGCGGTGGCGCGGCATTAAAGTGATACTAAAGGATCGTTTTTGGTTTTTTTTAAATAACAAACATGTCATACTTACACTGTGCAGCTTGTTTTGCACATAGTGGCCCCGAACATCCATTTCTGGGGTCCCTCGGCGGCTCTTGCGGCTCCTCCCCGCATTAGAAAACCCCCTATTAGCGATCTCCCGAGGGGGTTACCTTGCGGGCGCGCTCCCGAGTCCAGCATTTGGCGTCCTTAGAGGCCGAATGCAAGACTTGGCCCTGCCCCCCGGCGCCTGCGTCATTGGATTAGATTGACAGCAGCAGGAGCCAATAGCTGCGCTGCTATCAATCTATCCAATCAAGAGCCAGGAACCCGTGGAGAGAGGGACAGTGGGGATGCGCAGATGGAAATTCGGGGCTCAGATAAGTAAAACGGTGGGGCTAGGGGAGCCGATGACTGCAAGGTGTTTTTTTCACCTTAATGCATAGGATGCATTAAGGTGGAAAAAACACGAGCCTTTACAACCCCTTCAAGGGGGTTAAAACAGGAGGTAAGGAGGTGAGACATTGCTGCCTCGTTACCTGTTAAATGCCTTTGAAAAGCGTTCCAAGTGTTAAACACTTTTCAGAGGAGCAGCAGTCCTTGCCGCTATTGTGTATGAGCCCCTAACGTTTAGGAAAATGTGATCTAGTATAATGCAGAAAGCTGTATCACACATAGCAAGCATCATCTTATTCATAGAAGATGGTGTTACAATATCGCGACTTTGCATGACATTCATTTAAATAAAAGCCTTTTAAAATAAAAAAATTTCATAAAATTCCTATTTTTCTATGCGTATAAAAAAAAGCCACCAGGGGGCAGCATTAAGGTAGTGCCTTCTACTGTCAAGTGCTATGTGGGAGGAAGCAATAACTGGTACTCAAGGTGACAGCAGGAGCTTAGTGTTGTATACACATTATTATACTGGGTTTCCACAATGCATATAGCCATGAAAACTATAATAAGCCAGGCTCCACTAGCAGTGTAAATACAGCCTTTAAATGTAATGATAGCAACAAAATGATTCTGCCTGTAACTGTATATATTACGAGAGTTATGCAGAAAATACGGTATAAGGATGATGGAGAAAAATTTAATTTATTTGAATTATTGTGGATGAGAACACAGTGTTACGCTTTTTTTATTATTATTACAAGTCATGTCTTAATTTAATATAAAATGTTCTAGAGGTTACACATAGGACATTAACAGCATTATAACTGAATAAAGCAAGTGACAGTCATTTTAATGGTATTATGAGCTATATTGATTTTGTATTTACAGCATACAGCTTGTGACCCCCGTACACCTTTTATTTTAGTAATAATAAATACATTTTATTTGCAGTGACAGAATAAAAACAATTAATTAGGCTGAACTATAACAAATATTATATTGGTTGCCTATGATAATGAATAAACATGCTTCTAAACATTATGGTCTTCTAGACTGACTACATAGCATAATCTCATTGTAATTCCTAAAACAAAGCCAGTTAGCAGTCTACTTATAAAACATTAGTTGGAAATGCAGTATTTTTTCTCCTTGAGGTATTTCAGAAAACATAATAGGACAAAGACAACGTGCGCCAGACTCAGTGCAGTATTAAAATATTCATTTAATAGGACAACACAAGCCAAATGGCTGTTTACAAGAGGGAAATGATTTCAGGCATATGAGTAAAGGGTTTGGGGGTCAGGGTCACTCGGCGGTCCGAGCTGCTGTCCGTGTAGTAAGAAGCTGGCTTGGTCACAGTGTATATGGATGGATGAAGTGGCGGTGAAGTGGCGGTTAGGCCTCTGTGAATGCCTGGGAAGTGGGAAAGCCAGTTCTCTGTGGAAAACACGACAACCGGAACCCGGAACCGGAAGTGCGTGTCAGCGTGGAACGCAAGCTACGCGGACCGGAAGTGACGTTTTTTGAAGGCCAGATGACGCGTTTCACAGTCTCCACTATTTCATCAGATCCCTGATCCGCGTAGCTTGCGTTCCACGCTGACACACACTTCCGGTTCCGGTTGTCGTGTTTTCCACAGAGAACTGCAGCTTTCCCACTTTCCGGGCATTCACAGAGGCCTAACCGCCACTTCACCGCCACTTCAGCCTCCAGCGGCATACCATCCATATACACTGTGACCAAGCCAGCTTCTTACCACACGGACAGCAGCTCGGACCGCCGAGTGACCCTGACCCCCAAACCCTTTACTCATATGCCTGAAATCATTTCCCTCTTGTGAGTAGCCATTTGGCTTGTGTTGTCCTATTAAATGAATATTTTAATACTGCACTGAGTCTGGCGCACCTTGTCTTTGTCCTAATTTGTCTTTTAGAGTTGTGCTTCTACTCTCAGGGTTGCAGCCGCCAGTGTATCTTGAAATTGGAACTGGAATTGTTTTATTTCCATTGACTTTTACCCCCAATTATCTATTGTGATTAATTCATCTTTTACCATTGTCTATTGTTTTTTTATTCATCATCCAGTTGGTTTTTGCGCCATCATCTTCTTTTCTCTATTTCAGAAAACATTATCACATTTTGGCCACTAGATAGCTGAAGATCCTAGGAATTTATCTATTACAGAAAATATAGAAAAAATCTGTCCAGCCTGCATGTGTGACAGTTGTTCCACAAATGTTTTATAAATAGACCCTATACTTTGTTTATCTAGCTCCCAGATAGGTGCTAGATTTAAGTAAATAGAATTTAGTTTGCATTTTGATAAGTAAATTTAGTTGCCACACTGTAGTCAGTGTTGCTGAGTTTGTTATATAAAAACATATCATTTTCTCACTGTATTCAGTGAAGCTGCAGTCTGCTAGTCAGGTCTGCTCAGTGTGCTCAACTGCTGCCTGTCTGGCCTAATAGCTCCCTCTGCATCCAAAGAACTTGAGAAGTTTCTGGATTATAGGTGTGGAGCTATGTAGATGGCAGCATGAAAATTGATACAGCCCTGGCCTGTCACAGAGAGGCAGGCTCTGATGGTATGCTGGGAGACTGTATATATTCTGTGCACACACTGAGCTCTGGGTCTTTTCCAGGAGAGGAATCGTCAAGCCTGGAGGGCACACTGCTTTCCCAGGCAATGCTACTATGTCTGCTGTTGCAAAGCATCAAGTGGTCGCCCTGAGGGCCTGGATGCGGAGACCCTGAAGCTAAAGAGAGCAGACTGAGGGGAGGTTGTCTGCAGAAGATTTAGTCTGGTATCACTGGAGTAAGGTGTCGCATGGAAGTTGGAAGTAGGCACCCAGCTGTACCTTGGGCCTTGTTTGAGTAAAGATGCTTTGAAAGATCTTGGGGACCTTTTTGCTTTTGCTACCCCCCTAGTGCTAGAGAGTCAGCTGTAGGTCTATTTAAAGGAGACACCAGGTGGTGTCCCGAAGAGCTTTGTCCATATAATTTTCTACTTAAAGGGACCCTGCTCACAGTTAACTACTGCTATCTTAAGGCCCCTTTCACATGGGCTTTCCGATCAGGTCCGTCTGTCAGTGTTTAAGGCGGACCTGATCGGATGCTCCATTCAGCCCTATGGAGCGGCGGATGTCATCGGTGACATGTCGCCGATATCTGATCCGATCCTGTCTATGAAATCCAGACGGATGGAAACTCTATTTTCCATCCGTCTGGAGAATCGGATCGAATAGGATCAGATGAAAACAGACAGGCGGTCCATTTTCATCTGATCTCCATAGAGGAGAGCGGGGCTTTGACAGGTCCATCTCCGCACAGTGAGCCGAGACGGACCTGTCGTCCGCCTGCTCAGCGGGGATCAGCGGATCGATCGCTGCTGAGCAAAGCGGAGTCTGTACAAGGACAAGCCCGTGTGAAAGGTCCCTAAAGCTGAAGTTTACTGTTTGCTATAAGCACAGGCTTTAACATAGCTTGCCCTGAAGAATATCTAAATCCTCAGTTGTACATAGTTCTTGTTTTTGGAGTACCCCACCTATTTCCCTCAACCCTATCCAAGTTCTCCAAAAATAAAAACAATAAAAACAATATCCCCTAGACTGGTTATTGAAGAAACGTGTGAATGAGCCTGTGCGCCTGGCTGTGGGGGCACAGGCATAGTATAGACATGTAATAGTACAGACATAAAAAGAAGTAGACATCATAGCTTCAGAAACAGAGACTAAATTGTTAATATGTTATGTTTAGAGACCTTACAGTATATCTGAACCCCAAAGTGTAACATATGTGACATATTCCAGATTACCAGTCCTTAGTCCATTTTTTTCGTTTTTTTTTTTCCTTTATTTTACTTGATGATTCTGCCAGTAATGCATTACCAATCTTAGGATGAAACATTCACTCACCCCACTGCATCAGAACAACGGAAATAAGATAGGACCAATTAACTCCAAAACTCTCCTATTCTCTATAAATTAGAGGGGTCAGGTTCTGTAGTCCTCAGAGATAGCTGAGAACAATGGTATTGATAACAGTCAGCACCAGAAGTTATCAGACCACAAGATTCTTGGCAGGATCAACGGGTAACTTTTCAAACTCATATAACAAAACACATTCATTGGTATATATTTAACATACTTTGATCCTTATTGTATGACCTTAACAGACAGTATTCAGGGCATGCTTAGATCTGGTTAGTATGTGACTTGTATGGCCCGAGAAGATGGGTTCCTGGACTGTGGTCTTGCGTCATCTGATGAGATGTGGGAACTTAGCCCCCATACTTGGTCCTGCAATAATAAATAAGTCTGAAAAAGTGCTCTTTATAGTGTCACATGAACACTACCAGAAGTGCCACACATTACTACAACATAAACAACTTCAGGACTGCCGTATGTTACTACAGTACAAGCACTAACAGAACTGCCACACATTACTACAGTACAAGCACTACCAGAACTGCCACACATTACTACAGTACAAGCACTACCAGAACTGCCACACATTACTACAGTACAAGCACTACCAGGCCTGCCACACATTACTACAGTACAAGCACTACCAGAACTGCCACACCTTACTACAGTACAAGCACTACCAGAACTGCCACACATTACTACAGTACAAGCACTACCAGAACTGCAGCACATTTCTACAGTACAAGCACTACTAGAACTGCCACACATTACTACAGTACAAGCACTACCAGAACTGCCACACATTACTACAGATTTTGAAATGGCACATATCTCAGTAGTAGTATTAGAGTTATCCATTCATTGGAAAACAGTTAGATTATCTCCACGTAGTACCTGAATTTGTCTTTATATTATTTAATAGACTGAGATGGAGGGGCAGCACTAAGCACTAGTCTCTGCTGCAGTGCATATTGCTATGAGGCATGCTTACAGGTAGGTGTTGTTTTACTGGGCAGGGATGCAGAGTACTGCTTGACTGCTGTGGAGGTTCAGGACCTGTCTAGATCAAAAGACTAACTAAATTACAAATATTTTGGCAGCTAAGGCAACCCATGTATACAGTATGGATTTGGAAAGCCAAAGTTTAATATGCTTTTTTTTTTTTTTTTGGTTTTAAATCGTTTATTGAGAATTATTACAATACATTGTATATCCATCTTTATATGCTGTATTAGTACAAAATACCAACAGAGATCTTCCAGTGAGAAGAAAAAAAAAACGTTACAACACAAACAAAAGAACATAAAAAAAGAAAATATGAATTTGCTAGATCCTAAGTGCAGTCGAGCACTATAGATTTGGGACAGACCTGGCACCCCATATGGGTTCACACTGTGTCAACGTCTGGCCCTATTAAAGCAAATAATGAGTGCTCTATAGATGATGGGACTTGTCGTGCCTCTCCGGAACTACAGTATTGTTCCTGAGAAACAAGACCGCCCCCTGGGGGTAGATCTGAAGACTGTTGATGAAAAAACTCTGATTACACTAAGACTCCCCGATGTTATGAGGAGGTAGTGTAAAGTATCTCATACCAAACAAGATGGATAAAGTTTGTTCTTGAAATATCGGATACTTAAGAACCGGTATAATCTGTTGTGAACTTTGTAAATCTTAACAGAAAGGGAAGTAAAGAAAAGAAAGAGTAGAAAGAGGGGGGGGGGGTGCCAGCACCCAGATCAAGTTTAGCTATCAAACTGTAGTAATCCCTGGGATAAGGGATATGCCTAAGTGCCCAGCCCAGGGTTCCCAAGTTGCCTCAAATGCTTTGGTGTTATCCAGAATGGTGCTGACTATTCTTTCTTGGGACATGATCCAAGAGATCTTTCTCTTAGCGGCTAAGAGAGAAATTTTTGGTGTCTTCCATGCCTTAGCGACCATAATTTTATCTCCAAGCAACATGAAAGTTATCAGCCTTTGGGAGTATTTAGGGATCTTGGGGATTTGCGCATTCAGCAGAGCTATTTGTGGGGTTTTAGGGATCGCCAGGCCTGTGATTCTATGGATAAGATTAAACAATTTGTTCCAAAATCCCCTAATTCTTGGACAATCCCACCACATATGAAGCATGGTTCCCTGGGCTTGGCAATTCCTAAAGCATAGTGGGGAGGAAGAGGGGAACATCTTAGCTAATCTCGTCGGTATCAGATACCATCTGGTTAGAACTTTCCAATTAGCTTCTACCAGTGAGATATTTAATATACCTTTATAAGCTCTTGTTCCTCTTCTGTGCCATTCCTCTAGGTCCCAAGTTTCCTGTAAGTCTTTTTCCCAAGCTTCCATATATGAGAATTTGGAGGAGGGTTCTGATAAAGAAGTGTATATTGTGGAAATGCCCCCCTTTTGCTCTGTACCCTGACCACACTATAGTTTGAGAAAATCGGGGGGGGGGGGACGGGTTTGTTTTTCCAGATTGAGGATAGAAAGTGGGAAATTTGATAGAATCTAAATTTCTCCGAATTGGGGAGGTCCAACTTTTCGATGCAGAATTTCAATGAGATCGGTCCCGATTGGGAGAAAAAGTGTCCGATACGATACATCCCCTTATCCAACCACCATTGGAAGGATTTGGTATCCATACCTGGTCTGAAAAGGGGATTATGAAAAATGTGAGCCAACGGGTGTGTTTCTGATGTCAGAGAGGGTAAATGTTTCATGTCATCCCATAATAGCATGGAATGTGAAAGAGTGGGAGACATTATCGGTGGTCTAGATTCACGGGGGCTCCATAATAGGTAATCTAATGTATACGTGGGCACTGCCTGTCTCTCTATATTGATCCAGTCCGGTTTCTCGTGTCTAAAGTAAACCATTGAAAGTTGAGCTAGTCTTGCTGCCTGATAATATCTAAAGAGTTCTGGTAGACCCATTCTTCCGCGTGTTTTGGGGCTATAAAGAATCCGTCTAGCTAATCTATAACCCTTTTTGTCCCAGATAAATTTAATTATCTTGCCTTGAAACGACTTAAGATGATTTTTTCTAATCAATATTGGGAGGGATCGGAATAAGTAAAGTAGCCTAGGTAAAAGGGTCATCTTAATGGAATGTATTTTACCTATCCAAGAAATGTTATGTAGGGACCATGTTTGAAGGTCTTTTTCCAGTTTACGGTACATGGGGGGAAAATTTGCCTGATATAGGTGTTCAATCTTTGGAGTAAGGTTAATTCCTAGGTAACGTATTGATGTATCACTCCACTTAAATTTAAATGAGTGTTTCAAATGTTCGGCCAAAGCCGGGGATAGTGAAACGTTCAATGCATGTGATTTGTCCATATTCACCTTTAGACCTGAAATATTCCCAAAGGATTCTAAGAGTTTATTTATATTAGGCAGGGAGGTTAGTGGGGAGGTAACGAAGAGCAGGATATCATCCGCGAAAAGGGCGCATTTGTGGACTGATTGTCCGCACCTAACCCCTTTGATGTTTACGTCTGATCTGATTGCTATGGCCAGAGTTTCAATCGCTATGGCGAAGATTATTGGAGACAGAGGGCATCCCTGCCTAGTTCCCCTAGCTATTTTGATGGGATTGGGCAAGAAGCCCTGAAGTTTGACTCTGGCTACTGGATTAGAATACAAGGGTTGTAATAACCCTAGAAAGCACTCTCCAAACCCCCATCTCCGAAGGATTGTAAAAAGGTACGACCAAGAGAGAGAGTCGAAGGCCTTTTGCAAATCTAGCGATAGCAAAAGGCCCTCCTGGTGGGGGCTTCCATCCCAGGCAGATTGTAGGATTGAGTTGATGTCAATCGCCCTCCTAATTTGATCTGGGCCCTGTCTCCCTGGGATGAAGCCCACTTGATCCTTGTGAATGTATTGATTTATAAAAGAGCTTAATCTGTTGGCCATTATTTTGGTAAGAATTTTCAGATCATTGTTTATAAGGGAGATAGGTCTATAATTTTCCACTTGAGAAGGGTCTTTATCTGCTTTGGGGATAACTGAGATGAAAGCTGAGTTCAAATGGGTGTCTATGTCTTCTCCTTTCCGTTTAGAATTAAAAAATTTGTTGAGATGAGGGACTAAAGTGGCAGCAAAAGTTTTGTAGTAAAGGGTGGAGAACCCACCCGGACCCGGGGCAGAACCAATTTTTAAATTTTTAATCACTTCCAAGGTTTCTTCTGTGGAGAAGGGTGCTTCCATCAGGTCCATGTGGTTTTTACTAAGGGAGGGGATATTTAGATCTTCCAGGAAGGCCTCTATAGCAGATTTGTCAGCCGAATTGCCTCTCTGGTATAATTTAGCATAAAAATCTTGAAATGATTGCAGAACACGCTGGGGATTTAAAGTAGTAGAGCCATCCTGTTGTCTAATCTTAGGTAGTGAGAAGTTACGGGGTTTGGGGGATAGTTTAGAGGCCAACATAGTATTCATTTTAACTTTATGCTGATAAAATTTCGCTCCAGTCCAACGCAGGGAAACCTCGGCTTTAACCGTGAGTGCTAAGTTTAATGCCACTCTTTCAGCATCCAATTGTGCAGTGTTGACCTTTGATGGGTCTTTTTTGTGTAGTTTACATAATGTTGTAAAATTATTTTCAAGTTTCACTACGTCTGAGGCTTTCTCTTTTTTAATTTGCGTTGTCATTTTGATTAGCTGACCCCTGATCGTAGCCTTGTGAGCTGCCCATAAAGTTTCATCCGAGGTACCCTCCACGTCGTTTAGGAGGAAAAATTCCTTCAGAAATTTCTCAATGATTGTGACCCTGATTGGATCCTTAAGTAGAGATTCCCTAAGTCTCCACTGGGGGAGGGGGCTTAGAGAGGTGTCCCTGTAAAACTAGAATGACCATTGAGTGGTCTGAGAGGGATGAGTCCCTGATGTAGGTTTTTTTGACTAAGGGAATGTGAAGAGCTGATATGAAAATGTGGTCAATCCTGGAATAGGATTGATGGGGGTTTGAGAAATGCGTGAAATTCCTGCTGGACGGGTTAGGTTCCCTCCATATGTCCGCGAGACCTTGGTGGTAAATCATTTTAGCTATTCTAGTACTAATTTTCTTGGGGCGCGTGAGTTGGGATGCGGGAGGTCTAGATTTATCTAGGGAAAGATCGAATGCCATATTGGAGTCTCCTCCAAATATAACTGTTCCCTCCAATAGGGGGTCTAACGTTTGAAACATTGATCGAAAAAATTGAGCTTGACCCTTGTTGGGAGTGTAATAAGAGACTAGAGAGTACATATGATCCCCCAGCATTCCTTTCACCATGATAAATCTACCCTCCGTGTCTTTGAGAACTTGTACGGTCTTAAATTGGCAGGATTTTGCAAATAATATTGCGACCCCCTTTGTTTTATCTTTAGCGTTTGCTAAGTGAAATTGGGGGTAATGGGCGTGAAGGAAGGGAGGATTGTACTGTATCGGAAAGTGTTTTTCCTACAGCAACACCACATCCATTTTTTTTAGAGCGGTATGACTGCAGGATTTTCTTTCTTTTAACTGCTGAGTTAAATCCCTGCACGTTATGGGATACTATTCTGAGCGACGGGGAGATTGTGGTGTTAGAAGGCATAACCTTGTGTGAGAAGTGGTGCATCAATATGGAAATCACTTACCCTTGTATGCCTGAGTTGGATCGATCTTGATTGTATTGTGGGGAGAAGCCTGGGACCTGGAGCTTCTGGAAGAGATGACAGAGTGCTGGCAATCAGAAAGAAGAGGTTAGAGAGAGGAAAAAGAGAAAAAGAAAGAGAAAGTGCAAATAGGCCAAACATTGGCCTGTAACGAAGAAAGGGGAAGAGAGCCCCTCCTTCGTCAGTAGAAAACCAATTTGGGCAGCCCTCCGAGAGCCCTTCCCATCACCCGAACATAGAAATACCATATTCGAGAGTTGGGAGGGTGCACATGACTGCTGCCCGAGCCACAGCCAACAATCAAAAAACAGATAAAGATTATAAACATTTCCATAAACTTAAATGAACAAATGTAGGTGAAACCAGACCTTCGGGACATTTTGGTTCTTGGTTCTTTGAAATCAGCAAAGAAGGGATCGGGAGGGGAGGGGATTTGGAACAAATTAGGCAGTGATTCCAGAAAAGAAAAAAAAAAAGGGTATCAAAGTGCCTGGGACATAGAGGAAGGTGCCATATATCTCAAGACTCTTGGCTACCGCTAGATGAACCCTTGGTGGGTCTGGTCCCCAAAAGAGATGACCGTGGCCATCTATTCATGAGTTAGTTACGTCGTAAAATACCTATTAAGCTTAAAGAAAAGGGTTCAGTATAAGTCCTCTTGCGTGGAGCGGACCCTCCATCTACCGGCGAACCATTTCTTGGGAAGGTGTTCTTATATCTGCAATGAAGTGTATGAAGAGAATTGCATAATCGGCAATCAAGCAGACCCACGCTCCTGTCTTAGGAGATAAACGGAGTAACAAAAAGTAGACAGGCGAATCTCCAGGGTTAAAAATATGAACCCTTTGGAAGTCGCCTAGCAGGGCTGGGCCCTGGGGTAAAAGGAGATTGAGAAAGACAAAAAAAAACAATCCTCAGGTGGTCGTGTGTTCCTTTACTCTCCTGCTCTTGGACGACTTCCACGATGGGGAGATTGTGCTTGTGGGCGAAGGCCGCTTGGTAGTTCCTGCTTGCGAATTAGAAGTGTCCATTGTGGACTCCAATGCAATAAGTTTCAGGGAGAGAAGAACCTGTTCTCCTTCTGGGAAGATAGTGAAAGAATGAGTTCTGCCGTTGAAGGTAAATTTAAGAGCGAAGGGGAAGGCCCACCAGTATTTGATTTCCTTCTGGGAGAGGACTTGTAGCAGTGGTTTGAGTGCTCTACGCCTTTGAATAGTCATTGGGGATATATCCGCAAAAATCTGGATTTCTTGACCTTGGAATGGAATGCGGGATTTTTGTCGAGATATTTTCATAATCTCATCTTTCACACTATAGTAATGAGGTTTCACCACTATGTCCCTGGGGTTCCCATCCTTCCTAGGAGGGCCCAGTAACCTGTGTGCCCTGTCCAGTTCCAATTTGTGTGGCGGTAAGGAAGGGATTTGACGAACAAGTCCCCTGCATTTTGGGGTATATCCTGGATCTGGATACTTGAGGGGGTATTGGCTGCCAGATGCCCTGGAGTCGCATTCAAAGGAGTCAGCATGTAATTGTCTAATGAACGCTCAATCAGCGACTCAGTGGATGCAGGCGAGGGGGTCATAATAGTGAGGCTGCTGGGATTAGCTTGGGGAGTGAAGACTAAGGTAGCTGGAGCAATGACTTGCCTGTATTCCGTCTGACCCCCTGCATGTGTGTCTCATGTCTGAGACGCGGCCGCCATCTTGGATTCAGCCTGTGACCCCTCGGCCGAGAATTGGGGCCCCAGATTGCGGCGGGCTAAGCTGCCTGGCATCAAAGTGTGCTGGAGAAGATCCCCAATCGAATCCTGCTGCTTACGGGCGTCCCTCTTGTCTGGGTCCGGTGCTAGGTCGGCTGGCTTGCTCGTGTAGAGTGGAGCTCCCGGCTTACGCAGCCATGATGGAAGTCCCGCGCATGCGCACTCTTAATATGCTTTCTTGGCTCATCCCTTTCCCCTTCTATCAACATGCTTAAAAACATTTTAAATAAACCCTTTCTGCTTTCATTACATGCAATGCTGAGACTCCATTATAGATAGGACTGAAATACAATGAATGAAAGGGGTGGGACAAGGACAGCTCAGCTTGGGGAGGATAGAGCTAGATGATGCTCGGCCACCTCCAGCCAGGAAATAAGGCAGGTTCCTTATGACTTTTGATAAAATACTCAAACCATTCCCATAAGCTGCCCATACGTGGATTGAAATCAGGCCAGTTCAACAGGGACCGACAGAGATTAGATCCATGTATGGGCAGGCTGATTGTACCCAAGTCCATCTATCAATCGACTTGGGTACAACCAGCCTGTTGGATTTTTCTATGTGCGATTACTGCCAGAGGCTATTTCCAAAAATGTATTTTAATTCTAATTTGAAAATTAATTTGAATTTGAAATGGAAACACATTGCAATAAATACAGTAAGATAGAGAAGCCAAATAAATTAATTATTCCTGCTTAGGCTGCTTCATAGAATAGAATAGAATAGAATAGAATAGAATAGAATAAAACCATTTAGAATAGAATAGAATAGAATAACAAGGAATAAAACAGAATAGAAGAGAATAGAAAATAAAATATTGGAATAAAACAGAATAGAAAATAAGAAAATAGAATAGAAAAAATAGAATAGTATGGAATAGAATAAAACTGAATAGAAAGAAATAGAATAGAAAATAATAGAATAACAGAATAGAATAGAAAATAAAAAAATAGAATAAAACGGAATAGAATAGAAAATAAAAGAATAGAATTTTCCTGTTTAAGATGGTGCCATGACTCCTGCCCTAGATTTCTTAATTCAGGGTGCCTCATTTCTCTTGCAGCATCCTATGGAGACATCATTGCATGCAGGGACTCAAGTTGTATCTCCCTACACTGTGCGCATCAATAGAAACACACATCCCAGTGGCCTTGGATGGCAAGGCACTCCCCTGCTCCTCTCTCTTCCTCCCCTTCTTTTCTCCAAGCTAACAGGCTGACCTCAAATTTCATTGTCCACTGTTAACTCATTCCTGTGAGGATCGGAAGTTCAGAGAAGCAGTACTGGGTAAGCAGGAGTCGACAGCATTAAAAGTTGTAAACAAAGTTTACTACGGAATGTTTATTTTATTATGCTCAACGTGTTAAGCTCAACTAAAAAACACTGAGGGTTTATTACTACTTTGGAGAAGCAAAGGTAGAAATTTAATAAAAAACTTGTTAGCCCAAATTGCATTAATTTGATTAATAAAATGATAAATAATCAATATTTGATTCTGAAATTACTTGTATGAGCCGGTATATTTACTCAGATAAAAATGTCATGGCATTGAACTTAAATGAATCCCATTTGTCATCCTGATGTCTCTGACAAAACATTCACAACACAAAGTAAAACACTGGCCAAAACTTTTTTGTAACTTTAGTGAAAAATGGTTAGAACCTCTGTCTGGTTTTTATTTCAGACTTTGTCCCTGTTGCCCATAAGGCAATAATGCTAATTTGTTTTTAAATTCAGGACTAGGGATGAGCCGAACACCCCCCGGTTCGGTTCGCACCAGAACCCGCGAACGGACCGCAAGTTCGCACGAACGTTAGAACCCCATTGACGTCTATGGGACTCGAACGTTCGAAATCAAAAGTGCTCATTTTAAAGGCTAATTTGCATGGTATTGTCCTAAAAAGGGTGTGGGGACCCGGGTCCTACCCCAGGGGACATGTATCAATGCAAAAAAAACTTTTAAAAACGGCCGTTTTTTCGGGAGCAGTGATTTTAATGATGCTTAAAGTAAAAAAAAAAAAGTGAAATATTCCTTTAAATATCGTACCTGGGGGGTGTCTATAGTATGCCTGTAAAGTGACGCGTGTTTCCCATGTTTAGAACAGTCCCTGCACCAAATGTCATTTTTAAAGGAAAAAATCTCATTTAAAACTGCTTGCGGGTTTAATGTCATGTCGGGTCCTGGCAATATGGATGAAAATCAGTGAGACAAACGGCATGGGTACCCCCCAGTCCATTACCAGGCCCTTTGGGTCTTGTATGGATATTAAGGGGAACCCCGCACCCAAATTAAAATAAGGAAAGGTCCCTATATACTCTGAACAGCAGTATACAGGCGGTGCAAACAAGACAGGGACTGTAGGTTTGTTGTTAAGTAGAATCTCTTTGTAATTTTGAACATTTTTAACGTGTTTAGCTCCAGCCAAAAAATCTTTTCTAAGCTTTTTGGAAAACATAGGGAAGGGTTATCACCCCTGTGACATTTGTTTTGCGTCTTTCCTCCTCTTCAGAAGATTTCACCTCACTTTTTTGTCCCAATGAAAAATGTTTTTTGAAAATTTGGGTTTTTTTGTGGAACAAGGATTGGAAAGCATCAGTGGAAAGGAGAAATTGTTTTCCCATATTAACTCTTACATGAGAGAATTTCCCTTCCTAGGGGTAGATTTCATCTCACTTCCTGTTGTCTCCTTCCGTTTGCAAGTAGGAGTCGTTTGTAAGTTAGATGTTTGAAAGTAGGGTCCTGCCCTATATACTCAGCAGAAATTTGGGCCTTAGGTGTTGCTGTGGCCAAAACACTGTAAGCCCTCACAGGGCCCTGCTGTGAAATATTAGATCAAGAATTGTAATTACATGCCCCTGTTGAACAGGAGCTGAAAAATTAGGCCTTAGGCACTGGTGCTGGTGCCACAACACTGCAACCCCTCACAGACACTCTAGTTGGAACGCAGGAACGAGCCCTGCTGCAAAGTATTGCATCAAAAATTGTAATTACACGCCCCTGTTAGACAGGGGCAGAAAAATTGGGCCTTAGGCACTGGTGCTGGTGCCACAACACTGCAACCCCTCACAGACACTCTAGTTGGAATGCAGGAACGAGCCCTGCTGCAAAGTATTGCATCAAAAATTGTAATTACACGCCCCTGTTAGACAGGGGCAGAAAAATTGGGCCTTAGGCACTGGTGCTGGTGCCACAACACTGCAACCCCTCACAGACACTCTAGTTGGAACGCAGGAACGAGCCCTGCTGCAAAGTATTGCATCAAAAATTGTAATTACACGCCCCTGTTAGACAGGGGCAGAAAAATTGGGCCTTAGGCACTGGTGCTGGTGCCACAACACTGCAACCCCTCACAGACACTCTAGTTGGAACGCAGGAACGAACCCTGCTGCAAAGTATTGCATCAAAAATTGTAATTACACGCCCCTGTTAGACAGGGGCAGAAAAATTGGGCCTTAGGCACTGGTGCTGGTGCCACAACACTGCAACCCCTCACAGACACTCTAGTTGGAACGCAGGAACGAGCCCTGCTGCAAAGTATTGCATCAAAAATTGTAATTACACGCCCCTGTTAGACAGGGGCAGAAAAATTGGGCCTTAGGCACTGGTGCTGGTGCCACAACACTGCAACCCCTCACAGACACTCTAGTTGGAATGCAGGAACGAGCCCTGCTGCAAAGTATTACATCAAAAATTGTAATTACACGCCCCTGTTATACAGGGGCTGAAAAATTGTGCCTTAGGCACTGGTGGTGGCGCCCAGAACCAAAAATGTTCTTACAAGCTATCAGCGTGATGATTGAGGAGGAAGAGGATAATTACTCAGGGATAGTCACTCAGCATCAGCATAGGCAGTCTTTGAAGGGATCTGAAAAAAATTATTCAGTTACATCAGCATCAGGTGCTTGGTAGCTGGTGGTGATCCAAGACTGATTCATTTTTATGAAGGTCAGCCGATCGACCGAGTCAGTGGACAGACGCACCCTGTGATCGGTTACCACGCCTCCAGCAGCACTGAATGTGCGTTCCGAAAGAACGCTGGATGCAGGACAGGCCAGTAGCTCAATTGCATACTGTGCAAGCTCTGGCCAGTGATCCATCCTCAAGACCCAGTAACCCAGAGGATTTTCGGTGGGAAAGGTGTCCAAGTCTGATCTTGCCCCTAGGTATTCCTGCACCATGTAAAACAGACGCTGGCGATGGTTGCTGGAACCGATCATACCTTGGGGCTGCGGACCAAAAAATTGTCTGAACGCATCGGTCAGACGGCCACCTTCTCCACCGCTCCTTCTTTGACTGACCGAAGCCTCAGCAACACGTTGTCCAGAAACAGGAGTTTGTAACCTCCCAGTCTCTGGGAACGCGTTGCACAGACCTTTCTGCAAGGCCTCCCGAAGATGTTTCATCCTCTGCTCCCTCTGCGATGGCAAGATAAGGTCCGCAACCTTACCCTTGTAACGTGGATCAAGGAGGGTTGCCAGCCAGTATTGGTCCTTCTCCTTGATACCACGAATACGAGGATCCTTACGCAGGCTTTGCAGGATCAGGGAGGCCATGCAGCGTAGGTTTGCTGAGGCATTCGGTCCGGAGTCCTCTGGGTCAATAAGGACAACAACGTCCGCAGCCACCTCCTCCCAGCCACGTACAAGTCCATGTGTTCCTTGGGACTGATCCCTTAAAGACTGCTGATGCTGAGTGCCAGGCTCCACCTCCATACTGACACAATCTTCCTCCTCCTCCTCCTCCTCCTCCTCGTCCTCTTCCTGTGTGATCGGCGGGCACGCAGGAACACTGTCTGGATAAAGGGGGCCTTGAGAGCTAAGGAAGTCCTCCTCTTCCTGCCTCTGTTCTGCCTCAAGTGCCCTGTCCATTATTCCACGCAGCGTGTGCTCCAACAGGTGGACAAGGGGGACAGTGTCACTGATGCATGCACTGTCAGTGCTCACCATCCTCGTGGCCTCCTCGAATGGTGACAGGACAGTGCATGCATCCCTGATCATGGCCCACTGGCGTGGGGAAAAAAAACCAAGGTCCCCTGACCCTGTCCTGGTGCCATAGTCGCACAGGTACTCATTTATGGCCCTCTGCTGCGTGTGCAGCCGCTGCAGCATGGCCAATGTCGAGTTCCACCTGGTGGGCATGTCACAGATTAGGCGGTTCTTGGGCAGGTTAAACTCCTTTTGGAGGTCCGTCAGCCGAGCACTGGCATTATATGACCGGCGGAAATGCACACAGACTTTCCTGGCCTGCCTCAGGACATCCTGTAAGCCCGGGTACCTGCCCAAGAACCGCTGCACCACCAAGTTAAGGACGTGAGCCAAACAGGGCACATGGGTCAGTTGTCCCTGTCGGAGGGCAGAGAGGAGGTTGGTGCCATTGTCGCAAACCACCATTCCTGCCTTAAGTTGGCGTGGCGTCAACCACCTCTGAACCTGCCCCTGCAGAGCTGACAGAACCTCTGCCCCAGTGTGGCTCCTGTCCCCCAAGCACACCAGCTCAAGCACCGCATGGCATCTTTTGGCCTGCGTACTTGCGTAGCCCCTTGAACGCCTACGGAGCACCGCTGGTTCCGAGGAAGAGGCCATGGAGGAAGAAGAAGAGGAGGGGGTGGAGGAGAGAGGTGTGTCACAATCAGCATTTTGGAGGCGTGGTGGCGGAACAACCTCCAACACTACTGCACCTTGTCCTGCATCCTTCCCAGCTGCCAGCAGAGTCACCCAATGCGCCATGAAACTTAAGTAACGTCCCTGTCCATGCCTGCTGGACCATGAGTCAGCGGTAATATGCACCTTACCGCTGACCGCCCTGTCCAGCGAGGCATGGACATTGCCTTCCACATGCCGGTAGAGAGCTGGAATCGCCTTCCGTGAGAAAAAGTGGCGTTTGGGTACCTGCCACTGAGGAACCGCACATTCCACAAACTCACGGAAGGGGGCAGAGTCTACCAACTGAAAAGGCAGCAGTTGAAGTGCTAGCAATTTTGCCAAGCTAGCATTCAACCGCTGGGCATGTGGATGGCTGGGAGCAAACTTCTTTCGGCGGTGCAGCAGCTGGGGCAGGGAAATTTGTCTGGTACAATCTGGCGTCGGTGTACCAAAAGCAGATTGCCCACAAGTACTTGGCTGTGACACACCTAATTCTACACCTTCATTCCTCTCACTGCAGGTCTCAGAGAGGACTGAAGGTCTAGTGGGGTTGGAAATCTCAGCTGATGAGGAGCAAGGAGAGATCCTCTTTGTTCTTTGGTGTGGGTCTTTTAGATATGCTTGCCAACGAACTGCATGGCAGGTCAACATATGTCTGGTCAAGCATGTGGTACCCAAGCGGGAGATGTTTTGGCCACGCGAGATACGCTTGAGACATATGTTGCAAATAGCAGCGGTGCGATCTGATGCACTCGTCTCAAAAAAGGCCCACACCAAAGAACTTTTTGAATAACGCGCAGAGACTGCAGCGCCCTGCACATGTGGAGCTTTGGGGTGTGATGCAGTCAATGTGCTGCCCTTAGGCTGGCCCCTGGAGGGCATCCTGCCTCGTTGGTGATGTGCCGCCTCCTCCTCCTCCTCCTCCTCCTCTCTCCTATCAGGCACCCACGTTGAGTCAGTGACCTCATCATCCCCTCCCTCCTCATCACTGGAGCAAACCTGGCAGTATGCTGCAGCAGGGGGAGCATGACTGCCAGATTGTCCTTCTTGGGCACCCCCTCTGTCCGTGCTCATGTTACTGCCTTCATCGAGCTCAGTATCATCATCAGAGCCTTCCAAACGCTGGGCATCCTCCTGGAGCATGTACCCAACACTGTGGTCAAACAGTTCGAGGGAATCCTCATGAGGACATGGTGGAGCTAGGGAAGGAGTCACTGATGACATTGAGCTGAGGGAAGAGGCCGCTGCTTTGCCAGACAAAGCACCCTGGGCATGGGTGAGAGAGGATGAGGAGGATGAGGACGGCTTGGTCATCCACTCGACCAAGTTTTCTGCATGTTGCGGCTCAACACGGCCAGCTGCCGAAAAAAAGGCCAAGCGTGTCCCATGGCCACGTGCTGATGAGGATGCACCGTCTCCACGACCAGCACTAGACACAGAGCCTGCTTGCCCTCTCTTATTGGCTTGTGACTGTCTGCCTCTCCTTCTTGGCCTTCCAGACATACTAATGGCCTGTAGCTGCACTAAGCTGGGATAGAACACCTGTAATTTTCTTCAGGTAGCTTTATATACTGTAACCAGACAAGCCTGCCTGTCAGTAGGAAGATAACAGGAACGGATCTAGCTGAACACTGTGAGCAGGACGCACTGCACTAAATGTAAATAGCAGGAACGGATCTAGCTGAACACTGTGAGCAGGACGCACTGCACTAAATGTAAATAGCAGGAACGGATCTAGCTGAACACTGTGAGCAGGACGCACTGCACTAAATGTAAATAGCAGGAACGGATCTAGCTGAACACTGTGAGCAGGACGCACTGACTGCACTAAATGTAAATAGCAGGAACGGATCTAGCTGAACACTGTGAGCAGGACGCACTGCACTAAATGTAAATAGCAGGAACGGATCTAGCTGAACACTGTGAGCAGGACGCACTGACTGCACTAAATGTAAATAGCAGGAACGGATCTAGCTGAACACTGTGAGCAGGACGCACTGACTGCACTAAATGTAAATAGCAGGAACGGATCTAGCTGAACACTGTGAGCAGGACGCACTGCACTAAATGTAAATAGCAGGAACGGATCTAGCTGAACACTGTGAGCAGGACGCACTGCACTAAATGTAAATAGCAGGAACGGATCTAGCTGAACACTGTGAGCAGGACGCACTGCACTAAATGTAAATAGCAGGAACGGATCTAGCTGAACACTGTGAGCAGGACGCACTGACTGCACTAAATGTAAATAGCAGGAACGGATCTAGCTGAACACTGTGAGCAGGACGCACTGACTGCACTAAATGTAAATAGCAGGAACGGATCTAGCTGAACACTGTGAGCAGGACGCACTGCACTAAATGTAAATAGCAGGAACAGATCTAGCTGAACACTGTGAGCAGGACGCACTGCACTAAATGTAAATAGCAGGAACGGATCTAGCTGAACACTGTGAGCAGGACGCACTGCACTAAATGTAAATAGCAGGAACGGATCTAGCTGAACACTGTGAGCAGGACGCACTGCACTAAATGTAAATAGCAGGAACGGATCTAGCTGAACACTGTGAGCAGGACGCACTGCACTAAATGTAAATAGCAGGAACGGATCTAGCTGAACACTGTGAGCAGGACGCACTGACTGCACTAAATGTAAATAGCAGGAACGGATCTAGCTGAACACTGTGAGCAGGACGCACTGCACTAAATGTAAATAGCAGGAACGGATCTAGCTGAACACTGTGAGCAGGACGCACTGACTGCACTAAATGTAAATAGCAGGAACGGATCTAGCTGAACACTGTGAGCAGGACGCACTGCACTAAATGTAAATAGCAGGAACGGATCTAGCTGAACACTGTGAGCAGGACGCACTGCACTAAATGTAAATAGCAGGAACGGATCTAGCTGAACACTGTGAGCAGGACGCACTGCACTAAATGTAAATAGCAGGAACGGATCTAGCTGAACACTGTGAGCAGGACGCACTGCACTAAATGTAAATAGCAGGAACGGATCTAGCTGAACACTGTGAGCAGGACGCACTGACTGCACTAAATGTAAATAGCAGGAACGGATCTAGCTGAACACTGTGAGCAGGACGCACTGACTGCACTAAATGTAAATAGCAGGAACGGATCTAGCTGAACACTGTGAGCAGGACGCACTGCACTAAATGTAAATAGCAGGAACGGATCTAGCTGAACACTGTGAGCAGGACGCACTGCACTAAATGTAAATAGCAGGAACGGATCTAGCTGAACACTGTGAGCAGGACGCACTGCACTAAATGTAAATAGCAGGAACGGATCTAGCTGAACACTGTGAGCAGGACGCACTGACTGCACTAAATGTAAATAGCAGGAACGGATCTAGCTGAACACTGTGAGCAGGACGCACTGACTGCACTAAATGTAAATAGCAGGAACGGATCTAGCTGAACACTGTGAGCAGGACGCACTGCACTAAATGTAAATAGCAGGAACAGATCTAGCTGAACACTGTGAGCAGGACGCACTGCACTAAATGTAAATAGCAGGAACGGATCTAGCTGAACACTGTGAGCAGGACGCACTGCACTAAATGTAAAGAGCAGGAACAGATCTAGCTGAACACTGTGAGCAGGACGCACTGCACTAAATGTAAAGAGCAGGAACAGATCTAGCCTAATCTAGCTCTCAAATCAAATGACACTGTCTGTCTCTCTCTCTATCAGCACACCGGAACACACTACACAGGGCCGCCGTGCAGGCGGCCTTATATAGTGTGGGGCGTGTACTAAATCCCCTGAGCCATAATTGGCCAAAGCCACCCTGGCTTTGGCCAATTACAGCTCTCTCTACTGACGGCGCTGTGATTGGCCAAGCATGCGGGTCATAGTGCATGCTTGGCCAATCATCAGCCAGCAATGCACTGCGATGCCGCAGTGAATTATGGGCCGTGACGCGCCACACGAATTTGGCGCGAACGGCCCATAACGTTCGCAATTCGACGGACGGTCGAACAGCCGATGTTCGAGTCGAACATGGGTTCGACTCGAACACGAAGCTCATCCCTATTCAGGACTATTAAATTCTTTCTATGAATTCTAAATTTACCTAGGTCTAGTTCTTCAGTAACTTTCCTATAACAAATAGAAACAACTGTGAGGCAAGTGTTCTGGCATGTCTGAAAATAGTGAAAGATAAAGACAGCTCTATTTGCTGATATTGACAAGTAATGGTTATTAGGGGGTAGAAGGTTATCAGTCTAAGATTGGAAGGAGGAAGACACTCTTCAACTTTGACATCTGGTTAATAATTCAATTACTTCTTTAAAGAAGAATTCCAGTTTATACCATGACATTTAAAGTGGTTCTAAAGGCTGACCCTGGGTTCACACTGATGCCATGCGGGAACCAGCGAGATCACATCGCCGGTTCCCACATCGCTCCTCTCCCGCAGGCAGTTCACACTGTCTTGTGCGAGGGCGGGTGCGAATTACATTGGATCTCTGAGATCGCGCTAGTGTGAACCCAGGCTGAAGGTTATTTTATCTTCATGCATTCTATGTGAATCTGTATAGGAGTGATTTTATAATTATCAACCAGCTGCTGCACCTGCAGATGTGATTTTCCTTTGTGAGTATCTCACCAATAAATTACATTTCTGTTGCAGGGGATGCAAAAAATCTGACTTGTATCTTAGTGCAGACTTCTGGGGAAATCAGTAAGCAAATCAAACAAGCAGGAAATTACATCTGTGTACAGAACAAATCCAGGTAGCCATATTGCATTGCATTTACAGAAAATTACAACACTGCAGAAGGAAAAGGAAAGGTAATTTTTAATAACATTCAAATACAATATGACTCGTTTCGCAATTGTATACGCTATATATATATTTTTTTTTATTTTTTTTTATTTTTTTTTATGAATAAATTAGAAACCGTCCTCCTGCATTGTATGTTAATACAGCCTGTGTGGGGAAAGAGCCACACTGCAAGACTCTCCAGAAATTCTTAGAATCAGTTATGACACCTTCTTCTTAGAAACATCTAAATTGTAAGAACTATATATATTTTTTTCTTTTAGGTATGCTTTGTGAATGGGAACACATAACAAACATATAGAGAGTTTTCCTAAATTTTACTGCAAAAGTGCAAATACACTTTATAGTAAAAATTTTATTAGATGGCTCCCACACAGTGAAGGAACATTTAAAGGGAAACTTCACTATAAATTTGTCCTTTCAAAGCTGGTATAGTTGTATATACTGTAGATCCTCACGTCTGGTAGGCGATATTGAAAATCTTAGTTCTTTGGCATTTGTCATTGGTTTAACAAGATCACAGCCCATTTTTCTTCCCTCCTCCTTGAAAATGAAGGATATTCAAGCTGCTATCGCCATGGTGGGTGCTTCTTGGATTAAATCCATAGCATGGCCAGATATTTGGCATTAACCACTTGCCGTCCAGCCCCCACACAGTTAGAACACACCCAGGGAACACAGTTAACCCCTTGAGCGCCCCCTAGCGTTAACCCCTTCCCTGCCAGTGTCATGTATAAATTGATCAGTGCATTTTTATAGCACTGATCAATGTAATAATGTCACTGGTCCCCAAAAAAGTGTCACTTGTAAAAACATTTAAAAAAATGAAAGTCCATAAATCTATCCCCTATTTTGTAGACGCTATAACTTTTGTGCAAACCAATCAATATACGCTTATTGCGATTTTTTTTTTATACCAAAAATATGTAGCAGAATACATATTGGCCTAAACTGATTAATTGTTTATATATATATATATATATATATATATATATATATATATATATAGATATGTATTATAACAGAGAGTAAAAAACATTGTGGTTTTTTTTTCAAAATTGACAGTCTTTTTTTGTTTATAGCGCAAAAAATAAAAACTGCAAATACCACCAAAAGAAAGTTCTATTTGTGGGGAAGAAAAAGGACATCCATTTTGTTTGGGTGCAGCATTGCACGCACACGCAATTGTCAGTTAAAGTGATGCAGTGCCGTATCGCAAAAAATGCCCTGGTCATTAAGGGGGTAAAACCTTCCGGGGCTGAAGTGGTTAAAAATAAATGTCAATGAGTGTGTACACCCCTCACATTTTTGTAAATATTTTATTATATCTTTTCATGTGACAACACTGAAGAAATTACACTTTGATACAATGTAAAGTAGTGAGTGTACAGCTTGTATAACAGTGTAAATTTACTGTCCTCTCAAAATAACACACAGCTCAAGCTTGAGAAAGGAGCGCGCTCTATGTACAACTGTCCAGTGCACTTGCTCCGAAACGTCGTCGCTAGCACGCTAGTAACGTCATCACACCCCACGATGCGTTCTAGCCCTCTCCATCGAGCTCCAGCTGCTCTCCAAGCCTCATTCTCAATCCTATTCGATTGCTAAGCATCCTGTGGGCTGTGACAGCTATTATAACAGGTTCAGAGGGCCGCGGGAACATTTACACAGCCGGGACAGATGACAGCGTCTTACTGGATCCACATGTTTCTATCTTTCCATATTGCACCCCTGTATCAATAAATGTTACAGTCTTTACTCAGAGGCTTTTCTCTTTTTCGCATATTTTGGAGTTTGCTTCCACTTCCCCTACAAGACTAGCCCTGACATACAGACTGCTCTCCCCTTATATTGAGCTTTTAGCTCAAAGGACTATCCTGATGGACTTTTGTATTCACTCGTATACTTATCTGGCTGCGCCACTACCCAATCCTTTTTGTCATGGTTCTAGTAATCCATGTCCTTAGTCTGCTTGTCTTCAGCAAACTGTTTGCGGGCTTTCTTGTGCATTATCTTTAGAAGAGGCTTCCTTCTGGGATGACAGCCATGCAGACCAATTTGATGCAGTGTGAGGCATATGGTCTGAGCACTGACAGGCTGACCCCCCACCCCTTCATCCTCTGCAGCAACGCTGGCAGCATTCATACGTCTATTTCCCAAAGACAACCTCTGGATATGACGCTGAGCATGTGCACTCAACTTCTGTAGTCGACCATGGCGAGGCCTGTTTTGAGTGGAACCTGTCCTGTTAAACCCCTGTATGGTCTTGGCCACCATGCTGCAGCTCAGTTTCAGGATCCTGGCCATCTTCTTATAGCCTAGACTATCTTTATGTAGAGCAACAATTCTTTTTTTTTCAGATCCTCAGAGAGTTCTTTGCCGTGTTAAACTTCCAGTGACCAGTATGAGAGATTGAGAGCGATAAAACCAAATTTCACACACCTGCTTTCCATTAACACCTGAGACCTTGTAACACTAATAAGTCACATGACACCGGGGAGGAAAAATGGCTAATGGGACCCAATTTGGACATTTTTTACTTAGGGGTGTACTTTTGTTGCCAGCAGTTTTGGCATTAATGGCTGTGTGTTGCGTTATTTTGAAGGGACAGCAAATTTACACTGTTATACAAGCTGTACACTCACTACTTTACATTATAGCAAAGTGTCATTTCTTCAGTGTTGTCACATGAAAAGATATAATAAAATATTTACAAAAACGTGAGGGGTGTACTCACCTTTGTGAGATACAGTACTGCATAATACATTGTACATAAACAATTACACTAACCTATGTTCCCTTTTTCCTTGTGGATCCCTCTTCAGGTTGTCTCTGTGTAGCCGATGTCCCTGCTCCCGTGTCACCATTTTAAAAATATCGTCCTACACATGTGCAAGATAAAATTCATGACATCGTACAACATTGCATTCATCTGTTGTTTTTTTTTTTTTACAAACAATTTTACTTTTTTAGCAGCAAATTAGCTTAACAATGCCATATAACAGCTGACAGCTGAATGTAAAAAAAAAAAATGCCGGCAATGAAAAATTAAGGAAAAAACCCAGCATGGGGTCCCCCCCCCCCCCATCCATACCAGGTCCCTCGGGTCTGGTATAGATTTTTAGGGGAAGGCCCCTGCCAAAATGTTTAAAAAGAGGAAAATACCAGGCCACATGCCTCCAACATAGGAGGGGTGCTTCAGGGCAAGGACTGCCCACCGTCTTTTTTTACACTACCCTTTTTTTTGGTAAATGAGTAGGGGTACTATGCACCCCATACCCATTCACATTGGGGGGGGGGATCTGGGGGCTCCCTTGTTAAAGCCCACCTCCTGCAGTCTCCCACAACACAGCCAGGGTTATGAGGAATAGGCCCTTGTCCCCATTGACATGGGGACAGAGTGCTTGGGGGGTGCAGAGCAAAGCACCCCCCCCCCCCATGTTGAGGGCATGTGGCTTAGTATAGTTTTTTCCTGACCTACCAGGCTGCAAGCTCAGATAAATGTCTGGTATTTATTTTGGGGAACCCCATGCCATTTTTTAAAACATTTTGCCATGGGGGTTCCCCTCCAGTCCATACCAGGCCCTTAGGGCCTGGTATGGATTGGAGGGGGACCCTACGCCATTTTTTTTATCCATTTTTTTTATCCATTTTTCATTGCCACTGTTTTTTGGGTTTTTTTTTCAGCTGTCAGAGAGGATTCTGCTTACAGCTGATTACTCATCGGTTGTTAACCACTTTAGGACCAGCCTCGTTTTGGATTTTAGGTGTTTACAAGTTTAAAACAGGTTTTTTTGCTAGAAAATTACTTAGAACCCCCAAACATTATATATTGTTTTTTTTCTAACACCCTAGAGAATAAAATGGCGGTCATTGCAATACTTTTTTTTGCACCGTATTTGCGCAGCGGTCTTCTAAGCGCACTTTTTTTGGAAAAAATTCACTTTTTTGAAAAAAAAAATAAGACAACAGTAAAGTTAGCCCAATTTTTTTTTATATTGTGAAATATAATGTTACGCCAAGTAAATTGATACCCATCATGTCACGCTTCAAAATTGCGCCCGCTCGTGGAATAGCGTCAAACTTTTACCCTTAAAAATCTCCATAGGCGACGTTTAAAAAATTCTACAGATTGCATGTTTTGCGTTACAGAGGAGGTCTAGGGCTAGAATTATTGCTCTCACTCTACCGGTCGCGGCGATACCTCACATGTGTGGTTTGACCACCGTTTTCATATGCTGGCACTACTCACGTATGCGTTCGCTTCTGCGCGCGAGCTCGTCGGGACAGGGCGCTTTAAAAAAATTTTTTTTTTTTTTTTTATTATTTATTTTACTTTATTTTATTTATTTTTTCACTGTTTTTAAAAAAAACTATTTGGATCACTTTTATTCCTATTACAAGGAATGTAAACATCCCTTGTAATAGAATAAAGCATGACAGGTCCTCTTAAATATGAGATCTGGGGTCAAAAAGTCCTCAGATCTCATATTTAGACTAAAATGCAAAAAAAAAAAAAAAAAGTCGTTTAAAAAAATGACACAAAAAAAATTGTGCCTTTAAGAGAAGTGGGCGGAGCCGTCGTAATGACGTCGCTCCGGCCGTCACATGGTATGGAGACGGGTGGGGGCCATCTTAGCCTCACTTGTCTCCATACCTAAGCAGGGAAAGGACCCGATCGCCTCCGCCGCTACCGACGGCTCCGTGCGGGAGAGCGGCGGGAGGGGGGGTGGCACCTCTCCCGCCGCCGATAACGGTGATCTCGCGGCGAACCCGCCACAGAGACCACCATTATCATGTACGGAACCGCTCACTGAAAAGATGGATACCTCGGTTGTGGCAGCAGCTGCTGCCGTTACCGAGATATCCATCTTCAAAAAAATGACGTATATATACAGTGAGCGGTCCCGCTCCTTAACAATCAGCTATTTACAACCTGTGTTAAGGACGCCGGTTACCGCTGGCGGTAAATTACCGCAGGCTTTCAACTTCTGACAAGTTCTCCGACCACCGAGATAAAACCAGCCTGAAATTTCAATGTCTGGGTGGGTGCTATAAATAGATTAGCAGAGCGTTGGTCTATTCACAGCACAGCTCTGCAAGTATCTTAAATCCTCTGCCTATGTGGAAAGAGGGGGTGTGCTTTTCCTCCAATCAGCTCTCACACAGTGTATGCCAAGACTCCCCTTCCCCTGCTGGAACAGGAAGAACAAATTCTAACATGATGTGAACTTTTAAAGAATATAGCAAGCTGAAGACAGATATACATGTAAAACTTATGTAGGGAGATTTGTTTCATCTCTGTGTATCATCTGAGGCTGTTCACTTTACTGGGTATATGTGAGGGTTTACATCCACTTTAAAATATTTTTTTCCAGCAAGAACTCATCTATGTGGTCTTTTATTAAACTCTCCAGTATCTTCCTGACTATAGAAGTTAAACTAACAGGTCTATAGTTACTTGGTAAAGAGGCACCATGTTGGCCTTACGCCAATTCATGTGGTACTATTGCAGACATTAACCACTTCAGGTCCCGCCCATAGTCAAATGACGTCCGCAAGAGGGATCTCTCATCCTGGGTGGGTATCACATGACGTGCGCGCACCCCCGCTGCGTCACTTGGGAGCCGATGCGCGTGCCCGGCGGCCACAATGTCCGCTGGGCACTCGCGATTGCCCGGTAACAGAGCCGGGACGTAGATCTGTGTGTGTAAACACACAGATCCCCGTCCTGTCAGGTGAGACGAGACTGATCATGTGTTCCGTGTACAGAGGAAAACCGATTGGTCTCCTCCCCCTACAGTTAGAATCACTCCCTAGGTAACACAGTTAACCCTTTGATCGCCCCATAGTGTTAACCCCTTCCCTGCCAGTGACATTTATACAGTAATCAATGCATTTTTATAGCACTGATCGCTATATAATTGTCAGTGGTTCCACAATGGTGTCAAAAGTGTCCGATATGTCTGCCATAATGTCGCAGTCACAATAAAAATCGCAGATCGCTGCCATTACTAGGAAAAAAATAATAATAAAAATGCCATAAAACTATCCCCAATATTGTAGACACTATAACCTTTGCGCAAACCAATCAATATATGCTTATTGCAATTTTTTTACCAAAAATATGTAGAAGAATACATATCGGCCTAAACTGAGGAAAAAAAGAGATATTTATTATAGCAAAAAATAAAAAATATTGTGTTTTTGTTCCAACTTGTCGCTCTTCTTTTGTTTATAGCGCAAAAAATAAAAACCGCGAGTGCGCGGGAGTTCCAATATGGCTGCTTGAGCCAGGAGCTCCGCTTAACCCCGGACCGCAGAGCCGCACTACAGCCGCCACAGCCCTCAGCGCTGCTCACCGCTAACCCATCCGTGCCAGGGACCCTCGGGGGAGCCAGCGGATATGTCCGGTCCCCCGGTAAGAAGAGATCTCGGCCCGCTATTCGATACGGCGGGAGAGGACGGGAGTCCCAAGATGGCCGCCAGCATGGACCTCTCACAGCCACATGCAGCCCAGCATCCCAAGGCTCCTGAACACAGGCCGGTATTAACCCCCCCGACACTTACTTATGCCCAGGCAGCACAGGGGCCCCCAATCCTCCAGCAGAACCACCATCAAGGCTCCCTGAAGACCCAGGCCTCTGCTAAGGCCTCCACAGGCTCCTCAAGCCAGGCACACCAGGAGATGTCTCCCCAGGCCCTGTTGATACAGGCCCAACTCCCAGGGGCTGCAAACCTGTCCTCAGGCTTCTCAATCACTGACTTTACACAAATGCAAGAAGACATGTTTATTAAATTCTCCTCATTACTGGAGAAAGGTCTGGCCAGCACAGCAAAACAGATCACCAATACGATCAAAGCTGACCTTTCGAGTATAGGCTCGAGAATAGCAGCAATTGAGGAAAAAGTTGAGAACACGGTCTCTAGAACAAACCAAAATGCAGCCCACCTCCAGACTATACAAGAACAACTCGATGTGGCCCTTTCCAGGATTGACGAACTCGAGAACAGGTCCAGGAGGTATAATTTCAGAATTAGAGGCCTCCCAGAAACCTTCACGGATATCCCCTCCACGGTACAGGACATTATCTCTGATCTCATACCTAATATCCCCACTCAATGCCTCGAATTAGACAGGGCACACAGAGCTCTTGGACCCCCCAGACAAGACGGCTCACCAAGAGACATAATTGTGAAACCGCACTTTTTTGCAGTCAAGGAGGAGGTCATGCGACAATCTCGTCAGAACCCCAAACTGCAACACAGGGGACATTAGATCCAGATTTTTGCGGATTTAGCCCCCTCCACTATTCAAAGACGCAGAACTCTAAAACCCCTTCTCTCGGTCCTCTCACAAAGGGACATTAAATACCGCTGGTCCTTTCCTTTTGCAGTAAAATTCACATCACAGGGCAAAACCCACTCTTTTTCCAGTCTCCCAGAAGGTGAAAGACTGCTACTGTCTCTTAAATTTATTTCACAGGAAGCACCAATGGACTTTTCTGCATCCTCATCAGGCTCGACCAAACGTCCTCCTCCGGGCAGCCCTGTGTCCCCCCTGTGGAATAAGAGCACTTCCAAGAGGAGCAAGGATGGAAGACCTCCATAAGGCCCGGCTGGTTCCTTGACGTTTCTCTGGCCCCTCAGGGACTCTTTTTTGGGGCGGTGATCCCAACAGTTGTCGGAGCTGGAGCTCCATACCCCCTTATGTTTCAAAGACTTGTTGAGACCACTACCCGAATCACCCCTCCCAACGCACTTTGTAGCTACAGTTCCCCCCGAAGAAAAACCCCTCCATGGGGGGAAGGAAGCAACCCCCCATGACCAGAATATCATCATCCCTCCCTAAAGTGGAACTGTTCAGCGGATTCAGATGCCCTCCAGCAGTCGATCGGTTTCCCACGATAGTTGTCCTTTCTGATTGGAAAGTTTTTTTTCTCCATTTTTTTTTTTTTTTCTTCTCATTTAGGAGGTCTGAACTTGATCTAGGCTTACCGGGACTTCGGTATCTAGCTCCGCTCTAGTATAGGGCGGAATCACCTGTATGTCTAGCTACTAATGGCCAAATGTGTTTAAGATATGCTTAGAGGGTAGGGGTTTCTTCACCGCTACCGTGTCGAGCCCGGGTCGTTTAGAAAGCCCACCAAGTCAGAGTGGGGTAGGGGAGGGAGGGGGTTCTACGGCGGGTGGGGAGTTTTCGTTTTTGTTTTCAGCATAACGGTGACTAATTAGTTAACCTGGCACGCAGTGCCGTGAGTAAAGGGCTGTTTGAACCTTACTATAGGGTTTTTTTTTTGTTTTTTTTTACATAAGTGTGTAAGTGTTAATGTTTTACCTTGACAAAGATAGTGTCCGGGGTGGATCCCTTGTGCCTCCTCTCATTTCTGAAGAACCCTTAGTGTCCTTTGGATTTGGGACTTCAGTCGGCCTTCCAGGTGGACTGAAGGTTCAATTTGGGAATATTGCGGAAAATTATCCACAATATCCCAAGGGTCCTATTAGGAAACCCATGTCGCTATTTTTGTTCCTGTATGTTTGTTTGTCCTTCTCTACTTTTTGTACCCGCTCACCCCTTTTCTTTTCTCCAGCCATCCGGTGGGCAGGGGCCTCGCACCTCTCTGAGAAATACTTAGAAGACACCCATTACTTATCGTGCCAGGCAAGCTATAGAAGACTTCAATTGGTGAGTGACTGCTTGATCGTGGGTCTCCCTCCCCTCTGCTCACATGACTGACACACATATGCTAGGAAACGATCTCAAGGTGGCCTCTCATAACATTCAGGGCCTGAATTCCCCTAGGAAAAGGAGACTAGCCTTGAACCACTACAAATCTTTAAGACTTGATGTTGTGCTCCTTCAGGAGACTCACTTTCCCATCCGGTACACCCCCAAGTTCCTTTACTCTTATTACCCATCCTTCTTCTTAGCGAATGCCCCTAACAAAACTAAGGGGGTGGCAATTCTATTTTCCAAAAACAGCAAATTCTCCTATATTTCTGACTATAAAGATCCGGAGGGAAGATTCGTTGTGGTGAAGGGTACCCTGGAAGGAGTTTTATACACGATTATCTCATATTACGCCCCGAATAAGGGTCAAGCATCCTTTTTCCAGGGACTTCTCAGTACAATAGAACCTCTATTGGAAGGGAAGGTCATTATGGGAGGAGATTCAAACGTGGCGTTTGACCAGGGCTTGGACAAAACTAGGCCCCCCAAGGACCAGCTCACACGCCCCACGAAATTAAGCACCAGAATAGCTAAGCTTCTCCATACCCATGAACTTATAGACATCTGGAGGGAACTAAACCCCAAATGTAGGGACTACACACACTTCTCCTCCCCCCACCAATCTTATGCCAGGATTGACCACATACTTATTCCATCTTCACTTATACCCCTCTCCAAAAAAGCTGCAATATTGGACACAGCCTGGTCAGACCATTCACTGGTCCTCCTCACCCTGAGAAATGTCCTCTCGGGGCGAGGAGGTTCCTACTGGCGTCTAAATGAGTCCCTGCTTTCTGACCCTTGCTACAATAAGGAGATAGCAAACTCCATTAAAGAATACTTTAGCCTGAATGACATCGATATTATCTCCCCGGAGACCCTTTGGGCCGCCCACAAGGTAACCATTAGAGGCGTTCTAATTAGGATCGTGACTCAGTATAAAAAGGAGCGCATGATAGATATCCAACGCCTTGAAAAAACATTCCTTTCCTTAAAAGCAGAACACAAAAAACACCCGGATAGGACTATCTCAGAAAGGCTAGACGCGACTAGACTTGAGCTGAATCTTGCTTTAACAGCCAAAGCAGAGAAAAACATCAGGTGGAGTGGAGCCAAATTTTACTGCCAGAAAGATAGATTTGGATCAATGTTAGCCTCCAAACTTACCCCGAGGTTTGATCCTCCTCCTTCCCTAAACTAAGGATCGCAGGACAACCCCCAACAGCTAACCCGAACAAAATAATGTCCGCCTTTCATGAATTTTATGAAAAATCTCTACAAACCCCCCCAAACGGAGAAAGGCCCTGTAACCACTGCGTTCCTACAGAATTTGCAGATCCCTTCGATCTCCAAAGATTGCAGAGATCTAATGAAAGGAGCTTTTTCAGTGGAGGAGGTCAGGGAGGTCATAAAAGGATTGAAGCCCGGTTCAGCCCCAGGGCCAGATGGTCTCTCGGTCCCCTACTACAAACAATTTGGAGAAATTTTAGCTCCTTACTTAGCTAAATTTTTTAATTCCATTAAAACAGGCACTCCTCTGGACTCACAACTGAATACTGCATTTATCTCTGTCATCCCCAAACCCAACAAAAATCATGAGGAAGTGGAAAATTACAGGCCGATCTCCCTGATCAATAATGACCTCAAAATTCTAACCAAAATCCTTGCCAATCGTCTCTCATCATTTATTAATCTTTACATACACAAGGACCAGGTTGGTTTTATACCGGGGAGACAAGGACCGGACCAAATTAGGAGAGCGATAGACATTGTTTCCATTCTCCAATCAAATTGGGAAGGGGGACCGAAACAGGAGGGATTTCTCCTCTCGTTGGACCTCCATAAGGCCTTCGACTCCATCGAATGGCCTTATCTTTTCTCCTTACTGGAGAAGTGGGCTTTTGGACCTAGATTTTTACGGACCCTTAAATCCTTATACTCCACTCCAAAAGCAGTAATTTGTTTACAAGGTCATTACTCTAAACCTCTCTCTATAGCGAGAGGCACTAGACAGGGATGCCCTCTATCCCCTTTAATTTTTGCTATCGCGATCGAAACTCTAGCAATTGCAGTCAGATCGGACCCCAATATACTAGGAGTGAAATGCGGCGACCAAGTCCACAAATGCGGGCTATTTGCCGATGATATGCTCTTATTCATCACCTCTCCAATCACTTCCCTCCCAAATCTGTGTAGACTCCTAAAGGAATTCTCACGGGTCTCGGGTTTAAAGGTAAACTACTCAAAATCGTCAGCCCTGAACATTTCCCTCAAAACACATGTGGTCTCTTCCCTCCAGAATGCCTTTGAGTTTAAATGGAGCGATACTTTTATCGACTATTTAGGAATCAAGCTCACTGCAAAAACGGAGCTACTTTATTCAGCCAACTTCCCTCACACATACCGCAAACTAGAGACAGACCTAGGCAACTGGGCAAAGGGTGGGATCTCCTGGTTAGGTAGAATTCACGCAGTCAAGATGACATTGCTCCCAAGACTCCTTTACCTTTTCAGGGCCCTCCCAATAAATATTATAAAAGATCATCTATCTGCATTTCAAAGAAAAGTCATCAAATTTATCTGGGGGGCAAGGGACACAGACTCCAGCAAAACACCTTATTCTTATCCAGATCACAGGGGGGTTTAGGTCTCCCTCAGCTCTTCTGGTACTATCAAGCTGCCAGACTTGCCCAGATATCGGTAGTGTACACGAAGACAGAGAAGCCAGATTGGATCCAAATAGAGAGACAGGCAGTACCATCCCACACCTTAGATTTCCTATTGTGGGTCCCTCCTAGAAAGCGCACCCCCGATTCTTTCACCAACTCTCTCTCAATCCTTTAAAATATGGGACTCACTACGAAACAACCAGGCCTTAATTTCCAATTGCCACCCACTTGCTCACATTTTTAATAATCCGGACTTTGTTCCGGGTCTAGACATCAAAGCATTTCGATGGTGGCTGGACAAAGGGATGTACCGGATCGGACACTTCTATACGAATTCAGGCCCTATTACCCTGGCCTTTTGTGTGAGCCACTTGGAGATGCCTAACTCGGAGCGATTCAGATTTCATCAAATACGTCATTTCCTCGCCCACATTGGGGAGGCAAAATCAGCCCCCCACACATTCACGCCATACGAACTCTGGTGTGGGCGGTCTTCAGAGCAGAGGGGAGGCATCACCGTCATCTATCAGTCAATCGCCAATCAATCAACCAAGACTCCTTATATGCTCGCATGGGAGTCGGACCTATCCATACAGTGGGACCTAGATAAATGGAGGATTACCTTTTTTAGGGCCTACAGGGGCATTAAGAATATATCCATGATAGAGTCTAGTCTTAAGGTTATTACTAGGTGGTATTTATCTCCTGACAGATTAGCCAAAATGTTCTCCTCGGCTGACCCAAGGTGTTTTAGGGGTTGTTTACTTAGGGGCTCGCTGTCCCACATATTCTGGGAATGCCCAAGATTGAGGACATTCTGTAATAGGATTTTCCTCCTGATCAGGAAAATTACCAAGGTCCATATCCCGAAAACCCCAGCTATGGCGCTCCTAAATGACAGTTTGCCCATGGCTCCGAAACTTGCCCGCAAACTAATTCACTTTATTTTTCTGGGCGCTAAGCTCACCATTGCCAAGGCCTGGAAGAAACCCAAAGTGTCCCTTAAGGCGGCAATCCGGAAAATCTCCTGGATTATGGCCCAGGAGAAGCTCGCTAGCATCCTTAACAACACAAAAGACCAATTTGAGGCTGTTTGGGAGCCCTGGGCAAATTTTGTTGGTATTTCCTTGATTCCGGGTATGCAGCCATAACTCAGCTGGATGCTGTGGGGGTGCAGGGTTTCTTCCCGCGGGATGGCTCTCATCTTTATCCTCTCCCTCCTTCCTCTCCCCCCTCTCAATTTCACACTCCTTCCTTTCTCTTTATATACCTTATGTTTTGAGTCGCAGACAGTTCGATGGTTATAGTGACATTTAAGACCCCAGATGGTATTTACCCTAAGGGGTTAATTTACTCAGATAATGTCTCCCTACTAGGAATATCTACATTTCAGCTATGTTTTTTGGGGGGCTGGGGGGAGCTGATGGAGAGTTCGCCAGTCACAGTGTGTTCCCTTTTGGGGTGCCGGCGGAATCTCTCAGGTCTCCTCCACCTACTCCTAGGATAGTCTAGGGATTTCCCTTTTTTAGGCCAATGGTTTTATGCTCTAGGATTATCTGTTATAATCACAGGCCGGGGCTAAATCCTTAACAATTGTTCTTTATTGAATTGCTTTACCCCATTGGGGTCTACTTGTATTTGATATGACTAATCTGTCTTCATGATTCATTTATTGTACAACTTTTTGTTGAAAAAAACAATAAATATTTTGAATTTTAAAAAAATAAAAATAAAAACCGCAGAGATGATCAAACACCACCAAAAGAAAGCTCTACTTATGGGGCAAAATTGATAAAAATGTAATTTGTGTACAGTGTTGCATAACTGCGCAATTGTCATTCAAAATGCGACAGTGCTGAAAACTGAAAATTGGCCTGGGCAGGAAGGAGGTGAAAATGCCCTGTGTTGAAGTGGTTTAAGAGTCCTTAAAAATTAGAAATAATGGCTTTGAAATGACATGCAGTGATGTATGCTGATATGAAATTTTGTAAAATAAAAAGGGGAAAAGGTTCCTTTAAAATTGTTGTCTAGCATTTGTAGTTAAGTGAACAAATTATTTGCTGTGTTTGCCTGTGGTAAAAAAACAATCTGGCTGTGTCATATTTTACTGAGAGAATAGTTATGTGTATTATTTCCTTTTCATAGTTAGAAGATGTCAGTAAACCATTTATTTATTTATGATTCATATTTTCTGGAATTTAAAGTGTAAGCATGTATCAGTTGTTATATAACAAAATATATTTTAGGTACTTCCTGGTTGCTTAAATAGATAGATTACAAACATGTCTTCTGAAGATGCATACATTATAAAAGCATCATGATTTAAAAAAACAATAACTAAACAGCAACAAAGAAAATAAAGTATGATAAATTGGAAAAGTATTTAAATTAGAAGTTAACCCTTAACTGTATGGCCTTAGTTTATTAACCACCTCAGTTTCAGAAGGTTTTAGCCGCTTCATGACCAGGTCATTTTAACTGGTAATATCATACAACGCTATGCCCAAATGAAATTGATATAATTTTTTTTTCACACAAATAGAGAATTCTTTTGAATGTATTCGATCACCACTGTGTTTTTTATTTTTTATTATATGAACGAAAAAAAAAAAATATATATATATATATATATGTCCTGTAACCATTAGAGGAGGCCACAAGGATGGTGAGCAGCGACAATGCATGCATCAGAGACACTGTCCCTCTAGTCTTCCTGTTGGAGCACACGCTTCGTGGAATCATGGACAGGGCACTTGAGGCAGAACAGCGGGAGGAAGAGGAGGACTTACTTACCTCTCAAGGCCCCCCTTTATCCAGATTCCTGTGGGCCTGCCAAACTCAGGAAGAAGAGGAGGGGGAAGAGGATTGTGTCAGCATGGATGTAGAGGATAACACTCAGCAGCAGCCTTCAAGGGATGGTTTTCAGACCCCAGAAACCCAAGGAGTTGTACGTGGCTGGGAGGAGGTAGTTACGGATCATGTGATCCTTAGTGACCCAGAGGACTCAGAATCGAATGCCTCTGCAAACTTATGCTGCATGGCCTCCTTGATTCTGCAAAGCCTGCGAAAGGACCCTAGGATTTGTGGTATCAAGAAGAGGATCATTACTGGCTGGCAACCCTTCTTAATCCAAGTTACAAGGGTAAGGTTGCAGAACTTGTCCTGCCTTCGCAGAGGGAGCAGAGGATGAAACATCTTCAGGAGGCCTTGAAGAAAGGTTTGTGCAATGCATTTCCAGACCCTGGGAGGTTACCATTTCCTGGTGCTGGACGTGTTGCTGAGGCTTTGTTCAGTCAGAGGAAGAGCCATGGAGAAGGTGGCCGGCTGCCTGATGCCTTTAAACAATTTTTCAGTCCTCAGAGCCAAGGTCTGATCGGTTCAAGCAACCATTGCCAGCATCTGCATTACATGGTGCAGGAATATCTAGGGGCAAGAGCAGACTTGGAGATCTTTTCAACAAAGCATCCACTGGGTTACTGGGTCTTGAGGATGGACAACTGGCCAGAACTTGCTCAATATGCAATTGAGCTATGAGCCTGTCCTGCATCCAGCGTGCTTTCTGAATGCACATTCAGTGCTGCTGGAGGGTTTGTAATGGATCAAAGAGTGTGTCTGTCCACAGACTCCGTTGATAGGCTCACATTCTTAAAAATTAATCAGTCTTGGATCACCAGCTATCAAGCACCTGATGCTGATGTAACTAATTGAATTTGCTATGGATGTGGGATCCCTTGAAGACTGCCTATGCTGACTATCCTATTCCTCCTCAATCTTGATGATGCTAGCTTCCAACAATATTTTTGGTTTAGGGCACCACCACCACCACCCAACGCCTAATTTTTCTGCCCCTGTTTAATAGGGGCATGTAATTACAATTTTTGATCTAATATTCCACAACAGGACCAGTTCCTGCACCCAACAAGAGTAACTGTGAGGGCTTACAGTGTTGTGGCACCACCACCACCAAAGGCCCAACTTTTCTGCCCCTATTTAACAGGGGCATGTAATTACTATTTTTGATATAATATTTTACAGCAGGGCCCATTCCTGTACCCAACAAGAGTATCTGTGAGGGCTTACAGTGTTGTGGCACCACCATCACCCAAGGCCCAATTTTTCTGCCCCTGTTTAACAGGGGCATGTAATTACAATTCATGATATAATACTTCACAGCAGGGTCCGTTCCTGCGCCCAACAAGACTAACTGTGAGGGCTTACAGTGTTGTGGTACCACCAACAACTAAGGCAAAATTTTCTGCAGAGTATATAGGGCAGTGTAAGAGAACTGCTCTGGTGCACACACATGCGCATGCGTGCGCCCACGGGCAACAGCGGACTTCCATCCATGCCATTTTCTTTTGGTATTTTTATCTATATTGCCGAGATCCGACAATACATTACAGCCGCGAGAGGTTTTAAATGACATTTTTTCCTTTAGAAAAGTCATTTTGCTGTGGCACTGTAATAAACATGGGAAAGATGTGCTACTTTACAGGCATACTAAGGACACCCTCCAGGCACGATATTTCAAGGAATATTTCATTTTTATTGTTTCACTTTAAGCAATATTAAAATCAATGCTCCCGAAAAAACGTCAGTTTTTAAAACTTTTTTTTGCATTGATACATGTCCCCTGGGACTGGACCCGGGTCCCCAAACACTTTTTATGGCAATAACTTGCATATAAGCCTTTAAAATGAGCACTTTTATTTTTTCACGCTCGTGTCCCATAGACTTTAACGGTGTTCGTGTGTTCGAACTAATTTTTTGCCTGTTCGCATTTTCTTTTGCAAACCGAACCGGGGGGGGGGGGGGGGGGTGTTCCGCTCATCCCTACTTTACTGGTAGCTTTGAAATGCTGAAGAAGAGGCACCGCATGCTGGAGCAAAAATTCAAGCATTGGGGACTCCACAACATTTTTTTTCAAAGCACTACAATATTTGTAGATTCTGTTCTGTGTTAAAAATTAGAAGTTAGTAAGTTCAAGTTGCTAACCTTCATTTGCAATAACAGATTAAACAGTATTAATTGCTACTATATTAAGAAAAATATATGTAGTGTACCTTTATCCTATCAATTCAAAAAAGTGAAAAAATTTGAGGCAAACTTGGACTTTCATGGTACGGTTTAGACTCACATTGCTGAAAGCAATTATAAAATATAAAATTTTATTAGAGAAATATCATTTAAAAAGTACCCACAAGGGCAGACATATATATTGAAACAGTTAAATTACTCTGAAAAGAACTGAAAGGAAATAGATGTATCAACCCACGATGGTGAATTGGATATTCCTCTCTTCCCAGTTCAAAACTCTACATGTTTTGCAGTGAAAACCGCTTCTTCAGTATAGTTCAGAGAGCGATTGATTCTATGAAAAAAACAAACATATATATAAACAGTCTTAATATCATAAAGCATGATAATATATTGACATTGCAGAAAATGAAACAGACCACTAAATCACTGCCATAATATTAAAACAGCCTCTATCTACAATGAAGCATGTTATATCCAATGAATGCATAGATATGTCCCCATCTATGTAAGTCCACCAGGAGAATGGTACCTCATTTGTTGATGTCAGCCCTGTTGGTATGTATCTGTGCCCTGTCATTCTACTGGGGACATATCTACGCATCATTGGATGTAACATGCTTCATTGTAGATAGGGGCTGTTTCACTATTATGGCAGTGATTTAGTGGTCCGCTTCCTTTTTTATATATCAATATATTATCATTTATGATATTAAGACTGTTTATGTATATGTTTTGTTTTTCCATAGAATCAATCTCTCTCTGAACTATACTCCTGAAGAAGCGTGTTTCACTAAGAAACATGTCGAGTTTTAAACTGGGAAGAGACGAATATATCCAATTCACCATCGTGGGTTAATACAGCTATTTCCTTCCGGTTCTTATCAGAGTAATTTAACTGTTTCAATATGTCATATGTCTGCCCTTGTGGGTACTTTTTTAATGATATTTTGCTAATAAAATTTTATTTTTTATAGTTGCTTTGAGCATTGTGAGTCTATACTGTACCATGAAAGTCCAAGGCTGCCTCAAATTGTTCACTTTTTTGCAATAACAGATTGTTTCTCATACTTTCATTTATTCAAAGAATAATGTGCAGACAACCATTAAAGTAGTTGTAAACCCAGTCACTAAACTCCTACACATGCTTTATTGTGTTAAAGTAGAACTATATTCACCTCTCCTCTAGCGACATGAAGATCGTGAGCTCCCTCATTAGCACTGGTATCTTCTGGTCAGCTTCTTCCGAGTACAGGTACTGTATTTTGGCCATCTTGATTATTCCTGGGTTGCCAGGTTTGTACACATGTAAAGGGTCCAGTGTGAAGGGTTTTTGCAGAGGAAGGCATGAATTGTTTATTACAGAAGAGGCACAGAGGTTGATTTACTTAAGGCAAAGTGCAGTTGCTACAGAGCTTAGTAAATAAAGCAAAGCTCCACTTTGCAAAGAATAGCCAATCCCATGCAAGACAAATAAAAAAATGCATTTTTTTGCACATGATTGGATGATGGGAGTCAGCAGAACTTCCCCTCTTTACTAAGCTCTGAGGTAGCTGCATTTTGTAGAGTGCAACTGCAAAGTGCACAGTCTAGATATATGTTAGCTCCCATTTCTGGCTTGTTTATGAAGACACAGGGGTTGATTTACTAAAGGCAAATAAGCTGCACACGTTGTAAAGTGCAGTTGCTCCAAATCTTGGCAAATGAGTTAAAGCTTCACTTTGCAAAGAATACCCAGTCAAGTGCAAGGAAAATAAAAAAAACAGCATTGTTGCTTGCACATGATTGGATGATGGAAGTCTGCAGAGCTTCTGCTCATTTACTAAGCTCTGGAGCAACATTGTCTTTAGTAAATCAACCTAGCAGAGTCAACAGTCTTTATTTAATAAAGTCCAACTTCAGCCATTTTTTAGGGGGGGACAAAGTGGGGAAGGGGTTAAACCCCATGTCAGGTTTTTATTGTGGTCTTTGAACCCATTGGGACATTTCCCCAGTAGGGACACTAGGTGCAACAAATCTACCTTTTATAGTAAAAAGAGGAAGGGTTACAATCTCTGTCTGAATTTTTTTTTTTACTGTCTGTGCCTTTCTGTCCTGATTACAACGCTCCTCCTATTTTCTTGTCCTGGTGTCACAGGTTTTCAGAAAGACTGAAAATTAAATCAGGTGAAACCAGGGACAGCAAAAACCACAGATGTACAGTATATACTTTTTCCAAATCTATACAAAACTGACAAAAACATTTTTTGGCTGGAGTGGGGCTTTATTGGAAAATTCACAAGGCAAGAAAAGTTAGAGGTTGGATAGAAAGGGGGTGATTGTGTTCACATACAGGTTTTGGGTCCATCTGAAGATTGGTTTGTGTGGAAGGGGCTGTGTTACATACCTTGTCGGGTATGTAAAAATATGTTATAGGTAATATACTGTTAATGTATTTCCCAGCATTGGGAGTATGATGTGTTTCAGCCTAAAGGCATACCTCCCACCATTCTGAAATGGGAATGAGGGACACCTATTAACAAAAGTACGTAGGCATAGAACACAACCCCTGCATGCCCTCCTAAAGGAGAATGAAAAAAAATGATTGTTTAAACCCACAAGTATTTTTTTACCACTACTATTTCTTTATATTGGCTTTTAGAATTTACAAATGCAGCAATTTAGAAATTAGATGAAAGGTTTAGCACTGTAAAACACTTTGATAGATAAATATTGCATTTTATATACAACAATACAAATCAGACCAAAATGAGGGACAAATGAAGAGGAAAGAGGGACAGTCCCTCAAAATCAGAGACAGTTGGGAGCTATACTAAAGGTAGTGCCTTAGTAAAACAGCAGCAAGCTCTGACTGTGCTTATTTACAATGTTCTCCTTGGTACCAGGAAACCTACTTTAGTAGCAGACTAGGACTAAAAGATGGAGAGGTACAGTCATTACTCAGATATATGCTTGTTATGTAACATAAATTATCAGTTACTATGACTAATGGGTAATTATAACATTTTTGTTACGAGGCTTAAGGTTGGTTTCAAAATAAGCATGACTTTTGAAGCAAACTGGGTATAACATATATGCAAATAACTAAATCTTTACTACTATACCCTTGGATGAATCTACTCTCATGATACAGGGAGTCTGCTAAAGTTTGTGTAGCGGTACTAACATATGGACTGCTGAAAGTTGTGGCCCACCTGTCACCCTGCCCAGCCCGGCATTCACTTCCCAGTCTCTTTTGAGACAATGAACAGTCCATGTGATTGTTTTGTATTTTTATTGAGGGATTTGAACTTGGATAGGGATGGGAATATATGGGATGCCCAGTAGACAAGCATCTGGTCGATTGTATATCAATCAGTTGGGACAATTATATACACTTGGCTTACTCCAGTCTCCTCCAGCACATCACTTGCTTGCAGACGGTTACTCCCTCTCTCTCTCTCTCTCTCTCTCTCTCTCTCTCTCTCTCCAGAACATCACTTAATCATCACATCACTTAACTCCAGGCACAGCTAGCACATGGTTAGGTCTAACTCTAATTCAGTCAGGCCTCAGCAACTGAGTGAAAAAAAAGGAGGAAGGCGTGTGATCTATAAGAATATAGTTTATTCTTAAACAAAGTAGATGAGTACAAAGAAGTTATTACGTATTCATAGAAACTAGGTTACAAAAAGTTCATTTAAATTTAAAATGAATTATGCCCATGCAAGGGCAAATGCTCAATGGTAGGCTAACGTGTTTCGAGGGGTTCCCTCTTTATCAGAGCCTTGGAAAACAAAAGAAAGACTGTATAATGTGGTAGATATACATAGAGGGGAGTAGCTCATTGGGAGATATCACAAAGTGGGTGATGTATTCTCCTTTACTCTAAAAGTATCCACATCCCAGCGCTCTAGATAAGATAAATACCAAATATATGTGTGTATAGTTAAGGTTGTAGTAAAAGGACACATATATGAAAGTGTTGGAATTATACATTACAGGGATGAGCTTTATGTTCAGGTCGAACATGAGTTTGACTCAAACATTGGCTGTTCGCCCGTTCACCGAATAGTGAACAATTTGGGGTGTTCGCGGTAAATTTGAAAGACGCGGAACACCCTTTAAAAGTCTATGGGAGAGATCAAAAGTGCTAATTTTAAAGGCTTATATGCATGGTATTGTCATAAAAAGTGTTTGGGGACCTGGGTCCTGCCCCAGAGGACATGTATCAATGCAAAAAAAAGTTTTAAAAACGTCAGTTTTTTCGGGAGCAGTGATTTTAATAATGCTTAAAGTGAAACAATAAAAGTGAAATATTCCTTTAAATTTCGTACCTGGGGGGTGTCTATAGTATGCCTGTAAAGTGGCGCATGTTTCCCGTGTTTAGAACAGTCAGAGAGCAAAATGACATTTCTAAAGGAAAAAAAGTAATTTTAAAGTACTCGCGGCTATAATGAATTGTCGGGTCTCGGCATTACACATAAAAGTCATTGAAAAAAACGGCTTGGGATTTCCCCACAGTCCATTACCAGGCCCCCCGCGCCGAAATAAAAAAAAATGGCGTGGGGGTCCCCCTAAAAATCCATACCAGACCCTTATCCGAGCACGCAACCTGGCAGGCCGCAGGAAAAGAGGGGGGACGAAAGAGCACCCCCCCTCCTGAACCGTACCAGGCCACATGCCCTCAACATGGGGAGGATGTCCCCATGTTGATGGGGACAAAGGCCTCATCTCCACAACCCTTGCCCGGTGGTTGTGGGGGTATGCGGGCAAGGGGCTTATCAGAATCTGAAAGCCCCCTTTGACAAGGGGACCCCCAGATCCCGCCCCCCATGTGAATTGGTAATGGGGTACAAATGTACCCCTACCGTTTCACAAAAAAAGTGTCAAAAATGTTAAAAAACACAATAGCCGGTTTTTGACAATTCCTTTATTAATGTCTTCTTTCTATGATTCTTCTTCCATCCTCTTCTGGTCTTCCTTCCATTTTCTTCTTCTACCTCCATCTTGTTCTTCCCTCGCTTCTTCCTCCATCTTTCTCTGCTTCTTTCTCCGGTCCTCTGCTTCTTGCTCCGGTCTTCTCCTCTGGCATCTTCTTTCCCGCTTCGTCCTCCGGACGATCCGCCTCAATGGGAGTCTCCCGCTGTGTGATGCTTCTGTTCTTGTGACAGCTCTTATATAACTGAGAGCGAGGCCACCCGGTGACCCCGCCCCCCTCTGATGCACGGGGACATCCCTATGGCTTCCCCCCGTGGTATCAGAGGGGGGCGGGGTCACCCGTTTACGTAACAAAAAAAATTGCAAGCAATTCAGAATCAAGCTGCTCTCCTGGTCTCCGGATGTGCCAGAACAGACCACATCTCTCCCGTGCTGGAAACACTGCACTGGCTCCCTATCGCCAAGCGAGTACTATTCAAGGCAATGTGCTATATGTATAGGGCACACCGGAAACTGGGCCCAATTTATTTGTCTGAATGGGCCCCTCACCATGTACCATCAAGACCACTCCGATCGGCCAACTTTCTACTCACAGAACCGACAATCAGCAGACTAAAATTTACTGGTAACAGACGCCTGGTTACAAAGGGCAATGAGCTGTGGAACTCCCTTCCAGCGTCTCTAAAGTCCTTACCCTCCCTCCTGAGTTTCAGGAAGGGTTTAAAAACCTTCCTCTTTATTTAGGCCTACAGATAATCTGATGAAGAATAGAAATCATACAAAAACATGGATTTTGTATGCTCATTTTTCCTCCCCCATCTGGAGGGTTAGTGTCCCCCCCCCCCCCCCCCCGGTTCTTCTCTGTTTTTACTCTACCTCTTTCCTATTGGGCATCCTAGGCTCCTTTTTTAATGTTCTTTTGGAAAACTCACTTGATTTTAGGGTCTTTGTGCGCCTAGATGCGCTCCTAATGGAGCGCATTCGGCGCAATACAAATCCCATATCAAATCAAATCAAGCTACCTGACTCCACTGCCCATGACATCACAGTCCTTACTGCTGGCTCTGCACCCATCCCAGACTGCACACTCCCAGTCCTCTCAGGCGTGGCTCCCCAGTCCTCCCAACTGTGCCTGTCACTCACCGACCCTCCTGGCCACAATTACACATGGTGGTTCCCTCCTAAAGACCCACCCGGCAGAACTAGCTCCCGCCGCCCCCGACTCTTCCCGCACCCCCAATCCAGATCCCCCACGTGCTCCTGAAGGGATCCCTCCTGCACTCAAATCCCAGGCCCAAGGTCACCCCCCTAGACTGGGGGGGTGCCCCACAAAGGCCCCGACAGCCCAGCACTCCATCCTTATTTCCTCCACAACTCCTCCCAGCTAGGCTGACCCAGGGTAAATCAAGGAGACATGCCCCCTGCCAATCCTAAATGGGGATTGGTCAGGGCTCCCTGAGACACCTCAGACAGCTCCACAACTCTTCCCCTCCTCTCTTCTAGAATCCTCTAGAAGCCAGGGGGAGGTAACCGAGAAGTGATGCTTTCTGTGAGACACCAGCCTACTCTGAGTCACTCCCAGCCCACTCAGATCAAAACAAACAAATTTACCTGTACACACGAAAAACCTACCTCTAGCACCTACCTAGGTAGAGGATGCTACATTTGCTATGGAAAAATGTAGGTAAACTTGAATGGAACGAATGGTGGCATTTTACATATTTCCTTGCTACAGCTATTTTGGTCAGGACAGAAAAAATAATCTAACTTTTTCTTTTATGAGGAAAATCTGATTGATTGCATAGCAATATGCATTAATTTTTCCAGCCAACAGATGGAACTCTTAGGTAATTTTCTTGTAATTTGCCAGGATTTCTTAGCTCCATTGTTTAAATTTTGTTTTACAGAGCTCAACCCGTGAAATGTATACATATATGTGAATGAGTTAGAGAAGTGGTCTACCCCTTCTCATCTAGCATATAAGTTTAACAAAAAGAAAAAAGTGTGTGTATATGCTATATACTGTATATACAGTATCTCACAAAAGTGAGTACACCCCTCACATTTTTGTAAATATTTTATTATATCTTTTTTTATGTGACAACACTGAAGAAATGATACTTTGCTACAATGTAAAGTAGTGAGTGTACAGCTTGTAAAACAGTGTAAATTTGCTGTCCCCTCAAAATAACTCAACACACAGCCATTAATGTCTAAACCGCTGGCAACAAAAGTGAGTACATCCCTAAGTGAAAATGTCCAAATTTGGCCCAAACTGTCAATATTTTGTGTGGCCACCATTATTTTCCACCACTGCCTTAACCCTCTTGGGCATGGAGTTCACCAGAGCTTCACAGGTTGCCACTGGAGTCCTCTTCAACTCCTCCATGAGGACATCATGGAGCTGGTGGATGTTAGAGATCTTGCGCTCCTCCATCTTTCATTTGAATATGCCCCACAGATGCTCAATAGGGTTTAGGTCTGGAGACATGCTTGGCAAGTCCATCATTTTTAACCTCAGCTTCTTTAGCAAGCAGTAGTCGTCTTGGAGGTGTGTTTGGGGTCATTATGTTGGAATACTGCCCTGTGGCCCAGTCTCAGAAGGGAGAGGATCATGCTCTGCTTCAGTATGTCACAGTACATGTTGGCATTCATGGTTCCCTCAATGAACTATAGCTCCCCAGTGTCAGCAGCACTCATGCAGCCCCAGACCATGAAACCCTCATCACCATGCTTGACTATAGGCAAGACACACTTGTCTTTGTACTCCTCACCTGATTGCCACCGCACACACTTGACACCATCTGAACCAAATCAGTTTCTTTTGGTCTCATCAGACCACAGGACATGGTTTGAGTAATCCATGTCCTTAGTCTGCTTGTCTTCAGCAAACTGTTCTGTGTGTAGTAGCCCCCTAATACTTACCTAAGCCCCATCTCGATCCAGCGATGTTGCACAAGAGCCTCAGCTGTCGGGACTCTCCCTCCTGATTGGCCAAGACACAGCAGAGGGCTCTATTGGCTCCCGCTGCTGTCAATCAGAGTCAGTGAGCCAATGTGAAGAGGAGGGTGAGGGGGCGGAGTTGCGGCTCCGTGTCTAAATGGAGCAGCGGCTCGGCTCTGGTGCCCTATAACAAGCTGTTTGCTGTAGGGGCACTCAGCAGGAGGGAGGGGGCAGCAAGGGACCCGAGAAGAGAAGGATCCGGGCTGCTCTGTGCAAAACCACTGCACAGAGCAGGTAAGTATAACATGTTTGTTATTTTTAAACAAAAAAAAAACAAGACTTAAATATCACTTTAAGGGTCACTATACATGTTACAATCTGACCATATAATCTTTGTATAATCAACTTTAGATTTACCAGAACTATGTAATTCAGGCACCTACCTATTTTATTTTATTTTTTTACAAGTAGGAACCAGCCTAATTTTACCAAATTACCTGTATCCAATTAGGCAGGTCCTGGAACTATATAGTTTAGTAGATTGTACAATCAATTGTAATGTGTGTGGTTGAGCTTTAAACGTTCTATTCTCTCTGTAGTTTAAGCAGGTACAGCTTACATTAGAGTGGCAATTCTGCTGTCAATTCAGCAACGTTTCAACAAAATCACAGGAAGCTGCATTATGTGGACTATGCTGGCAGGTTCAACAGGTATTTGTGATACCTTGCAAGGGGACATAAGATTAAGTGCAGATGCCTATTTCCTTGCATATATATAATTTTTTTTATGGGAGGCAATAGTTGCACTTTAATTCTGAAATGGCTCTGGACAAAATCAGCTTACAATCAGTTGTTTCCTGACACATTTTAGAAAGATGTGAAATGGAGGATTTTTATAAAAAAAATGTAACATTTCTATTTAAACATTTATTTTTTAAATCTTTCCAAAATACTGGTAATCTACCAACATGCTGACAAGTCAACATGTTGGCGTACCATCTGCTGAAAGTGCAACATTTAATGTCTTTACATTGGCTTTGAAATATTTTATTGATTTACATCTCAAGCTTTTCTGAACAGAAGTGTACAGAAGTGAACTGTCTATTCCCAAAACTAAGACCAAAAGTTCCTAAACTACAACCAAATATTACAAGTGCATTGATTCGTAAGAAGCATAAAAAAAAATAACACTCAGGAAGCCCTTGTAATTGATATATCTATATCTATATCTATCTATCTATCTATCTATCTATCTATCTATCTATCTATCTATCTATCTATCTATCTATCTATCTATCATTTTATTTTTTATTTTTTAACAATACATTTTTAGTTTTTTATAATGTACATCATTACAAATATTCGGTAACATAAGTTATGACTATAAAAGATGGGTAGTAGTGGTAAGATTAACACATATAGTAATAACCGTTTGCAACAAAAGGAAGGGTTAACAGATGTTGATATAATGATAACTTGATAATCAAATCCTGCCTACCCCAATTTGGTTCAAGCTGTAAGCAGGGGTTGATCATCAAATTACCTTATTTTACAAGGAACAAAGAATGTAGTGATAGGTGATGAACCACACCAAAAACTCATTAATTGTTATATATTTAAAGTGGACCCGATTCAAAAAGTGAACATTCACTATCTTACAGGAAACATCTTAATATGTTAATCGTGCTTCAGTAGTATCTTGAAAAATGTACTTTTGTCTTGAATCACTCCTGAGAAATAGGATTTTGCTTTCTGTGCCTAGGCACTCCTGCTCTAGAGTATAGCCTAATAGCTGAAAACCTGCAGTGCAAGATCATCTTTAGCAGTAATCAGCATGGATTCATGAAGAATCATTCTTGCCAAACCAATCTATTAACCTTCTATGAGGAGGTGAGTTGCCATCTAGATAAAGGAAGGCCCGTAGACGTGGTGTATCTGGATTTTGCAAAAGCATTTGACACAGTTCCCCATAAACGTTTACTGTACAAAATAAGGTGCATTGGCATGGACCATAGGGTGAGTACATGGATTGAAAACTGGCTACAAGGGCGTGTTCAGAGGGTGGTGATAAATGGGGAGTACTCAGAATGGTTAGGGGTGGGTAGTGGGGTCGCCCAGGGTTCTGTGCTGGGACCAATCCTATTTAATTTGTTCATAAACGACCTGGAGGATGGGATAAACAGTTCCATCTCTGTATTTGCAGACGATACTAAGCTAAGCAGGGCAATAACTTCTCCGCAGGATGTGGAAATCTTGCAAAAAGACCTGAACAAATTAATGGGGTGGGCGACTACATGGCAAATGAGGTTCAATGTAGAAAAATGTAAAATAATGCATTTGGGTGTCAAAAATATGAATGCAATCTATACACTGGGGGGAGAACCTCTGGGGGAATCTAGGATGGAAAAGGACTTGGGGGTCCTAGTGGATGATAGGCTCAGCAACGTCATGCAATGCCAAGCTGCTGCTAATAAAGCAAACAGAATATTGGCATGCATTAAAAGGGGGATCAACTGCAGAGATAAAACGATAATTCTCCCGCTCTACAAGACTCTGGTCCGCCCGCACCTGGAGTATGCTGTCCAGTTCTGGGCACCAGTCCTCAGGAGGGACGTACTGGAAATGGAGCGAGTACAAAGAAAGGCAACAAAGCTAATAAAGGGTCTGGAGGATCTTAGTTATGAGGAAAGGTTGCGAGCACTGAACTTATTCTCTCTGGAGAAGAGACGCTTGAGAGGGGATATGATTTCAATTTACAAATACTGTACAGGTGACCCCACAATAGGGATAAAACTTTTTCGCAGAAGAGAGTTTAATAAGACTCGTGGCCACTCATTACAATTAGAAGAAAAGAGGTTTAACCTTAAACTACGTAGAGGGTTCTTTACTGTAAGAGCGGCAAGGATGTGGAATTCCCTTCCACAGGCGGTGGTCTCAGCGGGGAGCATTGATAGCTTCAAGAAACTTAGATAATCACCTGAATGACCGCAATATACAGGGATATGTAATGTAATACTGACACATAATCACACACATAGGTTGGACTTGATGGACTTGTGTCTTTTTTCAACCTCACCTACTATGTAACTATCTAAAGCAGTGGTCGACAACCTTTCGGACATTACAGACATCTAAATTCACAATTTTGACATGAGTTTTATATGCCTTTTACACACAATCCTATGGCTCTCTGCCCCCTGCCCCTGGATCACACTGCTGCCTTATACATACCTACAATGCTCTCGCCCCGCCCCCTCCCGCCCCCCCTGCACTGTGCATCATACTGCTGCCTTACACAGACTTATCATTGGATCTCAACTCCTTACTCTTTATCCAGCCATGTGCTCAAGCTCCGTGCTCCCTTCCACAGTCTGTGATCAGCGCTACCATTGGAAGTTCCCTCCTTCTTCACCTCCCACTATCTGCACTACTCCCGCTCTTCCCTTTGAGTTTACAGTAGCCGGAACTACAGAGGCGGCTCTGGGTAGCAATGCACGCTGACATATTCTTATCTTCATCAGCGCGCATTGAGAACAACACTGGAAACAACACTGGGTGGTGTACAACCCCTGGGGACCATCAAAAGTTTCTCTTGAACCATCAGTGGTCCATAGACCACTGGTTGGCGATTGCTGTGCTAAAGTATTATGCCTTGGACTGTCTTATGAGATGTAAAGTGAAATTTGGTGATGTCACTGTTGAAAGAACAACAGCAAAGTTGCTTATAAACTGGCAATACTGTATGCTTTATATCTTTCTATGCAGCAGGTGGCACTGTAGTATTATAGTGTATAGTGAATGTATTCTATGATATAACAGGATGTATTGTCTATCTAAGTTCAGTGAACCTTTTTGTGGTTAGTTGCTGTCTCATGTTTCTCATGCTGTAAAACATGCATTGCTAATTCTCCATAAAAGCAAAGCTTTTGCTGCAAACAAGAAGCTTCCAGCTCATGATTTCATTACTCTGCTCATTAGTCTACCCCACCACTGATCAATATGTGGGGCTCCTATCATCTATGGTTCCGGAGATATGGGGCTCCTCGCGCAGCCAGTGAGAAGCTACATACAGAGCGGACAGTTTAAATACAAGCTGGCACAGTCTGCTTGCAGTAGATTGAGATGATAAGTTCACAGTGCCTCTCCTCACTTCTTGTCAGAGGCTCTGAGCTCAGTGGACAGCTTGGAGCCTGCAGAGTATGACAGGCAGCCCCACCTGTCAAATTCGCCTATTGATTTCAATGGGGCTACTCTGCAACTGCAAGCCAAACTCGCTCGCAGTAGCAGCATAGTCCAATAATGTAAAAATACCATTCAGTGATGTAAAAATAAGAAACAAGGAGGAAGCAGTAGCACCTCATGAACGCCTATCAGCTGCTGCTATACAACTCGTTGAAAAGCAATCCACCACAGATCACTTTTCAGAGGGCAGTAAGCATTACTGCAAATGTGAAAGAAACTTGAAACACATCATCAATTTCACACTCACCACCAACCAGGTCACTCCCCAGCCATTTCCCATGTTAGCCACCTTCCTTTAACTTATATTACAGGTGACCATTTCCCAACCTGCAGATGAAAGACCCTGCTCCAAAAGATTTCGCTCCCAGTTACTCCCCCCCCCACTCAGAGATTGATATCCCTCCATGACCACCTCACACACCCCTGCTGACAGACCTCTCTCCCCAGCCTGTCCAAAACACCCTCTCACCTGCTGACCTGTGGATGGGGGAATCACTCCTGCAGTGTTTTTGTGTTCTGCCAGTGGGGAGCCTTCCTTACCCACACAATACAATGATCAGTTTTGCTAACTATAGCTGGCAGCACTGATTGTTTTGGGAAAAACTTGACAGGCTGGTTGTACTCAAGTCAATTAATAAATTGACTTGTGTACAACCAGCTAGCCCATACATAGATTGACTATGGCTGGTCTCTGCTTAAATGGCTTAATTTCAATCCATGTATGGCCCGCTTAACCACTACGCAGTCCCTAAACATCCTTCCATGAACCTTTACATTTTTTCTTCCCAGATTTCTTCATACTCCTCACCTGTACATATTGCCCGCTGTCATACCCTCCACACTTCTCTCCTGTACATACTGCCCACTGTCATACCCTCCACACTTCTCTCCTATACATAGTGCTCACTGTCATACCCTCCACTCTCCTCTCCTATACATAATACTCACTGTCATACCATCCACACTCCTCTCCTGTACATACTGCTCACTGTCATACCCTCCACACTCCTCTCCTATACATACTGCTCACTGTCATACCCTCCACACTCCTCTCCTCTACATACTGCTCACTGTCATACCCTCCACACTCCTCTCCTGTACATACTGCCCACTGTCAAACCCCACACACTTCTCTCCTGTAGATACTGCTCACTGTCATACCCTTCACACTCCTCTCCTATACATACTACTCACTGTCATACCATCCACACTCCTCTCCTGTACATACTGCTCACTGTCTTACCCTCCACACTTCTCTCCTGTACATACTGCTCACTGTCATACCCTTCACACTCCTCTCCTATACATACTACTCACTGTCATACCATTCACACTCCTCTCCTGTACATACTGCTCACTATCTTACCCTCCACACTCGTCTCTTGTACATACTGCTCAGTATCATACCATCCACACTCCTCTCCTTTACATACCGCCCACTGTGATACCCTCCACACTCCTCTCCTATACATACTGCCCACTTTCATAAACTCTTCTACTTTACATAGTGCCGGTTGTCATACCCTTCACACTCCTCTCCTGTGCATACTGCCCACTATCATAGCGTCCACACTCCTCTCCTGTACATACCGCCCACTGTGATACCCTCCACACTCCTCTCCTGTACATACTGCCAACTGTCTTTCTCTGCACACTCCTCTCCTGTACATACTGCCCACTGTCATACCCCCACATTCCTCTCTTGTACATAGTGCCCACTGCCATACCTTTCATACTCATCTCCTGTACATAGTGCCCACTGTTATACCCTCCACATTCCTCTCCCTCACTTGCACATACTTCCCACTTTTATACCATTTATACTCCACCCCTATGCCTCTTACCCACAAAAATAATTCTTTAAAATTATATTGAATATCCTTAATGTTACCAGCTCTAGAATGGGCACACTTTTGTTAGTTCAACTAAAGGAAATTTTCTCACTCCTCTTTTTTGTTCTGCCCAATATTAATACTCATTTAATTTTGTGATTACTACTGTGATGTATAGAGGAACATAGGGGATGTCAGCTACTCTAGATATACTACTGGTAAAAAAAGTGTCCCTGAAAATATTTTTTAAATGTTGGCAACTATGCACTTGGGCACTGCCCAATGGCCACCGGGTCAGTAGGGGGCCCCATGAGAGGCTCCTGTGATATTAAAGCGGTAGTAAACTTCGCTAACATTACTACTTTTTAGAGGCCCTGAGGTAGGTTATGCCATAATGTACTAGTATGCACAGCATATTAGCACATTAGGGTACACTTACCTGTCAGACTGAGCCCTCCAGTGCTGCGATCTGGTGCTTCCATCTTCAATCAGTCTTCCTTCCGGGTTCTGTGCCTTCAGTCACTTGCCTTGGCCGGGCTGCATTGCTGTCACTCCCACACATGCTCATGCGCATCCTCTCTCTCTCATCCCCCCACTCTCTCTCATCCTCCCTCCCTTATTTATTTTTATAAAAAGCCCCACCAAAATCCTCAGCACCAGGACCATGATGTTCTTAATCCGGCCCTGGTTATGGGCCCAGCGCACCGAGGCACAGCTAGCAAACCCAAGAACTGGAAAAAGAATTCTGCAAGTCTGTGAGTACTGTATGCTAGAAGCTGAAAGATGGCAAGTGGTTCAGATGTGACGTTTACAATAGCAAAGCTGAAGAATGTCAATTACCATCTGTGGAAGTTCAAACTACAAATGCTTTTTAGCATGGATGACTTGTGGCAAATGCTTAATACAGACAGACCCACAGACGGAGGACTGGGATAGGAACGATAGACAGGCAAAAGCGACTATAAGCTTACTAGTGGAAGATGACCAGCTTATCCACATAAGAACAGAGAAAACAGCCAAAGGTATGTGGACTTCATTACAAAAACTGCATGAGCATTCAAGCCCCAAGAGTAAGCTATTTCTACTAAGAAAGCTGTTTAAGATGAGACTAGAAGAAGGCCAGCAAATGTGTGAACACGTGAAAGCTATGCTAGAGATCATAAAGCAGCTACACGCCATCGGAAAGGACATCAATGATAACCATATTGTTGCCTTGCTCCTCTGCAGCCTTCCAGAGACATATACTGCTCTTATTAAAGCTTTAGAAACCAGACCCAAACAGGAGCTGACGCTAGAATATGTCAAAGGTGAATTAATTGATGAATATGAAAGAAGGAAAGAAAATATGCATCATAATGACAAAGCTCTTAAGATGTACAAAGGCACAAACCACAACAAAGAATGCAGAGCCTGTTTTTGCTGTCAAAGGACTGGTCACCTAAAAAAGGACTGTTCTATATGGAAAACAGATTAGCGAAAGCTAGAGCTGTCCACAAAAGAAAGAGTCAAAACAGCCACAAAGGAAAACTGCAGACACATCATGGAGTGGCACCATTAAAGTGACACAGAGTAGAAAGCCAAGTGGCTGGTGCATAGACTCAGGAGCGACAAGCCACATGACTAGCGATGAGACCTTCTTCACAAATAATGATTACAGTGCAAAAGACAACATTTCCTAGCAAACGGGAAAGGCATTACTGCAGAAGGTAAAGTCCAGGGATTCCTGAACTGCATTAAACCGCAAGGCAAGCAGAGTATCCTTGTAAAGAAAGTACTGTATGTTCCAAAATTAGAAGGAAACCTTCTATCAGTGAAAAGTCTTGCAAACAATGGTTTCACAGTTAAGTCCCAGGGTGATGAATGCACAATTCACAATAATAAGCGATTCCTCGCAAAAGGAAAACTGGATGATAACTTATACAGACTCATCACCACAGACCAGCAAGTCAATATAGTCTCTAATAACATACACAGCAAATGTATTCACTTATGACACAGGCAGATGGGGCACAGAAGTCCAGAAGCTATACAGGACATTATAACGATAGGCTTATCAGAATATTTGACAATAGCGGCTTGCAAAGTGCTTATGAAATGCAAGTGCTGTATAGAAGCAAAAGCCACATGTGCTCCCCTTCCACAGGCATCTCAAAGAAAAACCACCCACGCCCTGCAGCTTATACACAGTGATGTATGCGGTCCAATGAAAACTACCACGTCATAACAAGAGGTGGAACTCATAATGCCTAAATCAAGTTCCCCACCAGATCCTGCTGAACTGCCTGAAGTCAGAAGATTCACTCGGACTACAAAGGGGATACCATCCCGCAAGCTGTCATACACTGTCAAAACACACAGCATTCTTGAACCAACATCCTGGGAAGACATAGAAAAACTGCCAAAACATGAAGCCAATAAATCGAGAAAGGCAGCAGAAGAGGCATTAAACTCACTTAAAAAAAATAAAACCTGGACACTCGCAAAGCTCTCTCCTAACTGTTAAACTATAGGAAGTAAGTGGACTCTCAAAGTAAAGTCAGGCACAGAACAGAATATCCACAAATACAAAGCCAGACTAGTTGCCAAGGGTTACTCCCATAAATTTGGTGAAGATTATGATGAAACATTCGCTCCCATCGTAAAACACTCCACTATCAGAGCACTTCTTATGCCACGTACACACGGTCAGACTTTCTGACGGGAAATGTTCGATGTGAGCTTGTTGTCGGAAAGTCCGACAGTGTGTATGCTCCATCGAACATTTGCTGTTGGAATTTCCGGCCACAAATGTTTGAGAGCGTGTTCTCAAATTTTTCGCCAACTTCACTTTGTTGTCGGAAATTCCAATAGTGTGTACACAAGTCCCTCGCACAAAAGTTCATGCATGCTCGGAATCAAACAGAAGGAGCCGCACTAGCTATCGAACTTCCTTTTTCTCGGCTCGTCGTACGTCACCGCGTTCTCATGTTCGGAATTTTGGCCCAACATTTGTGTGACCGTGTGTATGCAAGACAAGTTTGAGCCAACATCCTTCGGAAAAAAATCCACGGTTTTGTTGTCGGAAAGTCTGATCGTGTGTACGCGGCATTAGTGTTGCAGCCAGGAAGGTCATGCAAGTCAAACACCTAGATTTTAAAACTACTTTCCTATATGGAGACATTAAGAAAGATCTCTGAACTTCCGGTTCCGGCGCCGCATGGAGTAGCTGCTCTTCTCATCAGCTCCCGCAGCTCGACTCCTAAACCAGCCTACAAAACCGGCAAACCCGCCAAAAACCACCGGCATCCACCCCACGCCATCCCCGGTCACAGGATGGACCGATTTGTGGAAAAAAACGGCCCGCGATCGTACGCGGCCGCGGCGGCGCGGACCCCACAGCCGCAAATCGAGGCCCCGGCTTCGGCCTGCACGGAGCTTCCCACAGAGCCAGAGCCTGACATGGAGGTAAGCGGCGCTACGGCCCCCTCCCCATCTACTGAGACATCTGCACAGCATACAAGCCCTTCCAGCACAAACACTGAAGGGATAGCACAGGCTGTAGCAGCCCTCCTCTCCCCAATGATTGCAGCCTCGGTGGAGAAGGCAGTTAACGCAGGCATGCAACAACTCCAGGCCCAGCTAGGGGAACATGCCTCCAGGCTGAATGAAGCAGAACACCGCATAGCTAATATTGAGGAAGATCTATACCACTCTCAATCCTCAATGCAGGCCTATGACAAAACCAACAAATATATCCTTGAAAAGCTGGACGATTTGGAAAATAGATCCAGAAGGAGCAACTTGCGATTTGTAGGCATCCCAGAATCGCTACAACCCTCGGCTCTCTCTGACCTATGCGCCAGGCGCATCCCTGAAGCACTAGGCCTGCCAGGCCCCTGCACAGTAGAACGGGCCCATCGCATGGGAACCTTCAACGCAGAACGCAAATCGCCCCGTCCCATAATAGCAAAATATCTCAACTACTCAGATAAAGCTTACATCTTGCAAAAATTCAGGCAATCCAGAGCTCTCCAAATTGACGACATGAAAATCCTGATTTTCGCAGATTACTCTATTGAAGTGTCCCAAAAGAGAAAAGCCTTTCAACAGATTTGCTCGGAACTGCACCATCAACAACTCAAATTCACGTTGGCTTTCCCAGCTACCCTCCGACTTAAAGCCCCAAATGGCGACCAACTCTCCTTCCAAGACCCAAAAGAAGCAGAAGCTTTCCTGCGTTCGCTACGCTCAGGCCCCAACCTCAGCCCCTCTCCTAGAGCGGCTCCTGTCAACCGTGCCCTAGACCAAAGGAGCCCACGTAAAGACTCTCCAAAACGGTTTAGACCTTCGGCACCGGACCATCACCGTCCCACTCCTCATTGAGGGCCACGAGCATGGTCACACATTGCTACCACTCTACGCCCCGCCTCTACGGCTATGGTGGCCTAACTCTTAGCGGGATATCCCACTCAAGAGACGAAGTTAAAATTTTTCTCTTTCAAGCTTGTCCACTTTTCCTCACCAGGCAATTCAGATACTGGTAGGCCAAGCAGTTTCTTTCATGTTTAATACGTATTATTTATATTTGACTAACAGATAAATTTGGTTTTTGTTACAACTAAGGTATTGTCTCTCTCCCCTGGCTCTCCTGTGTATCCAACTCCTCCGTTTAATGTTGCGCAAACCAAGCTGCCAATGCATTTCACCCCCTTAAATGCGGGTTCTCAAATACAGCAGTCTCTGAGTCTTGCGTTGGGAGTTGGACTACACAGTCGACTCCATGCGGAAAAAAGTGAAGTTTACTGAATATGTTTTATTGTTTCTCTTTTCTACCCTCCCCCTCCTGTACCCCTCCCTAAGCTATGCACCCCCTCCTTATTGCACACACGCCCTTAGCGGTTACAAAATCCCTCGTTTAAACAAAATAACTCCCCCCAGAACTCAGCCTAATTTCACGCCACACCACCACATATCAACAGGTGAAAACCATACAAAATCTCCACATACCCCCCCAGTGACCCCCCCTATATGAAACTAGTCTCCTGGAATGTTAAAGGGCTTCGTTCACCCAATAAGAGAATGAAAATCCTCCGTCACCTCAAAAGACTCAAAACCGACATTGCCCTACTACAAGAAACCCACCTCTCCACCCCTGACTTCCACCGAATGAAAAAATTATGGGTAGGTACAGTAATAGGCTCAGATTCCAATGGACGCAAAGCAGGAGTTCTGTTACTCATCCACAAAAACCTGCCATGTGAGGTCCTATCCACCAAAGCAGATGCTCAGGGGCGCCTCATCTCAGCCCACATCAAATTAGGAACCAAGGAAATGATAATTTCAAACATCTATGCGCCCAATAACCCCACAAAACAATTTTATAGTGAACTCTCAACATGGCTCCTCAGCGATCCGACTCTCCCACACATAGTGGGCGGAGACTTTAACTCCACAATACACCCGATAGACGACAGATCCACCTCTAAGCGCACATTCCTCCCCTCAGACCTAGATTCACAAAATCTACTAGCCTCAACGATGGAATCCCTCCATCTACACGACATCTGGCGGCTCCGACACCCAGCTGACAGAGACTTTACATTTTATTCCAATCCCCACAATGTCTTCACCAGAATTGACTACCTCTTCTGCTCAGACGACCTATTACCAATGATATCCGATGCGGACATTCACGACATTGCCATATCCGACCATGCACCAATCTCGACCACGATTGATAACCCTGACTTACACCCAAATCCTAAAATATGGCGTTTCCCCTCTTATCTCCACAACAACGCTGACTTTCGACAATACATCGAAAACGTCTGGTCAGAATACACTTCGACCAATGCTGAACACTCCGACAACCCCAATTTATTCTGGGAAGCAGGCAAAGCATTCCGCAGAGGCCGTATAATCTCCTATGCAGCATCCTTTAAAAGAAACGCACTCAAAAAATACAAACAAGCCAGCTCCCAACTACAACTAGCCCAAAGAATACTATACACAAATAACTCCAATGATAACAGGAAGGCATGGCAATCAGCAAAACAATCGTTTGACACTTGGGCCGAAACCCTAGAACAAACGAAAAAAGCCCACATGGATGCCACCCTCCACAAATTCGGCAATAAGGCAGGTAAACTCCTCGCCAATTTATGTAAGGGACCCTACCATCCGACACACATCTCATCTCTCCGGGACTCTCGGGGTAACACAAAAACCACCCAAACAGACATAAATGATACCATGTTACAATATTACTCATCCTTATATGGACCAGATCCCATAAACCATGAGACAGCACAATCATTTCTTGAAAAGGTAACCCTATCGCACGTATCACCCACACAGTTAGAAGCTCTAAACGCCCCAATATCCCTCCACGAAATATCCACTACAATTAAAAACCTAGCTCCCTCGAAAGCCCCAGGTCCTGATGGATTCACGGGAGAATTCTACAAGTCACTACAACCACTCGTAGAACCCACACTACATGAAGTATATCAGCACATTTGGACAGGGGGAACATACCTACCCACGGGCAATCAAGCCACCATCAAATTACTAGCCAAAAAAGGTAAAGACCCCCAAGAACCAGGATCATATAGGCCAATCTCACTTCTAAACCTAGATGTCAAAATCCTTTCCAAAATCATTGCCACAAGATTAGCAGACATCATACCCTCTCTGATACACCCTGCCCAATCAGGGTTCGTGAAAGGCAGAACTGCCACCATGAACATCAGGAAGGTAATGATGGCCCTAGAACATGCCAAATTCAACTCAGAAGCAAAGTATGCTATCATCACTCTGGACGCGGAGAAAGCCTTCGATAACGTAAGCTTCGAATGGCTTTCTCTGGTCATGAACAAAATGGGATTCTCCGGCTCCTTCGCTCATCTTATAAACACCATGTACACCGCCCCAGCCGCTAGGCTGGTAGCAGCAGGCCTCCTATCAGAGGAATTCCGCCTACACAAAGGGACCCGGCAGGGCTGCCCCCTATCACCACTCCTCTTTAACATAGCATTAGAACCATTATCTAGATATTTATCACACGTAGCCCCACTAAACGGCATCCCCATCGGCAAGCAGGAACTTCGCACCTCACTATTTGCCGACGACGTCCTTATATTCACAGCAAACCCCTCCTCTGACATGTTCACGATTAAGCTTATCTTTGACCAATTTAGATTATGCTCGGGCCTTCGCATAAACTACAACAAAAGCGAAATCCTCCCCCTAGGCACTGCGTCCAACCCCCCTTGGACACAGAATTCCATATTCTCGGTAGCACATTCCCACATCACCTACTTAGGCATAAGAATAGGAAAACTACCCTCCTCTCTCTATCACCTCAACTACCCACCCTTACTCAAAAAAATCTCTCAGGAACTAACAAACTGGATGGATCTCCCCCTCTCGCTACTGGGAAGATGTCATCTAGTGAAAATGGTCAGCTTCGCCCGCCTACTTTACCCATTACAAACCATTCCCTTACTCCTACAGCATAAAGACACAAAAATTCTTAACGCGGCAATATCCAAATTTTTATGGCGGAATAGGCGGCCGCGAATAGCACTCACTAAACTTTACCTTCCCAGGCGCGAAGGGGGTATTAGTCTCCCTAATGTCAGAATTTATAATTTAGCTTGCCTCCTGAGGATAAGTTTAGATTGGGTAGCGCAAACATCTCGATACTCCAACTTTTGTCTGGAAACCGAAATGGTCAATCCATATTCCCTGGTAGCTCTCCTACACTGCAAGTGGAAATCCATCCCCCCACCCCTTCAACATAACCTACTACTTCGGGACACAGCCATTGCCTGGAGGGAGATCCGGAAATGCCTCAAGCTCTCACCGTTTATTTCTAAGCACCTTCCAATACAAGGAAACCCGAGCTTCCCCCCAGGTCTGGAACGTCAGCCATACATCACCTGGCATCAGAAAGGCATCTCCAACTTTTCTTCGCTTTGTGACTCAAAAACTGGCCGCCCTGTCCCTTTCAAGTCATTAGCGGAGACATTCCAACTTCCACAGTCACACATGTTCCACTATGGTCAATGTATCAGCTTTCTCAAAAATGCCTGCAGAGACGATCACAAAAGATTTCAAACGTCCCTATCGGACTCTCTTCTCGCAAAGGGCTCCTACAAAATCTCAGACATATACCAGCCTCTCCTACTAAAAGCCATTCCCTCACTGAAGACATCTTCAGCAGCTAACTGGGCAAAAGACTTCCCTGATGCCGAATTGGTCGACAAAATACTTCAAGGCCTCAACACAATTCACAAACTGGTGCCCAACGAATCCTGGAGGGAAACCCAACTTAAGATCGTCCATCGAGCCCACATACCCTTTCTCTCGAACAATCAACCTCAAACCTCCTCCACGTGCCCCTTATGCCTACACCCCAGGCCTTCTTTGACCCATCGTTTCTGGTCATGCACCTACATCTCCAGTTTCTGGGACAAGGTCCTTCACTACATATTTGATGTAACCCTGCTGAAAATACCTAAGGACCCCCTCCTCCTCATTTTCGGTCACTGGGACCCCCAATTGTTACCCTGGTCTACGAACCCTGCCCCTTCCTACAAGGATTGGATCCTGATATGCCTCCTTTTCGCCAGAAGAGCCATTTTAAAAAACTGGATCTCCGACGCATGTCCCAATACCTCTCAAATCAAAAGGGACCTCCTACAGTTGCTTTACAAAGATAGGATCAACATGGACTTTACGAACGAAACAACCAGGACACGCTTCCACCACAAATGGGGGGCTTTCATGACCTCAACACTCTCCCCCACGGATATAGCGCATCTTGAGACTTTCTCTTTCCTCTATCAGGAACCTCCCCCCCCCCACCGCAGATGGAATGATCCCCCCAAACCAAGATTCCTCAACATAAGGAACCCAACTCCTACCAAATATCACAACACGATCCAGGACTTCCTCGTGGTCCTCAGGACCCCTTAGTTCTCCTCTTGTAGGAAGGTGGAGACCGCAACTGCTACAAAGGACATCAATACCATACAACTAAAATCGTAAATATCACTATCTTCATCATGTCAACCCTATAGTTATCATTTAACCTGTACTTTATACCCACAGGCTGCACTACACCATCCAAAGCACGCTCTCGGTGCTCTCCCCTCCTAACCCCCCCCCTCTGATGTTTGATGTTGATATTCTACATCTACCTGGTTTTCCCCCACTCATCCCTTCCCCCACCCTATGCGGGGTACATCCAGTAATTTTTTTTTTTTGCTAGAAATCTCAGGGAATCCCTCCCCCCCCACCTAGATCATCCAGTTTCATCTCTTTTATTTCCTCCCTTCCGCATAGAAGGTACCATCTCCCCGTTCCCCAGGATATTTGTCTTTATCAGCTGTTTTATATTCCTATTTTGTATAAAGCTAATGTTTACTTTGGATTTTCCTTCTTTGGAAAAAAGAAAAAAAATCACAATACTGTCTATTGATGTCATTCCCTGTATGTTACATCCTTCAATAAAAATTTATTTAAAAAAAAAAAAAAAAAGAAAGATCTCTAAATGGAGAAACCACCAGGGTTTGAGCAAGGAGACAACCTTGTGTGTAAACTTCAGAAGAGCATCTACGGTCTTAAACAATCTGCAATGAGAAAGTGAACGATGTACTTACCAGAGAGGGATTCTCAAGCAGTAAAGCAGACCCCTGTCTCTACTCCAGGAATCAAGAAGACAGATATACATCCTTATTTATGTTGCTGACAACCTGTTTTGAACAAGAAGGGAATTACAATCAGATAGTTCACAAGTTGAAAGAAAATGTTAAAATCAAAGAGCTAGAGAACATTAGCTACTATCTGAGAACCTAAATAGAGAGAGAAGAAGATGGAAGTTATCTTCCCAACCAATCTCAGGAAATGTTAGAAATCTTCGAACAATTCCATATGCAAGATGCAAAGGAAATGAAAACTCCTATGGAACCAGGCTGTCTAAAGAGCAATGAAGCAGAGAACTCGCTACCCAACAATGACATGTATCGCAGAGCAATCGGTAAGCTGCTATATGTTGCCACTGTGACAAAACCAGACATAGCCGCAGCAGTGGGCATACTATGCAGGAAAGTCTCAGTTCCCTGTCAGCGTGACTGGAATGCAGTAAAAAGAGTGATACAATACCTCAAAGGAAAATTCAGATGAAGTTACGGTTACCAGCAACATCCAATCCAATACTGGTCAGATATGTGGATGCTGATTAGAACGGAGACTGTACAGACCGCAAATCCACAAGTGGATTCATCTTCCAGTATGGGGAAGGAACCATAAGTTGGTCTAGTCTAAAGCAAACAACTGTTACTCTATCTTGAACTGAAGCAGAGTACATTGCAGCAGCAAACATGTCAAGCAGCGATATGCATTCGTCAACTTTTTGTGGACATTGGGATAGATATGTCAAAACCAATACCCATTTTTGAACACAACCCGGGATGTATAAAGTTTACGCAAAGGGTCAATCCTAGGACCAAACACAGTCAAGTATCACTGTCAGAAACCATGAATCAGACTGAGACAGAAGTACAGTTAAATCACACTTGTTTAATAATAATAATAAAAAAAAGGTAAACAGGGGGGGTAGCGGGGAGTTTGCAGGTGTCAAAAGCTCCATAACAACACCTAACTACCCTCTCTCTTCTCTAGCCCTTATCCCTAGATCCCCTCCCCCTTTTTTTTCTCTCCTCTCTCTTCCTCTGCTCTATTTCCCCCTGTTCCTTCCTCTCCTGGCTTTTTCCCCCCTTTTCCTCTCCTTCTCACCCCCCCTTTTCCCCTTATCTGTCGCTTACATGACCTTCGACCCAAACCATTGTAAATCTCATATGTTCCTCTATTTACACATTAGGATACACTGTCTTCAATGCCCTGACCTGGAACAAACCCTTATGCCACCTCCTCTCCTTGGTTGAATGACTGACATTGCGGGTGAGGGGGGAGAGGGGGAGGAAAAAATGAAAAAGGATCCTCCACCTTGCTTACGCCATAAATTGACTAATTGGTCTGTTCCTGGTTATTACATTCCATGTTGTAACTATAAGCTGTGTCCCATATTTCTACACTTATATCCTACTTGTTTAATGTTGTCATCTGACATATGGTTTGATTTGTAAACACTCTCTTCCTTATTTCGAATAAAGAAACTTTTTATGGGAAAAAAAAAAAGGTAAACAGAGTACACATAGTCAAACCATAGCCAGAGTTCAGGAACCGGAACGGATAGTCAGACAAGCCAAAACTTTAGGGAGCCAGAGCTGAGCGTAGTGGAACAGCAAGCAGGATCTAGAGCCAGAAGGAATGTCAGCCAAGCAAGTCTTAAATAGGAACACAGGAGAGCATCTCTAGAGATGTGACCATGGTGAAGGCAGAGATCATCTGGACTGGACGGCTTAATTAGATAGAGCATGACGAGCAGGATATCAACAGGTGAGTCACTGTGGAGAGATAGGAGCTGGCAATTAGCCGACAGCTGATCGCCAGCTTTGCGAAGGAAGGGCTGAGCCCAGCCCTGACAATCACCTACTGAGGGACAATCAAGAGCAAAGTGCCATTGACATTCAATACTACCCATCAGAGGAGATGACTGCTGATGCACTCAACAAGCCTTTGTTGAAGGAACGTCATAAGTATTTCCAGAAGAAGCTGAATATAATTTGACAAAGCACATGCTGTTGAGAAGGGATGTTGAAAGAACAACAGCAAAGTTGCTTATAAACTCACAATACTGTATGCATTATTTCTTTCTATGCAGCAGGTGGCGCTGTAGTATTATAGTGTATACTATATCATATAGTATTCTATGATATAACAGGATGTATTGTTTGTCTAAGTTCAGTGCATTTGTTTTTTGGTTAGTTCCTGTTTCATGTTTCATGAGTCACTGTGGAGAGATAGGAGCTGGCAATTAGCCGACAGCTGAGCGGCCAGATTTGAGAAGGAGGGGTTGAGCCCAGCCCTGACAGTACCCCCTTCTCAATGACCCCTCCCCCTCAGGGGATCACCAGGCTTGAGGGGAAAATGCCTATGGAAATCATGGAGGAGGGCAGGGGCATGTACGTCTGAGGATGAGACCCAAGAGCCTTCCTCCGGACCGGACCCTTTCAAATACACCAGGTACTGTATGTGCCCACGGAACCTACGGGAGTCAACAATGGACTGTACTTCACACTCCTCATGGTTCTCAACCTGTACAGGGTGAGGACCAGGCATCGAGGTGGTAAAGCGGCTGCAGACCAAAGGTTTTAATAAGGAGACATGAAATACATTAGAAATACGCATATTAGAAGGAAGGTCTAATGCGTAAGCCACTGGGTTAATCCTGCGAAGAATACGGAAAGGCCCAATAAACTGAGGTGCGAAATTCAGAGAGGGAACGCAAAGTCGGAGGTTACGAGATGACAGCCAGACCCTGTCCCCGACCTGGTAGGAAGGCGCAGGCAGGCGTCTGCAGTTAGCATGGAGTCTCTACATATCATTAGCATGTCGCAAAGCCTCCTGGACTTGTGCCCAAGTGAAACGAAGAACACGGAAATGCTCCTCTAACGCAGGAATACTCTACGGAACAAATGAGTCAGGCAACATGGAAGGTTGGAAACCATAATTCGCCATAAACTGGGACAATCGGGAAGCAGAATTCAAGGCACTATTGTGAGCAAACTCTGCCCACGGTAATAGGTCTGACCAGTTGTTATGAAATGCCAGAAATATAGCAACGTAGGAATTGCTCCAAGGACTGATTGGCTCATTCTGCGGCCCCATTAGACTGTGGTGATACGCAGAGGAGAAAGCAAGCTGAATTCCCAACTGTGCACAAAAGGCTCGCCAGAACCGGGACACAAACTGACTACCCCTGTCTGAGACTCACCTTGGGTAGCCCATGTAAGCGAAAGATTTCCCGAGCAAAAATGGAAGCCAGTTCCTTAGAAGTGGGAAACTTCTTAAAGCGGAGCTCCACCCGATTTTCCTACACTAACTGCAGCTGATTACCGCAATGTCCTAATGACAAAACGGCACTTTTTTTTTTTTTTACAGCCTTTACCTTTGTTCTTCCAGCTGTCTTTGTTTTCTGCAGGAAGCATAGGCTGCGGTTAGGGGCGTGTCTGGAGCGGCTAATTACTCACTTCCTGTAAGCCGCACTGGCTCCTGGGAGCTTGTGTCATTGTTCCCAGGAGTCAGTGCGGCCGCCTGTTGCAAGAGTTCTCGAGAGACTTCCATAGTGGGAGTGACGTCATTACGACAGGCACGGCGCGCCAATTGCGGTCTAATGCGCATGCGCGAGAACTGAAAAGAACGGGCGGTGCATGCTGGTCGATCAGCAGCGCCGTATCCCGGAAGAGGATGCCTGTGGGTTTCACATGCCCACAGGCAAGATGACAACCATGAACAGTTCGTTTTAAAAGTTACTTTATTAAAGAAAAAAAAAACGCAATGTCACTGAAAAACGGGGCAGGTGAGTTCCCTATTGCTATATAGCAATCAATGTCATTAGCAAAAAAAAAAAAATTATCAGAGAGAGTGGAACCCCGCTTTAAGTGGAATACAATGAGACATTTTCAAGAACCGGTCAACCACCATAAGGATAACTGTGTTGCCCTGGGAGTTGGGTAACTCCACAATGAAATCCAAAGACAGGTGGGTCCAAGGCCTCTCTCCATTGGGTATGGGTTGTAGGAGGCCCCCTGGAAGGTGTCGTGGAGTCTTAATCTGAGCACACACTGAACAGGCAGCTACGAAGGTGGTTACATCAGCACGTACACTAGGCCACCAGAATTGTTGGGAAATGGCCCAAAAGAGTTGATTCTTCCCAGGGTGGCCAGCAGCCTTGGGAGAATGGCAAGCCTGGAGAAAAACAGTACGGAGACTCTCTGGGACAAAGCAGCGGTCACAAGGTTTTTCGGGAGGAGCATGGACCTGTGCAGCAAGAATTTTGTCACCCAAAGGAAAAGTGAGACTGGTGTGAACCATAGCCACAATACGATCAGGAGGAATCACAGGAACCGGAACCCACTCCATCTTGGAAGTGGAGGAAAATTGTCGTGACAAAGCGTCAGCCCTTTCATTCTTAGTACTGGGTAAGAATGAGACAATGTAATTGAAACTAGACAAGAAAAGAGCCCATCGCGCCCTTCTGGAAGAGAGGCGTTTAGCCTCAGACAAGAATGTGAGATTCTTATGGTCAGTAAGAATAACTGGCACAGTGGTACCTTGGAGGAGGTGTCTCCATTCTTTCAGGACTAAAATGATCACTAACAGCTCTCTGTCACCAATCTCATAATTGCACTCCGCAGGGGACAATTCCTTGGAAAAGTAGCCACAAGGATACATAGCGCTCTCAGAGGTAGGACGTTGAGACAGAAGGGAGCCAACTCCAGTCTCAGAAGCATCAATCTCAAGGATAAAATGTAACATGGATCAGGATGTGCCAATACAGGAGCAGAAACAAAGGCAGCCTTGAGACTTTCAAGGGCCTTAATGGACTCTGGAGACCAACTTTGTGGGTTACCATCCTTTCTGGTCATATCAGTCTGGGGCTTGACCAGAGACGAAAATTCACGAATAAACTTCCGATAATAGTTGACAGCCAAGAAAACACTGCAGAGAACGTAAACCCACGGGTCGGGGCCACTGTAGGACTGCTGAAAGTTTCTCTGAGTCCATCGAAAAACCAGCAGTGGAAACGACATAACCCAGGAATTTAACCTGTTCACAATGGAATTTGCACTTCTCCAATTTACAATTGATATTGTTCTCTCTTAGTTTCTGAAGCACATGACAGACATCTGTGTGGTGGCTCTCCAGAGACTTGGAAAATATGAGGATATCACCACCAAACATAACTGCAACAAATCTCGGAGGACATCATTAATAAATTCCTGGAAAACTGATGGGGCGTTTCAAAGGCCAAAAGGCATTACGAGGTACTCATAATGGCCTGTTCTGGTATTAAATGCAGTTTTCCACTCTTCTCCCTCCTTAGTCCTCACAAGATTGTATGCCCCTCTGAAATCAAGCTTGGTGAAAACCGTTGCTCCCTTGAGGCAGTCAAATAACTATGTAATCAACAGAATCGGATAGGCATTCTTAATCATGAAACAATTGAGACCCCTATAATCAATACAAGGTCTCAGTTCACCACTTTTCTTCTTCACAAAGAAGAAACCAACACCGGCAGGAGATGAGGATTTGCGGATGAAACCTCAAGAACGTGCGCCTGCAACATACTCCTCCGTGGCCTTATCCTAAAAGACCGGCAAAGGGTAAACCGGGCACGAGGCACCAGGTTAAAGGTCAATTGCACAATCATATGACTGGTGTGGAGGCAAACTACCGGCTTGACAAAGACATTGCTAAAATCACGGTAATCCTCCGGCAGGGAGGAGAGTGAAGAGGTACACAGGACCTTGGCTACCTTCTGGAAGCATGACTTACTGCATTGTGGCGACCAGGAGAGAACCTCAGCATGGAGCCAATCAAAAGAGGGGTTGTGCCTCTGTAACCAAGGATAACCAATAACCAGTGGAAACTTAGGTGAGGAAATAACTTGGAATTGGATTATCTCATGGTGAAGAGCACCTACGGCCATGGACAATGGAACAGTCTCATGAGTCACATGGGCAGGCTGTAGAGGATTTCCGTCAAGAGTCTCAATGGCAAGTGGAGTGTCACGCAGCTGCAGCGGAATCCAGTGCTTCGATACAAAGGCAGTATCAATGAACAGGCCTGCAGCCCCAGAGTCGATTAGAGCCTGTATCTCGACGAACGTCTCAGCCCAAGAAAGGGTAACCGAAACCAGGGGCTTATTCTTCTGGATAACTGGGGAGGAAACAATGTCACCTAAGGTCTGTCTGTGACAGGACCTCAAGGTTCGGGCATTCCCTGGATGGGTAGGACAAGACTTCAAAAAGTGACCTGCCTGGCCACAATAAAGGCACCTTCTCTCCCTCCTCCTAAGACTTCTCTCATCTCCAGAGGGACGCATGAAGCCCAAGTGCATGAGTTAATCTTTACAGCCTCACTCGGTACCAGGAGGCATGGGAGGTGAGGGAGGCAAGGGTGGGACTGCAAAGTTCGGAAACAAATGTACAGGAGGCTTCCAAAAGCGCTCCTTAAAAGGGAATCTTTCTCTGAGTCTGGGGCCAATGAGGATAGCAAACGTGATCAACCTCTCCAGCTCAGTGGGTATATCTCGAGCTGCTATCTCATTCTTGATGGTCCCTGAGAGACCATGAGAAAAGCAGCCATGAGGGCCTCATTGTTCCAAGCAACCTCTGCAGCCAGAGTACGAAATTCTATGGTGTAATCGGCAACAGTTCTTGTACTCTGTCTGATGGACATGAGGCACTTGGCAGCAGAAGCGGAGCATGCGGGAACGTCAAATACCCTTTTAAAAGAAGTCACAAACTCAAGACAACAGGGTTTTGCATCTCCCATAGAGGGTTTACCCAGGCCAAGGCTCTCTCAGAAAAGCAAAGATATCACGAAACCTGCTTTGCTTCTGTCTGTGGGAAACGCCTGGGGCAGCATCTCAAAGTATATCTCAACCTGGTTGAGAAACCCTCTGCATTGGACTGGATCACCCCCAAATCGCCGGGAAGTGGAACGGATCCAGACATACCTCTTATAGAGGTAATACTCGAGGCGGGTGCCTGCACAGAGACTGGAGCAGCAGCAGGGACAGCCTGCAACACAGGTTGTACTGGAGCAGCCACAGTGGGAGATTCCAGGTGAGCTGTGTGACTCAGGAGTGTTTGTAATGCCATGGCAAACTGATCCATACGGTGATCCTGCTCATCCAATGTGGAAAAAATATTACCAACAAGTGGATTGACTGCATCTTCTGAATTCATGGCCTTCACCATGAGACAGAAGTACAGTTAAATCACACTTGTTTAATAATAATAAAAAAAGGTAAACAGAGTAAACGTAGTCAAAACATAGCCAGAGTTCAGGAACTGGAATGGATAGTCAGACAAGCCAAAATGTCAGAGAGCCAGAGATGAGTGTAGTAGAACAGCAAGCAGGATCTGGAGCCAGAAGGAATGTCATCCAAGCAAGTCTTAAACAGGAACACAGGAGAGCATCTCTAGAGATGTGACCATGGTGAGGGCAGAGATCATCTGGACTGGATGGCTTAAATAGGCAGGACTGACGAGCAGGATATCATCAACAGGTGAGCCACTGTGGAGAGATAGGAGCTAGCAATTAGCCGACAGCTGAGCGGCCATTTTTGAGAAGGAAGGGCTGAGCCCAGCCCTGACAATCACTTACTGAGGGACAATCAAGAGCAAAGTGTCTTTGGCATTCAATACTGCCCACCAGAGGAGATGAGTGCTGATGCATTCAACAAGCCTTTGTTGAAGGAACGTCATAATTATTTCCAGAAGAAGCTGAATATAATTTGACAAAGCACATGCTGTTGAGAAGGGATGTTGAAAGCACAACAGCAAAGTTGCTTATAAACTGACAATACTGTATGCATTATATCTTTCTATGCAGCAGGTGGCGCTGTAGTATTATAGTGAATGTATTATATGATATAACAGGATGTATTGTCTATCTAAGTTCAGTGCATTTGTTTGTGGTTAGTTCCTGTTTCATGATTCTCATGGTGTAAGACATGAATTGCTATGCTAATCCTCCATAAAAGCAAAGCTAATACTGCAAACAAGAAGTTACCAGCGCATAATTTCAATACTCTGCACAATAGTCACTGCTGCTCACTTTTCTACCAGACAGGAATTTGTACCTGAGGTTCAAGGTCTCTCTCTGTTTATGTCTTATTTATTCTCTGGATATGTGCTTCTTTAATGTCTCCTGCTGAGTTTTGATTATTACCCCACCAGTCATCGGATAACCAGTTATCTAAAAGGAAGCTCTGGCCTTGCTCTTCGACCAAGATGACTGTTGGGGTGTATGTATGTTCTAAAAGCAAGTGAACCCTTGTATGATATCCTGATTAGAGTGTTCCTTCAAACCCATTCAGATCTGGAGATCATTCCGACAAGAAATTATGACACACACAAGGCATGCAATTCAGAATGATCCAATCTTTTACTTCCGTATTTTCACTTATATAACCAACATGACATCACAACAAAAGTCCAACCCCTTCATTAATATATGGTAAAGTTACAGACATACAAGATGTTTAAATAGAATATTAATAACTCATATAGAAACTAACAACAGGAAAGGACTTACACGTCATTTAAAAGAAGTCAGGCCATTTACAAGAAATTGAAACTAACTTTTGATAAACGTCACATATACATATTATTCTAAGATGGATACATATTTTTATAGCTAAAATGGTGGACAGCGAGCTAAAATATCCCTACAATGACCATCTCCTATACAAAAGGGCACACAGATGTAGAACAAGGCATTGTACGTCAGTAATGAAGGAAGATCAGCTGCAGGGAGACTACAGGCAATACTGGTGACTATTACTTTTTTTTACACATCTGTACTTCAAGTACAATGTAAATAGGGTTGTTCAGCAACTGGGCCAAAAGAAAAAAATGAAAACTTGCATCAAATGACCCTTTTCTTTGCATAATGATTTCATTTGGCAAACAGTGAGAATAAATAAATCAATAGATAGTCCAAGCACTAATGTGTCATTGAGGTTTTTGGGATTTGCAGAACCTTTCTTGTGCACAAGTGTACAGCAATTAGATAGCATGCCGGTTGCGGAGTTCTGAAAATCAGCCTGGTTGCTTTTAGCATGAAGGCATTCGCACCACAAATTTCAGTGCACGCATTTTTTCAACACTAGTAACTTTTACCATACGTTTAACACACTTTACACATAACACACTAAATTATCACACCAGAAAAATATATCACTCCTGAAAAAGGAATAGTCACTTACTGAACCAAAGTTAACCTCTTGACCTCCGGAAGGTTTTACCCCCTTCATGACCAGGCCATTTTTTGCTATTCAGCACTGTGCTATTTTAACTGGCAATTGCATGCAACACTGTATACAAATGAGATTTATATAATTTTTTTCACACAAATAGAGCTTTCTTTTGGCGGTATTTGGTCACCATTGGGTTTCCTTTATATTTATATATATATATATATATATATATATATATATATATATATATATATTGTCATGTTTCACATGCTTTGTGATATGCCTTTTAAATGTTATATGTATTATTATGTTCCTGGTACCTCCCCTTCCTGCAGCTCAGCTTACCCTGTATAGTTAGCTCCACCCTTTGTTCATTTCCCAGTAATGCGTCTCAGCACATGTCTCATGAGCTGGATCACATTATGATCTTTTGACCTATCCAATGTTCATTGTTGTAAGATTCTCACAGTTTATGGATTAAACGTCACAAGATCAACAAGGTGTCGTCTGGATCGAGTCACTGTCTATTTATCCAAATAAGATTTGGGTTATCGACATCTCAACACAACTAACTGTAAGTTAGCAAGATCACACTTTCAATGCTTAGATTGGAGAGGCAGAACAGTCAAAAGATCATTAGAAAGATCAGTCAATACATCCTTAGAAAGATCAATCAAAAGATCTGATCCTTGCTAGCTCTGGATACACAGTGAGATGTTATATGGACACTGGAAATAGCAGCTACCAGACAGTGCAGCCATTACTACTGCAAGCAAGTCTTAGGCTGGCCATACACTATTTAATTTTCCTGTTCAACTTTCCTTTAGATTTACCAAAACCATATAATAGGAGGTCAAACCTAAACACTTTCAATTTGGATGCAATCAGGCAGGCCCTTGTACTACATAGTTGAAGGTAAATCTAAAGAAAATTGAACAGGAAAATTGTATGGTGTATGGCCAGCTTTAGCATAGCACTCATCAGCCACAGGACAATATTATTGCTGTGAATGTTTATACAACTCTGCCATACAAACAGTTTAAACACGGCCTCTGTATGCATCAGCACATGGCTTTTTGTCTGTGTAATCTTATAAGAAAGTCATAGTAAATCTTTTTCCAACTGCAGCCTCGGAAACCTGAGCCCAGACACAGCAAATTGATCCATTTCTCTTTTGCTGGAAAACTTTACTATAAACCCTTTCCTTGTTAAGAGGACTGGCGGCTGGTGCTCAAAATTTTTAGGGGGGGCGCAAACAAACTGAAAAATTTTGAAAAAAACAAAACATCAATTGCAGCCTCACTGTGCCTATCAAACGCATCCACTGTGCCATCAAACACAGCCACTGTGCCATCAAATGCCGCCACTGTGCCCAAATGCAGCCACTGTGCCCATCAAACGCTGCCACTGTGCCATCAAATGCTGCCACTGTGCCCATCAATTGCTCCCACTGTGCCATCAAATGCTCCCACTGTGCCCATCAAATGCTGCTACTGTGCCATCAAATGCTCCCACTGTGCCATCGAATGCTGCCACTGTGCCATTAAATGCTGCCACTCTGCCCATTGAATGCTGCCACTGGGCCCTCCCGTCCGCCGTCTGTCCGGCACTTATCCTGTCTCAGTGGGGCAGCGAGTGACAGCGGCGGGCGGTGTCCTCCATGCTCCTCGATGTCTTCTCCCTTCCTCTCCTCCCACCTTCTCCTATGATTTGATGCCTGATATGGCTCCAATCACAACGCCTGTCGTTTAAGCCAATCAGGTGACGGGTAAAAGACCCGAGCACCTGATTGGCAGAGAGGTGGTTCAGTGTTAGGAAAGCGAATATTCATTCACAGCTGGTTAAACTGCGAGCGCCAAGCATGGCGTTCGCTGTTTACCTTTTTTGACACCTATAAGAGCCCATGGCTCTAATCAGGTGCTTCAAAAACACCCCCTGCCGCTGTAATTCAGGCACCCGGTGCCCAAAAAGGGGCCGGGCGCCTGAATAGGGGTTGGCAGCGGCGGTCATGAATAGATTCATGCAATGCATGAATCTATCTATTGGTGATAGAGGGGGTGGCTGGAGAAAGGGCGTGGTGCCCATGCACCCTTATGGACGCACCACCACTGAATCTGGGGATGCACAGCCAGGTTTAGTACTCCTTCCAGATGAGGAATTAAACCCTGAAACCAAAGGGAAAAACTCTTAACAAAACCAACCTGGAAAGTGCAAGAGAATCTTAAAGCTGACAAAGAAGAACTAATATCAATGACTTGGTCTAATACTGTTAAATGCATGTCTGCTCTCTCCCAACAATCTCATGAGCCATTACAACTAGAGCGTGCTATCAAGCAATTAAATGTTGCCTATGAGAGTTATCAAAGACTATGTGTTTAAATATACTGATCTCTTAAAGCGGTACAACACTCAAGAGTCACTGGAAGAATTAAAGGAGCTCAATCTTGAAAGAGACAATTTAGTGTTGCAAACAAAGACCAAGGCAGAAGTGAAAATAACACAGCTTCATGAATCGAGACCTTATCGCTCTGCATCTACTACACGCTCCACAAAATCTTCCAAATCCCTACAATCAAGATTTTCTGCTCTCAGTCAACAACTCATATAAAGGCCCGTACAGATGCTGAAGCTTCTAAAATTCAGGCAGCTTTCGCCCCAAAAGAAAGCAGCAATGGAAGCCGCAGCTGCAGCCTAGAAAGCAGAGAAGGAAGCTGAAGCAGCATGCCAGAAAGTAGAAATGGAAGTTTTGGAAAAACAATGTGAGCATGCCACAGCCATGGCAAGGTTAAAGTGGAAGTAAACCCATTAATTTAACAGTTTCAAAAAACAGTTAAAGTCCCGGCACATGCCGGGAATGTAACTGTCACATTGGTTGTACTCTCAACCAAACTGTCAAACCATCCAAAGGCTGGTGTCATAACTGATTGCACGTGCAGCATCATGGCAGTTGAAGATCAAACAGAGACCAAGATGGCAGCTTCCTTGGCTGAAAACGATAGGAGGGTTTACTTCCACTTTAAGGGTCCTAGAACAAGCCACTAGTGAAAGCGAAAGAGACAACAGTTGCAGACACTCAGTTGTATCTTATGCCCCAGATTCTTCACATACCTCTCCAGAACATCAACTCCCTGCCACAGCAGCCAAAACACTCAATCAAAATATCTTCTCTGCACCTACTGTACCTCAAGACAATTTGCCATTATATCTTCCAGTACATCAGACTGCAGCATCTCAGCAATCAGCAGACACTGGTATGCATATGTCCACTTACTTTAGCACTAACCAAGTACCTCCTAGCAAGCGCACTAATCCACAGCTACAAACCAACATGTCAATTAACTTTAAGCCAGTTCCAGCATTGAATGCCTTCACACCAACATGTGTTCTCAAGTAGGGATGAGCTTCGAGTTCGAGTCGAACTCATGTTCTACTCGAACATTGGCTGTTCGCAAGTTCGCCGAACAGCGAACAATTTGGGGTGTTCGCGGCAAATTCGAATGCCGCGGAACACCCTTTAAAAGTCTATGGGAGAAATCAAAAGTGCAAATTTTAAAGGCTTATATGCAAGTTATTGTCATAAAAAGTGTTTGGGGACCCGGGTCCTGCCCCAGGGGACATGGATCAATGCAAAAAAAAGTTTTAAAAACGGCCGTTTTTTCAGGAGCAGTGATTTTAATAATGCTTAAAGTCAAACAATAAAAGTGTAATATCCCTTTAAATTTCGTACCTGGGGGGTGTCTATAGTATGCCTGTAAAGGGGCGCATGTTTCCCGTGTTTAGAACAGTCTGACAGCAAAATGACATTTTGAAGAAAAAAACACATTTAAAACTACCCGCGGCTATTGCATTGCCGACAATACACATAGAAGTTCATTGATAAAAACGGCATGGGAATTCCCCACAGGGAAACCCCGAACCAAAATTTAAAAAAAAAAATTATGTGGGAGTCCCCCTAAATTCCATACAAGGCCCTTCAGGTCTGGTATGGATATTAAGGGGAACCCCAGCCAAAATTAAAAAAAAAAAAGACGTGGGGTTCCCCCTAAATTCCATACCAGACCCTTCAGGTCTGGTATGGATTTTAAGGGGAACCCCGCGCCAAAAAAAAACAAAAAACGGCGTGGGGTCCCCCCAAAAATCCATACCAGACCCTTATCCGAGCACGCAACCTGGCAGGCCGCAGGAAAAGAGGGGGGGACGAGAGTGCGCCCCCCCCCCCTCCTGAACCGTACCAGGCCACATCCCCTCAACATTGGGAGGGTGCTTTGGGGTAGCCCCCCAAAACACCTTGTCCCCATGTTGATGAAGACAAGGGCCTCATCCCCACAACCCTGGCCGGTGGTTGTGGGGGTCTGCGGGCGGGGGGCTTATCGGAATCTGGAAGCCCCCTTTAACAAGGGGACCCCCAGATCCCAGCCCCCCCCCTGTGTGAAATGGTAAGGGGGTACTTACCCCTACCATTTCACTAAAAAACTGTCAAAAATGTTAAAAATGACAAGAGACAGTTTTTGACAATTCCTTTATTTAAATGCTTCTTCTTTCTTCCTTCATCTTCTTCTGGTTCTTCTGGCTCTTCTGGTTCTTCCTCCAGCGTTCTCGTCCAGCATCTCCTCCGCGGCGTCTTCTATCTTCTTCTCCTCGGGCCGCTCCGCACCCATGGCATTGGGGGGGAGGCTCCCGCTCTTCTCTTCATCTTCTTCATCATCTTCTTCATCTTCTTCTTCTTCTTCATCTCTTCTTCCTTCTTCCCTTCTTCATTTCTTCTTCGGGCCACTCCGCATCCATGCTGGCATGGAGGGAGGCTCCCGCTGTGTGACGGCGTCTCTTCGTCTGACGGTTCTTAAATAACGGGGGGCGGGGCCACCCGGTGACCCCGCCCCCCTCTGACACACGGTGACTTGACGGAACTTCCCTGTGACGTCACGGGGAATGCCACAGGGAAGTCCCGTCATGTCCCGTGCGTCAGAGGGGGGCGGGGTCACCGGGTGGCCCCGCCCCCCGTTATTTAAGAACCGTCAGACGAAGAGACGCCGTCACACAGCGGGAGCCTCCCTCCATGCCAGCATGGATGCGGAGCGGCCCGAAGAAGAAATGAAGAAGGAAGAAGAGATGAAGAAGAAGAAGAAGATGAAGAAGATGATGAAGAAGATGAAGAGAAGAGCGGGAGCCTCCCCCCCAATGCCATGGGTGCGGAGCGGCCCGAGGAGAAGAAGATAGAAGACGCCGCGGAGGAGATGCTGGACGAGAACGCCGGAGGAAGAACCAGAAGAGCCAGAAGAACCAGAAGAAGATGAAGGAAGAAAGAAGAAGCATTTAAATAAAGGAATTGTCAAAAACTGTCTCTTGTCATTTTTAACATTTTTGACAGTTTTTTAGTGAAATGGTAGGGGTAAGTACCCCCTTACCATTTCACACAGGGGGGGGGCTGGGATCTGGGGGTCCCCTTGTTAAAGGGGGCTTCCAGATTCCGATAAGCCCCCCGCCCGCAGACCCCCACAACCACCGGCCAGGGTTGTGGGGATGAGGCCCTTGTCTTCATCAACATGGGGACAAGGTGTTTTGGGGGGCTACCCCAAAGCACCCTCCCAATGTTGAGGGCATGTGGCCTGGTACGGTTCAGGAGGGGGGGGGCCGCACTCTCGTCCCCCCCTCTTTTCCTGCGGCCTGCCAGGTTGCATGCTCGGATAAGGGTCTGGTATGGATTTTTGGGGGGACCCCACGCCGTTTTTTTGTTTTTTTTTGGCGCGGGGTTCCCCTTAAAATCCATACCAGACCTGAAGGGTCTGGTATGGAATTTAGGGGGAACCCCACATCTTTTTTTTTTAATTTTGGTTGGGGTTCCCCTTAATATCCATACCAGACCTGAAGGGCCTTGTATGGAAATTAGGGGGACTCCCACATAATTTTTTTTTTTTAATTTTGGTTCGGGGTTTCCCTGTGGGGAATTCCCATGCCGTTTTTATCAATGAACTTCTATGTGTATTGTCGGCAATGCAATAGCCGCGGGTAGTTTTAAATGTGTTTTTTCCTTCAAAATGTCATTTTGCTGTCAGACTGTTCTAAACACGGGAAACATGCGCCCCTTTACAGGCATACTATAGACACCCCCCAGGTACGAAATTTAAAGGGATATTACACTTTTATTGTTTGACTTTAAGCATTATTAAAATCACTGCTCCTGAAAAAACGGCCGTTTTTAAAACTTTTTTTTGCATTGATCCATGTCCCCTGGGGCAGGACCCAGGTCCCCAAACACTTTTAATGACAATAACTTGCATATAAGCCTTTAAAATTAGCACTTTTGATTATTCATGTTTGTGTCCCATAGACTTTAACGGTGTTCGCGTGTTCGAACGAACTTTTTTCCTGTTCGCATGTTCTGGTGCGAACCGAACAGGGGGGTGTTCGGCTCATCCCTATTCTCAAGTCACTCAATGTCAATGCAACAGTAATCACAACTTACTCTGTTCCACCTGCAGTCATGCATCTAAAGTCTGAGAACACGGACATGTCACAGTTTGATAAATAGATGCTCCGCAGAGAGCTCACTAAGACAGGCCTTACGAAGTTTGATGACAAGCCTGAAAAATACAGAGGCTGGAAATCCACCTTTAAGGCAACAATGAGTGACCTAGACATCAATGCCACAGAGGAATTTGATCTGCTCTTTAGATCGCTAGGTACCAAGTCTACTGAACACATCAAGAGGCTCAAAGCAGTTCAAATCGACAACCCTGCTGCAGGCCTTAATGCTGCTTTGGACAGACTTGAAGGTACCTTTGGCAGCCCAGAGGCCATTGAAGATGACTTATTCAAAAGATTGCAACGCTTCCCAAAGATTTCTTCTAGAGACAATCTAAAGTTTTAAGAACTCAACTTGCTAAGGCAGACATAAACTTACCTGGTCTCAGTTACCTTGACACCGCTCATGGCATCAGCCCTATTGTTATCAAGCTACCATTTGGCATTCAAGAAAAATGGGCAGCGCTTGGATCAAAGTGTAAGGAAAATCATCAAGTTGATTTTCCTCCTTTTTTCTACTTCTGCAAGTTCATCAAAAGAATTGCAGACACTAAGAATGACCCAAGTTTCTCCTATGGTGACTGTAACCCTCTCAGTTCACCCTCATAAAGACCTATGAACACACGTATGACACACAGAAGCCATAGAGGTCCAGTGTTAGTGAAAAGGACTAATGTTCTACCTGCACCTGCTACAGTTCTCGAAAAGACTGATCAAAACAAAACAAATTGAGAATCCAAATCGCCAATGTCCGATACATAACAAACCACATTTCACTTAAGAAATGTATCGATATCAGAAAGAAAACCCTACAAGAACGTAAAGAACTTTTAAAGAAATTTTAAGTTTGATACAAATGCTGTGCCTCCACAGAACACTTTGCAAAGGACTGTAAAGCTATCATCAAATGTATAGAGTGTGACAGTGATGACCATGTGCAAGCTCTTCATCAATATCCGGACAACTCTACTACACTCACAAAAAATCTTCCTGAGGCAAAGCAAAGCGGGGAGCGCACAGTCCAAAAAGTACCTTCCACCTCAGTGTTCTCTATATGTACAGAAGTCTGTGGAGAAGGACTCTGTGACAAATCCTGTGCAAAGATATGCTTGGTTCATGTATACACCAAAGGTCAAACTGAAAAGGCAATAAGACTGTATACTATTCTGGATGATCAGAGCAACAGATCTCTTGCAAGAACACAGTTTTTTGAACTGTTGAAAATAACAGAAGATGCACTACCTTATACCCTGAGCACTTGTGCCGGCACTACAGAAGTCTTAGGTAGGAGAGCCAGCTGTCTTGTAGTTGCTCCCCTGAATGACAATGTGGAAATATTCTTGCCCACTATCACTGAGTGCAACCATACTCCAAGCAACAAATAGGAGATCCCTACTCCTGAAGCTGCCTTTCACCGTTCTCACTTAAAGGACATACCCGACCAAATACCAGCCCTCGACAAAAGTTCTGATATCCTGCTGTTACTCGGCTGAGACATCTTAAGGGTGCACAAGGTTCGTCAGCAAATCAACAGTCCAGATGATGCTCCATATGCAGTGTCTGGATTTAGGCTGGGTCATCACAGGCAAAGAAAACACATGTCCTGTCAAATGGACGGACTACTTGTTCTGCACAATGACCACATCAATATAAGGTGAAAGATAGACTGTTTGAAAAAGTTGCACAATGGCACATCATACAAGACGATAAGAAAACCCTTAATTTCTGGGATGACAACATCGGCAATACAGTGTTCGAGGTAACCACTGAAGACAATGAGTTGGCAGCTACCATGGAAGACAAAGAATTCCTAAAAACTAGGTATGAGCCGAACACCCTCTTGTTCGGTTCGCAGCAGAACATGCGAACAGGCAAAAAATTTTGGCAGAACACATGAACACTGTTAAAGTCTATGGGACACAAACATGAATAATCAAAAGTGCTAATTTTAAAAGCTTATATGCAAGTTATTATCATAAAAAGTGTTTGGGGACCCCGGGTCCTGCCCCAGGGGACATGTATCAATGCAATTTTTTTTTTTAAAAACTGAAGTTTTTTTCGGGAGCAGTGATTTTTTTAATGCCTAAAGTGAAACCATAAAAATTAAATATTCCTTTAAATATCGTGCCTGTGGGGTGTCTATAGTATGCCTGTAAAGTGATGCATTTTTCCCGTGTTTAGAACAATACCACAGCGAAATGACATTTGTGAAGGAAAAAATGTCTTTTAAAACTGATCGCGGCTGTAATAAATTGTCGGGTCTCGGCAATATAGATACAGATAATTGAAAAAAAGAGCATGGGAACCCCCCTATCCATTACCAGGCCATTTGGGTCTGGTATGAATATTAAGGGGAACCCCGAATCAAAATTTTAAAAAAAAATGCGTGGGGGGTCCCCCTAAAATTCACACCAGGCTCTTCGGGTTTGATATGGAAACTAAGGGGAACCCTACGCTAAATTTAAAAAAATGGCATAAGGGTCCCTCCCAAAATCCATACCAGACCCTTCAGGTCTGGTATGGATTTTAAGGGGAATCCTGTGCCATAATTTAAAAAAATGGCACAGGGGTCCCCCCAAAATCCATGCAAGACCCTTATCCGAGCATGCAACCTGGCAGGCCGCAGAAAAAGAGGGGGGAAGAGAGCGCCCCCCCTCCTGAACCATACCAGGCCACATGCCCTCAACATGGGGTAGCCCCCCAAAGCACCTTGTCCTCATGCTGATGGGGAGAAGGGCCTCATCCCCACAACCCTTGCCCGGTGGTTGTGGGGGTCTGTGGGCGGGGGGCTTATCGTAATCTGGAAGCCCCCTTTTAACAAGAGGACCCCCCAAATCCCGGCCTCCCCCATGTGAATTGGTAACGGGGTACAAATGTACCCCTACAATTTCAGAAAAAAGTGTCAAAATGGTAAAAAAGACAAGAGACAGCTTGGGACAAGTCCTTTATTAAAAAATAAAAAAATAAAAATGTCCCTGAATGACAATGTGGAAATATTCTTGCCCATCATACAAGACGATAAGAAAACCCTTAATTTCTGGGATGACAACATCGGCAATACAGTGTTCGAGGTAACCACTGAAGACAATGAGTTGGCAGCTACCATGGAAGACAAAGAATTCCTAAAAACTAGGTATGAGCCGAACACCCTCTTGTTCGGTTCGCAGCAGAACATGCGAACAGGCAAAAAATTTGGCAGAACACATGAACACTGTTAAAGTCTATGGGACACAAACATGAATAATCAAAAGTGCTAATTTTAAAAGCTTATATGCAAGTTATTGTCATAAAAAGGGTCCTGCCCCAGGGGACATGTATCAATGCAATTTTTTTTTCAAAAAACTGAAGTTTTCTTTCGGGAGCAGTGATTTTTTTAATGCTTAAAGTGAAACCATAAAAATGAAATATTCCTTTAAATATCGTGCCTGTGGGGTGTCTATAGTATGCCTGTAAAGTGACGCATTTTTCCCGTGTTTAGAACAATACCACAGCGAAATGACATTTGTGAAGGAAAAAATGTCTTTTAAAACTCATCGCGGCTGTAATAAATTGTCGGGTCTCGGCAATATAGATACAGATAATTGAAAAAAAGAGCATGGGAACCCCCCTATCCATTACCAGGCCATTTGGGTCTGGTATGAATATTAAGGGGAACCCCAAATCAAAATTTAAAAAAAAAATGCGTGGGGGGTCCCCCTAAAATTCATACCAGGCCCTTCGGGTTTGATATGGAAATTAAGGGGAACCCTACGCTAAATTTAAAAAAATGCCATAGGGGTCCCCCCCAAAATCCATACCAGACCCTTCAGGTCTGGTATGGATTTTAAGGGGAATCCTGTGCCATAATTTAAAAAAATGGCGCAGGGGTCCCCCCAAAATCCATGCAAGACCCTTATCCGAGCATGCAACCTGGCAGGCCACAGAAAAAGAGGGGGGAAGAGAGCGCCTCCCCCTCCTGAACCATACCAGGCCACATGCCCTCAACATGGGGTAGCCCCCCAAAGCACCTTGTCCCCATGTTGATGGGGAGAAGGGCCTCATCCCCACAACCCTTGCCCGGTGGTTGTGGGGGTCTGTGGGCGGGGGGCTTATCGTAATCTGGAAGCCCCCTTTTAACAAGAGGACCCCCCAAATCCTGGCCTCCCCCATATGAGTTGGTAACGGGGTACAAATGTACCCCTACAATTTCAGAAAAAAGTGTCAAAATGGTAAAAAAGACAAGAGACAGCTTGGGACAAGTCCTTTATTAAAAAATAAAAAAATAAAAATGTCCCACGGTGTAAGTTCACGCCACCCGACGGACCAAAAGAGTAAAAAATAAAACCCGCAACCAACCCGCCTCCATAGGAGGCTCCCACCGTCGGACGCGTTTTCGCTGTGGCAGCTCTAATATAACTGAGGGCGGGGCCACCCGGTGATGTAACGGAGACCCCGCCCCCCTCTGATACTACGGGGACTTCCTCATGGCTTCCCCATGGCATCACAGGGGGTGAGGTCACCCATTTACATCACTGGGTGGCCCCACCCCCTCTGATGCCACGGGAAGTCCCCATGGCTTCAGAGGGGAGTGGGGGTCATCCAGTTACGTCACCTGCTGGCCCCGTCCTCAGTTATATAAGAGCTGTCACATCAAAGACGCATCAGACGGCGGGAGCCTCCCTTCTTTTTTTTTTGGTCCGTCGGGCGGCGTGAACTTACACCGTGGGACATTTTTATTTTCTTATTTTTTAATAAAGCCTGAAGGGTCTAGTATGGATTTTGAGGGGACCTCTACGCCATTTCTTTTTTAAATTTGGCGCAGGGTTCCCCTTAAATTCCATATCAGACCCAAAGGGCCTTGTATGGATTTTTGGGGGACCCCCACGCAATTTTTTAAAAAATTTTGATTCCAGGTTCCCCTTAATATTCATACTAGATCCAAAGGGCCTGGTAATGGATGGGGGGGTCCCATGCTCTTTTTTTTCAATTATCTGTATCTATATTGCCTAGACCCGACAATTGATTACAGCCACTATCAGTTTTAAATGACAATTTTTCCTTTAGAAATGTCATTTTGCTGTGGTACTGTTCTAAATACGGCAAAAATGCGCCACTTTACAGGCATACTATAGACACCCACCAGGCACGATATTTAAAGGAATATTTCATTTTTATTGTTTCACTTTAAGCATTAAAAAAAATCACTGCTCCCGAAAAACATCAGTTTTCAAAAAAAAAATTTGCATTGATACATGTCCCCTGGGGCAGGACCTGGGTCCCCAAACACTTTTTATGACAATAACTTGCATATAAGCCTTTAAAATTCGCACTTTTGATTTTTCATGTTAGTGTTCTATAGACTTTAACGGTGTTCCAGCAGCTTTCGAAATTGCCGCGAACAAATTCGGCTTGAATATCGGGCTTATCCCTACTAAAAACCATGAGTAAAGAGTTCTACCAAGATGATTCCAACAGTTGGGTAGCACCTCTACCATTTTGTACCCCAAGAAAGGGACTGCCAAACAGGGGGCATGCAGAATCACGGTTTGTTACGCAGTTTGAACCGGAAGCCTAAGATGAAAAAGCACTTTGTGGACTTTATGCAGAAGGTGTTTGAGAAAGATCATGCTGAGCCTTCACCTCCTCTTAATGAAAGAGAAGAATGTTGGTACCTACCATGCTTTGGTGTCTACCATCCACCAATTAGAGTGGCCTTCGACTCAAGTGCTCGTCATGAAGGTGTCTCCCTCAATGACAATCTTCTCACTGGGCCTAATCTGAACAACAATCTTTTAGGAGTTTTAGACAAGAACCAATTGCTGTTATGGCTGACATTCAGCAAATGTTCCACTGTTTCATCGTCCGTGAAGACTGCAGAAACTTCCTCAGGTTCCGATGGTACCCCAATAATCATGTTCTTCTCCTGCAGTAGCGATTTATGGACTGAGGAAAACAGCTCAAGAGGAAGAATTTGGATCTGATGCTCGACAGTTCGTCAAAAGGAATTTCTATGTAGACGACGGACTCAAATCTCTGCCTATGGAAGAAGAAGCTATTGACCTTCTCACTAGAGCCCAAAACATGCTTGTCACTGGAAACCTCAGACTTCACAAAATCACCACCAACAAGGACAAGGTAAAGAGAGCCTTTCCTTCTGATGACCATGCTATCAGTGTGAAGAAATTCCAACTAAGATCTGACCTTTCTATTACACAACGCAGTCTTGGATTGCTTTGGAATGTTAAGCAAGACACATTTGCATTTAAAGCATCAGTCTGTGACAAGCCTTTCACAAAGCGAGGAGTTTTGTCTACAGTGAACAGCATTTATGATCCGTTGGGTTTCATTGCACCTTTCACCATTCAGGGTAAGATACTGCTAAGACAACTTACTTTGGAAAGCTCAGACTAGGGTACCCCCTTACCCAAGGAGAAACAACAAAGGTGGGAATCCTGGAAACAGTCTCTAAACGCATTAGAACAACTCCAGATACCATGCTCTTATACCCTAGCATTCTTAAAGAATGCCACAAGAAGAGAGATCCGTGTTTTCTCCGATGCATCCAACAAAGCTATTGCTGTCGTGGCTTATCTTCGGGCTACGGATCCCAGCGGTGAAGTGGGTGTAAGATTTATCATGGGCAAGGTCAAGCTCACACCAAAACCTGCACATGTTATTCCAAGGCTTGAACTTTGTGCAGCTGTGTTAGCTGTGGAAATTGCTAAGCTTATAGAACTTGAAACAGATGTTGAAATAGACTTCTTTGACTTTTATTCAGACAGCAAAATAGTGCTAGGATATATACACAATCAAACTAGACAGTTTTATATGTATGTCAGTAACAGAGTGGAATGCATTGGAAAGTTCTCTACACTTGAACAATGGCAATATGTTCCCACTAACCTCAACCCTGCTGATCGTGGCAGTCATGCAGTACCTACTACTGCATTTCTGGACACATCATGGCTATCTCCACCAGTACTCTTGAATGATAAACTCATCTCAAGTTCTACAGATTCTAACTTTGAACTGGTTCATCCAGAACCTGATAAGGAATTTAGAGCTTTTACCATCACACTCAACACCTCTGTTAAACCAAGGGTAAGGCTGAGTCCTCACCCCTTTGAACGCTTTTCTAAGTGGTTCTCTGTTGTACGAGCCATTGCACATCTTATTCACGTTGCTCATCAATTTGTAAACAGCTCTAGCACTGAAAAAGAGTGTCACAAGTGGCACATCTGTAAAGGCCCCTCCACAATTGAGGAAATCTCTCAAGCAGAAAGGGTTATCATCCAATGTGTCCAACATGAAGTGTACTCACAAGAGATTGCTAACGTATCAAAAGGACTCATCCTATCTAAGGATAGCCCTCTGTACAAATTAAATCCAATAATTGATCACAAGAAGTTAGTGGTCGCATTGGAAGGTCGAATTCATTCAGTGAAGAGAAAAATCCCCTCATTATTCAAGGACGTCATCACATTACTGCTCTGTTAGGCATTTCCATGAGCAAGTTCAGCACCAAGGACGTCACTTCACAGAAGGAGCAGTAAGGTCTGCAGGTTTCTGGATCGTCAGTATGAAAAGGTGTATATCATCCATACTCCACAGATGTGTCAAGTGCCAAAAACTGAAAGGAAAGCACCTACAACAACAGATGGCAGAGCTGCTGGCTGACTGATTAAGCACTGAACCTCCATTTACTAATGTTGGCATGGACATATTTGGCCCCTGGACTGTGGTTACATGCAGAACTCGTGGTGGAGTTGCTAACAATAAGCGATGGGCTGCGCTGTTCACTTGTTTGAGCATCCGTGCAGTGCACATCGACGTGATAGAATCAATGGACTCTTCCTGTTTTATTAATCCCTTCAGAAGATTTGTATCTGTGCGAGGACCTGTAAAGTTACTTAGATCTGACTTTGGGACTAATTTTACAGGAGCAGAAAAGATTGTGAACTTCTTGAATGACAACAAGTGTAAATAGGAACTCAACCCACCTCATTTCTCTCACATGGGAGACTCCAGGGAACACATGATTGGAGTTGCAAGGAAAATCCTGGACTCTATGCTACTGGACCAGAAAACTTCCCAGCTTACCCATGAAATCTTAGTCACTCTTCTTGCAGAGGTGTCTGCTATAATCAATGCAAGGCCTCTGGTCCTTGTGTCCTCGGATCCAGAGACTCCAGTATTGCTCACTCCAGCCACTCTTCTTACCCAAAAAATTGGGATAGCCACAGAGGAACTTCATTAACCTAATGTTTACAAGTATCAATGGAAACAGGTTCAACATCTTGCTAACATGTTTTGGAACCTCTGGAAGATGGAGTACTCTACTAACCTTCAAAGTCGCAATAAATGGCAAACTAGCAAACCCAACCTACAAGTGGGAGACAAAGTTCTCTTGAAAGACAGATTCTCATCGCAACCATTGGCCTATGGGTTTTATTACAAAGCCTATGCCAAGCAACGATGGAAAAGTACAGAAAGTAGAAGTTAAAGTAATGAAAGAAGGTTCTGCACACTTTTAATTCAGGCCTATAAAGGAACTAGTACCTCTCCAAAGAGGAAAACAAGTCTCACGAGTCATCAACTTGATTCAAATGGTAAGAAGGATTGATGCATGTTGCTGCCTTCCCCTCTGAAGATGGATATTTCCTTGTCACAGCCTGGACCTTCAAGACCAACTTCTGCAAGTATTATGTTAATGTTTGCGTTGTTTCCCTTGTTCTTCCCTTCCTTTTGTTTTGCAGGTGTCCTTGGAAAGAATCATTACTTACTCATTACTTATATTTGGACTTGAACTAAAGTCTGTTAATAATAGAAATCATAGCTTTCTGTTATGGTAATGATTAAGAGCTCCAACCGAGCCCAAGGTTATCTGCTGCTGTCTCTAATTTGAAAGTGTTGATATGCATGCATATAAAAGTAAACACTCTGAGACACGCTCAGCTCCGTTACTTCTTACACTTCTAATTTATTCAAGGTGGTGCTAATGTTTTCTACACACAAATACGTCATTGCTATGTTAGTCTAATAGGTACAGCTCATTGGTTAAGATAGAGAAGAAGATGGAGAATCTTCATAACGAGGTCTGGCTGTCCTTGGTTTTATCTTCAGTTCCGCGTTCTTCTGATGTGTGGGATGTAGGGGGTACCTGCCATTTTGAGAAAAATATAGGAACAGAGCTAATCTGTATACTTATATAATGAGTAAGGAGAAAAATATGTATGCACATAAGAAAATAGACATTTTCAGATTATTATTATTATTATCTACATCACGTTCCTTCACAATCCCCCCTAAAATGACTATTTTCTTTTTTCTGTCCCTAATACTAAAGGTCCCACTTTGGCCTGGCCCTTCTCCTCAGCAACTCTTTTAGGCTGTATATAGAATTGGGCAGCAAACTGTTCACTTCCCTCCTCGATACAGCTGGAGAGGTGCAGTCAGGCGCTATCTATCCCTAAAACCCTATAGGATTGTGAGATTATGGACAGGGAGTGACTGTAGGGGAGTGAAGGGTTTGTCTTCTTCCATCATAAGGTGGTCCTCTTCTTTTTGGTGGAGAAATGTAGGTGTGCTATTGTCTACAGCCTTGCTCATTAACTTTTTACAAAAGGTAGAATACAGCATACAATCAGGGCTAAAAGAACCAGGATTATTAATACCGTTACCCGTATCTGGGCGAGCACCTTCTGCCACCCACTCATCCAGCTAAAGTATTGATCCCATGGGTCTGTGATACCTGAGTTCTTCTTCAACTCCAGTGACAGATCTTCTAATTTCTTTATAGCTAGAGTAACCTTACCATTTGGGCCAGTATTATCAGGAATGTATGTACAACAGGTTCCCGTTTTTTCCTATGATTTTACAAAACACCTCCTTTCCCAGCTAGCACCATGTCTAAGGCCATCAGGTCCTGGAATGTCATGTAGGAAGTGGGGGCTAACTGGTCAGCAATTCCCTGGAGGGCATCTTTAGAGTAATTTACAAATCTCTGTTGGTTATAATATGTGTAGTGTCAGGTCACCTAGAGGCTGGGTGACAGATGCATACCATTGGGATCAGGAGTGCACCTCAAGGTAGTGGACCCTACGGCTGACTGCTGCGGCTTAAACCCTGGGAGGTTCAGGAATCAGGTCTACTGGATCACTGACACAGATCCCACTGGGAGCTAGAGCATAGATTCCCCAGGGCGCGGAGTCTAAGAGCCAGCAGGTGTTCACCAGAGCCTTTAATGGTAAGGATGGACTGCGCTGCAGTCTGGCTCCAGGTCGCGGCCCCCAGGGTCTCACAGCTCACGCTCACCGTAGACTACAGGAGAAGAGGAAGGAGGCAGGAGGCTGGAACATCAGGGTCACAGGCAAACAGGGATGGTCGGGGAACAGGCCAAAGTCGGTAACAGGAATCAGATGTAGGAAACACAGCAAGTACACATAGAGGCTAACACACAATGGTTGATCAGCACTGCTGGCTTGCGGTGCACAGGTTAATATAGGGTTCCCTGATAGGGCCTGGGGTGGGGTCATGCTTAGAGGAGAGGTTACAAAAGCAGTCAGGTGAGGGTCAGCTGGTCTCTAGAGATGAACACATGGAGACAGGTATGCTGATCGACAAACTCTATTGCATAACAATGACATGTAGTTAATCCAATCTACATTCTTGCTGACAGTTGTTATGGGGATCAAAGACTCAAAACCAGCTTTTACCTGATCCCTGGCTTTAAACTCATCAGGGACCCCCCTTGTAACCCCTATGACATGTATGTATACATGAGGATCAAAGCTTCCGGAGAGAGCTGCTCGCTTCCTCCTCTGACTGTGTGCTAGGTCAGTGTATGTATCAGGGGTATCTTTGGGTAGGATATGGGGCTTTCTATTTTCATCTTTTTTTTTGTCTAATGCACTCTGTGATCGCCCAGTCTGGCCCTGTGTTCCAACCCACTGGCTCCCACAGAAACCACAACTCTGTCCCCAGTAACTGTCTGTGTGACATACATATATGTCCTTACCGTCAGGGATATCACTGTACCAATGGCATCACCATGAAGGGTCAAACGGACAAGGTACTATGTCACAGTAATCTAAGGTAAAGGTGGTCACATGTGTACCTGAAGAGTTACACCAAAACGTAATTATGTTATCATTTTTGTGATGGCCACCTCCTGGGCCCCTCCCCCCTAGATCAAACAGAAAAAGGATATGCAGCGCCCGAAAACACGCTCTCCTGCAGTGATGAGCGTGCATTCAGGTGTTCTTCCTGGCCAACTTGACTGAGGTGGCTGTGGTCAGCAAAACTTGGAATGGACCATCATAACTTGGCTCAAGTATCTCCAGACAGTAGTTGGTGTGTTCCTGTATCTAATTCAGGATCTGGAATGGAAGAAAACATCTGGACATGCATTCAGGTTAATTCTCGTGATAATGTGGTTGCATAATTAGTCAACACATCAGACTGTAACTGTAACTGTTGTGGAAAGTAACAACCAAGTCTGGGAGCTGAACCAAACAAAATTTCATAAGGGGATAGGGCATGTTTCCCCTGGGGGTGTGTCTGACACTGAACAGGGCAATGGGCTAACTGTCTGGCCAACTCATGTTAGTCTCTTGGGCCATCTTTAACATCCTGTTTTTAGTGTCCCATTCATCCTTTCTACCTTCCCGCTACTTTGAGGGTGGTATGGGGTGTGTAGTGCCAACTGAACCCCCAGTGCTGCCCAACTCTCTTTAGTAAGGGTTGCTGTTAAGGCTGGTCCCTGATCTCTCAATATCACCTCTGGGACCCCAAATCTACATACTATCTCACTTAGTAGTTTCTTAGCTGTGGTCCTGGCAGTCATGACCACTTCCACTAGGGCGTTTTCGAATCTGCCACTTCTTGGCACTTGAGAATGATCAATTTGCATCCTCTGGAATGGGGTATAGGGCTTTTGCCAGGTGCTTCTTCTGTGCTTCTTCTGTGCATCCTGGGTTACATTTGGTGCAGATAATGCATGATCTGCAGAAGTTGTCGGTCAGTGGAGTAACTCTTGGTGCAACACTTGTTGATAAGAGAGTTCATAAAAGTCTTTGTCAAGTGGGCAGCTCCATGTGCCCATTGCACCACAGCTGGGTACATACTCCTGGGTAGACAAGGCTTCTTGTTGCACTCGAATAGTCCATTTCTGAGAGTTGCTCCTCTCCGTTTTCAGCTTTCCTTCTTATCCGGACTTGTTGTTTCCTGTAGTTCTTTTAGATAAACTCTGTCCACTGGGAAAGTCTGTAAGGTAAGCACGGGGTGGTCTTCTTCTACCACCCTGCTGTCCACTTCCCGTGGACCACCAGCTGTCTGTTTGGCAGCTGAATTGGCTAGATGATTGCCTTAAGCTTCCTTTGAGTTCAGTTTGTCGTGTGCTTTTACTCATAATAGTCACTTGGGTTGTGAGAAGCAAGGCATCAATCAAGTTTTCACAGGTGTTCCTGCAGCCATCAGGAATCCTCTGTCCTAGATAACACCATAATCATGGGCAATGCTGAAAGCATATCTTGAGTCCATATGAATGTTGGCTCTTTTTCCCTCTGCCCATTTACATGCTGTAGTAAGTGCTTACAGCTCTGCCTCCTGTGCAGACATCACCGGTGGTAAGGCTTCAGCTTGTAGAACAGTGTTTTCAGTGGTGACCGCGAGTCCTGTGTGGTCATGGGGTGACAAGTCAAGACTCTACTCCTCCTCCTCCTTCCCCCCCTCGAGAAGTGGAAGAAGGGTGGTAGGGTTCAGTGTTTGACAACTTAATAGAGTAATGCTGTCCAGTAGGAGGGAACACAGGAGTCTCAAGTGTCTGGTAGTGGACAAGTGTTTCGGCTGGATCTTGGTTGAATATGGCAACAACGTCATGGGGGGCAAGCACAACGAGGCAGTGTCCGAGGACCAAGTTCAAAGTTTTGTCAAGCAAGGCTTGTGTAGCAAATCCAGCTCGCAGACACAATAGGCCTCCTCTTGCTACCGCATCCAGCCGACAGGAATAATATCCTATGGGGCGTAGGCTGATGCCGTGTGATTGGGTGAGTACACCTGCAGCATGTCCTAGACATTTGGATACAAAGAGCTTGAGCGTTTTGTCGTAGGCTGGGAGCCCTAGCGCCGGGGGTGGCGCACTTAAAGGCTTCAAACTTTAGATATTTCTTCAAGAGACATCTGGAAGGGGTCTGATTGCAGAGCATCAGTAGGAAGGCTTCTGGAATCCATGCTCTGCACTAGGAAATTAGTCCAAGGAAGGCATGAAGGGATTTCTGACCTTGTGGCAGAGGGATATCAGATTACTTGCACCCTGTCTTCAGTGGGATGTCTTGTCCCATGGGACAAACAGTGTCCAAGGAAAATGACAGGTGTTGAGCACCACTGCAATTTGGGCTTTGAGGCTCTGCACCCCTGGTTGGCAAGATAGCACAACAGGCTTTCTGAGCTGACTTCAACAGGGGGTAAGTCAGCTGCACAAAGGAGAAGGTCATCAACATGTTGGAAGAGAATCACTTCCGGGTGTTCCTCCTGTCATGTGTCAAGGATGATAGCCATAGCTTTTGCAAACTGGCTTGGAAAGTTCTGTGCCCCTTGTGGCACAACTGTTTAGGTATGTTGCCGTTTCTTTCCGTGGATGAATGCAAAAAGGTACCAGCAGGAGGGGTGAGGGTGGACACTGAAGAAAGCGTTTGTAAGGTCCACCTCTGTGAGGTATTTTGCAGTCAAAGGCATCCACAGCAGGTACCTGGTTCTTCTTAGGGGTTCTCTTCTTGGGGTTATTGTGGTTTCCGGGGCAATGAAGCGCCCTCTTTTAGCTTGACTGAAACTGGTGGCACCTTTAAGTGACCGTTGTCTTCCGGTCCTGTGAACCTTAAGCATGCAGGGATTCTGTCAAGTACTTCCTGCAGTATTGAGCTTGAAGTTTTTGCTTCATGAAGTGTTGTCAGGAGAGGCAGAGAACACAAGGCAGATGAGTCTTCTAAAGATAGGGGAGTATGTAACTTCATCCCCCCTTCAGGTGTGTCCTGATTGAGGCCTGTAGTCCGGACAACACATCAGCTCCTAGTAGATTCAAGGAACATGTAGAGGACGCCACAAATCTGGCAAGCAAATCAGGAAATGTCCCCACTTGGAGTGGCTCTACAAATGGACTGGAGCGGGGCACCCCATCCACTCCCTCGCAGGAAACGTGTGTGTCTCTTTTCATAGTGGGAGAAACTCAGATCATCAAAGGCCTGTAAGAGTCTAGCATGATACTTCTTCACAGACTCCCCTTTATCTTGGGTAATATCTTGGATTGTGGTGGTCTGATCCGTCAACTTCTCCTTTGCCCAGTCGTGGAGTTGTGCACAGAACTCCACGCCTGAGGTGTAGGAAGTGGCACTTGTCAGGCAGGCATCATTGAAGGCCGTCTGCATGACCAGTCAAAAGACATGTCCTGCTTTGATTTGGCATAGGCTGATCAAGTCTTTCCAGGCAGCTGAGTAAGTTTCTTGTATCTGCACTATCCTGTGGTAGAAGGGAATTGGCTGCTTCTCTGGGTCAGGCAGACTTGTCACTAAGGCCGCTGCTTGTGATAGAGTAAAAGCGACATACATCACTGGTGCCCCTTCTGGTAACCGAGACTGTTGTTGGGGCGGGGGCTGGCAAGAGGCACTGTTCCTTATGGTTGCCAGCATGTGTTTGAGATCCTCTCGGAACTGAGAGTCTGGAGCCGGATTGGGGGTTAAATCAGTGGGTGACTTTGCTGCCTGCTGTTGGGCTTCCCACTCAGATGCTTCTTCATCATTAACATATCCGGCCTGGGAATGTGATGCTCCCGTATTGGGGAAGACAGGTGTGTGGTATGAACCATCTTGGTTTAAAACAGGGAGGACTGGGTACAGGCTGTTTAAGCTTACTGGGTGTACCAAGATGGCCACCGGCAGGAAGTGCACTGGACTGGGTAGAAAGTGAAGGCATGGGTGCACTAAGATGGCCGCCGGGCTGAGTTGTCACAGTGGGTTGTGCTTGGGTGGTGAGAAAGGAGTGGTTGTTAGACGGAAGGCAGTGCTGTCCCTCCCCTCCTTTGTTTCAAGTTCCAACATATCATCAGCTCTGTGATACACATACATAATACAATCGCCATCTTTCTTAACTTCCTTTATCCAATTTTCTTTATCACACAGGATTTTTCTCCCTGTTTCTTCAGCAACATAACTTTCGCCACTTCTTTCAACTTTGTTAACTATTTCAACATCTTATCTCCTCTTCACTATCGCATTCTTTTCTCTCTCTGTTTCTCGGCTAACGGCTTGAGAGGGGAATACATACAACCAAGGGGTTAATATTCTTTCTCAGTGTTTTTATCAACAAATTCCTTGGGTGGGAGCACATAAAACTGCGCTCCTAGCTTCAACCCCTCTCGTGTATAGCAAACAGTAAACCACAAATACACTCACGACAGGACATTACACCTGCCACTCTTCGAACTGCAAAATTTCAGCAGGCTAAGATAACCCCAGGTTTACGGATGAAACGCGTCAGCATGACGCCACCACGCTGCTCTTAGCGTACCTGCTGACAAACAGACCCACTTACCAGCCTTGATCACGCCGATCACCCTGACTCGCGAGACCAGCAACTGCCTGAATCTTGCCACAGCGGCTAGCCGAAAGAGAGGAGGAGAGGAGGGGGCGATTGTTGCCTCAGCTGCCCGGACTCTATATGCAGTACCTTTATGAGTTCACTCATTCTCACTGCCTACTCGCCACTCACGACTGAGGCACCCTTCGGATGACCCCCTACTGGATTGGACCACCTACTAAAAGGAATTCCACAAACAGGAGATGGTGACCGCTGCAATCCGTCTTTCCTGACCTGGACGGCAAAACAACACCGGGTGAGATCCTCCCTTATTGTATCCCTGATTCGGGACTGTTACCTTAGTCTATCACCGCATGTTGTAACTGGCTTCCGTCCCACAGTGTCAGCCAACCACTAATCCAACCTCTCCTATTCCAGTGGTCTGCTAATCCTATCCTTACCTTTTGGTCTGCAGCCTTGTGAGCCATCCCTGGCCTAGAGAGGCTCCGACCTGTCAGCCCACATATACCAGCATCCAGCAGTGGCTGTGGTCTCATCCATCCATTCCTTTCTGGACTTGTCCATCAAGGCCCCCCGACATCATTGTCCCTCCTCGCTACGGCCAATCGTGCCTTTTACATTACTACCAAGTGTTGATCAAGTTCTGTTGTCACTACAACCCATACATCCACTCTATTATTCGTCATCTCTTTTTCCATGCCATTTGGACTTCCTATAATGTTTTGCATATATGTCTTATGCTTTGATATCATGGTTGTTTATTTAAAGTGAATGACTTTCATTACCTATTATGAGTGGTTGATTGTGACCGGTGGTTGTCTGTGTCCGCACATGACTGTTAGGTCTTTTTAATGGTGATGGTACCTGAGCTATCAGGATATTTTTTGGATTAGTGTATATTGTGAGTTTCTTTATTTCATTAAACAGTATTGATATTTACATTGACTCCTGCTTGTTCCCTATTCATGAATTCACTTTCCCTTCCCCTATTTTTGTATATGCTGTATTGAATTCCCAGGAACACACCCACTATTGATTGGTGCTAGCAGGTGTCTCAATTTATATGCAGATCTGTTTGGATCCAACCCTCAGTCTGCTACCAGTTATACTGAAATCACAGAGTGTCGTAGTTCTTTTACCTTAACCCCTTTTTTTGCTAAGATAACCCCAGGGGCAGACAACTCCCCTTAAACCCAGTTAAAGACCGTCATTACAGTTACTCCCAGAGGCCAACAGCACATCTGGGGGTGATACATCTGTAATGCTTTCAGACTGCAACGCCAGCAGCTGAGATAACCCTCAAAGATTCGACGAACCCAGAGTAACCCGTCCCATAACCGACTGCCACAAAAACCCATCTCATTCCAGAAGCCGACAGCTCGTCTGGAGATGAGAACACACATGTAGCACTTTTAGACTGCTGAGTTTCGTAGCCCAAAGAATGGCAGACAGTGAACAAATATAGTCAGCAGAAACCCATTGACAGGTTCGTTAAAACAACCTCAGGCGAGGAAATACCTGCCTCTAAGACAGTCTCAGCATACCGACAGAATCCAGCCGTCAACCAAAAGATAAGAAAGTCGTACAGTGGTAAGAATATAAATAAGACTTACCGGTACTGTTAGGGCTGCGCAAACCCCTGTCTCATCAATCAGTTAACGCCCGAATGCTTATCGCGGTATAGCTTCGACTGTAGCCTGAGGTCCCGGGTTTCGGCACAATCTGTTATGGTAATGATTAAGAGCTCCAACCGAGCCCAAGGTTATCTGCTGCTGTCTCTAATTTGAAAGTGTTGATATGCATGCATATAAAAGTAAACACTCTGAGACACTCTGAGTCAGGCCTATAAAGGAACTAGTACCTCTCCAAAGAGGAAGACAAGTCTCACGAGTCATCAACTTGATTCAAATGGAGGTAAGAAGGATTGATGCATGTTGCTGCCTTCCCCTCTGAAGATGGATATTTCCTTGTCACAGCCTGGACCTTCAAGACCAACTTCTGCAAGTATTATGTTAATGTTTGCATTGTTTCCCTTGTTCTTCCCTTCCTTTTGTTTTGCAGGTGTCCTTGGAAAGAATCATTACTTATATTTGGACTTGAACTAAAGTTTGTTAATAATAGAAATCATAGCTTTCTGTTATGGTAATGATTAAGAGCTCCAACCGAGCCCAAGGTTATCTGCTGCTGTCTCTAATTTGAAAGTGTTGATATGCATGCATATAAAAGTAAACACTCTGAGACACGCTCAGCTCCGTTACTTCTTACACTTCTAATTTATTCAAGGTGGTGCTAATGTTTTATACACACAAATACGTCATTGCTATGTTAGTCTAATAGGTACAGCTCATTGGTTAAGATAGAGAAGAAGATGGAGAATCTTCATAACGAGGTCTGGCTGTCCTTGGTTTTATCTTCAGTTCCGCGTTCTTCTGATGTGTGGGATGTAGGGGGTACCCGCCATTTTGAGAAAAATATAGGAACAGAGCTAATCTGTATACTTATATAATGAGTAAGGAGAAAAATATGTATGCACATAAGAAAATAGACATTTTCAGATTATTATTATTATTATCTACATCACGTTCCTTCACAATCCCCCCTAAAATGACTATTTTCTTTTTTCTGTCCCTAATACTAAAGGTCCCACTTTGGCCTGGCCCTTCTCCTCAGCAACTCTTTTAGGCTGTATATAGAATTGGGCAGCAAACTGTTCACTTCCCTCCTCGATACAGCTGGAGAGGTGCAGTCAGGCGCTATCTATCCCTAAAACCCTATAGGATTGTGAGATTATGGACAGGGAGTGACTGTAGGGGAGTGAAGGGTTTGTCTTCTTCCATCATAAGGTGGTCCTCTTCTTTTTGGTGGAGAAATGTAGGTGTGCTATTGTCTACAGCCTTGCTCATTAACTTTTTACAAAAGGTAGAATACAGCATACAATCAGGGCTAAAAGAACCAGGATTATTAATACCGTTACCCGTATCTGGGCGAGCACCTTCTGCCACCCACTCATCCAGCTAAAGTATTGATCCCATGGGTCTGTGATACCTGAGTTCTTCTTCAACTCCAGTGACAGATCTTCTAATTTCTTTATAGCTAGAGTAACCTTACCATTTGGGCCAGTATTATCAGGAATGTATGTACAGCAGGTTCCCGTTTTTTCCTATGATTTTACAAAACACCTCCTTTCCCAGCTAGCACCATGTCTAAGGCCATCAGGTCCTGGAATGTCATGTAGGAAGTGGGGGCTAACTGGTCAGCAATTCCCTGGAGGGCATCTTTAGAGTAATTTACAAATCTCTGTTGGTTATAATATGTGTAGTGTCAGGTCACCTAGAGGCTGGGTGACAGATGCATACCATTGGGATCAGGAGTGCACCGCAAGGTAGTGGACCCTACGGCTGACTGCTGCGGCTTAAACCCTGGGAGGTTCAGGAATCAGGTCTACTGGATCACTGACACAGATCCCACTGGGAGCTAGAGCATAGATTCCCCAGGGCGCGGAGTCTAAGAGCCAGCAGGTGTTCACCAGAGCCTTTAATGGTAAGGATGGACTGCGCTGCAGTCTGGCTCCAGGTCGCGGCCCCCAGGGTCTCACAGCTCACGCTCACCGTAGACTACAGGAGAAGAGGAAGGAGGCAGCAGGCTGGAACATCAGGGTCACAGGCAAACAGGGATGGTCGGGAACAGGCCAAAGTCGGTAACAGGAATCAGATGTAGGAAACACAGCAAGTACACATAGAGGCTAACACACAATGGTTGATCAGCACTGCTGGCTTGCGGTGCACAGGTTAATATAGGGTTCCCTGATAGGGCCTGGGGTGGGGTCATGCTTAGAGGAGAGGTTACAAAAGCAGTCAGGTGAGGGTCAGCTGGTCTCTAGAGATGAACACATGGAGACAGGTATGCTGATCGACAAACTCTATTGCATAACAATGACATGTAGTTAATCCAATCTACATTCTTGCTGACAGTTGTTATGGGGATCAAAGACTCAAAACCAGCTTTTACCTGATCCCTGGCTTTAAACTCATCAGGGACCCCCCTTGTAACCCCTATGACATGTATGTATACATGAGGATCAAAGCTCCCGGAGAGAGCTGCTCGCTTCCTCCTCTGACTGTGTGCTAGGTCAGTGTATGTATCAGGGGTATCTTTGGTTAGGATATGGGGCTTTCTATTTTCATCTTTTTTTTTGTCTAATGCACTCTGTGATCGCCCAGTCTGGCCCTGTGTTCCAACCCACTGGCTCCCACAGAAACCACAACTCTGTCCCCAGTAACTGTCTGTGTGGCATACATATATGTCCTTACCATCAGGGATATCACTGTACCAATGGCATCACCATGAAGGGTCAAACGGACAAGGTACTATGTCACAGTAATCTAAGGTAAAGGTGGTCACATGTGTACCTGAAGAGTTACACCAAAACGTAATTATGTTATCATTTTTGTGATGGCCACCTCCTGGGCCCCTCCCCCCTAGATCAAACAGAAAAAGGATATGCAGCGCCTGAAAACACGCTCTCCTGCAGTGATGAGCGTGCATTCAGGTGTTCTTCCTGGCCAACTTGACTGAGGTGGCTGTGGTCAGCAAAACTTGGAATGGACCATCATAACTTGGCTCAAGTATCTCCAGACAGTAGTTGGTGTGTTCCTGTATCTAATTCAGGATCTGGAATGGAAGAAAACATCTGGACATGCATTCAGGTTAATTCTCGTGATAATGTGGTTACATAATTAGTCAACACATCAGACTGTAACTGTAACTGTTGTGGAAAGTAACAACCAAGTCTGGGAGCTGAACCAAACAAAATTTCATAAGGGGATAGGGCATGTTTCCCCTGGGGGTGTGTCTGACACTGAACAGGGCAATGGGCTAACTATCTGGCCAACTCATGTTAGTCTCTTGGGCCATCTTTAACATCCTGTTTTTAGTGTCCCATTCATCCTTTCTACCTTCCCGCTACTTTGAGGGTGGTATGGGGTGTGTAGTGCCAACTGAACCCCCAGTGCTGCCCAACTCTCTTTAGTAAGGGTTGCTGTTAAGGCTGGTCCCTGATCTCTCAATATCACCTCTGGGACCCCAAATCTACATACTATCTCACTTAGTAGTTTCTTAGCTGTGGTCCTGGCAGTCATGACCACTTCCACTAGGGCGTTTTCGAATCTGCCACTTCTTGGCACTTGAGAATGATCAATTTGCATCCTCTGGAATGGGGTATAGGGCTTTTGCCAGGTGCTTCTTCTGTGCTTCTTCTGTGCTTCTTCTGTGCATCCTGGGTTACATTTGGTGCAGATAATGCATGATCTGCAGAAGTTGTCGGTCAGTGGAGTAACTCTTGGTGCAACACTTGTTGATAAGAGAGTTCATAAAAGTCTTTGTCAAGTGGGCAGCTCCATGTGCCCATTGCACCACAGCTGGGTACATACTCCTGGGTAGACAAGGCTTCTTGTTGCACTCGAATAGTCCATTTCTGAGAGTTGCTCCTCTCCGTTTTCAGCTTTCCTTCTTATCCGGACTTGTTGTTTCCTGTAGTTCTTTTAGATAAACTCTGTCCACTGGGAAAGTCTGTAAGGTAAGCACGGGGTGGTCTTCTTCTACCACCCTGCTGTCCACTTCCCGTGGACCACCAGCTGTCTGTTTGGCAGCTGAATTGGCTAGATGATTGCCTTAAGCTTCCTTTGAGTTCAGTTTGTCGTGTGCTTTTACTCATAATAGTCACTTGGGTTGTGAGAAGCAAGGCATCAATCAAGTTTTCACAGGTGTTCCTGCAGCCATCAGGAATCCTCTGTCCTAGATAACACCATAATCATGGGCAATGCTGAAAGCATATCTTGAGTCCATATGAATGTTGGCTCTTTTTCCCTCTGCCCATTTACATGCTGTAGTAAGTGCTTACAGCTCTGCCTCCTGTGCAGACATCACCGGTGGTAAGGCTTCAGCTTGTAGAACAGTGTTTTCAGTGGTGACCGCGAGTCCTGTGTGGTCATGGGGTGACAAGTCAAGACTCTACTCCTCCTCCTCCTTCCCCCCCTCGAGAAGTGGAAGAAGGGTGGTAGGGTTCAGTGTTTGACAACTTAATAGAGTAATGCTGTCCAGTAGGAGGGAACACAGGAGTCTCAAGTGTCTGGTAGTGGACAAGTGTTTCGGCTGGATCTTGGTTGAATATGGCAACAACGTCATGGGGGGCAAGCACAACGAGGCAGTGTCCGAGGACCAAGTTCAAAGTTTTGTCAAGCAAGGCTTGTGTAGCAAATCCAGCTCGCAGACACAATAGGCCTCCTCTTGCTACCGCATCCAGCCGACAGGAATAATATCCTATGGGGCGTAGGCTGATGCCGTGTGATTGGGTGAGTACACCTGCAGCATGTCCTAGACATTTGGATACAAAGAGCTTGAGCGTTTTGTCGTAGGCTGGGAGCCCTAGCGCCGGGGGTGGCGCACTTAAAGGCTTCAAACTTTAGATATTTCTTCAAGAGACATCTGGAAGGGGTCTGATTGCAGAGCATCAGTAGGAAGGCTTCTGGAATCCATGCTCTGCACTAGGAAATTAGTCCAAGGAAGGCATGAAGGGATTTCTGACCTTGTGGTTGGGACTGTTGTTGGGGCGGGGGCTGGCAAGAGGCACTGTTCCTTATGGTTGCCAGCATGTGTTTGAGATCCTCTCGGAACTGAGAGTCTGGAGCCGGATTGGGGGTTAAATCAGTGGGTGGCTTTGCTGCCTGCTGTTGGGCTTCCCACTCAGATGCTTCTTCATCATTAACATATCCGGCCTGGGAATGTGATGCTCCCGTATTGGGGAAGACAGGTGTGTGGTATGAACCATCTTGGTTTAAAACAGGGAGGACTGGGTACAGGCTGTTTAAGCTTACTGGGTGTACCAAGATGGCCACCGGCAGGAAGTGCACTGGACTGGGTAGAAAGTGAAGGCATGGGTGCACTAAGATGGCCGCCGGGCTGAGTTGTCACAGTGGGTTGTGCTTGGGTGGTGAGAAAGGAGTGGTTGTTAGACGGAAGGCAGTGCTGTCCCTCCCCTCCTTTGTTTCAAGTTCCAACATATCATCAGCTCTGTGATACACATACATAATACAATCGCCATCTTTCTTAACTTCCTTTATCCAATTTTCTTTATCACACAGGATTTTTCTCCCTGTTTCTTCAGCAACATAACTTTCGCCACTTCTTTCAACTTTGTTAACTATTTCAACATCTTATCTCCTCTTCACTATCACATTCTTTTCTCTCTCTGTTTCTCGGCTAACGGCTTGAGAGGGGAATACATACAACCAAGGGGTTAATATTCTTTCTCAGTGTTTTTATCAACAAATTCCTTGGGTGGGAGCACATAAAACTGCGCTCCTAGCTTCTACTGTTTGCTATAACCCTGTAATGTACGGTTAATCTCAGAACAAGAACAAACACGTCAGGGGTAGTGAGGAGCAACGGCCCGCGACCCAGCAGATCCCCCGGGCAGCCCCCCCTCCGACCTTAACCAGTCCCCAACCCCTCTCGTGTATAGCAAACAGTAAACCACAAATACACTCACGACAGGACATTACACCTGCCACTCTTCGAACTGCAAAATTTCAGCAGGCTAAGATAACCCCAGGGGCAGACAACTCCCCTTAAACCCAGTTAAAGGCCGTCATTACAGTTACTCCCAGAGGCCGACAGCACATCTGGGGGTGATACATCTGTAATGCTTTCAGACTGCAACGCCAGCAGCTGAGATAACCCTCAAAGATTCGACGAACCCAGAGTAACCCGTCCCATAACCGACTGCCACAAAAACCCATCTCATTCCAGAAGCCGACAGCTCGTCTGGAGATGAGAACACACATGTAGCACTTTTAGACTGCTGAGTTTCGTAGCCCAAAGAATGGCAGACAGTGAACAAATACAGTCAGCAGAAACCCATTGACAGGTTCGTTAAAACAACCTCAGGCGAGGAAATACCTGCCTCTAAGACAGTCTCAGCATACCGACAGAATCCAGCCATCAACCAAAAGATAAGAAAGTCGTACAGTGGTAAGAATATAAATAAGACTTACCGGTACTGTTAGGGCTGCGCAAACCCCTGTCTCATCAATCAGTTAACGCCCGAATGCTTATCGCGGTATAGCTTCGACTGTAGCCTGAGGTCCCGGGTTTCGGCACCATCTGTTATGGTAATGATTAAGAGCTCCAACCGAGCCCAAGGTTATCTGCTGCTGTCTCTAATTTGAAAGTGTTGATATGCATGCATATAAAAGTAAACACTCTGAGACACGCTCAGCTCCGTTACTTCTTACACTTCTAATTTATTCAAGGTGGTGCTAATGTTTTATACACACAAATACGTCATTGCTATGTTAGTCTAATAGGTACATCTCATTGGTTAAGATAGAGAAGAAGATGGAGAATCTTCATAACGAGGTCTGGCTGTCCTTGGTTTTATCTTCAGTTCCGCGTTCTTCTGATGTGTGGGATGTAGGGGGTACCCGCCATTTTGAGAAAAATATAGGAACAGAGCTAATCTGTATACTTATATAATGAGTAAGGAGAAAAATATGTATGCACATAAGAAAATAGACATTTTCAGATTATTATTATTATTATCTACATCACGTTCCTTCACATTTCGAAGGGGAGTGTCATGTTTCACATGCTTTGTGATATGCCTTTAAATGTTATATGTATTATTCTGTTCCTGGTACCTTCCCTTCCTGCAGCTCAGCTTTTCCTGTATAGTTAGCTCCACCCTTTGTTCATTTTCTAGTAAAAGAAACATGTCTCATGAACTGGATCATATTATGATCTTTTGACCTACCCGATGTTCATTGTTGTAAGATCCTCACAGTTTATGGATTAAACTTCACAAGATCAATAAGGTTTCGTCTGGATCGAGTCACTGTCTGTTTATCCAAATAAGATTGGGGTTATCGACATCTCAACACAACTAACTGTAAGTTAAGGAGATCACACTTTCAATGCTTAGACTGGAGAGGCAGAACTATATATATATATATATATATATATATATATATATATATATATATACACAGTATCTCACAAGAGTGAGTACACCCCTCACATTTTTGTAAATATTTTTATGTGACAACACTGAAGAAATGACACTTTGCTACAATGTAAAGTAGTGAGTCTACAGCTTGTATAACAGTGTAAATTTGCTGTCCCCTCAAAATAACTCAACACACAGCCATTAATGTCTAACCCCCTGGCAACACAAGTGAGTACACCCCTAAGTGAAAATGTCCAAATTGGGCCCAATTAGCCATTTTCCCTCCCCGATGTCATGTGACCCATTAGTGTTACAAGGTCTCAGGTGTGAATGGGGAGCAGGTGTGTTAAATTTGGTGTTATCGCTCTCACTCTCTCATACTGGTCACTGGAAGTTCTAGATGGCACCTCATGGCAAAGAACTCTCTGAGGATCTGAAAAAAAAGAATTGTTGCTCTACATAAAGATGGCCTAGGCTATAGGAAGATTGCTAAGACCCTGAAACTGAGCTGCAGCACAGTGGCCAAGACCATACAGCGGTTTAACAGGACAGGTTCCACTCAGAAAAGGCCTTGCCATGGTCGACCAAAGAAGTTGAGTGCACGTGCTCAGCGTCATATCCAGAGGTTGTCTTTGAGAAATAGACGTATGAGTGCTGCCAGCATTGCTGCAGAGGTTAGAGGGGTATGGGATCAGCCTGTCAGTCCTCAGACCATACGCCGCACACTGCATCAAATCGTCCCTGAAGGAAGCATCTTCCAAAGATGATGCACAAGAAAACCTGCAAAAAGTTTGCTAAAGACAAGCAGACGAAGGACATGGATTACTGGAATTGTGTCTTGTGGTCTGATGAGACTAAGATAAACTTATTTGGTTCAGATGTTGTCAAGCATGTGTGATGGCAACCAGGTGAGGAGTACAAAGACAAGTGTGTCTTGCCTACAGTCAAGCATGGTGGTGGGAGTGTCATGGTCTGGGGCTGCATGAGTGCTGCCGCCACTGGGAAGCTACAGTTCATTGTGGGAACCATGAATACCAACATGTACTGTGACATACTGAAGCAGAGCATGATCCCCTCCCTTCGGAGACTGGGCTGCAGGGCAGTATTCCAACATGATGACGACCCCAAACACACCTCCAAGACCACCACTGCCTTGCTAAAGAAGCTGAGGGTAGAGGTGATGGACTGGTCAAGCATGTCTCCAGACCTAAACCCTATTGAGCATCTGTGGGGCATCCTCAAACAGAAGGTGGAGAAGCGCAAGGTCTCTAACATCCACCAGCTCCGTGATGTCGTCATGGAGGAGTGAAAGAGGACTCCAGTGACAACCTGTGAAGCTCTGGTGAACTCCATGCACAAGAGGATTAAGGCAGTGCTGGAAAATAATGGCGGCCACACAAAATATTAACACTTTGGGCCCAATTTGGACATTTTCACTTAGGGGTGTACTCACTTTTGTTGCCAGTGGTTTAAACATTAATGGCTGTGTGTTGAGTTATTTTGAGGGGACAGCAAATGTACACTGTTATACAAGCTGTACACTCACTACTTTACATTGTAGCAAAGTGTCATTTCTTCAGTGTTGTCACATGAAAAGATAGAAGAAAATATTTACAAAAATGTGAGGGGTGTACTCACCTTTGTGAGATACTGTGTGTGTGTGTATATATATATATATATATATATATATATATATATATATATATATATATATATACAGTGGGGACGGAAAGTATTCAGACTTCATTAAATTTTTCACTCTTTGTTATATTGCAGCCATTTGCTACAATAATTTATGTTCATTTTTTTCCTCATTAACATACACACAGCACACCACACCATATTGACAGAAAAACACAGAATTGTTGACATTTTTGCAGATTTATTAAAAAAGAAAAACAGAAATATCACATGGTCCTAAGTATTTAGACCCTTTGCTCAGTATTTAGTAGAAGCACCCTTTTGATCTAATACAGCCATGAGTCTTTTTGGGAAAGATGCAACAAGTTTTTCACACCTGGATTTGGGGGTCCTCTGCCATTCCTCCTTGCAGATCCTCTCCAGTTCTGTCAGGTTGGATGGTAAACGTTGGTGGACAGACATTTTTAGGGCTCTGGCTGGGCCATTCAAGAACAGTCACGGAGTTGTTGTGAAGCCACTCCTTCGTTATTTTAGCTGTGTGCTTAGGGTCATTGTCTTGTTGGAAGGTAAACCTTTGGCCCAGTCTGAGGTCGTGAGTACTCTGGAGAAGGTTTTCATCCAGGATATCCCTGTACTTGGCCGCATTCATCTTTCCCTCGATTGCAACCAGTTGTCCTGTCCCTGCAGCTAAAAAACACCCCCACAGCATGATGCTGCCACCACTATGCTTCACTGTTGGGACTGTATTGGACAGGTGATGAGCAGTGCCTGGTTTTCTCTACACATGCCGCTTAGAATTAAGGCCAAAAAGTTCTATCTTGGTCTCATTAGACCAGAGAATCTTATTTCTCACCATCTTGAAGTCCTTCAGGTGTTTTTTAGCAAACTCCATGCGGGCTTTCATGTGTCTTGCACTGAGGAGAGGCTTCTGTCGGGCCACTCTGCCATAAAGCCCCGACTGGTGGAGGGCTGCAGTGATGGTTGACTTTCTACAACTTTCTCCCATCTCCCGACTGCATCTCTGGAGTTCAGCCATAGTGATCTTTGGTTTCTTCTTTACCTCTCTCACCAAAGCTCAGTTTGGCCGGACGGCCAGCTCTAGGAAGGGTTCTGGTCATCCCAAACGTCTTCCATTTAAGGATTATGGAGGCCACTGTGCTCTTAGGAACCTTAAGTGCAGCAGAAATTTTTTTGTAAACTTGGCCAGATCTGTACCTTGCCACAATTCTGTCTCTGAGCTCTTCAGGCAGTTCCTTTTGACCTCATGATTCTCATTTGCTCTGACATGCACTGTGAGCTGTAGGGTCTTATATAGACAGGTGTGTGGCTTTCCTAATCAAGTCCAATCAGTATAATCAAACACAGCTGGACTCAAATGAAGGTGTAGAACCATCTCAAGGATGATCAGAAGAAATGGACAGCACCTGAGTTAAATATATGCACACAGCAAAGGGCCTGAATACTTAGGACCATGCGATTTTTCAGTTTTTCTTATTTATTAAATCTGGAAAAATGTCAACAATTCTGTTTTTTTCTGTCAATATGTGGTGCTGTGTGTACATTAACCACTTGCTTGCTGGGCACTCCCCTCCTATCCAGACCAATATTCAACTTTCATCGCTGACGCACTTTGAATGACAATTGCGCGGTCATACAACACTGTACCCAAATGACATTTTTATCATTTTTTTCCCCACAAATAGAGCTTTCTTTTTGTGGTATTTAATCACCTTTGCAGTTTTTATTTTTTGTTAGGTGGCAGTGATGGGCACTGATGGGTGGCAATAATGGGCACTGTTCTGTTACACTGATAGGCAACACTGCTAGGTGGCACTGATAGGTGGCACTGGTGGGCATTGATATGTGGCACTGGTGGGCATTGATAGGTGGCACTTGTAGGCATTGATAGGTGGCACTCATGGGCATTGATAGGTGGCACTAGTGGGCACTGTCAGCTGGCACTGGCAGGGGGTATTGGTGGCACATATCAGGCATTATTGCCTCTTCCTCTTCGGGACCGATGTCCCTTGCTGATGAGCCAGTGGCTAACAGCTGATCACATGGTAAGGGGCCAGAACCGGCCTCTTACTCGGATCGATGATCACCCGAGTCTCAGTGACTCTGTGATCACAGCACGCTCCACGCGCGCCCTGTAGGGCGCGTGCACAGGGGAGGCCGTCATATGCCGCGCTGTAGCCATCATTTGGCTATAGCGCGGATGTCAACTGGTTAATGAGGAAAAAAATGAACTTAAATGATTTTAACAAATGGCTGCAATATAACAAAGAGTGAAAAATTTAAGGGGGTCTGAATACTTGCATAGCATACTACTTTATTATGAAATACTCACCTTAGATTGAAGCCCCCGCAGCTATCCCAGTACATAGCTCCGGCCAGCGACACCACTCCTGGAGTTACTTCTGGGTATCGCAGGCTCCGACGCTGTGATTGGCCGGAGCCGCGATAACGTCACTCCGATAACGGCTCACTAGCTAAAGCAAAGGCTCACTAGCTGAAGCAATGCCATTGCTTCAGTGCACATGTGCCCATGACGGCACATGCTGATACAGGGGACATCCCAAAAATTGTGCAGGTTTAGGAGATAGCAACAGGTAAGCCTTATTATAGGCGTACCTGTAGTCAAAAATTTAAGGGTTTACAATCACTTTAAAATTCCAGGACAATACAAATACCCCCCAAATGTCCCCTTTTTGGAAAGTAGACATTCTAATGTATTTATTAAGAGGCACAGCAAGTTTTTTGAAGTTGTAATTTTTTGTCACAATTTTTTGTAAAATTAAGAAATTAAATAAAATTTGTTTTTTTGTCGCAATTTTGTTTTTAATATGCAGTCACCAGTGCAATACAGTGTCATCATATAATGTGGCACTAATCAAGGATACTGACTGGTGACAGTATGTTAAAAAAATAATAATAATTTCATTTAATTTTTAAAACTTTTTTTTAACATTTATATTTTCTTTATTTACAATTTTTTTACATACTTTTATCAGAGTATTGTGCCACCATATAGTGCATAGTCCATAGTCCATAACTGTGCCCAGGTACCATCTGATAGCTGTGGGGGCCAATCACAGCATCAATATAGGAATCACAGCTGTTATAAATGAAATTCATTGTTGACATTGTGATCATATAGCGGCCAGGTAGGGGAAGCCAAAACCATGGGAGTGGTGTGCTGCATGACCTCGGTTGGATGACGTACATGTACGTGATCCAGCCTACCTGTGCCGCCCTGCCGCAGTAAATGTACTGGGGCCAGGTGGCAACCAGTTAATAAAGCCCTAATGCCGCGTACACACGACCGGACTTTCCGCCAGAAAAGGTTTGACAAAATCATTCCGTCGGACATTCCGATCATGTGAGGGCTTCATCTGACTTTTTCTTTCTAAAATTCTGACGGACCTAGAAATAGAACATGTTACAAATCTTTCCGACTGACTCAATTCCTATCGGGAAAACCATTGGTCTGTATGCTAGTCCGACAGACCAAAAACGATACAAGGGCAGCTATTGGCTACAGGCTATTGAACTTCCTTTTTCTAGTCCCGTTGTACGCCATCACGTTCTAAGTGAACGGACTTTGGTGTGATCGTGTGTAGTCAAGTCCGTTTCAGCAGAACTCCGTCGGAACTCCGTCGGAAAGACCGTCAGAGTCTACTCTGACGGAAAGTCCGGTCGTGTGTATGCGGCATTAATCTAACTGGAAACCTCAGCCTAACCCAAGAAGCTAAAGCTGGCCATAGATGGGTTAGCAGGGGACAGACAAATTTTGATCCAAGTGTGGCAGCTCCCAATTGACGGAAATCGATCCATTGATCAACTTCTGCTGAACAGCTTGTTGGAATTTTTTCTTTTTGGAGCAGCAGCTGCAGCCAATGGGCTACAGCCACTGATCAGTGTATTTTGACAGTGGAGGAGTCTCGCTGTCAGCATACAATGGCACAGTGAGGAGGATTCCTCCCTTCACCTTGCTTCTGTGGATGGGGAAATACATTCTTTTTTTTTGATCAGCTTGCTGGCCTATGGTTGGCCTAGCCCCTAACCTGGATTAAACCCCAGACTCAAATTACAATCCAAACCTAACACCAAAGCTTAACCTGAGACTAATCCCTAATTATAGACCTGAACTTCATATGAAACTTTTAGGCCTCATGCACATTGGGACTTTGCCCAGCTCTTCTAAACAGCTTTTTTGATGGCAGTTGATGAGCAGCATTAAAAATGCGTCTAAAGCGGCATTTTGCAAACACGTTCAAGCGCATTAGACATTTAAGTGTTCATTAATTTTATTGACCAGAATATTAATTTTGTCCATTGAAATAAATAAGCACCTAAAGCGATAGTAAATCGTAGGGAAAAAAAACGAGCCCCGGGCAATTTAAGTCATTGTGTACTGGTATGCACCGCATACCAGCAAATTATGACAGACTTACCTGAAAATTAAGCCCTCCAGCGGAGCGCTGTCACTGCTGTAGGTGCTTCCATGTTCCCCTGGTCTTCCTTCCGAGTTTGCGGCTTTGGTGGTATGAATGGCCAAGCCGCGATGACGTCACTCCCGCGTATGTAGGGGAGAGTCACTGTTTACGGCACATAGGTCTGAAGGAACGGCACAGGTATTTTTCCTCAGAGCGCATGCGCCGTTGATGTCACCGGCTGCATCTAAAGTTAATATAGTAACAGTGCATGTTTAGGATATGTTTACTGTATCTATAGGTAAGCCTTATTATAGGCTTACCTATAGATTAAAATCAACCAAGAGAGTTTACTCCCACTTTAAGCACAAAACACACCTAGTGCTTAGAAGCACTTGGACTGATTTAGACGCATTTATCCACTTTCAGCATTTTTTTTATAAAGCCTTACTATTACTAAGTTTATATTATTCTAGAGCAGGGGTCTCCAAACTTGCCAAAGAAAGGGCCATTTTACTGTCCTTCGAACGTCGGGGGGGGGGGGGGGTGCCCAGTGGGAGTAAACAATGCCCAATCTTTGGTATTAGGGGAAGAATTAGTTGGTGTCAATGGGAGGAATAGTGTCCCATTTTTGTTGTCAGCAGAATTATGCCACATCATTTGTGTCATTGAAAGGAGTTGTGCCCTAATGTTGGTTTCAGTGGCAGGAATAATGCCTCAGGGGCTGGATAAAGGCAAGCAAAGGGCCGCAGTTTGGAAATCACTGTTCTGGAGGAAAGTTATATCACAATAATACACAACTTCTTAGGGAAGGCAGAAGCACCTGGGCCAGACATTTCACTTAACCACTTGCTTCAGGCTACATAGTCATCTAAGTATCCTGGAGGTCAGTTCATTGTGGTGGAACTGTGTGATCCCGCCATGCAGAATGCTTACTGGTTGTCACTCAGAAATATTTCCCTTTGTCTTTCTTCCGACTCCCTTGCATGAAGTGATATCACAAATCTTATAACATCCACATGGAATTATTGCATCGGGAAACATCTGTGCAGGTTGGGTGCCCAGCTGCAAAGGGGTGTCCCTGAGCAATTATGCACAAAAGGATATGTTACACCCAAAAAAATCTAACTCTCTCATTTCTTAGCATCTTTTCATTTGGAAAATGTATCCAAAAAGCATATGGCTATGGTCCTGGATATAATAAGAATTTTATCCTTTCCACAAATTGTTTATATGCCTAGGCCATTCAGATTTTTTTAGTTGAGAGCTACAACACTGAACTGCTCTAATATTCCGATTTTGGATGCATTTTGTCAGTGGCAATAGATTCTTATAACTGTTTCACAGTATTTGGCATCCAATAGTAATCACAGGGTGGGGTAGCTCATGGAATAATGTAATGTTAGGCCAAGTGGATGTCTCTGGTAAAGTTCTGGGAATCCTAGTATTTGTGTCTAGTTAAATGTTAGCAATAGCATTCACAAATTTATTAAAGTCTTAGTAAGTGGGTCCAAAAGATCTCTTCTTTTTATATATACAGTGCCTTGCAAAAGTATTCACCCCCTTGGCCTTTTACCTATTTTGTTACATTACTGCCTTTAGTTCAATGTTTTTTTAAACTGAATTATATGTCATGGATCAGAACACAATAGTCTAAATTGGGCGAAGTAAAATTAAAAAAAAAATATATAGGCATAAAACTATTTTTCAAAAATAAAAAACTGATAATTGGCATATGTATTCACCCCCTTTGTTATGAAGCCCATAAAAAGCTCTGGTGCAACCAATTACCTTCAGAAGTCACATAATTAGTGAAATGATGTCCACCTGTGTGCAATCTAAGTGTCACATGATCTGCCATTACATATACACACCTTTTTGAAAGGCCCCAGAGGCTGCAACACCTAAGCAAGAGGCACCACTAACTAGGGTTGTCCGGATACCGATACTAGTATCGGTATCGGCACCGATACCGAGCATTTGCCCAAGTACTTGTACTCGGGCAAATGCTCCCGATGCTTCCCCCGATACCTGGAAGTCAGCTGTGATCGGCGCGTGGGGGAGTTACAAGATTCTCCCCCAGCGGCTTTCAGCTGCTTTAGTGACATACAGCGGTGATCGGTCACCACTGACTGTCACAGCATCCTCCTCCATGCCCCCTCCTTTCCTCTGTCCCCCTCCGCTGTCCCCCTCCGTTCCTCTCTCCGTTTCTGTCCCCCTCCGCTGTCCCCTCCGTTCCTCTCTCCTTTTCTGTCCCCCTCCGCTGTCCCCTCCGTTCCTCTTTCCTTCTCTGTCCCCCTCCGCTGTCCCCTCCGTTCCTCTCTCCTTCTCTGTCCCCCTCCGCTGTCCCCTCCATTCTGCTCTCCTTCTCTGTGCCTCTCCGCTGTCCCCTCCGTTCTGCTGTGCCTCTCCGCTGTCCCCTCTGTTCCTCTCTCCTTCTCTGTGCCTCTCCGCTGTCCCCTCCGTTCCTCTCTCCTTTTCTGTCCCCCTCCGCTGTCCCCTCCGTTCCTCTTTCCTTCTCTGTGCCTCTCCGCTGTCCCCTCCGTTCCTCTCTCCTTCTCTGTCCCCCTCCGTTCTCCCCCTCCGTTCCGCTCTCCCCCTCCTCCTTCCTTTGTGTATGCATAGAGTCAGCTGACTCTGTCCTTTCACATAACTGAAACATTGTAATCTCCTGTGATTACGATGTGTCAGTTTATGAATGGAGAGGAGCCGCTGTCTTCTCTCCATTCATTCTCAGCGCAGCTGAGGCTGCATAGAAAGGGACTGGGGAATCTCTATCCTCCGTCTCTTTCTCTGTCTCAAGGGGGAGATATCAGAGGTCTGTTAAGATCCCTGATATCTCATCAAAGCCCCCCAACAGGGCTGATTAAAAAAAAAAAAAACACATATTGCAATAAAGAATAAAAAAAATTATTGTAAAAAATAAAAATTGTAAATAAAAAAAACAAAAACACACACACATACACCGTTCACCCCCTTACCCCCTCCCGCCCCCCCCCCCCCCAAAAAAAAGAAAGGACTGTAAAAAAAAAAACAAAAAAAACACTGTCACGTGACATTAAATAAAAAGTATCGGTAATCGGTATCGGCGAGTACTTGAAAAAAAGTATCGGTACTTGTACTCGGTCCTAAAAAATTGGTATCGGTACAACCCTACCACTAACCAAACACAGCCATGAAGACCAAGGAACTCTCCAAACAAGTAAGGGACAATGTTGTTGAGAAGTACAAGTCAGGGTTAGGTTATAAAAAAATATACAAATCTTTGATGATCCCCAAGAGCACCATCAAATTTATCATAACCAAATGGAAAGAACATGGCACAACAGCAAACCTGCCAAGAGACGGCTGCACACCAAAACTCACAGATCGGGCAAAGAGGGCATTAATCAGAGAGGCATCACAGAGACCTAAGGTAACCCTGGAGGAGCTGCAGAGTTCCACAGCAGAGACTGGAGTATCTGTAGATGGGACGACAATAAGCCGTACGCTCCATAGAGCTGGGCTTTATGGCAGAGTGGCCAGAAGAACTTTAAGCAAAAAAAACAAAATGGCACATTTTGAGTTTGCAAAAGGGCATGTGGGAGACTCCCAAAATGTATGGAGGAAGGTGCTCCGGCCTGATGAGACTAAAAGTTAACTTTTTGGCCATCAAAGAAAACGCTATGTCTGGCGCAAACCCAACACATCACATTACCCAAAGAACACCATCCCTTGAGTGAAACATGTTTGTAGCAGCATCATGCTGTGGGGATGTTTTTCAGCAATCGGGACTGGGAAACTGATCAGAGTTGAGGGGAAGATGGATGGTGCTAAATACAGGGATATTCTTGAGCAAACCTGTACCACTCTGTGTGTGATTTGAGGCTAGGGCAGAGGTTCACCTTCCAGCAGGACAATGACCCCAAACACACTGCTAAAGCAACACTTGAGTGGTTTAAGGGGAAATATGCAAATGTGTTGTCATGGCCTAGTCAAAGCCCAGACCTCAATCCAATAGAAAATTTGTGTAAAGACTTAAAGATTGCTGTTCACAAGCACAAACCATCCGACTTGAAGGAGCTGGAGCAGTTTTGAAAGGAGGAATGGCCAAAAAATACCAGTGGTAAGATGTGGCAAGCTCATAGAGACTTATCCAAAGCAACTTGGAGCTGTGATAGCCGCAAAAGGTGACTCTACAAAGTATTTACTTTAGGTGGGTGAATAGTTATGCACATTGACTTTTTCTGTTATTTTGTCCTATTTGTTGTTTGCTTCACAATAAAAAAAAAAAATCTTCAAAGTTGTGGGCATGTTCTGTAAATGAAATGATGCAAATCCTCAAACAATCCATGTTAATTTCAGGTTGCGAGGCAACAAAACACGAAATATGCCAAGGGGGTGAATACCTTTGCAAGGCACTGTATATACACAAAATATATACTGTATAGTGATTGATATAATTTCTATTAAACTAAGATCAGGGTCTTCCCTGACCCAAGAAAATTATATTGTCATAAGGAACCTTAATCAAGTTCCAAGTCGTAAATGGGATTTGGGCAGTTGTGATTTTATAAAGGCTCAATTCACAAAACATCAATACAAGAAAAAGGGTCCTTATTGTTATAATTATTATTACACAAGATTTATATAGCGTCAATAGTTTGCGCAGTGCTTTACAATCGTTGGGGTAAACAGTACAGTTACAATACAATTCAATACAGGAGGAATCAGAGGGCCCTGCTCATTAGAGCTTTCAACCTAAGAGGGAGTGTCAAGTGATAGAAAAATTAATAACTGTAGGGGATGAGCTGATGGAGAAAATGAAAGTACAGTTGTTAGGTGGAGGCAGGTTTGGCTTTTCTCATAAGAAGAGTTTTTAGGGATCACCTAAATGTGGTTATAGTTGGAGATAGTCAGACAAATTGGGGTAGGGAATTTTAAATTTTCAAATTAATAATTAATCATTTCTAATTATTTTCAGTCATGTGACTGTAATTTTCAAATCTCATTGAAAATATCCATTACTTTTTTTTTAACCACTACACATCCGCGCTATTGCCGAATAACGGCCATAGCGCGGACCTGAATTCCTGGGAGGCCGTCATATGACGGCCTCCCCTGTGCACGCTCCCTGCGCGTGCCCTGCAGGGCGCTCGCCGGGCGCGCTGTGATCCCCGAGTCACTGAGACTCGGCTGATCACCGATCCGACAGCGTGAGTAGAAAAAAAAGCCGATCACCGGCTGGGATGTGAGGGACATCGGTCCCCAAGTGGAAGAGGCACATCTGCCTCATCAGTGCCAGCTAACACAGTGCCCACAGTGCTATCTAACAGTGCCCACAGTGCCACCTAACAGTGCCCACAGTGCCACCTAACAGTGCCCACAAGTGCCACCTATCAATGCCAACAAGTGCCACCTATCAATGCCCACCTGTAGTGCCAATCAGTGCCACCTGGCAGTGCTGCTCATCACTGCCACCCATCAGTGCCCATCACTGCCACCCATCAGTGCCCATCACTGCCGCCTATCAGTGCCCATCACTGCCGCCTCATCAGCGTGCACCAATGAAGGAGAAAAATGACCCGTTTTAAATGTTTTATAACAAAATATAAAAAAATAAAAAATAAAAAAATTTTAAATTCATTTTTTTACATTTTTTTACCAAAAAGTAAAAACTGCAGAGGTGATCAAATACCACCAAAAGAAAGCTCTATTTGTGGTGAAAAAATGATAAAAATTTCATTGGGGTACAGTGTTGTATGACCGCGCAATTGTCATTCAAAGTGCATCAGCGCTGAAAGCTGAAAATTGGTCTGGATAGGAGGGGGGTTTAAGTGCCCTGTAAGCAAGTGGTTAAAGGATTGGTATCCTGGTTAGCTTTGTGATTTGAGCTTAATTATCATTAAATAATAACTTACTAGTTCAACTGTAGCATGGTAGCCTACAGCAGGTGGCAGGGGATATATTTAAGGTAAGTTTGCCTAGAACTAGCAGGATGCGGTATCTCAGTTTGTAAGTTTGGACTGCAATGGAGTGCAGAGTATAAGAAGGCATCTGTTCTTCCATTGAGCCCTAGATGGCAGTGATGTTGGCTGTTGGGTACCTTTAGGGTTCCAGCATGCTGGTTCACCTACTGATGTTAGTAGGTGAGTGCAGTAGTTGACAGGCTAGGGAAAATTTAGAGCAGAGTCTTCTACTTGCTGTCCATTAGACTATGGAGTTTATTTACTAAAGACAAATAGACTGTGTGCTTTGCAAGAGCCAGAGCTTAGGAAATTAGGTAAAGCTTCACTTTACATAGAATACCCAATCACATGCAAGGAAAAATAAAATAAACAGCATTTTTGCTTGCACATGATTGGATGGTGGAAGTCAGCAGAGTTTCCCTCATTTACTAAGCTTTGCAACAACTGCATTCGCATTGTGCACAGTCTATTTGCCTTTAGTAAATCAGCCCCAAAGTGCCTACTTGATTTTGAACAGTCTAGATCTGATGCAATCAGGCTGCAATGCCATATATTCTTTTGTGACCTGTTAAGTCTAAAGCTGGCGAACAAAAATATTTTGCAGATGCATGCTCAAGTAATGCATTTTACACTCCCCCCCCAAAAAAAAAAAAAAAAAAAAAAACTATTTTTATGCAACAGATTTCCCAGCTGCATTGGCATGGCAAAACAAAAAAAGGTGTGAATTGTCTAAAAGCTACTTCCCTGGTGCCTTCATGTTAGCATATGCATGGATTGTGCATATGCTGCCATGGATACGCACCAGGAAAGGAAAATTACAGAGAGATAAGTATTCCATTTTCCATTTTAGCGCAGTGGTTCTCAGCCTCAGTCCTCAAGTACCCCCGACACGACATGTTTTGGGAATTTATCTTAGCTAAAACAGCTTTCCAAAATACCAAGCCATTGACTCTGATTTAAAGCACCTGTCCAAGATGAAGGAAAACCTGAAAACATGGCCTGTTGGGGGTACTTGAGGACAGGGTTGAGAACCACTGATTTAGAGCACTGAGCTAAAATCTAGCTCAAGACAATCCTATTCTAATTATGGGCATTTGAGGGAAACCAAGCGAGTGTTAGAACCCCTGCTTGTCTTTTTTAGGTTGGGCTTTGTGTCCCTTTTCTGAAAATTGGCTTTACTTCCTGTCACATAGCCAGGACAGGAAGTGGGGGTAAAACCCTACCAATGTCTTTCCTTGGGGACACACAGGTCAATCTAACTAGTGTCCCCATTAGGCAAATTGCACTCTAGCACTTTGTTGTGTACAACCCAAATTATTACGTATTTTGAGGTTTATTAACCACTTCCAGACCGCCGCACGCCAATATACATCCTAACTTTGAAGAGGGATATCTTTGCTATGGCAGCAGCTAGCTGCCACAACCCTGGTATCCTCTTCTTCAGCGGGCAGTCCGGTTTCTTATAATAGTGGTCTCTGCGGCAGATTTGTCACAAGATCACTTTTATCGGCGGTGGGAGAGGCCCCCCTCCCACCGCTTTCCAGTGCCCTCCTGCTTACCGGAGCAGTCGGTAGCGGCGGAGGTGATCGGATCCTTGTCCTTGGTGGGTATGGAGACGAGTGAGGGGAAGATGGCCCCCACCCGTCTCCATACCATTGCAGGGCGGAAGCGACGTCAAAACGTCACTTCCGCCCATAGCTCTTAAAGGACCTTTTTTTTTTTTTAAATGGCAATTTTTTTTATTGCATTTTAGTGTAAGTGACCATTTTAGGTCTTTTTGACCCCAGATCTCATATTTAAGAGGTCCTTTCATGCAAAAAACAACAGCAAAAAACCCTGTTTTTAACTTGTAAACAACAAATCTCAAGAAGAGGCTTGGTCCTTAAGTGGTTAAAGGCAAATCCACTCTGCAATACAAGTGTACTCGCTTTAAATCTGAGGGGAAGCACTGGTGATTTTATCATCCAATCATGTAGAAGCAAAGATGCTGTTTTTTTGTTTTTTTTTTATTGCATGTCCCCCTCGGATCTCCAGCAACTGCACTTCCAAGTGCACTTGTAGTGCAAAGTGGATTTGCCTTTAGTAAATAAACCCCAAATTCCAAGAAACCTAATAATTTGGTGTGTACACAGCAAAATGCTAGAGTTCAATTTACCTAATGGGGAAACTATTTAGATTGACCTGTATGTCCCCAAGGAAAGACATTGGTAGGGTCTTACCCTAACTTTCTGTTTGGCTATGTGACAGGAAGTAAATAAATTTGAAGGAGAAACTGGCAAAATTTGGTAGGTGTCTTCACCCTATTAGGGGTGCAGACATCCCCAAAAACTGACAAGACTTCTTATCCATCTGCACTCAATCCCCAAACAAAAATAAGAAAGGATTTAATTTAGTTTAACTTTGCAAAGACCCATTCCTAAGGTCAACTGTGATGTATGTCAATGGCCCATTTAGACCTTGTTTAATAGAAAACACCAGTTGCCTTTCACTAGAAACATTTGTTAGTCCAGTCCTGGAAATCTGCATATGCTTTACTATTCATTTCCATAAAAATTGGGTTCCTGCAGATAGATGCGCGACCGCTGTGTATGTGAGATGCACAACTGCTGTGTGTCGCGGAGGTATGTACCCGTGGCGCATATCTGGTTCCCGGAAGTGGTAGCTGGCACACAGGAATGACATCACGACCCTCCAGGAAGTTGCTTGTATTGCTGCTAATTTCTTCCCACCACCATGCGCCGCTCACAGTTCTCTGAGGAAGAGATGATCCTTATTTGCAAATTAAGATCATTTTTGATTTATCTTTACATGGGGTGGTGTTTGTGTGGATCATGTGTGTATGTCTAAATGATTAGGCCTCAAAACACACATCTACTTCCTGTGTACAGATTCACTTCCGGGCCAATGTATATTGCTTCCTGCTTCAGTGTGTGTGTATATATAGATATATCTATAGATGTAGGTTCTTGTGTCCACCAGCAGGGAGAAGTTGGGTAGATGCCACACTCACAATTCAGGAGGCATAATAATGGTCTAGCACAGGGGTTTTCAAACTACGGCCCTCCAGTTGTTCAGGAACTACATTGGCACATCTACATTCCAAATTTGGCACTTAAGATGGTCATACACTATGCAATCTGACTGGCCAATCTCTGTACAACTCGCTATTTAGGCAAAATAGGTCATAGGAAAACACACTTGAACAATTAATTCAAAATCTAGGAAATCAGACAGGCTCTTGCACTAAATCTAATTTATTTAAGATCTAACTGATTGCAGTGTATGGTCACCTTTAAAGATCAAGCTCTAAAAATATTAATTTATTGGGTTTAGAAACACTTCTCTGTTCTTTGTAATGTATTGAAAGATTTGGGGGAAAAAAAACACATTTCAAAGATATAGTAGAAGTGATAGGAATGAGATTAGCATCAAAAGGGTTAATTAACTGGGTACACCTACTAATTGCCTAACAAGACACATCCAATGAGATAAAAATAACCAATTGTATTGGGCGTGCGCTATTATCAATGAGAAAACCGCAGTTACCCTAGCGACAGTTGCAGTTTACATAGGCGGGTATTTATTATCGTTATTTGCGCATCATTGTGTGTGCTCAATTAATGACTTTTCCGGCGCACCAACTAATGTATGAACTGGTGAAGTGCCTTCTTCTTAGTAAATCAAGCCCAGTGTGTGATAAAGTCTTGGAACTTTGGATTGGGTTTGAGAGGCGCATACGCGTAGCTGACTGAGCAGTACATGGCTGCTTAGAGCTCCGCGGATGCCGGGACCTGTTTCCCCGAAAATAAGACCTAGCGTGATTGTCGGTGATGGCTGCAATATAAGCCCTACCCCCAAAATAAGCCCTACCTTGTTTCCCCGAAAATAAGCCCTACCCTGAAAATAAGACCTACAAGGACTTTAACTAGGGCTTATTTGGGGGGTAGGGCTTATATTGCAGCCATCACCGACAATCACGCTAGGTCTTATTTTCGGGGAAACAGGATAATAACGGCAAGTCACAGCAACACACCGTTTCACAGAAGCGACACCAGGAGACTTCAGGGAACATTTTAATAGTATGTACAGCGGGAAAAATATCTTAAGTTTGTAAAAGCTCAAGCAGCACTGACTTGAACCGCAACTAAAATGGTGGCAGCGTCATCCCCCCCGCTCTGCTCTCTCACAGAAGAAGGCACAGACAAGGATTTCTTCCTCCACTCAGAGAGGTGAGCTGGATTTTGAATTTGGGATGACTCCCATTACTTTACAGAATACCCCCCTGGCTCTGACCTACTATGTCAATTTGAGCGAGTATTACAAAAAGCTTTACAAAACACCTCAGACACAATTACTGAGAAACTCACGCGGGAGATTCGTGAGGTGGGCCGTCGCACCTCTGTGCTATAACAGAAAATGGATGAACTGGATGTTATTTCTAATAATTATAATGATGAATTAGAAGCCCTCAGGGAAGAAAATTCTTTCCTCAGTATCCGACTTGAGGACTTTGAGAATAGAGTTAGGAGATCTAATCTTCGTGCCCATGGCATTCCTGAGGCCATAGAAGACCTCCAATCTACCATCACTGCGCTTTCCCAGGAACTAGCTCCATCGATACCCATGGAGTCCCATTCCCATGTCCCTGGAGATGGACAGGATCCATAGAACCCTGGCTCCCCGAAAAGATGATGGCCCCCTAGGGACATTGTAATAAAATTACTTCCGCACTATAGAACAACTAATGGAAGCTGCCCACAATAAAAATTCTTTGATCTTTCAGGGACATAGATACCAGATTTTTCAAGACCTCTCACAGCAAACGCTAATGAAAAGAAAAGCGATGAAGCCACATTTACAGATTCTATAACATCATCGTATTTCTTATCATTGGAGCTTCCCTATTGCTGTCCGCTTTTCTCACAGAGGCTCTTCCTTCACCTGTAAAACCCTATACACACTATCAGATTTTCTGCTGATTTTTTCCTTCAGATTTACCAAAACCATATAATATGAGGTCAAACCTTAGGAGTTTCAATTTGTATGCAATCAGGCAGGCCCTTGCACTACATGGTTTTGGTAAATCTGAAGACAAAAATCAGTAGAAAATCTGATAGTGTGTATGGGGCTTAAAACAGAAGATGACCTCATTGGAGCAATTCAAGATCTTCGCCTGTCAACACCAGAAACAACAGCTGAGGGATCCAGGCGTCGAGCAACTTCCAGCTCTCCTAAAAATTCACAGGACACTTCCAATCTTTCTGGTCATTCCAGTACACATAAGAGGAGCCGCATTGCTTCACCACCACTAGCTCCAGAAGAACAGATGGACTGATGTTCTATTTTTCTTGTGGGTGATATATGGCCTTAAGGGCATGTTATTCCTTAAATCACATATTCTGTGACCTCACCAGTAAATAACCCTGTGATAAGCCTTACACCCTATCACAAATTAAGGTTCTTAATTTAAAATGTTAAAACAATTACAATACTCTGTATTTTCTTAACATCTTCATTCAATGAGGAATGATATATTACTATTCTCTCCTGGACCTATGATCGGGAGTTTTACTCCTCTGATCAGTTGGCACAGGACAGTTATAACCAATAAGATAGAACTATAAATCATCTTAAACGAAATCTGCCTTTAAAGATGTTTCGCTTTATTCTATTCTTATTTCAGACTTTAAATTTGTTTTTTCTTAATATGTTTTATTAATATACCGAGTATAGTAATATAGTTGTTCTAGTGACTTGCTTATTGTCTAAATTTATGGACTTTTTTAAATTGCTGTCATAATCCCGGACATAACTCACTGCACCTTCCATTTGCTCCTCGAGTACTCGATACTGTTGATCGGATACTCTTTGGACCTACAGTATCCATTGGTTGGTGATTTACACCACCCCCTGGATACTTGCTCCACATAGGAGCAACTTTTCTCCTCTTTACCAAAGCTTCTCATACCCTTTTCATCTACCAGATGCTACTTATACTTCCCAATTCCTAACTAATACTACCCAAAGACCCCTTCCTCACCCTAACCAAATATCCACAAATTTCCCTGATACTATACACATTACATAATAATGACGTTAAATATCCTAACACTCAATGTACAGGGACTCAACTCTCCTCCAAAAAGAACTAAGGCCTTCCAATACTTTTCCAAGCTCAAAGCACATGTGGTATGTTTACAGGAAACACACTTCTCTATGCAATCCTTCCCAAAATTCTTTAGCCGACAATACCCCCAGGTTTATACTGCCTCGGCCTCCACTAAGCAGAGAGGTGTCTTAATAGCTTTCCACCATACCACTCTGTTCATTCTTCATAAGGAGATCAAAGACCCTGATGGAAGATACCTACTACTCTCTGGCCACCTACTAGACTATGAAGTTACTTTCGTTTCATACTATGCCCCAGATAAAAACCCATTATCCTTCCTCTTCCACTTGTTCTCAATAGTGGATACACAAAAAACTGGTACCCTTACGATTTGTGGAGACTCTAACCAAGTAATATATCCAATTCTAGATAAATCCCCGACTCCAACAAATGTCCAGTGCCTTTCATACCAACACCTCCTTAACCAACACTCCCCCCTTGATACATGGCGTGAACAAAACCCTATAAGGAAACAATATACGCATTATTGCCACCCTCGCAAACAATTCTCTCGGATAGACCTCCTACTTATTAACGTTAGTACTTCACCCCTCATCCTTAATTCTAGAATCATACCATGCTCTTGGTCAGACCATGATGCAGTCATGATATAAAAAGGGGGGGGAAGAAGTGGAGGCCAACCAGGGATATATGGGGAACCCAACACTCTGTATCACATCCTAAACAGTAATGACTGGAGAAAAGAAGAAAGCCCCAAGGATATTGCGGATACAGGGAGAAGTAAATGAGGGTATACCCATAAATAAAAAGTATGTATATATTATTGGTACAAAAGTAGTAATAAACAATACAAAATTATCTTGTACAAAAATCACCTAAAAACAATATACAATAGAAACTGCAGGAAATGAAACAGCCGCTGAGCTGGAAATGCACCGCAGATCAAAAACATGAAGTTCGACTAGTGGGGCATGTATGCCAAAAAACCCAACATGTTTCGGAGAGCAAAGAATGGGATTTTTAAGTTATGTATATTTCCTTCTCCAGGGGTAAAAAACAGACACGCTGCTTCATTTCTATGGAAAGAAAAAACATATATAATAGATAGTATGTGTATTAGTATATGTTAATAATAAACCAGTTGGTTTATGGCAACAGAATGGTACATGTAGGGAAAATAAAGGTAGTCTATACTTACATTACAGTATTTGTATTTTTAATTTACACACCAGCAGACAGAGCGTTGGGACTTGGATATTGCTTGGCCGTATTTTATCATTATTATATCCGTATTTAAGAAAAAACACTCTCATATAGTTGAAAATGAAAGCTGAGAAATCCGAACTAAGTCGGTATGACCAGGTTCAGTGGATGCACCCGGGCGGTCCAACAATGCTCACGGGGATATCCCTAATGGATGGGGACGGACATCTAATAAAAATATAGAAATGGTAGATGGCAATAAGCCTACATGCACTGAAGGTGTGGGGTTAAGTGAGCCAGGAAGTGTCATGGTTATGCAATAGAGTTTGTCGATCAGCATACCTGTCTCCATGTGTTCATCTCTAGAGACCAGCTGACCCTCACCTGACTGCTTTTGTAACCTCTCCTCTAAGCATGGCCTCACCCCAGGTCCTATCAGGGAACCCTATATTAACCTGTGCACTGCAAGCCAGCAGCGCTGATCAACCATTGTGTGTTAGCCTCTGTGTGTACTTGCTGTGTTTCCTACATCTGATTCCTGTTACCGACTTTGGCCTGTTCTTAACTATTCCTGTCTGCTTGTGACCCTGACCTTTGTAGTGTTCCCGACCATCCCTGTTTGCCTGTGACCCTGAACCTTGGCGTGTACTCTGTTGTCCTTGTCTGCTTGTGGCCCCGACCTTGGCTTGTCCCTTACTTTCCCTGCTGCCTCCTTCCTCTTCTCCTGTAGTCTACTGTGAGCGTGAGCTGTAAGACCCTGGGGGCCGCGACCTGGAGCCAGACTGCAACGCAGTCCATCCTTACCATTAAAGGCTCTGGTGAACACCTGCTGGCTCTTAGACTCCACGCCCTGGGGAATCTATGCTCTAGCTCCCAGTGGGATCTGTGTCAGTGATCCAGTAGACCTGCTTCCTGAACCTCCCAGGGTTCAATCCGCAGCAGTCAGCCGTAGGGTCCACTACCTTGCGATGCACTCCTGATCCCAACGGTGTGCATCTGTCACCCAGCCTCTAGGTGACCTGACAGTTTGATCAGCCATGGACCCGGCTGATGTGCCGCTACCCGCAGATGATCCGTTGCAGGGCTTAGTTCGCAGACTTGAGACCCAGGAATCGCATCAGACCCAAGTGATACAATTCCTTCAGGATTTGGCATCCCGTTTTGAACAGGTTCAAGCCTCATTAGGATCCCCGGTTCAACAACCTCAACCGCTATCTGCTGCTGCACCTATCGCACCAGTCGCAGCCACACATTCATTACTTCTGCCAGCTCCGGCCCGTTTCTCTGGGGACTCCAAGGCCTGCAGGGGGTTCCTTAGCCAGTGCACAATTAATTTTGGGCTTCAGCCCCAAAACTTCCTGTCCGATCGGGCAAAGGTAGCCTATATTATATCCCTCCTGTCCGGCGAGGCGTTAGCCTGGGCTGCGCCTCTGTGGGATCTAAATGATCCAGTGGTTTCTAGCCTGTCTGATTTCTTGAAACTTTTTCGGAATATCTTCGAGGAACCGGGTCGTGTCTCCTCAGCAGCCAGCGCCCTTTTACGTCTCCGTCAAGAGTCCGCTTCTGTGGGACAGTATGCTCTTCATTTTCGTACTTTGACTGCTGAGCTGAGTTGGAATAATGAGGCCCTAGTTGCAACCTATTTACATGGCCTCTCTGATAGAGTGAAGGATGAATTGGCAGGAAGATCTCTCCCTGCTGATCTGGATGGTGTCATCACCTTCTGTAACCAGATCGATATTCACCTTCAGGAGAGGGCCCTGGAAAAAAGACACCAGCTCTCCCCGTTCTTTAGGCAGCCTGAGCTCCATGTCCCTTCTCTTCATTCCGAGGAGCACCTCCTGCCTGCTGAGGAACCTATGCAGCTGGGCCGGACCAAGTTATCTCCCGGAGAACGCACTAGGCTCAGAACTCTGGGCCTGTGCCTCTACTGTGGTGTCAAAGGTCATTTTCGTAATACTTGTTCTCTTCGTCCAGAAAAACGATCAGGGCTAATACATCTGGAAGGTGGAGTATTAGACCCTGAAATATCATCTTCACCTTCTCGTCTTCTTCTTTCTGTGTTCCTTCATGTCAGCGCTTCCTCTCGTTCGGTCTCGGCACATCTGGATTCCGGAGCCGCTGGAAATTTCATGGACTGGGGAACTGCGTCTTCCATGAGACTTACCCTTTGGCCCCTTACAACGCCATTGGTGGTCTTGGCGATTGATGGCACTGTTCTCCCAGGGGGCCCTATCCGCTTCCAGGCCCTCCCTGTTAGGATGTCGGTAGGGACACTCCACCAGGAGTGGATATCCTTCTTTGTCTTACCTAAGGCTTCGTCTCCTATCATATTAGGTCTTCCTTGGTTACGGCTCCATTCTCCACATGTTGACTGGACTGCTGGACAGATCTTGACTTGGGGTTCCTCCTGTTCCTCCTCCTGCCTACTCAAGGTTACCCCAAAAGAGAATCCTCCTGTTGCCACCATCCCAGTATCTTCTGCTCTTCCCCCCTTGTATAGCGATTTCTGGAATGTCTCCTGCAATAGTCGGCCTGAGGCACTCTCTGCATCGTATGGCACTCTGGATGAGGAGCCTACCTGTGAACCTGAGCCGATCAGTCACTCCTGTTTGCATGGCCATTTCCCTTTGCCTGTTCCTGGACCCCCTTGGACACACACCCAGGCTGACTCGTCCACCAGTTCCACAGTCGCTACGCCCTGCGATGCAATTCTGGTGGTCGCTGCACCTGGCAATGCTGTTCAGTCGGCCTCTGCACCAGTCCAGCCTATGCCCAGTGAGCTTCCTGCTTCTTGTTCAGGACCTTCTGTAACCTGGCCTCACCCTACTGCTACTACGTCCGTTCAAACCTGTTTAAGAGGCTCGATCCATCCTTTGGATAGACTGCCTCATTCGGCCAGGTGGGGTTTTCAATCTTTTGTTCAGGGCTCTCTGCATTTTGTTTGTGTTCCAGCTATCCAGCTTAACTCTTGTGACACGTCACCTTTTAACCAACCTGACCTCAGGCATCCACTGACCTCTACCCAGTCTTATGGTCCTGTGTTGGATGTCCAGCACATCTTTAAGGGTCTGGGGGACCCTGCTCAGGCTTCTGATGGTCTTCTTGGGCCCTTACCCATTTCTAAAAAACCTTTAGTCCTCAATAAGTCCTTTCGTCCTCTCCTTACCTCGGTTCCGGCCTCTGAGGATAATCTAAAGTAGGAGGTTAGTCAAGTTTTGGATTCGTGGCTCCGTAAAGGCATTCTTCAGTACCTGGTACATTGGAAAGGGTTTGGTCCTGAGGAGAGGTCTTGGATCACTGCATCTGAGGTCTTTGCTCCTCGTCTATTGAGGAGGTTCCATCTGGAGTTTCCCTTTAAGCCTGGGCACAGGCGGGGGAGAGGGAGGTCTTAAGAGGGGGGTACTGTCATGGTTATGCAATAGAGTTTGTCGATCAGCATACCTGTCTCCATGTGTTCATCTCTAGAGACCAGCTGACCCTCACCTGACTGCTTTTGTAACCTCTCCTCTAAGCATGGTCCCACCCCAGGCCCTATCAGGGAACCCTATATTACCTGTGCACTGCAAGCCAGCAGTGCTGATCAACCATTGTGTGTTAGCCTCTGTGTGTACTTGCTGTGTTTCCTACATCTGATTCCTGTTACCGACTTTGGCCTGTTCTTAACTATTCCTGTCTGCTTGTGACCCTGACCTTTGGCGTGTTCCCGACCATCCCTGTTTGCCTGTGACCCTGAACCTTGGCGTGTACTCTGTTATCCTTGTCTGCTTGTGGCCCCGACCTTGGCTTGTCCCTTACTTTCCCTGCTGCCTCCTTCCTCTTCTCCTATAGTCTACCATGAGCGTGAGCTGTGAGTCCCTGGGGGCCGCGACCTGGAGCCAGACTGCAGCGCAGTCCATCCTTACCATTAAAGGCTCTGGTGAACACCTGCTGGCTCTTAGACTCCACACCCTGGGGAATCTATGCTCTAGCTCCCAGTGGGATCTGTGTCAGTGATCCAGTAGACCTGCTTCCTGAGCCTCCCAGGGTTCAATCCGCAGCAGTCAGCCGTAGGGTCCACTACCTTGCGGTGCACTCCTGATCCCAACGGTGTGTATCTGTCACCCAGCCTCTAGGTGACCTGACAGAAAGACATCGCTGCCCCAAAGTAAAAATAAGCTAGTAGCGGTGCAGGGGATAAATAACAATTAATAATATAGGTACCTGCGATATGCATGTCGGTCAATGTCCACAAAGATCCCCGGCGTTTACTGGCTGTGTAGCAATGACTGCCAACACAGTCAGGCATATATACGCCCAGGGATCGAAAGGGGACCAATCAGGGCCATGGTATTTGGGTAGTAGGAGGAGGGAGAAAGGGACAGGCAGACTGTTTGAAATTCTGTTTGAAAATCCAGACTGTTTGAAAATCCATAAAGAATTGTTTAACAAATCTATTCTCTCCAAAAAGGAACTCAAATACATGAGGGACAAACAGGCCTTCGATGAGGGAAGAGCCTATAAATGGTCATCCAAAACGCATAGTACTGACTCGGTTAAATTGATGATAGGCAACTCCTATCCTCATATTGATTAGTGGTTCCAAATTAATAATAACTACTGCAGTAGGGAACAGACACAAAAGATACGCTCAGCATCTTTCCAAATAACTGTTCTGCTTTATTATGACGCAATTGAAGGTTTTTATGCACATGATTACGTAGGTATCACATTAATATTACAATTGTACGTTTATGGTAACAAGGGGCGTTACATAGGCAGGCTAATTCTAATCAGGACTCGAAAGAATGTAAACATTTACTGAAAACATTATTAGTGCTGTGTGCACAGTGAGGGCAGTGTGCAATACATACAAAACACAATACAATTATATACAGAACGTACAAATTTCCATTACAGTCTCCCCTCTTTTGATCAATATTTTGATCACTAACTACACCTGCTATCACCTTTAAACTGGAACCTTCACACGCTTAGGTGGAGGTAGTCCTGGCCAAAGAGGCAAAAAACTCCATTGTGGAGAAAATAATAGCTGAGCAACTTTTTCATTACCAAATGACTTTTCATTGTGAAAAACAAATGATTGATAAGACATATTTACAGAGTACTGGCTGTACACTCCTGTGGCCAGAATGGCCTTCTAGCTTATTTGTGAGCATGCTGACTTATCAGCATATGTAAACACAGACAATTCTACATAAAATGGAAGACATACAAAAGACAAATATGACTTCAACATGGCTATACTACTTTTCAAATATATATATCCCTTACAATTAAAGTAATTGAATCAAAAAGTACCCTAGACTGTGATCACAAGAGGGAAACAAATCAAACACAGAGATTTCTTTAATTTAGTCATTTTTGCTGTGTCTGGTGTGGATCCAGGTGACTTTTCCTTCAAGTTTTGCAAAAACTGTACATGAAATAGATGCTGTATTGAGTCTCCAAACATTTCCTTATATATAAATGTCTCTTAACAATCCAAAAGTCACCTGGCTTTAGTTTTAGATCCTTCCAAACTTTTAGGATCTGGAATTGGTAAGAAAACACATAAATTAGTTTGTCAAAAACCTTAAAAGATCAGCAACATTCTCTGTGAGATCCGAATGGAGGACTTCAGCTGCTGAGACAAAATATATGCAAGTGAGTAACACACTCCCATACCAAATCCCATAGGGAGAGAGTCCAACACCCCCCTTAGAGGCTTGATAAAATATAAGAAAACATTCAGGCAAAAGTTTTCTAGTTTCTTACTCTACTTTGTCCACTACATTGTAGACAGTGGGGGTGTAAAAATAAAACCTCAAAACTTCTAGTAAGGACTCTCCTATAAAAAATGATTTCCTCTGTTACTCTCTGTACTTTCTGCACTCTGTACTTACAAACTACTTCTGATAACACTTTTTACTGTGGCCTTTGCAGTAGCATTTGCCACTGGACATCCAAAAAACATGTCTATACAGACAAAATGCATACTTGTAAGATCCTGACTTGGGCATCTGGATATATCTTTTTGTAATCTCTGGAAGGGATGTTCAGCTTTTGGTAACACCTTTGGTAACAGGTAAAACAAGAAGTGGTATGTTATAAAAACAACTGTGGAGAAGCCCTGGCTCTATCCCACGCTCATTTACTAAGGCAGCCATAACTGCTTGTGACTGATGACACGGTCCATGTGTCAAAAGCTGGAGGGAAAAGAGTGGCTGGCAGACATAAATGATCACCTTTTCCAAAGTCCTGTTTCATAAGAAGTTGCCCCCTGTGGACCACTTGTTCTTCTCGTTCTGGGGTCCTTAAAGTTGAATTATTAATCCCAGCTATACTGGGCCAGAACTAGGGTGGAATCTGTGAGTTGCACAGACCCATCAAGTGTCCGGGGCTGTAATGCAGCATCCTTAGTCACCTGGTCTGCTTCCATGTGTGAAAGTTAATATGGCTACCTCAGCAAGAACCTGGAAGGCTGAAAACAGCCAATAAAATTAACTTGGCATGCTTGATTGGTTTACCTGCCGAAGTAAAAACAAACTTCTGGCCCTTCAAATGGAACCAAAAGCTCTCTATATCTCGACTATCTATATAAATATACACTCTTTTTATAGCTCACAGGCTTTGCTAAAACATGGAGCTCTGCTTCTTGAGCTGGGGAAAAAAGATCCAATGACTTTGAATACAGAGTATCCTTCTGGGTGATAAACTGCATACTCAAATCTACAAAAAATTAAATATCTGGGTCTTCAGGGAGTGTGTCCTGCACTGGGCTCACAGCAGCTGATTCCTACACCATCAATTTAACACATGTGTCTTCCTTTGTCTCCAGCCTTCTCCAATAGAGGCAATAAGGTGGCTGGATTCAAATGTACGCATTTTTCATTGTTAGATTTGTACATAAACAAACTCATATTTTAAACCTTTCATTAGACAAACATTTAGTTAGCTGTATATTTACTGCACAGAATGTCGGACCATTCAAAATTAAATGTTTGAACAAAACAATATCTAACTTTGTCTAATAGCACCTTTGCATAAAGCTACAGCTCTGATATATCGGGATGAACCCTTCATTACTGGGTCCAGCTTGCATAAATATATTACAATGGCTTGTTTTCTATCATGCTGTTTGTGTAAGAACTCCAGTTTCATGTTTAAAAAGACAACTTTTTCCTGGCAATATTATAATAAACGATAACAATACCCTGCGGTCATGGAGAGATGCCCATAAATCCAAACTATTCTTTTGCTTATACCACTGTACTTACAAGAAAAAGGGGCACATCATTTCACAATCCACACATTCTGCTTTGGATTTCAAAAATAAAAATAAATAAAAACAAAAGGATCAACAATCTGTGTGATGGACCACAAAGCATCAAAAACTAAAAAACAACTGGCTGCAGGTGGCATCTATCCTAACAGAGTGTGTGGACTTGATGTGATGGGTCTGTTATAATTAAATTGTATTTATTTACTCTTACATCATGGACCGCACATCAAGTTATTATCAAAACCTTAAAATGTCATTTTTGTAGAAAAACTTCTCATGTATCTCATCCATCTTGGCTTTGTTAAATATTATGGCAGCTTTATTCCAAATAACAACCTCATCTTAATTTTTTTTTCTCTAAATAAGAGCTTATTGAATAAATGTAAAATTACAAAAATTGTTATCTTAATCTAAACTAATCCCATTTTTACAAATTTCCCCAATAACCTGGATTTCATTTCCAACCAAAGGTTGTCTAAACCAGTTTCAATGTATCTATATTACTGCTAAACTCATATTAGAAATTAATACTCATTATTACTTAATTTTACTTAATTTCCCTTTTTTAAATGCACTGTTTCCACTATCAAAGGATATTCAATTTGTGTAATACATGGTTAAATGTAACCTTCATTTTACCATGTTTGGAAAACAGATTCAAAATAATTGTGATCACATTGTTTACCATTAGATTCGTTAACCCGGCACATGTTTTGTCTAAAAAAACTGGAATTGGCATGGTGTCCTTCCAGCTTATCACTGACCACATTCTTTCAGGAGAGCACAAAGGAGGGGGTCATATCTGCGTACATGACACACACAAGCAATAGAACTAAAGGTCCCAGCATTCGCACACACATACGCCAATATCTCTCTAAAATCGCTTACATTTTTCCCATTTGTACACAACACATGCATATCATTCTCTCACTTTCTTTTAACACTTTACTATTTCCCTGCCTAATTTCTGTGTTCCTTATTTTGTTCAGATATCTTTTATATCTAGCTTCTATGATCAGACGGGCAGCCAGAGTGCTCATCCCATCTTCCCTCTCTGACAACATATAAAGTATTCTATTTTAACTCTCATTTCTCTGTTTCTGACTCTAATAGTTGTAGTGCCTGACCCCAAATTCATCCCACAACTTAACATGAAAATGTCCCTTTCTGTCTAGTGTTAATGTCACCCTTGATCCATCCTGCTCACATAGATAGCTGTTTCTCTAGCTGTTTACTCTGCATGATTCTTAGTCCCTGTGGACTTTGGTAACCCAGTTACCCATTGTGGATCCATGTCCACTCTAACAATTAATCTAGGGGCTCAGTATAGGCAGAACCGCACCTTTGGTTCATATATAGCGCTCCTCTTGCGCTGGGCATTTTTGAGGGTCTCTTACCCTTCATTCCCTTACTTAATTCAATGCCCATAATGACTGGCCAGTCTTCTCTCTTCTCTACGTGTGCCTATACCCTCTTGCCTCTAAACTACTTTATCTAGCAGATTTACTACATATACCTGTGAACAGCACTATTCTTCCCTTTCTTATCTATAACACTCCAATGGACAATAGACAGGGACAACATAACATATAACCACCAATCAATACAGTTCGATTAAGGGGAGTAAAATAGGTACCCTTTGTCCCGAAAATGCCTTACCGATCAAGGAAGTCTGATAACTCAAATGTAAGCAAAAGGCTTACCTCAGCCGGCTGATTATCAGAAATTCCCGGATCGTCTCAAGCTCCTTGTTTCGGATACTCAGGGTCACCTGGAATCCCCTCCTAAGGCAAAGCTCGCCATGCTGACTCGGTTAAATTGATGATAGGCAACTCCTATCCTCATATTGATTAGTGGTTCCAAATTAATAATAACTACTGCAGCAGGGAACAGACACAAAAGATACGCTCAGCATCTTTCCAAATAACTGTTCTGCTTTATTATGACGCAATTGAAGGTTTTTATGCACATGATTACGTAGGTATCACATTACAATTGTACGTTTATGGTAACAAGGGGCGTTACATAGGCAGGCTAATTCTAATCAGGACTCGAAAGAATGTAAACATTTACTGAAAACATTATTAGTGCTGTGTGCACAGTGAGGGCAGTGTGCAATACATACAAAATACAATACAATTATATACAGAACGTACAAATTTCCATTACAGTACTAATAATAAAGGCAGTCCACGTAAACTCAAGCCAACACGTAATACCCCTTATACAGATATATCAGATAGTTCATCTACCTCTTCTATGGCTTCTTCACGGTCTTTCAAAAATCGACTCAGGAGACAACCCAAAAGGGGACGCGATAGCGATAAATCTTCCATCACAGGCACCAATAAACGCCCACCCAAACATCACTTTGACACACCTTCCTCGTGTGCTAGAAATGACCCAACATCACAAGATTCAATGGATACTGGCGCGGGGGCAGGACTGGCAACTATTTTAGATGCACCTGTCCCTATCACCCACAAGATCCCAACAATGTTTGTCCCCAAAAATCAGGGAAACTCCCCCACCCCAACACCATGAATGCCACTTTAGTATCCCATCACTCCACTAATTTAAATATTGTCAATCTCTCCTCTCACATCCTCACACCAGATGAAGCTTTAGTCCTCTCTAAAGGCCTCACCTTTGTTCCAACTAATAAAATGGCAAATTTGAAGTGATCAAAGATCTTCACCTATACACATGCAAACTCCTCTTAAAAAGTAGGTTCGAGAAGACCAATCCGGATATGGAGGGTTTCCGAACCTTAAGTGAGAGACGTGCCTTGGAGAACCTCAACTCCTTATTGGAGGAGAGTGAACCCAAAGATCTTATCGATACAATTGACCTAGAACTCCTTCTGAAGGGAGCAAATACCTCTGGTGGTGCTGCCCCTAAGAAATCCTCCCTTAAAAAACCATCTTTAATATATCCTGTACCCAGCTCCAATCAGGGTGTATCAACTTTTCTAAAAATGACCTGCCAAGAAATCAGAACCCTAAATCTAAATCCTCTATAGCAGAGAATCTAACTCTCAATGAAAAGGTTGCTCTTAGGAATCTATCTAGTCTTCATGAAATCACCATCAAGGCATCAGACAAAGGGGGAAACATAGTCCTAATGGACAATGACCAATACAGTGGCTTGCGAAAGTATTCGGCCCCCTTGAACTTTTCAACCTTTTGCCCCATTTCAGGCTTCAAACATAAAGATATAAAATTTTATTTTTTTGTGAAGAATCACCAACAAGTGGGACACAATTGTGAAGTGGAACGAAATGTATTGGATATTTTAAACTTTTTTAGCAATTAAAAAACTGAAAAGTGGTGCGTGCAAAATTATTCGGCCCCTTTACTTTCAGTGCAGCAAACTCACTCCAGAAGTTCAGCGAGGATCTCTGAATGATCCAATGTTGTCCTAAATGACTGATGGTGATAAATAGAATCCACCTGTGTGTAATCAAGTCTCTGTATAAATGCACCTGCTCTGTGATAGTCTCAGGGTTCTGTTGAAAGCGCAGAGAGCATCATGAAGACCAGGGAACACACCAGGCAGGTCCGTAATACTGTTGTGGAGAAGTTTAAAGCCGGATTTGGATACAAAAAGATTTCCCAAGCTTTAAACATCCCAAGGAGCACTGTGCAAGCGATCATTTTGAAATGGAAGGAGTATTAGACCACTGCAAATCTACCAAGACCTGGCTGTCCCTCTAAACTTTCAGCTCAGACAAGGAGAAGACTGATCAGAGATGCAGCCAAGAGGCCCATGATCACTCTGGATGAACTGCAGAGAACTACAGCTGAGGTGGGAGAGTCTGTCCATAGGACAACAATCAGTCCCACACTGCACAAATCTGGCCTTTATGGAAGAGTGGCAAGAAGAAAGCCATTTCTCAAAGATATCCTTAAAAAGTCTCGTCTAAAGTTTGCCACAAGCCACCTGGGAGACACACCAAACATGTGGAAGAAGGTGCTCTGGTCCGATGAAACCAAAATCAAACTTTTTGGCCACAATGCAAAACGATATGTTTGGCGTAAAAGCAACACAGCTCATCACACTCAACACACCATCCCCACCGTGAAACATGGTGGTGGCAGCATCATGGTTTGGGCCTGCTTTTCTTCAGCAGGGACAGGGAAGATGGTTAAAATTGAGGGGAAGATGGATGCAGCCAAATACAGGACCATTCTGGATGAAAACCTGTTGGAGTCTGCAAAAGACCTGAAACTGGGACGGAGATTTATCTTCCAACAAGACAATGATCCTAAACATACAGCAAAATCTACAAAGGAATGGTTCACAAATAAACGTATCCAGGTGTTAGAATGGCCAAGTCAAAGTCCAGACCTGAATCCAATCGAGAATCTGTGGAAAGAGCTGAAAACTGCTGTTCACAAACGCTCTCCATCCAACCTCACTGAGCTCGAGCTGTTTTGCAAGGAAGAATGGGCAAGAATTTCAGTCTCTCAATGTGCAAAACTGATAGAGACATACCCCAAGCGACTTGCAGCTGTAATCGCAGCAAAAAGTGGCTCTACAAAGTATTAAGGCAAGGGGGCCGAATAATTTTGCACGCCCCACTTTTCATTTTTTTATTAGTTAAAAAAGTTTCAAAAATCCAAAAGATTTCGTTCCACTTCACAATTGTGTCCCACTTGTTGGTGATTCTTCACAAAAAATAAAAATTTTATATCTTTATGTTTGAAGCCTGAAATGTGGCAAAAGGTTGAAAAGTTCAAGGGGGCCGAATACTTTCGCAAGCCACTGTATAGCCGTATGTGCATGAAAATTTTGACCAATCGTCCAGTTGGCCCTGATGTCGTGGAGGCATTCAATAATAAAATTCTATGCTTTAGTAGATAAGGCATTTCACAATAAGGTCATTTCTAAACAAACTTTTGAATTTATTCGTACTCCCCATCCCAGGCTTGCAACTTTTTACGCTCTCCCTAAGATCAACAAACATACTAACGACCCTCCAGGGAGACCAATAATTTCTGGCAATGGTTCGATTACCGAAAACCTATCACGCCTAGTGAACGAACACATTAGACCTTTCGTCCTCTCCATACCCTCATACGTACGTGACACTATTCACTTACTACAGATCATCGAGGGTGTGCAGGTCCCTGGAGGGTGCATTCTCGCCAGCATTGACGTAGAAGCACTTTATAGCTCCATGTCAGGGACCTGTCAACACCAGACCGGCGCATGTACGTACGCCAATGCGCCGACGCGCTCCTGCTCAGGCAATCCAGCAATCTCCAGCTGTTGCCGTGCGTCAGCGCTGCGCTCGGGCGCGCGCGGGTGCGAGGCGCGTGTGTGTACGCGCGCGTTCGCATTAGCGCCGTTTTGGCGCCAAGAGGTGCATAAAAGTTCTCCTGTTGCAGGAATGCGCTGCTGTTTCGTCTCAGCTCTGTGGATCTGCTTAACCTGTACCTGATTGATTCATTACCTGTTGACCCGGCTTGTCTGACCATTCCTCCTTCTCCAATCTGACCCGGCCTGCCTGATTCTGCTACTGCATCTACCAATACCGTTGCCGACCTCTGCCTGCCTACCGACTCTGCCTCTGCCTACTGTATTAACCGCCTTGCTACCTGCTGACCCGGACTGTTTGACCTTGCTTGTGCCTGCCGTTTGTTTGCTGTGCTGTTGCACCCTCAGCTCCAGTGACTTCTGCATCTTCAGTGCTGCAGCCTTCTGCTTCCTGTCATCACCTTACCTGCAGTCCAGCCATCCCTGGAGGGATCTCTACTCTGCTCCAGCATCAGAGCCTTCATCTCAAGCAGGCACTCCTACCCCACTGTGCTCTCGAGACCACTGTCCTCACTCCAGTGGCTCTTGAACCAGCGTTGTATGAGAGGTCTTCTCCTACAAGTCAGGCTCACTACCAGGTACCTAACACTCCATACCCCATTCAAAGGGACTTGCATGCGTACAAAAAAATTCTTCCACAAACCAGTCATCATGAAAGTTCCTTTACCGACTTTGTACTTCTCTCCCTAGACTACATTTTGAGACACAATGTCTTTTCATTTGACGTTTCCCTGTGGCTCATGCGCATATTGCAAATACATGGACCACAGAAGAAACATTTACTTACCTAATGGAATGCGATTTACGCCCAGACATTTCTCTAATTGCCAGACAAATGCAGTTGTCTATTTAATAATATGCAGCTGCAATTGCTTTTATGTAGGTAAGACCGTACAGAAACTTTGGCAAAGACTATATCGCCACATCAAAGCTATGCAGACGAGTGACCCAGATGTACCTTTAGGTAGGCATGTCCGACTTGCTCACAATGGCACTTGCCCCAGGATTAGAGTCTTAGTCTTGGACAGAATACACCCTAGCTCTCGGGGAGGAGATCTTGACAAACTCCTCCTACAACGAGAGCTTAGGTGGATATTCAACCTTAATGCCACGGTGCCCCCTGGCCTCAACGAGGCTTTTAATCTTAAACCCTTTTTACCTGGTTTCATATCAGGCCTTTACAATAAAGATCAATAAATCTAGGCAATCTATCAACAATAATTTTTTCTTTATCACTGCATCATTTCCCTGCATTTTTTTCTTTTTTGTCTCTTTTCTTGTCCTTTTCCCTCTCCAAATCTATTAGCACAATGTGATGTAATGTGTACTTGTAATATTTGTCAATTGCTTTACATACTGTACATGTTTGCAGGCTTATTTTATAATGTCCAGTAAAGTATTGGAAACCTGCATTTGCTGTATTGTAATCATTTCTCTTTCCCAAAATAGATGACTGGAGTTTAACTTCAATCGTCCAGACAGCAGCCGATGGACTGGATAGCTTACAACCGTATTTAAATACTTTAATTTAATTTCTCTGGGGTTTTGTTGGTGCCCTTGATGGTCCACCGAGGCTCCGCGGCACGAGGGGCCCCATGGTGGCGCGCTCCGTGTGCCGGTGTGGGGCAGTTTCACCCCCTCTCATGGGGGTGTCTTGGGCGAGTACACCTGTGGAGACAGTTGTTGTCCACAGTTGCTCACTGGACTTTCTTTCGTGCAGTGCATCCGCCCACTTCCGTGCCGGCGGCCGTGTCGACGCCTGACGTCACCGCGTAATGCGCGGTGATGCCAGACGCCGCAACGGCCGGAGGATTTCCATTGGAGACAAATGTGGGTCTGGATTCAGCAGCACAGGTGATATGGGGAGACGTCAGCTGACGATCCCCAGCACCTGTGTCTGCCTGTTCCTCTCTCCCCCCTCCTACTACCCAAATACCATGGCCCTGATTGGTCCCCTTTCGATCCCTGGGCGTATATATATGCCTGACTGTGTTGGCAGTCATTGCTACACAGCCAGTAAACACCGGGGATCTTTGTGGACATTGATCGACATGCATACCGCAGGTACCTATATTATTCATTGTTATTTATCCCCTGCACCGCTACTAGCGTATTTTTACTTTGGGGCAGTGATGTCTTCCTGGCTCACTTAACCCCACACCTTCAGTGCATGTAATCTTATTGCCATCTACCATTTCTATATTTTTATTAGATGTCCGTCCCCATCCATTAGGGATATCCCCATGAGCATTGTTGGACCGCCCGGGTGCATCCACTGATCCTGGTCATACCGACTTAGTTCGGATTTCTCAGCTTTCATTTTCAACTATATGAGAGTGTTTTTTCTTAAATACGGATATACTTTGAAAATACGGCCAAGCAATAGCCAAGTCCTGATGCTCTGTCTGCTGGTCTTTACTCTCCGAAAACATGTTTGGTTTTTTGGCATACATGCCCCACTAGTCGAACTTCACGTTTTTGATCTGTGGTGCATTTCCAGCTCAGCGGCTGTTTCATTTCGTGCAGTTTCTATTGTATATTGTTTTTAGGTGATTTTTGTACAAGATAATTTTGTATTGTTTATTACTACTTTTGTACCAATAAAATATACATACTTTTTATTTATGGGTATACCCTCATTTACTTCTCCCTGTATCCGCAATATCCTTGGGGCTTTCTTCTTTTCTCCAGACATGATGCAGTCATGACATCCTTTTCATCACTAATCCCACGACCTAATCACCGAATGTGATGTTTAGGCTTGTGCAATTCGTTTCGTAACGAATCAAAATTCGTCCGAATATAACAACTTTCGGACATTCGGAAGCATTCGAATATCCGAACAAAGCAATTACGAATAAAACCGAATCTGAACTAAATTCTACCATAAATACTCGTTGTTTTCGGCATAATTCGTTAATGCTTTAACGCGGCCTAATGCATTCGTAATCGCTTTGAACGAAAATTCGAATGTCCGAAAGTTGCAAATACAGACGAAGTCGAATGCTTACGAATGCATCCGAAAGTTGCAAAATACAGACGAATTTGAATACTTACGAATGCATCCGAATGTCCGAGAGTTGCACAATTCATACGAATTTAAATTTCAGTGTGAATTCATTCGTTATTCCGGATACAGTTCTTTAAGCCAATCACTTGATTCCTTGGGGGCTTCATTACTGGCATGGAGTAATTTACAGTCCAATCAGCTGCTTTCTTTTGTGCTGGAGTTTGGATTAGGGGTAAAACTTTACTGGACATGCCTGCCTGGTGGTAACTGAGTGAGAAAGGGAGATTGAGCAGAGGAGGGGAGACATTTGAGAAGCAGCAGAAGAGAGTCCAGTCTTTTGTCAAGATGGATTCAAGCTCTCAACATGAGGTTCCACCTCCTGTTACCAGCCGCAGCAGTGACACAGCAACAACAACCACTACCAGCACCTGTGAGTACCTTGTACCAACATTGTCTGTGTCATGTATGTCAGCATCTGTATTGCCAGGCCCACACAGTCGTACTTCCACCACCAGTACTACACAAAGTTCCAGTAGTCGTGTTGTTAGGTCTCACAGTTGTGACTTTTCAAAGGGGAGGCAATTGAAGCAGCAGGAGCAGCTTTCCTGTCCTGCTTCAGTGCCTCATCCACAGCTTTCAGGCAGAGATAGCAGCTGCAAAAGGCCAAACTCTCATACTATGACTAGCAGTAGTGCTGTGCTAAGGCCACCCTCCAAACAGAAAAGGTCAGAAACTGTAGGTTCAAAATACCCTACTAGCAGGGCTAAGAGGTCCTGCTCTGAGACCAGGAAGCAGTTATCATCTACACCTATTGCATGTCGTCGCCTTTTTCAGGATCTTCCCCAAAAAACAACCTGCACAATTACTAGTGCCAGTTGTGTCACCACCCCCTCCGCTATGGGCACTTTGGGAAATCTGGTGACACCAAGTATTTTTTACAGGAAAGGCCTGACAGTACCACCAACACATACTTTTCATTCTGATCCATTTAAGCAGCCTAAACGTGAAATAATAGAATATGAGCAAGACATTTTGCGTGCTCATAGTTCCACCACCACCACTCACATTGGCACCACCATCACCACTGAAAAAATGACATCTGCAGGTCATACAAGTAATGAGGGCGATTTTTTAGGCACATTTCCCATTAGCTATCCGAGAGAAACGGGAATTCAGCAGGACCCCCCAACATCTGATGGTGATAAATCCTCCTTCATAAACGTGGAAGATTCAGATTATACCCTACCTTTTAATCTCGATCAGGAACCAAATATTGATGAGATAGAATATTCTTCCCATATTAAATGTGATTCCCCACTGTTGTATTCCCCTGAAAGAACAGCACCGGTGGCACCTGTCTCTCCTGTTCCGGTTGAGTCTCCCATTAACATTAGAGCTGCCAGCAAAACTGTTGGTCAAGTAACCTCCTTTACTATCCCTGATATGAGGCCACCTCCCGTTTTATCTCAAAAACACAGCAGCATAGCAGAGTGCACAGGCCAGGCCACAACCCAAATTAAGCAACTTGCTTCAGCATCTGCAGCTGAAGAGGAAACGCTCTCAAAAAAATCTTCACCACACAGTGGCAGCACCCGTCGTTCAAAAATTTGGGAGCATTTCGTGACAGTTGGTGATGGCCGCACAGCTGCATGTAAACTATGCGGCAGAGAAGTAAGCCGTGGGAGACTGTTGGGTCATCTCACGAACGCTGGGATGAAGCAACACATGCATACCCACCACAGGCCAGTGGTGCTGAGGGAAGAAATGGGTGTGGCTCCCCCATCTACCACCACCATTACCAGCAGCAGTGTCAAAGTCACAGCTACTTCTGCAGCTGCAGGTCATCATACTAAAATGGTAAAGACATCCATACAGCCCACTATAGAACATTTTGGAGAGGTACATTACCGGGGTATGTCAAAACAGCAATCCCGTAAAATTACGCGCCTCATCGGACAACTTATAGCTGTTGGGGGGGCTTCTTTCAATTCTGTGGGAGGGGAGCCCTTCAAGCAGCTGATGCAGGCTGTGGCACCACAATATCAGGTCCCTTCATGCACCACATTCAGTAGAATGGTAGTGCCCTCACTGTACCGGTCATGTGTTGGGGTTTTGAAGGATTTGCTGGGGAAGGCTGCTGGCCAATCAGTTCACTTTACAACTGATTTATGGAGTGCTACAAGTGGCCAGCATGCCTTCCTGTCCTTGACTGCCCATTGGTGGCAGCCCAATGTGTCGCAAGATGTACAACCAACACCAAAAAAAACTCCAAGGTCAAGAAAAACCTCAAGCGCTGTGGCCACTGCCACAGTGCACAAGACAGGATTGCACTCCTTCCTCCTCCATGCTGAGGTGATGGATCAGCAGCACACATCACACAATATTCTAAATGCACTTCAGAAAATGATAGGGAAGTGGCTAGGGGAACAGGCAAGCACGAACGTCAAAATGGGATTTGTTGTCAGTGATGGTGGAGCTAACATGACAAAGGCTATCCGTGATGGAAGGTTTGTTGGTGTGCGCTGCTGTGCACACATCCTGCATCTAGTTGTTAGGTGTGCTCTTGATGATAATACTAACAGTGGAAGGTTAGCAGCACTTTTAGAGTCGTGCCGGAAAATTGCTGGTCACTTCCACCGTAGTGTGAAGGATAGCCACCTTCTCAGGCAGGAACAGAGAAAGGCAGGCCTCGTGGAGCACTGCCTCAAACAGGTTGTTGGAACGAGGTGGAACTCCACCTTACATATGCTAGAGCGTATACTCGAGCAACAGAGGGCAATTCATGCAATGTCATGTGAACATTTTATTGGTATTGCCAGACCACTAGGCAGGGAGGACTGGGTCATGATTGACCAAGTTGTCACAGTGCTCAGGCCTTTTGAGGATGTCACTGACAATTTAAGCAAAGAGAGTGCTAGCCTGGCAGAAGTGGTTCCCCTCTTTGCACACCTTTCTAATAAAATAGATTCCTTCCTTTCCAATAGGGAAAGATGGCCTGGTGGCAAAATACTTGCAGAAGTTGATGCCCTTCTGAGGAGACTGAAGGAGCAACTCAGTTGGCGCATAAAAGAGCTCATCGACCCTCGCCCCGAGTTCATGTTAGCCACAATTTGTGACCCCAGAATAAAAGGCAAAATAGCACTCAGGAAAAATACTCTCACCACCTGGCGGGATATATTGATAGAGAGGGTACGTGAGAGGGAAAGGCAAATGGGAATACAGTTAGAGGAGGGAGAAGAAGATGAGCTGGAGATGTCTGATGATACTCTGTTAGCTAATACTAGCAGCACTGCTGCCAGTGCTCACTCCTCCAGAGCATCAGCCTTTTGGGCTGAGGCACTTGACAGTTTTGTGGGACCCACTAAACAGCCCCCTAGAAAAGAAAAAAGTGCTGGTGACATAGTTAGGGCTTACCTAGCAGAACCTCCTTTGCCCCCCAGTACAGATCCCTTAAGTTTTTGGGATGAGAAGAAGGGTGTGTGGCCTGCTTTGTCCTCGGTAGCCCAGGAGCTTCTTTCCTGTCCCTCAACCACGGTCCAGAGTGAGCGGGTGTTTTCTGTAACAGGAAATATTTTATGCCCTCAGCGCTCACAATTGCTCCCCCAGCTCTTAGAGCAAATGGCTTTTTTAAAAGTCAACCTGCCAAAGCTTGGTTACCCTGCTCTTGAGTTTGATGCTGAATAAAAAAATTATACTCATCCATGTTAACATAATTTCGAATTCTCCACCTGACCGAGTCCCACGTCTCCCCTAAGGTCCTCATTCCATGCCAGAAATCATCAGATATCCCATCCTGACCATTTATGTGAGGGCTTAAATATGGTAGTTAGTTACTCCATGTCTGACCCTATACCATCCTATCAAATATAATGAACAACTGAGATGGTCAGGTTGAAAACAAAGTTCCAGGGGGGCAGGAGGCGGAGCCTAGCGGAGCAGACATGCATTGTTAGAGCTCCACACCGCTGAGGAGAGAAGAGAAGGACAAAGCGGAGCCTGCAGGCTCAAAAGGTATCCATTTGAACCTTTTTGCCCCAGGGAACAAACTGTGAAAGTTTGGGCAGGAAATATGGTACTGGGAGGAAACCGTGGCAGAAATAAAAATCACCTCACAAAGAGCTCACAGGCACTCGCTGCAGCTGAAGCAGCTCCAGTCACCTCACAAGATACAGCATCAGGGCGCTCTCACAGACAGAAAATGTCACAGCAAGACTCTCCATTTGAGTCAGATACAGAACAAATCCTCTCACAAACTTCTCCACAAGCCTCCTCAGTATCCCCAGTAATATTATTACAATTTGAAAAGATGCTTCATAAGGCTTTAAAACAAACCTCAGACCAAATAACAAAAAGCCTAACCAAAGAAATAAGAGAGCTGGGAAACCGCACCGCAGCCTTAGAAATAAAAATGGATGAAATTGAAATTACAACCCAAGAAAATATAACAGAATTGGAACAATTAAAAAAAGAGAATTTAATACTTCAAACTAAGCTTGAAGATTACGAAAATAGAGCCAGACGTTCAAACTTGCGCATAAGGGGAATACCTGAAACTGTGACAGACCTGCAATCTACTATTACTGCTCTATTACAAGAACTAAAGCCAGATATCCCTATTGAACGTTTAGAACTGGACAGAGTACACAGAGCCCTCACAGCCAAAAAGAAAGATGGACCCCCACGTGATATAATCACAAAATTTCATTATTACAGAACGAAAGAACAAATACTAATTGCTGCAAGAGAAAAAAAGGAACTTAATTTTCAAGGACACAATTATCAAATTTTTGCTGACCTATCCCAACTTACTATTACTAAAAGACGATACATGAAACCCCAACTAATGGAACTGCAACGCCACAACATTATGTATCAATGGGGCTTCCCCTTTTCAGTCAGATTTAACTACCAAGGTACAATTTACAGAAGCAGATCAGCAGATGAACTACAACAAACCCTTTTAAAATTAAATCTGACAGAACCCACAAGCAGCAACACTCCCACACGCAGAAGAATGGCGTCATCTTCACCTTCAGGCAGCACCCAGAAAATTTCAGAACAAAATGGGAATCATCATTCTCACAAAAGAGGCCGTTATGCCACATCATCCATGGACCAAGAAGATTCAATGGACTGACATCCTAATTCCTGATATCTCTTCATTTATTATACTAAGAGATGGTTCTCTATAAAAAAAAGTATATTTATAACTGAATGTAACTGCATTCTGATAGTCACACACTGTGTGGGATCATGTTACATTCCAGTTATATTTCTTATTACTTCTGATTCATATAGCCTTAGAATATATAAGTGAAATAAGGAAATTCTTGTTCAGTTATATATTATCAGGTAATAACAATAGATTTATTACTTTTAGGACAAATATGTTCAATAATCCAGAAGTAATGGAAGATTTTTCTTTCTTTTCTTAAAACAAATATATTATTACCTAACTAGTTCCTAGAATTATGTTTTTGTTTATTCTAATCTGAAGCAATACAACCTCAATTTTATGAGTTAACATATCTAAACAGTTACATATGAATAAAATATGTAATTGTTTACTCTAAAAGGGTTAAAATCCCAAAATAATTCAAACTATCTTCATCAATACCAAAGTTATTAACAGTACCTTTCTAACTGAATTATTTAGCCTAGGGCAAGACTAACCATATACAACCACCCTGGAATAAATAATTTCAACAAAAACTATATTCTGCACTCCAATTAATGAAACATCATTTTGATGTCTTTTGACATAGCACTTCTCTCCTGTAAGCGGAAGATCCGTGTACCCCCATTAGCCCTCCTCATTCTCCCAACCATATTATGTGGGAGTGTGGCGAAGGCACTTATTTCCCTGAGAGAGATATTTATTCTCTTTCACGGGTAAATTGTGATTACTTGCAAAAAATAATTTATACAATGTATCATCTAATCTCATATGTTTTTTGTTTACTCTTTACTCCAGAATTCACTGGTTTCTTTTCTATCTATTCATCTCTTCAGTCCACACAGGTTGATCTGCGCAGTCAGCTCTGCATAACAAAAAGTAAGTCAAAACTATTTGATCTATTGCCATGGCACCACTGAATATACTTTCCCTGAATGTTCAGGGAATAAATGTCCCTCAAAAAAGGACCAAAGCCTTCCGTACTTTCCATAACAAGAAGGCTCACATAGTATGCCTCCAAGAAACACACTTCACCAAAGATTCTACTCCAAAATCTATTTCTCCTTTTTATCAACAAATTTACACGGCTTCTGACTGTACCAAGCAAAGGGGAACTCTAATTGCATTTCACTGATCCACACCATTCACCTTATCATCAGAAATTAAAGACCCAGAAGGTAGATACCTGATACTCATGGGTTATATAATGGATACAGCAATCACGGTGATTTCCTACTACGCTCCTAACAAACAACCTACACCATTCCTCTCACATATATTACAAGTGATTAATACACACAAAATAGGAACAGTGATAATGTGTGGGGATTCGAACCAGGTCCTCCTCCCATTTCTAGATAAATCACCTTTTACACCATCCAAAATAACCTCTAGATTACCTTTTTCTCAACTTCTTTCCAAATACAATCTGGTAGATTCATGGAGAGAAAATAACCCAATGAAAAAGAAATTCACTTATTTCTCGCACCCTCATCAAACCTTCACCAGAATAGATCATATTTTTCTAACAATAGGAATGATACCAGAAATTATTGCATCAGATATAATTCCGATTCCGTGGTCTGACCATAATGCAGTATACACTACTATAGCCTCAGCCATACCAAAAGCGCATGACCCAACGTGGTACTTACCGGACATAATGCTCAAACACCCACTACATCAGATGGCCATTGAACAAGCTTTAAAGGAATACATATCAATTAATAATACAACAGACATCTCCCCAATAACACTGTGGGAAGCTCATAAGCCTGTCTTGCGTGGTACAATACAAAGACAAATGGCACTATTTAAACGGGAACGCAAAAATCTAGCAAAAAAACTAGAACTCAATTTTAATGCAGCCTACATATCATTTCAAGATAATCCATCTCAGAGTACAAAATCTCATCTGGAAAAATCTAGATTGGAATACGATCTATTTCTCACTGAGTCAGTTGATAAATCCCTCAAACGCTCCAAACACAATTTCTACATGAATACAAACAAACCAGGTACATATTTGGCTCGGGCATTAAATTCAACTAACAAATCTTTCAAACCAATACGTTTGAAATTATCAAAAAATGTTTACACTTGTAATCCAGTTAAAATAGTCCATAAATTTCACTCACATCTCGCAACTTTATACAAGACAAACAATGAATTTAATCCTACAGAAGCTGAATCCTTCTTCTCAAAAATAACCTTACCTGAGTTATCTCAGAATCAAAAAAGCAGTTTGGATGAGCCTATAACTATAGATGAAGTTGCTAACACCATAAAAGACCTAAAACTTAACAAAAGACCAGGCCCAGACGGCTACTCGGCTTTATACTATAAAACATTCTCAGAAATACTCTCTCCCATTCTCACTGAAACTTTTAACAAACTTCTAGATGGACATTCTTTTCGGCAAGAAACACTAATGGCAATTGTTTGTATGATCCCAAAACCCCTTTCTGATGATACTTCCTGTGGGAATTATCGGCCTATCTCTCTGTTAAACCTCAATATTAAATTATTAGCAAAAATAATAGCAAAACACCTCAATAGCTTTATAGGAAAATTAATACATAGAGATCAAGTAGGCTTCATGCTAAATAGACAGGCAGGCGATAATATACGCAGGGCAGTGTTATTGGCACATATTGCTAAAAAACGGAAAATCCCTTTATGTTTTCCATCTCTCGATATTAAGAGGGCATTTGACACAGTATCCTGGCAATATATGCAATATTCATTACAAAAATGGGGTTTTGGACCCCACTTTTTAACATGGATCAAGGCATTATATAATAAACCCAAAGCCTATATAAAATACGCTGGATACAAATCTGAAGCCTTTAATATCGAAAGAGGTACCCGACAGGGTTGCCCATTATCTCCCTTATTATTTGCCCTTATACTCGAACCCATGGCCCAATACATCAGAACAAACCAAACTATAACTGGCATTGAAGTAGGAGGTATTACACACAAATTATGTATATTTGCAGACGATATATTACTTTTTCTATCATCACCACAGGTCTCTGGTCCTAACTTAATACCAGCTCTTGATGGATTTGCAGCCCTATCCGGCCTTATGATTAATCCTAAGAAATGCCTAGTGCTTAATATTTCGCTCACAAACATGGAATTGATCCCGGCTAGGGCTGCACTCCCATTCACATGGGCAGAAAAATCAATCCCATATCTTGGAATTCATTTAACAGCATCTCATTCTGACTTATTCTCAACCAATTATCCTCCTGTATTAAGACAGATCACAAATCTAATAAAACAATGGTCGCAACTTCCTTTATCCTGGATAGGGAAGATTAATGCAATCAAAATGACTATTCTACCCAAATTGCTTTATCTATTCAGAGTCCTCCCTATTCCAATTCCTTCCTATTTTTTGAGAATAGTACAAAAAAGAGCAACTTCGTTTATATGGGGCTCTTCTAAACCACGTATACCTATACACACACTACATCTTCCCAAAAATAAAGGAGGCCTGGGATACCCTAATTTTACTAACTACTACAGAGCGGCACATTTGGCCAGTCTGTCCAAATACCATGCAAAACAGGAAATCCCATTATGGGTATTTATAGAGGCTTCAGAAAATGACCCTCTATTAATATCAAATTTATTATGGCTTGATCCTAAAGACCGCTTTAAAATTCATAATCCCATAACTAAACACTTCTTATCTCTCTGGGATAAACTAAAAACCAAATATCAGTTACAATCTCCACACAATCCTCTCCTTTCTTTTATCAGAAATCCGGCCTTTTATCCGGCATGGATCTACCCAAATTCTTTTAAAGCTTGGACAACATCAGGCATTCAGACACTAAATGACTTCATAGCATCTAAATCATTCCTTTCATTCCCATCGCTTAGAGAAAAATATGATCTACCAAACTCTGAGATATTTAGATATCTCCAAATCAAAAATTTCTATACACCATTCCTAAAGGGGGATACACCATTATCCCAATTATCCATTTTTGAATCAATCTGTACAAAAGATCCATTTGCTAAAGGTACAATTTCATCACTTTATAATCAATTATATGGTGTAGCAAAACTTAATAGACCCTCTTACGTTCAGAGGTGGGAGGAGGACCTGGGACGAACTTTAGAAGACACGGACTGGTCTAACATATGGCTCACATCTAAGTCATCTTCACCCAACATCTTAGCACTGGAGACAAATTATAAAGTCCTAACTCGCTGGTACCTTGTACCCGCTAGAGTGGCAAAATATTCACCTAATACCTCAACTCTTTGTTTTCGAGGATGCCCAGAAATAGGCACATATTTACACATATGGTGGACGTGCCCAGTAATCCAAACCTTCTGGAAGGAAGTCTTCGTGATTGCATCTAAAATATTTAAAAAAATAATACAACCAGATCCATATTTAACTTTACTTAATCTAAAACCGGAATGGTTAACACTCTCTCAATTCAAACTTATGATCCAACTAATAACGGCTGCAAAACAAACAGTGGCCAAGGCATGGAAATCTCCTACATTGGTACTAGCAGAAACAATTCACAGAATGAATAATACAATGTCCCATGCTAAGATGGTAGCCATCGATCAAAATCAAATTCCAAAATTTGAAAAACTTTGGCGTCCTTGGATAAAACAACAGTTCCTGTCAAACTTCAATGACTCTGTCCTGTTGCCATGGTAACAGATTAAATGACTTACAGAGACACCCATTCTAAGGCTTCAAAGAGAACTAAAAAGAAAAATAAACTGACGAGCGGGACAACCTTGTGGACCATACCTCTACCTTTCAACCCTTTTTCTTCTTTCTCTTCCCTTTTCTCCACCTTACGATTAAAGCTCATTATCAGAATTTATTTGACCTATATACACTCTACTTGTAAACAATATGTATAGTAGGTATAAATCATTTAAATACCTACAAAAGTAACTAAGGAAATGATATATATCTTTAATTTAGGTTTACGTGAACCCAATGTTTAATATTTGAAATTTCATGATATTTACCTATATAAACCCTACTGTAAAACAATGAGCTTACTTTGTAGATCCTTGTAAACTTACTTTATGTATCTTTATAACATTGTATACTCATTCTTTTGACAAGGAAAACAAAGTTCCATTTGGTTTGTGATGATTTGGCATGGAATGATCCCCTACTAAGTCCCACCTCATACCTCCTGCCCTGCCATTTTCCTGTCCAAGGTTAGCTACTGATCTGGTAGTCTAACTTAAATAGTTGTCCTTTTGAGACAACTGTGTCATTTAGTATCATAAAAAATAAATGGGACAGCTGTATATTTTGTACATATAAATTAAAACTTTAAAACATTCAGTTCGTGAAACTTACCTGCTAAAAGTCCTCCTAACTCCTGTTGTTTCCACTCCCCCTGCCTTCTTCTCAAATCTCCAATACTTAGGACACTGGAACACAAACGCATTCCCTTTAAGTTTGGTATAAGCAACACCATGAAGGGGAAAGGCAAACCGTTTGGCAGTGCGACTGCGCACATGGTCATGCAATATATCAGGAAAGCACAGACCACGCATGAGTGCAAACAGCACCTTGGAGGATTGCCTTCTGTCGGGGTTTCACTACCTTGACAGGTGTCAAAACTGGCTCAAGCTGCTGGATTTGTATTTATTAAGTTAAAAATGTTGTAGTTTTGGTTGTTGTGTTATGCAGCTTGCCAACCTGGTTGTTGCTTGCTTACTCCTATACTTGTAGTACTGGTGGTGGAAATAGTGGTGATACTGAGTCTGCTGCTATGCTAATATACATACAGACACATGAAAATGAAGGCCTACAATGGTTCTACGAGTCTCCTATACCCCCACCACCAAAATGTTTTTTCGTTCAACCCTCTGATGGCACCTACAAAGTTTTTTGCTGCTAACATATCCAGTTCACCAAGATATTCATGCAATTTCCAGGCCACATTGTTGGCAACATGGCACTTGTAAGTTGGCACTCTGGAAAGTCATCATCCACAACAAGGAAGGAAAGACTGTTATCGCGTTGCCGTGAGTCAGAAATAAGTGAGTTGCTCAACTGCCCACATACTCCCCCATCCATCATTGATTTCCATTCATTTATGTAACTCTTGTTTTATTTGCCAATGTAGTGTAAGTACCACTGGAATGAGTGGATGAGACTTCATCATGACAGACACATACAAGTTGAAGACTTCACAGGTACGCATTAACCATACACATCTTTTAGGATGTAAAAATAACGGCAAACATGTATGTAGGGATGCACAATAGCAGTATTGGATACTAGTAATTATTTCTCTGTACTCGTCTTCAATACCAAAGACCATTCAGGTGCATCCAGGTACTGTTAGAGAGTGTGACGCCAGCTTCACAGCTTATCAGGAAGCCAGGCCTCCCAGATTCTTGATTGGCAGTCATTTGGTATTGACGAATACAGATCAAAAATTGCTCGTATCCAATATCGGTATCAGTGCATCCCTACATAGAGGGAATCTCAAGTGATGCATGCATGTTCATTTCAAACATAAAATCAAGAAAGCTGTATACTGAACACTTATACACTTTTCCAGATCATTATATGTTGTAGTCCAAAGTTTCAGTAACAGAAATGGAAATAGTATTAGTATTCATTACTAATACTTTTTCCATTTCTGTTACTGCAACTTTGAACTAGAAAATATAATGATGCGGAAATAAAAAGAGAATAGTAAGGTCAGCGAGCCAGTATAATACCTAGCTAAATCTAAATTAAGTTGTTGGTGACAACTGGCAAAGATGTTCTTTTTAAGTTGATGATATCATGTGTGATAGCATGTGTGTTATTATCAAGCAATAAGCAACCAGATATGTAATAAAGTGTAAAATATCACATAATAATCAAAATAAAGGCACTAAAGTATGCTTTTATTTGGCGAAAATTATTTGCATTTATTTGCACAAACAAACGTAGAAAAATAACATGTATGTTAACACGTATACATATATATATATATATATATATATATATATATATATATATATATATATATATATACAACTCTAAACAAAATGGTGAACTGAGCTGCTTTGGGTCCTGGGGCAGAGGAAGAACTAACCCTCAGTTTTCAGAAGGAGAGGGTTCTCTGCTGCTTTCTGTACTAACAGACGAGCTCCCAGGCAATGGAGCATTGTGCCTGGAAATTGCTTCCATCAATGAGAGTCTCAAATGCTCCATTGCCTGGTTGTGCTGTTGGTTTACCCGGCTCAACAACAATTCAAAATGGTCCATTTGCTGTCTGCCTATGAGATGTATGGTCCGGGTAAGCCTTCTCATGTCCCGTGACTGCCTTCTATTTTCAGTTGTCAATCTCCTCACTTCACTAAGGAGCCTCTCAATTTGTGCAGTTAAGCCCGGTGCAGTTGGCACCCGGACAGGAGGTGGCGACTGCAGTACATGCACACTGGGAGCAGCAGTACATGGTGGCAGCAGCATGCCTGAACTTTGGCCCCTGACCTCCTCCTCTGGCCATGGGGAGAAGGCAGGAGTCTGTGACATAGCAGGTCTCAATTCTGGCTCATTCTGCAGCTCTATACCCTCCAAAATAAGGACAGACGAGTGCGGGCTGCACTGCGCTCTCCCCTCTGCCTGGTCTTGTTGATCTAAAATAGAAGAGATAGCAAATGTTGACGATAGCATTCATAAACAATTCTAAGTTACACATACAAACATTAGGGTTGATTTACTAACACTGGACACAGTGCTAACTCTGGTGAAGCTATGCAGAAACCAATCAGCTTCTAACTTTAGCTTGTTTAATTAAGCTTTCCCAAAAAAATCTGGAAGCTGATTGATTTCTCTACAGAGCTGCACCACATTTTGCACTGTAATTTTGTGTAAATCCACTTCATTGTTTACTACTTTAAAACACAACACTTCACTGTATGATTTCATGGAGAAGTGATTGAAGTATGAGTTGTGTGTATGAAAATGGATGGTAATATCTTTTATATGTTAACCCTTTCATGACTAAGCCTATTTTTGACATTTGGTGTTTACAAGTTAAAATCCGTATTTTTTTGCTATAAAATTACTTAGAGCCCCCAAACATTATATATATTTTTTTGCAGAGAATCTAGAGGATAAAATGGTGATTGTTGCAATATTTGTTATCACACGGTATTTGTGCAGCGGTGTTTTAAACACAACATTTTTTTGGTAAAAGGGACACTTTCATGAATTTAAAAAAGAAAAAAACAGTAAAGTTAGCCCAATTTTTTGGTATAATGTGAAAGATGATGTTATGCCGAGTAAATAAATACCAAACATGTCACGCTTTTTAATTGCACGCACTCGTGGAATGGTGACAAACTACGGTACCTAAAAATCTCTATAGGCGACGCTTTAATTTTTTTTTACGGTTACCAGGTTAGAGTTACAGAGGAGGCCTAATGCTAGAGTTATTTATCCCGCTGTGACGATCGCGGCGATACCTCACATGTGCGATTTAACCACCATTAACATGTGCGGGCGCAACTTCCGTATGCGTTTTTTAGTGAGCGGGCTCGCGGGGACAGGGGCGTTTTAAATTTTTTTTTTTTTTTTTAGGTATTTTTATATTTAGAAATTGTGTTTTTTTTAAAAAAAAAAATTTGGATGACTTTTATTGCTGTCACAAGGGATGTAAACATCCCTTGTGACAGTAATAGGTGGTGACAGGTACTCTTTATGGAGGGATCGGGGGTCTAAAAGACCCCCGATCCCTCCTTTGCACTTCACAGTATTCAGATCGCCATTTTGGGCAATTCTGAATACTGTATATTTTTTTTAAAACAGGCGCCACTGGCAACCGAGTAGACGGGAAGTGAGGTCATGACGTCGCTTCCGCATTTACAATTAGAAGACTGGAACGAAGCCGCTCTCAGCTTCGTTCCAGACTGTCAGCAGCTGGCAGTAGCCGAGATGGCAGATTGGTGATCAGGCCTCCCGGTGGATCGGGAGGCCTGGTAAGAGCAGCAGGAGGCGGCGGGAGGGGGGGAGTCCCCTCTCGCTCCTCCGGTATAACAGCCGAGCAGCTTTTAGCGGCATCGGTTGTTATACTTGGAAAGCCGATCGGCCGCTCTACAAAACAGTAACGGGATGATGCCTGCAGCTGCGGGCATCTTCCCGGTATAACCCCTGAAAGTCTAGGCTGCACATCTGCGTACGCTCGGCGGGAAGGGGATAATAATGACTGTGTGTAATGTGTAGATGATTATGGTGTGTCCTGTTTCTTTATATTGGCAGCTTGTGTACTTACCCTGAGGAGTATTGGGCCGCTGTTTTCTGCCAGATGACGCTGGAGGGATACGGCTGGGGCTTTCTGTTAAAGATGGAAGAAAAGAGTCAAGGTAATGTTCCAGATAAAGTTAAGTCAACAGCGCTATTTATTTTTGCCTGTTATAAGTTGTACTACAACATCAAAGCATTATAAATAAAAGGTACCCCAGATGTATCCTGACTCCTTGTGTCATAAATTACTGTATTCCTAACTTATTGGCCCAACTGTAATTGCCCAAAAATATACTGACACAAAGATCGAAGTAAAATGTCTGTTTTCTTTTGGTTGACGATCCTTTGGAGGTAAAGTATCAAAAATGTTTCCCTTGTATCTGTGTAAACTACTTCCATGGTCCCTCCCTACCGCTCTGCACCGACTCGGAGACTAACCACATTCTGCAGATACACCATTGTAACTACCAGTTAATCCACCATAACTGGCATTCCACCGGGGACCCATACCTTAGATGGGTCCCAATCATCTGAGCACAGCAACTTATTTTAAAATACCTCCAAAGACCGAACCGAACGTACCCTGTAAAATAAACAAAAACAACCAATACAACAAAAAAGTAAGCATAGAAGGAACCAAGCCGATGTAGGGAGGGAGGGCGGGCAGGAATGCTTCTCCTCCTCGTGTACTCCCAGGATGTCTGGTTTCACCTTGTCTCCCCCACACTCCTGGCTTTTTGCAGTCCCTCCACCACGCTGTCTGCCCAATCCCCTGCAGCCCCATGTTGTCTGACAACATGTTTTTATCCCGACTTGCCCGGCTTCCCTATGCTCCTAATCATGCTAGCACTACATTGTTTTTTTTATGTTTGGGCTTCGAGCTAATACTCTGTCTGTACTCACAAAAAAGTGCACTGAGGTGAATTAAAGTGGATTGTGTACCCTACTTTGTCATTTTAACACTACAGGTGATAAGGCTTATCGGTACGTAAAATGAATATTATTTAGGAGATATCCTCCTCAGATGCAGCCGCTGAGGCCAGCGGTGGTGCATGCGCTCTGAAGGTCCGCTGGACCCTGCAGAAAAATCAAACCTCTTCACCAGTAAAAGGACTCCCACGCACATGCGTGGGAGAGACCTCATTGCAACTCCGGCCACTCAGAAGCGCCGGAGCCCGCGACCGCGGAAGAGACGGTGAGGCAACGTGTCAGCCCGCTCAGCGCTGACCGGGTCGGCCTGCAGGGGCCTCGTTCTAAGGTATTTCATAGAAATTCATATTGTGCTATTATTATGCGATGCATACTAGCACATTATGCCATTGTCTTGCAGGTTTCTTTTTTTTTTCTTCTGTGGTTTAAAGCCGCTTTAATTTGCACTGGAACTGTAAAATCAAATCTAAAGTTGCTAATGTGTTAAAACAGATGTTATATTTTTTGGCAAATTGAACAATAAACACTTTTGTGAATATCCTTTTACATATACTATACTATACCCCCCTCTTTTATTACACAATCCCATGCTTACTTCAGTTTCCTCAGTCCCCCCCTTCACTTCACAGTTTCCCCTTCACAGTCGTGTTCTGAAGGTATGAGGTGTCATGTGTGTATGGATTTGAAAATGGACCTTAATAATAATAATGTGTATTAGATGATAATGCCTGTGTGTATATAATATCATGGACATCGATGAATGATGATGATGGTGTGTCCTGTTTCTTTCCAGATTATGTACACTACTTACCCTGAGGCGTAATGGTCCGCTGCTTCCTGCCAGTTGATGCTTCTGGAGAGTCCGGGATACGGATCGGGCTTTCTGTTAAAGACGGAAGAAAAGACAAGAGTCAAGGTAATGTTCAAGATAAAGTCAACAGCTTTATTTATTATTTTTGCCTGGTATATGTTGGACGACAACAACATATTTTATAATCAAAGCGTAAAAAAGTGCACTGAGGTGAATTAAAGTGGATTGCATAACCCACTTTGTCATTTTTTTACCTACAGGTAATCCTATAATAAAGCTTACCTGTAGGTAATATGAATATCCCCTAAACCTGTACGGTTTAGGAAATATCCACCTCGGATGCAGCCGCTGACGTCAGTGGCGGTGCATGCGCTCTGAAGGGCCGGCGGACGCCGGACGGTTCAGAAAAATCAAAGCACCTCGCTGGAAACTGGACTCCCACACACATGCGTGGGAGAGACCCCATAGCGCCTCCAGCCACACACAGGGTCGACGCCCGGAAGAGAAGGCGAGGCAACATGTCATAGCGCTGGCCAGGTTGGGCTGCTGGGGCCTCGTTTATTTTATAATGTGCTAGTATGCGATGCATACTAGCACATTATGCTATTGTCTTGCAGGTGTTTTTTTTTTTTTCTTCCGTGGTTTACTACCGATTTAATTTGCACTGGAAATGTTAAAATCTAATCTAATCTGAAGTTGATGATGTGTTAAAACAGATGAGATGATATATTTCTTGGCAAATTGACCAATTAACATTTTGGTGAATAGCCTGCCCTTTTATAGTACACCCCCCTCTTTTATTACACAATCCCATGATTGTTTTAGTTTCCCCATGACAGTAGTGTTCTGATCTGAACACCCTTCACAATGGTATCTTCTCCCCCACCTTCATAGCACCTGAGCACACCTGTGTCCTCTGCCCTCCCCCTTTGCATCCTAACCCCCCTGCAACTCGACCCTCCTTCACATCACAGCCTCGGCACCTCTGGCCCCCTTCACATTACACAGCCCCCTGCATATTTGGCCCTCATCACATTACACAGCCTCTGCACCTTTGACACTTTCACATCCCCCCTGCAGCGCTGCCCCATCCTACCTTATTTGGGCACACAGAGCCGGAGACACAGCAGCACTGAATAATGGGTGGGAGCAGGAGGTGCTGCTGAAGTTAACCAGCAGTTGATTGGTTGCTAGGGCCGCATAGCAACCAATCACCTGCTGTTTAACTTGTGAAGTTATTTTCAGCAGCTCTGGGATAGTGACAGCGGCAGAGGGAGGCACACAGAACCGTCACCTAAATGGCTGGATTGTGGCATTCCAGGTGGCACAGTGACTTGGTCAACATCTGGCCCACAGTCCGCCATTTAGTGATGCCTGCTTTAAATGTTAAAGAGGAGGGCCAGTCAAAAAAAAAAATTAAAAGTCAGCAGCTACAAATACTGCAGCTGCTGACTTTTAATTGGACACTTACCTGTCCCTGGGTCCAGCGATGCGGGGGATCGAAGCCCCGCTCGTCTCCCCCTCCGTTCAGTGGCGCCGGCATTGCAACTGTGGGCGCCGGGCTGTGGCTTCACTGCCTGGCACCCACTGCGCATGCGCGAGCGGCGCCGCGCGCCGTGATTGGCCGCTCAGTCACCTGGGACCTGTAATGGGTCCCAGATGATTGACAGGAGGGAGGGAGCAGAGCTGAGCCCTTCCTGTGCCGAGGGGGAAGTGATGTCACCAGCGCAGGCACTGGAAGAGGCAGACTACGAGGGACCCCCTAGCAACAGGCATTTAGAGGTAAGTAAAAAAAAAATATCCAAATGTTTTTTTTAATTTTTTTTTTAGGCACAATCATGACTTTTTTTTTTTAGGGTGGAACACCACTTTAAATAGAAGTTTATCATTAATTATACATCCTTTGTCTTTGTGTTAGGTACTCACCAGAATGTCGATGGGATGGACTTGGAGCTGATCGCTCTACAGATGATGTTTCTCGATCTGGAAAACATGTATATAAAGAAAAACGTAAGTTTCACATGCATGGTCATAAAAAATAATAGTGAGCTTGAAACAACCATATAACAGCAATATATAATGATATATTTCATTTTACTCACCAACAGCTCTGTTGATGTGGACCCCTGCTGCTGACTCCAGGGACATCCTCTGCCAGAAGGCCAAGGCCATCTTTCAGCTTTACCTCCCACTCACGTAACTCAACAGGCTTTCCCCTAATATGCTCTCCCCGTAGACGCTTCTTCAGCTTTTTGATGACTGCCGCCCGACAATCATAGAATCTGCACATGAAAAATAAACATTATTAGTTACATAAAATAGAAACCAAACTGATTTATTTTTTTGAAAAGCAACCTGTCGTTTCACACAGTGATGGTTTTTTATGTTACAATATTTCCATGTATGTTAATGTTCTCTTCTGTATGTGGCTGTGCCAAATAAATAGTTTTGTAAAGTAGAACTGTTAATTTTTATTGACTATTACACTGTGTATTTTTTACAAATGTGTGTTCTAAGAGCCCTTTCACACTGGGGCAGTTTGCAGGCGTTATTGCGCTAAAAATACCGCCTGCAAACTGACCCGAAACAGCCGCTGCTGTCGGGCTTTCACACTGAAGCGGTGCGCTGGCAGGAGAAGAAAAAAACTCCTGCAAGCCGCAACTTTGGAGCGGTGAAGGAGCGGTGTATTCACCGCTCCTTCACCGCTCCTGCCCATTGAAATCAATGGGACAGCGCGGCTATACTGCGCCAATACCGCGGCAATACCGCGTCTATATCCGCGGTATACGAGCGGTTTTAACCCTTTTTCGGTTAAAACCGCACCGCTGGCGTCCGAATGCCGCTGCAATAACGACGGTAAAGCAGCGCTAAAAATAGCGCTGTTTTACCGCCGTCGTCCCCACCGCCCCAGTGTGAAAGAATATTGGAATAATTATCTGTGTCTGACGCCAGTGGTGGGCCTGCGAAACTTGGAGACCACATTCACGGAGTCCCGGACTCGTCCCCAGCCTGCTGCTTTCTCGGATGTTGGCACGGTTTGGCAGAAGAGTGTCACTTTTTCTCTTAGGACTGCAGCAACCAATGCAGCATTCTCCTCTTGGGTAAATACAGGCCCCCTTGATTTTTGTCGCTTGCTTTGGTGGGGTTGCTGCATGTCTGAGTCCGCACTCTCTGATGTAGTGGGGGACACATGTCTCCGTTTTTGGCCATGCTTCCGCTCCACTCCACCTCCACACTCTCTTCCAGACCTTGGCTCCACTACAGTCCTCCGTTCACCTCCACTCCTCTCCCCTCCACTCCTCCTCTCCCCAACAATACTCTCCCCTCCATGCCTCTCCTCCCCTCCACTCCTCCTCTCCTCAACAATACTCTCCCCTATACGCCTCTCCTGCCCTCTACGCCTCTCCCCTCCACGCCTCCTTTTCCCTCTACGCCTCCCGTCCCCTCCTCTTCTCTCCTCCCCTCCACACCTCTCTTCCCCGCCTCGCCCCTCCCCTCCCCTCCACGCCTCTCCTCCCCTCCACGCCTCTCCTCCCCTACACGCCTCCTCTCCCCTCCACGCCTCCTCTCCCATAAGTCCCCTCCTCCACTCCTCCGCTCCCCTCCACTCCTCTGCTCCCCTCCACTCCTCTCCCCTGAGTCCCCTCCTCCACTCCTCCACTCCCCTCCACTCCTCTCCCCTGAGTCCCCTACTCCACTCCTCCGCTCCCCTCCACTCGCAGTCACGGCAAAAACTCTCATACCAACACACTCACTAACACCAACATTCTCACTCACTAGACGACTCACACGTCCATTCTCACTCCCAGACATTCTAATAGTAATTGCAACAACAAAACTACCAAACCACACAAAAACAACTACCAAAACAACTATCTCACTCTCTGCTCTCTGCTTCTCCCAGCTCCCACACCTCACCCTACCAATGCACAGTACACCCTCTCAAAATGGTGTACAGGGGCGGAGGCTAATTAGCTGGCTAGCCGCGTGTTGAAAATGAAAACGAAACTAAAATACGAGATTACTAATGACCGCGATGTATTTACGAATGTACGAATCCATTCGAAGCATGCTAGTAGACTCGAATCAACAAAAACAAAACAATGTTACGAAACTACGAATCAACGGGAAAGAAAGCATAAGGCAATCCCACAAAAGTAACAATTACTAAATTACGAGAAGCGTACCGAATAGAATAAACAAAAATGACTAACAAAATTACGAATTTCGAATCAAATAAAATTAGACAGAATTACGAATCATTCAGTAACAATGAAAATACGAACGACTCCGAATCGAACCATGTTTTATGAAATTACGAATTGCAAGGAATTACGGAACGGAATTACGAATTATATCGTTAAAAGTTTAACGAAAATACAACAGTTACGAAAATACGAACGAGTCCGAATGTGAACCCTCGCGTATTACGAAATTACGAATCGTTACGAATCCACGGAAACAAGACGAAACTAAACTAAACTAAACTAAATTTTTTGTTGTGCACATGTCTAGTGATGTATAAATGACCGTTTACTAACGATCCCAAATATAGATAAGATATAGAAAATGCTGTACAAGACTACCTTGCAAGCAATAATCCTACAGATACAAATCCTTTGACACTTTCGGAAGCCCTTAAACTATCCATCAGAGGGGTTTGCACTAGCCAAGCAACATACCAACGAAAAATACAGAAACAACTACATGCACAACTTGATGAAGCCTTATATAAGGCTTCGGAGAATTTTCAAAATTTACCCTCACAGCAAAATAAACAATTATATGATAAAGCTACATTAGAACTTGATCTATTCCAAACAGACTCTGCTGAAAAGATTCTCTGGAAATCTGCACACACTTTCTACATGAAAGCCAATAAGCCGACTACATTCTTGGCCTTAGCCCTACGTAAGGCAAACTATACCCCCAAACCGATTCGTCTCCAACTTTCTAAAGACACTTATTCCACTAACCCTTAAAAAATTCTCCATAAGTTTAGTAGAGGACTTGCTGACCTGTATCGGGATACTCATAAATTTGACCAAACAAAATTTGATGCCCTTCTTTCCTCCATACAACTCCCCTCCCTCTCTACTGCTCAAAAAGAACTTCTTGATAAACCTATTTCAGACTTTGAAGTCTGTACAGCAATAAAAACTTTAAAAATTCATAGACGCCCAGGTCCTGACAGCTTTTCAGCTACATTCTATAAAAACTTTGCTACTATACTATCCCCCTTATGGTTGAAGCCTTTAACTTCCTCCTCTCAAACCATTCCTTCCGTCCTGAATCCCTATTAGCATCCATCGCCATGATTCCAAAACCGAACACTGATGACACTTCCTGGTCTAATTATAGACCAATTTCACTACTTAACTTAGACATTGAAATACTGGCAAAGATTCTCTCTAACCGACTAAATCCGATGATAGGCTCCCTCATTCACAAAGATCAGACTGGGTTTATTCCCTCTAGGCAAGCCGGATGATAACATCCGCTGTACTACCCTTTTAGCTCACATAGCAAGAACCCGTCGCATACCTGCCTGCTTCCTCTCTATTGACATAAGAAAGGCATTTGATTCTCTTTCTTGCCCTTATCTTAACTCTTTTCTAAGCCGATGGTGATTTGGAACACATTTTATGTGTTGGATCCCTTCTTTGTATCAAAACCCGAAAGCATATGTCTCATATTCTGGCCCCTTCGTCATTGAAAGAGGAACCAGGCAGGGATGCCCCCTTTCCCCTGTCCTATTTGCCTTGGCAATTGAACCTCTCGCACAGCTCATACGCTCCAATACCAATATTAAATGTCTTGAATTAGGAGGTCATTAACACAAATTATGAATGTTCGCTGACGACGTTCTCATTTTCCTCACTTCACCCTTAACCTCATCACCAAATCTCATTGACATCCTAAATTTGAATCAATATCAGGACTCAAAATAAATACTCATAAGTCCAAAGCCTTAAGCATTTCTATTCCACCTGACCTGCAGGAGCAATTACAGGACTCCCTCCCATTCACTTTTTCATCAACACAAATTACTTATCTTGGAATCACATTTACAGCAAACCCAACAAATCTATATACGGCAAATTAGCCTTCCATGCTAACTCAGCTCACGATTCTATTGAAAACCTGGTCTTCTCTCCCATTAGCATGGATGGGTAGAATTACTGTAATTAAAATGTCTATACTTCCTAAGATGTTATATCTTTTCAGAGTGCTCCCGATACAGGTTCCAGCATATTTCCTACAAGTTTTACATAGAAAAGTTTCCCAATTAATTTGGGGAAAACCTAAACCCCGCCTCCCACAATCTACCTTATACACTCCCCGCATTCGTGGTGGATTGAGTGTTCCCAATTTCTCTAAATATTACTGTGCTGCCCAATTAGCTCTATTACCTAAATATCATGCCACTAAAGAAATTCCCCTTTGGGTCACAATTGAATCGGTGGAATGTGATCCTTTATCAACAGCAAATCTTCTTTGGCTCCCACCGGCACAACGCGGGACAATTACAAACCCTATTACTAAACGTAGCCTTTCAAATTGGGACAGACTAAGAGCTCGTTTTGGTCTCCAATCTAAACATAATCCTCTTCTTTCCTTCCTCAATAACCCCTCCTTCTATCCAGCTTGGACTTCTCCATCCTCCTTCTTTGCTTGATCAAATGCAGAACTAATACTTTCTCATTACTTTTACAAATCCACTACTATTACACCTTTTGCTACATTACGAGAAACACATTCTCTACTTTAAAAAGAAACTTTCAGATACTTACAAATAAAGTGATTTCTAATCCAAAACACTCCTCTAAATTCATCCACCCCAAGCTTCACAATCTTTGAACAAGCTTGCAAATCTGATCTTCATAAGCGAGGACTCATTTCAAATCTGTACAACGAACTATTATCACATACAACCTCCCCCCCCCCCCCCCCCATCCTATACAACTAAATGGGAAACTGATCTAAACCTTCAACCAGACACACTAAATTGGACTCACATATAGCAGGCTACTAAATCGGCTACACCGAATATAGTAGCTCTAGAGACTAACTACAAGGTGCTTACCAGATGGTACCTAGTACCAGCTAGGATTTCAAAATTCCTCCCTCAGTACCCTGCTAATTGCTTCCGAGGATGTGCTGATTTAGGTACACACTTACACATTTGGTGGGATTGTCCCATAGTCAGTGCTTTTTGGTCCGAAATATTCAAAATTCTCACTATCATATTCAAAACCACAATACTACCTGACCCAACGGTAGCGATCCTAAATAACAAACCGCAAACCTTAACTCACCGCCAATTCAAACTCCTACTATTGATAACAATGGCTGCAAAACAAACTATTGCAAAAGCCTGGAAATCACCCACATTACGCATGGTATCAGTCAAACACCGAATAACACAAGCTATGATTCACGCTAAAATAGAGGTGATCTTACTAGATAAAGTTCCCATGTTTGAATCATTATGGCTTCCTTGGATTGAACACCACCTACCACCTGGTCTTGATCAATCTCTTATATTTTACTGAGGTTACTTACCAATCCCACATATTACCACCTGTGTATCATTCTGAATTTACAAACACACCATTCTCTTCTGGAGTTATCAATCCCACATATTACCACCTGTGTATCATTCTGAATTTACAAACACACCATTCTCTTCTGGAGTTATCTCCCCCCCCCCCCCACTTCCTTTATACATCCTTCCCCCACCCTTTTTTTTCTCATACCCTTTTCCCTTCCTATATATAGGAATCCAAGCTAAATTAATCAGCTATATATTTCCTAATGATACCACTACAAAAGAGATTCTCGGGATGGTCCGATTAATTATCCTTCTTCCTGGGAATAACCACATGGATGGATCTTGGTCCTGGATTGTTTACTTACCTCCCCATGCTATCCCGATGATAACCATTCTTTTACTCTATAAGACACCGGATTTCTTCCAACCCTGAGCCTTGAGGTTATTATTCTTACCATGGATTCAATTTAGTTCATTATATTATACATGTTTATCTTTACTTATGGAATGTTTTTAAAATTATACTTCAAGCTACATACTCTTATGAAAGTATTTACCTTCTGTTAAGATTTTGAAAAGCCTAACTTCACATATTTGTATACCTTGTTTAACTACAAACTCATTGTATGATTTCTTTTATTGTATTATTCTCAATAACAATATTTGAAAAGGAACTTTGGATTGGGTTTACACAAACTTCCAGATTGAGTAACAACTTGTGGGGCTTGTGAGTCTGAAACCTCTTGCCCGTCACCGTCATAAATTTGTTGTGGTTGTGTGTTACATCCGTTGTTGGAAGTGTCAGTTGGCACAGCAGAAAATGGCCGTGCATGGGGTTCTGAAGAGTAGTGATCATAGGCACATGGGCAGTGACAGTACAGTATGATTCAGGTACCTGTAGGAGGTGACAGCGGTTCCTTACATAGGTCCTACCATCAGAATGGACAACATAGCTGTTTGGTTGGCAGGCTTTTCCATGAACCATGGCCAGTTTGTCAAACCCACGGGTTGTCTCCATCCTTACTGTGACGGGAGGGCACGTGGAACCCAGAATCCCTTGGAAAGTATGGGATGCCCTTGTTTCAGCTCCCCATACATCTCTTATGTCTAAATCACCCTGTGTTATCCTGGCACAGGGTGAGTGAGAAAATATATCTTGGACTACTTAAAATGGGACAGTAATATTTGTCCACAATATCTCCCAGGGTGTATGTAGAGACTATTCTTGGTTTGTTTGATTCTGAACTCAACATGTTAGTTAATTGAGAGAGCTAATCACATTGTCCTCTGTACAATGTAGGAGACGGGCCGACTCCTAGTGGAGCTCCTGCTATTGTGAGAAAATGTCCTGTGGTTGTACATATGATAATGTATAATGTACTGTGTGAAGCTCGGTAACAACAAGTCTGACCTGTAGTGAAATCCTGATGGGCACAGAGTCACATCGGCTTCTTAAAGGGATTAGTTAATTGACTCATGTTAATTTGTTACAGGTGCATTGTTAGAGTAATATGAGCAGGAGGGGGGCACCTCCTCTTCTACTGTATAAAAAGTCTTGTATTCTGGTTCTAATAAAAAACAGTCCATGTTAGCAGCTAAGCAAGTCTCGCCTTGTTTGTGCTTTGTGAGCGGTTGGCATATCTGATATCTAGAGTAAGACTGGGAGGAAGTGGTATACTGACGGAAGCACTCAAGATGAGTGGGGAACGTTCCGTGACATTGGTGGCAGCAGTGGAACGCTTCCTGCAGTCTGAGACATCCAAACTTCCACCTGGATCCAAGGTCCAGATAGCAGGAGAGGAGAGGTACAGATACCAGCCGCCATGGAAGAGGAATTCAGAAGGAGGTTGCGAGTGATGCAGATACAGCACAGAGGACCAGTATCAGAGCAGGTCCTGCTGGGATGGTTTGATTCTATTCGCTGCAAACTCTGGGAAGAAGCGCTAGCCCATGAGCAGCGACACCAGGGAAAAGTTCTCTCCTCCATCCAGGAAAGGTACTGGTCGCAGTACGGATTGCGCGTGCGGTTTTTGGGAGAAAAAACGCACAAGGAGCAGACAGCTGAATTAAGCAGGCTGGTCTGGGCACAGATGAAGCTGGATGAGAGCTACAGAGCCCTCCGGTGTCTTGTATCCCAAGCATGTCCCTGGATAGCGGATGAGAGCCCAACGGAAGGCTTAAGCTACGGCAGCCTGGGACTGTTGTATGTGAAGCTGACAGGGGACCCTAACTTTGGGAGTGATTTGGAGTGGAGGTTGGACGAAATCATTGATTTCAGAGAAGGGCTACTGAACATCTCGGAAGTGCACTGGGCACTGGAAGATATAGAGTTTCTGGACGTTCAGGAATGGGAGCTGGGGATCGCCTACAGATGGCTGCTAGACGTTGCTCAGTGCCAGGGCTGGGCTCCCTTTGCCTGGGACTATCAGGAAATACCAGTTGACAACACTGAAATCTTGGCTGAAGAGTCGGCAATGTGGCAGCGTAATAGTGTGCTTTGCCAACCTTCCCCCGCAGCTATGGAGGCGGAGGTCTTATGATGGATGCAGCAAGTGCTGACTGACTTTGATGATCCTGTTTCTGCATGGGATGATCTTGGATGGAGGAATGTTCCTGTCCAGCAGCATGCCAGAGAATCAGCAGTGGAAAATCTGGAGATTGCCACCCCCAAAGCTGAAGTGCTGACAACAGGGCAGAGCTCTGCTAACCTCTGCCCAGCACCAATAGCATCTTCTGGGTTCCATGGACAGGAGATGGTGAACCTCTATCCCCAGACACCAGTTGCAGAGACAGGGGATTTGATAGACTTTTCTGAAAAGGAAGAACAATCTGGTGAGCCCCCAGCAGAAGAGCTGGTATTAGGGCCAAACTTCACTGTGCTCTGCTCAGCACCGATAGCATCTTCTGAGTTCCACAGACATGAGATTGTGAACTTCTATCCCCAGACACCAGTTGCAGAGACAGGGGATTTGATAGACTTTTCTGCTGAGGAGGAGAAACCTGATGAGCCTCCAGCAGAAGAGCTGGTATTAGGGCCAAACTTCAAAGTGTTCTGCCCAACACCAACAGCAGTATCTGTGGAGTTACAAGGAACTTCCCCAGCTGAAGTGCTGGTCACCAGACAGAGGGTCCAAGACCTCTGCCCCACACCTGTGGCAGTTTCGGAGGCTCCGGGTGAAAAGGTGGCAATCACTTCCCAGCAGCAGATACAGGGGGCGAAGGGAGAGGAGGTGTTCTTCGTCCCTCGCCAACAGTTGGCCAGGGTGGAGGAAGCGGTCTTTCCTCCCCAGCAAAGATCTGTGCACCTGGGAGAGAGTTTCAGAGACATGTTGTCCCAGCAGCCAGATGAGGGAACGGAAAAGGAAGCAGCTGGCTCACCTCCCCAATGGCAGCTACACAGTTTGGGAGTGGAGGAATCCAGTCTCCTGCCCCAACGGTTAGCCAGAGCAAAGGATGTGAAGTCCCCAGCAGAAGTGCTGGCAACAGGGCACAGTGCTACCAACCTCTGCCCAGCACCAGCAACAACTGCGGAGTTCCAGGGAGCTGGGACAGTCGGCCTCTCTCCCCAACAGTTAGCTGGAGCAGATAATGTAGGGAAGCTCCTACGCCCAGCTGAACTGCTGGCAACGGAACAGAGCGCTGCTGGCCCCTGCCCTCCACTAACAAACGATATAATATAATATAATATACAGGTATCTGTACCCCCCTCCCCCCTGAAAGGTGCCAACTGTGTCACCGGAGGGGGGGAGGAATCTGATGAGTGGAAGTTCCACTTTTGAGTGGAACTCCACTTTAAAGTTGAATTTTAGGTATGGATTTTTTGCATAGTTGCTTTGGCCCATCTCTGGCCAGTGTAATGTTTCATATTATGTACCTGTGGGATCTCTGTGGAAGCTGTAAATCTATGTAGTAGACTCTACTACACTACTTGCCACTAGGGATGAGCTTCGAGTTCGAGTCGAACTCATGTTCGACTCGAACATCGGCTGTTCGACCGTCCGTCGAATTGCGAACGTTATGGGCCGTTCGCGCCAAATTCGTGTGGCGCGTCACGGCCCATAATTCACTGCGGCATCGCAGTGCATTGCTGGCTAATGATTGGCCAAGCATGCACTATGACCCGCATGCTTGGCCAATCACAGCGCCGTCAGTAGAGAGAGCTGTAATTGGCCAAAGCCAGGGTGGCTTTGGCCAATTATGGCTCAGGGGATTTAGTACACGCCCCACACTATATAAGGCCGCCTACACGGCGGCCCTGTGTAGTGTGTTCCGGTGTGCTGATAGAGAGAGAGACAGACAGTGTCATTTGATTTGAGTTAGATAGATTAGGCTAGATCTGTTCCTGCTATTTACATTTAGTGCAGTGCGTCCTGCTCACAGTGTTCAGCTAGATCCGTTCCTGCTATTTACATTTAGTGCAGTCAGTGCGTCCTGCTCACAGTGTTCAGCTAGATCCGTTCCTGCTATTTACATTTAGTGCAGTGCGTCCTGCTCACAGTGTTCAGCTAGATCTGTTCCTGCTATTTACATTTAGTGCAGTGCGTCCTGCTCACAGTGTTCAGCTAGATCCGTTCCTGCTATTTACATTTAGTGCAGTGCGTCCTGCTCACAGTGTTCAGCTAGATCTGTTCCTGCTATTTACATTTAGTGCAGTGCGTCCTGCTCACAGTGTTCAGCTAGATCCGTTCCTGCTATTTACATTTAGTGCAGTCAGTGCGTCCTGCTCACAGTGTTCAGCTAGATCCGTTCCTGCTATTTACATTTAGTGCAGTGCGTCCTGCTCACAGTGTTCAGCTAGATCCGTTCCTGCTATTTACATTTAGTGCAGTCAGTGCGTCCTGCTCACAGTGTTCAGCTAGATCCGTTCCTGCTATTTACATTTAGTGCAGTGCGTCCTGCTCACAGTGTTCAGCTAGATCTGTTCCTGCTATTTACATTTAGTGCAGTGCGTCCTGCTCACAGTGTTCAGCTAGATCCGTTCCTGCTATTTACATTTAGTGCAGTCAGTGCGTCCTGCTCACAGTGTTCAGCTAGATCCGTTCCTGCTATTTACATTTAGTGCAGTGCGTCCTGCTCACAGTGTTCAGCTAGATCTGCTTCTGCTATTTACATTTAGTGCAGTGCGTCCTGCTCACAGTGTTCAGCTAGATCCGTTCCTGCTATTTACATTTAGTGCAGTGCGTCCTGCTCACAGTGTTCAGCTAGATCCGTTCCTGCTATTTACATTTAGTGCAGTGCGTCCTGCTCACAGTGTTCAGCTAGATCCGTTCCTGCTATTTACATTTAGTGCAGTGCGTCCTGCTCACAGTGTTCAGCTAGATCTGTTCCTGCTATTTACATTTAGTGCAGTGCGTCCTGCTCACAGTGTTCAGCTAGATCCGTTCCTGCTATTTACATTTAGTGCAGTGCGTCCTGCTCACAGTGTTCAGCTAGATCTGCTCCTGCTATTTACATTTAGTGCAGTGCGTCCTGCTCACAGTGTTCAGCTAGATCCGTTCCTGCTATTTACATTTAGTGCAGTGCGTCCTGCTCACAGTGTTCAGCTAGATCCGTTCCTGCTATTTACATTTAGTGCAGTCAGTGCGTCCTGCTCACAGTGTTCAGCTAGATCCGTTCCTGCTATTTACATTTAGTGCAGTGCGTCCTGCTCACAGTGTTCAGCTAGATCTGTTCCTGCTATTTACATTTAGTGCAGTGCGTCCTGCTCACAGTGTTCAGCTAGATCCGTTCCTGCTATTTACATTTAGTGCAGTCAGTGCGTCCTGCTCACAGTGTTCAGCTAGATCCGTTCCTGCTATTTACATTTAGTGCAGTGCGTCCTGCTCACAGTGTTCAGCTAGATCTGTTCCTGCTATTTACATTTAGTGCAGTGCGTCCTGCTCACAGTGTTCAGCTAGATCCGTTCCTGCTATTTACATTTAGTGCAGTGCGTCCTGCTCACAGTGTTCAGCTAGATCTGTTCCTGCTATTTACATTTAGTGCAGTGCGTCCTGCTCACAGTGTTCAGCTAGATCTGTTCCTGCTATTTACATTTAGTGCAGTCAGTGCGTCCTGCTCACAGTGTTCAGCTAGATCCGTTCCTGCTATTTACATTTAGTGCAGTGCGTCCTGCTCACAGTGTTCAGCTAGATCCTTTCCTGCTATTTACATTTAGTGCAGTGCGTCCTGCTCACAGTGTTCAGCTAGATCTGTTCCTGCTATTTACATTTAGTGCAGTCAGTGCGTCCTGCTCACAGTGTTCAGCTAGATCCGTTCCTGCTATTTACATTTAGTGCAGTGCGTCCTGCTCACAGTGTTCAGCTAGATCCGTTCCTGCTATTTACATTTAGTGCAGTCAGTGCGTCCTGCTCACAGTGTTCAGCTAGATCTGTTCCTGCTATTTACATTTAGTGCAGTCAGTGCGTCCTGCTCACAGTGTTCAGCTAGATCCGTTCCTGCTATTTACATTTAGTGCAGTGCGTCCTGCTCACAGTGTTCAGCTAGATCTGTTCCTGCTATTTACATTTAGTGCAGTCAGTGCGTCCTGCTCACAGTGTTCAGCTAGATCCGTTCCTGCTATTTACATTTAGTGCAGTGCGTCCTGCTCACAGTGTTCAGCTAGATCCGTTCCTGTTATCTTCCTACTGACAGGCAGGCTTGTCTGGTTACATTATATAAAGCTACCTGAAGAAAATTACAGGTGTTCTATCCCAGCTTAGTGCAGCTACAGGCCATTAGTATGTCTGGAAGGCCAAGAAGGAGAGGCAGACAGTCACAAGCCAATAAGAGAGGGCAAGCAGGCTCTGTGTCTAGTGCTGGTCGTGGAGACGGTGCATCCTCATCAGCACGTGGCCATGGGACACGCTTGGCCTTTTTTTCGGCAGCTGGCCGTGTTGAGCCGCAACATGCGGAAGACTTGGTCGAGTGGATGACCAAGCCGTCCTCATCCTCCTCATCCTCTCTCACCCATGCCCAGGGTGCTTTGTCTGGCAAAGCAGCGGCCTCTTCCCTCAGCTCAATGTCATCAGTGACTCCTTCCCTAGCTCCACCATGTCCTCCTGAGGATTCCCTCGAACTGTTTGACCACAGTGTTGGGTACATGCTCCAGGAGGATGTCAAGCGTTTGGAAGGCTCTGATGATGATACTGAGCTCGATGAAGGCAGTAACATGAGCACGGACAGAGGGGGTGCCCAAGAAGGACAGCAATCTGGCAGTCATGCTCCCCCTGCTGCAGCATACTGCCAGGTTTGCTCCAGTGATGAGGAGGGAGGGGATGATGAGGTCACTGACTCAACGTGGGTGCCTGATAGGAGAGAGGAGGAGGAGGAGGAGGAGGAGGAGGAAGAGGAGGCGGCACATCAGCAACGAGGCAGGATGCCCTCCAGGGGCCAGCCTAAGGGCAGCACATTGACTGCATCACACCCCAAAGCTCCACATGTGCAGGGCGCTGCAGTCTCTGCGCGTTATTCAAAAAGTTCTTTGGTGTGGGCCTTTTTTGAGACGAGTGCATCAGATTGCACCGCTGCTATTTGCAACATATGTCTCAAGCGTATCTCGCGTGGCCAAAACATCTCCCGCTTGGGTACCACATGCTTAACCAGACATATGTTGACCTGCCATGCAGTTCGTTGGCAAGCATATCTAAAAGACCCACACCAAAGAACAAAGAGGATCTCTCCTTGCTCCTCATCAGCTGAGATTTCCAACCCCACTAGACCTTCAGTCCTCTCTGAGACCTGCAGTGAGAGGAATGAAGGTGTAGAATTAGGTGTGTCACAGCCAAGTACTTGTGGGCAATCTGCTTTTGGTACACCGACGTCAGATTGTACCAGGCAAATTTCCCTGCCCCAGCTGCTGCACCGCCGAAAGAAGTTTGCTCCCAGCCATCCACATGCCCAGCGGTTGAATGCTAGCTTGGCAAAATTGCTAGCACTTCAACTGCTGCCTTTTCAGTTGGTAGACTCTGCCCCCTTCCGTGAGTTTGTGGAATGTGCGGTTCCTCAGTGGCAGGTACCCAAACGCCACTTTTTCTCATGGAAGGCGATTCCGGCTCTCTACCGGCATGTGGAAGGCAATGTCCATGCCTCGCTGGACAGGGCGGTCAGCGGTAAGGTGCATATTACCGCTGACTCATGGTCCAGCAGGCATGGACAGGGACGTTACCTAAGTTTCACGGCGCATTGGGTGACTCTGCTGGCAGCTGGGAAGGATGCAGGACAAGGTGCAGTAGTGTTGGAGGTTGTTCCGCCACCACGCCTCCAAAATGCTGATTGTGACACACCTCTCTCCTCCACCCCCTCCTCTTCTTCTTCCTCCATGGCCTCTTCCTCGGAACCAGCGGTGCTCCGTAGGCGTTCAAGGGGCTACGCAAGTACGCAGGCCAAAAGATGCCATGCGGTGCTTGAGCTGGTGTGCTTGGGGGACAGGAGCCACACTGGGGCAGAGGTTCTGTCAGCTCTGCAGGGGCAGGTTCAGAGGTGGTTGACGCCACGCCAACTTAAGGCAGGATTGGTGGTTTGCGACAATGGCACCAACCTCCTCTCTGCCCTCCGACAGGGACAACTGACCCATGTGCCCTGTTTGGCTCACGTCCTTAACTTGGTGGTGCAGCGGTTCTTGGGCAGGTACCCGGGCTTACAGGATGTCCTGAGGCAGGCCAGGAAAGTCTGTGTGCATTTCCGCCGGTCATATAATGCCAGTGCTCGGCTGACGGACCTCCAAAAGGAGTTTAACCTGCCCAAGAACCGCCTAATCTGTGACATGCCCACCAGGTGGAACTCAATGTTGGCCATGCTGCAGCGGCTGCACACGCAGCAGAGGGCCATCAATGAGTACCTGTGCGACTATGGCACCAGGACAGGGTCAGGGGACCTTGGTTTTTTTTCCCCACGCCAGTGGGCCATGATCAGGGATGCATGCACTGTCCTGTCACCATTCGAGGAGGCCACGAGGATGGTGAGCACTGACAGTGCATGCATCAGTGACACTGTCCCCCTTGTCCACCTGTTGGAGCACACGCTGCGTGGAATAATGGACAGGGCACTTGAGGCAGAACAGAGGCAGGAAGAGGAGGACTTCCTTAGCTCTCAAGGCCCCCTTTATCCAGACAGTGTTCCTGCGTGCCCGCCGATCACACAGGAAGAGGACGAGGAGGAGGAGGAGGAGGAGGAAGATTGTGTCAGTATGGAGGTGGAGCCTGGCACTCAGCATCAGCAGTCTTTAAGGGATCAGTCCCAAGGAACACATGGACTTGTACGTGGCTGGGAGGAGGTGGCTGCGGACGTTGTTGTCCTTAGTGACCCAGAGGACTCCGGACCGAATGCCTCAGCAAACCTACGCTGCATGGCCTCCCTGATCCTGCAAAGCCTGCGTAAGGATCCTCGTATTCATGGTATCAAGGAGAAGGACCAATACTGGCTGGCAACCCTCCTTGATCCACGTTACAAGGGTAAGGTTGCGGACCTTATCTTGCCATCGCAGAGGGAGCAGAGGATGAAACATCTTCGGGAGGCCTTGCAGAAAGGTCTGTGCAACGCGTTCCCAGAGACTGGGAGGTTACAAACTCCTGTTTCTGGACAACGTGTTGCTGAGGCTTCGGTCAGTCAAAGAAGGAGCGGTGGAGAAGGTGGCCGTCTGACCGATGCGTTCAGACAATTTGTTGGTCCGCAGCCCCAAGGTATGATCGGTTCCAGCAACCATCGCCAGCGTCTGTTTTACATGGTGCAGGAATACCTAGGGGCAAGATCAGACTTGGACACCTTTCCCACCGAAAATCCTCTGGGTTACTGGGTCTTGAGGATGGATCACTGGCCAGAGCTTGCACAGTATGCAATTGAGCTACTGGCCTGTCCTGCATCCAGCGTTCTTTCGGAACGCACATTCAGTGCTGCTGGAGGCGTGGTAACCGATCACAGGGTGCGTCTGTCCACCGACTCGGTCGATCGGCTGACCTTCATAAAAATGAATCAGTCTTGGATCACCACCAGCTACCAAGCACCTGATGCTGATGTAACCGAATAATTTTTTTTGAAATCTCAGATCCCTTCAAAGACTGCCTATGCTGATGCTGAGTGACTATCCCTGAGTAATTATCCTCTTCCTCCTCAATCATCACGCTGATAGCTTGTAAGAACATTTTTGGTTCTGGGCGCCACCACCAGTGCCTAAGGCACAATTTTTCAGCCCCTGTTTAACAGGGGCGTGTAATTACAATTTTTGATGTAATACTTTGCAGCAGGGCTCGTTCCTGCATTCCAACTAGAGTGTCTGTGAGGGGTTGCAGTGTTGTGGCACCAGCACCAGTGCCTAAGGCCCAATTTTTCTGCCCCTGTCTAACAGGGGCGTGTAATTACAATTTTTGATGCAATACTTTGCAGCAGGGCTCGTTCCTGCGTTCCAACTAGAGTGTCTGTGAGGGGTTGCAGTGTTGTGGCACCAGCACCAGTGCCTAAGGCCCAATTTTTCTGCCCCTGTCTAACAGGGGCGTGTAATTACAATTTTTGAAGCAATACTTTGCAGCAGGGCTCGTTCCTGCGTTCCAACTAGAGTGTCTGTGAGGGGTTGCAGTGTTGTGGCACCAGCACCAGTGCCTAAGGCCTAATTTTTCAGCTCCTGTTCAACAGGGGCATGTAATTACAATTCTTGATCTAATATTTCACAGCAGGGCCCTGTGAGGGCTTACAGTGTTGTGGCCACAGCAACACCTAAGGCCCAAATTTCTGCTGAGTATATAGGGCAGGACCCTACTTTCAAACATCTAACTTACAAACGACTCCTACTTGCAAACGGAAGGAGACAACAGGAAGTGAGATGAAATCTACCCCTAGGAAGGGAAATTCTCTCCTGTAAGAGTTAATATGGGAAAACAATTTCTCCTTTCCACTGATGCTTTCCAATCCTTGTTCCACAAAAAAACCCAAATTTTCAAAAAACATTTTTCATTGGGACAAAAAAGTGAGGTGAAATCTTCTGAAGAGGAGGAAAGACAGCAAAACAAATGTCACAGGGGTGATAACCCTTCCCTATGTTTTCCAAAAAGCTTAAAAAAGATTTTTTGGCTGGAGCTAAACACGTTAAAAATGTACAAAGAGATTCTACTTAACAACAAACCTACAGTCCCTGTCTTGTTTGCACCGCCTGTATACTGCTGTTCAGAGTATATAGGGCCTTTCCTTATTTTAATTTGGGTGCGGGGTTCCCCTTAATATCCATACAGGACCCAAAGGGCCTGGTAATGGACTGGGGGGGTACCCATGCCATTTGTCTCACTGATTTTCATCCATATTGCCATGACCCGACATGACATTAAACCCGCAAGCAGTTTTAAATGAGATTTTTTCCTTTAAAAATGACATTTGGTGCAGGGACTGTTCTAAACATGGGAAACACGCGTCACTTTACAGGCATACTATAGACACCCCCCAGGTACGATATTTAAAGGAATATTTCACTTTTTTTTTTACTTTAAGCATCATTAACCACTTGAGCCCCGGACCATTATGCTGCCTAAGGACCAGAGGTCTTTTTCCAATTTGGCACTGCGTCGCTTTAACTGCTAATTGCGCGGTCATGCAATGCTGTACCCCAACGAAATTTGCGTCCTTTTCTTCCCACAAATAGAGCTTTCTTTTGATGGTATTTGATCACCTCTGCGGTTTTTATTTTTTGCGCTATAAATGGAAAAAGACCGAAAATTTTGAAAAAAAATGATATTTTCTACTTTTTGTTATAAAAAAAATCCAATAAAGTCAATTTTAGTATACATTTAGGCCAAAATGTATTCGGCCACATGTTTTTGGTAAAAAAAATGTCAATAAGCGTATATTTATTGGTTTGCGCAAAAGTTATAGCGTCTACAAACTAGGGTACATTTTCTGTAATTTACACAGCTTTTAGTTTATGACTGCCTATGTCATTTCTTGAGGTGCTAAAATGGCAGGGCAGTACAAAACCCCCCCAAATGACCCCATTGTGGAAAGTAGACACCCCAAGGAAATTGCTGAGAGGCATGTTGAACCCATTGAATATTTATTTTTTTTGTCCCAAGTGATTGAATAATGACAAAAAAAAAAAAAAATATTTACAAAAAGTTGTCACTAAATGATATATTGCTCACACAGGCCATGGGCCTATGTGGAATTGCACCCCAAAATACATTCTGCTGCTTCTCCTGAATATGGGGATACCACATGTGTGGGACTTTTTTGGAGCCTAGCCGCGTACGGGGCCCCGAAATCCAATCACCGCCTTCATGATTTCTAAGGGCGTAAATTTATAATTTCACTCTTTACTGCCTATCACAGTTTCGGAGGCCATGGAATGCCCAGGTGGCACAAAACCCCCCCAAATGACCCCATTTTGGAAAGTAGACACCCCAAGCTATTTCCAGAGAGGCATATTGAGTCCATGGAATATTTTATATTTTGACACAAGTTGCGGGAAAGTGACACATTTTTTTTTTTTTTTTTTGCACAAAGTTGTCACTAAATGATATATTGCTCACACAGGCCATGGGCATATGTGGAATTGCACCCCAAAATACATTTAGCTACTTCTCCTGAGTACGGGGATACCACATGTGTGGGGCTTTTTGGGAGCCTAGCCGTGTACGGGACCCCGAAAACCAATCACCGCCTTCAGGATTTCTAAGGGTGAAAATTTTTGATTTCACTCTTCACTGCCTATCACAGTTTCGGAGGCCATGGAATGCCCAGGTGGCACAAAACCCCCCCAAATGACCCCATTTTGGAAAGTAGACACCCCAAGCTATTTGCTGAGAGGCATGGTGAGTATTTTGCAGCTCTCATTTGTTTTTGAAAATGAAGAAAGACAAGAAAAAACTTTTTTTTTTTTCTTTTTTCAATTTTCAAAACTTTGTGACAAAAAGTGAGGTCTGCAAAATACTCACTATACCTCTCAGCAAATACCTTTGGGTGTCTACTTTCCAAAATGGGGTCATTTGGGGGGGGGTTGTGCCACCTGGGCATTCCATGGTCTCCGAAACTGTGATAAGCAGTCAAGAGAGAAATCAAATATTCACGCCCTTAGAAAGCCTGAAGGCGGTGCTTGGTTTTCGGGGTTCCGTACGCGGCTAGGCTCCCAAAAAGTCTCACACATGTGGTATCCCCATACTCAGGAGAAGCAGCAGAATGTATTTTGGGGTATAATTTCACATATTCCCATGGCATGTTTGAGCAATATATCATTTAGTGACAATTTTGTGCAAAAAAAAAAAAAATTGTCTCTTTCCCGCAATTTGTGTCGCAATATAAAATATTCCATGGACTCGACATGCCTCTCAGCAAATAGCTTGGGGTGTCTACTTTCCAAAATGGGGTCATTTGGGGGGGTTTTGAACTGTCCTGGCATTTTATGCACAACATTTAGAAGCTTATGTCACACATCACCCACTCTTCTAACCACTTGAAGACAAAGCCCTTTCTGACACTTATTGTTTACATGAAAAAGTTTTTTTTTTTTGCAAGAAAATTACTTTGAACCCCCAAACATTATATATTTTTTTAAAGCAAATGCCCTACAGATTAAAATGGTGGGTGTTTCATTTTTTTTTTTCACACAGTATTTGCGCAGCGATTTTTCAAACGCATTTTTTGGGGAAAAAACACACTTTTTTAAATTTTAATGCACTAAAACACACTATATTGCCCAAATGTTTGATGAAATAAAAAAGATGATCTTAGGCCGAGTACATGGATACCAAACATGACATGCTTTACAATTGCGCACAAACGTGCAGTGGCAACAAAATAAATACATTTTTAAAAGCCTTTAAAAGCCTTTACAGGTTACCACTTTAGATTTACAGAGGAGTTCTACTGCAAAAATTACTGCCCTCGATCTAACCTTCGCGGTGATACCTCACATGCATGGTGCAATTGCTGTTTACGTTTGACGACAGACCGCCGCTTGCGTTCGCCTTAGTGCGAGAGCAGGGGGCGACAGGGGTGCTTTTTTTTTTTTTTTTTTTTTTCTTTATTATTTTTTTGCTTTTTTATCTTATTTTTAAACTGTTCCTTTAATTTTTATTTTTTTTTAATCATTTTTATTGTTATCTCGGGGAATGTAAATATCCCCTATGATAGCAATAGGTAGTGACAGGTACTCTTTTTTGAAAAATTTGGGGTCTATTAGACCCTAGATCTCTCCTCTGCCCTCAAAGCATCTGACCACACCAAGATCGGTGTGATAAAATGCTTCCCCAATTTCCCAATGGCGCTATTTACATCCAGCGAAATCTAAGTCATAAAATGCTCGTAGCTTCAGGTTTCTTAGGCCATAGAGATGTTTGGAGCCATTCTGGTCTCTGATCAGCTCTATGGTCAGCTGGCTGAATCACCGGCTGCATTTTCAGGTTCCCTGTTGAGACAGGAGAGCCAGAGAAAAACACGGAAGACGGTGGGGGGGGGCATTCCCTCCCACGGCTTGTAAAAGCAGTCTAGAGGCTAATTAGCCGCTAGGATTGCTTTTACATGAAAGCCGACCGCTGGCTGAAAAGAATGATACCAAGATGATACCTAAACCTGCAGGCATCATTCTGGTATAACCACTCAAAGTTGTGAATGGCGTACCTGAAGACAAAAAAATGGTTAACAATAAAGCACAGTAAACGGTAAAGTATAAAAAATTGCATACCTGAAAAGCAAACATGATAAAACATAATAACAATAAAACATTGCAGAATAGAATACAGTAAAAAAAGAGCAGAACAATAGAGAGAATAGAGAGAGAGAGAACAATAAAACGACAACTATTTTTTTTTATTTTATATATATATACAGTGGCTTGCGAAAGTATTCGGCCCCCTTGAACTTTTCAACCTTTTGCCACATTTCAGGCTTCAAACATAAAGATATAAAATTTTAATTTTTTGTGAAGAATCACCAACAAGTGGGACACAATTGTGAAGTGGAACGAAATCTATTGGATATTTTAAACTTTTTTAGCAATTAAAAAACTGAAAAGTGGTGCGTGCAAAATTATTCGGCCCCTTTGCTTTCAGTGCAGAAAACTCACTCCAGAAGTTCAGCGAGGATCTCTGAATGATCCAATGTTGTCCTAAATGACTGATGGTGATAAATAGAATCCACCTGTGTGTAATCAAGTCTCTGTTTAAATGCACCTGCTCTGTGATAGTCTCAGGGTTCTGTTGAAAGCGCAGAGAGCATCATGAAGACCAAGGAACACACCAGACAGGTCCGTAATACTGTTGTGGAGAAGTTGAAAGCCGGATTTGGATACAAAAAGTTTTCCCAAGCTTTAAACAAAGGAGCACTGTGCAAGCGATCATTTTGAAATGGAAGGAGTATCAGACCACTGCAAATCTACCAAGACCTGGCTGTCCCTCTAAACTTTCAGCTCAGACAAGGAGAAGACTGATCAGAGATGCAGCCAAGAGGCCCATGATCACTCTGGATGAACTGCAGAGAACTACAGCTGAGGTGGGAGAGTCTGTCCATAGGACAACAATCAGTCGTACACTGCACAAATCTGCCCTTTATGGAAGAGTGGCAAGAAGAAAGCCATTTCTCAAAGATATCCATAAAAAGTCTCGTCTAAAGTTTGCCACAAGCTACCTGGGAGACACACCAAACATGTGGAAGAAGGTGCTCTGGTCCAATGAAACCAAAATCCAACTTTTTGGCCACAATGCAAAACGATATGTTTGGCGTAAAAGCAACACAGCTCATCACACTCAACACACCATCCCCACCGTGAAACATGGTGGTGGCAGCATCATGGTTTGGGCCTGCTTTTCTTCAGCAGGGACAGGGAAGATGGTTAAAATTGAGGGGAAGATGGATGCAGCCAAATACAGGACCATTCTGGATGAAAACCTGTTGGTCTCTGCAAAAGACCTGAAACTGGGACGGAGATTTATCTTCCAACAAGACAATGATCCCAAACATACAGCAAAATCTACAAAGGAATGGTTCACAAATAAACGTATCCAGGTGTTAGAATGGCCAAGTCAAACACCTGACCTGAATCCAATCGAGAATCTGTGGAAAGAGCTGAAAACTGCTGTTCACAAACGCTCTCCATCCAACCTCACTGAGCTCAAGCTGTTTTGCAAGGAAGAATGGGCAAGAATTTCAGTCTCTCGATGTGCAAAACTGATAGAGACATACCCCAAGCGACTTGCAGCTGTAATCGCAGCAAAAGGTGGCTCTACAAAGTATTAACGCAAGGGGGCCAAATAATTTTGCACGCCCCACTTTTCATTTTTTTATTAGTTAAAAAAGTTTCAAAAATCCAAAAGATTTCGTTCCACTTCACAATTGTGTTCCACTTGTTGGTGATTCTTCACAAAAAATAAAAATTTTATATCTTTATGTTTGAAGCTTGAAATGTGGCAAAAGGTTGAAAAGTTCAAGGGGGCCGAATACTTTCGCAAGCCACTGTATATATATATATTTTTTTTTTTACACTTTTTTTGTAACTAACTTTTATAACTGTAACCGGTTCCAGGTTCGGGTCTCTCAAAATGCGATGGCATCTTGGGAGACCCTGTGAAAGTGTGCCTAGTCTGTGCAATGCTGTACCCTACGCTAATACTCAACTAGTGCATGGTAGCGTTCAAAACATTCACCAATGCAAAGACCAGGATTGTCAGGACAGGAGGGACAATAATAGCGGGTGTCACGCCTATATCCGCGCTAGCTGCAGACACAATATCTTTTTTGGGTGCGTTCGCTGGGTAGGGGTACTCGGGAGGACATAAAGAAAATGCCTCTCATGCAGCCGACTGCATTTGGTTGGGGATGTGAATGGGGGAAGTACGGGCGCTGCAGAAGCGGTGGGTTCCCAATTAGGATTGGCGAATGCAGCAGGAAGGGCACTATGGGCACGACGGGCCTGTGTTTGTCTTTTTGGTGGCAGCGGGACACTACTTGTGCTTGCCACCTCACCAGCTTGAACTGCACTTATGGGACTCGCCACGTCACCAAGTGTTACTGCAGTGCTGGTTTGACTACGACCGGGGTGTACTAGGCCGCTGGCGCTTGCCAGTTCACCAAAACGCTACCAAAAAATCTGTTGGCGATCGCAGGGATCAGGCCTGACTCTGCGAACGCTGCAGTTATGCGTTTAGTGTTTTGTAAGTGACAGTGATCGATCGATACTGCACTTGGGTGGGCTGGGCTGGGCCGGGCGGAGGGGCAAAACGCAGGTGCTAGCAGGTATCTGGGCTGATCCCGCTAACACTGCGTTTGTGAGAACCCTAAACTGCTGGGGATGCTAGTATAGATCTGATCGGATCAGATATTGATCCGTTCAGATACTATACCACTAAGGGTGGTGTACAGTGCGTGCGTGGGTGTTAGCGGTACTGGCGCTAACCTGACGCTGCCTGGGGCTGGTGCTTGCCAGTTCACCAAAATACTATCAAAAAAACTGTTAGCGATCGCAGGGATCAGGCCTGATTCTGCGAACGCTGCAGTTATGCATTTAGTGTTTTGTAAGTGTCAGTGATCGATCGATACTGCACTTGGGTGGGCTAGGCCGGGCGGAGGGGCAAAACGCAGGTGCTAGCAGGTATCTGGGCTGATTCCGCTAACACTGCGTTTTTGGGAACCCTAAACTGCTGGGGACACTAGTATAGATCTGATCGGATCAGATATTGATCCGTTCAGATACTATACCACTAAGGGAGGTGTATGCTGCGTGCGTGGGTGTTAGCGGTACTGGCGCTAACCTGACGCTGCCTGGGGCTGGTGCTTGCCAGTTCACCAAAATACTACCAAAAAAACTGTTAGCGATCGCAGGGATCAGGCCTGACTCTGCGAACGCTGCAGTTATGCGTTTAGTCTTTTGTAAGTGACAGTGATCGATCGATACTGCACTTGGGTGGGCTGGGCTGGGCCGGGCGGAGGGGCAAAACGCAGGTGCTAGCAGGTATCTGGGCTGATCCCGCTAACACTGCGTTTTTGGGAACCCTAAACTGCTGGGGACGCTAGTATAGATCTGATCGGATCAGATATTGATGCGTTCAGATACTATACCACTAAGGGAGGTGTATGCTGCGTGCGTGGGTGTTAGCGGTACTGGCGCTAATCTGACGCTGCCTGGGGCGACGCATATCACCGCCGGGCGATCAGGGGGCTAAACCTTTATTCGGTAATAAACGGCGGGTGCCCTGACACTATAAAAAATAAACAAACTAACCAGCGTCAACCGTAACGGTTATACGGTGATCAGTGGTGAAAGGGTTAACTAGGGGGCAATCAAGGGGTTAAAACATTTATTCGGTAGTATATGGGGGTCCCTGACGCTATAAAACGCTGACGGCGAACCTAAATATTTATGTCCCTAACTAGCGTCACCAGCGACACTAATACAGCGATCAGAAAAATGATCGCTTAGTGACACTGGTGACAGGGGGTGATCAAGGGGTTAAAACTTTATTAGGGGGGGTTAGGGGGGTACCCTAGACCTAAAGGGGGGTAACAGTATCTGTCCCAACACTGTAACTGTCACAAACTGACACTATGCAGTAATCAGAAAAAAAAAAAAAAAAAAAAAAAAAACTGCTGGTGTCAGTTTGTGACAGGGGGGGGGGGGGGGGTGATTGGGGGGGGGATCGGGGGGCGATCGGGGGGGGGGATCGGGGTGTTTTGTGTGCCTGGCATGTTCTACTGTGTGTGTGTGTGTTGGTGCACTCACATTGATGTCTTCTCTCCTCGGGCCGGAACGGAAATTACCGAGCCGAGGAGAGATGACATAATTTCCTTTGCTGCTGTTTAGCATACAGCAGCAAAGGAATGATTCGATTGGCCGGCGGCGATCGCGAGGGGGGGGTTACGAACGGATGGTCTCCCCCTCACCACCGATCGCCGCTGGACAAACGACGACCGCCTCGGGCACCGGGGGGGGGTCCGATCGGACCCCCCACCCGCGGAAGGCAAATCACGTACCCTGTACGTGATTTTGCCTGTCCGTGCCACTTTGCCGACTTACATCGGCGTGAGGCGGTCGTCAAGTGGTTAAAATCACTGCTCCCGAAAAAACGGCCGTTTTTAAAAGTTTTTTTTGCATTGATACATGTCCCCTGGGGTAGGACCCGGGTCCCCAAACCCTTTTTCGGACAATACCATGCAAATTAGCCTTTAAAATGAGCACTTTTGATTTAGAACGTTCGAGTCCCATAGACGTCAATGGGGTTCTAACGTTCGTGCGAACTTTCGGTCCGTTCGCGGGTTCTGGTGCGAACCGAACCGGGGGGTGTTCGGCTCATTACTACTTGCCACTATCTTTCGGGTACCATGTCAAGTAACTTCTGCACAGTAACCATATAGGTTTGCCTGCTTGGCATAGGTACATTGGTCCACCTTGGACCAATGTAAGTACACATATTCCATATCCCTGCGGAAGCTAAAAAAACATTGTAGAAGTCTCCACTACTACAGTGATTGACACTGTCTTCTGGGTCCTGTGCCATTCTCATTTTTCCCAGTAAATGCAAGGCATTCTCTGATTGGACTGTTGTCCAAGGGAAGATAACAGTCACTGTAGTAGTGGAGACTACTACAGTGATTTCCTGCTTCCACAGGGATCCCATAGGTATGGAATACCTGCCAGCTGGACCAATGAAACTATGTAATAAAATCCATACCAGAAATTCAGCTTTAGGCCCTTTTCACACGATTGGCCGGCAAAGATCCGCCTGTCCATTTTTCAGGAGGATCTCAGCGGGCCACCCATTGACTTGTATGGGCAGGCAGATATCAGCGGAGATGTGTCCGCTGACACCCGCCTGCCATCTGATCCAACAACATCTGCTGAAAACAGACGGATAGTGATACATTCGCCATCCGTCCAGCGGATCGGATCAGATAGGATCAGATGAAAACGGACATGCTGTCCGTCTTCATCCAATCTTCCCATAGAGAACAGCGGGGCTCTGACAGGTCAGTCCCTGCACAGTGAGCAGAGATGGACCTGTCATCCGCCTGCTCAGCGGGGATCAATGGAGCGATCCCCCACTAAGCTAGCGGAGTCTGCTGAGCGAATGAAAGGGGCGTTAAGGTTTCCTCTTTTATTATGATGTTCAGTACGATGTACTTAGTGCAAAGAATACAAATTACATTTGCAGTGATGCTGGTGACTAGGGATGAGCTTCGTGTTCGAGTCGAACCCATGTTCGACTCGAACATCGGCTGTTCGGTCACTCGCCGAATTGCGAATGATATGGGCCGTTCACGCCAAATTCGTGTGGCGCGTCACGGCCCATAATTCACTGCGGCATCGCAGTGCATTGCTGGCTGATGATTGGCCAAGCATGCACTATGACCCGCATGCTTGGCCAATCACAGCGCCGCCTGAACAGAGAGCCGTAATTGGCCAAAGCCAAGGAGGCTTTGGCCAATTATGGCTCAGGGGATTTAGTATACGCCCCACACTATATAAGTAGTGTGTGTTCCGGCGTTCATTGAGAGAGAGAGAGAGACAGACAGTGACATTTGATTTGAGTTAGATAGATTAGGCAGAACAGTCAGTCAGTTAGCTGCACTTACAGTGTATTGTGTATATATATGCATCCCAGGTGTTGCATATATATATATATATATACACTGTATTCAGTTTAGCTAGATCCGTTCTTGTTATCTTCCTACTGACAGGCAGGCTTGTCTTGTTACAGTATTTACAGCTACCTGAAGAAAATTACTGGTGTTCTTTTGATCCTATTAGTACCACAGTCAGGCAGCTAGACTATTTACAGTTAGTGCAGTGCATCCTGCTCACAGTGTTCAGCTAAAACTACAAGTTAGTGGGGTGCGTCCTGCTCACAGTGTTCAGCTAAACCTACAAGTTAGTGGGGTGCGTCCTGCTCACAGTGTTCAGCTAAACCTACAAGTTAGTGCGGTGCGTCCTGCTCACAGTGTTCAGCTAAACCTACAAGTTAGTGGGGTGCGTCCTGCTCACAGTGTTCAGCTAAACCTACAAGTTAGTGGGGTGCGTCCTGATCACAGTGTTCAGCTAAACCTACAAGTTAGTGTGGTGCGTCCACCTCACAGTGTTCAGCTAAACCTACAAGTTAGTGGGGTGTGTCCTGCTCACAGTGTTCAGCTAAACCTACAAGTTTAGTGCAGTGTGTCCTGCTCACAGTGTTCAGCTAGATCCGTTCCTGTTATCTTCTTACTGACAGGCAGGCTTGTCTTGTTATAGTATATACAGCTACCTGAAGAAAATTACTGGTGTTCTTTTGATCTTATTAGTACCACAATCAGGCAGCTAGACTATTTACAGTTAGTGCAGTGCGTCCTGCTCACAGTGTTCAGCTAAACCTACAAGTTAGTGGGGTGCGTCCTGCTCACAGTGTTCAGCTAAACCTACAAGTTAGTGGGGTGCGTCCTGTTCACAGTGTTCAGCTAAACCTACAAGTTAGTGGGGTGCGTCCACCTCACAGTGTTCAGCTAAAGCTACCTGTAGAAGGTTGGTGGTGTTCTCATACTACAGGCAGGCAGTTGATTTTGCTAGCTGCAGTATCAGTACATATATATATATATATATATATATATATATATATATATATCCCAGCTTAGTGCAGCTACAGGCCATTTGTATGTCTGGAAGGCCAAGAAGGAGAGGCAGACAGTCACAAGCCAATAAGAGAGGGCAAGCAGGCTCTGTGTCTAGTGCTGGTCGAGGAGACGGCGCATCCTCATCAGCACGTGGCCGTGGGACACGCTTGGCCTTTTTTTCGGCAGCTGGCTGTGTTGAGCCGCAACATGCGGAAGACTTGGTCGAGTGGATGACCAAGCCGTCCTCATCCTCCTCATCCTCTCTCACCCATGCCCAGGGTACTTTGTCTGGCAAAGCAGCGGCCTCTTCCCTCGGCTCAATGTCATCAGTGACTCCTTCCCTAGCCCCACCATGTCCTCCTGAGGAGTCCCTCAAACTGTTTGACCACAGTGTTGGGTACATGCTCCAGGAGGATGCCCAGCCTTTGGAAGGCTCTGATGATGATACTGAGCTCGATGAAGGCAGTAACATGAGCACGGACAGAGGGGGTGCCCAAGAAGGACAGCAATCTGGCAGTCATGCTCCCCCTGCTACAGCATACTGCCAGGTTTGCTCTAGTGATGAGGAGGGAGGGGATGATGAGGTCACTGACTCAACGTGGGTGCCTGATAGGAGAGAGGAGGAGGAGGAGGAGGAGGCGGCACATCACCAACGAGGCAGGATGCCCTCCAGGGGCCAGCCTAAGGGCAGCACATTGACTGCATCACACCCCAAAGCTCCACATGTGCAGGGCGCTGCAGTCTCTGCGCGTTATTCAAAAAGTTCTTTGGTGTGGGCCTTTTTTGAGACGAGTGCATCAGATCGCACCGCTGCTATTTGCAACATATGTCTCAAGCGTATCTCGTGTGGCCAAAACATCTCCCGCTTAGGTACCACATGCTTGACCAGACATATGTTGACCTGCCATGCAGTTCGTTGGCAAGCGTATCTAAAAGACCCACACCAAAGAACAAAGAGGACCTCTCCTTGCTCCTCATCAGCTGAGATTTCCAACCCCACTATACCTTCAGTCCTCTCTGAGACCTGCACTGAGAGGAATGAAGGTGTAGAATTAGGTGTGTCACAGCCAAGTACTTGTGGGCAATCTGCTTTTGGTACACCGACGTCAGATTGTCGCAGGCAAATTTCCCTGCCCCAGCTGCTGCACCGCCGAAAGAAGTTTGCTCCCAGCCATCCACATGCCCAGCGGTTGAATGCTAGCTTGTCAAAATTGCTAGCACTTCAACTGCTGCCTTTTCAGTTGGTAGACTCTGCCCCCTTCCGTGAGTTTGTGGAATGTGCGGTTCCTCAGTGGCAGGTACCCAAACGCCACTTTTTCTCACGGAAGGCGAATCCGGCTCTCTACCGGCATGTGGAAGGCAATGTCCATGCCTCGCTGGACAGGGCGGTCAGCGGTAAGGTGCATATTACCGCTGACTCATGGTCCAGCAGGCATGGACAGGGACGTTACCTAAGTTTCACGGCGCATTGGGTGACTCTGCTGGCAGCTGGGAAGGATGCAGGACAAGGTGCAGTAGTGTTGGAGGTTGTTCCGCCACCACGCCTCCAAAATGCTAATGATTGTGACACACCTCTCTCCTCCACCCCCTCCTCTTCTTCTTCCTCCATGGCCTCTTCCTGTGCTTTGTCCTCGGAACCAGCGGTGCTCCATAGCCGTTCACGCGGCTACGCAAGTACGCAGGCCAAAAGATGCCATGCGGTGCTTGAGCTGGTGTGCTTGGGGGACAGGAGCCACACTGGGGCAGAGGTTCTGTCAGCTCGGCAGGGGCAGGTTCAGAGGTGGTTGACGCCACGCCAACTTAAGGCAGGAATGGTGGTTTGCGACAATGGCACCAACCTCCTCTCTGCCCTCCGACAGGGACAAATGACCCATGTGCCCTGTTTGGCTCATGTCCTTAACTTGGTGGTGCAGCGGTTCTTGGGCAGGTACCCGGGCTTACAGGATGTCCTGAGGCAGGCCAGGAAAGTCTGTGTGCATTTCCGCCGGTCATATAATGCCAGTGCTCGGCTGACGGACCTCCAAAAGGAGTTTAACCTGCCCAAGAACCGCCTAATCTGTGACATGCCCACCAGGTGGAACTCAACGTTGGCCCTGCTGCAGCGGCTGCACACGCAGCAGAGGGCCATTAATGAGTACCTGTGCGACTATGGCACCAGGACAGGGTCAGGGGACCTTGGTTTTTTTTCCCCACGCCAGTGGGCCATGATCAGGGATGCATGCACTGTCCTGTCACCATTTGAGGAGGCCACGAGGATGGTGAGCAGTGACAGTGCATGCATCAGTGACACTGTCCCCCTTGTCCACCTGTTGGAGCACACGCTGCGTGGAATAATGGACAGGGCACTTGAGGCAGAACAGAGGCAGGAAGAGGAGGACTTCCTTAGCTCTCAAGGCCCCCTTTATCCAGACAGTGTTCCTGCGTGCCCGCCGATCACACAGGAAGAGGACGAGGAGGAGGAGGAGGAGGAGGAAGATTGTGTCAGTATGGAGGTGGAGCCTGGCACTCAGCATCAGCAGCAGTCTTTAAGGGATCAGTCCCAAGAAACACATGGACTTGTACGTGGCTGGGAGGAGGTGGCTGCGGACGTTGTCGTCCTTAGTGACCCAGAGGACTCCGGACCGAATGCCTCAGCAAACCTACGCTGCATGGCCTCCCTGATCCTGCAAAGCCTGCGTAAGGATCCTCGTATTCGTGGTATCAAGGAGAAGGACCAATACTGGCTGGCAACCCTCCTTGATCCACGTTACAAGGGTAAGGTTGCGGACCTTATCTTCCCATCGCAGAGGGAGCAGAGGATGAAACATCTTCGGGAGGCCTTGCAGAAAGGTCTGTGCAATGCGTTCCCAGAGACTGGGAGGTTACAAACTCCTGTTTCTGGACAACGTGTTGCTGAGGCTTCGGTCAGTCAAAGAAGGAGCGGTGGAGAAGATGGCCGTCTGACCGATGCGTTCAGACAATTTTTTGGTCCGCAGCCCCAAGGTATGATCGGTTCCAGCAACCATCGCCAGTGTCTGTTTTACATGGTGCAGGAATACCTAGGGGCAAGATCAGACTTGGACACCTTTCCCACCGAAAATCCTCTGGGTTACTGGGTCTTGAGGATGGATCACTGGCCAGAGCTTGCACAGTATGCAATTGAGCTACTGGCCTGTCCTGCATCCAGCGTTCTTTCGGAACGCACATTCAGTGCTGCTGGAGGCGTGGTAACCGATCACAGGGTGCGTCTGTCCACCGACTCGGTCGATCGACTGACCTTCATAAAAATGAATCAGTCTTGGATCACCACCAGCTACCAAGCACCTGATGCTGATGTAACCGAATAATTTTTTTTGAAATCTCAGATCCCTTCAAAGACTGCCTATGCTGATGCTGAGTGACTATCCCTGAGTAATTATCCTCTTCCTCCTCAATCATCACGCTGATAGCTTGTAAGAACATTTTTGGTTCTGGGCGCCACCACCAGTGCCTAAGGCACAATTTTTCAGCCCCTGTTTAACAGGGGCGTGTAATTAAAATTTTTGATGCAATACTTTGCAGTAGGGCTCATTCCTGCGTTCCAACTAGAGTGTCTGTGAGGGGTTGCAGTGTTGTGGCACCAGCACCAGTGCCTAAGGCCCAATTTTTCTGCCCCTGTTTAACAGGGGCGTGTAATTACAATTTTTGATGCAATACTTTGCAGCAGGGTTCGTTCCTGCGTTCCAACTAGAGTGTCTGTGAGGGGTTGCAGTGTTGTGGCACCAGCACCAGTGCCTAAGGCCCAATTTTTCTGCCCCTGTTTAACAGGGGCGTTTAATTACAATTTTTGATGCAATACTTTGCAGCAGGGCTCGTTCCTGCGTTCCAACTAGAGTGTCTGTGAGGGGTTGCAGTGTTGTGGCACCAGCACCACCACCACCACCACCAAAGGCCCAATTTTTCTGCCCCTGTTCAACACATTACAATTCTTGATCTAATATTTCACAGCAGGTCCCATTTCTGCACCCACCAAGAGCGAGTGAGGACTTACAGTGTTGTGGCACCAGCACCACCACCACCACCACCACCACCAAAGGCCCAGTTTCCTGCCCCTGTTCAACAGGGGCGTGTAATTACAATTCTTGATCTAATATTTCACAGCAGGGCCCTGTGAGGGCTTACGTTGTTGTGGCCACAACAACACCTAAGGCCCAAATTTCTGCTGAGTATATAGGGCAGGGCCCTACTTTCAAACATCTAACTTACAAACGACTCCTACTTGCAAACGGAAGGAGACAACAGGAAGTGAGATGAAATCTACCCCTAGGAAGGGAAATTCTCTCCTGTAAGAGTTAATATGGGAAAAACATTTCTCCTTTCCACTGATGCTTTCCAATCCTTGTTCCACAAAAAACCCCAAATTCTCAAAAAACATTTGTCATTGGGACAAAAAAGTGAGGTGAAATCTTCTAAAGAGGAGGAAAGACAGCAAAACAAATGTCACAGGGGTGATAACCCTTCCCTATGTTTTCCAAAAAGCTTAAAAAAGATTTTTTGACTGGAGCTAAACACGTTAAAAATGTACCCATTCAAAATGACAAACAGATTCTACTTAACAACAAACCTACAGTCCCTGTCTTGTTTGCACCGCCTGTATACTGCTGTTCAGAGTATATAGGGCCTGGTGGCCCCACACCTTTCCGTATTTTAATTTGGGTGCGGGGTTCCCCTTAATATCCATACAAGACCCAAAGGGCCTGGTAATGGACTGGGGGGTACCCATGCCGTTTGTCTCACTGATTTTCATCCATATTGCCAGGACCCGACATTACATTAAACCCGCAAGCAGTTTTAAATGAGATTTTTTCCTTTAAAAATGACATTTGGTGCAGGGACTGTTCCAAACACGGGAAACACGCGCCACTTTACAGGCATACTATAGACACCCCCCAGGTACGATATTTAAAGGAATATTTCACTTTTTTTTTTTTTACTTTAAGCATCATTAAAATCACTGCTCCCGAAAAAACGGCCGTTTTTAAAAGTTTATTTTGCATTGATACATGTCCCCTGGGGTAGGACCCGGGTCCCCAAACCCTTTTTAGGACAATACCATGCAAATTAGCCTTTAAAATGAGCACTTTTGATTTTGAACGTTCGAGTCCCATAGACGTCAATGGGGTTCTAACGTTCGTGCAAACTTTCGGTCCGTTCGCAGGTTCTGGTGCGAACCGAACCGGGGGGTGTTTGGCTCATCCCTACTGGTGACCTTGTTATTTTATCAATTATTTTGTTTAGAAATGTGTTTAAATAAATATGTATGTTCTACTTTGTATATAGCACTTCTTTGAAGCTAATATCAAGTACAGATATGAGTCCTCAGTTTTCCTTAGTACATCTAATGAACAGGGACTTTGAAGCAAAGTATTAATTCCATGCAACACACAAAACAGACCTTACCAACATAGGCCAGGGGATTAGGGTGGTAGGACGGTCAGAGACGGCATACATTCCCCACACTTGTTGTGTTGTTGTCAGTAATACGATCTTGCGTATGATAAAAAGTTTTAAGCTGTCATCCTGTCTGATGGTGCAATCCATCTTGGTCCTGTTTCTGTGGCTGTGCAGCTTATGCACTTTATCTGGTGGAATAGCATAATTGTATTGTAATTGTACTGTCTGCCCTATAGATGTAAAGCGCGGCACAAACTGTTGGCGCTACATAAATCCTGTATGATAACAATAATATTTATTGAGTCCCAGCCAATCCCTGGGAGGGGTGGCCCAGTAAGTAGATGGAGATGCTGATAAATACTGTGAAGTCCACATAGTGGGGTCTTGTTGTAGATGGGATTCGACCAGTTGGGGTGGGGGGTGGCTAACCCCTCTTCTGAAGAAATGTCTTGCCAAGTCCAGTTGCTGTTCATCAAGGTTCCAGCTGTGGCAGAACTGGGGGGTCTACATCTAAGTTATCGTCAACATCTCACGTTTCACATGAGGGATCCTGTCTGCAGAACCTCATTAGAAGCCACCTAGAGCAAGCTAAATGAGCACAACTGCTCCCTGGCCTTGTGAGTACTGACTGCTCCACAAGATTCTGGTGACTGGGTGCTATTGGAATGTCTGAGCCAAGAAATTCTTCTTCCATGGGTCCCCTACCTCTGGCCTTTCCCTTTGTCACTCCAAAGGGGAATGTATTCTGAAGTGCAAAAGTGTAGTGTATCTTTCTGGGGACTGTAACACAGGGAAGAGTGTCCTCTTATTGTACCTTAAGCCTCATGTACACTGCTGCTGGTAAATGGACGTTTAGGAGCAGTTGGGAATTTTTTTCAGCTGCTCCTGAACTCTCCTCTATGTTATCTTATCAGTACATGTACACAGGGTTGTTTATAGTCGTTTGTAGGCAGTTGAGTTTAGAAGCATTTTTTGGCACACAAAAAAGTGCGTTCAGGACCGATGTTCAGAGGCATTTGAAATGGCAAATGCCAGTAAAAGCTTGTAAACGCTGCTAAACGCGGTAACTTGCATTTAGCAGCATTTCATTTACAGAGGTTTTTATTTTAACAAAAAAAAAATATATATATATATTTTTTAAAAACGCAAACATGGCTAAACGCGGCTAAACGGACGTTTTTAAATGTCGGATTCTAGCTGTCAAGTTAAATCGTGCAGGAGAGGTTAAACAACGACCTGAACGACCACAACATACAGGGATATACAATGTAATACTGACATATAATCACACACATAGGTTGGACTTGATGGACTTGTGTCTTTTTTCAACCTCACCTACTATGTAACTATGTAATGTCCCGTGTACATGAAGCATTATAGCCTGGAGTATCCCATACCCTGCATCCTCCCCCATTGTTCAAGTTTTTAGCAATAAATCACAAAGAAAAAACATTCCCCTAGACTGCTGCCTGTGTGCTTGACCTTTTATCATCATCATCAACCAGCTGCCCATTCGGGGATACCGCTACACTAAAAATAATTTTAATGCAAACTAAAACACAATATAATACCTGAGTTTTGGTAAAATATAAAAGATGTCAAGTAAACAGATACCAAACATGTCAAGCCTTAAAATTGCATGTGTAAAACTGTGATCACCTCCTGCTGTCAATGTTACAGTTCTTTACCGTGGTTCCGGGCTCCCCCCGAGGAGCGGGAGAGCCTGGGCACTACCAAAGTTAACAAGGTGTTAAAAAAACAAGCCATCACTGGCGCATAGTCATGGTTGTCCATGTCATAGACAGTCATGAACATGTACTACACATCTGGCATCCCATGTACAGTACACCCCTCTCAGTTGCATACTCTCCTGTCTCATCTTGCTTCCAGGTCTAGGATCTTTTCTTTTATTCTCCTAACAAAGGGCAATTACCATCCCTTTCGATCTGGTTAACCAACATACACAATAGAATAAACAAAGATATCATCATAGTATTGTTTTCAGCTATAGAGGGGCCTTGTAAACCATATAGCAGATGACATCAACAACCTTATTTAGCACAGGCCTTGGCAAAAAACAAAAGTGGTGTTAACAGACTGATATTTGCAGGTATAAACATGCATTGTGGGTCTCTCCTACTGATTTAATGCCATACGTGTGTTCATGTGTACATAAACAGGACTGCTAGCAAATTTAGTTGTGCTAGGTGGTAACTAGCCTGGATAATGTGTAGTCTTTGATCCAGTGATTTCTATCCTAAGCCTGAGTGTAGTGTGCGGTCTCTCTCTTCTGTCAATAGGTAGCACTGCTGCCTTTGGCATTAGGATGATAGATTACAGTGAATTCAGACTATGAATAAATATGTTGTCTCAGCCAATCAGCAGGAGTTTTTTTGGCTGCTGAGCATGCTGGGATAGTCTATTTATTCAGAAGATGTCAGGTGATCGGGGGTTCTTTCCACCCCGGGCTCTGGCCTGGGATAATGTATGTGGAGCCGCAGCTGAGCGTTAGGTCTGAAGCCTGAGGCCTAGCAACATGTGTAGATGCTCAGCCCGAGGTGAGCCTGATCGTTGCCAGAGGTAAAGGAGAAGCAGTTGCCACAAAGGGACGACAGCTCCTGTTACCGGTCTGGAGGCAAGTGCAGAAGGGATGGAGTTCTGAAGGAGTACCAGAGCAGATGCTTCACCAGCCAGGGATGGTGAAGTAAGTGGAAAAGCTTCAGTAGAGACTACTCCAGGAATACAGCAGGTAGCTGTGAGTAAAGCTTGAAGATGAGTACAGCGGCTAGCTGTGGGTGAAGCTCGAGGGATTCAGCAGGTAGTTGAGAGTCCAAGAAGTCTAGTGAGAGACAGCAAGCTTGAGGATGTACAGTGGGATACCGTGAGTTAGGCTGGAAGATCTACAGGGGAATACTGTGAGTTAAACTGGAAGATCTACAGTAGGATACTGTGAGAGTAGTTGTTGCTACAGGAGACAGCAGTTTCTACAAGATACAGATTGCTGCATTCAGCTTAAAGGCCCATTATCTGTATTGCTGTCTGCCTAGTTCTATTTTTGGTCTGCGGAGTTTGCCTAATTGCTATTGCATTTGCCTAAGTGTGTCCTGTGCCCTAACCCTCTGAGGAGGAATGTCAGTTCTCCCTGGCTCTGGGGGTCACTATCAGGCTCTTGGAAGTCAGGGAGACCACTACACATGGATCGAAATTAGATCGGTTTAGCAGGGACTGGCTGAATTTTGATCCATTTATGGGCAGGGAGGTTGTGCAGGGACTGATCCTCTTCTGTACAACCGCCGTGTTTGATTTGCACTGCTCGATTAGTACTGCCAGCTATAGCCTGCAATGCTGATCAGCGTAATCTAATGGCAGAGAAGTCTTTACATGGTCAGAATACAATAACTCAGCGAGCAGGATTCCCCCATCAACATTGAATGTGTGACTAGGAGAACCAAGTCTGTTTTTTTAGTTCATCCCACTTTCGTATTAGTACATGGTACAGCCAGGAACATATCTACCCCCCCGAGGCAAACAAGGCATTTGCCATGTGTGGCATTTTTCAGGGGAGTGGTGACACTCCCAGGCAGAAGGGCAGAGGCAGGTCTTTAACCACTTCCCATCCAGCAACATACCCATTTGTCGCTGGACTTTCCCTGGACTTTCGGCAGCTGCAGGCATCACCCCAGTATTATTTTTTAGAGCAGGCAGTCGGCTTTCTTGTAAAAGCACTTGGAGCGGTTTAATAGCCGCTCAATTTCTATTACAAGCAGCGGGAGGAGACATCCCCCCGCGCCACCTTCCACGGCTCTCTTGGCTCTCCTGTCCTACTATCTGGCTGGACAGCCAAGCAAAACCGGAAGCAATGACATGATATCACTTCTGGTTTACTCGGAAAACATAAATGTCAGTTTTTACAACTCTAAAGCATTCAAAAACACAGATCTTGGTGTTTTGAATGCTTTTAAGCGCAGATCTCTACATAAAGAGTACCTGTCACATATCTATTGCTGTCCAGGGATGTTTACATTCCTTGTGACAGCAATAAAAGTGATTAAAAAAATTAAAGCAACAGTGTAAAAATAAAAAATAAATTCCTTTTTTTTTTTGCTTAGGCAGCACAAAACCAAAATACACCACTGGGTACAGCAAACACATATTAGGGATTTGAAATGTTGGATTTATATATGCTCTAATGTTGAATTTATTTTGTAAAGGCCTCAAAATGTGCAGCTGAAATCTTCACATTAGAGGGGTTGTAAAGGTAAAAATTTTTTCACCTTAATGCATTCTATGCATTAAGGTGAAAAAACTTCTGACAATACTGCCGCCCCCAGCCCCCCCGTTTTACTTACCTGACGCCTCGAAAGTCAGCTTCTCGTTCCCGACATCTATTCCTCCGCTCACCCTGGCCGCTGATTGGCTACAGTGGATGGATTGGAAGCAGCGCAGCCATTGGCTCGCGCTGCTGTCAATCACATCCAATGACGCGGCGCGCTGGGGGGCGGGGCCGAGTGATACAGTGAGCGGCTATAGCCGCCGGCTGTATCACGGGAGCGCGCCCGCAAGCACTAACCACCATGCGAGGGAGCTCGCATTAAGGTGGTTAATGCTTGCGGGGAGGAGCTGAAACAGCCGCCGAGAGACCCCAGAAGACCAGGTTCGGGGCCACTCTGTGCAGAACGAGCTGCACAGTGAAGGTAAGTATAACATGTTTGTTATTTAAAAAAAAAAAAAAATTTACCTTTACAACCCCTTTAAGGCTACTTTTACACTGGTTTGTATAAAAACTGCCTGTAAAACGCATAAGCGTTAATGGAGCGTTTATGCTGTGCTTTTTTTAGCATTTGCAGTGCTTTTTTTAAAGGACATGTGACTCAAAAACTGCACCAAAAATGCTTAGCCGGTGCATTTTAGAGGCATCTTTGATGCAGCTCTCATTCATTTCAATGGGGAGAAGCATTTTTGGGGGGGTTTTTTTTTTTTACATGACCAAACATGCTCCAAAAATGCAGCAAGCAGGATTTTTTACACCGCCCCAGTGTGAACACATACATAGAATTTAAAGGGAAGCATTTTCTCTTGAGTTTTGCAGGAGCTTTTTTTAACGCAAAGGCACTTTAAAAACTCCTTCAGAAATCATGTGCTGAACTCCACAAATGTATGTAACTACTTGGCACTATCTGCCCTTCAATATTCAACTGCAATTTTCTAGGTAACACTGTAATAAGCTGAGATATTAAAGGGATGGAAACTCGCAGCCTTACCAGGCTACAGTTTCATATAAAGTCCCGAGGGATGGAACAATGGTGCCTTACCAGACCATGTGTTCATTTAAAGTCCCTTTCTCTTTCCCTTCAACCCCACTTATTGAGATATTAAAGGGGTTATAAACCCTCGTGTTTTTTCACCTTAATGCATTCTATGCATTAAGGTGAAAAACCTTCTCTAGTATAGCTGCCCCCCTTTCACTTACCTGAACCTGATCGTTCCATCGATAGGGATGAGCACAGTAGTTCCAGCCGCTCTCTCGGGTCCTCACTGGATAGATTGATAGCAGTGCAGCCATTGGTTCCCGCTGCTGTCAATCAAATCCAGTGACACAGGAGCCAGGGGCGGGGCCGAGTCCTGCTATCTGTGTCAATGGATGCAGCAGCAGGACTCAGGAGCGGGCCCGCATGGGTGTTTCCTTGGAATGCGGGTCTCCGAGGGGGCACTCGACGCGGGGAGGAGCCAGGAGCGTCGCTGGGGGACCCCAGAAAAGGAGGGTCGGGGCCACTCTGTGCAAAACCCTTGAACAGAGGATGTAAGTATAACTTTTTTTTTTTTGTGTAAAAGAACCTTTAAAGATGAACTCCAGGATTTTTCTTTTTAATGTGCTAGGTAACACATAGGTACCAGTAATGAGGGGTATGCCATCTCCAGGATCGCTTTAATTTCTTTATTACTTTATGTACTTTATTACAAATCAAAAAAGAATAAAAATAGAATCATTGAAAGACCAGTGGCTTGTATTACAAAAGCAACACAATAATAATAGTTTACAAAAACCTTGACCAGAAAGAACAAATTAATGAGACATGCATTTGCATGTCTCATTAATTTGTTCTTTCTGGTAAAGGTTTTGGAAACTACTATTTGTGTTGCTTTTGTAATACTTAAAAGCCGCAAGTCTTTTAATGATTCTACTTTTATTCTTTTTTGATATGTAATAAAGTAACAGTTTATTTAATTTGTGTTTGAGAGTTTATGTTTTCTGCTTTGCCTATAATAGTCCCTTTTCATTGGAGGGTATTCCTGTTTCTTTTTTCTTTTTCATGTGACAGCAATAAAAGTTAAGTGATAAAAGTGTAATAAAAATTATAGGTACACCCAAGCACCTAAATTTCCCCCCAAGTTCCATGTGGGAGGAAGTAGAGGGGAGACAAAGCTGGAAGTGGCAGCAGAGGAGCCTTATCCTGTTCGGTTGCGTCGCTGGACTGCCCATTTTACTGGATGACCGATACTTACTGAATGCGTGTTTGCTGCTGTAACGGCTGATCTTGGAGCACTTCAATGGATTACTTTTCTTCACCTCAAGATACACTAGTTGAAGTTATTGTACGCCATTACACTAGATTTGTTTTCGTCTGCTTTATCCTTCCATGAGGATTCTGTGCATGAACTTTTATGGTTCTGCTGAAAGGACTTTATATAATATGTTTTGGACTTTATTATTCTTTTCACCTTTTATCACTATTTGTCATAGATGTAATTGTTTGGTGCTACACATTTTTTGAATATCCCTTGTAATAGAAATAAGGATGACAAGTCCTCTTTATGAAGAGATCTGGGGCCAAAAAGACCCCAAATCTCTTCTTTACCTTTAACCAATTGCCTACTGGGCATGTTTACCCCATTCCTGCCCAGGCCAATTTTCAGATTTAAGCACTGTCACACTTTAAATGCCAATTGTGCGGTCATGATACACTGTACCCATATGAAATTTTTATCATTTTTTTCACATAAGTAGAGTTTTCTTTTGGTGGTATTTAATCACCACTGGTGGGCACTGATGGGCAATGATGAGGCTGCACTGATGTGAATGGATAGGCAGCACTGATGGGCACTGATAGGCACTAGTGGCCGGCACTAATAGGCAGTGTTGATAGGTGACACCGATGAGCAGGCACTGATGGCCACTTATTGGCAGCACTGGTGGGCACTGATTAGCAGCACTGGTGGGCACTGATGGGACTGCCCGGATTATCAGGGTAGATATCCCTTTAAAAAAAAATGAAAATATCCTCAAACACCTTATACAAGTGACAACATATAACCAAGGTCAGTATATAAATAAACAAAGTCTATAGAAGTGAAAAAAAGGTGGTGATATTCCCAAAAGAGAGAAGCGACTTCCCAGATCATCCAGTGAAACAGACAATCAGTGAGGGTGGCTGCTTACCAAAAGAAGCTGGTCTCCAAATAGCGCCTCAGAGAGTGTCTCCACCATCCACATAGAATATGGCAGTCTTGGATCCCTGCTCTCCATGGCTCCGCCCACGATGTCAGGGGGCATATAAAATATTGATACTCATACTGTAGTACTTAATAATACCGTTTTATTAAAAAGTATAAAAGAGCACTCACATATTAGAACTTAAAAGCATGCGTCTCTGTATATAGAAGCTGCAGCAAAGAACGAAACATCAGCAATACAGCGTGGTGCCCCTGAGGACATCAACTATATGACGAAACACATTGGGTAGTACTAGAAGTGATGTCCCCACGCACAGTGGCCTCCAGCCAGGAATACTGTGTTGCCGATGTTTTGTTCCTTGCTGCAGCTTCTATATACAGAGATGCATTCTTTTAATTTCTAAAATGTTAGTGCACTTTTATGCTTTTTAATAAAATAGTATTTTTAACTACTACACTATGAGTATCTATATTTTATACGCCCCCTGACATCGTGAGCAGAGGCATGGAGAGGAGGGATCCGAGACTGCCATTATCTGTGTGGATGGTTGGGAGACACTCTCTGAGGCGCTATTTGGCTCTCCATTCATTTGGAGGCCAACTTTTTTTGGTAAGCAGCTACCCTAACTGATTCTCTGTTTCATTGGATAATCTTAAAAAGTCACTTATCTCGATACACGTGTCCTTCCACCTCTCTTGGAGATGTTTTTGGGAATATCACCATCTTTTGTTCACTTCTATGGACTTTGTTTATTTACTGTATATACGGAACTCACTTATATGTTGTCACTTGTATAAGGTGTTTGAGGATATTTTCATTTCTTTTTTGGACTTATTATTATGTTCACCATCTTTTCTTCACTTTTTTGACAAGTGCTGCACTTTTATTTGAGAATATATTGTTGAGGTTACCATCTACGGACTTGTGCCAGACGCTGTCACTGCTACAGAGCGTTGAAAAAGTATTCATACTCCTTGACATTTTCCACATTTTGTCATGTTACAACCAAAAACGTAAATGTATTTTATTGGAATTTTATGTGATAGATAGACCAACACAAAGTGGCACATAATTGTGAAGTGAAAGGAAAATGATAAACGGTTTTCAATTTTTTTTTACAAATACATACAGTATCTTACAAAAGTGAGTACACCCCTCACATTTTTGTAAATATTTTATCATATCTTTTCATGTGGCAACACTGAATAAATGACACTTTGCTACAATGTAAAGTAGTGAGTGTACAGCTTGTATAACAGTGTAAATTTGCTGTCCCCTCAAAATAACTCAACACACAGCCATTAATGTCTAAACCGCTGGCAACAAAAGTGAGTACACCCCTAAGTGAAAATGTCCAAATTGGGCCCAAAGTGTCAATATTTTGTGTGGCCACCATTATTTTCCAGTGCTGCCTTAACCCTCTTGGGCATGGAGTTCACCAGAGCTTCACAGGTTGCCACTGGAGTCCTCTTCCACTCCTCCATCATGGAGCAGGTGGATGTTAGAGACCTTGCGCTCCTCCACCTTCTGTTTGAGGATGCCCCACAGATGCTTAATAGGGTTTAGGTCTGAAGACATGCTTGGCCAGTCCATCACCTTTACCCTCAGCTTCGTTAGCAAGACAGCGGTCGTCTTGGAGGTGTGTTTGGGTTCTTTATTATGTTGGAATACTGCCCTGCAGCCCAGTCTCTGAAGGGTGGGGATCATACCATGCTTCAGTATGTCACAGTACATGTTGGCATTCATGGTTCCCTCAATGAACTGTAGTTCCCCAGTGCCAGCAGCACTCATGCAGCCCCAGACCATGACACTCCCACCACCAGGCTTGACTGTAGGAAAGACACACTTGTCTTTGTACTCCTCACCTGGCTGCCGCCACATACGCTTGACACCATCTGAACCAAATAAGTTTATCTTGCTCTCATCAGACCACAGGACATGGTTCCAGTAATCCATGTCCTTAGTCTGCTTGTCTTCAGCAAACTGTTTGCAGGCTTTCTTGTGCACCATCTTTAGAAGAGGCTTCCTTCTGGGATGAAAACAGCCATGCAGACCAATTTGATGCAGTGTATGGTCTGAGCACTGACAGGCTGACCCCCCACCCCTTCAAACTCTGCAGCAATGCTGGCAGCACTCATATGTCTATTTCCCAAAGACAACCTCTGGATGTGACGCTGAGCATGTGGGCTCAACCCCTTTGGTCGACCATAGCGAGGCCTGTTCTGAGTGGAACCTGTCCTGTTAAACCGCTTTTGGCCACTGTGCTGCAGCTCAGTTTCAGGGTCTTGGCAAACTTCTTATAGCCTAGGCCATCTTTATGTAGAGCAACAATTCTTTTTTTGAGATCCTCAGAGAGTTCTTTGCCATGAGGTGCCATGTTGAACTTCCAGTGACCAGTATAAGAGAGTGAGAGCGATAACACGAAATTTAACACACCTGCTCCCCATTCACACCTGAGACCTTGTAACACTAACGAGTCACATGACACTGGGGAGGGAAAATGGCTAATTGGGCCCAATTTGGACATTTTCACTTAGGGGTGTACTCATTTATTATACAGTTATACAAGCTGTACACGCAATACTTTACAGTGTAGCAAAGTATCATTTCTTCAGTGTTGTCACATGAAAAGATATAATAAAATATTTACAAAAATGTGAGGGGTGTACTCACTTTTGTGAGATACTGTATGTGAAAAGTGTGGCGTGCATTTGCAGTCAACGCCCCTGAGTTAATACTTTGTAGAACCACCTCTCACTGCAATTAAAGCTGCAAGTCTTTTTGGATATGTCTCTACCAGCTTTGCACATCTAAAGAGTGAAATTTTTGCCCATTCTTCTTTGCAAAATAATTTAAGCTCTGTCAGATTGGATGGAGAGAGTCTGTGAACAGCAATTTTCAAGTCTTGCCACGGATTCTCAATTGGATTTAGGTCTGGACTTTGACTGGATCATTCTAACACATGAATATGCTTTGATCTAAACCATTCCATTATAGCTCTGGCTGTATGTCTAGGGTTGTTGTCCTGCTGGAAGGTGAACCTAATGGGGCGTACACACGGTCGGACTTTTCGTCTACAAAAGTCCAACGGATGCTGACGGACTAAAGCTGGCTGGTAATCCGATCGTGTGTGGGCTTCTCCGGACTTTCAACTGACTTTTTTAGCCTCAAATCCGACGGACTTTAGATTTGAAACATGCTTCAAATCTTTACGTCGTAACTACGACGGACCCCGAAATCCGCTCGTATGTGTGCTAGTCCGACGGACAAAAAAACGACGCATGCTCATAAGCAAAAACTAAACGGAAGCACTCGGTCTAGTAAAACTAGTGTTCGTATTGTAGGTAGCACATTCCTCACGCTGCAAAATCTGTGATCGTTGAATGCAGCGCATTTCATGTCTTCTTTACGAATGCTATAAAGAACGAAGGTGTTTTGCTGTTCATATTCAAACAGAGTTCTCCCAAACTGATTTCTGGATTCTTTTTCTCTTTGATCTCATGAATGATATAGTATGCTTTTTAAAAACAATGTTTCCATACTAATAATACTTTTTACCCTTTTTATTTTTTATTTTTTTGGTGGAGTCATATTTTCTTGTAATTTTTATCCAGATATTTATTTTATGATTGTTGTTGAACTTTTTTATATGTTTATCTCTATATTTTTTTTTTTTGGTGTGTTTGTAAAGTTACCACAAAGAACCCATTTTTATTTTTTTTTTTTATTTTTTTTTTTAGGTTTGTAAAGTTACCACAAAGAACCCATTATTATAGTTTTGTTTTTCTAGTGAATTTTTAATTTTTTTTATATAAAGTTAACCCAAAGAACCGTTTTTGGTTATGTATCTTTTTTTTTTTTCAAGACTTACAACTCGAACATTATTAACATTATTAATGTATTTTTGGTGTGTTTTTGCAAACTCAATGAGATTGTTGTCCCTTGTTAATTTAACATTGTGTGTAAAATCAATGATTTAAAAGAAAACACATAAAGTCTTTTCATAAACTCAAAAAAGATCCATTTATTCATGGTCAAAATAAAATAAAGAGGAAGTCAACGCTGGAAAAAGTCAGTGTACAAGAAAATTGGGATCTTGAGGAGTCCATATAAGAGGGAGCACAATCTGGTCCAAGAATCCCAGAGATCAACAGCACCAGCAGATGATATAGATGTCCCCAGACTGTGGTACTACAACAGCCTGCGTCTTCTGTCAGACCAGACTGAACCCAGGTCATCACTTTCTTCTCTTCCCTGCAGCCTTTCCTCCACGCTGCCCTGCAGCCTTCCCTGCAGCCTTCCCTGTAGCCTTCTTTGGAGGCTGTGGCTCTGGTGTTTCAGTTGTGGCAGGAGGAGGAGGAGGAGGAGGAGGAGGAGGAGGAGGGGGCTGCCTCATGTAGTTGGGTGTTTCGGGTTAGCGTGCCCTGCAGCCCCTTCTGGATTGTTTCCCCAAATAGTCGCTCGCAAATGAGGCGCTGCTCCCAATCCATTTGAAGAAGCCTGCTGGCTAAGTAGCAGCCATAGGACTCTTCCGCTTCGGGGGGGGGCTCCTCAAAAAACGGGTGGCCTCTTGCATGAGGCGCAGGGATGCCTCCTGTGTGACCGTCCCCTTCCTGGCCCTTTTTTTGGGAAGGCGGAGGGGAGGCACTTGTGATTGGGTCAGGCTCCTACTGGGCCCAGCCACCTCACTGGGACCAGCAACCTCACTTGGCCCAGCCACCTCACTGGGACCAGCCACCTCCTGCCTGACACTGGGCCCAGCCTCCTCCAGGATGATGGTGAATCCGGCCTCCTCCAGGCAGTCCATGGGCCCGGTCTCCTCCTGCCTGCCACTTTCCACACATTCCTCCTGGATGGACTCATCCTGTGTATAAAAAAAGGACATAGTTTTAGTATATTTTTTGGGGTTCATCAATGACACACAATTTGCTTCTCATGACTAGCAAATTCAATGTGAATACATCTCTTTAATAAAAGAGTCTAATCAGACACCCTAATTTTTTCTAGCAGGTGCCAAACATATTTAGCCACTCCTGTCAATTGATATGTATACACAATTTTGAGGGCAAAATTCTTTGAGACAATTATAACATCCAGTTAACATCATTAATATTAGTACAGTAAATATTGGTTAAACTAATTTACCTGACTCCAGATGGTCATATCCGGTTCATCCAGGATGGAAGACCCAGCTTTCTCCTCATCAGCCTCTGCTGGGGTGGAGGGAAGGGTGGAGGGAAGGGTGGAGGGAAGGGTGGGGGGAAGGGTTCAAAGTGATGCCCTGGCTTCAGTCTGGTCATCAAGAAAACTGAGTTGATTGTAGTACCACAGCCTGGGTACATAAACATCATCTGCTGATGCTCCTGATCTCATTGATTCCTGGATCTTCTTATGCTCCCTCTTATACATATTCCTCAAGACCCCAATTTTCTTGAGCAATGTCTCCATTGTTGCTTCCGGGATGGTCGCCTGGACAAAGGACAGAAGTCTCTCCAGCGTTGACTTCCTCACATGCTTTGCATAATACTGAGGGTGTTTCACCTCCCACAAATTCCTCATCTCTCTATATTTCGAAATAAAAGCAGTAAGGAACTCTGGATCCTTAAATAGGGGATTCATAATGTCTGTAAAAGATAAAGTCACAAGAAAAAAACACTTATTAGGTTTCTGCTAAACCCTCATCATCTTCTCCCTATGTAGGCCTCATCAATCTGTCAAGCCATATAGGCTGCTTGCTACAAAGTCTTGACCAAAAAATATAAATTTAAAATTACCTTCGTTTAGTAGCGTCCCGGTCCACTATCACCTACGCACAGAACGTACGTACGACACGTGCACAAGGCCCCTCTTTATACACTACGCATGTGTGAAACTCCGCCTGCGTCGCCCGCCCCTGACGTTCGATTTTAACTCATGTTCTCCGCCCCCTAATTCTACGCACAGAACGTACGTACGACACGTGCACAAGGCCCCTCTTTATACACTACGCATGTGTGAAACTCCGCCTGCGTCGCCCGCCCCTGACGTTCAATTTTAACTCATGTTCTCCGCCCCCTAATTCTACGCACAGAACGTACGTACGACACGTGCACAAGGCCCCTCTTTATACACTACGCATGTGTGAAACTCCGCCTGCGTCGCCCGCCCCTGACGTTCGATTTTAACTCATGTTCTCCGCCCATTTTTCTTTACGGCGCGTAGTGGGGTGAATAATGGCGGAGACACATCAGGTGCGTACTACCTCAGGTAGCGAAGAAAGCTCGGAGGCCGGAACGTCAAGATCTGTGATGCCTAGATTTAAGGCCTCCAATATGTCCTTTAAAGAGATGGTGGAAATGGTGGCCATTCTTAAAAAAAAGGATTATGATGGGAAGTATGGGCCGTACGCCCGGCCAAATTTGCGCAAAGCCAAAATAATGTCGAAGGTGGTGAAGACTTTGCAGGCTTATTTTGGGGTACAGCGCTCCAAGGATCAAATTAGAAAAAGATGGTCCGACCTCAAAATCAGGGAGCCGGATCAGTACAGACGGATCCGTAAAGTGCTGAAAAAAAGTAAGTACTTGTCGTGTTTTTATCTTGTGTTTATTACCTTGTATACTGCTCCATGTGCTTTTCATTCCTATACGATTTTTTTTCTCATCGTTTCAAACGATCTTTTAATAAACCTCGTTACATATCTATAGATATATCTCTATATAGATATATATATAGATATAGATATAGATATAGATCTATATATATATATATATGTATGAATATATATATATATGTATGTATATATATATGTATGTATGTATGTATATATATATATATATATATATATATATATATATATATATATATATATATATATATATATATATATATATATATATATATATAGATAGATAGATATAGGTAGATGTAGATATATAGATATAGATAGATATAGAAATTTATTAAATTCTTTTGGAATATTTTAGTTTATATATATTTTTTTAGTTACATTTTGTTTGATATTTATATTTATATTTAGTTAGAGATATAGAGAGAGAGAGATCAAAAGATTAGTAACTATATTTAGATATTGATATCTAGATATCTATCTATCCGATATGTCTTTAGAAATTTAAATATTTATGTCAACTAGGAACTCTACACAAACAGACCATTTGTACACCACTTCACTACAAATGTTTGAAGATTACTATGTACTAAAATATCTGTGTGCTAAGTATATTAATTTTTTGGTTCACATAGGGGAAAAATCACTCAGCCAACAAGAAGAACACAGTCCCCCCCAAGCAAAAGAACATACTTGGGAAATCAGCCCAAGCCCCACTGAGGATGTGGAGGAAGGAGAGGTGGGCGACATGGGCACCCCACCAGGTGAGTGTCTGACACACCAGCTTACGGTAATCTATGCATGGCTGCCTTTTCTTTTATGTAATTTTTCTACTCTATTTTAGGTGATCTGGTTGTGCTTTAGTCAAGCAACAGCGCCACCCCCGAGGATGTTCAGGAATTATGCGACATGGGCACCCCACCAGGTCAGTGTCTGAGACACCAGCTTTATGGTAAGGTAAACTATGTATGTGTGCATATTTCTAAACACATCTTTTTTTTCATTCCACTTTAGGTCCAACAAGTGACTATTTCACCACAGACAGTGCCCAATGGCTAATAGCTCAAATAATGGCCTGGAATGGGGAGATCGAGAAATGCGTAATCGGCTGGATCGTATGCAGCAGGAAATGAAGGACATGATTGATGTTTTGGGTCGAATCTAAATGCCCTTTTTGAAACCCCAAAACATCGATCATGTCCTTCATTTCCTGGTTTGCTGACCCCATTCTGGGCCTTCTCTTTATTATTTTCTGTTAAATTATATGGCTGTTTAACATCATTTAAAAAAGGAGGCCTGTTTTGAGAAAATACCTAAAAAATCCTAAAAAAAAAAGGATTTTAAAAAACCAAAAAAAAAAAAAAAAAAGGATTTTAAAAAACCAAAAAAAAAAAAAAAAAAAAGGATTTTAAAAAACCAAAAAAAAAAAAAAGGATTTTAAAAAACCAAAAAAAAAAAAAAGATTTTAAAAAACCAAAAAAAAAAAAAAAAGGCCTGTTTGCTAAAATCAAAATGCCCAAAAAATTGTATTTTTGATTATGTAAAAATATTTAACTATAATTATATTATTTGAAAATTAGTAATATATCATTATATTTTTGGCTAGGAACATTTTATACTAAATGCATAACTGAATGCATAACAACGATTAATAAAAACATCTGCTTAGGAATTAAATAAATGTGTGGTTTGTTATTTCAATGCTCAGTATCAGTTTGGTTATAATTTGAAAAAAGTTGTTTACAGTGGCAATGGAGCTTATTTAGAAATTTAAACGGAAAATACAGTTGGCACTACAACTGCTCGACCATAACCTAGGAGAAAGCCCAAAAGAAAGGCAAGCAATAAATATAATTCAAGATTTCATCAAGATTTTTTTTATTTAAAATATTTAGATATCCTGGCCCATTGCAATGGCCCCCCTACCCATAAAATAATTAACATATTGCTGTCTAACTTGACGGGCACTTTGGGGGGCCAAGCCAGTACGGACAGTATCCAGGCCCGTAAGGTTGTCATCGATAAGTCTGGCCTCAGGCCCAACTGGTACCATATAATTTGGAGAATGTTTGTGTAAAAAGTTGTGCAGGATGCAGCACGATAAAATGATAAAATTAAGTTTGTATTCCGCCAAATTAATGGAGGTTTGAAACAGGCGGAACCGGCTGGCCAGAATCCCAAACACATTCTCAACCACTCTTCTAGCTCTGGCCAGCTGGAAATTAAAAACCCTCCTCTCCGGGGTGAGGGTTCTTTGGGGGAATGGCCTCATGAGGTGCTTGCTCAGAGCGAAGGCTTCATCGGGAATGAAGACAAAGGGGAGTCCTTCCACGTTATCCGCATCAGGTGGCAATCCCAGGCCACCACTCTGGAGACGCTGGCAGAACTCCGTCTGGGCAAATACTCCTCCATCTGACATCCGGCCATTCTTCCCCACGTCCACATATAAAAATTCATAGTGTGCCGACACCACCGCCATTAAAAAAATACTGTGGAACCCCTTATAATTAAAATAGTATGACCCCGAATGGGGTGGTGGCACGATGTGGACATGTTTCCCATCTATAGCCCCTCCACAATTGGGAAAGTCCCAACGGGTGGCAAAATGGGATGCCACAATCTGTCATTCCTGTGGCGTTGAAGGAAACTGGGGAATCAAACAAGAAAACCAAAATCAGTAATTTTGAAGATAACATTGCAAGAAAATTATACAATTAAAAACATTATCCCCCAGCATCAGTATAACATTAAATAATTTAAATCTTCTGGAAGAAATAATATGGAAAGGCACACTTATCAGATTGCTCACCCCCTCTGATGGAACATTGATTACATTTTAGGGGGTTGTGAAATCCCAAAAAAATATTACTTTTAGGACACGCAGGGATTTATGGACTAAAAAGGCTACAAGACTGCAGTTGTCGCACTCTGCAAGTGCAGTTGCTCCCCAGCTAAAAGTAAATGAGGTAAGGTAAAAAGGCAGTCATGTTGCAAGGAGTACACAATCACATGCAAGGGCAATTAATGAAAACACTTTGTGGCTTGCATATGATTTGATGATGGAAATCAGCAGAGCTTCTGCTCATTTACTAAAGCACTGGAACAAATGCACTTTTAGAGTGCACATGCATTTTGCAAAGTGCAACATATATTTGCTTTATACAAATCAACACCACAGAACATTCTAGCAAATTATTACGGGGGTGGGGGGGGGGGGGTTGGGAAATCAAGCTAATTGCTAATTATAAGCACACTATTTGGATTGAGTTTAGGTGGGGGGGGGGTTGGGAAATCAAGCTAATTGCTAATTATAAGCACACTATTTGGATTGAGTTTAGGTGGGGTGGGGGGGTGGGAAATCAAGCTAATTGCTAATTCTAAGCACACTATTTGGATTGAGTTTAGGTGGGGGGGGTTGGGAAATCAAGCTAATTACTAATTATAAGCACACTAAATACACTCAAACAAAATACATTCAAAATGAGTAGACTAGGTGGATATGTGCCCAGCATTGCATGCTGGGGAGGTCATTGAAGGCAAATATACATGCATGACAAAAAAGAACAGGAAAAAAATCCAGCATGTGTGAGGAGAAAAAGGGGACATTCACACTATATTGCAATGATGGTAAGTAGTGTTTGAGGCAAGAAATACATTACATTATCAAAGATTACATAAAAGAACATGTGATGCTAATAAAATAAAAATATCTTACCTTAATATAGTCCTTCTGCAGGACCTGGATGATGGCAGAACAGGTCTCTGGGATAATGATCCCCAGAGCCTGGGGGGAGATGCCTGTCGAGAACTTGAGGTCCTGCAGGCTTCTCCCTGTCGCCAAGTACCGCAACGTGGCAACTAGCCTCTGCTCCGGAGTGATGGCTTGCCTCATGCAGGTATCCTGCCTGCTGATATAGGGGGTCAGCAAAGCCACCAAACGGTCAAAAACGGGGTCCGTCATCCGGAGAAAGTTCCTGAAATCCTCAGGATTATTCTCACGGATCTCACAGAGCAATGGCATGTGACAGAACTGGTCACGCTGGAGCAACCAATTCTTGGTCCATGAACTCCTCCTCGCCCTGTTCATGGACTGGTCTTGGTCTGAAGAATAAACTACAGCACCAAACACATACAATGCACGAGCTCGACGACGAGTACGTACAGGTAACATGGCTTCAAAACGGTCGGCTGGTCAGAACGCACTAAACAGAACGCACTGAAGAACAGCAAGGCCTGTGAAGAGCGACCTGAAAATCAGGAACGAGCGGACAATAAAACAAAGATTTCTCAATGCCAACTGACCAAACGCACTGAAAAGCAGATACAAACCTCACAAGCACAGACTGAACAACAGTTAAAACGAACTGAAAAATACGAGTCTCACAAGCGCGAATCGTCTCTCACCAAACTTCTGCTAACACGAGATAAACACGAGATTAGCAGAAGGAGCCCAAAGGGTGTCATACGGGCTATTGAACTTCCGTTTTATAGTCTCGCCGGACTTGGTGTACGTCACCGCGTACTAGGCTGTCGAACTTTTGTGTGGTCGTGTGTAGGCAAGTCCGTTCGTTAGAAAGTCTGCCGCAAGTCTGCCGAAAGTCCGCCGGAAGTCTGTCGGACAGGCTGTCGGACTTTTGTAGCTGAAAAGTCCGACCGTGTGTACGCCCCATTAGCCCCAGTCTCAAGTCTTTTGCAGACTCTAACAGGTTTTCTTCTATAATTGCCCTGTATTTGGCTCCATCCATCTTCCCATCAACTCTGATCAGCTTCCCTGTCCCTGCTGAAGAAAAGCATCCCCACAACATGATGCTGACACCACCATGTTTTACAGTGGGGATGGTGTGTTCAGAGTGATGTGTAGTGTTTGTTTTCCGCCACACATAGCAATTTACTTTTAGGCCAAAAATTTCAATTTTGGTCTCATCTGGACAAAAATAAACTCAGCGGTCGTTTGAGGAGAGACCCCGGAAGTATACAGAGATCAAATAAATGTGATTAAAAAAGTCTCTTAATAAGAGGGACAAAGTCCATAGCAACAGTCTCTAAGATGAAGAGGCAGAGGAATCCATGTACCAGCACTAAGGGCAGCCAGTGTAAAGAGCTAGAAGCAGTCTCTGCAATGCAAAAAAGGAAAAGAAACACAGTGCCTCTAAGTGCAGTATTGGTAAACCATTTAATGATAAGTCAAAAGTGAAACTACACACAAAGGGAGCATAAACACAAGCATGATAGTAATACTGCAGAAAAATCCAGGGGTGGTTTTCTCCTAAACGTCTCTGTCTCTAAAGTGCAGCTGACAGCTCGTGCGGGTGGATTCTAGCATTCGCTCAAAGATGATGTCACTTCCGGGTGCAGGGTAAGAGGAGGCAGCTTCACGTTTGGAGCATGCTTGTTCCTTCCTTAGGCCATCAGATGGCCCTGCACCCGAAAGTGACATCATCTCCAATCTCCCTGTGTTCCATGCTGTTCCCATAGGCTGCGAATGCTAGAATCCACCCGCACGAGCTGTCAGCTGCACTTTAGAGACAGAGACGTTTAGGAGAAAACCACCCCTGGATTTTTCTGCAGTATTACTATCATGCTTGTGTTTATGCTCCCTTTGTGTGTAGTTTCACTTTTGACTTATCATTAAATGGTTTACCAATACTGCACTTAGAGGCACTGTGTTTCTTTTCCTTTGGTCTCATCTGACCAGAGCACCTTCTTCTACATGTTTGCTGTGTCCCCCACATGGCTTCTCGCAAACTGCAAACAGGACCTCTTATGGCTTTCTTTTTATAATGGCTTTCTACTTGCCACTTTTCCATAAAGGCCAGATTTGTGGAGTGCACGACTAATAGTTGTCCTATAGACAGATTCTCCCACCTGAGCTGTGGATCTCTGCAGCTCCTCCAGAGTTACCATGGGCCTCTTGGCTGCTTCTCTGATTAATGCTCTCCTTGCCCGGCCTGTCAGTTTATGTGGACGGCTATGTTTTGGTAGGTTTGCAGTTATGCCATACTCGTTTCCATTTTCGGATGATGGATTGAACAGTGCTCTGTGAGATGTTCAAAGCTTGGGATATTTTTTCATAGCCTAACTCTGCTTTAAACTTCTCCACAACTTTATCCCTGACCTGTCTGGTGTGTTCCTTGGCCTTCATGATGCTGTTTGTTCACTAAGGTTCTCTAACGAACCTCTGAGGGCTTCACAGAACAGCCGTATTAATACTGAGAATAAATTACACACAGGTGGACACTATTTACTAATTAACTTCTGAAGGCAATTAGTTCCACTGTTGAAAACCATTTATCATTTTCCTTCCACTTCACAATTATGTGGCACTTTGTGTTGGTCTATCACATAAAATCTCAATAAAATACGTTACCGTTTTTGGTTGTAACATGACAAAATGTGGGAAGGGGTATGAATACTTTTTCAAGGCACTGTATATATACTGTATATTTTGTCTAGCGCAGAATTTTGCACAGTTTTTGTAGATATCCCTTTAACCCAAGCCGGTTATCGGCTTTCTTCTCCTCTCCTCACGCTGTCAATGTGAGGAAAGGAAAGCTGATAACCGACTTGTGTTTATCTCATGATCAGCTGTCATTGGACACAGTTGATCACGTGGTAAAGGGTCGATGTGATTGGCCCTTTACCCTGATCTGTGATCAGCTGAGTCTGAAGGACTCTGCGATCACAGAGCGCTCCGCGCGATCACAGGAAGACATCAATGTATGCCCTCCTTGCAAAGTAAGCTCATGCTGTAGCCGTCTTTTGGCTATAGCGCAGGTGGGAAGTGGTTAAAATCAAATGATCAAAAACATTTTTGGGGATCTTTTGCTTTAAATGAAACCCCCCAAAACTTGTTTAATTCCACCCTGGACTGAAAATGACTTCATGACGTAACTCCGGTCCTCCAAGGCCATAGAGACGATCAAAGTGCATCTACTTTTTGATTGCCTGTGTAACCAGCCATCAGCACCGTCGGATCGTTTTTCGGGTGAGCCAGAGGAATTGGTACGCCCGAGAAACACAGACGGGAGGGGGGGGGTGTCCCCTCCCGCTGCTTCTGAAAGCATTCCAGCGGCTCATGAGCCGCTCGGAATGCTTTCAAGAGAAAGCCAGCCACCAGCTGTAAATAAACAATACCGGGGTTATGGCTGATATCTTCAGCTATAATCCTGGTAAACCACTTGCAAACTGCAACCCATATATACGTACAGTGGAACCTTGTATTATCAGCATAATCCGTTCCAGGAGAATGTTTGTAATCCAAAGCACTCGCATATCAAAGCGAGTTTCCCCATAGAAGTCAATGGAAACGAAGATAATTTGCTCTGCGTTGACTTCTATTACATGCAATACCGCATGTGGCCAGAGGTGGGGGGTGCCGGAGAGACTCGGAAATACTCGGGGACAGCTTGGCTGAACTCGGAAAGCCTCGGAAACACTCGGGAATGGAGTATTTCCGAGTCTTTCTGAACGGCTCTGAACCGTTCCGAGTGTCCCCGGCACCCCCCGCACCTGTGGCCAAATGCGGTAAAGCACACCCCATTAGCTTGAATTCTGCTCGTTTTGCGAGACAACACTCGCAAACCGAGTCAAAATAAAAAAAAAACGTTGCTCATCTTTTAAAACGCTTGTTAACCGCATTACTCGTAAACCAAGGTTCCACTGTATTGCGGTCGGCAAGTGGTTAACTTGTGTGCAAAAAAATGGCGCTGAGAGTGAAAGGGTTAAAGCTGAAGTATGACGGAAAACATATTTTTCACATTAGCACAGTAGAAACAAGTAACCTGTAATGAAGGGTTCCCCATCTCTGGCTGCTCCTCGTTTGTTAGATCTCTAACTTTTGTTCAGCTCGTAGTCTCCTGATGGCGCTGAAACTTGTAGTTCTGACTGTGGTATGCTCATCACAGTTGGTCACTCACTCAGCACCTCCTCCATTCAGAAAAAGCCTGGTGTTCTTTTTACAGGATGCAAAGGGTTCTGTGTTTGGAGGAGGGGGTATTGTGATGTTCATCTGCACCTTCTCCAATCACCGAACACACAAAAGAATGCAAGGCTTTTTCTGAATGGAGGCATTACAGATTGAGCGATCTCCTGTGAAATCAGCAGGCCTCAGTGACAGACCCCGCCTCTAACATGTGTATCACCCTCTAGTGTGCTACTAGCGGTAGTGTAGGCAAACTCTAATCTGGCCCAGGGCTAAGCCTGAGCTATGGAATCTGGGTCAGCATTATAAGGTTGGTTTCACACAAGCTTTGCGATCAGATCCGCCTGTCAGTTTTTCAGGTGGACCTTATTGGACCTTCCAGTATCTTCTATAGAGCGGCGGATGTCATCAGACACTTGTCCGCTGACACCCGCTGTCAGGTCACCTGTATCCAGGTGACAGATGCACCCGTTGGGGTCAGGAGTGCACCACTATGATAGTGGACCCTAAGGCTGACTGCTGCGGATGGAACTCGGGGTGGTTCAGGAAGGCAGGTCCCCTGGAGCACCAACACGGATCCCACAGTGAGTTAGAACATAGATTCCCCAGGGCCCGGAGTCTAAGAGCCAGCAGGTGTTCACCAGAGCCTCTAGTGGTGAGGATGGACTGGGCTGCAACTGGCTCCAGGTCGCGGCCCCCAGGGTCTCTCAGCTCACGCTCACGGTAGGCTACAGGAGGATGGAGAGGAAACAGCAGCCCAGGACAGCAAGGGATAGTAAGGAGTTAGCCAAATGTCGGGGCGACTAGCAGACAAGGATAACAGAGAACACGCCAAAAGTCAGGGTCACAGGCAAACAGGAATAGTCGAGAACGCGCCAAAGGTCAGGGTCACAAGCAGACAGGGATAGTCGGGAACACGCCAAGATCGGTAACAGAGACAAACTTAGAGCAAACAGGAAGGCAAACACACAATATTGCACGGCAAGGCAGGCTTGGAGAATATGGTGTTAAATAGTGGTTCCTGTTGAGGCTAGGGTGGAGCCACACAGAGGGAAGATTACTTAAGCATGCAGGTGTGAGAGCACAAGCCTCAAGGCTGATACACAGACCAGGTAAGAGACAGACAGGTCAGTTTTATATGACTCATCTGGACAGCTCTCTGGTGCCTCCCCCTGGTTTTAGAATATTGGAGAATGGTCTAGAAGTTAGGAGGGGCTGCTCTGCAGATTTGGAGGCCCCCAGGAAGTGGGCCTGGCAGGGAGCTAAGGAGCCTTTAACCACCTCAATACTGGGCACTTTCACCCCCTTCCTGCCCAAGCCATTTTTCAGTTTTCAGCGCTGTCGCAATTTGAATGACAATTGCGCGGTCATGTTACACTGCACCCTAATGAAATTTTTATCATTTTTTTCCCACAAATAGAGCTTTCTTTTGGTGGTATTTGATCACCTCTACGGTTTTTACTTTTTGCGCTATAAACAAAAGAAGAGGGACAATTTTGAAAAAACACAATATTTTTTACTTTTTGCTATAATAAATATCCATTTTTATTTTTTTTTAACAAATTTTTTCCTCAGTTTAGGCCATTATGTATTCTTCTACATATTTTTGGTAAAAAAAAATTGCGATAAGCGTATATACGATAAGCGTATATTGATTGGTTTGCGCAAAAGTTATAGCGTCTACAAAATAGGGGATAGATTTATAGCATTTTTATTATTTATTTATTTTTTACTAGTAATAGCGGCGATCTGCGATTTTTATTGTGACTGCGATATTGCGGCGGACACATCGGACACTTTTGACACATTTTTGGGACCATTCACATTTATACAGCGATCATGCTATAAAATTGCATTGATTACTGTGTAAATGTGACTGGCAGGGAAGGGGTTAACACTAGGGGGCGATCGAAGGGTTAATGTATGACCTAAGGAGGTGATTCTAACTGTGGGGGGAGGAGACTGACTGGGGGAGGTGACCGATCGGTGTCCCTATGTACAAGGCACACACCATCGGTCTCCTCTCCTCTCTGACAGGACGTGGATCTGTGTTTACATGCACAGATCCACGGTCCTTCTCTGTTACCCGGCAATCGCGGGTGCCCGGTGGACATCGCGGCCGCCGGGCACGCGCACCGGGTCCCGAGCGACGCAGCGGGCACGCGCGCGCGCCCCCTAGTGGCTCGGGAGGGCGAGGACGTCATATGACGTCCGCCCAGAACAACAGAAGCCTCGTCCCGCCGTCATATGACGGTGGGCGGTGGCTTAGTGGTTAAATATCGGATGAGCCATGCCAGCAGGGGTGTTGGAAGATGGAGAAGCAGTGCTGAGGAGAGTCTGTTGGTGGCCCTTGAGGGACCCTTGCTGGGGAGGAGCTTCCCCTCGTGAGCTCGGGTGGTTGGCCTGTTGCTGTGAAGTTGGACATCCCATTATCCCTAACCCATCCAAGTTATCATCCCCTCAATAAAGCAACAAAAACAAAAGCTCAGGGACTGTTTATCTGTCTCTGGATGCCAGTTGAAAAATGCTAATTGACTTTCTGTGCAGCAGTGGGGAACTCTGGCACTTGCAGCTCCTACAGGGGTAGTGCTTAAGGATGAGCTCTGGTGTGTTCGCACAGCCCACGTGCAGAGCCCGCCAGGAAGGAGGCACTGCGCTAATCACAGGCAGTGAGACATTTCCCTATCTCTGCAGCTGTGCATCGGGACAATGTCTCACTGCCTGTGATTAGCGCAGTGCCAACTTCCTGGTGGGCTCTGCACGTGGGCTGTGCGAACACGCCGGAGATCATCCTTAGTAGTGCTAAACACGTTTCACCCAAAAAAAAGCCTTACTTATGGGGATCTCTCTGAGTATTGAAGGGTTATGACCCCTGGCAGTTTTCTTTTTAGCCATCTGTGTCCCACTGGGGAGGTTTCCCTTCACTTCCTGTCCCATAGTCAAAACAGAAAGTGAGAAGAAATCCATCCAACGTGTCACCGTTGGAAGATTTCCCTTCTATTCCTGTTCTGGTGACAACCCAAAATGTGGGATTTTCTTTCACTTTTTGTGATAACGGTAAACAGGACAAATAAGGAGGGTGATAAAAAAATTGACAGGGGTTCCCACACCTCTCCATTTTATTTAAAACCTAAAAAAAGACTTCTTTAGTTCCACAGGACAGCAATAGTAATAAGGAGAAGGAGTGAGCAATGTCCTGGCAGTGAGGTGGGTGTCTAGGACCAGACGGTGTCAGAGGCCACGTGCCCATAAGCCGCCTGTGACCCTCCATGGACTATCCATGCTGTGACGGTCGCGGTCCCTTTAAGGACAGGCGCACGCTCGCGCACACACATCTAATCAGCTCTCTCTCCTCTAATCAGCGGCCCGGAGAGCACAGCCAGGTGACACATGTCCGTCCATGTGTATCCAGCCCTCGCCGACACGCCCCTCCGCGCTGCCGATTGGCCATAAGTGGGTCAGGCCCCTCCCAGCCGGCGCCGGATTGGACAAATCTAGGTCAGGGTCCACCTGCCCTCTCCCACTGTCAGTGCCACATGACTGTAGCAGTGGAAGTTGGAAAACACAAACAGAGCGGGGCAGGCACAGGCGGGTGACAGGAGAGCGGAGAGAATCACGGCGAAATAAATAAATAAATGGTAGCTGCAGAGCCAGGAGCTGATTGGCTGCCCGAGGAGCCTCGGTACATGGATGGAGCTGCCGCAGACTCCTCCTCCATTGTCTGTGCCATAGAGGGAGAGAAGAGCCCAGGAACAGTGCTGCCCATTGATCAGGAATGGGGGGGAACTCCTGCCTGCTGCCCCCATGCAACAAGAGCCCTGTGGGCAGCTCATAGCCGGAGCTGAGTGATCAGCCTGCATTGCTTCCCTGTCATCTCATCTGATCTCCCCATCACAGGAATACAGGGGGTCTCCTGCACCTTGGCATTCTATTAGCTGCTACTTCATTGGCATCAGGACTGTCCCAGGACATGGCACGGCCAACCACCCAGCTGGCTGGCAGCGAGAAGCTCCAGGGCCAACAGCTGCATCCTGCTCCTCCCATTGGTGTTCCTGGAGGGGGGATGGTGAGCCTGAAGAGCCTGCTACAAGGGCCCATCAAGGGGCAAGAACGCAGGACCAAAGAGCTGGCCAACTGTAAGTATTCAACCGCACCGCTTTCCTGGTGAGTTAGATTGCCAGCTCTTTGGCCAACACTCCCTCCGGCCCTTGCCTGGGCTAAGGACTAGCATGCACATTGGTCAGTAGGAAAAATCCCCCCCCCCTTACATTGGTGGTCAGTGGAAAGAATGCCCCCCCCTTACATTGGTCAGTGGAAAGAATGCCCCCCCTTACATTGGTCAGTGGGAAGAATGCCCCCCCTTTACATTTGGGGTCAGTGGGAAGAATGCCCCCCCCTTACATTGGTGGTCAGTGGGAAGAATACCCCCCCTTACTTTGGTCAGTGGAAAGAATGCCCCCCCTTTACATTGGTGGTCAGTGGAAAGAATGCCCCCCCTTACATTGGTCAGTGGAAAGAATGCCCCCCCTTACATTGGTCAGTGGAAAGAATGCCCCCCCTTACATTGGTCAGTGGGAAGAATGCCCCCCCTTTACATTTGGGGTCAGTGGGAAGAATGCCCCCCCCTTACATTGGTGGTCAGTAGGAAAAATGCCCCCCCCCCCCTTACATTGGTGGTCAGTGGGAAGAATACCCCCCCTTACTTTGGTCAGTGGGAAGAATGCCCCCCCTTTACATTGGTGGTCAGTGGAAAGAATGCCCACCCCCACCTTACATTGGTGGTCAGCGGGAAGAATGCCCCCCCTTTACATTGGTGGTCAGTGGAAAGAATGCCCACCCCCCTACCTTTCCATTGGCGGTCAGTGGGAAGAATGCCCACCGCCCCCTTACATTGGCGGTCAGTGGGAAGAATGCCCACCCCCCCCCCCCTTACATTGGTGGTTAGTGGGAAGAATGCCCACCCCCCCCCCCTTACATTGGTGGTCAGTGGGAAGAATGCCCACCCCTCCTTACATTGGTGGTCAGTGGGAAGAATGCCCCCCCCTTTACATTTGTGGTCAGTGGGAAAAATGCCCCCCCTTACATTGGTGGTCAGTGGGAAGAATGCCCCCCCTTACATTGGTCAGTGGGAAGAATGCCCACCTTTACATTGGTGGTCAGTAGGAAAAATGCCCCCCCCCTTACATTGGTGGTCAGTGGGAAGAATGCCCCCCCTTACTTTGGTCAGTGGGAAGAATGCCCCCCCCCTTTACATTGGTGGTCAGTGGAAAGAATGCCCACCCCCACCTTACATTGGTGGTCAGCGGGAAGAATGCCCCCCCTTTACATTGGTGGTCAGTGGAAAGAATGCCCACCCCCCCTACCTTTACATTGGCGGTCAGTGGGAAGAATGCCCACCCCCCCTTACATTGGTGGTCAGTGGGAAGAATGCCCACCCCCCCCCCCCTTACATTGGCGGTCAGTGGGAAGAATGCCCACCCCCCCCTTACATTGGTGGTTAGTGGGAAGAATGCCCACCCCCCCCTTACATTGGTGGTCAGTGGGAAGAATGCCCACCCCCCTTACATTGGTGGTCAGTGGGAAGAATGCCCACCCCCCTTACATTGGTGGTCAGTGGGAAGAATGCCCACCCCCCCCTTACATTGGCGGTCAGTGGGAAGAATGCCCACCTTACATTGGTGGTCAGCAGGAAGAATGCCCCTCCCCCTTACATTGGTCAGTGGGAAGAATGCTCCCCCCCACATTGGTGGTCAGTGGGAAGAATGCCCCTCCCCCGTACATTGGTCAGTGGGAAGAATGCCCCCCCCCCCCAGATTGGTGGTCAGTGGGAAGAATGCCCCCCCCCCAGATTGGTGGTCAGTGAGAAGAATGCCCCTCCCCCTTACATTGGTCAGTGGGACGAATGCCCCCCTCCCAGATTGGTGGTCAGTGGGAAGAATGCCCCCCCCCCCCCAGATTGGTGGTCAGTGAGAAGAATGCCCCTCCCTCTTACATTGGTGGTCAGCGGGAAGAATGCCCCCCCCCTCACATTGGTGGTCAGCGGGAAGAATGCCCCCCCCCTCACATTGGTGGTCAGCGGGAAGAATGCCCCCCCCCTCACATTGGTGGTCAGCGGGAAGAATGCCCCCCCCCCTTACATTGGTGGTCAGCGGGAAGAATGCCCCCCCCCCTTACATTGGTGGTCAGCGGGAAGAATGCCCCCCCCCTTACATTGGTGGTCAGCGGGAAGAATGCCCCCCCCTTACATTGGTGGTCAGCGAGAAGAATGCCCCCCCCTTACATTGGTGGTCAGCGGGAAGAATGCCCCCCCCTTACATTGGTGGTCAGCGGGAAGAATGCCCCCCCCCCTTACATTGGTGGTCAGCGGGAAGAATGCCCCCCCCCCTTACATTGGTGGTCAGCGGGAAGAATGCCCCCCCCCCTTACATTGGTGGTCAGCGGGAAGAATGCCCCCCCCCCCCTTACATTGGTGGTCAGTGGGAAGAATGCCCCCCCTTACATTGGTGGTCAGTGGGAAGAATGCCCCCCCTTATATTGGTGGTCAGTGGGAAGAATGCCCCCCCTCCCTTACGTAGGCGGTCAGTGGGAAGAATTCCCCCCCCCCCTTACATAGGCGGTCAGAATCCCCCCCCCCCCCCCCTAGATTGGTGGTCAGTGGGAAGAATGCCCCTTACTTTGGTCAGTGGGAAAAATGCGCCCTCCCCCTAGATTGGTGGTCAGTGGGAAGAATGCCCCCTCCCCCTAGATTGGTGGTCAGCGGGAAGAATGCCCCCTCCCCCTTAGATTGGTGGTCAGCGGGAAGAATGCCCCCTCCCCCTTAGATTGATGGTCAGCGGGAAGAATGCCCCCTCCCCCCTAGATTGGTGGTCAGCGGGAAGAATGCCCCCTCCCCCCTAGATTGGTGGTCAGCGGGAAGAATGCCCCCTCCCCCTTAGATTGGTGGTCAGCGGGAAGAATGCCCCCTCCCCCTTAGATTGGTGATCAGCGGGAAGAATGCCCCCTCCCCCTTAGATTGGTGGTCAGTGGGAAGAATGCCCCCCCTCCCTTACGTAGGCGGTCAGTGGGAAGAATTCCCCCCCCCTTACATAGGCGGTCAGAATCCCCCCCCCCCCCCCTAGATTGGTGGTCAGTGGGAAGAATGCCCCTTACTTTGGTCAGTGGGAAAAATGCGCCCTCCCCCTAGATTGGTGGTCAGTGGGAAGAATGCCCCCTCCCCCTAGATTGGTGGTCAGCGGGAAGAATGCCCCCTCCCCCTTAGATTGGTGGTCAGCGGGAAGAATGCCCCCTCCCCCTTAGATTGATGGTCAGCGGGAAGAATGCCCCCTCCCCCCTAGATTGGTGGTCAGCGGGAAGAATGCCCCCTCCCCCCTAGATTGGTGATCAGCGGGAAGAATGCCCCCTCCCCCTTAGATTGGTGGTCAGCGGGAAGAATGCCCCCTCCCCCTTAGATTGGTGGTCAGCGGGAAGAATGCCCCCTCCCCCTTAGATTGGTGGTCAGCGGGAAGAATGCCCCCTCCCCCTTAGATTGGTGGTCAGCGGGAAGAATGCCCCCTCCCCCTTAGATTGGTGGTCAGCGGGAAGAATGCCCCCTCCCCCTTAGATTGGTGGTCAGCGGGAAGAATGCCCCCTCCCCCTTAGATTGGTGGTCAGCGGGAAGAATGCCCCCTCCCCCTTAGATTGGTGGTCAGCGGGACGAATGCCCCCTCCCCCTTAGATTGGTGGTCAGCGGGAAGAATGCCCCTTAGATTGGTGGTCAGCGGGAAGAATGCCCCCTCCCCCTTAGATTGGTGGTCAGCGGGAAGAATGCCCCCCCCCCAGATTGGTGGTCAGTGGGAAGAATGCCCCCCTTACTATGGTCAGTGGGAAGAATGCCCCCCTAGATTGGTGGTCAGTGGGAAGAATGCCCCTCCCCCCTTTGGTCAGTGAGAAGAATGCCCCCCTTACATTGTTGGTCAGTGGGAAAAATGCCCTCTCCCCCTAGATTGGTGGTCAGCGGGAAGAATGCCCCCCCCCCCTTAGATTGATGGTCAGCGGGAAGAATGCCCCCCCCCCAGATTGGTGGTCAGCGGGAAGAATGCCCCCCTTACATTGGTGGTCAGTGGGAAGAATGCCCCCCTTACATTGGTGGTCAGTGGGAAGAATGCCCCTCCCCTTTACTTTGGTCAGTGGGAAGAATGCCCCCCTTACTTTGGTCTGTGAGAAGAATGCCCCCCCTTACATTGGTGGTCTTTGGGAAGAATGCCCCCCCTAGATTGGTGGTCTTTGGGAAGAATGCCCCCCCTAGATTGGTGGTCTTTGGGAAGAATGCCCCCCCCAGATTGGTGGTCATCGGGAAGAATGCCCCTCCCCCAGATTGGTGGTCATCGGGAAGAATGCCCCTCCCCCAGATTGGTGGTCAGCGGGAAGAATGCCCCCCCCAGATTGGTGGTCAGCGGGAAGAATGCCCCCCCTCCCCCAGATTGGTGATCAGTGGGAAGAATCCCCCTCCCCCCTTACTTTGGTCAGTGGGAAGAATCCCCCTCCCCCCTTACTTTGGTCAGTGGGAAGAATGCCCCCCCCCCCCTAGATTGGTGGTCAGTGGGAAGAATGCCCCTCCCCCTAGATTGGTGGTCAGTGGGAAGAATGCCCCTCCCCCTAGATTGGTGGTCAGTGGGAAGAATGCCCCTCCCCCTAGATTGGTGGTCAGTGGGAAGAATGCCCCTCCCCCTAGATTGGTGGTCAGTGGGAAAAATGCCCCTCCCCCTAGATTGGTGGTCAGTGGGAAAAATGCCCCTCCCCCTAGATTGGTGGTCAGTGGGAAGAATGCCCCTCCCCCTAGATTGGTGGTCAGTGGGAAGAATGCCCCTCCCCCTAGATTGGTGGTCAGTGGGAAGAATGCCCCTCCCCCTAGATTGGTGGTCAGTGGGAAGAATGCCCCCCCCCTAGATTGGTGGTCAGTGGGAAGAATGCCCCTCCCCCTAGATTGGTGGTCAGTGGGAAAAATGCCCCTCCCCCTAGATTGGTGGTCAGTGGGAAAAATGCCCCTCCCCCTAGATTGGTGGTCAGTGGGAAGAATGCCCCTCCCCCTAGATTGGTGGTCAGTGGGAAGAATGCCCCTCCCCCTAGATTGGTGGTCAGTGGGAAGAATGCCCCTCCCCCTAGATTGGTGGTCAGTGGGAAGAATGCCCCTCCCCCTAGATTGGTGGTCAGTGGGAAGAATGCCCCCCCCCCTAGATTGGTGGTCAGTGGGAAGAATGCCCCCCCCCCTAGATTGGTGGTCAGTGGGAAGAATGCCCCCCCCTAGATTGGTGGTCAGTGGGAAGAATGCCCCTCCCCCTAGATTGGTGATCAGTGGGAAGAATCCCCCTCCCCCCTTACTTTGGTCAGTGGGAAGAATCCCCCTCCCCCTTACTTTGGTCAGTGGGAAGAATGCCCCCCCCCCCCTAGATTGGTGGTCAGTGGGAAGAATGCCCCTCCCCCTAGATTGGTGGTCAGTGGGAAGAATGCCCCTCCCCCTAGATTGGTGGTCAGTGGGAAGAATGCCCCTCCCCCTAGATTGGTGGTCAGTGGGAAGAATGCCCCTCCCCCTAGATTGGTGGTCAGTGGGAAGAATGCCCCTCCCCCTAGATTGGTGGTCAGTGGGAAAAATGCCCCTCCCCCTAGATTGGTGGTCAGTGGGAAGAATGCCCCTCCCCCTAGATTGGTGGTCAGTGGGAAGAATGCCCCTCCCCCTAGATTGGTGGTCAGTGGGAAGAATGCCCCTCCCCCTAGATTGGTGGTCAGTGGGAAGAATGCCCCTCCCCCTAGATTGGTGGTCAGTGGGAAGAATGCCCCTCCCCCTAGATTGGTGGTCAGTGGGAAGAATGACCCCCCCCCCTAGATTGGTGGTCAGTGGGAAGAATGCCCCTCCCCCTAGATTGGTGGTCAGTGGGAAGAATGCCCCTCCCCCTAGATTGGTGGTCAGTGGGAAGAATGCCCCTCCCCCTAGATTGGTGGTCAGTGGGAAGAATGCCCCTCCCCCTAGATTGGTGGTCAGTGGGAAGAATGCCCCTCCCCCTAGATTGGTGGTCAGTGGGAAGAATGCCCCTCCCCCTAGATTGGTGGTCAGTGGGAAAAATGCCCCTCCCCCTAGATTGGTGGTCAGTGGGAAGAATGCCCCTCCCCCTAGATTGGTGGTCAGTGGGAAGAATGCCCCTCCCCCTAGATTGGTGGTCAGTGGGAAGAATGCCCCTCCCCCTAGATTGGTGGTCAGTGGGAAGAATTCCCCCCTCCCTTTAGGCAGCTAAAAAGATCATTGTGTGGCTCTGCCAGGTGGCATTGGCCCCAGAATTGCCCAGGCACAGATGGGAGGTGGATCAGCCACAGCTCCAGGAACCCTGGTGGAGAATGTCTGCCCTAAGACCCAGCAGAGTGTTGTAGTAAATCTCTCTGTGTTCATATATGATGGAAGTCTCTATAGATTTTCTGCCTTCCATCTGTCTGTTGCAGAACAGCTGTGAATTTTTCCGGAGGTAGATCGCCAGATCTTTGGCCAACCCTCCCGACATGCAGAATGTGAGAACACACGTGTATAGCTAATATAAACCCAAGCCAATTACCTTACCAACGTGTCTATGGAATGTGGGAGGAGCGCAAAAACACAGGGAGGACATGCAAACTCCATGTGGATGTATGTCTATACAGACAGTATCGGCTCTATGGAGAGTGCTATGTGTATAATATGGTGGTAACTTCCTATGTGTTTAAGAGATTTATTGGCAGCGCTCCTTACAATGGCTGGAAAAGGAAATGCTTTGCTATATTAACTCTGTGTGATATTTCTTTCCTGCTGCTTGTCAGCACTTCTATCAGTTGTAGCCCAGAACCCACATTTCAGGGACCTCGGGGTAAAATCATTTCCTTTGTTATACAGCATGAGAGCTGGGGTAGCACCCCCCCCCCCCCCAATACATTGATGATGTGCGGAAAATTCCCCCCAGTACATTGGTGGTCGGTCTGTGAGAAGGATGCCTTCCTTCCTCCAGTACATTGGTGGTCGGTCTGTGAGAAGGATGCCTTCCTTCCTCCAGTACATTGGTGGTCTGTCTGTGAGAAGGATGCCTTCCTTCCCCCAGTACATTGGTGGTCAGTGAGAAGGTTGCCTTCCTTACCCCAGTACATTGGTGGTCAGTGAGAAGGTTGCCTTCCTTACCCCAGTACATTGGTGGTCAGTGAGAAGGTTGCCTTCCTTACCCCAGTATATTGGTGGTGTGTGAATGCCCCCCCCCCCTACAGCAGTACATTGATGGCCAGTGGGGAGAATATGCCTCTTCCCCCCCCCCCCCCCCCCGTACATTGGTGGTCAGTGAGAGAAATGCCCATCTTACAGGCAGCCTAAAGGATCTTTGGTGTCATTGGCTCTGCCAAGTGGTTTTGGCCCCAGAACTATGCAGGAACCATTATATGGGAGGTCAGCCACAGCTGGAGGAACCCCGAGCAATCTGTGGAGGAACCCCGAGCAATCTGTGGAGGAACCCCGAGCAATCTGTGGAGGAACCCCGAGCAATCTGTGGAGGAACCCCGAGCAATCTGTGGAGGAACCCCGGCTGAGAATGCCTGCCCTAAGACATAGCGGTATGTTAGTAGAGAGTCCTGATGGCTCCTATGAGATGTCTGTATACAGTCCACCTTCCTGTACTCACAGCTGATAATGGAAAAGGTCACTCCATAGACTCTCCCATTGTATTGCCAGTGCAGAGATTAGATTGCTGTATATTGCTCATTTTATCCCGGCTTCACTTGCTCTATTGCCTTTCATATTTGTAATGAATTCACCATTCTGTATTATTGTGTACAGCTCTGTACTATGTATAGAATAGTTCGAATTTCCCTGGTTGGCCCATTGCATTAACGCATGCGCTTTTGTTGCGCCACGTTGCATTAACATGCCCATTTCTGTTGCATGAAAAAACGTAGCTGCACCTTGTTTTCCAGCACAGTGCTCAGATGGCTCATATCTGCATTTCAATGTGTGATGATGCAAATGCGTTGTGTGCAGGAATGTGCGTTGCTGGGTCATTCCAACCTAGTTCTGTGCATTAAAGGCCAAGTTCACCTTTTTCATGGAAAATAAAAAGGTGAAATAATTCCCAGCATCCATCCTAATTTCCCAGTGCCCGTTGCTCCTCTCCATGATGATCACATTCCCCAGCTGCCCATGTAACAAATGGGTGTCCAACCTGCGGCCCTCCAGCTGTTCTGGAACTACAAGCCCCATCATGCCTCTACCTTTGGGAGTCATGCTTGTAACTGTCAGCTTTGCTGTGCTCCATGTGCCATCACAGTGCTGCAATAGGGAGCATAGCCTATGATTTAGGTTGTGATAACGTTTAGTAAACGCACAGATCTAACTAGACCTTTAGGCCAGGTTCTCACAAGCATTATTTTGAATAAGTTGCCAACGCACGTCAGTATGACTAAAACCGTACCTAACCCCTTTTTTGGAAATGCAACACATGGCAATGGTACATTCATTGAGAAAATGTGAAGTGTTCCTTGAATGGCGCCTGTGTCGAGTGAGTGACCTCCTGTGTTCAAAGTGCAGCAGGGCATGGGACCCCGAAGCAAAAAGCAACCAGTTCTTAGCACAATGTTTTTCAGCTTTCAGGGTGATCGGCCAGGTATGGCACACATTGGCCCAAGATGGACATCGGGAACTATCTAATAATTGCCATACCTAGAATTCAGCTTTAGGCCAGTTTCACATCAGCTTCAGCTTGTAGAAGGGCAGTGTGAACAGAAAGCTTTGTTGAAGCTTTAAAGCATCATTCAGCTCCAGTTTGTAAATGTTGAACACGGGTCCTAACGTAGAACTATAGGCAAAACTTTTTTTTTTCATTTTTGGATAGAGTAAGGGAGGGTTATAACTCCTGTTGGTTTATTTTTTTGCCATCCGCTCCCCATTCGGGGGGGGGGGGGGGATTTTACTTTTACTTCCTGTCCCTTAGCCAAAACAGGAAGTGAGAGGAAATCCCTGCAAATTGGGGGAATCCTTGGGGACCCCAAGGTCTCCAAAACTAGTGTCCCCATTGGAAGCTTTCCCCTCTATTGCTTTTCTAAGGACAACCCAACATTTTGGGGTTTTTATTTACTTTCAATGATAATAGAAAACAGGACAATAGTAGTGAGGGTGAATCTCCCTAATGAGGGCACAAACAGCAGTAAAAACTGTCAGGGGTTCTTATCCCTCCCCACTCTATCCAACAGTAAAGAAAATGTTTTGCCTTTAGTTATACTTTAATGGGAGTGCTGATTGCCACATTAAGCAAGCTGCTAGCATGCTTGTTGAAAGCCTGCTGAAGCCTGCTAGCAGCTTGTTTAACCCCTTCACGCCGATGGTATGCAAATATGCGGCCTCGGCTTAAAGAGGTTGTATCGGGGCGATGCATGCAGCTGCACGCATCACCCGGGTACTGTTTTTTTAGAGCCGGCGGTTGGCTTTCTTGGGATAAAAACTGATGCGGCTAAAAAAGCCACTCGGCTGTTCTCCCAAATAGTGGGAGGGGACGTCTCCCGCTGCCTTCCACGGCTCTCCTATCCCACCGGGAGGCCCGAGCGACCAGCCGACATGTCTACCGGTGGCCGGAGACCCGAATGACGTCAGAATCGGCTTCGATCGGGTCTCGGATCTAGTAACCTGGAAGCGCTGTCATGACATCACTTCCGGTTTATAGAAGACTTAAAGGCGCCAAATTTTAAAAAAATAACCGTATTCAAAACAGCCAAACTTGGTGTTTTAAATACTTTTTAAGTGAAAAGAAATGATTTGGGGGTCTTATAGACCCAGATCTCTCCATAAAGAGTACCTGTCACTCCCTTTTACTTTCACTACTTGATATTCCTTCTGACTGCAATAAAAGTGATCTTACCTGTACTTACCTCCCATGAGTGCTCAGCTGTCAGTGCTCACACAGCCAATGCAGCAGTCCAGTGAAATCTTCGCTCGTCTCCCTCTACTCTGTGCCTCTGGGATGGATCCGAGCCTTGCTCTGTGCTGGTGTCTTGCCGAATAAGTTCCTTCGGCAGATAGGTTCCCCCCTGTACTGCGCAGGCGCAGCGCCTGCGCAGTACGTACTACTGTCGGCCGCCGGAGATAGCCGAAGCTCAAACGCTTCAATCAGCTGTACACGGCGCCTGCGCTCTGGGTCCAGGTTCCTTCCCCACCATCCAAGTGGACCTAGAGGGGGAATCTAAAAGTGCCGAGCGCAGCGAGGCCGTGCCCGAAGCGTGGCGAGGGAAGCGAGCCCGCGAGGGGCCCTCTTACAGGCGCCGTGTACAGCTGAATTTCAGCTGTTCCGCTTCGGCTATTTCCGCTGGATTCTACTGCGCATGCGCAGTAGAGGGGGGAACTAATCCGCCGAGCGGAACTTTCTCGGCAGAACACCGGCACTGACCAATCTGAATCCCTCAGGTCTGTCCCATAAGCACTGCACAGAGAGGGTCACTCATTGACCCTGATTCATCTAGTGGCAGTACAGGCTAGACAGCTCCTGATTGGACAGCACTGTCCATGTGACTGTGCTAACCCATTAGAATCTCTTGTAGTCCGTACTGCCCTAAGCAATAGGGACAGGAGATTAAAGGGGGTTAGGTTCGGTCAGGGGAAAGAGGCACATAGGATAAGTGTGCTTTGTTTTAAAGTGCACTTATCCTATGCAGCCATATTGCGAAAAATAAAAATGTGCATTTAAGTTTTTGCATTTGAGGCTGCAATGGATGATGCAGGTAAAGCCAAAAATAAATATAATTAAAATTATTTATATATAATTACACACATATACACACACAGTGGGGATGGAAAGTATTTAGACCCCCTTTAAATTGTTCACTCTTTGTTATATTGCAGCAATTTGCTAAAATCATTTAAGTTCATTTTTTCCTCATTAATGTACACACAGCACCCCATATTGACAGAAAAACACAGAATTGTTGACATTTTTGCAGATTTATTAAAAAAGAAAAACTGAAATATCACATGGTCCTAAGTATTCAGACCCTTTCTTTGCTCAGTATTTAGTAGAAGCACCCTTTTGATCTAATACAGCCATGAGTCTTTTTGGGAAAGATGCAACAAGTTTTTCACACCTAGATTTGGGGATCCTCTGCCATTCCTCCTTGCAGATCCTCTCCAGTTCTGTCAGGTTGGATGGTAAACGTTGGTGGACGGCCATTTTTAGGTCTCTCCAGAGATGCTCAATTGGCTTTAAGTCACGACTCTGTCTGGGCCATTCAAGAACAGTCACGGAGTTGTTGTGAAGCCACTCCTTCGTTATTTTAGCTGTGTGCTTAGGGTCATTGTCTTGTTGGAAGGTAAACCTTCGGCCCAGTCTGAGGTCCTGAGCACTCTGGAGAAGGTTTTCATCCAGGATATCCCTGTACTTGGCCGCATTCATCTTTCCCTCGATTGCAACCAGTCATCCTGTCCCTGCAGCTGAAAAACACCCCCACAGCATGATGCTGCCACCACCATGCTTCACTGTTGGGACTGTATTGGACAGGTGATGAGCAGAGCCTAGTTTTCTCCACACATACCGCTTAGAATTAAGGCCAAAAAGTTCTATCTTGGTCTCATCACACCAGAGAATCTTATTTCTCACCATCTTGGAGTTCTTCAGGTGTTTTTTAGCAAACTCCATGCGGGCTTTCATGTGTCCTGCACTGAGGAGAGGCTTCCGTCGGGCCAGTCTGCCATAAAGCCCTGACTGGTGGAGGGCTGCAGTGATGGTTGACTTTCTACAACTTTCTCCCATCTGCATCTCTGGAGCTCAGCCACAGTGATCTTTGGGTTCTTCTTTACCTCTCTCACCAAGGCTCTTCTCCCCCGATAGCTCAGTTTGGCCGGACGGCCAGCTCTAGGAAGGGTTCTGGTCGTCCCAAACGTCTTCCATTTAAGGATTATGGAGGTCACTGTGCTCTTAGGAACCTTAAGTGCAGCAGAAATTTTTTTGGAAACTTGGCCAGATCTGTGCCTTGCCACAATTCTGTCTCTGAGCTCTTCAGGCAGTTCCTTTTGACCTCATGATTCTCATTTGCTCTGACATGCACTGTGAGCTGTAAGGTCTTGTATAGACAGGTGTGTGGCTTTCCTAATCAAGTCCAATCAGTATAATCAAGCACAGCTGGACTCAAATGAAGGAGTAGAACCATCTCAAGGGTGATCAGAAGAAATGGACAGCACCTGAGTTAAATATGAGTGTCACAGCAAAGGGTCTGAATACTTAGGACCATGTGATATTTCAGTTTTTCTTTTTTAGTAAATCTGCAAAAATGTCACCAATTCTGTGTTTTTCTGTGAATATGGGGTGCTGTGTGTACATTGAGGGAAGAAAATGAACTTAAATGATTTTAGCAAATGGCTGCAATATAACATAGTGAAAAATTTAAGGGGGTCTGAATACTTTGTCCCCACTGTGTGTATGTATATATTATGTGTGTGCCTGGGAATGGCACCATGTTACACCCTAAAATAAAACGTGACAAAAGGTAGAATTTGCCTTTAGGACTTGTTTGCACTGGTGCCACCCTTTGAAGAGCGATCTGCAGTGGATTGCTTTTCAGAGGGCGTTTGACAGGCGGAGAGGTCCTTACCACCAGTTTTATCACCTTGAAGCGGGATTCCGGCCAGTGAAATTATTATTTTTTTTTTTTTTAAAGTCTGCAGCTACAAACACTTTAAATAAGTACACTTACCTGTCCTGGGTGCCCGCGATGTCGGCCGCCCGAGGCCGACCCATCTCTCGGCTCTCGGGTCCCGGCACTGCCATCCTAAGTAAGGGAAGCAGGCAGTGGAGACTTGCGGCTTCACTGCCAGTTTCCTACTGCGCACGGGCGAGCGGCGCGGCGCTCTGAATGGCCCTGTGGTTTTCTGGGAACACACACAGTTCCCAGAAGGCAACGGGGCCGCTCACCGAGGAGCAGGATATGCAGCGGAATAGGAAGAGGCAGATTAGGAAGACTGCCTAGCAACAAGGGTTTAGGTAAGTTTTAAAAACATTTTTTTTTTTTTTTTTTCTTTTTTTTTAGGATTGTTCATGCAATTTTTTTTTTTTTTTTAGGGTGGCCCTCCACTTTAAAAACTCACATCAGTTGAGTGGGTCACATTCGGTGGGCAGTACTGTCCACCAAACATGACAGGTGGATCATTTTGGCTGTGCCATGTGGCAAAGCATTGTGGCTGCAGCATGGGTACACCCCCATCTGCTCATTACAGTTACGTAGTAGGCGAGGTTGAAAAAAGACACAAGTCCATGAAGTCCAACCTATGTGTGATTATGTGTCAGTATTACATTTTATTACATTGTATATCCCTGTATGTTGTGGTCGTTCAGGTGCGTCCCCCCCCCCCCCCCCCGCTGAGACCATCTGTTGCATTTGCAGCTTAAGGGGAAGAGGTTGGGGTATGGGGGGGGGGGGGGGGTTTGAGTAAAAACGAGGCTAAACTGTATTTTACCACTCCCCAACCACAAGTTTAAATGAGGCCCTAAGGCATGTTGAAACTACATATAATATTGGATAATCTATTTGTTTAGAGACCTTAAAGGGGTTCTAAAGTCAGAAGGTTTTTAATCTTAATGCCGTGCATTAAGATAAAGTATTCTGTGTGCAGCCCCCCCCAATACTTACCTGAGCCCCATCTCTGTCCAGCGATGTCTACGAGTCTCTCGGCCATCTGAGAATCTCCCTTCTGTTTGGCTGAGACACAGCAGCGGCGCAATTGGCTCCCGCTGCCATCGGTCAAAATCAGTCAGCCAATCAGAGGAAAGAGGGGGCAAGGTTAGGCCACAGCTCTGTGTCTGAATGGACACACGGAGCTGTGACTCGGATCGGGGGCCCCTATAGCAAGCTGTTTGCTGTGGGGGCACACAACAGGAGGGAGAGGCCAGGAGCACAGAAGAGGGACCCGAGAAGAGGAGGATTGGGGCTGCTCTGTGCAAATCCACTGCAACAGGGCAGGTAAATATAATGTAACATGTTTGTTATTTTTATAGAAAAGAAAAACCAGACTTTCCAATCACTTTAATAGTAAACTCTGGTTTGAGAAATGAAATTCTATTTAAGTGCATCTTCTCAAAGTGACTTTAATAGTAAAAAAAAAAAAAAAATCATACTTTTCTGCTCTGTGCAATAGTCTTGCACAGAGCAGCCCCAATCAGCCTCTTCTCGGGTCCTCTGCCAGTGCTCCTGGCCCCTCCTCCCTGATGAGTTCCCCCATAAGAAGGCCCCTCTTCCTGCAGGCTTTTGTAGTGCTGTGTGGTTTGTAGGACTTTTTTCCTTGTATCGACATTTGCTGGTGGGACGAGCTCCGTGCTTGGCTGCACTCCCATTGGTTGATTACAAAAGAGCACCTATTGGAGCCTCGAGCGAAACCTGTTGGAGCCTCGAGCGGCATTTGGAGCTCCATTCTTGCACTCCTAGCAGTTGATTACAGAAGAGCACCTATCAGAGCCTCGAGCGGAACCCGCAATTCTGGTATCTGTTCACGATGTGGATGTGGTGTCACTCTAGAACAGGAAGTGGGAGTAAAAGCTGAGAATTCAAGCGGTTGTAAACCCCTCTTGGTAATTTTTACCTACAGGTAAGCCTATAAAAAGTCTTACCTCCTAGGTAAAATGAATATCTACTAATTGTGTACCATTTAGGTGATATTCACCCTGCATGCAGCCAGTGACCTCGCTGGCACATGCACTCTGAAGGTCCGGTATACCTTGCTGGAACTTCAGAGCTTTGTGCCAGAACCAAAGACTCCTACGCGCATGCACAGGAGTGACGTCATCACAGCTCTGGCCAATCACATAGTCGGAGCTCGCGAACCCGGAAGAAAGACACAGGAGAACATGTCGGCCTTCTCAGCGGGTGACTTTACAGCGCTGGAGGTCTTCTTTCCAAGGTGAATATTTCATAATAGATCATCATTCTGGGATGTAAGACTGAAATCAGACCTACCTATTCTAGTAGAATGCATTGCACGGTCATTCGCTCAGCACCACTTCCATTCAGAGAATGACTTGTATTTTTTTTTTTCAGTGAATGGAATATATTCTCTGACTTTGTATGGGGTGGAAGGGAGGATGGCGTCACAATCCCCCCACCTAGTACAATCGGTCTTGTGTTCATTGGGGAAAAAAAAAAAAAGACCTTCTCTAAATGATGGAGGTGCACAGTGGGTGACCCCCTGTGTTGCATATACAGATGACAAGTCTCTCGAGCAACACCTCGGAAGAGACTGGCACTGACTGTATGCAGCACAGGCTACTACAGTGACTTTCTGCACCCCCGGGGGCCCTCCGGATGTGAGACATAAAGGAATAAGATTGAAACAAGCTGGACCAATGTGAGCTTAAAAAAAAAAGCAAATTTCTGGAGTTCAGCTTTAAATGTAATTCCTATTAATTTTTCTTCCATAATGAGGATGATGGGTTATAATTTTATGTGGCATTGTTGGATAATAATGGCCTAATTTAAAACATTATGAAATACGCAATGACGGTATGCAACAGGCATCCACAACCAATCCGAATTCAATTTCTCTTTTATTGGATTAAAGCAATAATTACTCTAACAATTCTATTGGTTTCTACAGCCTTTTATTTTGCTTAGAAGTCCTCTTTTCCCCTCTAGGTAACTGGCGCACTCTAATTGGTAGTAGTTGCTGCCGGCACTTGGGAGACATTAATGGAATCTTACATTTATAATATCCTTTCAGGCATCTGAATCTGGTTTAGGAAGTTTGCATGAAATATTAATAGGCATGGATCTGCCCATCTCCCAGCATTTGGCGTTTCCGAGCGAGCGGCATTGCACAATAACATGGAGCGCTGCCCATGAGCTGTGGAGGGAAGGGCGTAGGTAGGGAGCATTCCAGGTGAGCTGGGAGCTGCGTCCTGCCTGCCTGACATCTGATTGGATGAACTGATGCAGCACGTGTAGTGCTAGGTATTTACAAGAGAGACCATGTGGTGATTGTTATGTGCCTAGCAGACCTAATTAGAGTCCTGTTTACACTAGTATGCTTGTAATAAGAATGATGCATACTACTTCAATGAGAAAGCCGATAACAGGATGAAAAATAAATGACTGTCATTAAAGGAACATTTAAAACTGCAATGTTAACAATTCTACTTTTAGTTTTTAATTTTTTAAAGGGCTCCCCTGTGTTATTTGTATCTAAAATAGACATAGAACATACCATCAAATGCTTATTCTATGCGCTGCCCTTATCTGCTAAACTTGTAAGTGATAGGTTTGTAATAAAGAGGAACTTCAGTCCCCTTAATCATGGCCCGTCCCCTCCACCAGCGCCACCATTTTTTTTATTGTCCGACACGTGCGCTTATGCACTGAAAGTGGTTGTAACCCCTACAAAAGATCCTGTTCCTTTTAAAGCGTGTTTAACAGCATAGTGCTTCTGTGGTGTCATTTGTCCCTTTCTATGTTGTAATATACCTGGTTGATCCTGCCTGTTCCTGTACCCCCCTTAGTAGGCTGACCACGGTAATCCATAGTTGCTGATCCATGATACCGTGGTCAGTATATGTGCCTCCGTCATCCCACTGCTCTCCTTTCTCCCTCTTTCTGTCAGCTCAGGAATCTGTGTAGTGAGCCCCCTCCTACCGCTATTTCATCTTGAAGAAGTTAGTGATTCCAATTCCGGCCAGCCCCTCTGCAATAACGAGGTGTACTACAGTGTGTGATTTATTTTATTTTTATTTTTTTTAATTCTGCAGCTAAATGCCTTTTTTTATATTGTGGATGTGCGCACATGTGAACTTCTGGCTGTAGTCCTTAGATGTGGGAAGGAGAGTGGCAGGAGGTGATGTGACCGCACATCGGTGATATGAAAAAAAGGTATTTAGCCCACCCGGTGAAGCGAGCAGGCTCGGTGTCTCTAATGGCATGTCAAACAAGAAGTCCTGCACTCTTAACCCCCCGCAGTGCTGCACACCGATAATGATCCTCCCGCCCGGGCCCCGCCCCATTTTCTGTGCCGTTATCTGCATGATTTCCTTTTCGGCATTTTGCCGAAAAGGCCATTTTTGGCAGATATGTTTCAGCAGCCGTAATTTCAGTTCATCCCTGCTGGAAAGCATTGGCCCCATGATTAATGGATCAGGGGTCCAATGTCAGGCTTCTGTAGGGCTTGTGAATTAACAACAAGAGCGCCCATCAGCGCCCTCATTCAGAACTACAAGCCGTCACTACAAGTGACAGTGGGTGACAGTGACAGTGGGTACAAAATTCCCCTCCCGCTGTCACACTGAGGGGAGGATCAGGGGAACTGGTGGCAGAAGCTGGAACATGTTACATGTTCTACCCTAAATACAGGTGGAACATGTAACCTAAAGTGATATTAAAGTGTGGTGTGTGTGGTTTTTTTTTTTTTTTTTTTTTTTTTTATTACAAACCTGTTAGGCGCCTTTCACACGGACGGCTGTTCTGCCGCAGTTAAAAGCATATAATATGTTCTGTGAAATTCAAGACTCCAGGCACTGCGATCAGCTGCATTTGTACAGTGAGATTACCTGCGTTTACATACGTCTGCGTTTAGAACATTCTTGCCATTTCTGATGTGCTTCCTGTTGCTTTTCTTTCCTTGTTGCCACTGCTATCCGCAGGAGAAATAGTACACTGCGATTACCTGCAGTTATGTGCAGATAGCTGCGCTAAATCGCTCCTGGACGCAGTCAGTTCTATTTTTTTTCTATCCGCACCAAACCGCATGTAACTAAATCGCAGCTAAACGCAGTGTGTGAATGGGGCCATAGGAAAGCATTGTGTGCTTTTAGCTGCGGTAGAAAACGAGAAAATCCGCAGCTAAAAGCACAATTCTATCCGTCCGTGTGAAAGGGGCCTTATACTTGCTTTCTCTGTGCAGTGGTTTTGCACAGAGCTGCCTGGATCCTCCTCTCCTTGAGTCTTTTGCCAGTGCTCCTGGCCCCTCCCTCCTGCTGAGTGCCCCCACAGCAAGCAGCTTGCTAGGGGGGGCACCCGAGCCAAGCCCCTGCTCTGTGTGGCCACGGCTCGGCCCTGCCTCTTCTCTCTCTCTCTCCTCATTGGCTCACTGCCAATGGCCCCACTGCTGTGTCTCAACCAATCAGGAGGGAGAGTCCCGGACACCCGAGGCTCTCGTGCTACATTGCTGGATTGAGATGGGGCTCAGGTATTAGGGTGGCTGAGGGGAACTACTGCTGCACACTGAAGGTTTTTTTTATCTTAATGCATAGAATGCATTAAGATAAAAAAATCTTCTGCCTTCAACCACTTTAAAGTGGATGTAAACCCTCACATATACCCAGTGAAGTGAACAGCCTCAGATGATACACAGAGATGAAACAAATCTCCCTACATAAGTTTTACATGTATATCTGCTGTCTTCAGCTTGCTATATTCTTTAGAATTCTTACATCGTGTTCGAATTTTTACTTCCTCATTCAGCAGTAGGCAGGCACTTACTGGCCATCGGGACTACCGGGAGTTTTCCAGTGGGACGATGTTTCAGTGACAGTGGAGGTACAGCGGGCGGGGACTTCCAAACCCTGTCCACCAATAAGCTAATCTCCTGCTGTGCAGCTGTTTAGAAAAAAAAACTTCTCCGGACCCCCTGTGTTCAGTGGGGGGTCGGGGGACAGAAAGCGGGCTATTTCATCACTTTGGGACGATTAATCCGCAGCAGCGCAGTACACAGTTGAAGGCCAGCCTGTGCTATATCCATACACTGGAGCCGGCCGGGAGAACTGCTACAAATCAATCCACTTCAAGACGAAAGTGATTAAATGGTCCGCTTTCTGTCCCCCGGCCCCCCACTGAACATGGGGGAGACAGGGGATTAGCTAATTGGTGGACAGAATTTGGGAGTCCCCGTCCACTCACCTCGCGCCCCCCCCCCCCCCCCCCCCCCCCGTTTTTCTCCAGAGAAACCACCTGCAGGACAAGCACTGCACCCGGAACCTAGGTAGAAGAAGCTGTGCAGACCAGGTACTGGGGGGGGGGGGACTAACATTGATGGGCACTTATGAGACTGCCCTGGTTGGGCACTGATATGGCCGCAATTAATGGGCACTGGTGTGGCTATGCCTAATAGTGGAATGTTTTTACTGTTTTTTTTTTTTTTTTTTTTTTTTTTTTTTTTTTGCGCAACTGTGTATAGTTTATACACTGTTTTTGTGTGTGTTTGCAAAATTAAAGTGGGCTGGTCTGGATGAAGTCCAGGGCCAAATTGTTGTCCCAGTCCAGCTAAGCAGTAAGAGTGTAGTCTTGGCATACACTGTGACAGCTGATTGGAGAAAAGTCGCTCTCTTCTGGATGTGCAATAAAACTCAGATCTAAATGGAGATAAGCCCAAGAGATGTCATGCACCTCCTTGGACTTGACTCATAGTTTGTCTTCACTTTTTACAAAAGTGCTGAATTCCTAGAATTTTGCTTTAAAAAAAAAAACAAATTGTGGGAGGAGGGGGCTGGATCCAGGTGCACATAATTTGACTTTTGGGGTGAAGATCCTCTTTGAAGCCAAAGTTTTTAGTCAAAAAATGTTAAAAAAAGCAGCACAAGTGACAGTACTTGTACTACTGGCTGTAGATTTACGTAGAATCTTCCACCCTCTACCCCCACAATCCGTGCTGTGCTAATCTTCCAGTGCTTCAGTGGTTAATAGTTCTAAGATGCCTATCCTATGCATTTATCAGAAGTGCCAACTATGCCCAACGCTTTCTGCCCACCTCCATTTATAGAAGCCATTGCATTGCTTCCATCAATGAAACGTGATCTATGAATGAAGAATGGACAAATGAATGAAGGGTTTGCCTTCTCTATTCATAGATCGTTTTTCTGAAATAATATCACGTTTCAATTGGAACCCATTTTTGTATACAATGGTCAGAATTAGAAAAAGGCTCTTGGCATGACCGCTAATTCTGACTTTGTGTATGACTAGGATTTGATGCAGTATGTCGCGATTGTAGATAAATTAAGTGAAACCAAGTCAAATCACATGGCCAGTATTATCTCTTGTGTGTTTTTCTTGCTGACCCAGAACAATCATGTATCATAAAGGCAGAACCTGCTGATTTGCGTACGTGTTCCAGGTTCGTGATGCAGAAACAAATAAACTCAGAGGATCAGCATGACAGCCAAACGATTTGTCTTTTTATTTATTTATTTTTTTAGAAGAGGTCGTCAGTGGTAGCTGACTTCTATCAAGTGCGGATTTTATTTCCCAAGGTTTGGAAACCATATAAATAAAATTCTATCATTTAAGTGCAAACATTTGATATTATTGCAGCTCACCAGTCCTTAGATAAGGTGGCTGCATTTGTTTTGTTTCATTTTTTTTTTTTTCTTCTGTTTTCCGCAGTTAATCCTGTGATGCATGTCCTGTTCTAGAGTGACGTTTCTTACTCATTCAACTCATTCTACTGCATCTCTAGAGGAACAGCATTGTCAACCTAGAACAGGGGTTTCCAAACTTTCTAGGCAATGTTTATTGTCCTTCAGACTTTAGGATTGCCAGATTGTGACCACTGGGAGTAGAAAATGCCTCAGTCTTGGTGATCAGAGTGGGGAAAATAAATTGCATAACACTACCTGTGGGCAGTAGGAGAAGGAGCAGTGCCTCATCATTGGTATTATCGAAAGGAATAATTTCCATTGTTGTCACTGGGAGGAATAGTACCCCATTGTTGGTATTGTGGGTGGGTGGGGTGGTAGGAGAAATACTGCCCCATCATTGGTATCAGTGGGAGTAGTGGTGTTCCAACATTGGTATAAGTGGGAGTAGTAGTGCTCCATTATTGGGTTTCTTGGGAACAACAATAACCCCCCATTATTGGTGTCAGTGGGAGGAATAGTGCCCCATCATTGGTATTAATGGGCAGAACAATAACGACCATTATTGGTGTCAGCAGGAGTAATAGTGCCCCATCGTTGTTATTAGTAGGAGGCATTGCACCCAATTATTGGGAGGAATAGTGCCTCATCATGGGTGTCAGTGGGAGGAATAGTGCCCCATCATGGGTGTCAGTGGGAAGAATAGTGCCCCATTATTGGTATTAATGGGAGGAATAATCCCCATCATTGGTGTCAGTGGGAAGAATAGTGCCCCAACTGCAGTGTTAGTGGGATGACTAGTGCTCCATCTTTGTTGTCAGTGGGAGGTATAGTGCCTCATTGTTGGTGTCAGTGGGGGGTATAGTGCCTTGTATTAGTGGGATCTCCATCTCTCCACCTTTGGTGTCAATGAAAGGAATAGTTCCCCATTGTTGGTGTCAGAGGGAGGAATAGTGCCCTAAGGGCTGGATAAAGGGAAGCAAAAGGCCTCAACCAGCTACAGTTTGGAGACCAATGTCCTAAAACAAGAAGTTTGTGACTTGGGTAGGACCGATAAGGCTGCAGAGTACACAGGGCAAAGGGCCACACTGGATCCCTGGCAGGATCAGCAGAACGTTTTATACATTTATTAAATAGATTTTCCAAAATGCTTCCAATTGTATATTTAAGAGGCCAAAAGGGAGTAAATAGGAGTTAGGGATTCAATGCACTTTACTGTAGAAGTACAGTATAAAGTACAGAGAAGAGTTTATTGACCTAGACACAGAATACAAATACTCAATTCTATCATCCATTAGCAAACATAAAATCCAGATCAGTGAAGCACCGAACATTCATTCCAATGGAAATCTTTGTTTTGCCTTTTGACCTTCATAGTACCTGCATTGTGGTTGAGCCTCCCCTGCTCCTGTAAGCCCAGACTGTATGGTATTCTAGACAAAGAAATGTGTACAGTACCTTGTTATGTAAAAAGGCGGTGGTTCGTGTGCAGTGTCCAAGCATTCTTGAGTAATTGATTACATGCCTAAACAATGACTATTTACTTTTGTTGAATTTGCATAGAAACAATAGACTTGTGCAGGAGGTAAGACAGAGGAGCTTATTTATAAAGACTGGTGAACATGGTGCTTTCCTTCTCACTGTGCATGCCCAGTTTTGGAGAAAAAAAAAAAACTCAATTTTTTTTTCTGGTCCATATATAGATTTGATTAGGGTAGTTGTGATGCCAAAATGTGTAAAAGAACAGCAGAAGATTTGGCACAAAAAGAAATCGGTAGTTAAAACACTGCACCAAAATGGGGCAAATGAAAACAAAATACACAATCTTCGACAGAGCCTTCTCAGACTTCCATTTAAAATGAAAAATTTATAAAAAGTTTAAAGATGGTTTAAAGACAACATCCAGCCAAAAAATTCTATTTTGTTTCAAATAAAGTGGGGGAGGATTTGAGCAGGTCTTTATTGTGGCCTATGGCCCAGTTAGGGAGATATCCTCTCACTTGCTATCGGGACAGGAGTTGATGGGACATCTCCAATAGAAACGCCTGTTTTTTGTACAGTAGGAAAGGGTTATTGCTTCCCTCATTGCTTGTCCTGGTGTCAAAGGAACCAAAAGGAAGAGAAAATCTTCCCAAATGCGGCTTCAGATCAAAATAAAAGCCCTACAGAAAATTTTACCCAATTTTTTTGAAAACCATCTGCATTCAGATTGCTTAGACTACTTGCCAGTCTCTAACAGAATTCGGTCCTTCACTAGCCAAACGAATAACTAGCCGGACCAGTCCCTAGTGAGGGAAATTCAGTAGGGTTTAGGGTTGGTGAGGAATGCTGGTCATCATTGTCTCTTGAATGCAGGACTGCTTCTCATGATGTAGCCTTTACTCTTGCTAAAAGCGGCCATAGACAGTTTGAATCTCGGTCAGTTCAGCAGGAACAGGCCGAGATTCGAACCATGTATGAGCAGGCTGAAAGTACCCAAGTTCATTAATCGATCAATCAACTTGGGTACAACTAGCCTTTTGGATTTTACATGTGATTATTGTAAGCGGCTGTTATAGCCCCTCGCAATAACCACTGTTCTCCCAGTGGGGACGTCTTCCCCCGCCGGGAGAACACAATAGCTCCTTGAGAGGGATTCAGTCAGTGTTGATGGGGGAATCAAGATGTTTTCTTTCTAGCTACTTTGATCAGCCAGTGGGCTGAATGAGGGACAAAAAAAAAACTGTTCCCTCCATCCAAAAAAGCAAAGTGTCCCTCTAGGACAATGTATTCTGATAATGAGACACACCGATTGGCTGCAGCTGCTGGTTAAGGGAAATTCCCCAATATTTCCATTCAGAACTGGCTGAACCGACAATCTTAATCCATCTATGGCCACCTTTTTAGGCGTTATATCAAAACTGATTTTTTTTTTTTTTCTTGTACTTGAGCCACACCAGGAATTGAAAGGCAGTGTCTCTAAGGTCCCCACTTCCTATCTCAGTGACCGTAATCAGAGGTAATAACCCTTCATACATTCTTCCAAAACTTAAAGACAAACTTTTTTTTTTTTTTTGGTACACTTTAGGATCACTGTCAAATTTTTAGGGAAAAGTAGCAGGAAGACTTTATAAATTGCCAAAATCCATGTACAATCAAGTGGGTATATGCTTGGGTAAGAAAACCGGGAGACAACGGAGTTGCTGCCCATTACTGTAATGACCAATTAGGTTTGATCATTTACCCTTTTGGGAATTGATTGGTCTCTATGGACACCAATTTGCTCTCCTCTCCAATTCTGTTAAGCATTTTATAAATGGCCACCTCCAGATGTTGGATTTTCTATATTCCAGAGCTGCTGCCCATGGCGATATGAATCTCAATTTCTAGTATAGTATGGAAGTTATAGCTGTTTTCCTTCAGACTTTAGTCATCGTTCGACCCATTACTGCCAAGCAAAAATGTAAAGAGTTGTTCCACTTATTTAAAACCATGGCTACATATGATACTAACTAAAAAAATCTTTGTCTTGAAGGTATCATAAAGGATAAGGAGAGAAAATTGGAAGATGAAATGGCCGGATCTCGTCCTCACTGTGCATTCCTAGGATCACTTCTGTGGGAGCGCACTTTGCCATACAATGAGATAGAATATGTTGACCTTGATGAGTTCCTGTTGGAAAATGGCCTCCCACCAAGCCCACCTCACCAGCCTTTTTCACCAGCCAACTTGACACCACCTCCATCGAACCAGTCAGTCGTTGACCTCAGCCGACCAGCATCCTGCGCCTCCTCTACCTCTGCTTGTTCTTCTCCTGAGCAAAGCATGATTGGCAGTGAATTTGAACATCCAAGCAGCAAAGAAGGTACCTCCCATTTTGTAATAGCATAAAAACTAGGCTATTGTGTTGTAAATCAATTGAAGTGCATGTAAAGCCCAAACTTTTAGTTTTGTAAAAAAGAAGTGTTAAACCCTTTTTGTTTGCCCTGTGATTGATGAGAAATCTAAAATGTTGGCTCTGTAACAGGAACAGGAGGGGAGGGGAAACCTTGGAACACGTGTTGGTGACAACTGCCTTTTTAAGTTGGGTTATTTCTTCATATTGAAGAAATTTCTTCTATGTTCCCGATGTGTCTCTAGGACAGAGAAGTGAAGGGAAAACCGTGGAAGGAAATGGACAGCAGTAAAGTACAGAAAAAAAGACAGCTTTTGACAATCTTAACCATTCCCTACTCTATATAAAATGAACTAGTGAAGTTTTTGCCTTTACGTAAACTTTAAAGTGGTTGTTAACTGCTGGACGTGGTGTGGGTTTTTTTTTTTTTGTTTTTGCTTTCTTTACCTGCAAGGTAAAGGCATAATGTGCTAGTATGCATTGCATACTAGCACATTATGTTGGATATCAGCATTGCAGGCGCTCTAATCTTAACCTGTCTTGCTTCCGGGTTCGCAGACTCCGGCTCTGTGACTGGCCGGGGCCGCAGTGTCATCATTGGGCTCTGAAGATACGACACAGGTGGCGGTATCTTCAGAGCGTGCGCGCCAGTAATTTCACTGGCTGAATGTACACTAAATATCTCCTAAGCGGTGCACATTTAGAAGATATTTACACTACCTATAGGTAAGCCTTATTATAGGCTTGCCTATAGGTAAAAGCAAAAGATGGAAGTTTACTTCTACTTTAATAGCTTTGTATGAAATATTAAGAGTTAATCCAAAGGAAGGTTAAAAAAAAACCTCTTCTAAAGCGTGGTCTGATTTACTTCCTGACCTCTGGCAGTTAGATAAATCCCTGGATCAGCTATCTACCATGTATTTTTAGAAATATAGATAATCTTTTAAGGCACACCATAGACAGTGCAAATTTATTTCCTGCAATCACGGGTTGCAGGAATGAAATTCACACAATTGCCCCATCAACACAGACAGTGCTGACAAGCGAATCCCTCCTGCCAAGATATTATTGGTGATTATTATTTTTGATTATTGGTAGCAGCCGCTTGGGATAATCGCAAAAAAAATCCAGCAGGCTGGTTGTACCCAAGTTGATTGATCAGTCAACTTGGTACATTCAGCCTGCCCATACGCTGTTCGAATCTTGGCCAGTTCCTGCTGAACCAGCCAAGATTCAAACCATCTATGGCCAGCCTAACTCTACTTTTGAATGAAACACAAAATAGTCGGATTGCTAGCTGCAAGGTATTAAAGCTCTTTTGGACTCCAGAGCACTTTTGGCTGCTATGACTGCAATGGGTGCTGCTCACTTGCTGCTTTTGGCTCAGGTCTTTTGATTTGATTAGTGGTATTAATTTAATGCTTGAAAAACTAGGACCAGGTATTTGGACTCCAGGCTTGACAGAGAGCCGTTATGGCTTAATAGGTTGAAATGCTACTTTTGGATGACTTGTACTCTTTTGTACTGTTGTGGTTTATTAAGCAATACAAAAATGATGTGCTAAACGTAAAATGTGATGCAAGTCATTTGTCCAGATCAGCTTGCTGTAGAAAAAGATTGTTTGTAGCTTTCATAATATTAAAGAATATGTAAACTCAGCATTTCATATTTGTGTGTGTGTGTGTGTGTGTTATATGTATGTATATTTATATTTATTAATATAATATAATTTTTTTTTCCTCTCCTGTTATCTTTGTGTGAAATCCCTGGTGTTCCTGACAATCCAGGTGCTTTCCTATTAAAAATCGATCACACTAGGCATGAGGGTGTCACAGTGTGCTTGGTTTTCTAGCCGCTCTCCTTTCCAATGATCAGGCTTGTTCTGCTACGCCCCACCCCCTTCCTGCACAGCCATTTACTGGGAAGACCAGTGTGCTGCTTTTTCTCCTCCCCTAGCTCTCTGAGCTCCTTATGCAGCTGAGAACAGAGGGCATGTGAAAATGAGTATTTAAAATGTTTGTATACACAAATGTTTTGCCTTTCATTCTATTTTTACAAGGTGATGGTTCACATATACTGAACTTTACCAGGTTGGTGCCCAATGCTTAAGGCGATCACTAGATGAAGGTTGCATGCACTCTGTTTTTCAGTCGATCTATGGACTTCTAAAGATGCTGTTTGGGTTAAAACAGCTTGCAAGTTTGACCTGTGTCAGATTGATTTTATAGAGCACACTACCTTCCATTTCATTTGTTTGTGAATGCTTCAGAACATTTTTTTGGGTTTGCCCAATGTGCTCTGGTATAATAAACCTTTGACATGAACCCTGGATTTTGGTTCTACCTCTTCTGTACTCAACTCCAGGAATATTCTGATGGGGTTACAGGCATTCTTGCTTATAGTATGTTCATTGTAAGCACAGTAACCTGTAGAACCACATCCAAGCTGACAGATGTGTCAACCTAAAATAGGAAGCTGTAGTCCTAGTCTTTTGACTAAAATGCTATTTTAATTTGTCATATTTTAATCATCTGAATTGTTTGTCGACTAAAATAGTGTTCATTTTACAGACGAAAATATTTTTGTTGTAATTAACACTGGAAGCGCAGTTCCTGGCAAGATCTCCAGGCAAGAAAGTTTGCAACAGAATGATTGTATTTTTGCTATTACAATCTTCAAAAGATTACTACAGGAGGAGGATGACTGCAATGGGAGCTTTTCACTGGAAGTCCATAGAGTTGGGAGAAGGGTTGCCAACTGTCTGTATCTGTATTAGAGAGTTAGGCCGGCCATACATGGTTCAAATCATTAATGGGCAGGCTGAAGGTACCAAGTTAATCAATCAATTAATCAACTTGGGTACAACCAGCCTGTTGGGATTCTCTTGCGATTATTGCTAGCAGCTGCTATAGCCACTAGTGATAATCACAGAATACCCCCTCCTGCCGGGAGAAAACAATTCCTGATCAGTACTGTCTGTGTTGATGGGCGAATTGTGCAAATTCCTTTCCTGCAACCTGTAAGAGACAAACTGAGGGACCCCCCTAGCAACAGGCATTTAGAGATGAGTAAAAAAAAAAAAAAAAAAATTCCAAATTTTTTTTTTTTTTTATTATTATTCTTTTTCTGGCACATTCAAGTATTATTTTTTTTTTTTTTTTTTGGGTGGAACACCACTTTAAAGTGGTTGTAAACCACTAACCCTCTATAGTGTGTACTTGTCTCAATTAAAGGATAAGGTCACCTTCGGGAACATATTAAATGTTCCACCCGTTTTTAGGGTCCTGCTCCTGCAGCCGATCGGTGATCCCCACACTCTAGGACATCAGTACAGGGAGACACGACCACGTCATTCATTCACAGGGTTCTGTAAATGGATGATCTACAACTACCAACAGCCTTTTCAGCTGTCGGCTTGTAGTTCTCAATGATCTACCACGGCGCTGTTGAGTCTTCCTGTCGGTGTGACACTGCCTGGCCGTACAATGTGTGGGCAGACCGCTTACACTGACAGGCTGCAGGAGACCTGCATGGCTCCAGCAATCTGCTGATCACTGGTGCAATGCTTTCCAGGCTCCAAAAAAAAGTGAACTCTTTTTAAGAGCAGGGAAGACTGCAGATAAACAGGTACGATGTATGTAGGAGGGTTTGTTTCATCTATGTATCACCTAAGCTAGTCACTTCCCTGCGTATATGTAAGGATTTACGAACCACTTTAAAGTGGAAGTAAACTTCCATCACTAACTTTTACCTATAGGTAAGCCTATAATAAGGCTTGCTTATAGGTAGTGTAACTATCTCCTAAACTGGCACCGTTTTAGGAGATGTTTAGTGTATATGAAGCCAGCAACATCACTGGCGCATGCACTCTAAAGGAACGGCCACCCGTGCCATTCCTTCAGAGCTCTGTGCCGTAACTGGCAGCTCTCACACGCATGCGCTGGAGTGACGTCATCACCGCTCCAGCCAGTCACAGAGCCGGAGTCTGTGAACCCAGGTAGAGAGGTGAAGATGGGAGCACCTACAGTTCTAACATCTTGGCGCTGGAAGAGCTTTGTTTTAAGGTAAGTTTAACATTATGAGATTACCTTGCAGGATAGCAAAAAAAAAAAAAAAAGCCCAGCGGTTTACAACTGCTTTTAACACATTCACGTTGCGGGCATGTTGGGAATTCAAAACCATGGATGTGTCATAGGAACACGTGTTACCCAAGTGAGTTTTCACCTCTATGGGTTGTGTTTTAAAAAATAAGGCATGTCCACTTTTCTGTGCATTTTCGTGCTCTATAACACTTATAGAAGTCTAGGACAACAAATGAAAATGCAAATATAATGCTTTTTTTTAATGCATTGTTGGCTCCTCTAAGTAGACAAAAAGAGTAGAACGGTAATATTATGCCAATATAGTGCCACATCCAGTATTAGAAGCAGAAAAGAAAATATCCCATATGGTGGACTTTAAAGGCACATATAGATATACGGTAATTGAAAGAGTGTAGAGAGTATTTGTAGTACAAAAATTACTGGTATTTATTCATGATTAAACATAGTAGCTAAAATTATGCATATGAAAAGATGGAATGTCTTGACCGTTCATGATATTGTCACCATATTTGTGAGAATATCATGAACTGTCTAGACATTCCATCTTTTCATATTTTCATATGCATAATTTTAGCTACTATGTTTAATCGTGAATAATTTTTTGTACTACAAATACTCTCTACTCTTTCAATTATATCCATATGTGCCTTTAAAGTCCACCATAGAGGATAATTTCTTTTCTGCTCCTCTAAGTAGATCCTTCCAAAATCCACAACAATGATGTCACTGCAGGAATTCAATCCTTGGCCAAACCAAAACAGCATGACAATGTGTATCAAAACTCATTGCACCACATTGCATAATAAAAATGTATGTGAGCAAGCTACAATGGATAATAAAAAATGCACTAAAAAGCAGTAGATGTGAAGCCGACCAAAGTGTTAGCTGTATGTCTACAATCTGTGTAGGAAAGTGTATGTAATGGAAGAGCCGTTTTTATAAAAACAGATCATTTGTCTTGAAGTTTGTTTAACCGTCACTTGCGGTACAGAAATTGAAGGGTTTTGTTGTGGGTACAAGGACTGCGGCATATGTGTGCAGAGTATAGAAGGAGTAGACTCATCCTTTGGGTTTTTAGCTATAAAAGAAGGCCATTTCCTTGCTGGTGGTATTTTGTAACTTTCACATTATGTTTACTATGTATCAGTATTGACTTAGTATGTAATAGGAGTTCCTGTGCTATTTTAAAAAAAAAAAGTGCTTAGTCAGTAACTTTGTCAAAAGTTTTGTTAGCAAAAATTGTGGTGAGAGGTTTGTATCCCTGATTGGAAAGGTATAGCCTGTCCCCTCTGCAATCTGTAACTTTACAGGTTTACCATTGATTTGTATTGCGCTCGGTTATATCACTGTATGATGCAATACTAAAAAACCTGAAAGGGTTACCAGTAATTACATCCAGTTGCACAGTGTGGAAGGAACTTCTTTTCCTTTGGCAAATAGACTGAGGGGGGAGAAACACCAAACCGATTTCTTATTTGGAGTTTAGCTGGAGGAAATCCGCTCCAGCCACAAACACGTAACCAGGTTGCCATTCTGTGCCAGGCTGAAATGTTGCCGTTTTCTCTGCAGGGAACCCAAATCATAGGTTTTTGAGTAAGGGGGGGTTAGTTACAAAAGCCCATTTGTGTTGGACGCATGCAGGGGCTCTTTGCCACAAAGTGTATCTCCGTGTAGGCCAAGGATCATTGTGTACTTCTGCTCAGGCATGATCACCTTGGCCCAAACTAATTCTGTAAAGTGTATGAAAATCTGGAGTTCAGCTTTAAACATTTAACCAATGCCAGTCAGTTGTACTGTGTAAAAGGCTTGTTGTTAAAATAAATTCCGGATAAACTTTAGACTGATCAAATTTTACTCAAGGACATAGCCCAAAGGAAACCTTTTACGCTGGCAAGGTCAAAACCGCTTGAGGCTCTGACAACCGACCTGGAATAGGAGAGAATTGGGCAGGCGGGCAAGTAGTCTTCCCTGTTTTTCAGCTGGTAAGTGGAGAATTTACCTCAGAGTAGAGCTTATATAGGCCCCTTTCACATGGACTGCCTAATTGGGTCCAACTGTCAGTTTTTCAGGTGGACCTGATCGAACCCTCCAGTCCCCTCTATGGAGCGGTGAATGCAGGCTGACATTCCCCATCTTTCTATCGGATGGCAAAGGACAGGCGGTCAGTTTCTATTCAATTGCCCCATAGAGGAGAGCAGGACTGTGACCTGTCATCCACCTACTCCGTGCGGATCAGCAGAGAGATCCCCCCCCACTGAGCAAGCAGGTTCCTATTGGGCCCCCTTCCCGCAGACCCCCACAACCCCAGCCCAGGGTTGTGGGGATTAGGCCCTTGTCTCCATCAAGATGGGGAGAAGGTGCATTAGGCAGGGGAGGCAGAGTCCCCCCTAAAGCACACCTCTACCCCCATGTTGAAAGCATATGGCCCGGTATGGCTCAGGAGAGGGGGGCGCTTGCTCATTGTTGTTGTTCCCCCCCCCCCCATGCTTGGCTAAGGGTCTGTTATGGATTTTGGGGGGACCCCACACCGTGGGTTTTTTTTTTTCCTGTCGGTGGTAAAGCCGATTTGATGGCTGATGACTCATCGGTCGTTAAGGACGCTGCGGTGGGCTTCCAGGCCCGTTCCGTAACAACCAGCTATTCACTGCGCCCTGCCTTTGGCCAATCAGGGCTCAGAATGCACTGTGCAGCACGCAAGGCGTTCGGCAAGGCAAACACCTGCCGAGTGCCCTGCAAATTCGGGTGCTTGCTGAACGGGTGAACAAGCGATGTTCGGGCTGAACTTGTGCTTGGTCCAAACCATTTCCCAACTCCTACTGGCCAGTAGAAGTGTGCGCTAAATGGTAGGGGGCAGAAAGCTTTGACACCACCAAAATGTGGCCAAGCTTTGCAAATAGCCAAGCATCGAGGGTTGCAGACAACTCTAGAGGTTACACTTTTTTTGAGACCCATAAAGCACCCTTCAGCTTTAGGGGCTATTCACATCAAGGTGGTGCATAATGGGCTTTGCATTAAGGCAGGCCATATATTTCAATGGGTTGCCGAGGCAGTGCAATGGACCTTAAAACGGACATGCACTGATGTTTCTGACACAGTGCATTGCCATGCTCGGCACTTTGTTACCATGTGTTGTGCTGCTATGCATGTGCATCGGTGGTGTGTTGCCTTAGCTTGTGGGGTGCCATTAAAAATGAATGGCACTACTGTGCACTCATGTGTTCACTGTGCAATTCGTTACATTGCATAGGTGTGAATGGGTGCTTATTCTAGGAATGTTAAATGCAGGTCTCAAAGGGAGTGCTGTCTGTCCCTTTTTAGTATGTCTTGAGAGAAATATGGGGGTTGCCATTGCTGACCTCATTTTGGCTGTTATGGTGAACCTCTGGAAACCATAAGCCACAAGGAGTATGCACAGAAGGAAAGCCAGAGAAAAACTTGAAGCCTTATATACTGTTCTCAAGTCAATAATTCAAAAAAAAATTTAAGCAAGTAGAACATTATGATAACCAAGCAGCTGGAATTTTTATAATCAGAGGTCAAGCGTGGCAGCTACCATGTTTTGTTTTGGGGGGTTTTTTTTAACAGGCTTTGAGCAAGCTTTAGCTTGAATAGCCTTTTTTCCAGCTTGGGATACGTGACAGCCAGTGCTCCTGGTAAAGTGGAACTCTGGGCATAAAATGGCATATATGATGCAGGCTGTCAATGGCATTCACACAGCAGTCCTTATTTTCCCTCTATCTGGTAATCCTGCCAGTAGAACTGCTATTTATCCACTTCCTGTAAATCTGTGACAAGACTGTTCTTTTTGCAGTCCTGCATAAGCATTGTGAACAGGGTTATGTAGTTTTTCTACTTTATCTAAAAAACAAAACCATAAAAGCTTTTCAAAGCAGTTGCAGCAACAGTGTTTTTTTGTAAAAGGGGAAAAAAACAAAGTGAAAGACATATTCATTAAAAGCAGACCATCATAAGCTCCTGGCAGTATATTTTCTCCAAAAGCTTCTAACTACCATTTTTGCTGGACAGCACAATATCAAAAGAAAAATAAGATTTCCTGTCAGGACAGACTGAATGATATGCGTCAGTTTTGATTTGAAATTTTGAGTTCTCTTTTTAGATTTGTACGTTAGGGCTGGTTCACACTGGTGCAATGTCGGAGATCTGATGTGATTCGCACCGCAGTGAAAATCACATGCGATCTCTGTGCGATGTCATTTCAGCCATTAGATTGTATGGATGAATTTGCATAAAACTTGCGCAGAGCAGAGAGCCGGTGACTGAGAGTCGCCAGCTCTTGGCTCACTGGGCACTGAGAACTGAGCGATCAGCGGTGTTTGATCACTTGGTTCTCAGCCTTAGAGTCTGTGGGGGATAGATGCAGCATCGAACCGATGCTGCATCCACCTGGGTAAGAGTGATTCTAGAAAAAAAAATTTGTTAACTTCTTGTAAATTGCGAGCAGGCAGGCCATTGTTTGCAGAGGAGATATGCAACTACTCCTCTGCTATAAAATAAAAACCCGTCTGTTCCTTCTTAAAATGTACACGGAGTTGTGTGTGTTCAGCTCAGTATACATTCCAGCACTGTGCCTGTGTGTCGGGATGACTGAACGCCTGTGCCTGCGCTGGATTTGCATCACCTGCACCAGCCAATCAAGATGGCTGGGGAGGGACCTTTTTAAGGCATTGGCCCAATGGAGCAATGGTAAGTATCATGGACTTTATTTCCACATCAATATTACCAGAGATTCTTTTTAAAATGTAATTTCATCATTTATTTCTAGAGTTGGATAGAAAGAAAGGGTTAATCTATAGGTTTTGCTGCCTATATCCCAGTGATGGTGGTCACCAAGATAGGAAGTGAGGATACATCTCTTCATTGGGAACACAGACAGCCATAACATTTGGCAGAAGTTCTGACTTTCTGTCCAAACCCGAAATGATAACAAAGTTTTGGCTAGAATTCCACTTTATGGGCTTCCAGAATGTTGCTCATTGTCTGGTAAAGGCTTTAATGCTCGCTGTACACAACACTGACTACCATTTAAAATGTAAAATCTCTGATCTATTTTGACTAAATTTTATATCTATTCTTTGATGAAAATTTTGCAGAACTTGGAGTACACAGGATCATTGTCATTTGTTATTCTTGTTCTCCTCTTCGCATCTACAATCGTGTATTTTTCATGTTAGGCGCACACATGAAGGGTAGTTGGGTTCATTAGAGGTCAGAGTCAGGACCCTACATTCATAAGACTCAGAAAATCAAGATAATGCAGATTTATTTTTTTGGAGGACTTCTTGCATGCAAAAAACCAAGGAAAAACAAAACAATTGTGCAGATCTCATTCTGTTTTAAGCAGTGTGGGCCTTTAAATATGAGGTGTCTGTGCTGGTCATTAGCCTTAGAAAATCCTTCCCTGGCAGTTCCCAATACTCATGCCTAAACGTGAAAGCAGAACTAAGCAGACGCCTGCTGCCAGCAAGAGTGCACAGTACACGTGCCTGCTCAGTGCTTGTTCTATGATGCAGCTCTGCGTTCTAGTCTGCAATTATACTCAGAACGGCAGGGTGGAACAGATGGCAGGAGGCTTACAGTCACGCGTGTCAGTGTGTATGTATCAGAGACTGTGTGTGTGTGTCTGCTGGGAGTACATATAGAACACAAAACGAATGTGCCCCTGTTTGGCTGAATGCATGCATCTACATGCCACGCAGAGCCTTACTCTGTGCCTCCCGCTTTCTGCCCTGTGCCCAAAAAGCACTTGAGAAAAGGTGATGTGGGGTGAGCTGGCAGCAGTCAAGCACAGGAGTGTCTGTAGAACAGAAAATCAGAGGGAGGTTGGTTGTAGGTGAGGCTGGCAGAATTCTACATGCAGAGACCAATCCTCTCTTATTTGGAGTTTAGAGAATGCGTTTAGTCACGTCTGGCTAATTTAAAGGGCAATGTCATATATGAGAAACGGCACAAAAGGCTACATGGTTGGCTATCTGCAGTATGGGTCTTGGGTTTAAAGCTAGGATACTGTCAGCATGGAGTTTACAGGTTCTCCTCATATCTAATATGGCTTTTCTTTTCACAATCCAAAAGCATACTAGTAAGTTGATGTTACAAGTCTGTATATGAGGAAGGGGGGACATTAGAATGAATTTTTTTTCTCCCCCCCGCCCTCCCTCTTTTAAGAATGGCACTTTTGGGGAGGGGGGGAGCTCTGAGGAAGAAGGAAACCCCTTCAAAACTGTCAGCCTGCAGAGACCCCAGTGAGGGTCCCTCCCTATGCACTGGTGACTGTCCAGTCTGGAAGTACCAAGACACAGATGAGTGGCCATATGAGCGCTTTTTACTCGTAGGTTTGGGAGTATTTCTTTTTATCCATTATATATTAAACATTTGTGGGATAATAATGCACTGGGCCTGTGCACCCTCCTCTTCTTCTTTTTTTTTTTTTTTTTTTTTTTTTTTAATTTATGCTCAGAAGAGGAGCAGGTACCCGATTTTTGCCAGGTACTCTCTCACACTTCTGCTCCGACTGCCAAGACAATCAGAGCAGAAGTTCTCCTCCAGGGTCCCAGCCGGGTGCCCACAGTTAGGATGCTGAAGAACTTGCTCCAGGTGAGGATGGCGCTGGATCATGGGACAGGCGAGTGGCTCTTTATTAAAGGTTTTTGGAGCTGCTGACTTTTTTCAATTTTTACACAGGAGACTGGAGATCCTCTTTAAGCTTTGACAAAAAAACCTGGAAGCTGATTGGCACATCTGCACCAGATTTTGCGCTCTCCATTTAGTAAATCAACCCCTTTGTGTCTGACTTTTCACTGTAATTCGGGGGCTAAAAGGTCACCTTAACCACTTGCCAACCACATAACACCTATATACCGTGGCAAGAAAGGTGAGCTTCCAGCACAGTGACCAAGCTGTCACCAACAGCCAGGGCTGGTGCAAGGATTTTTGACACTCTAGGAGAAACCTCATTTTGCAGCCCCAATGGGTCCACCCCGGACTCCACCCCCTTTGCCCTGCCCATGTGACAGGAGGTGGCACTATACAAGAAGCATTGGCTTTGCTTCCTATAACGCTGGCTCTAGTGCTGCGCTGCACCTCTAATTACGCTACCTGCCGGATGGAGCAGTCACATGATACAGAAGCAAAGCTGCCACCTGGAGGTTTAAAGCCCACCTAAAGGGCTGCTGGGATGCAGTGGTTAAAGTGGAAGTCAATGCAAAAACTAAAATCTCAGCATCTATAGCCACATACATACCTTTTCTGCAAGCGATCCGACCCGATCTCCAGCGGCGGAAGCTCTGCTGAGTACACGTCCGACAACGGCTGTGAAATAAATGGGACGTCACCCATAGAGTTATTATGGGGCTTCCGTTGACGGACATGTCCTCTCCACCCGCCCACACTGTGAAGCCGTTGCTGACAGCTCAGCGTGGGATCAGTGCTTCCGCCGCTGGAGATCGGGTCAGATCGCCTGTAGAAAAGGTATGTATACTGATCTTTCTTTTAAGGGCTAGAGAGGTTGATGTTAGAATGCTGGTGGCTATAGATGCAGGGATTTTAGTATTTGCATGGACTTCCACTTCCACGTCCACTAAGGCTTTTCTACCAAGCTAAAAAAAAAAATAAAAAAATGTGCCCCCTACAGAGGAAGATGGGTAATGCCTCTCTCTCAGCCCATTCTTTTAATCGCTGATGTAATCAACGGAAACTGCCTCTGGAATATTCAGCATCCAGCAAACCTGTGTATGTCCAGCCAAAACTTTTATTATTTTTAGATCGCATGTTGTTTACTGCAATCTGGGGCTCTACTAGAGAAAAAAAAGGCTGGCTGTAGCTTTAGCCCTTCCCTACTCCACTAAAAGAAGCATTTTAATTTGTGTGTGGGTGGAGATTGTCCCTCGCTTCCTGTCTGGTGTGACCGCTGTCACCGGGAAGTAATATCACATTTCTGTTACCATAGTAGACAAACCATCTACAATACTTGGTGACTCTGCCATGATTCATGTTTAAACAGAACATAATTGGGGGGGATTTACTAAAACTGGAGCACACAGAATCTGGTGCAGCTGTGCATAGTAACCAGCTAACTTATGTTCAACTAATGCCCCGTACACACACGATCCGAATATCGTACGTTCTCGCTAATAGTCGCAAGTAGAAATTGAATAGCTAAAATAAAGTCACGAAAATTCTCGTACGACAGAAAAAAAAATCGGAAGTGTTGTCACGTGTTGTAATGTGTTTGTATTGTATTTTCGGACGACAACTATACTGACTAAACGAAAATCGTACGTTCTGGAATCGTACGAGGAAAATTTCCAGGTATGCCCGGTCGAAATATATGGGATGAACGGTCGTGATCGGCTGTCGAAAGTAGTGTACACACTAATCGAATATCGTACGATCCTTCCTCGGACGACCGTACGATATTCGGATCGTGTGTACGGGCCATAAGCTTTGACAAGAAGCCCTGCAGTGGGATTGTATTTATGTGAGTTCAGCTAAATTCGCACCATTTCATTCCCGCATGTCAGTCCGACTTCGGGGGTGATTTCAGAGACATCTGTGCGGGTTCCTGCACAGATGTCTATTGAAATTGAACCCAAAGTCGCCAAAAGTAGTACAGAAACTACTTTTGGGAATTGGTGTAGCGCCACAAATGCAGAGTCACACCGGTTTCGGCCATTGCCGGTAATAGCCGTCGATTTGGCATGTCAAAATGTCAACCTAGGTTAAAACCTATGCAAACAAAGCCTGGGGAATGCCCAGGGGAAAAACCAAAACCTACTTACCACCAGCTCGCAGACAACCAAATTAACCTGTCTAACAGTACGCGTTTAAAAACAGGGGTTTAGTCCGCACGCATTTGCAAATGCATGCGTAAGCCACAGAGCCTCGTCAAGGCACCCTGATATCTGTGGTCCTAACACTAAAATATGAGTGTCCCCACAGTGGAGGCACATGCATTCTAATGGATAAATGCTGGCAGGTGGACTGAAGGGCAGCCCATCCCTTCTTAAAGGTACAGAAGCACACCAAACGATTTGGCATGTCAAAATGTCAACCTAGGTTAAAACCTAGAAGCTGATTGGTTACTATGCACAGCGATACCAGATTCTGTGTACTCCAGTTTTAGTATGGGACACGAGTGTTTACAAACTGTCACGATAACGCTCTATGGGAAATGATGGCTCCATGTAGGCGCACAGCCAAATGTGATGTACATTTAATGCTCTTTTTCAATTGAAGGTCCCTGGTGGACTGATAGATGAATAAAATGCAAGGATAGATCACCATCACCATGTATAACTAACGAGGTCTTAGGAGGTTAAATCACTCAGTTACTGCTCAGTTTGTAACAAGGGATTACATGAAATTTAAGTCCTTCAGCAACACTCTCCTCTGGGCTGAAGCTTAGCAACAAACACACCAAAAATTAGCCATCTTTACCAAACAAGAGGAAGTGGAGAACATGGGTATACAGGGGACATTGGTGGGGAGGGCACACAGATACATTTATATGGCTCGTTAGTTTACTGTCAGATCTAACAAGCTATTATCCAGATACAACACAAGCACTAGTAGAAAATGCTTTTTAAAGTATTCTAATAAACCTATTTGGAGAAGCCCAGTTTTTATAGCGGGATATAATATTTTGTTATCTTAAGTTCTTTTTAACTGCTTTTCTTTAGGCTCCATGCACACTCGTGTTTTAAGTGAAAACAAGCTGAAAACATCAGTGGATAAAAAACACTGGTAATGGCTTTTTGTAGCAGGGTTTTAGTAGCATTAGCATTTTATTGGCATTTTTGCAGTAAAGAGAAAAAAAGCTAACTACTATTCGTAGCGTTTTGTAGCGTTTAGGAGAGTTTCTGCTGGAAAAAAAGCTCCAGGAAACTCTACAAACACTTTTTTTTTTTTTTTTTTTTTTTTTTTCCTGCTCCTAGACGCTGAAGCTCAAAAAACGCGAATAGCCCAAAGTAGTGTGCATGGACACATAGGATAACACTATTTATTCTAGGACAGTGGTTCTCAACTCAACACAGGTGATCTAATTTGCTGCTCAGTGATTGCAGTATTTTAGTCTGCATCTCCCCAAGGTAATACTTAAAATCTGGCCTGTTAGTGGGTCCTGAGGACAGGAGTTGAGAATCGCTGTTCTAGGAGCAGAAAAAAAATGCTAATAACGGCTTCTAGGAGCTTCAGGCTGAGTTCACACAGGATCCGGCTGCAGATCGCACAGAAACGCTGTGCGTCCCCATTCTCTGGTTTGAAACTGAGCCAAAGACGCACAGCGTTTCTGTGCAGTGCACTCCGCAGCTGCCTCGGAGACAATGTGAACCGGCTCCATAGAGAGCTGGTCGCATATTCCTGCTATGCGAATTGGATGTGGAGAAATCCGCATCCAATTCACATAGGTGTGAACCCAGCCTAAAAAGACACTAGTGTGCATGAGCCTAAAAAAAAAAAAAAAAAACTCCACTAAGCAGATTTGCAGGGCCGTGATTGTGCAGTAAATGTATGCGACCATAAGCCAACAGTAGCAGGCAACACAGATCCTTCATAGGAGTTAATGGTGATTCAGGTATGTCGTTTTTTTACATAATCACATTGGCCCGGCTTATTTATTTATTTTTATTACATGTATTTATAAAGGGCTGTCATTGTATGCAGTGCTTCATATATTTTGTATTTTCACAACAGTTCCTTCCCTCAAGAAAGCTTATAGTCTAAGATCCATAACTCACATTCATACATACACATACTAGGGCAATTGACAAACCAGCAAGTCTTTGGTAGGAAACCAGAGTACCCGGAGGAAACCCACGCAGGCAGGTAGTGCCGTGGTTGGGATTTGAACCTGCGACCCTAGTGCTACTAGGCGGAAGTGCTAACCACTTAGCCACTGTGCTGCCCAGCTTGGATGCTTGTTGTAATGTATATACCAAAACTATGGGATCCCTCTAGAAGCTGGAAAATCGCTGTAGAAGACACTTTCAAGGGTCCTCTGACATCATAAAGACCAATGTAAGGGCCGTAGACCTGCGTTGGACATGGAGGACCCCAATGGACAGCCTACTGCCATAGTATAGGGGAGCACCGTCTACTGGGGTAATGGAAGATCAGGTAATAGTGCTTTTCCTGGGGCACAAGTGAGCGGTTAAAGTCGCATTAAACCCAAAAGCAAAGATGTAATATATTGCAGCTCACCAATCATTAGATGGGTTGGCTGCATTACATTTCTTTTCTTAAGCCTCTTTTTCCCACCTGGTGACCTGGCCAGTAACACACCTCCTGTATTAGAGTGCCTCCACTCTGCATAAAGGAGCACATTTGTACAGCAGCATTGTCAGTTTGGGGGGGGGGGGGTGTTAAATGGACTAGCAGATTTAAATACACTAACAAATTGAAGCCAAGTTTAGCAGTTATACCACCACTTTTTTTTCTTTTCTTTTTTAGATTAAATGTTTTGCATAAATAAAAACTACCTGCCTGTGCAAATCATTTTATGCACCCCTGTCAGTGTGAAATGGCTTGTCTCATTTCTGTAACTGATGCATTTGTAGGAAAGCTTGTTCTCTTGGAAAAACAGACTTGCTGACCAGATCACCAGATGAAAATAGAAGAAAGCCTAAAAAAGTAAACAAATGTAGCCACCACATCTAAGAAATGGTGAGCTGCAATATGTTTGCTTTGGAATTAATACCACTTTGATACTTGCAGTACAGGCACAGCCCCACTACAAAGGAAGACTTTTAGCTTTCCCAGGGTTGGGTTTTAAATCAATCATTCACTAGCTGCTAACGGTGAATGTTTTGAGCAGATTGGACGAAGCTTCTTGTACCATTCATGAAATTCCTAATTCAGCTTATGTTGACGATACTTGAATGTAAAATCCAGATGTGCAGTGACTCGATCTGGCAAGTGCACAAGCAATGAACGCACTTTATAACACGGAGAACAATTTGATCAACAAACGATTGCTGGACACATATGTCCTGCTTAATAAATAGACCATCATGTTGTCTGCGAGCGGATTGGAGGGAAGGGATATTTTGATCTTGGTGTCAGGAAAAGTTGTCAGAAGTGACTCCTGCTGATAGCAGAGGAATAAAGCAGTAGACAGAAATGACACTTAGTGCTTTTAACTGAGACAAGTACACATTATAGAGGGATATGCTTTGTTTGTATTGCATGCAATATTGATTGCAAAGCATTTGTTTTTAAGATTACAAAAATTCAGATTTTTAATTAAAATAAAATTAGTTTTAAAGGGGTTGTAAACCCTCGTGTTTTTTCACCTTATTGCATCCTATGCATTAAGGTGAAAAAACACCTGGCAGTCATCGGCCCCCCATTTTTTACTTACCTGAGCTCCTTCACCTCTCTCCACGGGGTCCCAGCTCTTGATTGGATACATTGATGGCAGCGCAGCCAATTGGCTCCTGCTGCTGTCAATCAAATCCAGTGATTGATCTCCTCTTGGGAGATCGCTTCTCCTAGGGGGTTATCTGATGCAGGGAGGAGCCGTTGGGGGACCCCAGAAGAGGATGTTCGGGGCCACACTGTGCAAAACGAGCTGCACAGTGGAGGTAAGTATGACATGTTTGTAAAGGATAGGTGTTTTTTTTTTTTTTTTAATAATCCACTTTAATAGTTCTTTTCCTACGCAGGGCAAAGCAATAGCTTTATATAAAGTTGTACTAAATGTTACCAATAAAATGAAAGCCGGCAGCTCAGAGTGCTCTTGCAAAGAAAATCCTTTATTAGCTACATATGTAAAGGCACAATACAGTGCATGCTAGTGCATTTCAGCTTCTGCAGCCTTCCTCATAGCATTCCTCCTTACTATGAGGAAGGCTGCAGAAGCCGAAACGCGCTAGCATCTACTGTATTGTGCCTTTACATATGTAGCCAATAAAGGATTTTCTTTGCAAGAGCACTCTGAGCTGGCGGCTTTCATTTTATTGGTACCTGTTCTGGGAGTTAAGCGCCCCAACCAGACCACCAGTCTCCAGCTCCTGGATCTAAGATCTAGCGGTTGAGCTTGGGGTAGAATTTTTATAATTGTACTAAATTTTTTATTTTTTGGTTCTTTTTTTTCCTTAATGCTTTCTCTGCATTAAAGTAAAAAATGCCAGTACCTTTCCATGCCTCTTGTCCCCAAATACTTATCTACGGTCTATGTTTTCTGCCGCTGGCTCCAGGATGATCTGCTCCGCCTCCCAGAACTTCCAGATTGTAGAGGACGGTACTAAGGGTAGGGGAGTGAGAAGCTGCTGCGGCTGTCTGAGTGCTGTGAGGAGGAGGAGTACGAGCATGGCTTGCTGGGTGTGTTCATTGATGCACACCGCTTAACTCCCGCCCTGTCTCTTTGCAGCCTCCTAGTTTCAGTAGACACCCGCAAACGGGAGGGGGGGTGTCTGTAGTTTGGGGCCAGCCCAAAAGAAGAGTAAACTTCCTAAGTGTGGACCTTCTGGGCTGACTTATTTGTTTAAAGGGCTTAATAACACTTTGAAGCCCCCTTCGTAGCTGCACATGCTTGCTTATCCATCGATCCCACGGCATTGTGCTCCACTCTGGAAGAAAGTTAGTCATTTGCTCCTTGATAGCAGTAGGGTAGCTCAGTATTCTATACTAACCCAGACTAACCCCACACAAAAATGTGCAGGTCATTTTGGATGTCCTAGGCCAGTGATGGCGAACCTTGGCACTCCAGATGTTTTTGAACTACATTTCCCATGATGCTCAACTACACTGCAGAGTGCAAGAGCATCATGGGAAATGTAGTTCAAAAACATCTGGAGTGCCAAGGTTCGCCATCACTGTCCTAGGCAATGTACATAAAGGGTTCCATAAGCAGATCCGGTAGGTCCCCGTAGATGTGATTCTGTCAGTGGACATGTTGAATCTTTCTCCCGTACAATCTTTTGATTATGTCTTTTGGTTTGTCATGAGGTTGTCGCTACACGTTTTCCATGATTTTATATGCATCTACAAGAAAAGTCATGTGAAAACTTCAGATCCAACCTTTGTAAACCTAATGTGTATTAAATGCTAATTGCATAATTCTTTATAGTTGGCAAACTCTACCCAAGCCTGATTTTTTTTTTTTTTTTTTTTTTTTTTTTTTTGTTTGTTTGGCGTGGTTGCTGGCAGATTAAATCAAATGTTGACTTATTGTAAGTCTCATGGAGGAATGAGCTCAGCATGTTAAGACTTCTATAAAATGGGAAGTGGGGAAGGCAGATGAACGCTGGTGGTCAAGTGAAAGTTATTGCAATAAATGTAAATCCAAGGGTCACACCACTTGTGCTTTTTCTATGATAGTCATTATCGTAGTGATAATGTGAACTCCATGGCCAGGTAATTACATAAGGTGTGGCTGCTCAGGTAATGCATGGCTCAGTAATCCAACAACTACTCGCTGCACAATATATGATAAAGGAATGTGACAGAACCCATGGCAGCGGATGAGACGTAGCTTGTTCTGAGGCAGTAAGTGAGGTTCCACTTGCTGCATTTTTGGGGTACAGCTGCTAACAACTTCTTTTGCTTACTCCATTCAGCATAATGGACAAGGTTTTTAGGTATTTAGATAGTGGTTCTAGTTTGATCTTCCCCTTTTTTTTTGCCTGGGTTTGGGATTTCTACTGATCGCAGTTATCACATCAGATGTGTCACTGTGGTACTAAGGGTTGTCGCCATTGCCTGTTCACTGACCCTCGCATAGTTATAATTTTGAAAGTTAGAACTTACAGAAGTTGCGTGGCTCAGCAATCAACAAACATTCACTGCACTAGAGCTGAACGAATCTGGATAAAATGAGAGTTCCAATTTTTTTTTTTTTTTCTTAGAATAAAGATCACGATTCTCAGCATAACATCCTCTTTCACATTATGCAAAAAAAGTGGGCTAACTTTACTGTTTAGTAGTGGTGTTTTTTTATTTATTTATTTTTATTAATTTAAGTGTATATTTCCCCAATAAATTGCAATTGAGACCGCTGCACAAATACAGTGTGACATAAAATATTGCAATGATCGCCATTTTATTCTCTAGGGTTCGAAGTAAATTTTTAGAAAAAAAATAATGATTTTAACTTGTAAGCAACAAATGTCAGAATAGGGCTTAGTCTTTAAGTGGTTAAACTGACCTCTTTTGCAGACCGAAGTTCATTCCTTTGATCTAAAACAGGGGTCTCCAAACTTTTTGAACAAAGGGCCAGTTTACTGTCCTTCAGGCTTTAGGGGGGCTGGACTGTTGCCAGTGTCAGGAGAAAATGTCCTGGCATCAGTGGGAGTAAACGGTGACCCATCATTGGTTTTAATAGAAGGAATAGTGCCCCATTGAGTTTAGCTGGATGAATAGTGCCCCATGGTGGGTATCAGTGGGAGGAATAGTGCCCCATCATTGGTCTTGACGGGAGGAAGATTGCCCCATCGATGGTGTCAGACGTCAGTGAGAAGAGTGCCCCATTAATGGTGTCGGTGGGGGGAATGGAGCCTCATCATTAATGTCAGTTGGAGGAATAATGTCCCAAGGGCCTGATAGCGGCAAGCAACTGGCCGCATTTGGCCCCCGGGCCACAGTTTGGAGACCACTGATCTAAAAGAACCAAATTATACAATGGTGTTTTTGTTTTTTTTTTATTCTCTGAGCTGAGCAATGTTGTGATAAACTTTGCAGGCTGCTGCTTCTCTGCGCAGAGAACAACTCTGCACTAGTTACGTGAATCGCGGAAATGTCGAGTTAGGCCTCTTTCACACGGCCGATCCGTTCAGGTCCGCCTGTCAGTTTTTTAGGTGGACCTGAACGGATGCTCCATAGATCTCTATGGAGCGTCGGATGTCAGCGGTAACATGTCCGCCGACATCTGACCCGCTCCGATCCGAAAAAGTGTCACGGAGGAAAAACCTACTTTTCCATCCGTCACCGGATCGGGTGACGACGGACTCTACGGTCTGTCGTCATCCGATCCCCCATAGGGGAGAGCGGTGCTCTGACAGGTCCGTCGCTGCACAGTGTGCAGAGACAGACCTGTCATCTGCCTGCTCAGCGGGTATCAATGGAGTGATCCCCCGCTGAGCAGAGCGGGCTCCGTACACGGACACGTCCCTGTGAAGGAGCCCATAAAGTGTTACTAAACCCAGTAATATGAAAATAGTTCTTCTGCACCCTCACAGTGCCCACAGCTTATAAATCTTCTTTTTACATTAAAAGACTGCCACTGTAACTTTTTGGATGATCTGTATACCACGGTTACATTATAAACTGCACAGTTTCTTCAGTGCTGAGAGTTCAGGAAGGAGGAGATTTTCACTTCAGCCTGTATACACGCCCACATGTGTGATGTCAATATCATGTGACCTGGCTATCTCTGAGAACAAACTGTTTTCTCCAGCATAAAAGACACAACTGAGCATGTGCAGGATGGCTACTCTGCCTGTGTTAGCTGGCTTTCCCCAGAGAGACAGTGCAGGAGGGGGAAGGATCTATGCATTGAGGATAAAACTGCTTTTTTACACACTGCAGAGGATTAATCCCCTAAAGTCCCACAGAGTATAACAAGCATGCTATGCTGCATATACAGACTGATATTACTGTTGTGGGTTTAGTAACACTTTAAGATCGTGAGAGGGGTTGAATCGAGATTGTGAATTTTTTTTTTTTTAAACAATCGTGCAGCTCTACACGGCACAATGTAAGATGGGAACGGATTGCCACACACCAAGGTTGGTGGTTGAACAAACCATTGTTTGGTACCCCGCTGCTTCTTAGAATATATTCTAGTCCCTACATGTTATAATAGCAACACCTGTCCCCCCAGCCACCTGACACTATAGCCTTGGCACGATGGGATCCCACCATTGCTCAGGACACAAGATTGAAAACTTTTAAGGACAGCATATGATAGGAATGAATCTCTGTACTCTGCAAAGCTCTGTATAATACAAAGGATTGTTGAGAACCCCTGAAGGGCCCTTGCTGAGAGTTCAGCCAGACAGGCTGTTTCTCTGCTTCCTTGTCTCCAGAAAATATTAAATCTTCTGTCTTCTATCCCAAAGTTACTTTGTAATATCCACTTCTAGTTGCAGATATGTTGGGTAATGAAAATGTATACCGCAGATGTAACTAAGCAATTGTTTAAATACAAATTATTATAAGACGTTTCAAATAACACAGTATAGTCTTCCTTCTTTCATTAAAAAAACAAAAAAAAACAAAAAGAGCTCTTTTATTCTAGGCATATAGAGAAGGACACTACTGGTGTTCAATTCTTTACCATTAGTAAGGTTTTAGCTTAACTAGTAAGCCTTGGAGCAAGGTACACAGGACCACTGGTAAAACTGCCACCACAGCAGCCCACGCAGCTACTATAGGGCCTGAGCTATGGAGATCCTTGCCTTCCCGGTTCTGCCTATAAGCTGGCGAATTGGGCTGTCCAGCCACATCCAGACCTACGTTGTCGCAGGACACACTGTGACAGTTTATCCACTTGTCATTGTCACTTATAAACGTAAAAGTTGGCAGATGTTGTCTTGAAGCGAAAGTTGACCCATAGATTTAACCGTTTCAAAAAACATGCCAGGAATGTAACTGTCACGTTGGTTGTGCTCTCAACCAAAGTGCCAAACCATCCAGTGGCTGGTGTCATAACTGATCACATGTGTAGCATCATGGCAGCTGAAGATTAAACGGAGGCCAAGATGGCCAGCCTTGGCTGAAACCGATAGGGAGGTTTACTTCCACTTTAAGCCAGCCATAGATGGTTCAAACCTCAGCCGGTTCAGCAGGGACCGGCCAAGATTTGAACCATCTTTGGGCAGGCTGAACCCAAGCCAATCCATTGATTGATTTGGATATGAAGAGCATGTCGGATTTTTTTCATGCTATTGCCAGCGGCTATAGCTGCTAGCAATAATGACTGTGTTCCCCCCGGCAAGGATGGCTCGCCGCACTCCCCTCCCGAGAGAACACAGTAGCACCACGGGAGGGATTCCCACATCAACACTGACTGTGCTGATGGGGGAAATTAGCGATTTATTTATTTTTTATTTTTTTCCATCTATGGCCATTTTTACACTACTTCCTCTGCAGCTCTGACTGATGAGATGATCTAATGCAGAGCGCAGCAGAGGATCCGGGGAGCAGCAGACTTCCTTTGCCTGGCTTCTGTGTTTGTAGGTAAGTTCTTACATTGGATCCATTGCTGATGGAGATTTGTATGCTGGCGAGCCTAAGCGCCAACACTGCTTAGCCAATTTTGTCATATATTTTGTATCTACTGTGAACTGTCACTCTGCTGTACTTTTCCCTATTGTGTACCACCTCATTCCTTGTGACACGCTCCACATTTCCTATTCTGCAACACCTCATTCTGCATGCTAAGCTGTACATAACCTATTCTGCACCTCCGCAATCTGTATGCTATTTCCTACATTCCCTAATTGCATTGTTTCATTCCGTATGCAATGATGTACAGTCCCTAATTTGAACTACTTCGATCCATATACCCTGCTGTACATTCTCTTTTCCACACTGCTTCATTCTGTTTGCCATGCTGCAAACTCTCTATTCTGTACCACCTTATTCTATTTAGCATGATGTGTTTCTTAACTTGCACCAAATCCTTCCTTATTTCATGATGTACATTCACCGTTGTGCATTACCTCATTCTGTATGCCATGCTGTACATTTCCTACTCCACAAAGCCTCATTCCGTATGCCATGTTGTTCATTCCCTACTCCACAAAGCCTCATTCCGTATGCTATGCTGTACAGTTCCCTACTCCACAAAGCCTCATTCCGTATGCTATGCTGTACAGTTCCCTACTCCACAAAGCCTCATTCCGTATGCCATGTTGTTCATTCCCTACTCCACAAAGCCTCATTCCATATGCCATGCTGTACAGTTCCCTACTCCACAAAGGCTCATTCCGTATGCCATGTTGTTCATTCCCTACTCCACAAAGCCTCATTCCGTATGCCATGCTGTACAGTTCCCTACTCCAGAAAGGCTCATTCCGTATGCCATGTTGTACATTCCCTACTCCACAAAGCCTTATTCCGTATGCCATGTCGTACAGTTCCCTACTCCACAAAGCCTCATTCCGTATGCCATGTCGTACAGTTCCCTACTCCACAAAGCCTCATTCCGTATGCCATGTCGTACAGTTCCCTACTCCACAAAGCCTCATTCCGTATGCCATGTCGTACAGTTCCCTACTCCACAAAGCCTAATTCCGTATGCCATGTCGTACATCCCTACTCCACAAAGCCTCATTCCGTATGCCATGTCGTACAGTTCCCTACTCCACAAAGCCTCATTCCGTATGCCATGTCGTACAGTTCCCTACTCCACAAAGCCTCATTCCGTATGCCATGTCGTACAGTTCCCTACTCCACAAAGCCTCATTCTGTATGCCATGTCGTACAGTTCCCTACTCCACAAAGCCTAATTCCGTATGCCATGTCGTACATCCCTACTCCACAAAGCCTCATTCCGTATGCCATGTCGTACAGTTCCCTACTCCACAAAGCCTCATTCCGTATGCCATGTCGTACAGTTCCCTACTCCACAAAGCCTCATTCCGTATGCCATGTCGTACAGTTCCCTACTCCACAAAGCCTCATTCCGTATGCCATGTCGTACAGTTCCCTACTCCACAAAGCCTCATTCCGTATGCCATGTCGTACATCCCTACTCCACAAAGCCTCATTCCGTATGCCATGTCGTACAGTTCCCTACTCCACAAAGCCTCATTCCGTATGCCATGTCATACAGTTCCCTACTCCACAAAGCCTCATTCCGTATGCCATGTTGTACATCCCTACTCCACAAAGCCTCATTCTGTATGCCATACTCTACATTCCCTACTCCACAAAGCCTCATTCCGTATGCTATGCTGTACAGTTCCCTACTCCACAAAGCCTCATTCCGTATGCTATGCTGTACAGTTCACTACTTCACAAAGCCTCATTCCGTATGCCATGTTGTTCATTCCCTACTCCACAAAGCCTCATTCCATATGCCATGCTGTACAGTTCCCTACTCCACAAAGGCTCATTCTGTATGCCATGTTGTTCATTCCCTACTCCACAAAGCCTCATTCCGTATGCCATGCTGTACAGTTCCCTACTCCACAAAGGCTCATTCCGTATGCCATGTTGTACATTCCCTACTCCACAAAGCCTTATTCCGTATGCCATGCTGTACAGTTCCCTACTCCACAAAGGCTTATTCCGTATGCCATGTTGTACATTCCCTACTCCACAAAGCCTCATTCTGTATGCCATGCTGTACATTCCCTACTCCACAAAGCCTCATTCCGTATGCCATGTCGTACAGTTCCCTACTCCACAAAGCCTCATTCCGTATGCCATGTCGTACAGTTCCCTACTCCACAAAGCCTCATTCCGTATGCCATGTCGTACAGTTCCCTACTCCACAAAGCCTCATTCCGTATGCCATGTCGTACAGTTCCCTACTCCACAAAGCCTCATTCCGTATGCCATGTCGTACAGTTCCCTACTCCACAAAGCCTCATTTCGTATGCCATGTTGTACATCCCTACTCCACAAAGCCTCATTCCGTATGCCATGATGTACATTCCCTACTCCACAAAGCCTCATTCCGTATGCCATGCTGTACATTCTCTTCTCCACAAAGCCTCATTCCGTATGCCATGGTCTATATTCCCTGCGCCACAGTGCCTCATTCCGTATGTCATGCGCTACATTCCCTACTCCACAAAGCCTCATTCTGTATGCCATGCTGTACATTCCCTACTCCACAAAGCCTCATTCCGTATGCCATGCTCTATATTCCTTGCACCACAGTGCCTCATCCCTTATGCCATACTCTACATTCCCTACTCCACAAAGCCTCATTCTGTATGCCATTCTACACTTTCCTTATTCTGCACTGCCTTATTTAGTATGACATTCTGCATGTTTCCTATCCTATGTTGTACATTCCCTACTCCACAAAGCCTTATTCCGTATGCCATGCTGTACAGTTCCCTACTCCACAAAGGCTCATTCCGTATGCCATGTTGTACATCCCTACTCCACAAAGCCTCATTCCGTATGCCATGTCGTACAGTTCCCTACTTCACAAAGCCTCATTCCGTATGCCATGTCGTACAGTTCCCTACTCCACAAAGCCTCATTCCGTATGCCATGTCGTACAGTTCCCTACTCCACAAAGCCTCATTCCGTATGCCATGTTGTACATCCCTACTCCACAAAGCCTCATTCCGTATGCCATGTTGTACATTCCCTATTCCATAAAGCCTCATTCCGTATGCCATGCTGTACATTCCCTACTCCACAAAGCCTCATTCCGTATGCCATGCTGTACATTCTCTTCTCCACAAAGCCTCATTCCGTATGCCATGGTCTATATTCCCTGCGCCACAGTGCCTCATTCCGTATGTCATGCGCTACATTCCCTACTCCACAAAGCCTCATTCTGTATGCCATGCTGTACATTCCCTACTCCACAAAGCCTCATTCCGTATGCCATGCTCTATATTCCTTGCACCACAGTGCCTCATCCCTTATGCCATACTCTACATTCCCTACTCCACAAAGCCTCATTCTGAATGCCATTCTACACTTTCCTTATTCTGCACTGCCTTATTTAGTATGACATTCTGCATGTTTCCTATTCTGCATCCGCTCGATCTATAAGCCCTGTTGTACACTGCTTCATTCTGTATGATGTGCTCTTCATTTTATATTCCACATGGATACCATTCCGTGTTCACTTCTGTACACTTTATATTCTGCACACTGTGCTGTACCCACCTCCCCACAGACTTGTACTTGCCTCAATATCACCGCTGCATCCTTGTCAGTCCATGTTGTACAACGGTGGTGTGTTTTTTTTTTTTTTTTTTTGTTTGTTTTTATGTTGATGGGGAGGGGGCTGTGAAGATTTTTGCCATGGGGTCCTGTAACTTCTAGTTCCACCCCCTGCACAGAACTAGAAATCCAATGGGCGAGGTTGCAGCATATATGGAATAATGTATGTGTCGTATCAGACACGTGTGGCGCTTCCCTTGTTTATGAGGGAGTACAGTCATGTGAATTATTATACAGCTGCCCTTTGTATTGTCATTGAACTTGTCTAGCTTTGTGATAGTTCTGGTTTTGAAAGGGTGCGTTTTCAGCAGGATCAAGGACAGAACTTTAGTCATAGCAGTGTATACAGCTGTTTCATGCCCTGCACATGTAGAGGAAAATGATTCAAAGTCGCCTACTTTGATGATTTATGTATCCCTGCAGAAAGAACATTTTGGGACTATACAGGATAATGTGAATGTGTACAGTATATTGTGCTAAAATCTGTGTAAGAGTGCTGTAAAGGCTCATTCACTCTAGCAGTTGGGGGGGGGGGGGGCGTAAAACCCAATGGTTAAGCGTGAGATGGCACCACTCTTGCGCAGGAGTGCAGCCATCCTGACACACAGGCGCTGTGCTGGAATAAAAACTAAGCTTCACCTGCACAGTTCAGTGAACATTCCGAAGCAGACTGTGAGCAGGCAGGTAGGTAGGTTTCTTTTATTGCAGAACAGACGTGGGGTCTTTAGTTCGGCTTTAAACCTTCTCCCTAAATCTGGTGTTGAAATGACAGCACAACCAATTGCATTATTTCCTCATAAGAGTACATTGGGTGTCCCTATACATCATTGCAGAGAATGGGGTGGACTCCTGTAAACCCCAACTTTTTAACCCATATACTTGTGTATAATTTAAAGGGACTTTAAACTCTCACTTTTTTTTAAAGTGTTATTAAAGGGGTTGTAAAGGTAAGTTTTTTTGTTTTTTTTTTTTCACCTTAATGCATTCATCTGACAATACCGCCACCCCGCTTTACTTACTTGACCCCTCGAAAGTCCCGCACTCGCTCCCGACATCCTCTTCGCCGCTCAGCCTGGCTGTTGATTGGCTAGAGTGGATGGATTGAAAACCGCGCAGCCATTGGCTCGCGCTGCTGCCAATCACATCCAATGACGCGGCGCGCCGGGGGGTGGGGCCGAGCGATACAGTGAGCAGCTATGGCCGCCGGCTGTATCACGGGAGCGCGCCTGCAAGCACTCAACACCATGCGAGGGAGCTCGCATGAAAGTGTTGTCCTTGCAGGGGGGAGACGAGACAGCCGCCAAGGGACCCCAGAAGACTAGGTTCGGGGCCACTCTGTGCAGCTCGTTTTGAACAGTGGTCTCCGAACTGTGGAACTTAAGGGGTTAATCCTCTGTATTGTGTAAAAAGGCTCTTTAATCCTGTATGGACAGATCCTCCCCCTCCTGCAGGGTCACTCTTGGCAAGGCCAGATAAGACACACTGAGGGTAGTACTGCTGCACTTGCTCAGTTTGGTCTCTGTTACTGGAGAGAACATTTCCTTGTTTATCAGAGCTAGCCAGGTCACATGATATTGAGATCACACATGTGGGTGTGTATACAGATCCTAAATGACAGCCCAGTCCCTCCCTACCTCCCTCCCTCTTTCTTTGTTTCTTTGTTTCTTTGTTTCTTTCTTTTTTTTCTTTTTCTCTTTCTTTCTTTCTTTGTTTCTTTCTTTTTTTCTTTTTCTTTTTCTCTTTCTTTGTTTCTTTCTTTTTTTCTTTTTCTTTTTCTCTTTCTTTTTCTTTCTTTTTCTTTCTTTCTTTCTTTCTTTCTTTCTTTTTCTTTTTCTCTTTCTTTCTTTCGTTCTTTTTCTTTCTTTTTCTTTCTTTCTTTCTTTCTTTTTCTTTCTTTTTCTTTCTTTCTTTTCTGCCTCCCATAACAGCATGAGGACACACAGGCTATAGTGAAAATCTCCTCCCACCTACCTGAACACTCGGGCAGAACCTGCAGTTTATCATGTGACCATGGTATACAGATCAGGCAATATAGTGGCAGTATTTTAATATAAAAAGATGTATAAGCTGTGGGGGGGGGGGCAGATTAACTATTTTTATATTACTGAGTTTAGTACCACTTTAATTTCTGGGACCTCTGTCTCCTCCACTTAAAGTCTTCTTCTTTTTTTTTTTTTTTTTTTTTTTTTTTAAAACATGGTTTAGTACACCATGGTAAATGAAAGCAAACATCTGATTGGATGCTTCATGCAGCTCTCATTGTGCACCATGATCAGAAAGAACCAAACTAACACATTAAATATTCATTTGCCGAGTCCTAGAAACTGCTGTCACTGTATGCATCCAATGTCATCAAAGACATTAAATAACTGCAGTCTAAACAAAAATGTCCTGTAGTTTCCAAAGGAAAAGCTCTTTAGATCCCTGAACATAACCTACTGACAATTTAACCTTAGTTTCTTAAGCAGAGAGGCTGTTAATATGCATATTAGCTGATCTCCTAAACCCAACACACAGAATAATTTGTTAGGATACATGTGCCGCCAGCGCACCATCTTAAAATAATCAGCTTTTATTTGCACGCATAAAGGTCATAAGAACACAGCAGCAACGGTTCTGATTTCCTGCCATGCAGGACTCTTAATGAACGTGTATCAAGGATCATATAAGACTTGCTGAGGGAGTCGTGTGGCTCCAAAATGTTGCTCATTTCCCCTGTGGTCTGTATGTACATAAATAAAAGCAGATTCATTTAAAGAAACAATGTGCCTGCTGATAGCCCAGCCCACCAGGGTATGGAGGGAGCATGTATTCTCATCCACGTGACTGTGCTGTTCCAGAGAACCAGTCATCAGATCCAATGTGATGAGGGACAGTGATGCCATCCACCTGGGTAATCTCCAACACCACCCTGGCGGACTTCTGCAGTGGCGAGGGTGCGTAGATGGGTTATTTTAGTTTACTGAAGGGTGGTGCGGGCTTTTGGTAGACTCACTTTGCTCTGAATGGGCAACCTGGTATTGTCTCTTCAAAGTGGTGTATTGGCATCACATGTGCGTTGACTGAAGCTGCACGATTCTGGTCAAAATTAGAATTGCAATATTTTTTTTTTTTTTGCTTAGAATAAAAAGATCACAATTCTCGCAGCGTAAAATCTTTCACATTATACAAAAAAAATTGGGCTAACTTTACTGGTTAGTTTTTTTTTTTTTAGAACAAATTTATATATATATATATATATATATATATATATATATATATATATATATATATATATATATATATATATATATATATATATATATATATATATATATATATATATAAAATTATATAAATATATATAATTATATATATAAAATTATATAAATATATAATTATATATATAAAATTATATAAATATATAATTATATATATAAAATTATATAAATATATATATATAATTATATAAATATATATATATATATATATAATTATATAAATATATATATATAATTATATAAATATATATATATAATTATATAAATATATATATATAATTATATAAATATATATATATAATTATATAAATATATATATATAATTATATAAATATAATTAGTCATTTTCTAGCAAAACCATTTTAACTTGAAACCAACAAATGTCAGAAAAAGGTTTAGTGTTTTAAAGTGGAGGGCCACCCTGAAAAAAAAATTCCACAAAAAATTGAAAGAAAAAACATTTGAAAAAATTTTTTTTTTATACTTGCCTAAACCTTTGTTGCTTTAAGTGGATAAACTTCCCTCATTTACACACCAAAGTGTATTCCTTTGATCTAAAGGACAAATCGTTACAATGTTTTTTTACTTAAGTTCCACTGCTAAAGAATGTTGTGATTCTTGGCAGACTGCCCTTTTTTTTTTCTCTGCATAGAAGGAAATGGGAAATACTTTGTCAAGATCGCAACGGGGGGAAAAAAATCACGATAACGATTCTTAACGATTAATGGTGCAGCTCTAACGTTAACTTTTGAAAGCGGCCTGCATGTTGCTAATAAATTTGATTACTTCTTGGTCTAGAGCCATATGGAGTGCAACTAAAACATATTGTTACCCTGTTGTCCACCCTGCTTTAAAATTTAACCTCTTCATTCTACTGGCATATAAATCTAGAGATACCTATTCTCATAGCTTTATTCTTTCATATGTTGAGTACGGGTTGGCAACTAAACACTCCCCTCCATTGCTAACCATTTCCTCTGGCCACTGATGTGTACCTAATGCCCTGCAGAGAACAATAGCACAAAAATGTCATAGGAAGAGCAGAGGTGTTCTTGATGTGCACGTTGTGGTTGACAAGTCTGGATTCACCTTCTAGGTGTTGTGCAGGAGACAAGTTGGCAGCACCCAACAAGATCTCAGGGGACAGGATGGAGAAGGTTTTTATGAAATGATTTGGAAATTGGTGAATTTTGTAGAAGCTGAAAAGTTCATATAGGGCAGTGGATTTTGTAAACCTTGACAAAGGAAAGGGGTTCCTAAAATGGTTATAAACCTCAGACATGAAATGTGAACAAAGCACACCCCCCTATAGTGTGTACTTGTCTCAATTAAAGCGGTTGTATACCCGCTGTCGTTTTTTTTTTTTTTTTTCTACACCTGCAAGGGAAAAGGCTAATGAGCTAGTATGCACCGCATACTAGCTCATTCTGAGATACTTACCTTAGAACGAGGCGCCGGCATTTCACCTGGTCCACGCCAAGGGAGCTGACATCTCCCCTCGGCGTGTCTTCCGGGTATCGCGGCTCCGGCGCTGTGAGTGGCCGGAGCCGCGATGTCGTCACTCCCGCGCAAGCGCGTGGGAGACTTCTGCCCGGCAAGCTCCGGAGTTTGCCGGGCTGTCAGCCGAGAATCCCCTGTGCGCATACCCTGTAGGTAAAAGTTAAAAATAATGGTATACAACCGCTTTAAGAGCTCTAAGGTGTCAGATCTGCTGATTTTGTTCCTCTGTATGAATCGCTTCTGACAAGTTTTCCTGACGCCAAGAGAAAATAGGTGCCAGGTGACACCTCTGCTCTTCAGTATGATCGCTCTACTACTTCCTGGTTTAGTATTATGGTTTCCTGGGTCCACTTTAATGAATCCTGGGTAGGTCCAGAGCTCACTGAGAAGGCTGTAGGTGGAGACATGACAGAGTTAAATTGCTGTTATTAAAGCACATCCCTGGGCAAATGTCTTGTTCCCAGTGCGATGTGGGGTTGTGACCGCACTGCAGGAGTCAACTGCTTGTTTTTTTTTTTTTTCTAGGGATCAGCACAAAGTGTGTATTCGTCTGATCCTCTGGAAAACAGCGCTCTCTTGGTCCAGTGGTGGACTGTTCTTGTTTATGGAGCATGCTCTGGATGTGCTGATGTCAGGAACAGTCCATTTTCAAACCCGCTTGAGTGTGGGGGTGCTAGACCGATCTTGTGCAGGGAGGATTGGCGGATCAGGTAAGTACATCTCCCTGTCCTCTTCCCTAGAATAAAGCGAGTAGTTAACCTGTGCAGTGCGGGCACACAAAAAACCTTTTCCCCAGAGTTCTGCTTTAACCCCTTAATGCCATAAGAGGTTTCTTAAGCCAATAGGCAGGGTGGAGTTTCTGATCATGTGACCGCTGTAAATGACTGTCATATCGGTCACATGATCGGAAAGTTTACGGACACAAGTAGAAAGTGGGAGTTTTCCGTTAACTGTAACCAGGAGCACGCAGGTTAGGTTTACATCCTGCTATGCATATATGTGGCCTCTTAGCATTAAGGCACACCCGCTGAGAGGCCGTATATATGCGCACGGCCGACGCGAAGAGGTTAAAGAACAACAAAGACTCCTGTAGGACAGTCTAAACAAGCACCAAATCCAATGATGACTTATGCAGAAGCCTTGTAATTTAAACAAAATGTCTTCCCTTACCCTTCCTGACTGAGTCAAATCTTTTATTTTTGTGTCTCATACGCTCCTCCTCACAGACACTGTTGCTCAGTGGGAGAGTTTTAGCAACAGTGCGTGTTCCTCACATATACACATTGCAGAGCTGATCATGAGTGTGCTGGAGACCTATACATGCTTATATGCTGATAAAGACTTGAAGCAAGGGCTGTGTCGCACATGAGGCCAGTTAGTGTGGCTTACTCAGGCGTTAGTCATAGATCCTTGCTTATGACATCATCGCGTTCTTCGAACCTGGAAGTGGACTTTTTTGTTACCTCGGGATGACTGTTTTATACAAGCGCTTTGTCTTTCATCATATGTGAGTGTTTGTTTTTCTACGGTTTTAAATAAATTCTGCTCTATAGTGTTACACGATGTGGGATTGTGTTTTTTTTTTTCTTGCATTGATGTGGTCGGTGATGCTGAGCTGCAATTGGCTCTAGCCTTGCACGTGTGACCAGATTTGCTTTGATGGTATACTGCCTAGTTGACCGTTCCCAGAGGAGAGGTGTCTGTTTTTTTTTTTGTTTTGTTTTGTTTTTTTGTTTTCCGATTTGGACAACATGGGCATATAAAGCGTGATTAACTCCATACCCAAAGTATGGGAATCCACTTCATTTGGTAAGTGCATTTGCCCCTCTATTCCACGGTGGTGGTTCAAGGGAGAAGTGGGTATTATTTGGACTGATATATTGTGATCTCTACAAGGAAGAGGATCCTTGATTAATCACTGGTGTTTTTACGCTGAATTTTATATTTCTCAATTGTATTTTTTTTTATTTATAATCATTTTTATTTATTGCTTCACATTTCACTTTAGGTGCTGTACTTATGTTATATTCTTTGGGTAGTCGGAGGCTTGGGTGGGTGAGGCTTTGAAGCTGGAATGCCCATACCTTAGAACAGTGGTTTCCAAACTGTGGCCAGGGGCGGGATGCGGCCCTTTGCTTTTATCAGGCCCTTTGGGCACTTTTCCTCACACTGATGCAAGACACCATTTCTCCCACTGACACCAAAAATGGGCTTCATTCCAGTTACTGACAACAATGGGGCACTATGTCTCCCATTGACACCCAACAATGGAGCACTTTTCCTTCCACTGACACCAAAAACGGGGCATAAATCCTGTTACTGACCCCAACAATGGGGCACTATTGCTCCCGCTGACCCCCAACAATGGGGCGCTATGGCTCCACATAAAGCACTATTTACTCGCACCGACAACAGGACAATTTCTACTCCCAATGGCTACAGATTGGCCCCCCTAAAGTCTGAAGGACCGTAAACTGGCCCTTTGTTTAGAAAGTTTGAAGACCCCTGCCCTAGAAAATCAAAGGCTCAGCATTGCTAAGCTCCCTGCCTGGCCTCTGTAACTGTCACACAGGCAGGCGCAGCGGTCATGCCTCTTTTGTGACGTGGAGCATATTATTAATAATGCAGGTTCAGCACCACTGAGCACAGCTCACCACGGCACCTACCTGTGTGACAGATGCAGCAGTCAGGCAGGAAACTTTGTTCAGTGATGCTGAAGCTGCATAGGTGTCACTGAGCAGACTGTGTATGCGTGTGGGCTCCATCATTGTTGCATGGCCTGCTTCTAGCTAACACTTTCTCATATGCCCCCCCCCCCCCCCCCATGTACGCAGTGCAGGGTGTTCCCCTTTTTATTGCTCACTGAGCCCCTTACAAGGCCTGTGGAAAATGGGCCATTTGGCACTCCATGGTGATGTCGCCCCGGTATCTCATTTCCACACAGCTTTCAATTAGACTTCATTATAGTTACATAGTAGATGAGGTTGAAAAAAGACACAAGTCACAACCTATGTGTGTGATTATATGAAAATTGATATGAAAATATTATAATACTATTAAAAATACCTTTTTCAGGCTGCTAACAAATTGATTTGAATTCCAGTTGATATTTTATTTCTATTTTTATGTATAAATACTAATCATAAAGGATGTTGTATTAGGTATATTCTATTATCCTAAACAACATCTAATAAAGTTTGAGAAATCAAGTGTTCCTATCATCCAAAACCTGTTCAGACCCGACCCTGCGTGTAATTGTGTAAGATAATAAAAAGTGTTTTCCTTTTTCAGCGGCATCTTATATTAGATGCAAATAGCATTCCTATGTGGGCATACATCTACCCACATAAGCTCTGCAGAAGGTTGGCAGCAGATCTGCTCCTGCATCCATCCTCCCTGGCTCCCCCTCCCATTTCCCCCCCAGGAATTTAGGATTTCACATCAATTAGTCTCGCTCGGCCGGCTTCCTTTGTACAAGTCCTCTCACTTCTCGTCCCCTCCCTTCCTTCTTTTTTTATTTTTTATTTCTAGCACCCTCCTTTTCATTCCCTTCCCTGGGGCCACCTCACACTCCAGCTCCATGTGCAATGCTCACCGCAAACCCATCCCTCCCTCCCATAGAGCATGGCCAGCCAGGGAAATCCACTCACGGGGAGCGGCTGCAGGAGCTGCCATGTGCCAGGCCAAGGATGGGAGGCGGGAGGGCCGGGCTTGGTGCTGCAGATGCCTTTTCTGTGCAGCGACACGAGACCGGATTAGAGCGCACAGTCCCGTGCACAGACACGCCGGGCACCTGAGTGCAGACTAGGCTTCACACTGAGGGTGGACCTTGACCCTGTACTGGAAGCACACAGTCCTATTCAGATCTATATATATATTGCAAGCTCTGAGCAGGGCCCTCTGATCCCTCTTGTATTGAATTGTAAATGTCTGCCCTCATATTGTAAAGCGCTGTGCAAACTGTTGGTGCTATATAAATCGTGTGTGTGTGTGTGTGTGTGTGTGTGTCACTTCCAGGCCTTGCAGCAGAGATAAATCTAAGCAACTGCATTTTATTGTCAACATTTTGACCGATCTTAGTCTGTCTTTCTCAAGATGGACCGAGCTCCCTCGACATTAAAATGCATTACTTTGATTCATCTCTGCTGCAAGACCCATGAGTGTGTCTGTACTGGTTCTGGATTGGTATGGATAGGCACCCAGGAATTTACCTCATACATAGTGTACAGTGGCTATCTTTGGGACTATGAATATCGTACCATATGACTTGCTGCAAAATCTGAAAAGCGCAGCAGGAATAGGGTTGCCACCCATCCGGGATTCACATGGACAGTTGGGGTTTGAATCTTGTGTTCGGGGTTCAGTCCACCTTAAACCCGGACACTTTATTTAGACAGGAATGTGGCTTGGAAGAGGGCTTGACGGGAGGGTGAGGGGGCACTGTGTGTGCCACATTGCTATTCCCTTTGGAGTGCCCAAAGGTGTCTAAGGTCTGTTACAATCCTATAGTCTATATTAAAAAAATATATATATATATATATATATATATATATATATATATATATATATATATATATATATATATATATATATATATATATATATATATATATATATATATATATTGCTGTGCGTCGCTAAAGAACTTGAAGAATAAGTGGCTACCCTAAGCAGGGCTGATGTGCAGCAGGGAAAATGCAAGGTCAGGTAAAAACCTTTTTGTTTTTCAGTGAGGCCACTACATGCTATGTGTTGGTGTGCGCTTAAAATGCAGCTGCTCTTATTTTTTTTTTTATCATAGTGTGCTGTAACGTGTTGTCACTCAGGCTGTTAGGGCCCATTCACTCCATTGCCAAATGCAAGAACAAGGAACTTTGCCTCATGGCCTGTGGTTTAATGCTCAGAAAATGATAAAGCACTGCAATGTCTGTTGACAACATGGCACAGTGCGCATCCGTTATACACATGTGCTGTGTTGTGAATGGGTCATAAGGAGAGCTCTCCAGTCTGCCACTTAATGGGACAAAAGGTGCACTGAAGTGCTACCCAACACGTTGTAAAAACGCATGTCTGTGCTATGTGTTTTTCTTTTGTTGGTGATCCCTAACAGGGAATGTCTTTGAAATATCCACTATATAGTAGGCACCATGATTTTAGGGAGGACTATGTACTCTGTTGTTGTCGCTATATAAATCCTGAATAATAATAACAAGTTTCCCCCTTTTTACAGTATAAAGAGGCACAGTATAATTACAATACAGTTCAATACAGAAGAAATAGGAGGGCCCTGCTCATGAAGCTTACAATCTAAAGGGAGGGGGGGGGGGGGGGTTCAAAAGGTAATGGCTGCAGGGGATGATATGATGGAGGTGACTCGATTTACAGTTCTTGGGTGAGACAGGCTTCCCTGAATAAGTTAGTTTTCAAGGATCGCCTAAAGGTGAACAGGGTAGGAGCTGACCGGACGTGCTGGGGTAGGGAGTTCCAGAGGATGGGAGATGCTCTGGAGAAGTCCTGGAGGTGAGCATGGGAGGAGGTAACAAAGGAGATAGCGAGCAGGAGGTCTTGGGAGGAGCGGAGAGGACAGTTTGGGCGATTATCTGCAGATGAGGTTAGTGATGTAGCTGGTGGCGATGTTGTGGATGGTTTTTACGATGGGGTAGGGGGAGCCAGTAAAGAGATTGGCAGAAAGGGACAGCAGTCCCGGATCCATGCATCTATGATAACCCCAGGAGCACTGAAATCCCTCCAATATGAGTGCATTCACACCTCTTCATTGGGATGTGTTGTGTTCTAATGCACATTTACACGTATATTACATGCAGCATGGTGCATTTTATATGGATTGTGAATATGATTTTATATGTATTCTCATTCATTTCTACATAAAACGCATTTAAAAGCTGCTATCAACATTTCAACAAACCACACTAAGATGTGGAGAATATTCTTCTTCTTCAGAATGGTACCTAGCTCACCAAGCGTTTTAAGCGTGTGTTAATAGAACATGAAAAAGCCGATGTGCGAAAGCATCATAACATATGAATGAGCCACAGTCCCCGAACCCTGGATGTTTGAATTTACATTCCATGGATGCCACTTCCTGTTTTAAATGGTGCTGTTTCCTTTCTAGTGAACATTTAGTTTCATTTTTTTTTTCCTGAAAACTTCAAATTGACATCGTTCTCAATCTCGGTTGACACTGATGCGGTGCGGGATTTGCATCAATTTCTGTGCGTTTCCCGCATCTCATCAGTCGCACTCGGTTCATGCACGCCGCTGCAGGTGTCAATGTTAACGACACCCCAATAACAGGTTGCAAAACGCAGTGCAATTGTGAACACCCATGCGATCTGAATCCAGTGAGGCAAAAGAAAGGTGCATGCATCTTTTTTTCGTGCGGGTGCGGTGCAATTTGAGTCATACAAAATGAATAGGCTCAGATCGCCCTGCAAAGAATCACATGTGATTTGAACAGGAATGTGGTGCGATTCCTATTCAAATCGCATGCAGTTTCCCACACCGCATAGTGTGAACCAGAACTCCAGGCTGCTAGAAAGGTCCCTGGCGAAGTGCACTTGATATCACTCCACCTGGGACAGGAGCTAGCGCAACAGAGGAAGCATTGGCTTTATACAGCTCCTGCTCCCTCCATTGCTCCATGCACTCTGGGATGGCAGGTCAGAAATCCATTGATCGCAATCTGGGTTTGCTGACCCGCCGTCCGAGAGCATTGGGCATGCGCTTCCCTGGTTTGAAGTTGCGGGCCTTGAGGGCTCAGCGGGTTGAGCGCCCTTGTACTGAGCAACATTGTCACTCTAGGGAGAGTGTGGTAGGACTACATAACACCTCATCTCCATGATAGAGGGAGGTGTTTTGTAGTCCAACTCCATAGCAGGAAAGGATGCTAATGGATAACAGTCCAGAGGCAAAGACTACAGTTATGAGCTTACAAGACTTCTGGTTGGATAAACTGCTTTTTTAAAAAAAAAATTTAATTTTTTTTAGCATATGGTAGATGTGCAGTAACATTAGAATAGTAGGGATGAGAATGTGGATGTGGACGTGGTTAAGGCCCTAGGCTACTGCCTCTATGGACAATGATGAAGAGAAAAGGCTCATTAGATCGAATCCTGGATATGTGGTTAGAAGTGCTCAGTAAAAAATGGTCATCTTGCTTGGTTTGTTTAGCTGTTTGAGCTGAAACATCAGATACAGCCAACACGTTTTGGGGAAATTGGCTTACTCCTTCCTCAGGGCTTGAGCAACAATAAGTAATGGAACCAAGAAGAATTGCATTTTATAGCTTGAAATGGGACTGCACAACCTGAATGCAGTGGGGGCAGCTGATTGGATCCGGCAATAACCGCGTTGGCTGTGTCTGATGGTTCTGTTCAAATAAATGATCTAAATGAACTTTTCAAGAACAAGAAGTTGATTTACTAAAACTGGAGAGTGGAAAATCTGGTGCAGCTCTGCATAGAAACCAATCTGGTGCCAGGATTTTTTGTCAAAGCCTAATTGAACAAGCTGACGTTAGAAGCTGATTGGCTACCATGCACAGCTGCACCAGATTTTGCACGCTCCAGTTTCAGTAAATCAAACCCATGTTGTACTAGGCGCTCCTAAAGTGGTATTAAAGCTTCAGGGTTTTTTTTTTTTGTTTTTTTAAATAACATGTTATACTTACCTGCTCTGTGCAGTGGTATAGCACCGAGCAGCCCCGATCCTCTTTTCAGGTCCCTGACTGGCGCTCCTGGCTCCTCCCTCTAGCAGTGCCCCAGAGAAAGCCGCTTGCCCTGTGGGCACCATGCCCATAAGACCGATAGAGCTGCGGCTTGGCCCCACCCCCTGCTCTCACCTCATTGGTTCACTGGCTGTGATTGACAGCAGTGGGAGCCAGTGAGCTCCCACTGCTGTCCCAGCCAATCAGGGAGATTCCCAGGACAGCCAGAGCTATTGTAAACATCACTGGAATGGAGGGAGCTGCACACAGGTTTTTTTACCTTCATACATAGAATACATGAAGTTAAAAAACCTTCAGCTTTTAGAACCACTTTAACTACAGGTACAGTATCGCACAAAAGTGAGTACACCCCTCACATTTTTGTAAATATTTTATTATCTTTTCATGTAACAATATTTAAGAAATGCCACTTTGCTACAATGTAAAGTAGTGAGTGTACAGATTGTATAACAGTGTAAATTTGCTGTCCCCTTAAAACAACTCAACACACTGCCATTAATGTCTAAGCCGCTGGTAACAAAAGTGAGTACACCTCTAAGTGAATGGGGCTGCATGAGTGCTGCCGACACTGGGGAGCTACAGTTCATTGAGGGAACCATGAATGCCAACATGTATTGTGACATACTAAAGTAGAGCATGATCCCCTCCCTTCAGACACTGAGCCGCAGGGCAGTATACCAACATAACGACCCCAAACACACCTCCAGGGTGACTGGCCAAGCATGTCTCCAGACCTAAACCCTATTGAGCATCTGTGGAGCATCTACAAACGGAAGGTGGAGGAGTGCAAGGTCTCTAACATCCACCAGCTCTGTTATGTCTTCATGGAGGAGTGGAAGAGGACTCTAGTAGCTACCTGTGAAGTTCTGGTGAACTCAATGCCTAAGAGGGTTAAGGCAGTGCTGGAAAATAATGGTGGTCGCATACAATATTAATACTTTGGGCACAATTTGGACATTTTCACTCAGGGGTGTGCTCACTTTTGTTGCCAGCGGTTTAGACATTTAGACATGGCTGTGTTGAGATATTTTGGAGGGAACAGCAAATTTACACTGTTATACAAGCTGTACACTCACTACTTTACATTGTATATGTTCATATTTGAAGCACTGTTGAGAAGTCACTTGTGGTATATTTCCAGTGTTTCTATGAGGCTTCATGCACACTAGTGCAATTTCTCCTGCGTCTGCCATCGCGCGTTAATGAAAATCACGTTATTCTTTACAGTGCTTGCTCACATCAATGCAGCATGGTGCAGTGCAATAAGGTGCATTTTGGCCCCATAGACTTCAGTGAGAGTGCATTACATTTTTAGCAGGGCTTTGTGCTTGTCAATCTCCTCCTACAAAAACCAAAAACACAAAGCATGAAATAAGCTACAAAAACACACCGAAAAACACGTGATTTTGCAGCAGTGCTAATGTGGAACCGAAGCTGGATGCCCTAATTTTTTTTTTTTTTTTTTTCTGTACTACCAGCACCAAATATCCCTAGTGCTAATGAACCATTCAAATAATTTGACTTCCATTGAGGATATGCGATGTTGCGTGTTATAATCTGTTCTAGGCGTGTTTGATAAGACAAACTGCAAGGATCAGGGTGTCCATCCAAGAAGAAGACGTCCTGTGTGTATGGGTGTGTGTGGATTTACAGAGTCAGATCCTGTGCAGCTCATCCTGGCTGTGTGTGTGTTAGCCTGTGCAGTGTGTGATTCTATCCTCCTACACACGTGCATTCCCATGTCTCCCAGTAACATGACAGCAGCCCAGCTGTTCATCCGCATGGTCTCTGCTTGCTAATCACCAGGGAAGCCAGAAAGTAATTGTACAGCATATAAGCTGCTATTCCATAAGTCAAGCCGCACAGAGAAAGTCATACATAGAAAAGCAGTTTAAGGGGTCGATCCACGTATAACTGATATCTCGGTTTACTGGAATTCTGAAAGCAAATGTAAAAATATAGTTTTGTGTCTAATTGGTAACAGGATGTTGTACAAAAAATATCAACCTTTTTTTTTTTTTTTTTTTTTTCCTTAAATTATGTGAAATAGCGAGCAGGATCTTCTAAGCCAGTTTCCAATCCCAGTCCTCGATCACCTCCAACAGGTCATGTTTTAGCAATTCCTAAACCTTGCAAAGGTGTGTAAAATCAATGTCCACGGCTTGGTATTTATGACAGCAGTTTTATCCTAGGCTACATTTAGATGAGTGGCTAAATTGCTGCTCCTCTGAAAAGTGATAAATATTCTGATCACTTTTCAGGGGCAATTGATGGGGTAAGGAGGCGATATGACACTTCATCATTACCTGTTTTAATCCTGAAAACACCACAACATAAACAGGGCATCCCCATTTGCTTATATCAGGGGTCTCCAACTGGTGGCCCTCTAGCTGTTGCAAAACTACAAGTCCCATCATGCCTCTGCCTGTGGAAGTCATGCTTGTAAATGTCAGTTTTGCAATGCCTCATGGGAATTGTAGTTTTGCAATAGCTGGAGGGCTGACGGTTTGAGACCCCTGGCTTAAATAGTTCTTCTTTGGTGCTGGTACTACCTGCTGAAGGCAACAGGGGAGATAATTGTTGCCACAGGCACAAAGCATTGCGGCCACAGCGTGTAAATACCCCCATCTGCCACCTTTTGCAGCTTAAGGTTGGGGGTAGTAAAAAGTACTTGAGGAGTAACGCTGGCCATACTTTGTACAATTTTTTGTTATACACTTTTCCTTTTAGATTTACCAAAACTATATAATATGCAGTCAAACCTTAACACTTACTTTTCAATTTGTATGCAATCAGGCAGGCACTTGCACTACATAGTTGAAAGTAAATCTAAAGGAAATTGAAAAAGAGAATTTGTATAATGTGTAGCCAGCTTAAAGCAGTAGTAAACCATGGCTGGCAAATAAAGAAAACAAAAATCCCATGCAAAGGAAATTGCATAATGTACTAGTATATGAAATGCTTACTTTAGCGCGCTGCTGTCTCTGCTGATAAGGCTTCCATCTTCCCCCGGCCGTCTTTCCAGGTTCACAGGCTCCGGCTGTATGAGTGGCCAGGGCCGCGATGACGTTACTCCCATGTATGCAGCGGGAGCCATTGGCTGCAGCATGGAGCTCTGAAGGTCTAGCACGGTATGCCAGACCTTCAGAGTGCATGCACCGGTGACGTCCCCAGCTGCATCCATTGGGCGGATCGCCTTGACGCCTCAAGTTTAGGAGATGTTTAATGTACCTACAGGTAAGCCTTATTATATGCCAAGTCCCCCATCCGCCAGGAGAACACAAAGCCTCGTACACATGATCGGATTGTTGGCCAACAAATGTGCCAGGAACTTGTCTTGCATACAAACGGTACACAATTGTTGGCCAACAAACACGAACGGAGTGATGTACTATGTGGAATTTCAGCTCTTGAGTGCCACCCTTTGGGCACCTTCTGCTAATGTCGTGTTTGGTGAGCATTGATTCCGAGCATGCGTGTTTACTTTGGACTTTTGTGTGACGGACTTGTGTACACACCATAGGAAAATCTGACAACAGACCGTTGTCTGCCGAAAATGTATTAGCCTGCCATTCAACATTCGTTGGCGGAAAGTTGGACAACAATTGTCTGATGGCACGTACAAACAGTCGGATTTTAGGCACAATTCCCTGCCGAAAATCCGATCGTGTGTACGAGGCTTAACTCTGCAGGAAAGAAAATCCCACCATCTATGGCTGGCTTTATTCTTCAACTTTCTGTAAAATATCTGGTGATCCTACCATGGAGGTCATTGTGCACCATCTTCCTGTTCTGTCCCTGTCTTCCAATTTATGTTCTACATGGTCACCTTGTCACACACACTTCCAATAAAGACTAAGTGGCGCCGTTTATTTTAACTATTTTTGGGTGGGGTTCCTCTTCAAATCCATACCAGATCCACATTTCTAAATGCCCGCAATTATATTCTTTACATTCAGCTGTCAGCGGGTAACCCTGCTGACAGCTGATGATTCATCGGTGGTTAAGGATGCAGCGGCTGCCCGCCCCCTAAAGTGTTACTAAACCCACAACTGTAACTTCAGTCTGTATATGCAGTAAAGCATGCTTGTTATACTCACTGTGGAACCTAAGGGATTAATCTTCTGCATTGTGTAAAAAGGCTGTTTGATCCTATCTTCTCTGATCCTCCCATTCCTCCACTGACCCCTGATAATTTCCCGATAACAGTCTAGGGCGTCAGGCTGCACATGTTCAGTTTGGTGTATGTTTCTAGAGATGTGTTTTTGTTTTAGAGAGTGCATGTGATCAGCATAGGGCCAACCAGCACTGTCCACGCAGAGTGCCAGGGGTCCTGCAGTCTAATAGGACAGTCTGAAAACACCTCCTACAAGCTCTAACCAGTGCTTGGCTGAACACAGATAGAAGTCCTAAGACTGCTATATATTAGCGGTTTATATTTTCTAAAATTGCATTTCCATGTTCTGTGTACTGTGGGAGACCAGATATAGTGAATGCAGGCTCCTGGGTTTAGTAACACTTTTTAACAACCATGTTTGCTAGTTGAGGATGCCGGGGGCTGCTGGTTCTTTAATTATCACATGTCGGGATCATTACTTATTAACCGCATTCATTTATTTCCGTTTTTGTGAATTGACTTTAACTTCTGTTTTATGCAGTATTTACAGAGCGTTTTTGCTTTGTGGTAAATAACGCCTAAAGCGGAAGTAAACCCATCCATAAAACTGTTTCATTTTTGGCACGTGCCGGAAATGTAACACTCCCATTGGTTGTGCTCTCAACCAAACTGTCAAGCCATCCAATGGCTGGTGTCATAACTGATCACATGTGCAGCATCATGGCAGTTGTAGATTAAACCGAGGCAAAGATGGCAGCTTCCTTGGCTGAAAACGATAGGGGGGGTTTACTTACACTTTAAAGCATTAGTGAATTGACATTTTCAGGATCGCATTCGGTATTTGAGAAAACGCCTAAGTACCGCATGCAATCTGCTTTTGTGAGTAAAGCCTGTTATGCTTTAACGTCCTCCGGGACTGATATGAATGGTTGTATGTATTCTATACAGTACAATATGAAGGTGCTACATAAATACAGGGAATTAATATGTGGTTGATACTTCTATTAAAAAAGGTAGTGTATGCCTGCCTTAAATACTATTACCTTTTGTGAATTTGATGACCAACATACTTATTTTGACCCAAACCTTTATATAAAGCCCCTCCCCCCCCCAATTAAGGAGTTGTATAAAAACCTACTATCACTGCTAATATCAGCAATCATGGAGTTAAGAGGCTTTGCTGAGGAAGTATACAAGTACTGCACATTCGGAGGCAGTACTAAAGCTCATCAGCTCCTCCGTTTTGTTAGCGTGGGAGTATCTGCTGCAAGCAGAAGAGGATGGAAATAAAAATAGACATGTCTTCCATTTTCAGGGCTTCATCTGAATTTTGTACAGTTGAGTTGCCAGCATAGTTGCTGCAGAACTCAAGCATATAACATTTACAGCTTATCTAGACTGCATTGCACAGATGTATGCCTGCTACCCATAGGATTTGTTCTACCTACTAGATACTCTCTCTTTACAGTTCACTTGTGATGTTTTTGCTAATATGCATGAGCACAGCTTTTTAACCCCTACTTGGTAGAAGCTGGAGAAAGCCATAATTTGATGCCTGCAAGCTTATTTAAAAAAAAAAAAATAAAAAGCAAAGGCTGACCATACATGTCATTTTTTTGGGGAGAGCACTTGCAATGATCTGGCAATGTAGAAAACACCTGTAAATATATAGAATTGTGAGAGCTGAAAATGCTTGCTATTGCAAAGATTTTCAGACATTTAAAAAAAAAAAAAAAGTATGTTCATTGAAGAATGTTGAGCAAAATTGATTAAGCTATGGGATCTAGCAGCCTCTTAATACCCCCTCATCTATTTTTTGTTTTTCATTTCCCTACGTGGTACTTGTAGATGGGGTGCAGTGAGGTGCGGCAGCAATAACACAGTCCCAGGGCGATGAAAGAACTTGAGTATTGAAATAATGCAAATATAGTTCACAAACACCCGGTGAGAAGGCAACCCAGTTGGGAACACTTACAGTTCCGAAAGCACATAGGAAGCAGGTGTCAGCCGAACTGACAGTGTCTGCAGAGAGGGGCAGGATGTGGCCTGGCTGTTTTGAGCCCAAGCAGGCAGAGGTCCAGAAAGGTTGCGACCCTATGCCCCCCCTACAAAGACACTAGGATATGTTCAGTACATCTTTATTTGGTTTCCTGTATCAAAAGTGCTTAGCAATCAGAAAGAATGAACCAAACTGGTTTGTTTTACCTGTGAATTGTTGGATACCTGGCTTATTAATCTATTTTTTTTTTTTGCCACGCTAGGCCAGATGACTCCTTTATCCAGAGAGAGCCCAAGTCCTGTGGACCCAGAGGGCGTGGAAGTAATGATGAACTTTGACCCGGATCCTGCTGACCTTGCCTTGTCCAGTGTACCAGGGCATGAAACCTTCGACCCTAGGAAACATCGATTTTCTGAAGAGGAACTAAAACCTCAGCCTATTATGAAAAAAGCTAGAAAAATTCAGGTTCCAGAAGAGCAGAAGGTACTGAATAAAAGCACAAACCATTTTGTTGTGGAAGTCTTCCCATAACCTTGAAAGCCCTTTAAAATGAGTAGCACCCCTATTTTATGTAGGCCACAGCTTCCATGGTTAAGCACTGGCTCTTACCCTTTTCTTTTTAAGCCACCAAATGCGATAGGTAGGGAGTAGAAGCAGGGTAAATGCTTGACTGTGGAAGCTGGGATTGATATTTGCATATGTGATCTCTTGTAGTAATGCTTTCAACTGTCATGCATACTGTGGCTTGATTTTGGTTTCCCATATGCACGCCTGGCATAAGGATGAACAAAAATGCCACTTACAGAATGCACCAAACTTGAGTTTTGCCTGTTTATTTTTTTTTTAACATATAGAGAAGCGACTAGTACCCCTTCTTGAATAAAAGACATAATAATCCTTTTTAAAATATGTGAATTACAAAATACATATGTCTATGCCTTGAATACCAAAATCCAGGCACAAGAGGCATGTGTATTCTTGTTTGAAGCTTGCGGTCCTTTGTGTATTTCTTCCATATCTGTACAGTAATCCAACATGAAACAACTTCTGCCGACCTCTTAAGATAGCCATAGATGGAGCGATTTTTTTCCTTCCTGCAACCTCAGGTTCCCCCCCCCCCCCCCCCGTCAACACAGACAATGTTGATGAGGGAATCCCTCCCGCAGAGCCATTGTGGTCCAATGGTGGAGGAGAACACAGTAATTACTGCTAGCGGCTATTATAGCCTGTAAAATATGACAGGCTGGTTGTACCCAAGTTGATTAATCAACTTGGCTACATATAGCCTGCCCATACATCTTTCGAATTGTCTGACTGTAGCCTCTGTGCAGGATATTACTTTAATGAAGACCGGTCACTATGGCTGATTTTCCCTGTGCAAGGTGACTGGTCTCGTATCCTCCTCCACCCCCCTTCCTGAAGTTTTCTGCAAGCAACCTGTAATGGGAGGTTCTGCTGGGTCCCATCCCTAGCTTTCCCCTCTGTACAGGCTACAGTGATGTTGTCACCGTTGTTTTCACAAGGTAAAATCTGGGTATGCAAACATACCTGGTACACTCAAAATGGAACTATATCTTTTGTAGCTATTGAGGAACATATTCAAATTGTATGCATTTTCCCTATTTTAACTTTAAGATTATCAACCAGATTACTTCAGAGTTTAATTGTACTGTGCATCTTTTTCATAATCTCCAGGATGAAAAATACTGGAATCGGCGGTACAAAAACAATGAAGCTGCCAAACGTTCTCGAGATGCTCGTCGGCTGAAGGAAAACCAGATCACGGTGCGGGCAGCCTTTCTGGAGAAAGAGAATTCAGTGTTGCGTCAGGAGGTTGCCAAAATCCGTCAAGAACTCTCTCGCTACCGAAACATCTTGACAAAATATGAGTCACAGCACGGAGCCTTGTAAAGAACAGAGAAATTGTGTAGCTTTCCCATGTGGTTGCACGAGCTAACACAACTTCACAAGAATCTTCCCCACCAACCTTTTTTGTGGTTTTCCCCAAAAAACGGCCCTTATTCACTGATAAGTCTCACAAAATGTAGAGATCATGAGGGACCTCTGGAAAGCAGGCCATTGTACATCTCCTTTCTTGCTTTCTTCCTCAAAAAACTCGGCAATCCACAAGGGATTCCTTTTCTGATTGACAAGGGTGCTACTTTGACTAATCTAAAACATGAGGCATCATCAGTGACTGGGACAAATGGAAGAGAGGAAAAGGAAGCCAAAGCTATTTCTATCATATGAACACGGGCACTATCCAATACACCAGCTAACACATAGCGAATTACCTGGTATATGATATTCCTCTTTGCACACTCTTCAGTAGCATTGCATTTCTTTTCATTACTTTTCTGTCCATCAGAAAGTGGGTTGATGGATACAATATGGTGTATAAAGGTGTAAAAAAAGTGTATATATATATTCCAAAGGCATAAGCTGATATGTAAAAATGACTGCAATTAAACAAGCAGGTAAGGGGTTGAACAAACGTTGTGGATGCATTGTTAGGACTGCAGGGTTTTGTTACTATAGTATTTCATTTAAGATAAGGATGGGCAGCGTCTCAGTAGCCTGGACAGTGTTTGGAATCTAAAAAGCAGCCATGGCATGTAAAACTTATTAAGTCCATATCTGTAAAATATCTGACCATATTTTATGGATTGACAATTCTACAGAATATTTTCTGCATATTGTGAGTTTTTCTCTGTCAGCCAAAAAGGCCAGGATGAGTCTGAGCAATGCATGTGAGCTCATGTGTCAGCCTGACCAACCTCTCTCGGTCACGCAAGAATTACCAATAATCCAGGCCTGACTGTTATTTTACACTGCATATCCTGTTCTACATCTCTAGGCACACTCCCCTATTCTAAGCAGTGTTCAAAAGTTATGATATTCTTCTAATACCTTTCCTGCGGAAGGGTGGTGACTGTCTGACACTGCTACTAGCAGGGCTGGGCAGAACCCAGGTGCTAGGTAGCCAATGTGCCTGAAAAATTTCTGCCAGTGCCTAAAATTGTCAATCAAATAATCATGTTTCCTGGCAGCTAGATTTGTTTGACTGGCTCCTGGACTCGACTTTGTCCACCTGTTATTTTGGTCACCGGCAGTCACAGAGGTTGTCATACAATTTTTGCAAGGAAAACACTGTGAACATGTAGTTTTTTGAGCATTTGCTTAGAATATTGGAGCTCAGAGCAGTTTAGGGACCTACAAGAGAGTCAGGAACCTAATGTGTGCTGCTGCCAAGATGGTAACACCTAGGACAAAAGTAAACCTACTAGTAAAACTGCCCTGAGCTTTATTTTCTGCCTAAACTTAAGAACATCATCATGAGATGTAGAATTTGACAGCATCTGGACTACTAATGGCTGCTCATCCTTTCTTAATGCCATTGTTATCAAGAAAATGGCACCTTCCTCCTGGGAAGGACCAACATCATTCTTAATGTATTCTTCTAGAACACTTTTTTGTATTCCGTGGCTTTTACATCCAGATCTAGGTATTCCATGACCAAGCCACTATAGCTCCAATGAAAAGTTTTGTACCACTAGTTCATACCACATTCTACATTCTAGAAAATTTACAATTTAACATTACTGTAATTAATGTTTGGGTGGGTTTTAGGGCTTTGCACATAAGCAGCCTTCTTGAAATCCACTCCACTAGCAGATTGCCCAAAAGTTTCCTGCAATATGTTGTGTTTTTGTTTTGTTTTTTTTATTCTACAAATGGTGTATACCCTTCCAAAACAGCTGGTATCCTTGACTCAAAGTCCGGTGAGCAGCTTTGTTGAATAGTGTGCTGTTACCATTGGGCCAAGTTTTGAAGAAAATATGGCCCAAAAAAACAGGATGTTCCCTCTCTCAGAATATTGGCTTTGTGCTGAGGGGAACATGACCCTTCTACTTTTGTGGTGCCCACAACAATTTAACGGTGTTATATGCAACTTGCCTAACCCATTAAGGGACAGGTAGATTAGGTACTACCTATACTGGTGTAGACCATTTTTCTCAATAAAAAAATAAAATGTAAAAAACAGAAATATAAAGGAAATAATTGAAATGCACAAAAGAACCCTCCCACTTTTTCTATTTGTTTTCCTTTTGGAAAAATTTACAAAAATCCAATATTAGGATTTTCCTTCCTTTCTCTGCGTGGTCTTTATCCAGGGTTACATTTGGGGGAGGCAAACTTACCTTCTCTCCTGTGCCTTCTGGCCATTTATCTAGGCACGTTTTTAATGTTTGCTTGCATGAATGTGGGGTATGGTGACTTGGTGGTGCTGATTTGTATGTATGAACAGACTTATTTTGACCCTTAAATGTGTTCATGACTCATTAACCACAATGAAAAGGTAAGCAGCCATAATAGGAGCCGTACAGCATCCAAAGGCTGCATAAACACTTTCCTGGGACCCATTGCAGCTGCGTACAGCCGCCCATAGATCTCAGTTGGAAGATGCAACTCCATACAGCAAGGGTTGTGTAAAGCATCTGCACATGCACAGTCGCATGCTTGAAACGCAGATAGTGTGTGTTCAGAGTGTACATCTGTCCAGGAGCTTTACCCAACCCCTAGCGCATACCCATATACATCTCCATCTTCTAATTCATGGCTCTGGATGCTGTGCAGCCCCCTTACAGCCATGTGTTGAGCCCCTATACAAATCTGAAAAAATGATATTCGTATTTTTTAAAATGTTTTCTGTTGAGTAAATCAGAGGTGTACAACCTTTGAATTGTAACAATCTAAGGGGTCCAGCAAACTGTTATGCCGCGTACACACGACTGGTTTTTCCGTCGGAATGAACTCTGAAGGTTTTTCTGACGGAGTTCCGCTGAAACTGCGTACACGCGATCACACCAAAGTCCGACCGTTTAGAACACGGTGACGTACAAAACGTATGACGGGACTAGAAAAGAGGTTCAATAGCGAGTAACCAATAGCTGCTGTCTTGTACTTTCTTCAGAGCATGCGTCGTTTTTGGTCCGTCTGAACAGCATACAGACTAGCGGTTTTCCCGGTAGGAACTGATTCCGTCAGAAAGATTTGAAACATGTTCTATTTCTAGATCCGTCAATTTTCTAAAAAAAAAAAAAGTCAGATGAGGCCCACACACGATCGAAAGAAATGTCAGCTGAAAAAAATCTGTTGGACTTTTCCTGCCGGAAAGTGCGACCGTGTGTATGCAGCATTAGGTGAAATTATCACAGAAAATAGTCATTTGAATTTGTGTTCAACAATTATTAGCACATTGGAAGGCAGACCATTAAATCACTGTAGCATAAAAATGGTTTAGGATTTTTAAAGGAGACAACCAGGTACTTTTTTATATTAGGACTGCACAGAGTACAAGGACAGAGCAAAGTGCAGGATACAATCAGAATTCATTTTTAGCTAAAGTGTAACAATGTAAACTAGTCATTTAAATACATTTGCAACAGGTTATTGTACTTTTTTCTAAATAAGCTGTCATTTTTGTAAAGTGAAATGTGTATTCTACTATATTTAACATCAACATAATATCCCTAAATTATAGCTTTATCAGCCAGATGTATCAGGGCTACTTAGTGAAAGTACCCACTACAACCAATCAGAAGTCATACTGCGCTGGTCTCTTTGGTTGTGAGCTGCTTCACATTGCTGTTTGCACTCTTTTATTGAATACAGCCAATATTATCCATGAGATTTGGTGGAATTTTTTACAGGTTTTACATTTTTAATCCACTTTTACGAAACACTAAATTGTGATTGATCCTTAAGCTAGTAATGGGAACCAGAGGGTGGTTGGCCATGCAGGCATAGTCTGACTGGCCTCTCTAATCGCGTTGCTCAACTGTTGTATTTGGTCAATGGAGCTGGATGAGGGGAATAACCTTACCAAGTAGAAACAATAGCGATCAAACAATTTTGTAAACTGAGGCCTTGGCCTTGAGAGATCGCCATATAATGTCTATGTCTATGTCTCACCTTAAGGGCTTATGTTGATGGGCTTTTTTTTTTGCTATTTGAACGAAAAACAAACCTGTTTTGACTGAATTTGCAAATCAATAGTATCCACGAAAGAACACATAATGCAAAGCAGTTCCTATGCAGTCTCTGAACTGCCATGTCTACTGCTCAGTTAAAGTAAATGGGATTGCATTCCAGCCATATATGGAGCACAAGAAAACAACGCCCATTTACTGAGGCCCTTGATCTACTGCTTGTCCTGCTTGAAATAGCATTATGAAAGCCAATGCAAAGTAAAGTCCTTTATACATTGTAAATAAGTTGTAGATTTTGGTGGATGGCTCATCCATATATGAGAGCCACTTTGGGCTCTCATACATGCATGTTCAAACATAAATCCATTTATGAATATTCTGCTGCTGCAGTAAAAGGTCTTCATAGTGGCTAGCAGATCCCAGGTGTACCAGGTTGGTAGGGAATGGAGGAGAGCATATTTAACTCTTGCAGTTAGTCAAATGTACAATTCTTAGACCAATCTACACTCACCCCGCTATTACTACTCGCACCTCAATGCATGTCACTACTTACTGCATTAATTACACTACAGTGTTGGCGCTGTGCTGTTGCTTTGCATTGAACAACACTCTATGAATACTACCATACTACTATTACTTGAATCTATTATATTAATGGACAAGCACATGATTTGTACTTGTTTTTGTAGCACAGGCCTAAATCTAGCATTCCTATATAAATGTTGGTGCATTTTTGATAGTGAAAACGTGTTCCCAGTAACAGAAATTGGGGAGACCAGGGCACTGAATGCAGTTTTTTGACTGACTAGCTTATATCATTTTTTTGGCAGTTGGGACAGAACAGGGGTTTTGTATAATATACAAGCATGCAGTCCCATGTGGAACAACCTGTAACCCAAAAAAGCTATGCACTCATAATCTGCCATTGAACAGGTCAGGGCAATACCAAGGTGGCAGGTAGCTGATGCTAAGAAATAAATGTTGACTCCTAGGTTTTGTTGATTATTCCTGATGACAATAGAAGCACGTATATCCTATGTAATGTATGCTGTCTTGTAGAGTTCACTGACTGGCCACTGAAATCCACATTACTTTGCACATGTGCAACCATATGAGTTGTGGATGTGTCCCTTTAGAGATAAAATGAGCTCTAACAATGTTATAGATGATGATCTGTATTTAACCCTCTTGCTGCCACCACTGAAAGCAGTCACAAGTTTGATTACCTTTTTACTCCTGGTTGCTGGCTACATAGACCATGCCTTCTAGCTTACCGGTCCTCCTGTTTGCCTGTATTTTAATGGCAGGAGTCAGGAGGAAGCGCCAACCCCAAGTGATCGCAATAAAAGTAAAGTTTTATAAAAAGTTTTAAAGTTTATTAAAATAGGAAAAACAGAACTCAGCAACCACGTACATGCCCATATGAACACTTATGTGAGTGTGCACACAAATGAAAATGAGTCACATATGTCACGTATGCTGGAGTGAGAGCAATCATTAGAAAGCCATCATTTACTGTTAGCTCTAAATTTTCATCTTTTAAAAGATGCCTATGGACAATTTTGGGTACCATAGTTTCTTGCTTCTTTGGAAGCGCACACCATTTTGGGGCTTGACACGTTTGAGGTCTATTTACGCAACACAACCTCATTTTTATGTTTTACCAAATAAATTAGGATTGTGTGTGCATTAAATTTGAGTGCATATTATACTGAAAATGTAGACTTGATAAACTATAGCAAATATTGTGTGACATAAAAAAGAATTACAACTACCACCATTATTCTACAGGGTCTCCTCTTTCAGAAAATATATAATGTTTTGGCATTTTAGGTTTGTACATAATAAAAAATAGCTCTTGCAGTGAAAGGGTTAAAGTGGTGCCAGTTAGTCTAGATAGGAATTTGTTTTATATAATAGTCAAATTACAGACGTTGCATAAGTGTGTATACATCAGCCAGCAACCTTATTTAAAATAAACGGACAGTGGAAGGATATGAGTCAAACACTTGTAATGGAATGTAACTACTAGATAGTCCCGTCTTGCCCTCAGGAGTGTTGTTATGCTATAATAGTTCTCTCTAGATTTGTAAATCTTGTCAGTAGTTTTATTGTTTTCTTTCTCTCCCTTGTTTTTTTGGGGTTTTTTCTCCCCACACTTCCTTTTTTCCCTCTGTCCTTTCTCTTGTATGTCGATTTCTTCCATTATTAGCCCCTCCCTCCTTCCCTGGGTCTTCTCTATCCTTATTCTTCATTTTCATGGCTCTCTTCTGGCTCTTTATCTGCCAGGTCTATTCATCTCTGTACTCTTCTCCCATGTCTTCTTTAGTACACTGGGAGAGTACCATTGTTGTAGAATGTGATGTTGCCAACCAGAGGGTGGCAAATAACTTCAGAGTTTTATATATAGCAAGCTGTCAAAAACTTGAAAGTGTTAGGAGTTCCATGGAAGGGAAGCTGGTAGATGTTTTCTTGTTGGAAAAATGAACCATATTGATCCAGATAATAGTCCATCTTTTCTGGCTGCAGCATACAACTAACAAACCGTGTGATGCATTGAGATGCCCCAACTTGCAATCAACATGTTTTAATGTTCTGCCTTATGTCTGCAAATGCAATAAAATCATAATTCAACAAAATAGAAGCCCATTATAGTTTAATGTCTAAACTGTCAACTTTGTTAATCTGTAGAAAGCTAAAACAATCACTTAATCTACATCTGGATAATCCAAAAAAATGCTTTGGTGCACAAAATATTTCAGTTTTCTTTTTAACCTGCATTGAGATAGTTGGCCTTATTTGTCATGGTGTCTTGGGAAAGGTCTTTGTTGACCAATTCTCCTGGTGCACCATTAATCTTTTGGTTACAATTGGCATTACAGATTGCCAATTGTTTATTAGATAGTTAGGTATGACTTATGAAAACAAGTATGCTCTGGCCCACCGCATCTAACCTATTCCCTTGCTTCTTCTAAAGAGTAACCAATTATGTTTTATATTTGCATCAACGCAACTTATTTTACTTCATTTCTCTTAGGCTGCTTTCACACTGGGGCATCAGCGGCGCTTTACCGCCGTTTTTGCAGAGGTTTTCAGCGCGCTTTTAACCCCTGCTAGTGGCCGGAAAAGGGTAAAACGACCCGCAAATCGCCTCAGTGTGAAAGCACTCGGGCTTTCACACTGAGACTGCATGGGAGGTGTTTTTCAGGCGCTTTACAGGTGCTATTTTTAGCCCAAAAGCGCCTGAAAAATGCCTCAGTGTGAAAAGGGTCTTGGCTCCAGCTTTCATAACAGCCCAGCTGGTTCTGGGAAACTCAAATGCAGGTTATGACATGCTTGTAGAAACACAAAAAGCCAACATTTGGCACACTTTTACAAAGCTTGTTACAAACTATTGTGGTTCAACATCATATAAACTGCCAGATGAAAAGCCATAATAGCTACTCATATATATATTATACACTACAAAACCTGGTGGGGATTGCATTCTGTAAAAATTGAGGAGCTTAATAGAAGCACCCTGATTGGTCCATTTATCTCCCATGTAGGATTTCATTGGTTGACTTGGTTGTTTTTAATCTAGTGTTTCTCATTTTGTATTTTCTTTGATCTTCTACTATAGTCTCACCCTTTCCAAAATGTGGAAGGCAAATATGATTACATTAGCATGGAGGTCTGGCTTGTATGCTTGTTGACAGTGTACTATTTGATTTGCTGTAGATAATGATGAAGTCTTAATAATGTTTCAAACAGTTTCAACCTTCTCCTCCATAAAGGAACAGAATCTATTCTGTCTTTAATAGAAAATTTTATATTTAGAGCAGTCTTTCATTCTCTTGTCTGGAACAAGCAAGCCAAAAACCACAGAAAAGACTGACCCAACACTTATTTTATTCCTGCACCTTACACATTATACATACAGTATTTCCACAGGCTCTAACTGCATTACAAACTTTAGCTACTATACCAAGGGTTGTTATATATTTTTCCTGCAGAATTTCTTAAAATACAGAAAGATTTACTGTGCATTCGGCTTAATTCACTTAGCTACTTTTTTGATTCACCATAATGGTTGTTAGTTTTGCACGTGTGACTAGCTCTCTTGATTTTTTTCTTCCAAATTAATTATTCCTGAGTTTTTACTATAAGCATCCATGAATGCAGATGCTTCCTTGTGTGGCAGTCTCCTAAATCTGATGGTGGTTAAGTGTTTTTTATATTAAAGATACATGGATATAAGTGAGCTGCCATTTTGTAAACTTAAAGTTTTAATCCAATTCCTTTTAAAATGAAAAGTTCCTAGGAGGTAGACAGGATCTTGTCACTATTTTTACATGTATCTTGAACAACCGTTCAAGACAGAAATAAGATGGCATTACTACTTTTCGAAGGTGCATACTCTGGGGGTTTTTCCTACTTTTGTAAATGGCTCATTACTGACTTGAAGCAAGCTTGCGGCCAATGTAGTGTCAGGATAACTGGAGCGTTTGCACTTCAAAAACAAGTCAACGAGGATGGCTCTTGTGGGTTTCTCTTAACGAATTCCTGATAAATTAATGCTAACTTGGTTTTAACTAACCTTGCTGTTTCTTCAATCGTAATTTCAATTTCTTGAATATTCTGGCAAAAATATGTGTAACATAAACTGGATAACCGTAAAGGTTTTACCATCTAAAAATAAACACATTCCCATTTTTTTAGTATCCACTTGATCATGCCATTTTCACTCTAAACCAGAAAACCCAAATCAAAGGTAACCCTTCTGAAGGCTTTTCTTAGCCATTTGCAATAGAGGGTGTAATGTGAAAGTCCTATTTTTTTTTTTTTTTTTTTTAAGCTGCCAAATTGGTTATATTTAGCACAAGAAAATATATTAATAGAAGAGAACAATATATATATAGAGAGAGAGATATATAATATAGATATATTTATTTTATCCTAAAAAAATATATTTGTAAGCAATAAAGGTCATAAAGTACAACCTCCTCCTTCCTTTTATTTTTATTTTTTTAATGTTTCTTTAAAGGTATTTTGTGGCTGAAGCACTTTTGTACCAATTATTGCAACCCTGTAATAATTAGTAAAGCTTTGTGTTGTATGTTCTCATGAGTTATGCTGTCATTCCTAAAGTTTCCTAAACAAACGATACATGTGTCGCACATGTGAGTGTACTTTTTTTACTTTTTAATAATAGGTGTGACTGGGATAGTGATTTATAATTGCACAGGATGTTTTTCACAACTCCTTATTAAGCTTTTACCACCTTTGTGGTGCTATATTAAAGGATTCATATTTGATATCAGTCACTAAACATACCTGTGTAACTTGTGTTTCCAGCTGGTACAAGCCCTCAATTTAAATATAGAAATCTATGAATAAATAAATGAACTCCAGCAATAGATAAGGGGTATGAATGATTTTTGTTCAGTTGTGCACATTTGTTTTCTATTGCGAAGGTGACAAACCTTAACTGATTTCTTGCTACTGAATTGCACTTTTAGGTCTGAACGGGTTATAAAACATTATTTTATTTTTTTTTTCGTATTGCAATGAACAATACTGAATAAAAAAGGTCAGGTTAAAATATTTATAGGAATTTTATACTTGGCACGATTACCTGGACATTAGATAAAGTAGACCATACCTGCTCAGCTTCAACACTTTCATAAGGTACAAAGCCTTATTGAAATCCAAGAAGCATGGGGTGTTTGTCCATTAGAATATAACTCGAACATACACAATTGCACTTTACAAATATTAAAGGTATGCAAAACACACAGTTAAAAAATAAATAAATCAGGAGAATGGCTCCTTAATTGAGTCTCCATTTTATTTGGGGTGTGCTGTGTGGCAAGATGTTGATCCACAACAAATTTTAAACCTACTACATCTCTGAAGACCAGCTTAAAGTGCATGTGAGCCCTGAGTAGCATTAAAAACTCAAAAGGAGTTCTAATCTTTCTTCAAAGTTTTGGCTGGACATGTACTGTCTAGTATGATCAGGATCACACCGCCATGGCACTAAATGTAAAAAGATTGTATTGCAAGGACTTCAAGGTCACGTTAAGGCCTCATTTACACGGGTGTACGTACCCATCCAAGGGCCGCACCCTCACAGCTGTCAAATTGGGACCAGCGGCTATGTCTGTATGGCCACTGTGTCCCAATAGACATGAATTTGATTGCCTGCACATCATCTGCATCCCATGCGGGCAAAGAAAGTCCTTTTTGCACAGGTGTACAGATGGACAGGCCCATGTGAATGAGGCCTTAAATGAGAGAAATTCTAAGCTGAGATTGTTTACCACATTTTTGATGCAGCTGAAGTTCTTCTTTTAGGTGGGATTCTACCACATGTTATCAATGAAAGTACCGTATTTATGCTTAAAATTAAGAGAATTCCACTCACTGCAAGTTGTTGCCTGAAGTTCTGAGCCATTCCGTATTGGAGCCACTAATATTCTTAAGACCTAAGTGGAAATTGGCGGGGATGAGTTGTCTTGACTAAAGATGACCATTGACCGTAGAGGTGCAGACATCCAGGTATAATATTACCGCTCTGTAGTTTTTGCTGGGCCCCTGAACATGAACTGAAGTTTTTGTCTACTTTTATCTAGTGTGCAGGTAATGGTGACTTTTTAATTGTTACACCCCCCCCCCCCCCCCCCCAATGTTGAGTGAAGTATAGTGGAACAATGTTTGGCGCTGGCTTATCAAAGGAAAAATAGTACCCTGACTTGGGTTTTCTATCCCCTAATGAACCTTGGCTGCCAGTATCTGCATGTCTGATGGACATTAGACAGTCACCCTGTTTGGTTTAGCAGACTGTCATCTAATGTCTGACCACTTTTATTTATTCAGTGATTATTGATTTCATTGGTGCCTTGACATGTTTTAATACAAAAGTTCTACTTAATTTACAAATTTTCTACAGTCTAGAAAAAAAAGCTTAATTCTTTTAACGTACAAAGGAGCTGTTGAGTCATATACAGACCAAGGTGGGTAAAGTTTAGGCCTAGTCTTAAATTCCACAATGCTAGAAGTGTTTGTTGACATGGAAGGAGCTTTCAAAGCTATATATTAATTTGTTAAGAATATATATGGCAGTTCTTTCTTTCCCAAAAGCTGGTCATACATGAGTAGATTCCAAAATGTTTCATTTTAAGAGCATTCATTTGATTTTCTAAAGGTTCATGGGGACAAATCAAGTGTATGTGGTTTGCATATGGGAAAGTCCTTTCTTTCCAAAATCAAATCTTAAAAACAACATTTTGAAGTACTTTCAGACAACGTTTGCCAAGACATTGAATGTACTGAGACTGTTTATACGAAAATCTACTAGTGTATGGCCAACTTGACAACCATTCAGACTTCACACAGCTCTAAACTGTGTGTGCCATAGAGTTTACAGTGTTGTATTCACAGCACATGGTGTTCGGTACTTGTGAATGAGGTTTTTATTTTTCCCCTAAAAGTTGTGAACTCTCACTTTTACACCAATAATCCAGCATGCTACATGTTGTAATTCAACTGCATAGTTTACTACATACATTATACAGAAGCATCTTCCTAATGAAAAGGTAGCAGTTCCCTTGATAGACATAGTTTTAGATATGAAGAGTTTTAGTTTAAAATGTAAGCATGATGACTGATTTATTTGAATCATTACAGCTGTTAGCTGCGTCTAGTAAAAGTCACAGGAGAGCATTTGCAAAAAAAACACTACTCCCCTTTTTTCCCAAAAGTTAATTCTGGATTTTTAAAATTGGTGTTAAAGTAATACTAAAACAAAAACATTTATTATTATATTGCTGCTTACCAATTCTTGTATCCGATGACTTGGTTTTCTTTCAGGTTTTCTTTCAGGCTTTCTGTCCATTTTCAACTGGTGACCCAGCCAGTAGGTTGTTCGGTGTTCAAAAGAACAAGCTCTCTTCCACATGTATTAGTTACAGGAATGAGACAAACCATTTAACACTGACAGGGGTGCTTACAATGATCAGCTTTTATTTATTTTTGTAAAACCTTTGTCCCAAAAGGCAAACAAAACGCCTGCTGTAACTGCTTATAAAGTATGAGCTGGAGTTTGGCTTCAGTTTGTTAGGGTATCTAAATCTGCTAGTCCATCTAAACTCCCCTTTCCTAGACTGACAATGCTGCTGTCTGTCCACTGTGCCTGCTGTGCTCATTCTTCCAGAGTGAGGGCACTCTAATACAGGCGTTGTGTTATTTGCCAGATCACCAGGTGAAAAAAGGCTAAAAAAAAAAAAATACAGCCACCACATCTGATTGGTAAGATGCAATATATATATTTTTTTTTTTTTTTTTTTTTAGTTTTGGGTTTAATACCGCTTTTAAATATGTTTGCACAATTTAATGCTACTTCAAAGCCACTTTAGCTAAATATGTTGACTCCAGCTGCGGTTGTGTTTATTGTTCTTGGGTAAGCACTCAGAATGGGAAAAATGCCCTTTATTTATATTTTTATTTTTTAATACTGGCCCTGAAATATACCCGAATATGTCAGCTTTAGTAGGTATATTTTTAGCAATCTCACAGATTTTAGCTACAAATTAAGTGTATTTTTGATCTGCTGGGTTTCATGTGCTCTTAAGACTTCTCTTGGCATTAATAAAAATGGAATTGACCATAGAATTTTTTTTTTTTTGTGAACGTTTCGGATATTTTAGTTTGCGGTAGACCTTGTTGGGTGTTAAGTAATGTTCACACTTTACTGCTTTTACTGGATACTTCACTGATGTGTAGCTTGTCTAGGAAATGAGCAGTTGTTTGCTCTGGAAGCTTTATAGACAACAGTTTACTAGAACTAGAGCCAATGTCAGAAAACATGTCTTTATTTTGCAACATTCCATATTTGATATCTATCTTTTTCGACATATCTAAAATGTGACCAAGTCACCTAAGGCCTCATTCACACCTATGCAGGTTGCAGTTTGCATATTCCAGGTGCATGTTGCATTTTTCAATACACTTTTTTGATCCATTGAAGTCTCCGGAACCAAAAACCAGAAAAGTCACTGACCTTTTCCATAAAATGCATAGATGTGAACTATATCCATAGTAAACTATGTTAAATGGACTGTAGTGTGTTTCTGCAAAACTGAAAAGCACTAAAAATGCATACGTGTGAACGAGGCCTAAGTGTTTTTGAATACGGTATACAGAGTATTCTCTACCATTCGTCATCCATTTTCTCCTCCTAGTTTCATGTATCCAGCAGGTCTGTACTTTCTTTACATAAGCAAATGTAGCCCTATGTGATAAAATAACCTTGTGAGGCCCGCTGGTTCTAAAACACAACCCCTATAATCCGGGCTCACAGTAGTCGCAGCTGTACTAATCCTGATGGTAACTGGGCATTGGCTGTAACCTATTGCAATAATCATTTTTTTTATTCCACTGCCACCATACCTAAATTGGAGAGCTGAGCAAGCTTTACATACTGGAGTCTTCTCATTCTAAGCCAAAATTTGGGTGACCCAATGCTTTCGTGACATGAACACCCACTATCCTGTGCAGATGTCCGTCTTCTATTGCTGCTTGTAGCCATACTGCACAGCACTTGCATTAGAATGAGAAGAGATACAGTTAGGCCGGCCATTGATGGAGTGTTTTCTTTCCTGCAACCACAGAATCCCCCATCAACTCAGACTGTGTCGATGGGGAATCCCTCCTGTCAGGCCATTGTCTTCTCCCGGTGGGAACAGCTGGCAGTGATCATTGCTAGCAGCTATAACAGCCGCTAGCCATAATCGTATATAAAATCCAGCAGGCTGTTGTACCCAAGTTGATCAATCAACTTTGGTACATTTAGCTTGTTCATACATAGTTTGAATCCGAGATTCTAACCATCTATGGCTGGCTTTAGTTAAATAGATTTAGCTTGTCCGTTGTGATGTAGATGGCAGTTTCCTGAGACCGTTGGTAGCCCATATACTTTGAGACTTTTTTTTTATGCCAAATTCAGTTGTATCATACAACAGTCTGTCTTGTACCTTTTTTTTTTTTTTTGTTTTTTTTGTTTTTTTTTTGGTTTTTTTTTTTTTTAAGAAACTAGTGCCTTTGTTCTTCCACTGCTGTAAGTATTTCCATCCATAGAGATACTTATAGCAACATGTCTCTAAAGTTATCTACAGAAGTTTCTGTAGTCAGTGGTGCTCACAGTAGTGGAGGATCTGTTGTGCAGGTTTCTTCTAACTCTCTGTGGGGGGGAGAACAGTTTTATTGCTGGAGAAAGGAGGCTTTATTGGAAGGAAAAATAGCCCTGCTTAGCTCCTGAATTGCAACCTATCACTCTATAGCTTTTTCTCCTGCAATAATCCAAACTAAAGGTCCAACAATGAGGGGATTTGGTGGCTTCTGTGTCCATAATTTCTACTGAGAACACCAGTAGTGCTAGGAAGCCTTTGAGTGTCCATAGGATCTATGCAGAGACTCCATTTTAAACAAGGTCTGGTGTTGACATCATCATGTAAGTCATGAAGGTTTCATTGATGGCCATCACACTATGGATCACCAATTTCTTGGTCTAGGAGCACTTTTGCACAGTAGTGGTGGATGGCCCTCATCCTCTGGGTGATCACACCTGTGAGGAAAGATATCAGAAGGTTATATTCGTTTCCTTCAATTCACGCTCTCTAATGTTTAGCTGTCTGCAGGATAAGGCTGTGTGTGTATGTTGCTATGGATGGTGGGGATTATGTATTTTAACTTATTTATTTATTGTTTTCCTTCTAAATGACAATCTCATTTCGGAAAAAAAAGAACCTAATAAAGATGGAAACTCAAAGAATGGTTAGAGCTGTAATAATAATAATAAAAAAATAATATATTTTTAAATTCTTTATATGGTAATTTGGAAATAAATAAAATTATACCTGCACTTTGCTTTCATGCAGAAATATACTTTATTGTAAAGATAATCTATTTTTCTATGGGTAGGTAGCCTGCCAGAATTCACACTATATTAGATAATGCTTTTCTATGTGAACCAAAAATATGTAATGGAAACAACTGAATTAATTAGCACATATTCATTAATTACTGGGAGATAGATTATCGTTTAATTTACACCCTTTTGTTGATCTCTTGTAATCTGAAGTACTGCTAAGCAACAGAGGGGGTTATTTACTAAAACTGGAGAGTGCACAATCTGGTGCAGCTCTGCCTAGAAACCAATCAGCTTCCAGGTTTTATTCTCAAACCTTAATTGAACAAGCTGTTAGAAGCTTATTGGCTACCATGCACAGCTGCACCAGATTCTGAGATCACCAGTTTTAGTAAATCTCCCCCAGTGGGTCTATTTCTGGATGGTGTTGCCCATACCAACCAGTTGGATGCCTGTTTTTAGTTTTATTTACCGATAGTGCAAAACTGACTGCTGTTTGCTACTGGCAACATAATCCTTTTATTAAAATAATATGCCTTTTATAGCTAGAAATGGTTATTGGATGCAGTTTAGTATCTCTGATGACTCACAACCACTTGCAAAAATATGTTCATTGAGTAGAAAGTAGTTTGAAGAAACGGTGTATACGAATGGCCATGGACGGGCAAATGTCGTCTCACTGAGCACATAATATATCTCAACACTCTGAGTAACATCACCAGCCAATTTTCTTCCTAGCTTGGCTGATAAACATTCGTGATGCATATATCAGTGAAAACCTCAGTCTGTTTTCTTCACAGATTAGAAACTGATTGGCTTCGGGCTGTACAGATATATTATAAAATCTCTATAATGCAGTAGAATGCACTTACAAGCACTCACTATTGCACCATTGTTAATATCAATTTTATGTGAGCTACATCCCACCTAGTCTTAATGCTATGACTTATCTAGACTTTTCCAATTTATGAAAGTTTATCCCTGTACCTAAGAATCGGAGATCAACAACATGGGTTAGACGTTTTACATACAAGCTGTATTAAAAGTCTATAATATAAAAAAATATGCCAATTGGTAAGAAGCCATCATTTTTACATAAGAAAGCTTGTGCAGATTTTGAGCCTGCAGTCACCAAAAATTTGAATGAGGATGTGATTGTCAATGGTAAATATTAGCAATGTGCTAAGCACCTCTCATAACCAAATGCTTTGCTACTTAGAGCTGACTTTATGAATTCGCCATAACCCTACAGAGCACTTGATGGAGTAAGTGATTTCTAGACAAACACTTCTGTGTTCTCTAGTTGGTGATTTGCAAAGGGCCAGGGTCGGAGCATGGGTGCTTGATATGAGTATGTGGTTTATTGCAATCAAGTACTATGTAATCATTCCTGTAGGACACCTCGCCAGCATTAACGAGGACATATAGACAATGTTCTAAGGACACAAAACCTACACGTTATTCCTGTGGTCTGCACAAGTGTTCCTGAATGCTTTCTTTCACAGTAGATGTGTTAAAGGAGAACTCCATTCAAGGCAAAAATCATTAGTACTCAGATAACTTACACCATATTTTTCCTTTAAAATGTGGCCAATAGGGGAATGTGTACTGGAGTTTAAAATCCGATTAAGGCAGCTGTGTGTAACTTTGCTCTTAGCACAGACTGTGATTATGGGTGTGTCATCTCTTGGATTGCATTACGTTTTGCACAACTGCTAGTTATGTACTTAATCCAGATAAAGTATGTTGCAGCTGAAAGACCTTTTTAAGCTGTTTATAAGACAATCATGTGATGGAAGAGTACTCATTTTCTACCAGACTCATAGCAGCAACAGGTAGATGCCTATTTTACAAAGCATGTTTTTGACTAAAATGTCTGTTTTGTCTGGAGTTCTTTTTTAAAAGATCCTTCTTCCTTCTTCCTTTTTTTTTTTTTTTTTTTTTTATTTGGTTGTGATTAGTCAACATTGTTACACCTCAATGCAGTGGTCCACAAGTGCATGTAAAGTACAGTATGTATGATTTTGTGTCAAAAATGATCACTAGACTATCCAACCCTCAAAAAAAAAAAAAAAAATTGCCATTAGGTACGTCTGTGAAACTCTGTGTAATTTTTCACTTTAATGTAGTAACCTGATCAATATTTGAAATTTTATATAAAACATTTTTGCTCCTTGAAGACTATCTTGTAAAGAGAACTCAGATATAATTTTACAGTCCTTATAAAGACTATATTTTTGGTACAACCCATGCAAACCCGATGAAATGTATGGACTGTTATATACGCCGGGTTTTGTGAGTGTTTATCCACTGATACAAATACACGGGTTTTGCACAATATAGGTGTATGAAGGTGGACAGTTGGTTTCTTTTGTAACCCTAAAGTTCTTCTTGCTACTTTGTGTTATGGAACGTTTTTTCCTTTGTGTCCAGCACGGTTGCCTGGCTGTTGTATTTCTTTAAGCACAGACCCCAATAGTATTCTGAAAGAAACTGTATTTTTGAAACAAATTCAATATTCTAAATGCTTGAGAATAAAATAGAAAATGGATTAAAAACAGTATGTATGTATTTTTTCATTACCATTTATTTTGTTTCTCTTGGTCAGAATCTGTTTTAATGGAGATTTTTAAAAGTTGTTTACAGTTGTAAAGAAAATTAAACATAATAAAAATGAAATATAAATTTGACACTAGTCATTTTTGATTGTTGGCAGCAAATGACAAGATGAGACCTTTTTCTCGCACATTCTAGTATGTGTTGTACAATCTTCTAAACCCTGTGTAATATGGGGCAATACCTAAATGATCCATTCAAATTTTATTCGGTCAGGTGGGAGTTTTTTTTCTTGGTGTCTTTAAAGCTCCATGCAAAAAAAGCTGGATAAAACACACTGGTAATAGCATTTTTGCAGTTCCTTAAAGAAAAAAAGGGGGGGGGGACTCAAAAAATGCTATTAGTTGCATTTAGGAGCGTTTCTGCTGAAAAAACGCTCCAAGAAACTCTACAAATTTTTTTTTTTTTTTTCTGCGCCTAGACGCTGAAGCTTAAACGCCAATAACCTAAAGTAGTGTGCATGAACACATAGGATAACATTATTTAGCTTCTAGAACCAGAAAAATGCTAATAGCTTCCAGGAGCTTAAAAAAATGCTAGCGTGCATTGGGCCTTAAAATATTACTAAAGGCAAAACTTTTTTTTTTTTTTAAGTTTTGGACAGAGTGGAGAAGGATTAGAGCCCCTGTCAATTTGTATTGCTGTCTGTGCCCCCCGTTAAGGAGATTCACCGTCTCTATTTGTCCTGTTTACCATTATCATTGAAAGTAAAGAGAAAACCCCAATTTTTGGGTTGTCCCCAGAAAAGTAATAGTTGGGAAATCTTCCAATGGGGACAGTAGTTCTGGTGAGCTGGGGGTCCCCAAAAAATTAATTTGCAGAGATATCCTCTGACTTCCTGTTTTGCTATGAGACAGGAAGTGAAGGGAAATCTCCGCAATTGGACGATTGGCAAAAATAAATCTGACCAGTTATAACCCTCCCTTAAATCCAAAATGAAAAAAAAGAAAGTTTTGCCCATAGTTCTACTTTAAGGTTACTTTGCAGTATAAGCCAAGCAAGTGACAAACTCTGTAGGGTATTAATATTTTTTTACTAAACAGAAAAGACTGCACATACAACTGCAGGAATTTGTTACGTGCAAATTATAACAATATGCATACAATATACATATGCCCAAACTGTCCTCAGCAAACATGCATGGACCATGTATGTGATAGGCAGAAGTTTATTAATCGGCTACTTAAATTGAGTTTCATGATGGAGTCTTCTCATGGCTCCTTGCTCTGAGTCCAGCACAAAATATCGGTTTCCTCTGAAGTTTCAAACAACTCTGTCTCCAGAACAAGTGTTCTTTGTCTGACCACATGGCCTGTTCAAAGTCCTATATCCCCTCCTACTTCCTGCTACATCATATCCTGTAACCTCACTTCCTATGCGGAGTTCATAAACCAGTCTAACGGGTTAATTTACATATCCATATGGGGGAGCCTTATCTTCCAAACACAACACATGTAACTAAAATCTAACCATTCACATATCTAAGCTATAAACCATTACCAACATAGCAACAAAGTGGGTCCCCAAACTCCAGAGTTCTTGTTAGATATAAGGAGGTGGTGCACACCTTAGTGCTGCACAGGGGTCCTAAAGGAATGTAAGTCCCATAATGAGCATACAACTGAATCTGTGGCTGGTTCTTGTAGTTAAGTGAAAAGAAGGTTGGTGCTTAGCTTCCGCTACCTTAGCTGATCAATTTCAGATTGAGATTTTGTTTCACAGACCTGAGCTATTCAAACTGAGCACCGGATAAATTGAGAAAAAAAAAAAAGGAAGCATGGTCATCTTCAAAACTTCACATTCAAGGTGGGCCAGAGATACCAGCAGCTGATTTTAGATGCAAGGCTTGACTTTTCCTGTAAGTCAGGGTCAGAGCTACCCTTCACAACTCCTGAGCTCCCCTTATGGTTAGTTATACAACCCATCCTCTTGTAGGGCACTAGGAAATCAGGAGGGCAAGGCAAAACACATTTTTAAAGGTTTATTCAATGTATTCCCTTACAACCCTCATGTAATGCTTGCACTACTGCAGACAGCCCTGTCCATTTTTTCTTTCACACATGCTTGCAGAGTGCCACAGGCATTGCGGTAAGTATGGGCAGATGTACCAGGCTGCGGAGAGGTCCCTCCTTCCAGATATCAGCCAGGGAAGTGCCTTAGGTGAAATTGAACTATATAACATTGACTGTTCAGTGTGCCCAAGATTCCCTGAAAATTTAAAAATGAGGAAGAAAAATTGTATAAATATTTGTTTTCAGATATTGAGTGAAATATTTGAAATTATATTTATATATGTAACTCTTGCTACATAGCTTACATACATCTGGTATAGCATTTACATTTCTCAGCTTTCTCAGATTCTCAGTCTATGGAATCAAGAAGAAATGGCCCTATTAAAGTCTGGTGATCAAATTTATAAAAGCTGGAGAATTTAGCTGGTTGTCCAGCAGATTCTTTGTCTCCATTTCCCAGGAAATAAAAGATAAATGGGCATTTTTGTGGCGATCTTTAGTTTTTCCTAAAATGTTTCACAGTGATCACTTTAAACATTAAATTGGATTATCTGCATACCAGGATTTTGTAACCACTCCCAAATTTAAGATGGCCATACACATATAGCAGAACGAAAGAATCCTGATTCCTCCATCCATGCCAACAGGATGAACAAATCTTCTATTGCAGGCTATTGTTCTCTGGCACCTGGAGCTGCTGGATGTCAGCATACCTGAACAGTCGATTGAAATATTGACTTTGGTCAATCCAAGTGTTGCTCATAGGGCGAGCCACAGAGCAAATTTTGATGCATGTATGGCCAGCTTTACTCAAGTCAATAAGCCTCCTGTCTTAGGGCTTTTTCACCCTGGCAGTAAAGTTTACCAGACTCATGACGCCCGTTTTTTTTTTCTTTTAAATTACTGAATGGCAATTTACAGTACGGAACTGCGCCACAACTTCAAGTGAAAAATTCTGAAAAGGACTGCACTTGGGGTTTGAGGGTCTCAGGATGTTGGAGGGTAAACCTCCCTGCCAGTTTGCTTCTGTATGCTGCAAAGAAGACGACTTCTACTAGTGAAGAAAAATCTCTGCTGCCATTGTGTGCTCGTAGACAAGTATAATGGTTGTCACTAAAGCCCGTAAAAAAATATATATGACACTATCCAATCAGGATGAATAGATTCCAATTGCTGGCAGAATAATTTGAGAAAGCACAGAGCCCAGTTACAGCCTTTTAGTGCTTTCTTTGTAAATTTTACATTGGTGGCTTTTAGAATATTAAAGTAGAACGTCACTGCATCTGAGCACCATCCATCCATGTCTAAATGCTTTATTTTGTTGAGAAATCACATTGAAAAACACCCCCCTAGCATTCCTGGTTGTGGCCATCTTGAGTAAGGGCAAATGATTCATACAGCATTTACGTCCTGGAATCCATTTGCCCTTACCTCAAGCAAGTATGCAGGAGAGCATGCTTAGCTGAGAAAACCCCTCCTCCTCTCCTAATGTCTCCTGGGATGTATGACATTTGCCTAGGTAAGAAACTAGGAGATTATTGAAGAAATGTAAAAAAAAAAAGTAAATATGATATATTTTCCTATCTGTTTACGAATGCTAGCAGTATGAGAATGTAGCACCCTCTACCATAGGTAGGTGCTAAAGGTATAGTGTTGTAGGTTCTGTCAGTACAGGTAAATTTAAGCAGGCCTATGCTGCAAGCTAAGCCTGTTTGGTTTTGATCTGGGGACAGGGAGTGGTTAGTGTAGCAGTGGGTGTGACCACTTGTACTTTAGTTCTGAGGCGCCTTCCCTGCTTCCAGAGAGAATGTTCTGGAAGGGGGGCAGGGCCTAGAACTGGAATGGCAGGCAGCTCACGTGAGGAGCCCTGACCAATCCCCAACTGGAATTGGCAGAGGACAGGCCTCCCATATAAGCTGAGGTAACAGGCCACTGGGGGGTTGTTGTCGGCTGGAAGAAGTAGAGAATGGAGTACTAGACAGCAGCAGGAGGGCACCCCCATCTGGGGGGGTGTGCCGATCATGGGAGGAGGCCCGGAAGAGCTGTGAGGGAGCTTCACCCTTATACGGTCATGGGTAAAGTCCCCATCCTTACACAGTCATTGATGAGGCGTTCCTGGAGCAGAGGGGCAGGAGAAGCTGTCGGAAAGGACGGTCCAGCTAAGTTCTCCATCATGGACTCGGGGCAGAGAAAGGTCGGTGAGTGTACCACAGTGGAGTGCTGGATGTGGAGACATGCCAGGAAGTCTGGGAGGGAACCTCATCCTTACACGGTCATGGATGAGGTCCTCATCTTTACACGGTCATTGATGAGGTGTCCTGGAACAGAAGAGAGAGTGTGGGGAATAGTGTCAAATCGATGCGGCCCAAGGGCGCAGGATTTGCAGGTCGGACTAGCTGGGAACAGTAGTCCACCGCTCAACACATGTTACTAAACTGCTAGGCCTCCGGCCTAGTAGCAGCAACCAATCAGAGTCAGCATTAGAGACTATTCAGAGTGGGTTCTTTTGCATATAGAAGAGAATGTGACAAGAAACATAATGTGCTACAGTATAAGATACTGGAGTTACGCAGAGGAGGAGCAATAATCTGCAGGGAAGAGACTGTAAATGTGCATCATTTCTTCAAGGCCAAAGTTCTAAATTATAAATATGATGGCAAAGTAATTTGTAATCTATGGGCATCCCATATCCCTTTACCCCAACCAAGTTATATTCCCCCAATAAACAAAAACAAAACAAAGCAAAAGACTTTTCATTGTCTACCAGTGTGACGTTTGGATGTCTGGCAGCAGGGTGAATTTGCGTGGATGTTAGTAACTAGTGGCAACACATCGCTACAAGTATTAAAAATAATCAATATTGATTGGGAGGGTGAAGTTCCACTTTAGGCCCCTTTTACACGGGCTGGCTGTCAGTTTTTCAGGCGGACCTGATCAGACACTCTATTCACCTCTATAGAACGACGGATGTCAATGGAGACATGTCCGCTGACACCCACTGCTATCCGATCATGTCCGATCACACCCACTGCTATCCGATCCTCTCTGTCAAAACCAGAAGGATGGAGGTCCTATTTTCCATCCATCTGGTGGATCGGATGAAAATGGACAAGTGGTCCATTTTCATCCGATCTCCCCATAGAGGTAAGTGGAGACGGACCTGTCATCCGCCTGCTCAGTGGAGTGAACCCCCGCTGAGCAAGCGGATCCCGCAGAATGGAGGCACCCATGTGAAAAGGGGCCTTAAAGAGGCACTTCAGCTCCCTTGATGGCTTTGCCCCCTCCAGCAGAACCATTTTTGTTTGAATATCCATGCACAGATGTGCCAAAGGGCTCTACCCAGCCTTTGTGACTGCAGGGTAGCCTGTGTTCTAGCCCCCAGGAACTCTACAGCTCCCAAACTCATCCATCCAGCCGCAGATCGAGGAACACAGGACCCGGAAGCTGACACGCAGCCTGACAGTTCGCGCCTCAGCCGCTACCATCAGTGCATTCCTGACATCCTCCTCCAACTGCTGCTTGCCTCACAGACGCTGTATACTTCAATCCAGCCCACACCAGCCACCCTATCCACTGGTCGTTACAGCCTGATTGATGTCTGCTTCACCAGGGATGACACGCATATTAGAAACCCCTACCAAATGAGTGCAATACTTACCTTGTTACTTATAATGACACCAATTTCAACAGTCTACATTTAGATAGAGGCGCACTCTTAGTTTGTGTAATCGTTTTTTGGGGTGAAGGTCTGCTTTAAATGCATTACATAGCCATTTGTCTAAAAAAAAAAAACAACCGTAAAATCAGCTAGTGGAGAGATAAATGACCTCATCTAATGCCACAGATACAACAACACAGCAGGCACCACACATAACAAGATATTCTGTACATACCTCCTCCTGTGTAAAGTCAATTTTAGAGCACCCCAGTTTATGATGGTAATATGGTAGTACAGGCATCCAGCAGTGCACATGTCAGAGCACCCCATTGGCCACAAAACTCAGGTACTCTGCAAATAACTATGTATGCTAGGAAGACAGTTCTTGGTTCTGTAATCATTTACAGGGCCAAGTGTTGACTCGCTTGCAGCAGTCAGTATCTGCATTTTAGAGCACCCCAGGTTATACAGTTTTCTAGACATGCCGGAAGGTAACTGAGGGTATGTTCAACCCCAATTTTAAAGAGTATATAAGCACAGCAACATTATAAACAAATTCCCTGATTTCAAATAAATTTATAGTTACGTATGTAGCACTTTACTCCTGGGGGCTCAAAGCACCTTATCTGCTGTTGGGGGAGATGGTGAGGAAGCCATCTTGGGTTTGCATCTGCAGGAACTGGCCGAAATTCGAACTGTTAATTTTTTGTTATAACAAATTAAATTAAATAGAGAGAGGGAGGAGGATGAGAGAGAGAGAGAATGAATGAGAGAGAGAGAGAGAATGAATGAGAGAGAGAGAGAGAGAGAGAGAATGAATGAGAGAGAGAGAGAGAGAGAGAGAGAGAGAGAGAGAGAGAGAGAGAGAGAGAGAGAGAAAAAGGGAACGGGAGAGAGAAAGAGAGAAAAAAAGGGAATGAAAGAGAGAGAAAGAGAGAGAGAGAAAAAAGGGGAATGGGAGAGACAGAGAGAGATAGAGAAAAAGGGAACGAGAGAGACAGAGAAAAAGGGAATGAGAGAAAGAGAGAATATGAGCATACGTGGGAGTGACACCAACGCAGCCTGGGCAAGGCAAGTGACCGAAGGCACAGATCCCGGAAGGAAGACCAGGTGAGGATGGAAGCACCTGGGACCCGCTGGATTGATCACAGCGCAGCGCTGGAGGGTTCAGTCTGACAGGTAAGTGTACCCTAATGTGCTAATATGCTGTGCATACTTGTACATTATGGCATAACCTACCTTAGGACATCTAAAAAGTAGTAATGTTAGCAAAGTTTACTACCGCTTTAATATCACAGGATCCCAGGAGCCTCTTATGGAGCCCCCTACTGACCCGGTGGCCCTTGGGCAGTGCCCAAGTACATAGTTACCAACAGTTCAAAAATATTTTCAGGGACACTTTTTTTACCAGTGGTATATTTAGAGTAGCTGAGATTCCCTATGTTCCTCTATACATCACAATAGTAATCACAAAATTAAATGATTACTAATAATGGGCAGAACAAATATGAGGACCGAGAATATTTCCCTTCGTTGAACTAACAAAAGTGTGCCCATTCTAGAGCTGGTAACCTTGAGGATATTCAATACAATTTTAAAGAACTGTTTTTGTGAGTAAGAGGCATAGGGGAGGAGTATGGATGGTATAAAAGTGGGAAGTATGCGCAGGTTAGGGAGAGGAATGTGGAGGGTATAACAGTGGGCATTATGTACAGGAAATGAGTGTGGAGGGTATGACAGTGGGCAGTATGTACAGGAGAGGAGTGTGGAGGGTATGACAGTGGGCAGTATGTGCAGGAGAGGAGTGTGGAGGGTAAGACAGTGAGCAGTATGCACAGGAGAAGAGTGTGGAGGGTATGACAATGAGCAGTATGTACAGGAGAGGAGTGTGGAGGGTATGACAGTGAGCATTATGTGAGCATTATGTACAGGAGAGGAGTGGGGAGGGTATGACAGTGGGCAGTATGTATAGGAGACGAGTGTGGAGGGTAAGACAGTGGGCAGTAAGTATAGGAGAGGATTGTAGAGGGTATGACAGTGAGCAGTATGTACAGGAGACGAGTGTGGTGGGTAAGACAGTGGGCAGTATGTACAGGAGAGGAGTGTGGATGGTATGACAGTGATCAGTATGTACAGGAGATTAATGTGGAGGGTATGACAGTGGGTAGTATGTACAGGAGAGGAGTGTGGAGGCTATGACAGTGAGCAGTATGTACAGGAGAATAATGTGGAGGGTATGACAGTGAGCAGTATGTACAGGAGAGGAGTGTGGAGGGTATGACAGTGGGCTCTATGTACAGGTGAGGAGGATGAAGAAATCTGGGAAGGAAAATGTAAAGGTTTTGTATTGCATTTGTTAAAAATATGATTTTTTATATTAATCAGACATAAGATAAATGGGACAGTATTACAATAGTGAGTTGGTCAGATTACTGTCACTTTTTTGGCTTGAGTAGATTTTTCAAACAAATGCTGTTTTATACAATGGGGTAGATATCATTGTTGTATTTAATTGACAGTTCAATTAACAGGCTATTATCTTTATAGCTACAGTACACAAGAAAGAGATTTACTCGTTTGAGGGTTTTTCAGCTCTTAAACTGAAAGAATGACCGTGAGATTACTGTCAGGTGTTGGCCTGATCAGTGCTGTATTTTGGCCTAGGCCACCAAGGCCCAGGCCTAGGGCGGCACTTTGTGGGGGGGCGCCGGCCACGCCCCCCCCCGCACGAAAAAAGCCACCCCTCTGCCACCCGAGTCAGTCCATTGCTTTGCTGGCCGAGCGTCTCTCACATGGAGCACACACAGCGTGTGCTCACAGTTCCCCCCTCCCCCTCCCCTTCCCCTCTGCACAGAGAACTTGTCAGCGTCTCCGGTGTTGTGATTCCAGGGCCGGTCGGATTGTGTCTTCAGTGGGCAGACTCAGCTACAGTCTGCATATCCTGGAGGGTGAGAATAAAATCCCAATCCTCTTCACTGTCTCTTCTCACACAGGGCTTATCTGTGCTCTAACTTTGTTTCTCTTATCATCTCCCTGTGGACTCTCTGATAATTAACCCTTTGTGTCCTTGCTGTGCTTTACTACTCTGCTTTAATGGACACATGTACACTGCTGCTTACATATATGGTTAACTCTTTACAGCTCAATATCTGCAGGCTGGTGCTTCTGGAATCAATGGCATTTAACACCTTAGTGTCTGCTGTATATGTGGTTAACCTTTCATAGCTCCTTGTATCTCTAAGCCCCGGTTCACATTGATGCTACTTTGAAATCACGCTATTTCACTTTAAGTAGCGCGATTTCAAAGTAGCAAAGTCAGCGTGATTTCAGGTGCTACTTGATAGACATTTGTGTTGCTTCATTCACAAATGTCTATTGAAGTCGCACCTGAAATCGGCAAAAGTAGTACAGAAACTACTTTTGCAAATCGGTGCGACGCTGCAAAATCAGTGTCACACCGATTGGAACAGTGCCATTGCCTCCAAAACCATGCAACTTTTCATGCGATTTGATCTCTCAAATCGCATGACAAATTGCTCTAATGTGAACCTAGGCTTAGGCTCAGTTCACACTGGCTTTTTATGGGCACTGACGTGGCTGCACTGATGGGCACTGACGAGGCTGCACTGATGAGCACTGATGAGGCTGCATTGATGGGCACTGACGAGGCTGCTTTGATGGGCACTGATGAGGCAGCTTTGATGGGCACTGATGAGGCAGCTTTGATGGGCACTGATGAGGCAGCTTTGATGGGCACTGACGAGGCTGCTTTGATGGGCACTGATGAGGCTGCTTTGATGGGCACTGATGAGGCTGCATTGCTGGGCACCGATGAGGCTGCTTTGATGGGCACTGATGAGGCTGCACTTGGTACCCACTTTTAACCACTTCAATACTGGGCACTTTCACCCCCCTCCTTCCCAGACCAATTTTTAGCTTTCAGTGCTGTCACATTTTGAATGACAATTGCGCGGTCATGCAACACTGTACTCAAATTACATTTTTATGTTTTTTTTCACACAAATAGAGCTTTTCTTTTGTGGTATTTAATCACCGCTGGGATTTTTATTTTTTACGCTACAAATAAAAAAAGACAACATTTTTTTAAAAAAAAGCATTTTTCTTAGTTTCTGTTATAAAATTTTGCAAATAAGTATTTTCTTTTGATAAATTTTGACCAAAAATGATGCTACTACATTTCTTTGGTAAAAATAACCCAAATCAGTGTTTATTTGGTGTTGGTAGTGATGGGGGACAGACAGATGTTTTATGGGGACACAGACATGTGTATGGGGACAGTGGTGCTTGGTGTACTGTTTGTGGGGTGATCTGTAACAGCTCTCTGTGTAAAATCATCCTCACAGACAGCTGTCACAGATCTGCAGTCCCCCCCCCCCCCCTGCACTGAGCTTGGCGGGGAGAACTGTCACAGAGACACGCGTCTCTATTTACATTGTGGAAGAAAATATTACAGCGCACACATGCAAAAAAGACATTTCCTGACAGACTCCATGGCAGCCTACGTGTGGGGTTAACCCCGCCTCCTCTCCAATGCTATAGGACACCCTACCCTATAAGAATGAGCTCACCTGTACAGACTGTGTTCCTTTTTTGTCCTCCTCCATGGACCTACATCACGATTGTTCCTGTTGGCGTCCGGTCGGATTGTTCCAGAATCTAGCATACCATGGGACGGTGTGGCTCAGGGCCCAGCTATGAGCGGGCGAGTAGCTTTCATGGCACTAAAATACCCCACTCGTGGAGGGTGGATGCCTCATTATGCTTGAAGGTGGACGCATCATCGGCTGGCAAGGTCTGCAAATTTTTTACTTCTTCCATGGCAGTCGTTTCTTTGTATATATTATTATGTTGTTTGTCTCCCGGTTCTCCGCGGTACTCCCCGGTACCTCTGTGTCCCCTCATGGCATTCGGAACGCTTCTGCATTCCAGGCCGCTGCGGTGCTTCCGGGTAGCGCCCGCCGCAGTCGCTCTGCGCATGCGCAGAGCCTTCGTGAAAACGAGGCTTGGCTCGCGCATGCGCGGAGTGGCGAATCTTCCGGCGGCCGCACAGGCACCGTATGGCTGTCTCCCACGGCGCAGGCGCGTGGTGGAGGAGCGGTGACGTCACTCAGGCGGGGGACTTGATTGTCTGTCATCGCCTGTCAAGGACGGGATTTCCCGCAGACAGTAAGCGGCAACTTCCCCCAGCCTGGTCAGTGTTGGTCTAACTGAGTTTTCTCCCCTTAAAGGGTAAAAATTGAAGATAAAATAAATAAAAATTTATAAACATATATGCATATATTGGAGAAAATAAATAAAGAAATAAAAGAGGACTTTATACTTCTATATACTCGTTCTTACTTTATACAGCATGTATCTACACTCCTGCTTGGATTGTGAGTAAATATATATATATATATATAATAATAATCATAAATAAAATATATATATGTAAATATATATATATCTTATATAATATTTCCGGTTTGCTCGGTTTGTGTAGCATTTCCGGGTCATCTGTAGACCATCAGTGTCATGGTGACGTTCTGTCCAGCGGTTATGGATAGGTCACTGCCTTCATACAGCCAGCCCTCATGCACAAGGTGCGTGCAGGCGAGGGGAGGGGCCGAGGTTGAAGTCTCAAGGGATTGAGATCGCGTTTTGTCCCCCCCCCATTCTTTTTTTCAGCTCTTTTTGAGATCAGATGACAGAGACCTTGCCAGGCCACAACATTTACAAGAGGAGATGCTGCCATTCCTCCTACAACTAGAGGAGATGTTGCCATTCCTCCTCCATCCAGAGGAGATGTTGCCATTCCTCCTCCATCTAGAGGAGATGTTGCCATTCCTCCTCCATCCAGAGGAGATGTTGCCATTCCTCCTCCATCCAGAGGAGATGTTGCCATTCCTCCTCCATCCAGAGGAGATGTTGCCATTCCTCCTCCATCTAGAGGAGATGTTGCCATTCCTCCTTCATCTAGAGGAGATGTTGCCATTCCTCCTCCATCCAGAGGAGAGGTTGCCATTCCTCCTCCATCCAGAGGAGATGTTGCCATTCCTCCTCCATCTAGAGGAGATGTCGCCATTCCTCCTTCATCTAGAGGAGATGTTGCCATTCCTCCTTCATCTAGAGGAGATGTTGCCATTCCTCCTCCATCCAGAGGAGAGGTTGCCATTCCTCCTCCATCCAGAGGAGATGTTGCCATTCCTCCTCCATCCAGAGGAGATGTTGCCATTCCTCCTCCATCCAGAGGAGATGTTGCCATTCCTCCTCCATCTAGAGGAGATGTTGCCATTCCTCCTTCATCTAGAGGAGATGGTGCCATTCCTCCTCCAGTCACCGTACCCACCGCCCTATCAGCCGCTCGGATGGCAGAGCCTGCTGGAGATGTGGGACACGAGTCTCGGAAAGCGAGTCTGTATGTGTCCACTGTTGTGCCTTGGCGGTTGGGGATAAGAAACAGAAAACAAGATTATGGAGTCTCTTGTGAAAGAGGTGAGGAAGCAATCCCTAGGAGATGGGAGACATCCCTCACATGGAGCCAGTTGTCCATCCCACCCGGCTCCTTGGCTGGTATAGCCCAAGGGTTTCAGGTCCTTCCCAGCCCTACGCTGCTTCTCCGGATTCTTCTGACATCAAGTTGGAAGGGGATGAATGTGTCAGTAGCTCTGATGTCTCTCTGATTCCTTCACGAGTCAAAGCGATTTAAGGAAGCCCTTAAGTGAGTAGACCCTTCCTCCCCCCCTAAGCATAGTAGTTCTTTAAGCACCTGGGGGAAGGGCGCTCTCTCTCTCTCTCTTTCTGCTCCTCACGGATGAAAGGATGAGGAGTGCAACTAAGTGGACGAGAAAACTTCCACATCAAACTATACCTCCAGAGTGTATCCCTTCAAGACAGAAGAAGTGGAGTGTCGGGGAAACACTCCCCTTATAAATGCAGCGTTGTTGCGTCTGACATTACAGGTTGCTCTACCTTAGAAGATGCCGTGTCCTGCAGGACAGGCTCGAGAGAAGTCAGATCAAGATCTCAAGGAAGCTTACAGGTTTGCCAGTATGGCTTGTAACCCTGCCCTAGCAGCTATGTCCAAAGGTTATGGAAGCCTGGACAGAGATTGCAGTCTTCGTACTCAGGGGAGCTTCGGAAGAGTTCTCCAGAAGTTTAGCAGTAAAGGAGCTGAAGCCGGCGACAATCTGCTTCACCTGTTGGCCTGGACTAAATGATCCTCGGTCATGGTTCAACGGGCCTTTTAGTTACGCCTTCCCCAGATTAAGCGTCTGCTCGGTCGGAAGAGTCCCCAGTACGGGAGGTGTTGAACGCTCGTGAGAAGCTTGTGTTTTAAGTCCTGGCTGGGTCTTCATAAAGAACTGGAGCAGAGTGCAAGCATCCTTCCATAAAACCCGCTAAGAGTAGGGCGTCTGTTGGTCGGGAACCAGCCGAAACTTTTGGGTTACACCCGCCCACGGGTGCCTGGGCGGGGAGGCTCGTCTGCTCCTCTTCCGGCATGTCTGGGTGGCCTCCATCACTGGTTACTGGACTGTCAAGATGGTTTTATCGAGCCACACATGGTCCTTCACTAATACCCCTTTCCCCAGATTTATTCCACTCTGCTAACTCAGTTGGAAGAGCAAGAGCAGGTGTTACTGTACACGCCCCGAGGGACGTAGAATTCCAGGGGTATACTTTCCCCTCTTTTCAAACACAAAAGTAACAGTTTTGGTGTCTAGTATTAGATCTATCTTACCTATACAAGTATATAAAATTTGTAGATACGTTGGAAGGCTCTGTCGACCTTCTATACGGCCAGGACATTGGCTAATCCCAATTGACTTAAAAGATGTTACCTCTAGTTCCAAATTGGGCGAGACCATCTACAGTTCTTCTTCTTCCTTATCGGGCTGATGACCTCACACGTGTCTTCTTAAAAAAAAAAAAAAAAAATTCCGGCCATAGTGGCCCTCATTTAAACGAGAGGGGTACGTCTTTATCACTATTTCGGTGACCTCGCCTTGTTATCCTAACACAAAGACCAGTTGCTGGTTCTCAGGGAACTGGCTATCTCCACCCTGACCAGCTTCAGGTGGCTCATAAAAAAAAAAAAAAAAAAAAAAAAAGAACTACCGCCTCGACGGTCTTCACGACCCCTATGGTCAAGTGGTCCCTGCAGAGGTTATACCCGCTCCAGTCAGGTTTTCTGCAGCGAGGGAGATTAAGGGGCAACAGTCAACCTATTTACATATCAACGGCGTGGAGCAGCCTCTTCTGGTGTCTTCAGCGCAAAATCTGCCCAATTGCCACTTTATCGCCCCATCTCATGGTCAAGGTCACGACTGATGCCAGCGGTTCCGGTTGGGGAGCCCTCTGCAGTTAGGATCTGGCTTAAGGCAAGTTGGGTACGCGTCTTCTCAACCCGGGCTAGAATGTCCCGGATCTTCAGACAGCCTAGTGTGCCCTTCAGTTCCTCTCCCATTTCTGGAAGGGAGAGTCAGTATTATAAGGAATGAATGACACAATGGCGATCTTCTATGTGAAGAGTCATAGGGGCACTCGAAGCTCCACACTATGCCGGAAGATCAAGCCCATCATATCTTGGGCCCAGCCTGACCGGCATTTCAATGGCCTATATTCCTCGAATCTAGATCGTCTGATCGTATTTCTATGCGCAAACACTAAAGAATGGTCTTCTCGTGTGCAGACATTCAAGCGGATTCTGTTCCTAGGAGTCAATCTCAAAGTGGATCTTTTTCTTTTTCTTCACAGGCAACCTCAAGCTGGTGAGGTGTTACAACCCGGGGTCATTACAGCTAGGCCTCTGGAGTGGTTGCCCTGACAGATCGTTTTTAGCTTCAAGAGGGCATACGCCTTTTCTATCAATCCCAATAATTCTCAGGTTCTTACGAAGATCTCATGAGGAAGCAGTCAAAGTGGTGGCAGTAGCCCCTTACTGGCCAATCGCCCTTGATTCCCCCTCCTGAGCCAGCTCAGCTTCCGGGATCCGGTGTCTCTCCCTCTCAGGCTGGTCCTTCTTTCTCAAGGGACAGTTCTGCATCCTTGTCCGGCTCGGATGCGCTTCAAGGGTGATTGCCACTCTCATGAACTCTACTGGGACGAGCATGAATTAGGTCGACAGGAGAATTCAGGACAAGTCGGTTGAGTTCTCATTCTCTGAGCAGGTCATGTAGAAATCCAAAAGCTCAGGATATCTTCAGCTTTTCGGCCTAGATTTATCTCTATCCATCAGCTCTCTTAGGGTCCAAGTCTCAGCCTTGTTGGCCTTCTCCAGAACTTCGTGGGCTGTTTACCCTTTAGTCCACCAACCATCCCATGGGCAGCTAAAGCTTAGCCCTCATAAGGAGACCAAGATTTCCCAATTGAGACCTTCCCCTTGTCATTGGCTCACTGTCTGAACTCAGTAATACGGGGTCCTCCCCGCTTTCTATTGGAGGCCTTTTTAACTAAAATCAATGTCATAGTAGCCATTACCTTGGCTAGAGGGTCTCGGAGGTCACGTCCCTAGGTTACGAAGAATCTTTTTTCTGTCCTTCTTCCCGGACCAGATGGTCCTTTTTTTTCCCATGCTCAGCTCAAATCCAAGAATTACCTCAAGGTTCCATAGGATCCAGCAAATCGTCCTATCCTCTGGTCATAGACGAAATTCTGAAGGTATACCTGCAAGCTACTTCCTTCCTTTTGGACATTCTGTCTACCTGTCCATCCTGCATTTCGGCAGTAACAAACTGAATCAAGCCTCGTCCAGAACTGTACAGTTTGTTCATCAGCCTTATAGAGATAGGATCCTGACTCCTCCGGAGGCGGTGACGGCACGTTCCACCAAGGGTATAGCGGCTTCATGGGCAGCAGCCCGGTACGTGTGTTCAGGCGTTATCTGCAAGCGACCTCAAGGGCCCCTATTGAAACCTTAATGTCAGATTACTTTACTGAGCCTGCTTCGCTTTCTTCTGTGAGCTTTGGTTTATAAATCCTGTCGGTTGACGGGTCAAATTATATTATTGCTGTTCAGCATACCCACCCGTGTGGAATGGCTAGTTATTTCCCACACGTAGGCTGCCATGGAGTCTGTCAGGAAAAAGGAAAATTTATTGTCAAATACTTACGTAATTTTCCTTTCCTGATGGACTCCATGGCAGACGGAGTTCCCACCCATCGGTCAATGAGTAGGCTAGTTACGGAACACAGTCTGTACAGGTGAGCTCATTCTTATAGGGTAGGGGGTCCTATAGCATTGGAGAGGAGGCGGGGTTAACCCCACACGTAGGCTGCCATGGAGTCCATCAGGAAAGGAAAATTACGGTAAGTATTTGACAATAAATTTTCCTTTTTACCTCAAGCAAGGCTAGTTTAAAACACCTATGCATTTCTAGAAAAACATTATCAAAAAATATGGGGATTTGGTCACACCATATTGCTATATGGTGCTAAGCCCACTTACTGCGACAAAGTACCCCATAATCAGTGGGTCCTACACTATCCATGGAGTGGGAGAACCTGCATCTCTGAACCATGAGAGCATTGCACTCTTCTAAATGGGAGAATCATAAGGTCTCCACCCATGACACAAGTGGACACTAATTAAAGGTACTTATGTTATGTAGTGAGGTGCTCCGCACCCAAAAGGATTTGGTCAGAATCCATACAATATACAAACAAGATATTTGGGGGGCACACTCTAAAAAATGCATTAACCACTTCAGCCCCGGAAGGATTTACCCCCTTCCTGACCAGAGCACTTTTTACAATTTGGCACTGCGTCGCTTTAACTGCTAATTGCGCGGTCATGCAATGCTGTACCCAAACGAAATTTGCGTCCTTTTCTTCCCACAAATAGAGCTTTCTTTTGATGGTATTTGATCACCTCTGCCGTTTTTATTTTTTGCGCTATACACGGAAAAAGACCGAAAATTTTGAAAAAAAATGATATTTTCTACTTTTTGTTCTAAAAAAAATCCAATAAACTCAATTTTAGTCATACATTTAGGCCAAAATGTATTCGGCCACATGTCTTTGGTAAAAAAAATGTCAATAAGTGTATATTTATTGGTTTGCGCAAAAGTTATAGCGCCTACAAACTAGGGTACATTTTCTGGAATTTACACAGCCTTTAATTTATGACTGCCTATGTCGTTTCTTGAGGTGCTAAAATGGCAGGGCAGTACAAAACCCCCACAAATGACCCCATTTTGGAAAGTAGACACCCCAAGGAAATTGCTGAGAGGCATGTTGAGCCCATTGAATATTCATTTTTTTTGTCCCAAGTGATTGAATAATGACAAAAAAAAAAAAAATTACAAAAAGTTGTCACTAAATGATATATTGCTCACACAGGCCATGGGCATATGTGGAATTGCACCCCAAAATACATTTAGCTGCTTCTCCTGAGTATGGGGATACCACATGTGTGGGACATTTTGGGAGCCTAGCCGTGTACGGGGCCCCGAAAACCAATCACTGCCTTCAGGATTTCTAAGGGCGTACATTTTTGATTTTACTCTTCACTACCTATCACAGTTTTGAAGGCCATAAAATGCCCAGATGGCACAAACCCCCCCCCCCAAATGACCCCATTTTGGAAAGTAGACACCCCAAGCTATTTGCTGAGAGGCATGTTGAGTCCATGGAATATTTTATATTTTGACACAAGTTGCGAGAATGTGACAATTTTTTTTTTTTTTGCACAAAGTTGTCACTAAATGATATATTGCTCACACAGGCCATGGGCATATGTGGAATTGCACCCCAAAATACATTCTGCTGCTTCTCCTGAGTACGGGGATACCACATGTGTGGGACTTTTTAGGAGTCTAGCCGCGTACGGGGCCCCGAAAACCAATCACCGCCTTCAGGATTTTTAAGGGTGTACATTTTTGATTTCACTCTTCACTGCCTATCACAGTTTCGGAGGTCATGGAATGCCCAGGTGGCACAAACCCCCCCCAAATGACCCCATTTTGGAAAGTAGACACCCCAAGCTATTTGCTGAGAGGCATGGTGAGTATTTTGCAGCTCTCATTTGTTTTTGAAAATGAAGAAAGACAAGAAAAATAATGTTTTTTTTCTTTTTTTAATTTTCAAAACTTTGTGACAAAAAGTGAGGTCTGCAAAATACTCACTATACCGCTCAGCAAATAGCTTTGGGTGTCTACTTTCCAAAATGGGGTCATTTGGGGGGGTTTTGTGCCACCTGGGCATTCCATGGCCTCCGAGACTGTGATAGGCAGTGAAGAGTGAAATCAAAAATTCATGCCCTTAGAAAGCCTGAAGGCGGTGCTTGGTTTTCGGGGTCCCGTACGCGGCTAGGCTCCCAAAAAGTCTCACACATGTGGTATCCCCGTACTCAGGAGAAGCAACAGAATGTATTTTGGGGTGTAATTTCACATATTCCCATGGCATGTTTGAGCAATATATCATTTAGTGACAACTTTGTGCAAAAAAAAAAAAAATTTGTCTCTTTCCCGCAACTTGTGTCACAATATAAAATATTCCATGGACTCGACATGCCTCTCAGCAAATAGCTTGGGGTGTCTACTTTCCAAAATGGGGTCATTTGGGGGGGGGTTTGAACTGTCCTGGCATTTTATGCACAACATTTAGAAGCTTATGTCACACATCACCCACTCTTCTAACCACTTGAAGACAAAGCCCTTTCTGACACTTTTTGATTACATGAAAAAATTATTTTTTTTGCAAGAAAATTACTTTGAACCCCCAAACATTATATATTTTTTTAAAGCAAATGCCCTACAGATTAAAATGGTGGGTGTTTCATTTTTTTTTTCACACAGTATTTGCGCAGCGATTTTTCAAACGCATTTTTTGGGGAAAAAACCCACTTTTTTACATTTTAATGCACTAAAACACACTATATTGCCCAAATGTTTGATGAAATAAAAAAGATGATCTTAGGCCGAGTACATGGATACCAAACATGACATGCTTTAAAATTGCGCACAAACGTGCAGTGGCAACAAAATAAATAAATTTTTAAAAGCCTTTAAAAGCCTTTACAGGTTACCACTTTAGATTTACAGAGGAGGTCTACTGCTAAAATTACTGCCCTCGATCTGACCGTCACGGTGATACCTCACATGCATGGTGCAATTGCTGTTTACATTTGACGCCAGACCGACGCTTGCGTTCGCCTTAGCGCGAGAGCAGGGGGGACAGGGGTGCTTTTTTTTTTTTTTTTTTTCTTTATTATTTTTTTGCTTTTTTATCTTATTTTTAAACTGTTCCTTTCATATATATATATATTTTTTAATCATTTTTATTGTTATCTCAGGGAATGTAAATATCCCCTATGATAGCAATAGGTAGTGACAGGTACTCTTTTTTGAAAAAATTGGGGTCTATTAGACCCTAGATCTCTCCTCTGCCCTCAAAGCATCTGACCACACCAAGATCGGTGTGATAAAATGCTTCCCCAATTTCCCAATGGCGCTATTTATATCCGGCGAAATCTAAGTCATAAAATGCTCGTAGCTTCCGGTTTCTTAGGCCATAGAGATGTTTGGAGCCACTCTGGTCTCTGATCAGCTCTATGGTCAGCTGGCTGAATCACCGGCTGCATTCTCAGGTTCCCTGTTGAGACAGGAGAGCCAGAGAAAAACACGGAAGACGGTGGAGGGGGGGCATTCTCTCCCACTGCTTGTAAAAACAGTCTAGAGGCTAATTAGCCGCTAGGATTGCTTTTACATGAAAGCCGACCGCTGGCTGAAAAGAATGATACCAAGATGATACCTAAACCTGCAAGCATCATTCTGGTATAACCACTCAAAGTCGTGAATGGCGTACCTGATGACAAAAAAATGGTTAACAATAAAGCACAGTAAACGGTAAAGTATAAAAAATTGCATACCTGAAAAGCAAACACGATAAAACATAATAACAATAAAACATTGCAGAATAGAATACAGTAAAAAAGAGCAGAACAATAGAGAGAATAGAGAGAGAGAGAGAACAATAAAACGACAACTATTATTTTTTATTTTATATTTTTGTTTGTGTTTTTTTTTTTTTTACACTTTTTTTGTAACTGCAACTTTATAACTGTAACCGGTTCCAGGTTCGGGTCTCTCAAAATGTGATGGCATCTTGGGAGACCCTGTGAAAGTGTGCCTAGTCTGTGGAATGCTGTACCCTACGCTAATACTCAACTAGTGAATGGTAGCATTCAAAACATTCACCAATGCAAAGACCAGGATTGACAGGAGGGACAATAATAGCGGGTGTCACGCCTATATCCGCGCTTGCTGCAGACACAACATCTTTTTTGGGGGGGTTAGTTGGGTAGGGGTACTTGGGAGGACATAAAAATGCCTCTCATGCAGCCGACTGCATTTGGTTGGGGATGTGAATGGGGGAAGTACGGGCGCTGCAGAAGTGGTGGGTTCCCAATTAGGATTGGCGAATGCAGCAGGAAGGGCACTATGGGCACGACGGGCCTGTGTTTGTCTTTTTGGTGGCAGCGGGACACTACTTGTGCTTGCCACCTCACCAGCTTGAACTGCACTTATGGGACTCGCCACGTCACCAAGTGTTACTGCAGTGATGGTTTGACTACGACCGGGGTGTACTAGGCCGCTGGCGCTTGCCAGTTCACCAAAACGCTACCAAAAAAACTGTTAGCGATCGCAGGGATCAGGCCTGACACTGCGAACGCTGCAGTTATGAGTTTAGTGTTTTGTAAGTGACAGTGATCGATCGATACTGCACTTGGGTGGGCTGGGCTGGGCTGGGCCGGGTGGAGGGGCAAAACGCAGGTGCTAGCAGGTATCTGGGCTGATCCCGCTAGCACTGCGTTTTTGGGAACCCTAAACTGCTGGGGAGGCCAGTATAGATCTGATCGGATCAGATATTGATCAGTTCAGATACTATACCACTAAGGGAGGTGTACGGTGCGTGCGTGGGTGTTAGCGCTACTGGCACTAACCTGACGCTGCCTGGGGCTGGTGCTTGCCAGTTCACCAAAACGCTACCAAAAAAACTGTTAGCGATCGCAGGGATCAGGCCTGACTCTGCGAACGCTGCAGTTATGCGTTTAGTGTTTTGTAAGTGACAGTGATCGATCGATACTGCACTTGGGTGGGCTGGGCCGGGCGGAGGGGCAAAACGCAGGTGCTAGCAGGTATCTGGGCTGATCCCGCTAACACTGCGTTTTTGGGAACCCTAAACTGCTGGGGACGCTAGTATAGATCTGATCGGATCAGATATTGATCCGTTCAGATACTATACCACTAAGGGAGGCGTATGCTGCGTGCGTGGGTGTTAACGCTACTGGCGCTAATCTGACGCTGCCTGGGGCGACGCATATCACCGCCGGGCGATCAGGGGGCTAAACCTTTATTCGGTAATAAACGGCGGGTGCCCTGACACTATAAAAAATAAACGAACTAACCAGCGTCACCCGTAACGGTTATACGGTGATCAGTGGTGAAAGGGTTAACTAGGGGGCAATCAAGGGGTTAAAACATTTATTAGATAGTATATGGGGGGTCCCTGTCGCTATAAAACGCTGACGGCGAACCTAAATATTTACCTCCCTAACTAGCGTCACCAGCGACACTAATACAGCGATCAGAAAAATGATCGCTTAGTGACACTGGTGACGGGGGGTGATCAAGGGGTTAAAACTTTATTAGGGGGGGTTAGGGGGGTACCCTAGACCTACAGGGGGCTAACAGTAACTGTCCTAACACAGTAACTGTCACAAACTGACACCAATACATTAATCAGAAAAAAAAAAAAAAACCTGCTTGGTGTCAGTTTGTGACGGGGGGGTGATTGGGGGGGGATCGGGGGGCGATCGGGGGGCGATCGGGGGGGGGGATTGGGGTGTTTTGTGTGCCTGGCATGTTCTACTGTGTGTGTGTTGTGCACTCACATAGATGTCTTCTCTCCTCGGCCCGGAACGGAAAATACCGAGCCGAGGAGAGATGACATCATTTCCTCTGCCTCTGTGTACAATACAGAGGCAGGGAAACGATCCCATTGGCTGGGAGCGATCGCAAGGGGGGGCCACGAATGGATGGCCTCCCCCTCACCACCGATCGCCGGGGGAGATTTGCCGACCGCCGCAGGCACCGGGGGGGGAGGTAAGCCCTTTTGCCTGCCCGTGCCGCTCTGCCGACGTACATCGGCGTGCGGCGGTCGGCAACTGGTTAAAGATGGTGCAGCCATAAGACCATACAGTAGAAGAAAATATTACAGCGCACACATGCAAAAAAGACATTTACCTCATGCAAGGCTAGTTTAAAACACCTAAGCATTTCTAGAAAAACATTATCAAAAAATATGGGGATTTGGTCACACCATATTGCTATATGGTGCTAAGCCCACTTACTGCGACAAAGTACCCCATAATCGGTGGGTCCTACACTATCCATGGAGTGGGAGAACCTGCATCTCTGAACCATGAGAGCATTGCACTCTTCTAAATGGGAGAATCATAAGGTCTCCACCCATGACACAAGTGGACACTAAGAGCCCATTCACACAGGGACGACTTGTCAGGCGACCTAGTCGCCTGACAAGTCGCCTCCCGTTCTGTACAATGGAACCGTTCTAATCGGAGCGACGCAAGTCGCTCCGACTTAGAAAAAGGTTCCTGTACGACTTTGGGGGCGACTTGGGGCGATTTGCATAGACTTCTATACAGAAGTCGTTTTGCAAGTCGCCGCAGAAGTCGTTTGCAGGTCGCCTCGCTGAGGCGACCTGCAAGTCGTGTTGCCCCTGTGTGAATAGGGTCTATTTAAAGGTACTTATGTTATGTAGTGAGGTGCTCCGCACCCAAAAGGATTTGGTCAGAATCCATACAATATACAAACAAGATATTTGGGGGGCACACTCTAAAAAATGCATTAAAGATGGTGCAGCCATAAGACCATACAGTAGAAGAAAATATTACAGCGCACACATGCAAAAAAGACATGCTCTCATGGTTCAGAGATGCAGGTTCTCCCACTCCATGGATAGTGTAGGACCCACTGATTATGGGGTACTTTGTCGCAGTAAGTGGGCTTAGCCCCAAAAAACAATATGGTGTGACCAAATCCCCATATTTTTTGATAATGTTTTTCTAGAAATGTTTAGGTGTTTTAAACTAGCCTTGCTTGAGGTAAATGTCTTTTTTGCATGTGTGCGCTGTAATATTTTCTTCTACTGTATGGTCTTATGGCTGCACCATCTTTAATGCATTTTTTAGAGTGTGCCCCCCAAATATCTTGTTTGTATATTGTATGGATTCTGACCAAATCCTTTTGGGTGCGGAGCACCTCACTACATAACAAGTACCTTGGTTCAGAGATGCAGGTTCTCCCACTCCATGGATAGTGTAGGACCCACCGATTATGGGGTACTTTGTCGCAGTAAGTGAGCTTAGCACCATATAGCAATCTGGTGTGACCAAATCCCCATATTTTTTGATAATGTTTTTCTAGAAATGCTTAGGTGTTTTAAACTAGCCTTGCTTGAGGTAAATGTCTTTTTTGCATGTGTGCGCTGTAATATTTTCTTCTACTGTATGGTCTTATGGCTGCACCATCTTTAATGCATTTTTTAGAGTGTGCCCCCCAAATATCTTGTCTGTTTACATTGTGACGGCTGTGATTGGACACAGCCATCACGTGATCGGGAGGGCCGATCACAGCGCCCATATCCCGATCTCTGCTCAGCTGGATTATGTGATCATAATGATCACAGGACCAAGCCGCAGCACGCCTTGTGGCCGTGCTGCGAGCACTCGCTCTGAGGAACGTTCCTGAATGTCCACTCAGGACAAGGAAATGACCACCCGGCCATTTATGTGCAGTGGCCGGGTGGGAGGTGGTTAATGTACAGAGAGAAAGAGGTGGAGCTCTAAAAAGAAAAGGTTGGGCCTAAAGAGGAAAGGGTGTGGTTTACAGATGACAGGGCAGGTCTTAAACAGGAAGGGGCTTGGCATTGACAGGAAAGGGTGGGTCGTATTTAAATTAGGGGGTGCACAAGTTTAGTCAGGCCTAGGGCAGCACAAAACCTAAATACACCTCTGGGCCTTATTAGACAATGGGTACGTCGATGCAGTTATCAACAGTCCATTGTTTCTACAGCTACAGTAAACAGGCATGTTTTCTGTTTGGTAACTATGGCAAACAGCCTGACACATAAAAGGGGGTGAGTAGGAACACACACACACCATCATGCTGTAACATCAGAAGCAAGCCACCCATGATAGAAGAACAGTGCCTGATGCTCCCGAATAATCGTTGCCAATGGAGATCACGAACATACAGTAACAAAAGATAAGTAACTTTTAAGTGTATTTGTACTGATATAGACTATAGGCTGTTCATTTGGTAGGCATTTTGCTTGTTATAGAGATCTGTCAGTCTTGTGTTGTATTCCTACGATTGTAATAGTTTTGTATGTACAGCATCTTTGTATAGTAAAAAGCACATTTACACACTGCAGAAATCTCAGCTTCCTTGCTTATACCACAGAGTAACCTTGCTAGATAGACACAAGCAAAACATTTGGGGGCTCGTGCCGCGGTCTGTGCTATAGTTCAACTGAAGCAGACATGTTTTTTCTGTAGTGTGTTGTGTAGCTTGTGCTAGGTAAAATGCTGCGTAAGCTGTTTAGGAAAAGCAAGCCTGCAGAGGGTTCTGGTGGCCAGAAGGAAGTGTGCAGCTTACCTATCTGGGCCAGAGACAATGAGTGGGAGCCTCTTGCTAAAGAATTTGTGAAGTATGCTTTTCCCTTGAAGCTGACTTGGAGTGATAAAGTCTCAGATCATTTTGTAGATTTTAGCCTTAAGGGGTTGGATTTAAAGCGGGGTTCCACCCAAATTTTGAACATTATCTCTCCCATTCTCTTCCTTGCCTAGATGCTGACATGCTGTGTAAAAAAATTTAAATCGCCGTAATTACCTTTTTTTTTCTAATATTCTTAGCACTTCCTGGTTTTCCTCCCATGGGAGTAGGCGTGTTTCTAGCCTCCCATAGTCCCCTGGGAGCTAGTCTCAGGCTTCCCAGCATGCATTGTGCAACAGCGTCATCACAACATCTCGGTGAATGCTGGGAGCACAGCATTCACCACATCCAGGAAATACATGCTTGTGGGCTTTAAATGCCCACAATGAAGATGGAAACCGCCTTCAGTGAATTTTATAAGTTATTCTTTACAACCAAATTGGACACAGGTGGACTTATTACACAGAACATGTGAGTAGATAATCATGAGAAGAAAAGTTTGTGAATGAACTCCAAAAAAAAAAACGATATAGGTGGACCCCCGCTTTAAGTAAAAAAGAGAAGAGGACAGTGTCCACAGTGGGCTGGTATTTCCTTAATGCGATTTACACTGAATCACAGAGAAGGGAGAAGGCAGAAGCAGAAGTTAAGGTATTAAAAGACCAGCTAGCAGTTGCTTCAGAGTGTGTGCGTTCAACTGCTAGTCGGGCTGATGATTTACAAGAGCTGTGTGCAGCCCTCATGACCAAATCAATTAATTCCTTAAGGAAAAGGAAGGGCCGTAAACCTGTTAATAAAGCCAGGGTAGGTGCCATTGTCCCATCCCAAAATTGGGATTGTGAGGATGTGCTCTCCTCAAATGATAGTGAGGATGAGGAGATAGAGTTTGATATTTCGCATGATGATCTGCTAGTGCAAAAGAAAAAGTATGCCAGACCTCTCATTACTAAGCATAGGAAACGGCAACATGATAGAGAGAATATGGCAGATGGGGTGGTGCATTATCGCAACCCCAGAGATGTTGAATTTGAAGAAATACGGGAGTTTACACAAACTGAACTCCATGAGCTGGCAAAACAATACAAACAAAGGCCTGGGGAACCCCTAGTGAGGTGGCTCTTACGCTTATGGGATGAAGGGGCGGACAGTGTTGTTTTGTCAGGTAAGGAAGCAGTGACTATGGGAGTGTTAACCCATGATCCACAATTGCGTCAGGCAATGCGAAAAGCCAGAGAGTTTAGCGTGAATTTTTCACTGTTAGACCTCGTGAGAGATGGAATAGTCCGAGTATACGCTAGTCCTACTGACCTAGAAAATACCTACTCATGGAGAGCAATAGGAGAGGGTATTTCCAGGTTACGTGAGATGGGTTGTATAACCGGATTAAATACATTTCCAGAATGGATGGGTCCAGATATGGAACACTTTACGTCTGCTCTGCGCTCTAAGCTGATGAAGTCTGCGCCATTTAATCTCAGGGCTCCATTATTGTCCTTGTTGGGGGGCCTGGGATTAAACAGCAAGATTCATGAAGCCACAACCCTTTTAAGCCAGTTGGGGGAGCTAGAGGAGACTAAAACAAAACCTGTCAGGGCAGTAGACAAGGTCAAGGCCAGACAGGAAGAATACAAGCAGAAAAGAACAGAGAAGAAATGGAATGGGGTAGAGAAAACAGGAGGTGAAGAGAAAACCAGGATAGTTATTTCTAGGAAACAAATGTGGGTGGACTTATTAAAGGCAGGAGTACCTAAAGATAAGATAGATGGGATTTCTACTGCAGAAATGCTGAAGAGGTGGAAACATTTAGTAGGGAAAACTGTCAGGGTTAGAAATACTACTCCTAGAGAAGATAACATCAGCCTGGACTTAGAGAAAACAGAACAGACCCCTCCTGTTAGCCCCGAACCAAGTCCCAAAACTGAACATGAACCCAAATCCCTTTATCCTGGGGAGGAGTTAGAGAGAATCAGAAAAGGGGATTGGGAGGTTCCTTATCCTTTATGAAGGGAAGGTGAGTCTCCTGTAATAGCCGTGAGGGCAGTGACAGCAGAAGACCGACGCCCATATGCACCTGTAACTGTATGGTGGGTGAAGTCATCTTCTCCTACACATGTAATGGCTTTAGTTGATAGCGAAGCTGAAGTTACACTTTTGCAAGGTAATCCTTCCCATCACAAAGGAGAATTGATTTATGTAGAAGGTTTGGGAGGGCAAACCACACCAGCAGTTAGGATACGGGTGAAATTGGCTATTGGCAAGGGATCAGGATTTATGACAAATGTTTTGGTATCAGAGTTATCCGAAAATATTCTTGGGATGGATGTACTTCAAGGTCAGTCAATTCAGACTGAAAGAGGTACAATCACATTCGGGTATCCTGATAAAGCGTATCTGGTTAGGGCGGTGAAGGCTGTGGTCAGAGGTCATGCGAAATGGACCCCTGTCTACATTCCTCCAACAGAGAAGCCAGTCTGTCTCAAGCAGTACAGACTTCCTGGAGGCCACAAAGAAATTGGGGAGTCTATTCAAGAACTGTTGAGAGTAGGGATCCTTAGACCTGCTGTAAGTCCTTTTTCGTCTCCGGTGTACTCAGTAAAGCAACTTGATTGGACATATAGAATGACTGTGGATTACAGAGGTCTAAACAAAGTGGCACCTCCATTGAAGTCAGCTGTACCAGATATTATCTCAATTGTTGAGAAAATTGCTAAAGATGCTGGAGAATTTCATGCTGTGATAGACCTGGCTAATGCTTTCTTTTCAATTTTGATAGACCCAGAGTGTCAAGACCAGTTTGCTATAGTGTGGGACGGCCACCAGTACACTTTCACCGTGCTTCCTGAAGATTATGTTCATTCTCCAATACAAATTTGGAAAGTGTGTCTACACACGGAGTGGCACCGTGGACACAAACATGGAGGTAAAAATGTGCCACGTCCTAACAATTATAGAGAGAGCAAAAAACAATTGGGACTTTTTGGACTTTTTAGGCACAAATCTAACAAATTATTTATAAAAAATATTGTTTTTATTTACTTAGAAAAAATACATATCAGACAAAACATCATGTCTAAAAACACACCACAACATTTATTATTAAAATGCTCGCTAACAAACACCAACTATGATAAATTATTCGGACGTCTGGGTATACTTTCCACAACAAGATCAGTCCGAACTGGTGACTTGATAGCGGGTCTGTGATCAATTCAGATCCTGTAAATCTTGGATAGTCAACATGTTTCGCGTAAGATTACGCTTCTTCAGGAGCAAAATAGGATGTGTTGTGGCTATATCCCCCCTCTTCTCCCTTGATTTCCTCCTATTTCCCCCCGTTCCCCCTCCCCCCCCCCTTTTTTATTCCACCTCTTTCGCCATTTCCCTTTCTTCCTTCTTTTCTTTCCTCTTTTCCTTTACTTGTCCCCCTTCTCTTCCCACTTTGCTCCTCTCTTTCCCCCCCCCCTTTTCCCCTCCCTTCCCCCTCTTTCCCCCCCCTCCCCCCACCCCCCTCTTCTTTCCCCTTTTTTCCTCTCTGTTTCCCCCTTTTCTTCCTTCCCCCCCCCCTTCTTGCTCTTCCTATTTTTCACCCTTCTAGGCATTTGGGAATAAAATGTGGTACTGCGAACTCCCCCTATGGTAACACACCTTCTTTAATACCATATGTGATTATGTTGTGTACGCCCCCATAGCTAGCCCTTCATCGCCCCGTTCGGCTGGCGCGCCCACTCTTGCTCCGTTTGAACCAGCAATTATCATTATATTTTTTTCAAATATTATTGATGTGGCGTCATTAGAGACGTCTGCCTTGTGACTACATACATTGTACTAATTATTACGTTTTTTGATATGTCTACATGTTTTGATAGCCACAACACATCCTATTTTGCTCCTGAAGAAGCGTAATCTTACGCGAAACATGTTGACTATCCAAGATTTACAGGATCTGAATTGATCACAGACCCGCTATCAAGTCACCAGTTCGGACTGATCTTGTTGTGGAAAGTATACCCAGACGTCCGAATAATTTATCATAGTTGGTGTTTGTTAGCGAGCATTTTAAAATATTTATAAATGTTGTGGTGTGTTTTTAGACATGATGTTTTGTCTGATATGTATTTTTTCTAAGTAAATAAAAACAATATTTTTTATAAATAATTTGTTAGATTTGTGCTTAAAAAGTCCAAAAAGTCCCAATTGTTTTTTGCTCTCTATGTTCATTCTCCAACGATTTGTCATGGACTGATTGCCCAAGATTTAAGTACCCTGAGTTTGAAAGTCGCTGTGTTCCACTACATTGATGACATCATGATCTCTGGAACAAAAGATGTAACTGAAGCACTGCACCTGCTGATACATCACATGGAGAACAAAGGGTGGGCTATTAACAGAGACAAAGTCCAAGGACCTGCCACAGAAGTGAAATTCCTGGGAATGATGTGGACTGGGCCGCAGAGGAAAATTCCAGAGGCAGTTGTGCAAACTATCCAGGCTCTGTCGCCCCCTACTACCAAAGAGGAGGCACAGAAGTTCATTGGAGTTGTGGGGTTCTGGAGATCGTTCATCCCACATCTTGGACTGATTCTGAGGCCTATATATAATGTCACCAGAAAAAAGACTGAGTTCTCATGGAGTTCAGAGCAGCGGACTGCATTCCTGGCTGCTAAAGAAGCTATTTTGCATCATCAGGGATTAGGACCCGTGAAACAAGGAGTACCACTTCAGCTAGATGTAGTGGAGCAGAATGATACCATATCTTGGAGTCTATGGCAGCCAAATGAAAAGAAAGGACTAAGAGCAATACCCATTGGATTTTGGTCCAAACAACTGACAGGGGCACAGAAGAGATACACGCCCCTAGAGAAGTACCTGTTTGGGGCCTACACTGCACTTTAACAAGTAGAGACCATTACAGGAAAGGACACAGTCACCATCCATACTGCATTGCCAATAGCAGGATGGGTGAGAGATAATGGACTGACCACTAGGGCAGCTGTAGCCCAGAACCAGACACTGATGAAATGGAAGTGGTACCTTCAAGAAAGAGGGGGTATTGCAGCTGGGGATGTTAGAGACATTTCAAAACAGTTGGCAGGGCTTGTCACTTTTACCAGCACCCGGCTAGAAGAAGAAATTCCTGTGCTGCAGTCATCCCCCATTCAAGAGGCTCCACCCTTTTAGTCTCTGTCAGAAGACATGAAAGAGTCAGCGTGGTTCACTGATGGTTCAGCCATAGTCACCTCGTCTGGACGTAAATGGACAGCAGCAGCCTACAACCCAAGTACAGACACAGTCCTGCAGAAGACCGGAATTGGAGGGTCCAGTCAGTATGCAGAGTTGAAAGCGGTGGTGATGACTCTTCAGGAGGATCCTTCTTCCCATGTCACTATCTACACTGACAGCTGGGCGGTTTTTAAAGGACTGACAACTTGGATGCCCACGTGGAAGTCCGATTAATGGATGATTCATGAAAAGGTGGTGTGGGGAGGCAAGGAAGTCTGGGACTACATCTGGAAGGAAGCTCACTCCCGCACCATAAAAGTGGGGCATGTTGATGCACATGTGCCCCTAGTCCCAGACTTTGAGAACTATAACAGAGTTGCAGATGAAATCACCAAAGTGAAGGCAGTTGTGCCAATTGATCCTGTCTTGATGAACTCGGCCAACTGGGCCCACAAGCAATCTGGACATTTGCTACAGAAAGCAACATATGAATGGGCACAGCAGAGAGGATTGCCTATATCCATGGACATGATAAAGACTGTAATAGGGCACTGTACAGTGTGTGGAGAAGTGCGACAATGGCCATTGCAAAAGTACTCCACCGGGTCGATTGAGAGGGGTGAGAGGCCTGCAGAGATCTGGCAGATTGACTTCATCGGTCCCCTGCCCCGGGGAAACAATGGACTGAGATATTGTTGCACTGCAGTGGACACCTATTCAGGACTTATGCTTGTTCATCCTTGCAAACGTGCAGATCAAGCCACAATGCTTCAACTGCTCCAGAAACGTGTCGTTGCTTATGGTTGTCCCAAACAAGTGCAAAGTGATAATGGCTCACACTTCACCGGATCAACAGTACAGCAGTGGGCCAAAGATTCTGGAGTGTACTGGTTGTGCCACATCCCATACCATCCAAAGGCAGCTGGTTTGATTGAAAGATACAACGGTCTATTCAAGGACCAGATACGCAAACTTACACCCACACATACACTAAGGGGGTGGGATCGGGTCCTCACACAGGCAGTCATGTTGTTAAATTCTAGGCCAATAGCCAAAAGCACACCATATGAGAGGATGGTAGGGGCTGGGGCACAGATTCCACAGCTGGAGTGCAGAGTTCAGTATTTATGTAAGGTTCCTGAAAGAACAGGGCTTAACAGATACCATGTTACTGCTTCCCATGACATAGAAACCAAGAGTGACGTATCTGAAGCTGAAGCCTATCTAGGAATGAGAGGGAATCTGGCAGGAAGGTTTGAAGTTACATTTGCATTGACAGATGAGCTTCAAGACAGTGGCTGGGACTCTGACTGGTTAGTGGATACTTCCCAGCAAGAGTGGAAAGTGAGGCTACATAACAGCAAACCTTCCAAAATAAACAGCAGTGATCTTCTGGTAAATATCAGTATATTTCCTCTCCTCCCTATTGATGTTCTTTGGGAGGTACAGAAGTGGGTACAGGCAGGTGGCAAAGTGTTAGTCAGATATCCAGGCAAGAAGCCATTTAGAGGAGAGATTTTAGCTGAAGGGCCTGGATCTACTGTTTATGTATTATTAGAAGGAACAGATAATCCGCTTTGTTTTCCACTCCAAAGGCTGTCTCCGATTTATCCATAGGAAGACCAGAGAAAAGTGGTTACATGATGGAAAGAATGACGGAAGATCGCAAGAGCTGTGGAGAGCAAGGCCTTTGATGTATTACAAGCCTGGACTTGTTTCTAAAGAACTTTAGAATGGACTTTCTAATGAACTTTTTTAGTTAAAGACTGAAACACCTTCTCAGTGACAGAAATGGGAGGTGTTGCATTCAAGGAAAATTAATGTTTAGAATGAGTTCAGTAATGAAGAGATTTTGTGTGTAGTCTGAGAAAAAAAAATCTAGGGCGGAATGTATTGCATTTGTTAAAAATATGATTTTTTATATTATTCAGGCATAAGATAAATGGGACAATATTACAACAGTGAGTTGGTCAGATTACTGTCAGTTTTTTGGCTTGAGTAGATTTCTCAAACAAATGCTGTTTTATACAATGGGGGTAGATATCATTGTTGTATTTAATTGACAGTTCAATTAACAGGCTATTGTCTTTATAGCTACAGTACACAAGAAAGAGATTTACTCGTTTGAGGGTTTTTTCAGCTCTCAAACTGAAAGAATGACCGTTAGATTACAGTCAGGTGTTGGCCTGATTAGACAATGGGTACGTAGATGCAGTTATCAACAGTCCATTGTTTCTACAGCTACAGTAAACAGGCATGTTTTCTGTTTGGTAACTATGGCAAACAGCCTGACACATAAAAGGGGGTGAGTAGGGACACACACACACACCATCATGCTGTAACATCAGAAGCAAGCCACCCATGATAGAAGAACAGTACCTGATGCTCCCGAAAAATCGTTGCCAATGGAGATCACGAACATACAGTAACAGAAGATAAGTAATTTTTAAGTGTATTTGTACTGATATAGACTATAGGCTGTTCATTTGATAGGCATTTTGCTTGTTATAGAGATCTGTCAGTCTTGTATTGTATTCCTAAGATTGTAATAGTTTTGTATGTACAGCATCTTTGTATAGTAAAAAGCACATTTACACACTGCAGAAATCTCAGCTTCCTTGCTTTTACCACAGAGTAACCTTGCTAGATAGACGCAAGCAAAACAGGTTTGTTGAAGGATGTTTAGGGACTGTGAAGTGGTTAAGCAGACCATAAATGGATTGAAGTTAAGCTAATTAGGCAGAGACCAGGCATAGTCGATCTATGTATGGGCTAGCTGGTTATACACAAGTCAATCTAATAAGCGACTTGAGTACAACAAGCCTGTCCGGTTTTTCCCAAAACGATCAGTGCTGCCAGCTATAGTTAGCAACACTGATCATTGTATTGTGTGGGTAGGGAAGGTTCCCCGCTGGCAGAACACAATAACACTGCGAGAGTGATTCCCCCATCCACAGGTCAGCAGGTGAGAGGGTGTGGGGGGATATTGTTGGACTATGCTGCTACTTCGAGCGAGTTTGGCTTGCAGTTGCAGAGTGGCCCCATTGAAATCAATAGGCTGTCCGTTGAGCTCAGTGCCTCTGACAAGAAGTGAGGAGAGGCACTGTGAGCTCATCCTCTCAGTCTTCTGCAAATAGAGTGTGCCAGCTTGTATTTAAAAAATAAGTGTTTTTTTTTTCTTTTTTTAGATTCATACTTACCTTTACTGGCAGCCAGTAAAAAACAGGCAATTTTCTCCTGCCAGTAAAAAGAAAAGGTTGCCAGTAAAAAATATGGCTGTGACGCTCTGCCCAGAGCCAGCCGAGACTGAGATACGAGTGCCTGCTACAGTGTGTTTGGGCGGCTCTGGTGGGGGCGGTGCCTGAGCATGTCCTGTGATGTCATGGTACAAGGGAGCCAAGCAGAGTGGCCAGAGCCTTGTGTGTATGTCTGCGGGATGGGAGCAAGGCAGGCCAGGAGCAGGACTATCAGTAATGTTTGGACTGCAGGTAGAGAGACTGTCATTGTGACTCAGGAGAGGACGTGTCGTGTTGGTAATCTGTACTGCTGCACACTGCTGTCAGTATCACTGTGAGAGTCAATTTCATGTGTGTGCCGCCCATTCTAATTTCTTACCCTCCTGAGTCCTGTCCCTGAGCTACTTACTTACTATAAAATAAATAAATAAAATAAGAAATAGGTTTTTTGCCTTATTATCTACCTTAAATCACATTGCTAATTACATATTGTACTTGTTTGTAGCCTAAATAGTGAAATTTGTACTTAAAATTGTAATTTTGTAACTTTTGGAAATGTCAGTAAAAACGTGGCTGTGCCAGTAAATGTTGGGTGTTGTGTCAGTAAATTTCAATCTGTTAGGTTGGCAACACTGCCGAGAGGAGAGCTGTTAGTCAGCATCTCTCCTCTCTGCTCCTCCACTCTCATTGGAGCGCTGAGCTGTGGAGGGATGGGGAGCGGCTCGCTGAGACGATGAGACTTCCGTCAGTCCAGGCACCTGGCGGATCCAGACTGCGGAAGTTGGGATGATGCGGTGCCTCGACTGATAGCAGTGACATCAGCGGAGAGCGAACTTCAGTCCATTCTCTGCTGAAAACGGGTCACAGGAGTGCAAAACGGATTGCACTCCTGTGACCCATAGGAGAAGCCCAGCCAAACAAGCTCAGGCTGGACTTCTCCTTTGAACTGGCCACTCTGTATGAAGCTTCTGACAGGCTGCGCAAGGAGCCCCGTATCTCCGGCACCATAGATGATAGGAGCCCCAAATTTTGCCCAGTGGTGGGGTAGGTCTTACCCACTCCCCAAATTTTGAGTCTCTATGACCCCTGGTCACTGAGCCATGACCCTCAAGTCAATTTTTTTTTTTGGCAAATGGGCCTATCTAAGGTAAGGGGTCTGGAGCTGCAGCTCCAATAGCCCCTATGTATATCTGGCCCTGGCTACTCCCCCCCGTGAGTGACTCGAAGTTGAGTCGCCAATGAACTACGTGGGGAAAAGATAGGAAGACAATCTATGCCCCGGGACGTGTGTAAAGTGTCTCCTGCAGGCAAACCACATTTGCCCTGTACATAGTTGCCAAATGTCCCAAATTTCCTGGGAAATTCCCTGGGATTTAGACTTTTGTCCGGTCTTACCGTTTCCCGAAAAATGTCCAGGGAAATCGCAGTTTTCCATATTTTTTATTTTTTTATCGGCCGCTAGAGGTCCGCGGCCAGCACTAAATTGTCTCTGCCTGCCTCCATTTTACAGAAGACCAGCTATTGTGAGGAGGAAAGAAGAGGCAGAACACAGACTCTGCCTCTTGGTTCTTCCCTTCGACCTCCACAAGCTGTAATGCCACGGAGACCATTCACCAGCAGTGGCGTCGCTACCCGGGTGCAGAGCTGACACCTGATGTATAGGGGGGACTCCGCTGGCTGGGGACACCTGATGTATAGGGGGGACTCCGCTGGCTGGGGACACCTGATGTATAGGGGGGACTCCGCTGGCTGGGGACACCTGATGTATAGGGGGGACTCCGCTGGCTGGGGACACCTGATGTATAGGGGGGACTCCGCTGGCTGGGGACACCTGATGTATAGGGGGGACTCCGCTGGCTGGGGACACCTGATGTATAGGGGGGACTCCGCTGGCTGGGGACACCTGATGTATAGGGGGGACCCCGCTGGCTGGGGACACCTGATGTATAGGTGGGGACTCCGCTGGCTGGGGACACCTGATGCATAGGTGGGGACTCCGCTGGCTGGGGACACCTGATGTATAGGTGGGGACTCCGCTGGCTGGGGACACCTGATGCATAGGTGGGGACTCCGCTGGCTGGGGACACCTGATGTATAGGGGGCACTCCGCTGGCTGGGAATGCCTGATGTAAGGAGGCACTCCTCTGGCTGGGAATGCCTGATGTAAGGAGGGACTCTGCTGGGGACGCCTGATGGCATCTGGTGGCAGGTGACGTGGCAAGTGACACGCTCAGAGCTCCAACTGATTCTGCATTATGGTGAGTAGAACTATTTCATATTACAATTGATAGGGTTGAAATAATGACTTAGAGTTCCACTGTAATTGTGTACGTATCAATTGTTCTATTTAAATTGTTTGTGCTCCTTTCTTACCTGTGTACGTATCAATTGTTCTATTTAAATTGTTTGTGCTCCTTTCTTACCTATGTACGTATCAATTGTTCTATTTAAATTGTTTGTGCTTTTCTCTTCTGTGTACGTATCAATCTGTATCTAGATGGAATTTGGAACTGCTGAATAATCATTACATGTTCGCTGATGAGAAACTCTTTGTACCTTAACCTCATTTGGTAATGCCGATAAGATTACTGCTTGTATAATTGCCTATAAAAGGCCTTTGAAAGAGTAAAGGCAGCAGTCCTTTATGCTGAGAACTGTGATACAGACATACCTGACTCCGTGTCATCTTTCTTATAGAAGCAATAATTTGGCAAAGCAATATAAACTTAAGCAACTTGTTTAAAAGTTGAATCTAACATTTTGGCGCCCGACGAACAGGGACCCACCAAGTTGCTACAAGAGGTGGCTGAGCTATGCTGACGGAACGAAAGGACAGGCATTCCGGGAACCACAGATCAAAAAACCTGGCCAGGTAAGAAAAAGCTTTATTTTTCTTATATTCTGTGCTCCCCTGACTTGTGCCTATCCGTTCTGTCAGTTACGGTTCTCCTGGTTTTAAAACACCAGCCTCTGTAGTGGTGAGTCTAGAATTACTGCATATTTTAGTTTATATTGCTGGAATTATTTGTTTGTTTTGTTGTCTGTGTCTGTCTTGTTGAGAAAGTGAATGAGCCTTGTCAAGGATGGTATGAGTTAGAAGGGGATTGCCGAACTAAGCAACGGAATGCGCCTTACCTCACATGATTGGGAACTTGAGGGCTTGTGAGCTTGGGGGTCTGACGCTTATGCTTAACCTCACATCTAACTCATAAACCATAGACGGGTTGAGAGTATAAGCCCTGTCTGCTCCATAAAGCAGGGATAAGAGTGTATGAGAGGGATTCCCAGATACGGGGAGGGAATAAGATCTCCAAAAGTCCGGAGATCTAGTCGGATACCTGGCCACTTAAAGGAATGCTTGTATATGTTGTAGCCGCATTTTTGTATATGTCGTAGCCACATTCTGGTTTGTTATTGGGCTAGCATATAAAGTAATTATTTGTTATTGGGCTAGCATATAAAGTAATTTGATTTCAGAAATCTCATTCCGGAAGAGGTTTTTAGTATTCTAGCACCCTAGGAGGAAGGCAACGAGGAACTAGTGTAACTTAGCTGCTTTGTTATTGGGCTAGCATATAAAGTAATTATTCATTCTTGTATATGTTGTAGCCGCATTATATTGTACACTAAGTGTCCCACACGCTACCTAGGCAGGACTGTTAGAATGGGCCAGAGGAACACAAAACCCCGTCAGGGAATTGTGGCGCACTATACGGTGCCACAGATAATTAAGAACATTTATGGGAAAACCGAAGCACAGGACTTAAAGGATGTCCTTCGTAAATTTAAGGTGAAAGGAGCAGCGGGCTTAGACCCGGATGTATGGAGTGAAATAAAAAGGGACAGACAAGGAGAGGTGTTAGAGAAGCAATGGATGCGTCAGGTTCAATGCTTAATTAAGGTCTCAAAATAGAGCGAAAGAAGAAGGGTGGAAGTATAATCCAGATTGTGATGGTTGGGATATGAAAGATAGAAGAACAAAAAATGTCGAGGCTCCCAGCTCAGCCATCCCACCCCCATACACTGACGTAGAACGCAAACCACACAAGATATATTCGGTACTTGAGGGGAGAGGATGGGTTTGTCAGGATTGTGGAGCACAAAACCCAGAATGGGCAGCAGAATGTGTGCATTGTGGGGCACAAAAACCTCATCCAGAAACTGTAGCTCCCGTACGCACTGTTCAGGTAAACAATCCAGAATTTGGACAAGCAGCCCATCCAAATGCCCCACCTACTGTCACTCGTAGAATGCAAATAAGGACTTGGGCACCATGGTCGGCAGACACCCTTATGGCATTAATACAGAGCGCCCCAGACCCGGTAGCAAAGCCAGCTGCTTTTTGTAGATTTGTGACACAGTTAATGAATACACATGAAGCGACCTGGCAGGATGGGGAGGATCTATGCAGACACAAAATGACTCTGACCCTGTTTAACCAGTTTATGACAGAAATAGGTCCACACAGACCTGCAGGACAAGTTGATGGGGAGGGCAACCTGGAGGCAGGACATGTCAGACATATAGACTCAAGGGCCCCTTTTATTGCTAGGTTAGAAGCTTTTTGTCAGGCAAAACAACAGGAGAGGGGGTCCATATCACCCATGAAGCAAATGCCAGGACAGACTGTATCGGAATTTTACTTATCTATAGAAAGTATGATGGCAGATGAGGGATTGGACTTGGCCCTGCCAGTCACAATCCGAGCCTTCAATAGACAATTTATGGAGGGATTAATTCCACAGATAAGTGAGAGACTGAAAGCCTGCACACCAGAGTGGAGGGCAACTAGAGATAGAGGGACGTTGTTACAAAAAGCGCAAGGCATAGAGGCGGACTTAGCAGAAACCAAAGGGAGGAAATCTCATGCTATCAACGCACTCGGGGGTCCCCAAGAGCAAGGTAGAGGTTCCTTTCGCAAACCCCTTACCTGTCACTACTGTAACAAGATTGGTCACATCAGACGCAACTGTAGGAAAAGAATAAGGGATGAAGGAGAGGAAGGTGTTGATTCTCCAGTTAATCAGAGAAGGAACCAGCCCAGGGACAACAAAAATAGTCATATCAGGCAGCAGGGAGATGGTCCACGAGCATGACTCACCCCGGTTTTATAAAAATCCAAAACAACAATGCTTAAGACAAATATAACGGTTGGTAATAAGAAAATCTCTTGTTTAGTCGATACAGGAGCTTCACGCTCGTTACTTTCTGACTCTGAACTACTCCCTGGCCAAAAATCACCTGACACTTTACTAATAACTGGATATGATGGCATTTTAGCCGACGCCCCGCTTACAAAACCTCTGAAAGTTAAAGTAGGAAACCACATGTTCCTTTCACGCTTTCTGGTATCCAGAGGAGCCCCCACTAATTTGTTAGGAGCTGACATTTTGCAGAAAATAGGAGCTAACATTACCTATCACCCAGATGGCACTGTCACCTTAGCTATAGGGGATAATCAAGAACACATGGAGATGTGTAACCTGATACAATACCTAGAGGAGGAATCGGAATTGTCCGGCCCACCTCCTTCAGACTTAGATCAGATTTTGTCGTCCCTTCCAGGAGAACTATGGGAGAAACATCCAGCTGATGTTGGACTTTTGCCCATACCTCCGGTTACCCTACAGCTGATTCCAGGAGCAGTGCTTCCCCAACAAAAGCAGTATCCACTTAGTGCACCTCAAGAGGCGGCCATAGAAATGCAGGTTCAATCCTTCTTAAAAAGTGGAGTTCTAAAAGAGGTAAAATCACCGGCAAACACTCCCTTGTACCCGGTTAAAAAGAAATTAGTAGCCGGTAGTCCGGTTAAGTATAGAATGGTCCAAGACCTTAGAGCGGTCAACAAAATACTAGCCCCGATGACACCTTTAGTACCCAATCCACATACATTACTGTCACAAATACCATCAACCAGTATGTACTTTACGGTTATAGATTTAGCGAATGCTTTCTTTTCCGTCCCGCTTGCTGAAGAATGCCAACTTTGGTTCGCATTTTCAATCAAAAATCGGCAACTAACCTGGACACGCCTACCTCAGGGTATGGCGCATTCACCTACCTTGTATTCGCAAGCATTGCAAACGGTGTTGGGAGAATGGGTACCACCAGATTCCTGTGTATTGTTACAATATGTGGATGATTTATTGTTATGCTGCCCTGACAAGGAAACTTGTTTGGCCACCACCCTTAATTTGTTGCGATTTTTGGCAGAAAAAGGTTGCAAGGTTAATAAGAAAAAGTTGCAAGTGTGTCAGGAAAAAGTTATCTTTTTGGGACATTGTATATCACAGGGTACGAGACATCTCACTGAGGAGAGGGTTCAAGTGATAAAGGGAATGTTACCCCCACGGAATTTCAAACAATTGCGTATGTTTTAGGTATCGTGTCATATTGTAGACAGTGGATACCACATGCTAGCGCTTTGATGCAGCCATTATACGATTGTTTGAAAATTGTACCGTATGTGCTTACAGAAGTAGCTTATGAATCGTTTATCACTTTGAAAAAGTTGTTGATTTCTGCCCCGGCTATTGGTATACCAGATTACACCAAGATATTTAATCTGTACGTTGCTGAGATCACTGGACACGCCACAGGTGTTCTGACACAGGCACATGTAAAACAAAGACCAGTCGCTTACTTTTCTGCGGCGTTAGATCCAGTGTCCAGAGGTTCACCGTCTTGTGTACGGGCGGTAGCTGCAGTGTCAATTATCATAGATAAGTCATCAGAGATTGTTCTAGACAATCCAGTTGTAGTGCATACCACACATGACATACATGCAATCTTGTCTCGGGTACAGCCCAAACACATTTCAATGGCTAGGCAATTAAGGTTACAGTGTACTTTACTCTTACCTCCAAATGTCACTTTTCAGCGCTGTACAACCTTAAATTTGGCCACCTTTTTGCCTCTTCAGTCACCAGATTTGGCAAGGGGGAATGATAGTGCTAATAATACTAGTGAGAAAAGAAATGAGGACACTGACACTCTCTTGTTTAAGGAAGTAAATGAGCACGATTGTTTTCAGCTCATGGAACAGGAGACAATGGGATTCCCACATGTTACAGATACACCGATTTTAAATGCTGAGCACACTTTGTACATAGATGGCAGTAGGTTTGCTGATGACAAGGGTAAATATCACACAGGGTATGCTGTAGTGACTGATACGCAGGTAATTGAAGCACAGGCCTTACCAGCCCACATGTCAGCACAGGAAGCAGAATTAAAAGCTTTAGAACAAGCCCTAGAATACTTAAAAGAACGAGAAGGGAATATTTACACTGACTGCCTACGCTTATGGTGTAGTGCACGATTATGGCCACATATGGAAGGCTAGAGGTTATCTGACAGCAGCAGGTACACCTGTAAAACATGGAGAAGGGATGAAGAGAGTCCTGAACAATCTTCAAAAGGTTAAACGAGTAGCCATCATGAAGGTAGCGGCACACACGAGCGCAAAAACAATTGAGGCAAAAGGAAATGCATTTGCAGATTTTACTGCAAAACAGGCAGCTCTAGGGGAAGGAAGCCCTGAGACCTTAGCAGCGGTAGAGGTGAGTATCCCAGAACCAACATGGCAGCAGCTGAGTAAATTACAGGAGCAAGCAGGGGAGAGCGAGAAAGATAAGTGGGTCAGAATGGGAGCAGCACCAGACCTTGACAATGTATGGAGGGAAGGGGGCAAAATATGCCTACCTGCCTCTCTGTACCCAGCAATGGCAGCGGCAGTTCACCTACCCACACACGTCAGTTCCAATTCCATGTATAGGATTGTGAACCAAGGATGGCTTGCCCCTGGATTCAGTAGTACTGCGAGAAATTACTGTGCAGCCTGCCAAATCTGTCTCCTGAATAACCCAGGACAGAAAGTGAAAACCCCACGAAAACACCAGGTCCGGGCCCAATACCCCTTCCAGAGACTGCAAATTGATTACATACAAATGCCTAAGAGCGGCCCCTTTGATTTTGTCCTCGTGTGTATCGATTTATTCTCAGGTTGGCCCGAAAGTTATCCAGTAAAATCGGCTACAGCTAAAGCCACAGCTAAGAAACTGATCACTGAGTTAATACCTAGAGCAACAAAGGAAAAATAATTGGTGGGACTTTGTATGAAGCACATAGCTAAGTCAGACGAGCCAATCCATGTAAAACATAATAAATTTATTACAAAGGGTATACATACACATAAGGGATAATAAAAGAAATACAATCATATAATATAATATTAAATCTCATTGGATAAATAGCATTCCTAGATAATTCATGATAAAGCAAATGTCTCAACATAATGTGCATAGTAATATAGTATTAGGTTTCAATATAAAAAACCGGAACAGTACATAATATAAGGCACTTGTCTCGACATCTTAATACATGATAGTAGACTTATGGTATGTAAACTACAATTGTAATGGTAGCATGTAGGTATAGTAACAAAGAAGAGTTGGTTCGTGCTTATAGACTTCAATATAGTAGAAATAGGGCCTAAAAACTGTGACGTAGCATCGTAAAAAAGCTCTACGTTAGTTAATACCTAGGTTTGGTCTTCCTGAAACCATAGAATCAGATAGGGGGACACACTTTACAGCAGAAATCATGCAGAATGTGATGACCATGTTAGGGGTTCAACAAAGTTTTCACACCCCTTACCACCCACAGAGTTCAGGATCAGTGGAGAGAGTAAATGGGACAATAAAGCTAAAAATACAAAAAGCCATGCAAGAGTTAAACAAGCCTTGGCCAGAATGCCTGCCTCTGGCTTTATTCTCTATAAGGTACACTCCAACAGGAAAAACAGGATTATCCCCATACTAAATACTTTTTGGGAATGCACCTAGATTAGGTTTATACTTTCCACAGATTATGCAATTGCAATGTGATAGTTTGACTGCATATGTGATACAATTACAACAACGTCTAACTAAGATCCACAAAAGTGTGTATTCTTCTCTTCCAGACCCTAATTCAATAACAGGTACACATACGCTGTTACCAGGGGATTATGTATATGTAAAGAAACACACCAGAAAGACATTGGAACCCAGGTTTGAAGGTCCTTACCAAGTACTCTTGACCACAGCCACCTCAGTAAAGCTGGAAGGAAAACCTACCTGGATACATGCATCACATTGCAAGAAACAACCCGAGAAAACAACATGATGAAATATCTACTTACATATTTTTTTGTTGAAGATTGTTGTTTTACAAATATATGCATGGACTCCTGGTATTAATGTACTTGAAGTAGAGGAAACAACAACTTTCGAATGGGCTATAGATGATCCTAAAGTAGCAAACAATTATTGACAAAGGTAGACTAGTACATCTTTCCTTACAGATACAACAGGATACTGCACCACATTGGTGGGATATATTTAGTGGAATGTCTTCTACAGCAACCAATACCTTTCACTGGTTGTTAAGTCCAATGGTAATTATTATTCTAATATTAATATCACTTACAATCACGAATATATGTGTATACAGGAAAATAAATAGGAAAATTAGGAGAATAGACAGGGCATACCGATAAATGTGTATTGACATCACCCTACTCCTATAAAACTCCTCTTCTTGAATTTTAAGATGTTGGTAATACCTAGGGGGATGGGTTCTACCCCTCTGACAACTCGCGGTCAGGGAAAGGACTCTGGGGAAAAACTGACTAGAACTTATTCATGAGGACCCAGGGGGAGGGAGAGGATGATGTCAAAGGGGGAAATTGATAGGGTTGAAATAATGACTTAGAGTTCCACTGTAATTGTGTACGTATCAATTGTTCTATTTAAATTGTTTGTGCTCCTTTCTTACCTGTGTACGTATCAATTGTTCTATTTAAATTGTTTGTGCTCCTTTCTTACCTATGTACGTATCAATTGTTCTATTTAAATTGTTTGTGCTTTTCTCTTCTGTGTACGTATCAATCTGTATCTAGATGGAATTTGGAACTGCTGAATAATCATTACATGTTCGCTGATGAGAAACTCTTTGTACCTTAACCTCATTTGGTAATGCCGATAAGATTACTGCTTGTATAATTGCCTATAAAAGGCCTTTGAAAGAGTAAAGGCAGCAGTCCTTTATGCTGAGAACTGTGATACAGACATACCTGACTCCGTGTCATCTTTCTTATAGAAGCAATAATTTGGCAAAGCAATATAAACTTAAGCAACTTGTTTAAAAGTTGAATCTAACACAATGTAATAATAGAAATAATGCACTTCAATCATCCTGACACCATAACAACCATGGTGCCGTGATGATTGAAACGCTAATACCAGATGTTTAGTTTCTTTATCTGCTGATTGTTAAACTTTATGGAATACTCAATTTTCTATTGTGGTGTAGGATCTGGGCCTGCTGTCCCTCCATCCCTCTTTCTTTCCTTCCCTCCCTATTTCTTTCTTTCTCCCTTCACCCCTCGTTCATCTCAGACTCGGACTACACCCCCTTTGAGACACGCCCCTTTAAGACACACCCACTATTTTGGTTAAACCATACCCATTTTTCCACATGCCATATTTTCCTTCCTCGCTACACCACGCCCCCCCCCCCCTATTTGTAATAAGAGTCCACCCACAGACAAAAAAAGTGTCCCTATACATCTTTTTACAATGTTGGCAACTATGCCTGTACTGGTGAAGCTCTTTATCTACCTTGTACCTTTTACTAAAGGTGTTTAGGCCTCGTACATTATAAGTCACTAAATTTATTGAAGCCATAGTTGATCAAAAGAGCAACTGTCACGTCTTTTTTCCACATACGGTCCTGGGGAGCGAAGATAAGATAGAAGGAGAGGGAAAAAAAGAAAAAAAAAACAACCCTTCCCTCTTCCCAACACAAAAAATAAAAAAATATATACTCAGGGCTGAGGCTGGGGCAGAGGGCTGCGAGATCCCATGGAGCATCTTCTCCCCGCTTCAGCGGTCTCTCTAATCTGTCGCCCGGGATCACAGCAGATGGGGGTCCATCAGCCGGAGGTTCAGGCAGGGACAAGACCCGCCAGAGGGTCTGCAGAGCCAGTTCGCTCTCGCCAATCTGTCCGGGACAGGAGTGAGACTTGTAATCCAGGGATCAGCAGCCTCTCAGTATACTAGGGGCTAGAGCCTCGTGTAGCTACACTCCAATCTCCTCCCAGCGTGCTGGCTCATTTCCGGCATCAGGTAGGGCAGGGGGGGTCAAGTGGTAGCTCATCCATCCAGTGGTCATCACGTGTCAGAGCTCCTCCCCCTTAAAGTATCATCACCCCATTACAATTTTGTGAGGCACCGGTGGGCACTGTATTGGCATGGATGAGCACTGATGTGGCACGGATGGGCACTGATGTGGCATGGATGTAGCACGAATGAGTACTGATGTAGTATGGATGGGCACTAATGTGGTATGGATGTGGCACGGATAAGAACTAATGTGGCACCGGCAAGCACTGATGTAGCATGGATATGGCACGTATGATCACTCATGTGGCACTGATGTGTCACGTATGAACACTGATGTGGCACTGATGTGTCACGTATGGGCACTTATGTGACAGGGATGAGGCATGGATGAGCACTGATGTGGCATGGATAAGCACTGATGTGGCATTAATGAGCACTGATGTGGCATGGATGAGCACGGATGAGCACTGATGTGGCATGAATGAGCACTGATGTGGCATGGATGAGCACGGATGAGGCATGGGTGGGCACAGATGAGGCATGGGTGGGCCATGGATATACACGAATGAGCCATGGATGAGCATGAATGATCCACAATGGGATTTGTCTTGTTGGGCGCTTTTAGAGCTGAGGCTTAGGCTGCATTCACACCTGAGCGTTTCAAAGTCGCGTGTTTCTGCTGCGATTTTGTACAGGTCACCAATGTCACCAAAGCATAAAAACGCCTGTAATCTCCCCCAAAGAAGCTCATGTTCTTTTTTGAGTCTAAGGCTTTTTTCAGGCGTTTTGCTTCAGGTGACAAAACGCTCAGATGTGAACAGGTGCCATTGAAATTATTGAGATTTTACTTGGGTGTTTTTCAGGCGTTTTATGAGCTGAAAACACTCAGGTGTGAATGCAGCCTAACAGCAGAATAACGCCCAAAAATGCTTAGGTGTGAACACAGCCTAAGCGTTTTTTTTTTTTAACAAACCCTCCTAGATAGTATTTTCTTAACCACTGTATAAACAAAACAATAAGCTGGACACAAACATTTTTGCATGCTTTTGAGCTCAAAAACACGAGTTTGATGGTGGGTTTTTTCCACCTGTAGGAGCATATGCCTGAAAACACCTGAAAAAGCCTTAGCGTGCATGGACACATTGGTTAACATGGAGGGGAGTTTCTAGGCACAAAAGCCTGTAGGAGCCGCTTCTTTCAGCTCCTTTGAGCTGCAGTGTGCATCAGCCCTTAGGCCCCATTCACACCTGAGCATTTTGTAGGTTGAAGCCTGAAGCTACAAAACGTTGGAGGGGGGGAAAATCTATTATTCTATATGGAGATGGTTCTCCCCTCCAAAACGCCAGAAGCTCAAACAAGTTCTGGAACTTTTTTTTTTTTAGGCAGATTACAGGCGGTTTTCTGCTTTTTATATTGGTGACATTTTGACCTGTACAAAAATCGTGGCAAAAAACATGCGACTTTCTGCCTGAAAATGCTACGCTCAGGTGTGTATGGGGCCTAAGGATGAGCACTTGATCTGTCTGCTGACATGTATGTGCAGGTAAAGAGGACTGTCATTTCTATCCTTGCTTTACTACCTATTGAACCACAGGCCAAGGACAAGCTGTACTGGTGGGCCGGCGGCTCCTATACTGTATTTCATTTGGAACACAATCAGTTCTGTCTAAAATGTTTTTCTATTAACCACTTGCTGCCCGCCCGCTGTCATATGACGGCGGGACGGTGCAGCTGTTGTTCTGGGCCGCCGTCATATGATGGCGCAGCCTTCCAGGCAGCCCAGGGGGCTGGTGCGCGTGCCCGGCGGCCGCGATGTCCGCCGGGCACCTGCGATTGCCCGGTAACCGAGCAGGACCGTGGATCTGTGTGTGTAAAGTAAGGGCTCTGGCTGGGCCATTCAAGAACAGTCACGGAGTTGTTGTGAAGCCACACCCTTTAGCACAACAAATGGGACCTGACAGGGATGCCCCTTATCGCCAATTATATTTAACTTATGATAGAGCCACTAGCAGAATCCATCAGAACACACTCTTTAATCACAGGTTTCCAAATTGGTTCTAACACACACACCATAAACTTGTTTGTGGATGACATCATCCTTCTTTTGACTAACCCGCTCACATCTCTAGAACAGGCCCACAATATCCTAACGACTTTTGGAGATGTTTCCTAATACAAAGTAAACTTCACAAAATCTCTAATTCTCAACATGGGAGTACTACCAAACACCCCATACATATTACAGAAAAGTCTTCCTTATACCTGGAGCACCAAAGGCATTACATACCTAGGAATTACAATGACTAACACAACCGCATCACTAGTTGCTGCCAATATCAAACCACCAACGACCAAACTAGAAATCCAACTAAAAAATATTTCAAAGAAGGAACTATCCTGGCTAGGAAAAACAGCGGCCTTTAAAATGTAGATTTTACCACAAATACAGTGGGGACGGAAAGTATTCAGACCCCCTTAAATTTTTCACTCTTTGTTATATTGCAGCCATTTGCTAAAATCATTTAAGTTCATTTTTTTTTCCTCATTAATGTACACACAACACCCCATATTGACAGAAAAACACAGAATTGTTGACATTTTTGCAGATTTATTAAAAAAGAAAAACTGAAATATCACATGGTCCTAAGTATTCAGACCCTTTGCTCAGTATTTAGTAGAAGCACCCTTTTGATCTAATACAGCCATGAGTCTTTTTGGGAAAGATGCAACAAGTTTTTCACACCTGGATTTGGGGATCCTCTGCCATTCCTCCTTGCAGATCCTCTCCAGTTCTGTCAGGTTGGATGGTAAACGTTGGTGGACAGCCATTTTTAGGTCTCTCCAGAGATGCTCAATTGGGTTTAAGTAAGGGCTCTGGCTGGGCCATTCAAGAACAGTCACGGAGTTGTTGTGAAGCCACTCCTTCGTTATTTTAGCTGTGTGCTTAGGGTCATTGTCTTGTTGGAAGGTAAACCTTTGACCCAGTCTGAGGTCTTGAGCACTCTGGAGAAGGTTTTTGTCCAGGATATCCCTGTACTTGGCCGCATTCATCTTTCCCTCGATTGCAATAAGTCATCCTGTCGCTGCAGCTGAAAAACACCCCCACAGCATGATGCTGCCACCACCATGCTTCACTGTTGGGACTGTATTGGACAGGTGATGAGCAGTGCCTGGTTTTCATCACACATACCGCTTAGAATTAAGGCCAAAAAGTTCTATCTTGGTCTCATCAGACCAGAGAATCTTATTTCTCACCATCTTGGAGTCCTTCAGGTGTTTTTTTAGCAAACTCCATGCAGGCTTTTATGTGTCTTGCACTGAGGAGAGGCTTCCGTCGGGCCACTCTGCCATAAAGCCCCGACTGGTGGAGGGCTGCAGTGATGGTTGACTTTCTACAACTTTCTCCCATCTCCCGACTGCATCTCTGGAGCTCAGCCACAGTGATCTTTGGGTTCTTCTTTACCTCTCTCACCAAGGCTCTTCTCCCCCGATAGCTCAGTTTAGCCGGACGGCTAGCTCTAAGAAGGGTTCTGGTTGTCCCAAACGTCTTCCATTTAAGGATTATGGAGGCCACTGTGCTCTTAGGAACCTTAAGTGCAGCAGAAATTTTTTTGTAACCTTGGCCAGATCTGTGCCTTGCCACGATTCTGTCTCTGAGCTCTTCAGGCAGTTCCTTTGACCTCATGATTCTCATTTGCTCTGACATGCACTGTGAGCTGTAAGGTCTTATATAGACAGGTGTGTGGCTTTCCTAATCAAGTCCAATCAGTATAATTTAACACAGCTGGACTCAAATGAAGGTGTAGAACCATCTCAAGGATGATCAGAAGAAATGGACAGCACCTGAGTTAAATATATGAGTGTCACAGCAGGGTATGACTACTTAGGACCATGTGATATTTCAGTTTTTTCTTTTTAATAAATCTGCAAAAATGTCAACAATTCTGTGTTTTTCTGTGAATATAGGGTTCTGTGTGTACTTTAATGAGGAAAAAAATGAACTTAAATGAGTTTAGCAAATGGCTGCAATATAACAAAGAGTGAAAAATTTAAGGGGGTCTGAATACTGTCCGTCCCCACTATCTATCTATCTATCTATATATATATATATATATATATATATATATATATATAGATAGATAGATAGATAGATAGATAGATAGATAGATAGATAGATAGATAGATAGATAGATAACACATCCAATAATTTCTTTATTTTTTTTTAAATCTAATTTAGGCCAATATGTATTCTGCTACATAATTTTGGTAAAAAAAATCCCAATAAGCCATGGATGCACAGCGAGGGGGCTGCAGGCTGGCAGCGGGCTGGGTCATCCTGGACGGCGGCAGTCCTGGGGGGAGCTGCAGGCTGGTCAGTTTTCCTTTTCAAGGTGCGTATGCTCAGCGGGCTGGGTTATCCTGGACGGCGGCAGTTCTGGGGGGGGAGCACATCTGAGTGGCCCCCAGGTACGCTGGGGGATGGGGGGCACCCTTCTCCATGTGGTCTGGTCACCGGAGGTTCGGACGAGGCCTAGTTGAGGGGGAGGGGGGGCTCATAGCAGGAATCGCTCCCTGTACTTGGTCCGCATTCCGTGTGTGGGTCTACAGGCATGGGCAGGTTCTGAGCAAGGGGTCTAGTACAGCACCAATCCTTCTGGTGGACCATGTGCTGCGGGGGGGGGGGTGGAGTTTGCCATAGCATGTCTGGGGTGTCCTTGCTGACATGGCATTTTCTCATGTTTATTTTTCAGGTTCTGTTCCTGTACAGTGTTTGTTCACAGGGATCATTGTGTTTGCTCAGGAAGCATCAGGTGTGTTCAGGTTTAAAAAAAAAAAAAAAAAAAAAAAGAGAAAGTTAAAGGGGGGTTGGAACAGTAGGTTTGTCAGGGGTTATGGTTGGACACATTTCTTTTGCTGGGTAAGTGTTTCAGTTTGGTTTTCGCTGTCTGTCAATTTCCATTCAGGTGCATCACCTCGCGGGTGATTCGTTCATGTTGTCCCTGCTTTTACGCCAAAAGCAACAGGTGTGTGTTAGTCATTCTGGGCCACGAAGGGTTGCAGTCAGTTCACAATCAGGATCTAGCACGACTTTAGATCCTTACGGGCCAGAAGTCACTTGTAAGTGTCAATACAGGTTCTCGGCCGACATTCATACGTCATACGTTGCACTTTCACTTCCTATTCTCATTTCTGTACCCACCACGCTCTGTGGGTATTTGTAGCCCTGAGTGTTCATTTTTAATTGCCTGTCTTGGCGCTACAGGTTGCTCGGGCTCACTCAGTACACACACGTAGGGTGGTTGCACATTAAGTTTCATGCACGCGCTGTTTGGCACATTACTGCCCCTACGTTTCTCTAGTCTGATCATTTGGGGGGAGGGGTGGGGGGAGGGTTGGATGGGCGGTACATATTTTTTCTCAAATGTTTTTTGTTGTTTTTCATCCTAGATTCAACCATGTCACACGTGTCAGAAAGCGATGAGTTCGCCTTGATTCCTCCATCCCTTACTGGGGGTTCGGAGCACGGCAGCACCCCGTCACTAAGAAGTTGGACTGTGCCCAGGCTCACGGCAGAACTTCGCGGCAAGGGCATTTCTTTTCCAGCTACAGCCAGGAAGGCGGAACTTTTTAGGTTATTGTTCCCCAATCTGGCGCAGCCACTCCCTTCTACCAGTTTGAGTCAGGTGTCGGTGCACAATTCGCTCACGCAGATCCATGCGTTGCTAAATACACTTTCCACATCCATGTCTCAGTTGCAGGACAGAATGGAGGTGGTGGAAGCACATGCAGCCAGAACCCAGGTGTCACCTGCACCCCCAGCTCCAGTTCTTCCCAGTGTTCCCGCAGGTAATGTTGCTGTTTCCTTGCCGGTGGCAGCTCCATCACCCTTAGCAACTTTCCCGTTTGTTTCACCATCTCATTTCATTCCTGCCAACCTCAAGAAAGACATATTGGAAGGGAAGGACGTTAATTTGGCTTCCCTGCTGATAGCTTCAAAAGATGTCACGGAAAACAAGTCCTATGCTCGCGGTGATGTTTCGGTTGTCTTAAAAACCAAAGACCCCAGGCTCAACCGCAAGCTTAGTGTGGCGGAATTCGTGCTCGCATTCGGCATCTTCCGTAATATCATTTGTGCCGTCAGTCCGGATAGGAGGGTGGAGTTAGATTTGTATCTTCACAAGGTGGTGGATCTGGCGCACAAGTACGGAGGGTGTAGTTTTTATGACTATCACCGGTCATTCTCGGCCAAAGCGGCGGCCACTTGGACTCAGTTCCAGGTGGTCATGTGTTGGAGCAACATAGATATGGAACTTTTCTGTAGGCACTTTGCCAGCCAGAAGTCTCCGGTATGCAGCACCTGCCAGTCCTCTGCGCATACTTCCGCTTGGTGTCCAGTTTTTGAGGCCCCAGGTCCGTCAGGGGTTAGCAAGCAGGGGGCTGGTGTGTCCTCCACAGGACCATCCGGACAGGTGGACAAGTTGGGTAGGACCATTCATTTCTTAGGCAAATCGCAGGTATGCAACAATTTTAATCATTCCGGCTGCAATTACAACCAGTGTAGGCTCCTGCACGTGTGTTCTAATTGCTTTCGGGCACATCCCAAGTCTTCCTGTTTGGTCAAACCATTCAGTTCGGCATGACTAAGCCGAATGGAGGTTTCCATTCTAGGGGCTTATCTAGAGGGTCACCCATCCTCTGGTGTCAGGCAATTCCTGTTAGATGGGTTCACATTTGGGTTCCACACAGGGTTAATCACGTTGCCTACTGAGACCTTGGAATGTAGGAATCTTTTGTCTGCAGACCACCATGCTTCGCTAGTAGACGATCTGTTGGCTTTGTGATTGGGCCTTTCAAGTCTTCACCTTTCGGTATGTGGAGGGTCAGTCCGATTGGGGTTGTGTGTGTCTGCACCCCATTTTTCGCATGTTCCGAGTCTCAATTCACTGATCCCCTCTGAGGAATTTTCGTTGAAATATTCTTCTGTGGATTCAGCCATTCAGCTCATTCTTCAGTTGGGTAAGGGGGTTTGGTTGTCAAAAGCTGACATTGCTGATGCCTTCAAGCTTCTGCCTATTGGTCCTGCGCTTTGGCAATGGCACGGCATCATATGGCGGGGTCATTACTATTTTGCTACCAAATTAACTTTTGGGTCAAAGAGTAGTCCCTGTTTGTTCGACATTTTCTCCCAGGCTCTACATTGGATCTTGGGTCACTGCAAAGGTTGTCTTGGTGTGGTACACTACCTTGATGATTTTTTGCTCGTCGAGGACCCTGGCCGGCCACCCAGGGATTTGCAGTGTCTCACTGATCTGTTTGCCGAATTGAATGTGCCTCTGGCAATTCACAAAGTGGAAGGTCCTGCCAATATCATCAAATTTTTAGGTATCATGTTGGATTCCGATCGCATGATTGCTAGTTTGCCCAAAGAGAAGTTGGACAGAATTCGGCAGACCATACACGCATTCGTCTGGTCTCCAGTCTGCTCAAAGCAGGAGTTGCAGTCGCTCTTGGGCATGCTAAATCATGCGATGAGGATCATTCCGCAAGGTAGGGCTTTTGTCTCTAGGTTTCTGGCCCTTTTGCCCCTTTTTCAGGAGGGTGTTGCTGGTGTCAGCTTGCTAGCGGACGCACGCGCTGATCTGGTCATGTGAGACCAGTTCCTGTGGGACTGGAATGGCATTTCTTTGCTCATTCCCCAGCCTTCCAGCACTGATGCAGCTGCGTCAGGGGGGTTCGCGGCCATGTGTGGGTTTGAATGGCTGGCTAGCCGTTGGCCCCGGGAAGTTTTTCTTTTACCTAAATTTGACAGACTTTAGCGTTATTCGAAATCTACCCGATTGTGGCGGCAGCTGTCACTTGGGGGCCAGGCTGGGCAGGTAGTTCAGTCATTTTCTTCACGGACAAGCTGGCTACCGCCAACATTATCAACAAAGGCAGGTCAGGGTCCCTGGTCATCATGTCTTTCTTGCGCAGGTTGACTTGGTTAGGTTTGACATACAGGTTCCATTTCCAGGGGGAATTCATCAGCGGGGATTTCAATAGGGCGGCCGATGCATTGTCTCGTTTCAAATTTGACAAATATTTCTTGCAGCACCCAGAAGCAGGGAGGGTTGGCAAACTGGTTCCTCCTTTCTCCCTGCTCACCATGGACTGAAAAGGTTCTGCACACAGGCGATCGGTTTGGCCAATGCATCGTTATCCAGCAACACGTTCAAAGCGTACTCCACGGGTTGGATGAAATTTCATAAATTTTTGGAGCTTCATCCTTCTAGCTGTCCGTGGGACATCAAATCTGTAATGGCATTTGCGGCCTATTGCCACAGTGTGTTGGCTTTGTCCGCTAGTACCATCAAGTTGTATCTGGCAGGTGTACAGCATTTCAAGACCCTTCTAGTCCGTCCATCTTTGCTGCTCACCCTCTCAAGGCCGTGTTGAGGGGTATTCTGAAATCACAAGGTCAAGCGCAGGTTTCCAGACTGCCGATCACTGGTCAGATGGTAAGGGATATTTCGGACTTACTGTCATCATCCCCTTTTGGTATAGGTCCCAGTCTGGTGATTAAAGCTGCGGTGTACTTAAGTTTCTTTGGGTTACTCAGACCAGGGGAGGTTTCACGGGTCAATCTTCAGGCACTTTTCCTGTCCAAGGGCAGTCTCAGTAGGTGTCCCGACCATTTCGCCCTGCAGCTTAACAACAATAAAACTAGACAGGTGGGTCAAGGTTATGTGGTCAAGTTTTACGGCACCAATAGCAGATGGTGTCCGTTTAAGGTTCTGGACTCCCTTTCCAGATTTCTGGCTACTTCCTCACCGGACAGCCCATTGTTGCCATTTCCCTTAGATCCTCTAACTTCCAAACAGTTCATGGCACATGTTAGGATCCTGATCGCTAAATTAGGCTTAAATCCAACACTATTTACCGGCCATTCTTTCAGGATCGGAGCGGCGTCTGCCGCTTCCAAACAGGGGGTACCTTCTTTCATCATCAAGCACATGGGGAGATGGAGATCCTCCTGTTTTAGCAGGTACATTCCTGAACCACATACGGAGGTCATTAGGGCATTTGCCTGTTTGTTGGATTGATCTTTTGTTATCTCATTTTCATTAAACTTTCTGTGCTTCACAACTACTCATGTGTCTTTTGCCCTCTTTTCAGGTATACCGACCAATCAGACCAAGGCACACCGCAGGTCTTGGTAAATCACTATTGTCAATTCAGGAGGACTCTGACTACAAGTTGAAAGGCTGGCCGCAGGCCAGCCTGCATTTGTGGGAGGAGTCCGGGGCTATATAGCCCTCCTTCACAGCTGAGTTCAGCGTCGGCTCTACTTCCGGGTTCCTACACTCTTTTCAGTTATAATTGCTCAGTCTTACTCAGTTTCATTCATACAGGGTATGCCCTCTTTTCAGGTATACCGACCAATCAGACCAAGGCACACCACAGGTCTTGGTAATTCACTATTGTCGGTTCAGGAGGACTCTGACTACATCCCAATAAGTGTATTTTTTTATATCAATGGATTTTTATTATCATGAATACATACAATGATACATATGAAAAGAAACCAAGAACTATTATCTGTGGGACCAGGACCACTATAAAATTTTGCATTTGGCCAGATATGTACAGTGAGTTCTAACATTTTTAATAAACTGCCCACTAGATGGCACTTTTCCCTTTCTATACACACACACAGGAGCAGTGGGGGAAATTGCATTCGATTCAGACAGGAATCACACCACATTGCTGTTCAAATCGCATGTGATGATTTGCACCAATTCATTTTGTATTGACGCAAATCGCACCGCAAAGTATCGGTATTGGGAGCATTTTGCGCGTGTACTGATACTTGCGCAAATGTTTGGTGTTGGCACCGATACTGATACTGGTATTAGTGCATCCCTAAAAAAAAAAAAATACCTTCCTATGGCCAGCCTAAACCTGTCATTAGTGAAATATCTGGAAAACAATTGCAGAGCATTCCAAAAATGTTAGCTGCCTGGCTGCCATGTTGCTCCTCTGGTTATAATATTTCAAGTCACTGATCTGAAGCAAGTACTGTAAAGACTTTCTATTTTTCGGATCAACGTTCTTCCAGGTCATTGACTCAGAAAAAGTTGAAACAGCGTGTCAGAATAATAGCCAGGCAACTAGCAGTTTGAAGGAAAAGGTTGTCAATGGCAGCATTCCATTTTTCATTAATAAAGGGTAATGCTTTCCTGATTTCTTCACAAAATTATAGGTGAAATAATAAAACTGGATCACTGTTCTGTCTATCATAGAACTTTGTATTAAAAAGGCCGCCTAGTAAACAGGTGATTCTCGCTGTATGTAATCTGACGGCGCTCCTCCCGCCCCCTCCAAGGCAGCAGTAATCTGAGGTGGCTGCAGATGGGCACTGATCAGCAGTGCTGGGACAAGGCCATTTGGTGCCCAGGGCAAAGATGGCAAACTGCGCCCCCCCCCCCCGGTTTTAATAAAGAATCAATGTCGTTTCAAAACAAGAATATACTTAAAACAATAGAAGTATTGCAGAGTATTGCACAGTGCACAGTATTGTGGAGTATTGCACAGTGTTGCGGGGTATTGCAGAGTATTTCAGGGTATTGCAGAGTATTGCACAGTGTTGGGGGGTATTGCAGAGCATTGCACAGTATTGTGGGGTATTGCAGAGTATTGCACAGTATTGTGGGGTATTGCAGAGGATTTCAGGGTATTGCAGAGTATTGAACAGTATTGTGGAGTATTGCACAGTGTTGCGGGGTATTGCACAGTATTTCGGGGTATTGCAGAGCATTGCACAGTATTGTGGGGTATTGCAGAGTATTGCACAGTATTGTGGGGTATTGCAGAGTATTTTAGGGTATTGCAGAGTATTGCACAGTATTGTGGGGTATTGCAGAGTATTGCACAGTATTGTGGGGTATTGCAGAGTATTTCAGGGTATTGCAGAGTATTGCACAGTATTGTGGGGTATTGCAGAGTATTTCAGGGTATTGCACAGTATTGCAGAGTATTGCACAGTATTGTGGGGTATTGCACAGTATTGTGGGGTATTGCACAGTATTGTGGGGTATTGCAGAGTATTTCAGGGTATTGCAGGGTATTGCACAGTGTTGCGGGGTATTGCAGAGTATTGCACAGTATTGTGGGGTATTGCAGAGTATTGCACAGTATTGTGGGGTATTGCAGAGTATTTCAGGGTATTGCAGGGTATTGCACAGTGTTGCGGGGTATTGCACAGTATTGTGGGGTATTGCAGAGTATCTCAGGGTATTGCACAGTGTTGTGGGGTATTGCAGAGTATTGCACAGTATTGTGGGGTATTGCAGAGTATTTCAGGGTATTGCACAGTGTTGCGGGGTATTGCAGAGTATTGCACGTTATTTGGGGTATTGCAGAGTATTGCACAGTGTTGCGGGTTATTGCAGAGTATTGCACAGTGTTGCGGGTTATTGCAGAGTATTGCACAGTGTTGTGGGGTATTGCAGAGTATTGCACAGTATTGTGGGGTATTGCAGAGTGTTGCACAGTATTGTGGGGTATTGCAGAGTATTGCACAGTATTGTGGGGTATTGCAGAGTATTGCACAGTGTTGTGGGGTATTGCAGAGTATTGCACAGTGTTGCGGGGTATTGCAGAGTATTGCACAGTGTTGCGGGGTATTGCAGAGTATTGCACAGTATTGTGGGGTATTGCAGAGTATTTCAGGGTATTGCAGGGTATTGTGGAGTATTGCAGAGTATTGCACAGTATTGTGGGGTATTGCAGAGTATTTCAGGGTGTTGCGGGGTATTGCACAGTGTTGCGGGGTATTGCAGAGTATTTCAGGGTATTGCAGGGTATTGCACAGTGTTGCGGGGTATTGCAGAGTATTGCACAGTATTGTGGGGTATTGCAGAGTATTTCAGGGTATTGCACAGTGTTGCGGGGTATTGCAGAGTATTGCACAGTATTGTGGGGTATTGCAGAGTATTTCAGGGTATTGCACAGTGTTGCGGGGTATTGCAGAGTATTTCAGGGTATTGCACAGTGTTGCGGGGTATTGCAGAGTATTGCACGTTATTTGGGGTATTGCAGAGTATTGCACAGTGTTGCGGGTTATTGCAGAGTATTGCACAGTGTTGCGGGTTATTGCAGAGTATTGCACAGTGTTGCGGGGTATTGCAGAGTATTGCACAGTGTTGCGGGGTATTGCAGAGTATTGCACAGTGTTGCGGGGTATTGCAGAGTATTGCACAGTATTGTGGGGTATTCAGCAGTGGTGGTCACTGGTCATTAACCTCGCCTCAGCCTCCTCCCCCCAATCCAGCCATTTATTAATCTGTTTTTTAGTGTTTACTTACACAAGTTCAGACTCAGAAGTTATGAGTCTGAACTTGTGTAAGTAAACACTAAAAAACAGATTAATAAATGTCTGGATTGGGGGGAGGGGAGGTGGCTGAGGCGAGGTTAATGACCAGTGACCACCACTGCTAAATATCTGAGTCAGAACACTGGCACTGCGCTCTTCTACCTTCCAGATTGAATCCAGCCAGCCAGGCAGCAGCTCCTCAGCTCGGCTCAGCTTGAGATAACAGACGCCGACACGACACAGCACAGCTCCCGCCTCCCTGTGCTCCTCTCTGCGTCCTCCCACCTCGCCTCCGGCCGTGAGTGACGTCACGGCGCTGGCAGAGACAACGGGACTCCTCCGTAGGGGAGTACCAGTGTAGTTGTGTGCTGAGGGAAGGGAAGGGAGAATCATGCAGGAGCGCACAGCTGCGCCCCCCCCCATACCAAATGGTACCGCCCAGGGCACGTGCCCTCTCCGCCCCTGCCTTGTACCGGCCCTGCTGATCAGGCTGCATTCGTGGCAATGGGGAGGCTGCATATGGGCATTGATCAAGCTGCAATGATGGGCAATTGTGAGGCTGCAGATGGACATTGATCAAGCTGCAGATGGGCAATAGTGAGGCTGTAGTTGGGCACTGATGAGGCTGCATTGATGGGCACTGACCCTTATTTTGCTTCAAAGTTCTTTATTTAAAATTTAAGTTTTTTTCCTGAAATTTCCCTCCTAAATTTAAGGTGCGTATTATACACCTGTGTGTGTTATATGCCGATAAATACTGTATATCTATAAGGTATCACTGCATCAGATAAGCTCTACGTTTTTTATGGATTCTCTCTACTTCCTCAAGAGCAGATGCATACTATATCTGCAAGAAATATGTATATATAAATATGTACCAATATGGTCTAGTAGTTGACCCAAATGTCAAGGAGGGGCCAGAGAGGTAAATCAACATCATAAAACAATTCTGCTGCGATCGGGAGGTAGGTCTAGGGATGCGTAGTGCAGACAACTCTTTTGAATGCCAGCAGCCTTGCTGCCCTCCTCAGAACATTGGGTATCCTTGAAAATATTAGAAAAAAGGTGGGCACACTGACCTAGTGCATGTGCATCACCAAAAATCATTTTTAGGCTCGATTCACACCTATGCATGTTGCTTTTGAGCGTTTTTGGAGGTTTTTTTTTCATGCTTGCCACGTTTTTGAGCCGCGTTTTTGCCGCGATTTTGCTGCGATTTTGCCGCGATTTTGCCGCGATTTGCGTTTTTTTTTTTTTTTTTTTCATTTTTTTTACAGTCTTAAAAAAATTAAAAAAAAAACAAAAAACGGCAAAAACGCATCAAAAACGCTGCAAAAACGGTGCACTTGCGTTTTTGATGCTTGTCCATTGAATTCTATTACATGCAAAACGCTGCATTTTGCATGAAAAAAAGTCCCTGACCCTTTCCAAAAATGCAGAGAAACAAAAAAGGCATTGATGTGAACATGTTCCATAGGAACCCATGTTAAAAAATTCCCGTGCATTTCTGCAAAATGCAAAATGCATCAAAAAACGCACTAGTGTGAATGGAGCCTAAATCCAAGTAAAAACAGCAATGGTTGTACTCACAAACGTGGTACATATTACGACAAAAGCAAATGCACATTTGTTTGTGAGTGCAACCATTGCTGTTTTTACTTGGATTAAAAATTATTTTTGGTAATGCACTAGGTCGGCGCGCCCTCCTTTTTCTAATATATTTTACAGATAAATCAACATCCCTGGAATACTTACATATTTGGCTCGGTTTAAAACTTGCGGTACTGAAAAATGAGGGCTGCCAGAGGTGTCTATCCCGGGAGCTGTGGTGGTAGAGACCCAGTGAGAGGGGCCCAGCGCACATAAATCCCAAGAGGATGGAATATCCAAAATCATATTCTGTGGAAATGTGGAGTAGTGGCTCCAAAATATCTATGAAATTGATAAATCATATGTGACTTTTAGGTATAGAGTAATTCTACTGCCATAGACATTATGGCAGTGACCAGAGTGGCTATGGAAAAAGAAAAATAGGATGTGAATAAAGAACATAGCTGAACCATAACCCAGATATAGAGGTGACACTGGTGTAGGAGATAATGCATAGGAACCACCTTGCAAACTCCATGGGAAAGGAAACGCAGTAAAAAAACATAATGTGATAAGAAAAGGACCAGTAAATGAATAAGCTCCCGAGGCGGTTACCTTATATTCCCATTTAGTGCTATGATCGAAGGTGATGTGATGGGCAGTGTGCACCAAGGTGTCCAGCTGAAGAGACTGTCGGTTCCAAAACAGGGTATATATGCACTAGGCATCACCCCGAGTCATATAAGAACTACCGTACTTGAATCTGCTGCATGTTTCGATGAATCTGGCTCAGGCCATACCACCAGAAAAATGGAGCAAATCCTCTACTGAATTGCCCTGTATGTGTTCTACAGTTCATGCCTGTTCTTTTATCCCATCATTTTCTTACCATGTTTTCAAAGAACAAAAATAAATATTGCAATTCTTTATGCTGTCTACTGGGTGTGCGTGTCATAAGTCAATGTAGTCTGGATATGAACTTATACTGGTCCAGATGTCAGCAAAAAAATAAAAAAAAATAAAGTAATATGTTTCATTTAGTTGGACACAAAACTGTATTTGGATGTGACTTGTAATGGGTTTTCTAGAGAGAGCGCAAAAGGGGCTGCCTCCAGACTCGGGAGAGGGATGATTTACTCCAAAGCTTAGTACCAACGGGTCGAATGTCGGCTGGCATTGGCCAGTTCAATAGAAACCAGCCGACATTCGGCCCGTGTGTACTGTAGCTGGTCTAACAGAAGCCAGCTTTTGTCGAAGGGGCATGACCGGAAAAGGTCTGCCAACCAGCTCCTGGTCAGCGCTCTCAGCCAATGGTGGGGGGCCATCCCCCTGTCAGAATATAATAGAACAGCACGGGAGAACGCAGTACTAACATCAGATTGTTAGTACAGCGGCTATGACCTGAGCTCTCAGATTTTTTTTTTGTTTAGCCAGCTGGGTTGAACGAAAAAAAAACTATTAGTGTGTACTACATTTAAGGGTAGCCAAAAAAAGCTTGATTTCCCTAGTTGAGCCTGTGTGCTGAACAAGAAAATAATCTATTGATTACCCGATCCAACAGCAAAACAGCGTGGATGGAGGAATCTCCACTGCCCAATATTGTTTTTACAACCCCTGGCAAAAAGTATGGCATCACCACTCTTGGAAAATGTTCATTCATTTGTTTTATTGTGTAGAAAAAAACACGAATCACAGACATGCCTCAAAGCTATTTTCATTTGACACCCCAACCTTTTGGCTTTAAGAAACACTTACAAAAAATTAAAAGAAGAATGAAAACTGTGGTCAATTGCAACTGTTTTTGCAGATCAAGCAGAGGAAAAAAATACGGAATCACTCAACTCTGAGGAAAATAATATCTCCAACTCCAGGGGTTGTTGAAGGCCGTGGAACCTGTGGCTGCCTGAATACCTGAACAGTGATGCATCTGATAGGCAGACTGCCTCTGATGTTTGGTCAATAATTTTACATCCAGGCCAGGTGATTTTTAAATTCCCTTTTGTTGAGTCAGGTGGTGCTTGCATGTCAATCCACAGCTCAAATTTCAGCCAATTCAGCAAGAATCAGCTAAAATTCAAGCCATCTATGGCCAGCTTAAAGTGATATTAAACCCTCAGTTTTTAAGCACTTCCAGCAGCTGATTTACTATTTTACTGAGTATGCAGCTTCTTTAGCCCCATAGCCTAGGGTGGCAAGGCACTCCCCCACTCCTCATCCTCCCTTCCCCAAGCTAACAGAGTGGCTGTAGACTGCACTGTCCACTGTTACCTCTTTTCCAATGGCGGCTGGTACTCAAAAATTTTTTTTGGGGGGGGGGGGGGTGCAAACAAACTGAAACATTCTGAAAAACACTGAAAAAAAACCCATCAATTGCAGCCTCACTGTGCCATCAATTGCAGCCACTGTGCCCATAAAATGCAGCTATTGTGCCCATCATATGCAGCCTCTGTGCCCATCATATGCAGCTTCTGTGCCCATCAAATGCAGCTTCTGTGCCCACCATATGCAGCTTCTGTGCCCACCATATACAGCTTCTGTGCCCACCATAAGCAGCTTTTGTGCCCACCATATGCAGCTTCTGTGTCCACCATATGCAGCTTCCTTGCCCACCATATGCAGCTTCTGTGCCAATCATATGCAGCTTTTGTGCCCACCATATGCAGCTTCTGCGCCCATAATATGCAGCCACTGTGCCCCCCCCTCGCTCGCCCGCCATCAGACCGGCACTTACCCCATCCGGGTGACAGCAGCGAGCTGTGGGATGGGCAGGCGTCGGCTCCTGCATCATCCATGGTTCCTGTGCATCTTCTTCTCCATTCAGTGGGGTGCGGGGACCGGCAGTACTACGCCCCCTTGCCGGAGGAGGTCCGGCACTTACTGGGCTGTTGGGTCCTCTCCTCCAGTGTCTCAGTGTGGGCAGCAGCAGCAGTGGAGGAGTCTGATTCTCCAGCTTCCTCCCCTGTGTGTCTCTTCCGCCAAAGCGCCGGGCATCCAATGGGATGCCCGGCGCATTGGCCAATAGGGAAACAGGTCTCACTGACCTGCCTCCTGATTGGCGGTGGAGGCACTGAGGTGTAAAAATAGCGAAAATTAATTTGCTATGGTCACACAACAGGGTGGGATGAGGGGGCACTCTCTGCACCCCAAGCCCACACTTTTTTGAAGCCTATTAGAGCCTCAGGCTCTAATCAGGTGCTTTAAAAAAAACACCCCCTCTAATGCTGCCATAGGAGTCCCTGCGTCCGGCATCCTGAAAGAGGCCAGGCCCATGGATAGGGAGGTGGCGGCAGGGATTAGGAGGGGCGGCGCCCGTGCGCCCACAATACATGACCCTCCCCTGCTCTTGTCTGAGAAGACCAGAAGTTTGGGGAAGGAGCAATGAGAGAGCAGGATCAAACAGCAGTGAAAGTTGTAAACTTCAAGTGCAGGGGTAAGAATTTTAACAAATAGTTTACTGCAGAATGTTTATTTTATTATACTCAACATGCTAAGCTACAAAACACTGAGTGTTTAATATTACGTGATAGCATTTAGTTGTGTATGTTAATGTGATGTTTAGCTCTATAAACAACAAGCTTTCGTCAACAGAGCAGCTAAGAATAGATTGATAAACGGGGGAGGTACAAAAGGAGTCTACAGCTCCACCTGCAAACTGGATATAAGAATGCAAACTATCTCTACGTAATTCTTTATGTGTACCTGATGAAAAAAATCATATTTTTAAAAAGTAAACATTTTTCATTCTGGGTAAAACGTAAATCAAAAAGCTAATGCTATAGACTAAAAGTTAAAACAAAATGGACACCATACATAAATGCTGCAATAAGATATTACACACCATGACCTTCCAGAAGTAGTATAGAAAAAATGTATTATGCAAAACATCTTTAAAAATGAACGCAGAGGAGGGGGCTTTCTAAATTGGAGTTGGCCTTTAACACACATCTTGAAGACTGTCCTACATCACACTGATCTTTTTAGCATGTACAGTTTATAGAAAAGAATGTACATTTTCTGTAAGAATAAACTTAAAGAGTAAAATGTCAGTTATTCTTTACATTAAGGATGATGGGTATCCCCCAGACGAGGCAAACTAGAACCTTTTTAACATTTAAGCGCAGAACCAAATCTATTGCAAATAAGTGTTTATATTATTTAATGCAAAAGTACTCAGGCATGTTTACTACTAATCTACGATGTGTAAAAATTGCTTGTGCAAATAAAATTCTCTCGAATTACTGAAATGATGTATTTGCAGCTTATTGCACAAAGCATGATGTTGACTGCCATCTGCTGGTAACTTGTTAACATAACATGTCAAAAAATAAACCGCAAATGAAAACAGTTCTGCTGTTTGATATGTGAAGTGTAGAATAAACATTATTAAACATTTTACAATGTTATTGACAACCATGCAAACAAAAATGTATGCATACAGTACTTGTAGTAGGGAGAAAAAGAGGTGGTGTATCTAACCAGGTCTCATAGGCCAGTGTTTCTCAAACCTTTTCAGTCGCAGTGTCCTTTAAAAGTATGCAAAATCTCAAGGCACCACATTCGAAAATGTAAATGTTACTTATCAATAGGAAATATGAGCCTGAGATAATGCACACAACCACCTTGATGAAATTAACTTCACACCAGAGATTCCCCCATGATATCAGAGCCTCTTCAAGTCAGAGTCCCCCATCATATTAACCACTTTTTTACCCCCTTCACGACCAGTTCATCTTTTGCTATTCAACACTGGGCTACTTTAACTGGCATTTGCGTAGTCAAGCAACACTTTACCCAAATTCAATTTATATAATTTTTTCACAATGTAGCACCCTCTACCAATAGGTAGGTGCTAGTAGTAGGATTTTTGTTGAATAGAATGTCAGCACAGGCAAATTTAGGCAGGCCTATGCTGCAAGCTAGGCCTGTCTGCTTTGATCTGGGGGCTGGGAGTGGTTAGTGTAGCAGTGGATGTCACCACCTGTGCTCCAGTTCTGAGGCAACTCCCCTGCTTCCAGGGAGAATGTTCTGGAAGAGGGGCAGGAACTGGAACTGGAGTGGCAGGCAGCTCATGTGGGAGCCCTGACCAATCCCCAACTGGTATTGGCAGGGGGCGGGCCAACTATATAAGCTGAGGTAACATGCCACTGGGAGGAGTTGTCGGCCGGGTGAAGTGGAGAATGGAATACTAGGCAGCAGCAGGAGGGCATCCCCATCTGGGGGGGTGCGCCAATCTCAGGAGGAGGCCCGGGGAGAACTGTGAGGGAACTTTGCCATTACACGGTCATTGGCAATGTCCTTATCATTACACGGTCAATGATGAGGAACTCCTGGAGCAGAGGGGCAGGTGAAGCTGTCCGAACGTATGATCCGGTCAAGTTCTCGATCAAGGACTCGGGGCAGAGAAAGGTTGGTGAGTGTACCACAGTGGAGGGCTGGATGTGCCAGGAAGTCTGGGAGGGAACTTCACTTCTATGTGGTCAGTAGTGAAGTCCTTATCATTACATGGTCAATGATGAGGAGTCCTGGATCAGAGGAGAGACTGTGGGGGATTGTGTCAAATCGATGTGGCCTGAGGATTTGCAAGCTGGGCTAGCTGGGAACAGTAATCCACCACTCAACTTTTGCTTTTAAACTACAGGGCCCCTGGGGAGAGGTACTGCAGGCCTCTGGCCTAGTAGCAGTGAGCAGCCAGAGCCAGCTTGAGGAACTATTCAAAGTGGGTCCTTCTTGCTTACAGAAGATGTGACATACTTTATATTGACAATTACAGGATAAGTTTGTGCAGGAGGAGAGGATTTCTGGAAACATCACCCTTACACGGTCAAGAGTGATGTCCTCATCCTTACACGGTCATGGGTGAGGAACTTCTGGAAGCAATAGTCTGCGGGAGTTAAGCAGAGGAGGAGCAATAGTCTGCATGGTGATGCAGGAGAAATATCATAACTGTCAAGTCATGCACATCTTTTCTTCAGGCTCAACCTATGTGCTAATCTGTAAATCTACTAAAATATGATGAAATTAGTTATTCTATGGGAATGCCACATACTGTACCCCTTTCCCCCCAGTCAAGTTGTACCCCCCAATAAACAAAAACAAAACACAGCAAATTAATTTTCATTGTCTCTGCAAGTGATGTATGGAGTCTGGAAGCGGGGCGATATAGTGGATGTTTGTTACTAGTGGCAACTACACCGCTACAACAGAAATAGAACTTTCTTTTGGTGGTATTTGATCACTACTGTTTTTTTTATTTTTATTAGATAAACATAAAAAGGCTGAAAATTTAAGAAAAAAAATTGTATTTTCTACTTTGTTAAAAACATATCCAATAAAATCAAATTTCTTCAGTAATTTAGGCCAAAGTGTATTCTGCTACATGTCTTTCGTAAAAAAAAATAAAAATAAAACCAATAAATGTATATTAATTGGTTTGTGTGAAAGTTATAGCATCTCCAAACTATGGTATATACATTGTATCTGGAAAGTATTCACAGCGCTTTACTTTTTCCACATTTTGTTATGTTACAGCCTTATTCCAAAATGGATTAAATTCATTATTTTCCTCAAAATGCTACAAACAATACCCCATAATGACAACGTGAAAGAAGTTTGTTTGAAATCTTTGCAAATTTATTAAAAATTTAAATTAAAAAAAATAATCCCATGTGCATAGGCATTCACAGCCATTGCTCAATACTTTGTTGAAGCACCTTTAGCACAAATTACGGCCTCAAGTCTTTCTGGGTATGATGAAGCTTGGCACACCTATTTTTGGGCAGTTTCTCCCATTCTTCTTTTCAGATCTCCCCAGAGATGTTCAATCGGGTTCAAGTCTGGGCCACTCAAGGACATTCACAGAGTTGTCCTGTAGCTACTCCTTTGTTATCTTGGTTGTGTGCTTAGGGTCGTTGTCCTGCTGGAAGGTGAACCTTGGCCCCAGTCTGAGAATGTCTCAGTACATTGCTGCATTCATCTTTCCCTTGAACCTGACCAGTCTCCCAGTTCCTGCCACTGAAAAAACATCCCACAGCATGATGCTGCCACCACCATGCTTCACTGTAGGAATGGTATTGGCCAAGTAATGAGCAGTGCCTGGTTTCCTCCAGATAGGACGCTTGTCATTTAGGCCAAGGAATTCAATCTTTGTTTCATCTGACCAGAGAATTTTGTTTCTCGTGGCCTGAGAGTCCTTTAGATGCCTTTTAGCAAACTCCAGGCGGTCTGCCATGTGCCTTTTATGGAGGAGTGGCTTCCGTCTGGCCACTCTACCATACAGGCCTGATTGGTGGAGTGCTGCAGAGATGGTTGTTCTTCTGGAAGGTTCTCCTCTCTCCACAGAGAAATGCTGGAGCTCTGTCAAAGTGACCATTGGGTTCTTGGTCACCTCCCTGACTAAGGCCCTTCTCCCCCAATCGCTCAGTTTGGCCGGGCAGCCCGCTCTAGGAAGAGTCCAAACTTCTTCCATTTACAGATGTACTGGACACCGGGAATGTGTCCTGGATGGCAGGTACATTCCCCCAATATTCGAGTTATGGTCCCTTTGAGGGGGACAGTTGCAGGGCTATGTGGTACTCAGGGGTTCTCACCCATACAGGGTGAGGTGTCCTGGGTTAAGTTTGACTGGAAAGGACTAACTTCCAGGACTCTCTGGATTGCTACATTTATTTTGAAGGTTCAAAGAGACTTGGGGAGGAAGAGCCTTCAAACCCTGACTACCAGGACTTTGGTCACAAAGGGGTTAAGTCCCAGGTGAGGGAGGCTTGAAAGGCAGCAGAGGGAAATCAGCAGCTGTATCAAGGAAGTGAGTGGAAGAGAGAGAGACTCACAAGCTGTGCAGCAAATGTGAGCTCTCAGCTAAACAGAGACACAGGCTGCTAGCGGTGAGCCTGCTGTTTAATTACCAATACCAGGATTTGGACTGTTTATTTACATTGGCTGAAGTAAGCTGTCGTTTTGTTTAGCCGTGATTAAAATAAAAGAACTATTTGCTTTCATCAAACTGGCTGGCGGTTATTACAGAGCTACCCACAGGTTACACAGATGATGGAGGCCACTGTGCTCATTGGGTCGTTCAATACCGCAGAAATTTTTCTGTACCCTTTCTCAGATCTGTGCCTCGATTCAATTCTGCCTCAGAGGTCTGCAGACAATTCCCTGGACTTCATGGCTTGGTTTGTGCTCTGACATGCACTGTTAACTGTGGGAACTTATATAGACAGGTGTGTGCCTTTCCAAATCATGTCCAATCAACTGAATTTTCCATAGTTGGACTTCAATCAAGTTGTAGAAACATCTCAAGGATGATCAGTGGAAAAGGGATGCATCTGAGCTCAATTTTGAGTGTCACGGCAAAGGCTGTGAATACTTATGTACATGCGATTTTTTTTTTAATAAATCTGTAAAGATTTCAAACAAACTTCTTTGTTTTCATTATGGGGTATTGTTTGTAGAATTTTGAGGAAAATAGTTCATTTAATCCATTTTGGAATAAGGCTGTAACATAAAAAAAGTGGAAAAAGTGAATCGCTGTGAATACTTTCCGGCAGTGGCGGAACTATAGAGGTCGCTACAGTCGAACTTGCGACTGGGCCCTGCCGTTCTGCCGCTGTAGGGGGCCCCAAGACCCGGCATCTCCCCATGAACCCCTGGCTGTCCATTTAACATGCAGGGGGGAGGTGGGAGGCGGCGATCGGCATCTCTATGGTGCCTGCGAGCCGTGGGATCTTCCTGGGGCTTGTAGTTCTCACTCCAGTTGAGAGGGGAGGGGCTTCTGACCCGGGCATGTATTGGCTTCCCTCTTCAGTGAGTCGCTTTGCTTCTACACTCTTGATGATACATGCAAGGGTCAGAGGCCCCTCCCCTCTCCAGTGGATACAGTTGGAGAGAGAACTACAAGCCCCAGGGAGATCCCGCGGCCAGTGGACACCATAGAGCTGCCGATCTTTGCCTCCCACCTCCCCCCAGGTGGGAGGGGGGAGTACAGAGATGTGCTGGGGGTTGAAAGTGCACAGTGGAGACCAGCCAGGTACAGGGAACCTCTAGAAAGGGGGGGTGACTGTCTGGGGACCTTGAAGTAAGGGGGGGCTCTCTGGGGACCCTGAAGTAAGGGGGGGCTCTCTGGGGACCCTGATGTAAGGGGAAGCTCTCTGAGGACCCTGATGTAAGGGGAAGCTCTCTGGGGACCCTGATTTAAGGGGGGCTCTCTGGGGACCCTGATGTAAGGAAGGCTCTCTGGGAACCCTGATGTAAGGGGGGCTCTCTGGGGACCCTGATGTAAGGGGAGGCTCTTTGGGGACCCTGATGTAAGGGGAGGCTCTCTGGGGACCCCGATGTAAGGAAGGCTCTCTGGGGGCCCTATTGTAAGGGGGGGCTCTCTGGGGGCCCTGATGTAAGGGGGGCTCTCTGGGGACCCTGATGTAAGGGGGTCTATCTGGGGACTCTGATGTAAGAGGGATCTCTGGGGACCCTGATGTAAGGAAGGGGCTCTCTGGGGACCCTGATGTAAGGGGGGCTCTCTGGGGACCCTGATGTAGGGGCTCTCTGGGAACCCTGATGTAAGGGGGGCCCTCTGGGGACCCTGATGTAAGAAGGGGCCCTCTGGGGACCCTGATGTAAGGGGAGCTCTCTGGGGACCCTGATGTAAGGGGAGGCTCTCTGGGGACCGTGATTTAAGGTGGGCTCTCTAGGGACCCTGATGTAAGGAAGGGGCTCTCTGGGGACCCTAATGTAAGGGGGGACTCTCTGGGGACCCTGATGTAAGGGGGGGCCCTCCGGGGACCTTGATGTAAGGGGGCCCTCCGGGGACCCTGATGTAAGGGGGTTCTCCGAGGACCCTGATGTAAGTGGGTCCTCTGGGGACCCTGATGTAAGGGGGAGCTCTGTGGGGACCCTGATGTAAGGAGGGGCTCCCTGAGGACCCTGATGTATGGGGGGCTTTCTGGGGACCCTGTTGTAAGAGAGGACTCTCTCGGGATATATATATGTGTGTAAAGGCTAGCCGGAGGCTAGCCTGTATTTGTGGGAGGAGTCTGAGAGGGCTATTTAAGCCTCCTCCTCTGTCAGGCCAGGGCTCATCGGCGTTTCTGGGTTCAGAAGGGGGTGGGGCTTACACGTCATTTCCGGGTCCTTGCTAAGCCATGGTCGGCTGCAACTATGGCGGCGGTGCCTCTCTCGGTGCTTCGCCTGCCCACCCACCTGGTCTCCCCTCGGCACCCACATTCACAGGTCCCCACTTCTCCCGGTGTTCCAGCGGGGGGGTGATCGGCCGCCCGCCGCCGACTCCTCTCCCTATGTAAATCCAGCTCCACAAGGGAGCCGCTCACCAGCCAGCTCCTCTCTTCCCTTATCAGCTTGCTTCATGTGGGAGCCGCCCGCCCGCTTCTCCGGGTGTTCGGGGGGATGGTCAGCCAGCCGCCTGCTCCTCTCCTCCCTGCGCTTATGCCGGGGGGAGGGGGGGTCCATCCATCCATCCTCCACCCACCCTCCTTCCCCTCGGCTTCATTTGGTCAGGGTGCTGCCCGCCCGCTTCTCCCGGCGCTCATGCCAGGGGGGAGGGGGGGCATGTCCATCGATTACCTTAGCCGCCGCTTCTCCCTTTCATCCTAATGTGCCTGCCAGAGCTGTGGGGGCCGCCCGCTTCTCCCGGCGCTCATGCTGGGGGGAGGGGGGCGTCCGTCATTTACTTTAGCTGCCGCCCACTTCTCCCTTTCATCCTAGTGTGCCTACCAGAGCTGTGGGGGGCGCCCGCTCCTCCCGGCACTCATGCTGGGGGGAGCGCGGGGGGGCGATCATCCACCCACCCTCTTTCCCCACGGCTCCATCTGGTCAGGGTGCTGCCCGCTTCTCCCAGCTCCCATGGGGGGGGGCATATATCCATCCATCACCATAGCTGGGCGCAATCCCGCATATTCTGGGCATAGGGGGGAGCCGCCCGCTTCTCCCTTTCATCCCTCTGTTCCTGACAGCGCCGTGGGGGCCACCCGCCCGCTTCTCCCGGTGCTCACGCCGGGGGGTGCGGGGGAGGGGGGCCGTCTGTCTGTTCATCCATCCTCCAACCACTCACTTTCCCCACAGCTGTCTAGGGTGCTGCCCGCTTCTCCCGGCTCTCATGCCGGGCGGAGGGGGGGCGTCCGTCCATACATCCACCCTCCACCCACCCATTTGCCACTTGCCCGCCAGTTCACCTCCCTGGTACCACGCCGGGCATCATGGAGGGGACGCCCGCACGCCTCCCAGTTCTCATGGGGGGGGGCGCTCACCCGACTGCTTACCTCCCGGTATTCACGTGGGGCATCATGTGGGGGGGATCCCCGCATGCCTCCCGGGCATCCACCGCTTCAGTCAAGTGTTCATATTGTGGCATTTTGGCCCCAGGATTTCTGTTATAGCGTTTCGGCACAGGTTTTCTGTTGTAGCATTTCTGTTTAGGCGTTTTAGTCTCAGCACTTCTGTCATAGCGTTTTTTCTGTCATAGCGTTTCTGCCTCAGCATTTCTGTTGTAGCGTTCTGCCCCAGCATTTCTGTCATGGCGTTCGGCCCCATTATTTCTGTCATGGTGTTTCTGCCCCAGCAGTTCTGTCGTAGCGTTCAGCACTTCTGTCGTAGCGTTCAGCATTTCTGTCGTAGCGTTCAGCATTTCTGTCGTAGCGTTCAGCATTTCTGTTGTAGCGTTCTGCCCAGCATTTCTGTCATAGCATTCAGCATTTCTGTTGTAGCGTTCTGCCCAGCATTTCTGTCATAGCATTCAGCATTTCTGTCATAGCGTTCTGCCCAGCATTTCTGTCATAGCATTCAGCATTTCTGTCATAGCGTTCAGCATTTCTGTCATAGCGTTCAGCATTTCTGTCATAGCGTTCAGCATTTCTGTCATAGCGTTCAGCCCAGCATTTCTGTCATAGCGTTCAGCACTTCTGTCTAGCGTTCAGCATTTCTGTCGTAGCGTTCTGCCCAGCATTTCTGTCATAGCGTTCAGCATTTCTGTCATAGCGTTCTGTCCAGCATTTCTGTCATAGCGTTCAGCATTTCTGTCATAGCGTTCAGCATTTCTGTCTTAATGTTCTGTCCAGCATGTCGGTCATAGGCATTCAGCATTTCCGTCTTAGCGTTCTGCCCTAGCATTTCCGTCTCAGCGTTCTGCCCTAGCATTTCTGTCATAGCCTTCTGCCCTGGCCTTTCTGTCATAGCCTTCTGCCCCGACTTTTCTGTCTCAGCGTACAGTCTCTGCATTTCTGTCATAGCGTTTCTGCCCCAGGGTTCTGTCATAGTGTTTCTGACCCAGGATTTCTGTCATAGCATTTCTCACCCAGGATTTCTGTCATAGCGTTTCTGCCCCAGGATTTCTGTCATAGCGTCTCTGCCCCAGGATTTCTGTCATGGCGTTTTTCTTTATTCGGTCATGGCGTTTTCTGTCATAGTGTTCTGCTCCAGCATTTCTGGCTCAGCGTTCAGTCTCAACTTTTTCTGTCTCGGCATTTTGTCATAGCGTTGCTGTCCTTGTGTTTCTGCCCCAAGATTTCTGTCATAACGTTTCTGCCTCAGTGTTCAGTCTCAGCATTTCTGCCATAGCATTTCAGCCTCAGCATTTCTCAGAGGGGCATGGTTGTTCAGTCACAGCATATACTCTGGTAGCTGTTTTCATCTTCGTTGTTTGTCACGTCTCATCGTGTTTTGTTCATGTTTGTACCTGGGTCAGTTAGCTAGGGCTCACATGTCAGGATCGGTCACGTCTACAGATCCATACGGGCTGAGGTTTTGTTTGTTAATGATTGTTGACCACAATCTTCTCGCCCGTATAACATACGTCATACGATGCACGTTCATTCACACCTGTACGATTACCCACCACGGTCTGTGGGTACACCAGCCCTGACTCTGCGCGGCAGGTTACTTGGGCTTACTCACTACTCACACGAGGGGGGGGTCCGTCATCAGGTTCATTCACGTGCAGTGGTCTTGACATTTCTGCTCATGTTCTTATACTTAGGTAGGCACAGAGGGGCGTTGTTGTTCTCATGTCTTGTTGTCTGTCATTTCTCTTGTTCATGTTCTCAGGTAGGGCTGTATTGATATTCATTATCCCCTTGTTGGTCCTTAAGTGGTAGGTTTGGGCAAACGTCCTCATGATTCTGGATTCCACTCTCAACTCTGATCTCTTGTCTAGGATGTGGCCTGGAAGACTGCTCAGGGACGTCAGTCCAGTCATCTTTTCCGTTCCCCAGCCGGTTCCAGGTAGGGGGGTTTCAGTCACTTTGGGTATGACTGTTTCATGCCATGGGACTTATTTCCCGGGGGTGGAGTCTGGCCCTCCTACCTCGGTTCAGGATTCAGACTCGGTTGCCAGGTCACAGGCTGAAGCACGACCCGATCGAATCAGATGGGACCAGTATTCTGTGTCTGGCATGGTTTCTCCATGTTGTCAATGCTTATTGCCATAGTGCATGGGCCTCATCCACGTACTCCATCACATCCTTCAGGTATTTAGCATTTTGAACTCCTGCCAGTTGTTCTTTGGCACTCACCCTCGCACTTCCCCATACCAGTATGGGTAGGCCAGGGTTTGGGGGGGTTCACTGAGCACTTAACTGGTGTCCGGTTGAAGTTTTGATCTTCTCGGCTATTATTTTGCAGGGGTTCCTTGGGACAGCCATTGCTCCCCTTCCCCCACACATCCTCTCATTCACAAGCAGTTCATTCTCATGTCTGGGTCATCTTAGGCTTCAGGCTCTGTCCAATCGTTCACGGGATGTTTAGTTGGGTTCTGGGTAGCTTTGCAGGTTCTATAGGGGGTTCTGTCTCATCACCAAGTCAGGAGTCGGGGGGGGGGTTCTCCTGTCACAGCGGACACTTATCGGATATATAATGTTGCCATCCGGGCGCGCGCTACTCCACTTGATGGATTGTTACCTCCCCTTCTTCACCTAAAATTGTGTCTTTTTGCCCTCTTTTCAGGCATACTGACCAGTCAGGCCAAGGCGCACCTCAGGCCTTGGTGCTTAGGAGTATCACTTTCTCACTCGAAGACTCTGACTACAAGTGTAAAGGCTAGCCGGAGTCTGAGAGGGCTATTTAAGCCTCCTCCTCTGTCAGGCCAGGGCTCGTCTGCGTTTCTGGGTTCCCATCCACCCGTTTCCCCCAATCTTCATACAAACTCATAATACTTTTTCTTACATTCAGGGTATGCCTTCTTTTCAGGCATACTGACCAGTCAGGCCAAGGCACACCTCAGGCCTTGGTGCTTAGGAGTATCACTTTCTCACTCGAAGACTCTGACTTCAAATATATATAAATATACACACACACACACTTATATTATATACATGTGTATACCCGCCCAAGCTTATGACTTTCTTTGCTATGGGCTCTAGCTCGAGATCTTTTATAGACCTAGCAATGCCTCTGGTGGGGGTCCTTCATGGTTTCTTGCACCGGGGCCCTAAAGATTCTAGTTATGCCTCAGCTTTCCAGATGCACTGTATACTAGAGTTTATGCAGCTTTTAAGCAGCCCTGACTTTCTGACTGCCTATCACATTTCTTGAGGCGCTAAAATGCCAGGACAGTACAAATTACCCCTTTTTGGAAAGTAGACACTCTTGGTATTTGCTAAGAGGCATGTTGAGTCCATGGAAGATATTTTTTGCCATAGGTTTTTGAAAATGACAAAAAGATTTTTTTCTTTGTTTTGTACACTTTTGTCACTTTAATAAAATATTTCTCACACATGCCACATAAAGATTACATTTTCATTCTTCATTTTCTAAAAAAAATGCCTCTTAGCAGAATACCTCGGAGTGTCTACTTTCCAAAAGGGGTAATTTGGGGAGTGTTTGTACTATCCTGGCATTTTAGGGCCTCCAAAACTGTAATAGGTAGTCAGAAAATCAAATGCGCAACCTATGCCCTTTAAAGTCTCACACATGTGGTATCTGCATACTCAGGAGATGTTGCAGAATGTGTTTTGGGGTGTAATGCCATATATACTTATGACGTTGGTGAGAAATATCTCAGTAAAATAATATCTTTGTATAAAAAAGAAATACGTTTTTTTTTCATCTTTCAAAAGCTTGTGGCAAAAAATAAAATCTTCCAAAGACTCAATATGCCTCTCAGCAAATACCTTGGAGTATCTACTTTCCTAAAAGGGGTCATTTTGGGGGTGTTTATACTGTCCTGGCATTTTAGGGCTGCAAAATTGTGATAGGTAGTGGGGAAATCCAATGCATAATTAACGCCCCTTGAAAGCCTGGAGGTATTCATTGGATTTTGGGCCCCTGCACGTGGCAGGGCTGCCAAAAAGTATTGCACATGCGGTATCCTTATACTCTGGAGAAGTAGCATAATGTGTTTTAGGATGAAATTCCACATATGAGACATATCTCATTAAAGTGAGACATATCTCGTTAAAGTGACAACTTTGTGTTAAAAAGAAAAACTTTTTTTGGCATTTTCCAAAAGCTTGTGGCAGAAAAAAAAAATCTTCCATGGACTCAACATGTCTCTCAGCCAATATCTTGGGGTGTCTACTTTCAAAAAAGGGATCATTTGGGGGTGTCTAAACTGTCCTGGCATTTTAGGGCCTCTAAAAACATTACGTGTGTGGCCAGCATTAAGTTTCTGCCACACTCCTATCCTCCATGGCCTGTGGGCTGAACGAAAAAGGGAACGTAACAGATTCCTTCATTCACATTAATCATGCTGGATGAAGAAATATATGCCAGAAAAAAAGTAAAATAATTATATGCTGAGCATACGAGCTACCACCACCTAACCACCCCATGCTCCTAATGCTGGGCAAACACTTTCTTTTTTTTTTAACTATGGAGAAACCCCCCCTCCCGCAGCGCTGCATACACTGACATATGTTTTCTGAGAGCAGCACCCTGCTGCTGTCAGAATACACAGATCGGTGCTGCACCTGATTGGCATTCCTGTAAAGCAAACAACAGCAGTTAACAATAACACACAGTAACAATATAATATACTCAATAAATAAACAACCTTCTTTTCTTTTCAAATTGTTTTGTAACTTAACTTCTCAGAACAATAACCTTTCCAGCCTTTGATTTTAGGGTCTCTCAAAATGTGATAGACAGTTTCCTGACTACCTAACATTTTTAGATTCGTGCAGAATGTGTGAACCCCTATACTGTGCCGTACTAGACTAATAGTTCACTACGGTGTGGTAGTGCCAGAAGCAGTTGTTCATGCAAAGTTCAGGTTGGCCAGGACAGGAGGGACAAAAAAAAAAACAGGTGTCATGCCTTTATTCCTTATTATTAATAATTACCACAGACATGACATCTTTTTTTGTGTTGGGGTAGGTTGAAGGACATCTGAAAAATGCCGTTGAATTTGGGCTTTGGGCCACAGTGCCTTTTGGAAACAAACAAGCTGAGATGATCGCTCCCTGAAATTTTAGGAAGGATCCAATTCTTCCAGTAACTTTGTAAATAACAAATGCATTGTATACAGCAAATTGAAATAAATACACATTTTTTTGTACCAGTGTCTAGCTCTGCAGGAGGCTAAATAAGGGTTTATCATTTGGCCCCTGAAGTCTACAGCGTCCATATTTAGATTATAATCGTGGACTCAAAGGGGCTTTTCAACAACACCAGACACCATGTTAATTTGGACCGTTGTGTTTGCGTGAATGGAAGACAGGTTGAATACATCATGTTTGTCCTTTCATTTTACTGCTAGTAGTTCTTCATTCTGCAAGCAGGCTTTCTCCCCCTTTCTAAGTTGGGTGTTAACGAGCCATTGGGCACCATGTGATTAGGCCGCATGGTGCCACAGCAGCCAATTTTTTACAGGTACCAAGGTACAAACATCTAAAAAGTGTCACGCTTGTATAAAAGTTGTTTACCTACAAATGGTATCCCATACGGAACAAGGATGACACCATGTCCCACACTAGTATCTCATACAGAACAAGGATGACACCATGTCCCACACTATCTAACCACTGCTCCCCATGTAGTCTGGGCATCCGGGGGGGCTCCCTAGGGATGACAGGGGTTAATGTCACTGAAATGCAAAAAACGTACTTATAGCTTATATCTATTCCTGGCTATTGCAGCAGAGAACACAGACAGATGATGAATCGGGTCTGTGGACCATTATGACTGCAATTCATTCTTTTTTGTAATGCCCAAGTAAAGGGCTAGTAAAACAAAAAAGTTTAAAAATTCAGAAACTGTGATAAGTTTCCACTCGAATGGCCTGGCAAAGTATGAATTTGGGTTGGCGTAAATGTACTCTATGGCTTAAACGTTACTTTGTCCCACAATCAAAAAAATAGAGGTCTTTGGTGAAAAACAGCTCTGTAAGCTACTACACACACTGAAGCTTTGTTCGAAGCATGGAGATGCCTCCATGCCATTGAGAAGGACTACACTTTTTGCTCACATAGACACTGCTCATACTCACGTATAGATATGTATATAACAGACAAATGGCTATTGAAACAAATATCGGATGCCAAAATTCATGATATTACGTGGTCAGACCACGCTGCAATATCTTTATCAGAGAACAGGGTGTCTCCTCTTCCTCCCTCATCTGGCGCTGCAATGTTAGACTGCTACAAGAACACCAAACCCACACAATACTCTCTCAGCATCTTCAGGAATTTTTTTTGAATAACAACTCATCCATAAACGACCCATACACACTATGGAATGGCCATAAGGCGGTCTTGAGGGGCATATTTATACAATTAGGGGCTAAAGAGAAAAAATGCTATATATCAAAACTAAACACCTTACTATTCGAAATCCACACTGTAGAAACCCTAAATAAACAGTCACCTACTGACACCTTGACAAACAAACTCTCAAAACTCTGAGAAAGTCTGAGGGAACACTTATGCCAACAAAATGATAAACATCTCAGGAGCATACAACTTAACTACTACCCTGTTTCCCCAAAAATAAGACCTAGCGTGATTGTCGGTGATGGCTGCAATATAAGCCCTATCCCCCAAATAAGCCCTAGTTAAGGTCCTTGTAGGTCTTATATTCAGGTGGGGCTTATTTTCGGGGAAACAGGGTAGGGCTTATTTGGGGGGTAGGGCTTATATTGCAGCCATCACTGACAATCACGCTAGGTCTTATTTTGGGGGAAACAGGGTATGCCAATGTTAACAGAGCAGGCAAATACTTAGCCAACAGAATCAAAGCAGAACACACCAAATCCAGAATAGCACATTTGATGCATCCCATTCTACAATACAAAATCCACAAGACATAGTGAATCAATTTGCAGAATACTATAGTGTGCTATACAACTTAAACAAAGATACATCAACGCTACAACCAACCATAGAAAAAGTTTAGAAGAACTAAATGTCCCATTCACAACTCAAGAAATAAAATCAGTTATAACTACACTACCAAATGAAAAAATCACCAGGACCAGATGGTTTCTCTAGCGAATACTTCAAAACATTCAAACATATACTATCACCATACATTCAAATGGTCTTTACAAAAGCAACAGAATCATTATCATTCCCTCAAGAGATGCTGAGAGCACACATTGTAACCCTACCTAAACCAAGAAAAGAGTCTAACACACCGGCCAATTTCAGGCCAATTTCACTCCTCAATACAGATATCAAAATATATGCAAAACTATGGGCCAGAAGAAGAAATATTATCCCCTCCATTATTCAGTGCGACCAGATGGGATTTGTGAAGGCGAGACAAACCTCAGATGCTATGAGAAGAATTATAAATGTTATGCATTATGCTGAACAAACTTGGATGCCTTCTCTGCTGTTATCCATAGACGCAGAGAGAAGGCCTTCGATAAAGTCCATTGGACCTACAGTATCTCACAAAAGTGAGTACACCCCTCACATTTTTGTAAATATTTTATTATATCTTTTTATGTGACAACACTGAAGACGCAGTCCGATCGCCTCTGGGGTCAGGAAGGAATTTTTTCCTCTGCTGTAGCAATTGGCCAGCTCAGCTAGGGGTTTTCGCCTTCCTCTGGATCAACAGGAGGCGGTTAGGCCCGCGTGGATCCCTCCCACCACCACCACCAAGCCCCATTGTGCCGTCATCAACGCCACCTCAAGCAGCGGCTTTCTTCAGACCATCATCTTCTCAGCAACAGAAGCAACGGCACCCTTCAGGACCACCATCTTCTTAGCAACTCCACCGTCGATACATCAGGATCATCACCACATCATCCTACCTTCAGTAATTTTTTCGCCATGTGCAACTTCAAGTACTCAGCGGACGCGCTCCACAGGCTAAGAAATACCACCTCAACATTAACAACTTCCGTTCATAAAATACTACAGAAAGAACAACTACTAAGGACCAACCTACAATCAACCATCAAATCTAGGAAGACAACAATTCAACCACAACAATTAGCATGCGCTCTGATCAACACCAGATCTGCAGTCAAGCACAGACTGGAAGTATACGACTTCATCACCCAAAACAACATAGATTGCCTCTTCATTACCGAAAGCTGGCTAACACCCGACTGCAACGCCATCCTAACCGAATTAGTACCTGAGAACTACAGGATCCTAACGGAGCACAGAACAGGAAAAAAAGGAGGAGGCCTAGCAGTGATCTTCAAATCTCACCTCGCGCTCACCAAACCAACTGTACAGAACTCAGTGCCTTTCATGGAGACACTCACCCTACATCTACAAACAACACCCCGAGATACTATCCACATACTTCTATGTTACAGACCACCAGGACCAAAGACAAACCTCCTGACACCCTTCACAGAATTAATGTCAACTCACACCCGGAAGACCAAAAACTTTTTGGCACTTGGAGATTTCAACTTCTGGGCATACTCCACCCAAGACCCTATTGCCACCGCCTGCATCAACCAACTGAAAGAATTAGGTCTGCAGCACCACACATGGTTCAGGACACATTCTAGACCTCATCTTCAAACAAAATATGGACGTCAACATATTCGACAATCTACCGCTACCATGGACGGACTACCACGCTATCAAATTTAATATCGCTACCAACACCACCCTCCAAAAACGGAAACAGGCAATTACAACACACTGGACAAGATCTCAGAGGAAACTACACTCCGAACTCTTCAAAACCACATTATCAAACAAAATAGCAATGTTAAACTTAAACCACTCAACAGAACAAACACTCAACTCCTTAAACAAGGCATTACTACAAACTGTGGACTCAGTGGCTCCAAAACGTAGAACACACATCCACAAAACAACCTCTGGATGGTTTAATGGCACTCTTACTTTATTAAAGCAGGAACGCAGACGAGCTGAAAGAGCCTGGAGAAGAAAACCCACAAAGGAAAACCACACAAACTACAAAGCACTCACGGAGAAATATCACAAAGCAATCTTCAAAACAAAAAAGGAACATTTCTCAAACACCATCTCATCAGCCTTAAACCGCCCTCGGGAACTCTTCAAAATAGTCACCAAGACAATGAACCCTACCTGTCTAGAGCCCCCAGAAAACGAAACCCAAGAATTCTGCAATGAATTATCGGATTTTTTATCGATAAAATCGACAACATCCGGAAAACAATCCAACAGGAAAAAACAACCAATCTCATTCAACTAAAGCAAAAAGAAAAAATCAATACGATTATCACACAAGCACCGAAATTCTCACTGATCCCAATCACCACTGACACCACCAAAAACATCATCAGAAGCCTCAGAGACAGCACATCACCAAACGACATCATTCCCACAAAACTCCTGAAAGAATGTTCCGACATCTTGGCTCCCACTATAACACACCTCATCAACCAGTTGTTCAAAGAAAGGACTGTTCCAACCGCCCTCAAACATGGCATCGTCAAACCCCTCCTAAAGAAACCCAACCTCGACCCTAAGGACCCTAACTATCGCAGACCGATAACAAGCCTCAACACCATCTAGATTATGGAGAAAACAGTATTACAACAGCTTCAACACCACCTGGACACGCACAAACTTCTAGACACTCTGCAATCAAGCTTCCGCCCAGGCCATGGCACAGAAACGGCACTTCTCAAAATATGGGACGACACCCTCGAAGCAGCTGATGATGGAGAATCATGTCTCCTGGTACTGTTGGACCTCAGTGCAGCATTCGATACAGTGGAGCACAATACTCTACTCATCCGCCACACAGAAGTAGCAGGAGTCACTGATCCAGATCTACAATGGTTCGCATCCTTCTTAGGAAATCGCTCTCAGACAGTGAAACTAGGAGCTTTCACCTCTGAAACCCGGGCAATCTCTTGCGGAGTCCCTCAAGGTTCACCATTGTCACCAGTGCTCTTCAACATCTACATCCGCCCACTCCTCAAAATCATCAGAAAATCGGACCTCTGCTTCCACTCATACGCTGATGATCCCCAACTCTACCTTCGCATCCCTGGAGAAAAAGACCATCATCAGCAACTAGAAAAAAGCCTCACTTTGATAGACGACTGGATGACCACTAGCTCTCTTAAACTCAACGGATCAAAAACAGAGCTTCCTCTCCTACACGCAAATCAAAATTCCAAAACTAAGAACCATGGACACCACCCACCATCTTCGGACAGACCATCTCTCCAAGCACCAAAGCCAAGAGTCTCGGAGTCATTTTGGACTCAGAAATGTCAATGGATGCACAAATAGGATCAGTAGTCAGCCAATCCAACCATCTTCTCCGCCTGCTACGTAGACTCATCCCCTTAGTACCAGAAGAGGACAAAGCAGCAGTAGTTGGAACAATCATCAATTCCAGACTTGACTACACAAACTCCCTCTACATAGGACTACCCCAATATCAGCTTGCGCGCTTGCAACTCATCCAAAACACGGCGGCAAGACTGTTAACAGGAAAAAAACCCTGGGAATCCATCTCCCCTTCCCTGAGGAGCCTACATTGGCTATCTGTAAAGAACCAAATCAAATTCAAGACCCTCTGCCTCACCCACAAATGTATACAAGGAAACGCTCCTCAATACCTATGCGACAAAATAAAGCACTATGCACCCAATCGCAGTCTTCGATCTTCAAACCAAAACCTCCTCCTTATTCCAAAAACCTGCTACAAAACAAAAGGAGAAAGAAGATTCGCAGTCCAAGGACCACGGCTATGGAACGCTCTACCTACCCACATCCGCATGGAAGAAAACCATCAGGCCTTTAGGAAGAAAGTCAAGACATACCTCTTCTAAGGAGCTGGACAACACAGGAGAGATCAAGCGCCTCGAGGCGATTCAGTTCGCATGTGCAGCGCTATACAAATCATTCATTCATTCATTCATTCAAATGACACTTTGTTACAATGTAAAGTAGTGAGTGTACAGCTTGTATAACAGTGTAAATTTGCTGTCCCCTCAAAATAACGCAACACACAGCCATTATTGTCTTAACTGCTGGCAACAAAAGTGAGTACACCCCTAAGTGAAAATGTCCAAATTGGGCCTAATTAGCCATTTTTCCTCCCCAGTGTCATGTGACTCGTTAGTGTTACAAGGTCTCGGGCGTAAATGGGGAGCAGGTGTGTTAAATTTGGTGTTATCGCTCTCATACCGGTCACTGGAAGTTCAACATGGCACCTCATGGCAAACAACTCTCTGAGGATCTGAAAAAAAGAATTGTTGCTCTACATAAAGATGGCCAAGCTATGAGAAGATTGCCAAGACCCTGAAACTGAGCTGGAGCACGGTGGCCAAGACCATACAGCAGTTTAACAGGACAGGTTCCACTCAGAACAGGCCTTGCCATGGTCGACCAAAGAAGTTGAGTGCACGTGCTCAGCGTCATATCCAGAGGTTGTCTTTGGGAAATAGACATATGAGTGCTGCCAGAATTGCTGCAGAGGTTGAAGGGGTGGGGGGTCAGCCTGGCAGTGCTAAGACCATACGCCACACACTGCATCAAATTGGTCTGCATGGCTGTCATCCCAGAAGGAAGCCTCTTCTAGAGATGATGCACAAGAAACCCAGCAAACAGTTTGCTGAAGACAAGCAGACTAAGGACATGGATTACTTGAACCATGTCCTGTGGTCTGATGAGACCAAGATAAATTGATTTGGTTCAGATGGTGTCAAGCGTGTGTGGTGGCAACCAGGCAAGGAGTACAAAGACAAGTGTGTCTTGCCTACAGTCAAGCATGGTGGTGGGAGTGTCATGGTCTGGGGCTGCATGAGTGCTACCGGCACTGGGGAGCTAAAGTTCATTGAGGGAACCATGAATGCCAACATGTACTGTGACATCCTGAAGCAGAGCTTGATCCCCTCCCTTCTGAGACTGGGTTGCAGAGCAGTATTCCAACATAATGACCCCAAACATACCTCCAAGATGACCAATGCCTTGCTAAAGAAGCTGAGGGTAAAAGTGATGGACTGGTCAAGCATGGCTCCAGATCTAAACCCTATTGAGCATCTGTGGGGCATATTCAAACCAAAGATGGAGAAGCGCAAGGTCTCTAACATCCACCAGCTCTGTGATGTCATCATAGAGAAGTGTAAGAGGACTCCAGTTTCAACCTGTGAAGCTCTAGTGAACTCCATGCCCAGGAGGGTTAAGGCAGTGCTGGAAAATAATGGTGGCCACACAAAATATTGACACTTTGGGCCTAATTTGGACATTTTCACTTAGGGGTGTACTCACTTTTGTTGCCAGCGGTTTAGACATTAATGGCTGTGTGTTGCGTTATTTTGAAGGGACAGCAAATTTACACTGTTATACAAGCTGTACACTCACTACTTTACATTGTAGCAAAGTATAATTTCTTCAGTGTTGTCACTTCAAAAGATATAATAAAATATTTACAAAAATGTGAGGGTTGTACTCCCTTTTGTGAGATAAGGGATCTATATTAACAGCAATCCAGCTCTGTACTCATGCCCTTCAGCACAAGTGTACACTTCAGGTCTCCTGTCCACACCCTTTAGCACAACAAATGGGACCTGACAGGGATGCCCCTTATCGCCAATTATATTTAACTTATGATAGAGCCACTAGCAGAATCCATCAGAACACACTCTTCAATCACAGATTTCCAAATTGGTTCTAACACGCACACCATAAACTTGTTTGTGGATGACATCATCCTTCTTTTGACTAACCCGCTCACATCTCTAGAACAGGCCCACAATATCCTAACGACTTTTGGAGATGTTTCCTAATACAAAGTAAACTTCACAAAATCTCTAATTCTCAACATGGGAGTACTACCAAACACCCAATACATATTACAGAAAAGTCTTCCTTATACCTGGAGCACCAAAGGCAAACCACCAACGACCAAACTAGAAATCCAACTAAAAAATATTTCAAAGAAGGAACTATCCTGGCTAGGAAAAACAGCGGCCTTTAAAATGTAGATTTTACCACAAATACAGTGGGGACGGAAAGTATTCAGACCCCCTTAAATTTTTCACTCTTTGTTATATTGCAGCCATTTGCTAAAATCATTTAAGTTCATTTTTTTCCTCATTAATGTACACACAACACCCCATATTGACAGAAAAACAAAATTTTGAAATTTTTGCAGATTTATTCAAAAAGAAAAACTGAAATATCACATGGTCCTAAGTATTCAGACCCTTTGCTTTGACATTAATATATTTAACTCAGGTGCTGTCCATTTCTTCTGATCATCCTTGAGATGGTTCTACACCTTCATTTGAGTCCAGCTGTGTTTGATTATACTGATTGGATTTGATTAGGAAAGCCACACACCTGTCTATATAAGACCTTACAGCTCACAGTGCATGTCAGAGCAAATGAGAATCATGAGGTCAAAGGAACTGACTAAAGAGCTCAGAGACAGAATTGTGGCAAGGCACAGATCTGGCCAAGGTTACAAAAAAAAATTCTGCTGCAGTTAAGGTTCCTAAGAGCACAGTGGCCTCCATATTCCTTAAATGAAAGACGTTTGGGATGACCAGAACCCTTCCTAGAGCTGGCCGTCCGGTCAAACTGAGCTATCAGGGGAAAAGAGCCTTGGTGAGACAGGTAAAGTGGAACCCAAAGATCACTGTGGCTGAGCTCCAGAGATGCAGTCGGGAGATGGGAAAAAGTTGTAGAAAAACAACCATCACTGCAGCTCTCCACCAGTCGGGCTTTATGGCAGAGTGGCCAGACGGAAGCCTCTCCTCAGTGCAGGACACATGAAAGCCCGCATGGAGTTTGCTAAAAAAACACCTGAAGGACTCCAAGATGGTGAGAAATAGGATTCTCTTGTCTGATGAGACCAAGATAGAACTTTTTGGCCTTAATTTGAAGCGGTATGTGTGGAGAAAACCAGGCACTGCTCATCACCTGTCCAATACAGTCCCAACAGTGAAGGATGGTGGTGGCAGCATCATGCTGTGGGGGTGTTTTTCAGCTGCAGGGACAGGACGGCTGGTTGCAATCGAGGGAAAGATGAATGCGGCCAAGTACAGGGATATCCTGGATGAAAACCTTCTCCAGAGTGCTCAGGACCTCAGACTGGGCCGAAGGTTTACCTTCCAACAAGACAATGACCCTAAGCACACAGCTAAAATAACGAAGGAGTGGCTTCACAACAACTCCGTGACTGTTCTTGAATGGCCCAGCCAGAGTCCTGACTTAAACCCAATTGAGCATCTCTGGAGAGACCTAAAAATGGCTGTTCACTAACATTTACCATCCAACCTGACAGAACTGGAGAGGATCTGCAAGGAGGAATGGCAGAGGATCCCCAATTCCAGGTGTGAAAAACTTGTTGCATCTTTCCCAAAAAGACTCATGGCCGTATTAGATCAAAATGGTGCTTCTACTAAATACTGAGCAAAGGGTCTGAATACTTAGGACCATGTGATATTTCAGTTTTTCTTTTTTAATAAATCTGCAAAAATGTCAACAATTATGTGTTTTTCTGTCATTATAGGGTGCTGTGTGTAGATGTGAGATAGAATAAAACTACCCATTGACCTCCTAGAAGCTAAATTTCCCATGCTATCAGTAAAATCACTCTCAAAACATGGTATTCTACATATGCAAGAATTCTCCAATGAACTCAAACCTAAATCTGTAGAACAAATAATGAAAGACTATAAACTGCCGAGCAACATGATCTTTACTTATATATGCATATTACGTTTCCTAAAGGTACACCCAATACCAACTATAAAAGTAGCGGCCACAGCATGGCACTTTTACGCAAACACTAAGCCTCATATAAAAGGAATAACACTATTCTATAATCTCTCCCAAGATAAACAAGTATTCAAAAAAACCACAAGAATTCCAAAATGGGAAACAGAAATAGGCACCACTTTCTCAGATGCTCAATGGCAATACTGTATGCCTTCAGAAAAATCCATAAAGCTTCCCACTGTGTTAAACACTGGGAATTGACAATTAAAATATCAAACAAATGGCACTTTACCCCATATAGACTTACTAACCAGATAAGTCACCATTATGCTGAAGGGACTGTGGCCAAATAGGGAATCTGCTACATACATTCTGGGACTGTCCGAGTATGGAACCAAATTTTCAAATTAATTTCCTCGATCACAGGAATTATAACCACTACTAACCCAGCACTTGCAATCCTCCACCTAGGAATAGAAAAGTTTCCTCCTCAATTCAGATAAGTTATAACCCACATTCTACTTGAAACTCGTATCCTAATACTTTGCAAATGGAAAGATAATACATTCATATATATTTCTGAAGTAATAAAATCTGTAACCATACCTTTGAACGCCTCATTGCAATTAATTCTATGCATTGCAAGACATTCGATAAAAATTGGTAAATTTGGACAGAGAAATATAGTAACATATGAAGCCCTCATAGGAATATTGATCTATATCAACAACATCCTTGACTATTGATGATAAATGCTGATGAATATATAACAATACGTAATGTGTGTATTGTATCTTATTTTATCTTATTGTACTGTTTTATCGATTTGTTAACAACTCTAAGCTCAATAAAAATGTATTGAATAAAAAAAAAAGAAAAAAAAGAAAAGAAAAACAGCTGAACGTTGGGCCTGGCTGTGAATCGAGGAATAACTAGTGCTGCTAAAGGACAGCCAGTTAGGGTTTGCAAGCACCTCTGGAAGGCTACTATGGGCTCTATGGGCCTGTGCTCGAATTCTTGGTGGCTGCGGTAACATTACGTTTCCCACCTAGGGCCATCTTTAATATTTATTGGACCCTGGGCAAACATTTCCGTGCCCCCCCCCCCCCCCCCAATGCAATTTGGTTCCCCAGCCCAACATCCCCAAAAAAAAAAAAAAAGCACATGGACTTATCTCAAAAGCTTTAATAAAGTAAACATAAAGAACTGGCTCACAATCACTGTGTGGTTGCTAGAGGTTACTGCACATCCCTACTGCTCACTGATTGGTTGATAAAGGTTACTGCACATCCTTACAGCTCACTGATAGGTTGCTAGAGGTTACTGCACATCATTACCACTCACTGATTGGGCGCTAGAGGTTACTGCTTATCATTGCCACTCACTGGTTTCTAGAGGTTACACCACATCATTACAGCTCACCGATTAGTTGCTAGAAGTTACTGCACATCCTTACTGCTCACTGGTTGCTGAAGGTTACAGCCTTTTATCATCCTTTTTTTTTACAACACATGCCTGTGGAATAACAATAATTACCATACTTACGCACCAAAAACATGTCAGCAGACACGAAATAGGTACCAAACTTACACACCATAAATACGCCTGCAAACACTAACTCAGTACCATAGTGACACGTCAGAAACATTTCCGCAGATATAGAATAAGTACCATACTGACACACCAGAAACATGTCCGCAGATACACAGTCAGTACCATATTGACACACCAGAAACATGTCCGCAGATACAGAGTCAGTACCATAATGACACACCAGAAACATGTCCGCAGAAACTGTCAGGGCTGGGCTCAGCCCTTCCTTCTCTGAGCTAGCCGCTGAGATGTCAGCTAATTGCCAGCTCCTATCTTTCCACAGTTACTCAGCTGTTGCTGATATCCTGCTCGTCAGTCCTGCCTACATAAGCCGTTCAGTCCAGAGGAGCTCTGCCTTCGCCTTAGTCAACATCACAGAGACACTCCCTTGCATTCCTGGTAAAAGACTTGCTTGCCTGACATCCCTTCTGGCTCCAGATCCTGCTTGCTGTTTTACTACGCTGATCTCCGACTTCCTGACGTTTGGCTTGTCTGACTATCCGTTCCAGTTCCTGAACCCTGGCTATGTTTTGACTATGTTTGTTCCATTTACTTTTATTATTAAACAAGTGTGATTTAACTGTACTTCTGTCTTGGTCTGATTTCATGGTTTCTGACAGATACAGAGTCAATTCCATACTGACACACCATAAACATATCTGTAGGGCAGTGTACAGAGGTGATTAGAGTGTAGGATAGTGTACAGGGATCAGTAGGGCAAAGGACAGGGGATCAAGAGAGCACAGTACAAGAGGGTCAGCATCGTACAGTAAAAGGGGTCAGGAGAGCGCAGGGCACAATGCAGGGAGCAAGGGCTAAGTATAGGGGGGGAGGAGGGCACACATCAGGGGGGTCGGAAGGGCACAGTACAGGGATCAGGAGGGCACACACTAAGGGGTTGGGAGGGCACATACCAGGGGGTCAGAGGGGCACACACTAGGAAGGTTGGCGGGCACACAACGGGGGGTCGGGAGGGCACATACCAGGGGGGAAGGGAGGGCACACACCAGGGGGGTGGGAAGGCACACACTGAGGGGGTGGGAAGGTACACACCGGGGGGGGTCGGGAAGGCACACACTAGGGGGGGTCGGGAAGGCACACACCAGGGGGGGTCGGGAAGGCACACACCAGGGGGGGTCGGGAAGGCACACACGGGAGGGTTAAAAGGGCACACACCCGGGGGGTCAGGAAGGCACACACGAGGGGGGGGGGGGTCGGGAAGGCACACACCAGGGAGGTTCGGGAGGGCACACACCAGGGGGGGTTGGGAGGGCACATACCAGGGTGGGTAGGAAGGGCACACACCAGAGAGGGTCTGGAGGGCACACACACCAGGGGGGGTCTGGAGGACACACACCAGGGGGGGTCTGGAGGACACACACCAAGGGGGTCTGGAAGGCACACACCGGGGGGTCGGGACAGTGAAAACCTGGGGGCAGGGACAATGCTTTAGTTAATGCTACATGAAAAAGACATCTTCCAATTTTTCAGCTAACAGCTGGCACGTCTATACTATACTGCAGCAGCTCAGCAGACTTAGCATAGAGGTGCCTGCAAGCTAAGCCACAATGAACCGCTAGGTGATTTTACCTTCAGGCACACTCGCTCGGCACTCTCTGCTCATAGCTACTGTCACACCATCCTTCTTCAGGCGGGCACGATCTCGGAGCTCAGGTCATCCTGCCAACTCAACAGCAGAAGCCTGGAGGCTCCACCTTGGGGATGGTCCTTAGTCTTGCTGGAGAGCAGCAGGGAAACTGCTGATGAGTGCGGTAGGGGAGGTGCAGAGGGCAGAGATGTGCAGACAGTGGAAGCAACAAGTGAATTGGGTGTAGGCTGTCCAGACCGCGGCTCTGCTTTCCATAATGCAGCCGGGGACAAGAGCATGGCAGGACAGGCGGCAAGTATGCCGAGTTCGGGCTAAGGGGGCAGCAGCTGCTTTGGGCCCCCAACAGGGACAGGGCCCAGGGCACTTGCCCCATTTGCCCTGCGTTAAAGACGGCCCTGTAGCCACCTCACCAACTTGTACTGTACTGCTGGTGCTCACCACTTCACCATGAGATACTGCAGTGCTGGTGTCTAAAAGGCCAGGGTTAGGATATGCCTGATTTTAGCAGGGACCCCTTCACTATCGTCCAAGCTAGCTGTCAGGGCGATGCTGCTTTCTACAGGTTCATATTCTGAGCCTGATTCTGACAGTGAGGATTCCCCTTTGCTCTCATGCTCCGAATCCTGTATGCCTTCTTACTAGTGTACTTTTTTTGGATATTTTGGGCACTAACATTACAGGTATTTAGCAATAAATGTCTGCACAGTCCAGTGGCGGTGCGTCCATATGGGCGCATGGTCGCCTCCCCCTCTCTCCAGCCACCCTCCTCCGTGTATAATGGATTGCATGAATCTATCTATGGCCGCTGTAGACACCCCCTATTCAGGAGTCCGACCCCTTTTTGGTCACCGGGTGCCTGAATTATAGTGGCGGGGGGTGTTTTTTGATGCACCTGATTAGAGCCATAGGCTCTAATAGGCTTAAAAAAAGTGAACTGCGAGCGCAGGGCACAGTGGCTGCATTTGATGGCACAGTGGCTGCAATTGATGGGCACATTGGCTGCGTTTGATGGCACAGTGGCTGTGTTTGATAGCACAGTGGCTGCAATTGATGGGCAAAGTGGCTGTGTTTGATGGGCACAGTGGCTGCATTTGATGGCACAGTGGCTGTGTTTGATGGGCACAGTGGCTGTGTTTGATGGGCACAGTGGCTGTGTTTGATGGGAACAGTGGCTGCATTTCATGGCACAGTGGCTGTGTTTGATTGGGCACAGTGGCTGCATTTGATGGCACAGTGAGGCTGCAATTGCTGTTTTTTTTCTGAATTTTTGATGGCACAGTGGCTGTGTTTGATGGCACAGTGGCTGCAATTGATGGGCACAGTGGCTGTGTTTGATGGCACAGTGGCCGCAATTGATGGGCAAAGTGGCTGTGTTTGATGGGCACAGTGGCTGCATTTGATGGCACAGTGGCTGTGTTTGATTAGGCACAGTGGCTGCATTTGATGGCACAGTGAGGCTGCAATTGCTGTTTTTTTTTTTTTCTGAACTTTTCAGTTTGTTCGCGCCCCCCAAAAATTTTGAGCACCAGCCGCACACCATTATTAACTATACCAAAACAAACAATAGATTATTATTATTTAGGGTGTTTAAATCTCTTCAGAGTGTATCAATCTGTTAGTACAATCATTTTAAATATACAGTGCCTTGAAAAAGTATTCATACCCACTGAAATTTTCCACATTTTTTTCATGTTACAAACAAAAATGTAAATTTACTTTATTGGGATTTTATGTGATAGACCAACACAAAGTGGCACATAATTGTAAAGTGGAAGGAAAATGATAAATGGTTTTCAACATTTTTTACAAGTAAATATAAGAAAAGTGTGGCGTGCATTTGTATTCAGCCCCCCTGAGTCAATACTTTGTAGAACCACCTTTTACTGCAATTACAGCTGCAAGTCTTTTTGGGGATGTCTCTACCAGCTTTGCACATCTAGAGAGTGAAATTTTTGCCCATTCTTCTTTGCAAAATAGCTCAAGCTCTGTCAGATTGGATGTTTTCAGATTTCAGTTGGATTCAGGTCTGGACTTTGACTGGGCCATTCTAACACATGAATATACTTTGATCTAAACCATTCCATTGTAGCTCTGGCTGTACGTTTAGGGTTGTTGTCCTGCTGGAAGGTGAACTTCCGCCCCAGTCTTAAGTCTTTTACAGACTCTAATAGGTTTTCTTCTAAGACTGCCCTGCATTTGGCTCCATCTATCTTCCTATCAACTCTAACCAGCTTCCCTGTCCCTGCTGAAGAAAAGCATCCCCACTACATGCTGCCGCCACCATGGATGGTATGTTCAGGGTGATGTGCAGTGTTAGTTTTCCCGCCACACATAGGGGGTCATTTACTATAGCGCTGCAGCACTAATTACAGAGAACTAGCGCGAATTACCGCAAATTATCGCTAATCACGCTAATTGTCGCTAAAACGGTATTCACTACAGCGCTGGTAAAAAAATACTCCCAAAATTGAATTTACTATAGTTCCCTGAAACCAAATAGCGCCCAAACCCTTACTCTGTTAAAACCTGGAGTAGTGCACATGGAAATAATGTTTAGAGCATGATATAATTGCCTAAATGGTACTGAAATATGCAGTATATTATTTAAAGATACGGTAATCTGCTTTTAAACTGTGTGGGAAAAAAGATTTTTACACTGAAATATCTTTAAAAGTCTGAGAAGAGATAAATTCCCCGTTTTTGTACAACTAGGTGCCAACACAACTGAGCATGCTCAGGCCTGCAAACAGCTCTCATCCAAATGACTTTGAATGTGGAATGATTGTACAGGCATGGTGGTCTCAACATTATAAAAATGGCTAACCTGATGAGATTTGTATGTATTATAGTCTTCTTTTCAATGAATTCTATTAGTTTTGAACAAAAAAAAATAGACAAATGTGTCAGTAAGAAAAAAGATTGACTTTCAGCATAACATACCGGTCAATCTTGCCATATATGGTTAGTTTTTTGTTTGAACGTTCATAGAAAATTTGTTTATCAGAACATTATTTTTGCCATTGTTGAGTCAGATCATTTCATTCCAAAGCCCTGGACATTTCATCCAGACTTTCTGTTTGAATGGAATCCAAGATGTAATAAACAGGTTTCATTACAATATCTCCTGAATAAAAACCATTTTGACAGCTATAATTTTCCATCTGCTCCTTCCAATGTACTTGTCATTATAGTTGAAATTGAATATCGATTTGACATCACTGACCAGAAGAAAATCAAATATTTAAAAAACTGACATTTTCTAACAAATTTTTACTGGTGTATAGCCAGCTTAACAGCTTGTATGGTCTCTAGAGTTTACAGCTAATGGCGTTAAAATCAACAAACATACAGTGAATGATAGTTCAAGCCGACTCACTGCCACTTGTTCATAATGTCTGAGCCCCTAGCGTTTATGCGGGGCTCCATGGGACAGTACAGAGGGCGATGGTATCTTCCAGTGTTCCCCCCCCCTGTCTTTGTTTGTTTTAGGTTGCCCCAGGAGATGGCAGAAAGTGGAGCGGGTAGCAACGGTCCCCGGGTTGGCTGGATCGGGCGGGATTGAGCCAGGCTGTGTCTATATATAGCTGGCAGCTTTCCCGCTCCGGGCACCGCCTGAGGGGACGTTGCTGAAGACAGAACCGTGCTGCTCCACGGCATACCTGAGGCATGGAAGAGCTGCTGCGCCGCCTTATCCAAAAGGCTGAGAGCCGTGGGGGGGCGGAATGGTTAAGGCGGTGTCTAGAAGAAGATGCAGTTCCGTCAGCGCCAGCCTCTGCTGATATAGAGCATGCCCAGTCAGTGCCTATGGAAGTCACTATGGATGACATTCTCCCAGCTCCCCCTGCTGGTGTAAAAAGAAGTCGCAGAGGTAACAAGGGAAAGAGGTTGAGAAATGACATTTCTCCCTCTCCCCCTGTGAGAGAACAATTACTGCAGGAAAGGTCACGCTCCTCAGACAGAGCCAGAGTAGATTCACCTCAGGAGGCTTCTGCGGGCTTATCATGTGAGGTGCCAGCTTCTGGGCAGCCTGTCAGCGTGGACCATTATTCTGGTGAAAAAAATTATTCACATTTCATAGAATTGGGTAAAGTAGTTGGTTCTTTAGCCAATGTACTTGCAAAGATGGGTGAACCTGTTAATATTGGTAATGTGTGGAATGGCGGTGGCTCAGGAGGTTTGAATTTAGCAGACAATGCTGTTCTTTCACAAGGTAACCCCGCCATTCCAATAAGTTTTAATCACCTGAGTGAAAATAAATTACCTATTACACATAATACCAATATGAATGTAAATCCTTCTATGCCTGTTTCTGTTGCTAATCCTACATTTTCTTTACCTGTTAAAACTTTGGTGTCTGAATCTTGTTTTAAAGAAGCCCTCCCATGTGAATTATCTCCTCTTGGTTATCACCTATCTAATGCTGTTAAAGAAAAAATTTGGCGTGGAGAATTCATAGATATTTTATCATTACTCCCGTCATCTAAAGAATTTTTATTAAAATCTGATAAAAGAATAGACGATAGGTCTGAGGAAGATAGGAGAAGGGCAATTCCCCGCACTTTTCAAAATTGGCTTCAGGCTTTTTGCATTTTTGCTTCTGTGGTAGGGGAACGTTTTCCAAATAAATGTTCAGGTTTATTTCAGCACCTGGATATAGTGGCGGAGGCATACCGCCATTTTGGCGCAATTGCATGGTTTAACTATGATGAGAGCTTTAGACAGAAGCTTTCTGTCCACCCATCTTTAAGATGGGGGGTTAAGGATGTAGGTTTATGGTTAAACCTGATGCTGCCACAAAGGCCTCAATACACACAGAGACCTCCAGTAACAAATGTACAATCGACTTTTCGGAAAGGAGTATGCTTTGCATATAACGATTCCCAATGCAGATTCCTTTCAAACTGCAGATATAAGCATGAATGCTCATTCTGCGCAGGGACGCACCCAGCAGCCCGGTGTTTTAAAAAATCAGCTAATACATCTCAGTCAAGGGAAATTAATGCAAAAGGCATGGACGCCAGTGAGGTTGTCAAAAATGCAGTTCTGGCTAGATCATTATCCAGACCGCAGGATGGCGGACCTTCAGTATGAAGGTTTTAAATTTGGTTTCTCCATTCCGGGTTTTTCTGGACATGGTTGTCTTTTAGTAAAAAATTTACGATCCGTTCTGACATGTCCTGATATAGTTAGAGAAAAATTTTTTAAGGAATTAAAAGAAGGCAGAATCGCTGGATCTTTTTCCTCTCCTCCTTTTAAAAATTTCCGTTTATCTCCTTTAGGCCTGGTACCGAAAAAAGAGCCGGGCTCTTTTCGGTTGATCCATCATTTATCATTTCCTTGTGGTAATTCATTAAATGATGAGATCACTGAATTTGAGTCTACGGTATCATATGCTTCTTTTGAAGAAGCTCTTTGCTTATTAAAACGTTTTGGGAGAGCATCTCTTATGGCAAAGGCTGATATAAAATCTGCATTTCGGCTTCTGCCAGTTAATCCCAGTGGTTTTAATTCCCTTGGTTTTTCCTTTGAAGGAAAATTTTATTTTGACAAATGCATGCCTATGGGTTTTTCCAAATCTTGCAGTTATTTCGAATCTTTTTCGACCTTTTTACAGTGGATTTTGTCTCAAAATTCCCCTCAAGGTGGCGTTATACATTATCTAGACGATTTTTTAGTTATTGGTCCAGCTGAATCGCATATTTGTTAAGAAATGTTAGGTTGTTTTTTCAACATTTGCGATTCTTTTGGCATCCCCTTGGCCAATGAAAAAACTGTCGGTCCAACTTCGGTTATCGAATTTCTGGGCATAACAATTGATTCTGTAGCCATGGAATTCCGTTTGCCGATGGACAAGATTATAAAAATGAGGTCTTTGATAAAAAAAATGTTGTCCAAAAGAAGGGCTTTGTTGAAGGACGTTCAGTCCTTGTTGGGTCTTTTTGCTTTTGCATCCAGGGTCATCCCTGTGGCAAGAATTTTTTCTCGGAGATTTGCTTTAGCTATTGGGGGTTTTAAAAAATCTTTCCTGGTGCCTCCATGGCAGCATACTAGTGATAGAGCTCCGCCTCGACTCCTCCCTCAGGACCAGTGAATAGCATAAATTAACCGCTTCAATACCCGGCCATAGTCAAATGACGTCCACAGATGGGATCTCCCATCCTGGGTGGGCGTCATATGACGGCCTCGGCTTTCCGCCGCTACTGCGGGCCCCTGGGGGCCCGCAGAGCGGCGATCGGGGTACCGTTGTGTCCCTCAGGACACAGCCGTTCCCCGATGGGGGTATTGAAGCGGCGGCGGCGGCGGGCGGCGGGCGGCGGAGCGTCGGTAACGGCGGATGCAGAGCGGCATTGGGAAGCGTGTATGAGGCGGGTTCCGGCGGAAGAGGAGTGATCAGAGCGGTGATCGGGGCTGAGGCTTTTCCCCTGGATACAGCTCAGCCCCGATCACTGTAGCCAATGACATGGCTCTGCATCACATGACCGGCTGTGTCCAATCACAGCCGGTCACTAATGTAAACAAACACACAGTCACACAGTAACTGCTGTTGCTGGGCTCTTCTCCTCACACACCGATCCAGTGTGAGGAGAAGAGATCAGCTAACAGTGAGTTACTAATTACATGTACTACTGTGCCCAGATCGCCCCTCCTAAATAAAGAGTACCTGTCACCTCAGTACCTGTCACCTCAGTACCTGTCACCTCAGTACCTGTCACCTCAGAGTACCTGTCACCTCAAAGTACCTGTCATCTCAGAGTACCTGTCCATCACCTGCCACCAGAGTACCCGCCACCTCATCACCTGCCACCAGAGTACCCGCCACCTCATCACCTGCCACCAGAGTACCCGCCACCTCATCACCTGCCACCAGAGTACTTGCCACCTCATCACCTGCCACCAGAGTACTTGCCACCAGAGTACCCGCCACCTCACCACCAGAGTACCTGCCACCAGAGTACCCGCCACCTCATCACCTGCCACCAGAGTACCTGCCACCTCATCACCTGCCACCAGAGTACCTGCCACCTCATCACCTGCCACCTCATCACCTGCCACCAGAGTACCTGCCACCTCATCACCTGCCACCAGAGTACCCGCCACCTCATCACCTGCCACCAGAGTACCTGCCACCTCATCACCTGCCACCAGAGTACCCGCCACCTCATCACCTGCCACCAGAGTACCCGCCACCTCATCACCTGCCACCAGAGTACCCGCCACCTCATCATCTGCCACCAGAGTACCCGCCACCTCATCACTTGCCACCAGAGTACATACAGCCAGTCAGCCACTATGTCCAGAAAGATGTACACCCCAGAAGAGGCATACCAGATCCTGAGTCTGACCGATGAGAGCAACGGGGAGCTCTCACCGCTCAGTTCAGATTCTGGTTCTGATTCGGAATATGAGCCCCCCGAAGGCAGCACATCTGGATCAGATTTAGAGGAGGAAGTAGTCCGTCCAAAAAGACGACGATCTGAAAACCAGGCAGCTACCAGCAGTGCCAGCGGCGGTAGACCCCAGGAGGAAAGACCCAGCACAAGTGGACGCCAAAGAAGTAGGGCCCAAACCCATCTTCCAGATTCCTTGGCAAACCCATTGTGGCTGCCTTCTACCACAGGGTCAGCCACGATCCCCCCTTTTACAGCACAGTCGGGTGTGCAGGTCAACACTGCAGGATTTACACAAATGGATTTTTTTAATTTATTTTTCCCAAACGATTGGATTCAAGGCATCGTGGACCAAACTAATCTGTTTGCCCAACAATTTATTGCAGCCAACCCCAGCTCCAGCTATGCCCGCCCTTTTGAGTGGAGACCGCTAACAGTAGTGGAGCTAAAATTGTTTTTAGGCCTAACCCTGAACATGGGGCTTACAAAAAAAAATGAAATTCATAAGTATTGGTCGACCAGACCCATCCACCATATGCCAATTTTTTCAGCAGCCATGTCCAGGTCCCGATACGAAATCATAATGCGCTTCTTGCATTTCAATGACAACTCACAGTGCCCCCCCCGAAATCACCCAAACTTTGACAAATTATATAAAGTTCGCCCCCTAATTAATTTTTTTTCCCAGAAGTTTGCCGAAGTTTATGTCCCTGAAAAAAATATATCTGTGGACGAATCCCTGGTGCATTTCACAGGCCGGCTGGGAATCAAACAATATATACCCAGTAAGAGGGCGAGGTATGGCTTGAAGCTTAACAAGCTTTGTGAAAGTGCCACCGGTTATGTGTACGCATTCCGCGTGTACGAAGGGAAAGATTCCCAGCTCCAGCCCCCTGAGTGTCCCTCGTATATGGGAATAAGTGGGAAAATTGTTTGGGAGTTGGCATTCCCACTCCTCCAAAAGGGGTACCATATTTATATGGATAATTATTATACGAGTTTGCCCCTTCTCCGCCACCTACATCTCAAACAAACTTTGGCCTGTGGTACAACTAGAAAAAACCGAAAGGGCTTCCCACAGTGTCTTGTCACCACAAACATTCCAAGGGGGGAATCGAGAAGCTTGAGGAACGAAGAAGTGTTGGCTGTGAAGTGGAGGGATAGAAAAGACGTGTACATCATGTCCACCATCCACGATGACACCTCGGTGGAACTTCACAGAAGACGCGGTACCGTTCGCAAGCCTACCTGTATCACTGAGTACAATAAATACATGGGGGGGGTGGATTTAAACGATCAGTTGTTGCAGCCCTATCTTTCAACAAGAAAATCATTATTCTGGTACAAAAAAGTCGCAATTTACTTTTTTCATTTGGCCCTTTTAAATTCTTTCATAATATACCAAAAATCCACAGAAACACCCACCACCTTAATAAAGTTTATTGAAGACATTGTCACTGCCCTGATTTATCAGCAAGTATCCCCCCCAGAAAGCATTCGCTCCGATTCTGTCAGCAGACTACATGAGCGCCATTTCCCAGACCATATTCCACCAACAGGATCCGGAAGACGACGCCAAAAAAAATGTCGGGTGTGCACCAAAAGAGGAATTAGGAAAGATACGAGCTTCCATTGTACTGACTGTCCCTCCCAACCTGGCCTTTGCATCGGAGAATGCTTCAGGCGATATCACACTCTGGAAAATTATTAGTCCATATTTCTAATACTGCCATTTCCCCGTTTTTAATTTCTGTCCTGAATATTTACCTTCCTCAACCAACCATATTATTGCCTTCCATGTGAACCGACCCTGGCCTGTTTCTCGACTATGCCTCTGCCTACCGTCTGCATTGTTTTTCCGCCATGTTTTTGCCTTTCACGTGAACTGACCCTGGACTGTATCGACTATGCCTCTGTCTACCGTCTATTTCTGCCTTTTACCTGCACTGACCTCGGCCTGTTGACCATGTTTTTGCCTGCCCCTTGGATTGATCTTTCACCCTCCTACACAGGGGTCTCACATATGTGAGGGGCTCCAGAATAGTGTTCGGAGTTCAGAAAACCAGTTTTTGGTTTTCTGTGTTCCCATAACAGGGTCTGGTTGCCCGGAGGCTTCAAAGCGATTTGGGTGGGAGAAGCCTCTACCCCTGTCCCCATTCTTTCCTGACCAATGCCCTAAGCTTGATGGTACTGCCTGCTCCCTGGACAAATACTCTGGCTGTGCTGACCATACCTCTGCCTGCTGCATGTACTAACTATGGACAGTATTCCTGCCTGCTGCATGGATGATCCTTTGATCCTTTTGCTGCTGCTGACCACATCCCTGCCTGCTATCTGGACTAATGCTTTGGCTGTGCTGACATCTCTACCTGTACTGACTATTCTTGCCTGCTGCCTGTTTTGCTGTCGCTGTCCACGTTCCTGCCTGCTGCCTGGACCGATGCTCTTCTCTGTGGACCACTGCACTACTAAAACTGCAGGTAATCTTTTCTTTACCCTTTACTCAACAGAATGTATTTTGGTTTGTAATTGGCTTCTACAGTACATGCTATGTGTTAGAAATATGAAGGGCCTTCAACAATGTGATAGGTTGGCAGGAATTTATGTGTAATGTATGCTCCTAGAACAACTGACAGTGCTACTTGGATGTTGGGCCTCTGTATGTGGCCAGACTATGTAAAAGTCTCACACATTTGGTATCGCCACACTCAGGAGGAGTAGCAGAATGTATTTTGGGGTGTCATTTTTGCTATGTACATGCTATGTGTTGGAAATATCTTATGAATGGACAACTTTGTGTAAAAAAAATGCGTTTTCATTTTTTTTCCACAGTTTCCAAAAACTTCAGGAAAAAAATGAACCATTCAAAAGACTAATTATGCCTCATAGATTATACGTTGGGGTGTTAGCTTTCCAAAATGGGGTCATTTTGTGGGCGTTTCCGTTGTCCTGGTGCTCTAGGGCCTTCAAACATGTAATAGGTGGTTGAGAAATGAGATGTGTAATTTATGCTCCTAGAATGCCTGGAGCTGCTACTTCAATGTTGGGCCTCTGTATGTGGCCAGGCTGTGTAAAAGTCTCACACATTTGGTATCGCTACACTCAGGAGGAGTAGCAGAATGTATTTTGGGGTGTCATTTTTGCTATGTACATGCTATGTGTTGTAAATATCTTATGAATGGACAACTTTGTGTAAAAAAAAATGCGTTTTCATTTTTTTCCCACAGTTTCCAAAAACTTCGGGAAAAATATGAACCATTCAAAAGACTAATTATGCCTCATAGATTATACGTTGGGGTGTTAGCTTTCCAAAATGGGGTCATTTTGTGGGTGTTTCCATTGTCCCGGTGCTCCAGGGCCTTCAAAATTGTAATAGGTGATTGAGAAATGAGATGTGTAATTTATGCTCCTAGAATGCCTGGAGCTGCTACTTCAATGTTGGGCCTCTGTATGTGACCAGGCTGTGTAAAAGTCTCACACATTTGGTATCGCCACACTCAGGAGGAGTAGCAGAATGTATTTTGGGGTGTCATTTTTGCTATGTACATGCTATGTATTGGAAATATCTTATGAATGGACAACTTTGTGTAAAAAAAATGCGTTTTAATTTTTTTTCCACAGTTTCCAAAAACTTCAGGAAAAAAATGAACCATTCAAAAGACTAATTATGCCTCATAGATTATACGTTGGGGTGTTAGCTTTCCAAAATGGGGTCATTTTGTGGGCGTTTCCGTTGTCCTGGTGCTCTAGGGCCTTCAAACATGTAATAGGTGGTTGAGAAATGAGATGTGTAATTTATGCTCCTAGAATGCCTGGAGCTGCTACTTCAATGTTGGGCCTCTGTATGTGGCCAGGCTGTGTAAAAGTCTCACACATTTGGTATCGCTACACTCAGGAGGAGTAGCAGAATGTATTTTGGGGTGTCATTTTTGCTATGTACATGCTATGTGTTGGAAATATCTTATGAATGGACAACTTTGTGTAAAAAAAAATGCGTTTTCATTTTTTTCCCACAGTTTCCAAAAACTTCGGGAAAAATATGAACCATTCAAAAGACTAATTATGCCTCATAGATTATACGTTGGGGTGTTAGCTTTCCAAAATGGGGTCATTTTGTGGGTGTTTCCATTGTCCTGGTGCTCCAGGGCCTTCAAAATTGTAATAGGTGGTTGAGAAATGAGATGTGTAATTTATGCTCCTAGAATGCCTGAAGCTGCTACTTCAATGTTGGGCCTCTGTATGTGGCCAGGCTGTGTAAAAGTCTCACACATTTGGTATCGCCATACTCAGGAGGAGTAGCAGAATGTATTTTGGGGTGTCATTTTTGCTATGTACATGCTATGTGTTGTAAATATCTTATGAATGGACAACTTTGTGTAAAAAAAATGCGTTTTCATTTTTTTTTCCACAGTTTCCAAAAACTTCGGGAAAAAAATGAACCATTCAAAAGACTAATTATGCCTCATAGATTATACGTTGGGGTGTTAGCTTTCCAAAATGGGGTCATTTTGTGGGCGTTTCCGTTGTCCTGGTGCTCCAGGGCCTTCAAAAGTGTGATAGGTTGTCATCATATGAGATGTGCAATTTATGCTCGTAAAATGCCTGACGGTGCTAGTTGGATTTTAGACCTCTGTATGTGGCCAGGCTGTGTAAAAGTCTCACACATGTGGTATCACTATACTCAGGAGGAGTAGCAGAATGTATTTTGGGGTGTCATTGCAAGTATGCATGTGCTGTGTGAGAGAAATAACTTGTTATTATGACAATTTTGTGCAAAAAAAAAAAAAAAAAAAAAAAAAAAAAAATTTCCAAGAATTGTGGGAAAAAATTACAACTTCAAAAAGCTCACCATGCCTCTTGCTAAATACCTTGGAATGTCTGCTTTCCAAAAAGGGGTAATTTGGGGGGTATTTGTACTTTCCTGGCTTGTTAGGGCCTCAAGAAATGAGATAGGCCTTCAGTACATCAGGTGTGATCAGATGTGATCATTTTTCAATGATTTGCACCATAGCTTGTAGACTCTATAACTTTCACAGAGACCAAATAATATACACTAATTTGGGTTATTTTTACTAAAGATATGTAGCAGTATACATTTTGGCCCAAATTTATGAAGAAAAATTACTTATTTGCAAAATTTTACAATAAAAACTAAAAAAAAGTGTTTTTTTTTCAAAAATTTCTCTCTTTTTTCGCTTATATTGCAAAAAATAAAAAAAACAGCAGTGATTAAATACCACTAAAAGAAAGCTATGTTTGTGAGAAAAAAATGATAAAAATTTGGTTTGGGTACAGTGTAGCATGACTGAGTAATTGTCATTCAAAGTGTGAGAGCGCTGAAAGCTAAAATTTGGTCTGGGAAGGAAGGGTGTATAAAAGCCCTGTATTGAAGTGGTTAAAGACGTAGTCCCTCCCCCAACATTCTCCTTTTTTTCCTCATACCTCTTGTGCTGGTGAAGAGTAGCAGTATGTCCATACCTCTGCAGTCGGCAGCGTCCGCCGGGTTTAGCCTTTCCCGTGCGCAGTCCCTGTTCTTGGGCCGCTCACAGCGCTGATAAGACTGGGAACCCCTCTGTGGATCTGTTGGGGTCTTCTTGCAGAGTTTCCTCACAGGAACGCAGTCTGCCACCATATCCTATGATGAAGGCAAAAGGAGTCGCAAAAGGATCAGCTCCCATCCTTTCAGGCTTGTGATTTTTCATTTTTTTTCCATTTCTCATTTAAAAAAAAAAATAAATAAATAAAAACGAAAAGAGAGAGAGACTGGGTGTTTATGGGACTGCCCCACCCACCCCTAGGGTATTTAAGGTCAGCTTTGAGAGCTATCAGTCAGAGTCGCCTCAGCTGTGCCCTGCTAGGTTTCTCTAAAGGCTGCTCTGTGGTAAGTATTTAAAAAAAAAAAAAAAAAAAAACAACAAAAAAAAAAAAAAAACAAAAAAAAAACTTCTTTTTCTTTCCTTACCTTTTCTTGCTATTTTCCGCAGCTGATCCTTATGCCCAACTCCGCAATGAGCCATTCATCTCGCAACAAAGATCCTCACACTTCCGTTAGGTATGGGACCACCTATACGTGAGTATAAAAAAAAAAAAAAAAAAAAAAAAAAAAAAGTGCGCTCACTGGCCTGACATGATTTTTTCTTAAAATCATAGCCCTGCCCACTCCAAGAGGACCGAAAAATCCTCAAGGCACCGCGATGACGACAGCCCAAGTCGCAGATCTCGTTCTTCACGCCACCGGTCCCGCTCATCAAGACGTGAGTCCCATTCTTCGCGACATAGATCAAGATCCAGAAGACGGGACCGGTCCTCCTCTCCTAGATCCTACAAAAAGAAGAAGTGCTGGACCTGTGGGGCTAGTCCGCTACCGAATAAAGTAGTCTGCAAGGATTGTTTCGCGGACTATGCGTCCAGCCGCGAGTTAGAAAACCAACAGGTGGTGGACCTGCTCAAAAGAACTATGAAGGACTCCTTCTCTGAGCTTGCGGCCTTGGTTCCTGCCCAGCCAGTCCCGCAGACGTCCCAGGCGCAGGATGTTGAGCTTGTTCTTCCTGGTCCCTCCGCAGCCAGTACGCCTCTACCTCCATCAGGCCGACTGGCCAGAGATTCCCCACCTGAAGACCTTTCGGGCGATTCGTCAGATGAGTCAGATCCTTCCGGCTTCAGCCATTCATTGGTAAAGCCATTCATCCAGGCAGTAAGAGCCGCAATAGCTTGGGAGGATACTGAAGAACCTCCCCAGGAAGCAAAAAGCTACTTCCCATTCCTCAAAAGGAAACAGGCTTTCTTCCCTTTGATGGGAGAAATTACGCAAATCATTCAAAACGAATGGTCAAGAACTGATAAAAAACTGTCATTGGGCCGTTTCAATAAATTGTATCCCCTACCGGAGTCGGGAACACAGTCACTGAACTCCATGCCAGTGGTAGACGCATCAGTGGTGCGACTCGCAAAGAATATTACCCTGCCTATGGAAGATTCCGCTTCTTTCAAGGATCCTCTTGACAGAAGAATCGATCTAGATCTCAAGAGGAGCTATTTAGCTGCAGGAGCGGCATGTAAGCCAGCGATCGCCCTCACCTCCGTATCTAATGCCATTAGAGCTTGGACGGATAACATTGAAACAGCTCTACGCCAGGATGTCCCCAAGGAAGACATAATTAAAGCTCTGGAAGAAATTAGATTGTCAGCAGACTTCGTTGGAGTAGCAGCTATTGACACAATTAGGTGTTCAGCAAGATCTATGCTGCACTCAGTAATGGCAAAAAGGGCCTTGTGGTTAAAACCATGGACGGCGGATTTGGCGTCCAAACAAAATTGGTGCAAAATCCCGTTCGACGGGAAGGCATTATTCGGAGACAAAATGGATAAAGCCATATCTAGGCTGTCAGGAGGAAAGTCAGGTATGCTCCCCCAAGACAGAAGGATGCGAAGATCCAGAGGGGGTTCTTCCAGGTTCCGCCAGTCAAACCCTAGAGATTTCAGACAAGCAAGGCAGTTCAGAGACGGCAGAAGACCCTGGAGGGGCACTCAGGCATCTTTCTTGGGCAGAAAGTCGAAGGCCCCTCAGACTCCACATGAGCAGAAGCAGTCCTTTTGATGCCAGATTAGCCCAGACACTCCCAGTGGGAGCCAGACTAAAATTCTTTCTTCCAGTCTGGGCCAGCAAATGCCAGGATCCCTGGGTTCTCTCAACAATCCAATGGGGACACTTTTGGAGTTTCTCTCATCCTCCACCTCAAAATTCGTTCACACGAACAGAAATTCCATCCTCTCTGCTGAAGGCTCAAGCCCTAAGACAATTCGTATCGTCACTCCAACTTCAGGGAGCAGCTGTGCCGGTTCCTTTGGCGGAGCGCTTCGCAGGCTTCTATTCCACTCTATTTCTGGTTCCAAAGAGAACGGGTGGATGGAGGCCTGTGATCGATCTAAAAAGACTCAACAGGCACATACACCCAGAAAGCTTCAAGATGGAGTCTCTACAAACAATTATTCAGGCAGTACAGCCAACAGATTGGATGATATCAATCGATCTGCAGGATGCGTACTTACACGTGCCAATTCTACCTGCCTTTCAGAAGTATCTCAGATTTGCAGTAGGTCGGATCCACCTGCAGTTCCAAGCCCTGCCCTTTGGGCTGTGCACCTCCCCCAGGGTGTTTACCAAAATTCTAATATCCGCTTTGGTTCCCCTGCGGGAGAGGGGTTTGAGGATATACCACAATTTGGACGACATCCTCCTCCTAGCAAGCAGTCCGGGTCAGTTGGTGTATCACCGAGACATCCTTCTCCAGTCTCTGAGAGAACTAGGATGGTTGATAAACTCAGAGAAGAGTCAGCTGGCACCTACACAGCGGATGATCTATCTAGGTGCGATGTTCAACACCCGGGAGGGGACAGTGTCATTACCATCCCTGAAGATGAGGATTATTATCCAGAAGATGGTCAAAACCATTGCGAGCCGGTATCTAACGGCGTCGCAATGCCTGAGCCTCATTGGCACAATGTCTGCCTGTATACCGATGATTCCTTGGGCCCATTGGCATTGGAGGTATTTTCAGACGGGTTTCTTGGCGCAGTGGAAGAAACAGCAACTCTCTCAGACAATTCTGCTGACGGGAGCAATGCGCAGGAGCCTTCATTGGTGGACTCTGCCGGAAAACCTCTCAAAACCTCGCTATCTGGGTTCCCTCTTCTGGATCACAGTTACGTCCGACGCAAGTGGACAGGGCTGGGGAGCCCATTGCGGGGATACCAGGATACAGGGGAGATGGTCCTGCTCCACCCAGGGAGTAGTATCCAACATACTGGAGATGAGAGCAGCATTCTTGGCACTAACTTCATTGGCTTCTCAGGTCAGGGGCCAGAGAGTACTTCTACGCCTGGACAACAGGGCAGCTGTCGCATACCTGCAGAGGCAGGGGGGCACTCGCAGCACATCACTCCTCAGGGAAGTGGAGCCGATTATACTCTGGGCAGAGAAGAACGTCCTAGACCTCAGGGCGATGTATCTCCCGGGAAGGTTGAACACGGAAGCAGACACGTTGTCGAGGAAATTCTTGAACAACAACGAGTGGGCTCTTCATCCCCAGGTCTTCCATCAGATTGCCAGCCTCTGGGATCCCCCTCAAGTAGACCTATTTGCCACCCCGGGGAATACAAAACTGACCAGGTTCTTCTCTCGCCTTCCGTATACGCAAGCGGAGGAAGTAGATGCCCTGTCATGCCCCTGGAGGTTCACCACCGCATATGCCTTCCCTCCCTGGCCATTAATATTCAAGTTCCTCCTGAGACTTCTCAGAGAAACAGTCCAGGTACTGGCAGTACTCCCATATTGGCCGAAGAGACCTTGGTTTCCTCTAGCTATGCGTCTCAGTGTGAGCTCTCCAATCAGGATCCATCCTTTCCCTCAACTTCTGACGCAGGGCAGTTTAATTCATCCAGACCCTCAGAAGCTGAACCTTCGAATCTGGAGGTTGAGAGGCGAAGGTTCGAGTCCCTAGGATGCTCCCCAGGGGTCATAACAACCCTCCTGGGAGCCAGGAAACCAGCAACCAATGCTATATATTCTAGAATATGGGACAAGTTCTTGTCATTTGCTGCCTCAAATGAGTTTAATCCAATCTCTCCTTCTACATCAGGTGTTCTCGGCTTCCTCCAATCAGGACTTGATCTGGGTCTTGGCCTAAGTTCTCTCAAAGTACAAGTAGCAGCAATTTCTGCTGCAACAAATAAAAGATGGGCGGAAGAGCCCTTAGTAGTCACTTTCCTCAGAGGAGTGCTGAAGATCCGGCCACCTGCCAGACGGTCTTTTCCCAAGTGGGATTTATCCCTGGTCCTTGAAGTCCTCTCTGACCATCCATTTACCCCAGTGGAACAACTGACAATATGGAACATAACACTGAAAACGGTTTTTCTGTTAGCCATTACATCTGGTAGAAGGATCTCAGAACTCCACTCGTTGGGAATAGGTGATGACCACATCTCTTTTTATCACGATAGAGTAGAACTTCGTCCCCTTCGGGGGTTCACACCTAAGGTCACTACTCCAAGCCACCTTTTGGAGCCCTGGGCACTACCGGTATTTGCTGAAGCAGATTCAGGATCATGTCACGAGCTGGACATATCCAGAGTGCTCAGAGCCTACCTAGAGGCCACTAGATCCTTCAGGAACTCGGAAAGACTCTTCATTGTTCCATTCGGCAAATACAGGGGCAAAGAAGCTTCCATCAGAACTCTGGCATCTTGGGTGGTAAAGCTAATCCAGAAGGCCTACAGGATAAAGAATATGGAACCTCCATCCCGAGTGAGTGCTCATTCCACAAGGGCAGTCTCAACCTCCTGGGCAGCAAGGGCTAACGTGTCATTAGAGACGGTGTGCAGGGCCGCCACCTGGTCTTCTCGCAATACTTTCCTCAGACACTACCGTATCGACCCAGGAGCTCTCACAACGGTTGAGTTCGGGAGAAGGGCAGTTCAGGCTGCGATGTCTCATTCTAATTAAACATTTATTGTTAAGCATTATCCCACCCATGTCAGCTAGTTATTTATCACTAGTATGCTGCCATGGAGGCACCAGGAAAACGGAAAATTGTATCATACTTACCGTAAATTTTCCTTTCCTGGTGCCTATCCATGGCAGCATACGCTCCCACCCTCGGTATTCTATTTTACGGAGAATGTTGGGGGAGGGACTACGTCTTTAATTTATGCTATTCACTGGTCCTGAGGGAGGAGTCGAGGCGGAGCTCTATCACTAGTATGCTGCCATGGATAGGCACCAGGAAAGGAAAATTACGGTAAGTATGATACAATTTTCCGTTTTTTCGCATATATCTATTACACGGCCCATTAAGGAGGATCTAAGAGTGTGGGATCAGTTTTTGATCAACTTTAATGGTCAAGCTGTATGGCAGAGCGAATTTGTCAAAGATTCTGAGATTCGCTTGTTTACAGATCCATCTGGTTCAGTAGGTTTTGGCGCATTTTTGGATGGCCATTGGTGTGCTGAAAGATGGCCTGATTCTTGGAGGTCACCAGAGATTAGTCGTAATTTAGTTTTATTGGAATTATTTCCAGTGGTGGTGGCTATTACCATTTGGAGTAATTTCTTTGAGAATAAACGAGTTATGTTACATACAGATAATAAAGGAGTATTTTTTGCAATAAACTGTTTGTCATCTAAGTCTGAGTTAGTGATAAAATTACTCAGTTTTCTGGTATTGCAATGCATGACCTTTAACATTTGGTTGAAAGCAAAGCATGTTCCGGGTATTACTAATGAGATTGCCAATTCCTTATCTCGTTTGCAGTTCCGGAGGTTTCGGGAACTTGTTCCGGAGGCGGACCAGGAAGGTTTCTCTTGCCCAGATTTTCTCTGGGGCCTGATATGGGAGTAATTGCAGAATATATAAGAAATTCCATTGCTCCTAAAACTTGGGAAGAATACTCACAGGCTTGGTTCAAATGGTGCAAATTTTGTGAAGAATATAATTTTGCGTATGATACAGTTACCGTAGAAATGTCGTTATGTTTTGTTTCTTTCTTAATCAAAGCCAAACTTGGTCCTGCTTCAGTTAACAAGATTTTAGCTGGGGTTTCATTCTTTTTGAAAATGTCTGGTCTTCCTGCCATCAATTCCTTTTTTCCAGTTAGACAAATGCTGAAGGGTTTTAAAAAATCCTCTCCGGCGTTAGATAGCAGACGCCCTATTTCTTCTAATTTATTGATGCAGCTTATGCTTACACTGGAGTTAGTTTGTTTTTCCCCTTTTGAAACTTTGCTGTTCAGAACTGCTTTTGTTCTGGCATTTTTTGGTGCTCTGAGATTAGGTGAATTTACAGCACCTAATAAATCCTCTCCTTCCATTTTATTTTTTTCAGACATCCATGTTGTAGAGGATTCTGTCAGAATCTTTATACGTAAATCAAAAATGGATAGGTTAGGCAAGGGATGTTGGTTGACACTTCATAAAGCCCCTTTTGAAACCATATGCCCAGTTTTTAGAGTTTCTCAGTATCTGACTGCTCGTCCCCCCTTTTTGGGTTCATTTTTTATTCATCTAAATGTATCCCCTTTAACCAGATATCAATTCTCATCTGTCCTGTCTTCTTGCTTAAAACAACTTAATCTTTCTGGTTTTCACTTCTCTTCTCATTCCTTTAGAATAGGGGCGGCTACGGAAGCCAGCTTGCTTGGGTTTTCTAATAATAGTTTAAAGCAGTTGGGTCGTTGGGATAGTGATAGATTTAAATTGTATATTCGCCCTGATCTAGTTATTGTTTAATTTCTCTTAAGCGCGTCCTTCCAAGCGCATCATTTGGATAGTTGGACATTCATTTATATTTTGGGCCAAAAGGAGAGCTTCAGTCAAGAATGGCACAATCAATATTGGCCTGGATGAAAGTCGTTTTCAAGTATTATGGTGGGGCATAAGAGGGCTTAGATGGAGGAATGTAAAGGACCAATTAATTTACTTGTCAAGTCAGTGGCCTTCTCCCGACGCTCTTATTATTCATGCCGGGGGCAATGACCTGGGCAGGATCAAAACTTGGGAGTTGATTTGTGAAATGAAAAGAGACCTATCTTCTTTTAACCACTTGCTTACTGGGCACTTAAACCCCCCTCCTGCCCAGACCAATTTTGAGCTTCCAGCGCTGTCGCACTTTGAATGACAATTGCGCGGTCATACTACACGGTACCCAAATGAAATTTTTATCATTTTTTTCCCACAAATAGAGCTTTCTTTTGGTGGTATTTAATCACAGCTGGGGTTTTTATTTTTTGCTAAACAAACAAAAAAAGATGGAAAATTTTGAAAAAAAAAAAAATCATGTTTAATAGTTTGTTATAAAATTTTGCAAACAGGTAATTTTTCTCCTTCATTGATATGCGCTGATGAGGCGGCACTGGTGGGCACTGATATGATGCACTGATGGGCACAGATAGGCACAGATAAGGCGGCACAGATAGGCACAGATAAGGCGGCACTGATAGGCACAGTTAAGGCGGCACTGATAGGCACAGTTAAGGCGGCACTGATGGGGACAGATAAGGCGGTACTGATGGGCACAGATAAGGCGGCACTGATGGCCACGGATGGGCGGCACGGATGGGCGGCACGGATAGGTGGCACGGATAGGTGGCACAGATAGGTGGCACAGATAGGTGGCACTGATGGGGGGGGCACTGATGGGGGGCACTGATGGGGGGCACTGATGGGTGGCACTGATGGGCATTGATGGGCGGCACTGATGGGCATTTATGGGCACTGGTAGGTGACACTGATGGGCACTGATAGGTTGCACTGATGTGGGTGCTGATGGGTGGCACTGATGTGGGTGCTGATGGGTGGCACTGATGGGTGGCACTGTGGGCACTGATGGATGGCACTGTGGGCACTGATGGGTGGCACTGTGGGCACTGATGGGTGGCGCTGATTGATGGCACTGTGGGCACTGATGGGTTAATCTGGTGGGCACTGGTAGGCAGCACTGCTGCCTATTGCTTTGTGACAGATGATTGCCGTGATCGGGACTGATGTCCCGATCACGGCCGCCGGTGATCGGGTTTTTTTTTCCTCCTCACGCTGTCAGCGCGAGGAGGAAAAATAGCCGATTACCGGCTCTGTTTACATCACATGATCAGCTGTCATTGGCTGACAGCTGATCATGTGGTAAGGGGTTGGGACCAACCCCTTACTCTGATCTGTGATCAGGCGAGTCTCATAGACTCGCTGATCACCGAGCGCGCCGCGCGCGCCCTGCAGGGGGCGCGCAGGCCGCTCGTGCACGGGACGACGTCAATGGACGTAGTCCCGGCAATTTAGATCCGCGCTGTTGCCGTCATTTGGCAATGGCCCGGATCTGAAGCAGTTAAGTTATTATTTCCTTCCACTGTAATAATTTTTCAGAGATAGTGCCTAGACTTATTTGGTCCGAATTAAGTAATCTTCATTATATAGATAAGATTAGGAAACGTGTTAATAGAACAATTTGCAATTTGGTCATTTCCCAAGGTGGTTTTTCATATCGCCATGTCGAGCTGGAAGGTTTTCTTCCTGGTTTATATGGTTTTGATTTCGTCCACCTATTGGAAGTTGGTTTAGACATTTTTATTGTAGGATTGCAGAATATGATTGAGCAGGCCGCTGCATTTTGGGGGCTTCAGCCACTCAGTTCTTGAGTGGCTTTCAGCTGTTGGGGTTTGTCATCCAGTTCAGTTCTGGATGGACTACGTGATATAATTAATAAATTAAATAATTTATGGTATGGAATTTAAGTTAAAAGATTTGGTTATAAATGATTATTGTTTATTGGGTAACCCCTTAATAAATGCCGTGGCCATTATTACCAACATGAAGTTGTGTTGTGTCTGTTTATTTATTTATATATATCTTTTAGTCCTTTGTGCTGTCCCATGTCTGAGCCCCTAGCGTTTATGCGGGGTTCCATGGGACAGTACAGAGGGCGATGGTATCTTCCAGTGTCCCCCCCCCCTGTCTTTGTTTGTTTTAGGTTGCCCCAGGAGATGGCAGAAAGTGGAGCGGGTAGCAACGGTTCCCGGATTGGCTGGATCGGGCGGGATTGAGCCAGGCTGTGTCTATATATAGCTGGCAGCTTTCCCGCTCCGGTCACCGCCTGAGGGGACGTTGCTGAAGACAAAACCGCGCTGCTCCCACCCTCCCTCCCTAAATATTATTATTTTGAATCCGTCATGGCATTTTTTAGTGGGGTTTGTCATCCAGTTCAGTTCTGGATGGACTACGTGATATAATTAATAAATTAAATAATTTATGGTATGGAATTTAAGTTAAAAGATTTGGTTATAAATGATTATTGTTTATTGGGTAACCCCTTAATAAATGCCGTGGCCATTATTACCAACATGAAGTTGTGTTGTGTCTGTTTATTTATTTATATATATCTTTTAGTCCTTTGTGCTGTCCCATGATATATAGCCACCCTTATAACCCCCCCCAAAAAAAAAAGATTTAATTCCAATGATTAGGGACCCTATGAGGACATTGTGAGGACCCTGTACATGTACAGGCTCTGGGATTGATACTTTTGGCAGCTAACAGGCAGCATCAGCAGGAGCGATGGCACTTCTGACTCCACACTACAGACCAGAAGAAAGACGACCTGGGAACAAGAAAAGCTGCTCCGGGTGAGTGAGTCTCTGGTTAATCCCCAGACACACTAGTCAGGTGCTAGCCCAGCTCGCAAGCTGTGTGACATAAGAAAATAATTCCGGGTGGCTGCACTTCCAAAAATCCTTTTATTGAAGCTTCATATGACAAGTGGTTGACAGATGGAGCAGGGGGCAAAAAGGTAGACGCGTTTTGCGCAAATGTTAGCACGTAGTCCTTACGACCTGGGACCTGCCCTGTTGTTTGACTGTGGTTTGGGGTAAGGAATTGAGGCATTTATTTAAATCAATTTTTTTTTTGTGTTTTTGGATATGATTTTTAGAAGTAAACAGAAAAAACATCTCTAAATATACAACATATCAAACCTTAGAGATAAAAGTCTTCAGCTACAGAAAACTCACCGGACTTTATTTGTCATCATCAAAGAACATATAGATGATTGCAGTGGGCATGGGAACTCTAAAGATGGACAGCTGGCATTTGAGATATTGTTGCCTGGTCTGATGAATCTCCATTTCTGTTGCAACACACAGATGGTGGGGATAGACATTAGCAGGAGAGGGTACTACTACCTCTTTTGTTGCTATCTTTCTGTTCCTTCTGATTTCTCTTGGATAGTTCAGCATATGCTTTTTAATGTACCACGTTGTAATATGTTTGTGAAAAACCTCTGATTTCATTTGGAATATATCTCCTTTCAGACAGTGAGATTCACTTTCTTTTCCCTTTTGTTACGTCTCTGAACCGTGATCGTGTCCTGAAAAAGCCTTACGGCGAAACGCGTAGACGCACAAGGGCTCACTGTACAAACTGTATTATTTTCATATTTTTTATCCCTTTTTGAACATTATGTTTATATGATGAACTTTTTTCAATAAATGTTATGAATATTATTTTTGCTACTTCTCCATTGTTTCTATGCCTTAAAAGTCCGACTTTTGGTTACTCTAGTAGTACCCTCTCCTGTTTCCCTCAATTTACGGATGTGGCAGTATGAGTGCTTTGTTCTTCTATTTTCCGATAGACATTAGCAGCCACTGCATAAATGCTATGTAGTGGGGTAGCACCTGAGGTTTGTAAAAACTATCCCCACTGTCATGTTTAGCGGATGACAAATGCAGTTGTGGCGCACTAGTGTAGAGTTAAAGCAGGTTCTGAGACGGCGTTACTCTCCAAGTCATTAAGGTTTCGAGGCTGACGTTTAGTAACTTGAACCTTCAGCTCCCTCCACATATTTTCTATGGGATTAAGGTCTGGAGACTGGCTAGGCCACTCCAGGACCTTAACATGTTTCTTCTTGAGCCACTCATTTGTTGCCTTGACCGTGTGTTTTGGGTCATTGTCATGCTGGAATACTCATCCACGACCCATTTTCAATGCCCTGGCTGAGGGAAGGACGTTCTCACCCAAGATATGACGGTGCATGGCCCCATCCATCGTCCCTTTGATGCGGTGAAGTTGGCCTGTCCCCTTAGCAGAAAAATACACCAAAGCAAAATATTTCCACCTCCATATTTGACGGTAGGAATGGTGTTCTTGGGGTCATGGGATGCATTCCTCCTCCAAACACGGCAAGTTAAGATGATGCCAAAGTTTTTTCGATTTTGGTCTTATCTGAAAAAAAAACACTTTCACCCAGTTCTCCTCTGAATCATTCAGATGTTCATTGGCAAACTTCAGACGGCCTTGTACATCTGCTTTTTTTGAGCAGGGGGACCTTGCGGGCGCTGCAGGATTTCAGGCCTTCATGGCGTAGTCTGTTGCCAATGGTTTTCTTGGTGACTATGATCCCAGCTGCCTTGAGATCATTGACAAGATTCCCCCACGTAGTTCTGGGCTGATTCCTCACCGTTTTCATGATCATTGAAACTCCATGAGGTGAGATCTTGCATGGAGCCCCAGACTGACGGAGATTGATAGTTATTTTGTGTTTCTTCAATTTGCACCAACTGTTGTCACCCTCTCACCAAGCTGCTTGGTGATGGTCTTGTAGCCCATTCCAGCCTTTTGTAGGTCTACAATCTTGTCCCTGACATCCTTGGACAGCTCTTTAGTCTTGGCCATGGTGGAGAGACTGGAATCTGATTGATTGCTTCTGTGGACAGGTGTCTTTTATGCAGGTAACAAGCTGACATTAGGAGCACTCCCTTTAAGAGAGTGCTCCTAATCTCAGCTCGTTACCCATATAGAAGACACCTGGGAGCCAGAAATATTGCTGATTGGCAGGCGATCAAATACTTATTTTGCTCATTAAAATGCAAATCAATTTATATCTTTTTTGAAATGTGTTTTTCTCGCTATATTTGTTGTTATTCTGTCTGTCGCTGTTAAAATAAACCTACCATTGAAATTATAGACTGATCACTTCTTTGTCAGTGACCAAAAGTACAAATTCAGAAGGGTATCAAATACTTTTTTCCCTCACTATAAGTTATGCAGGGGAGGGCTGTACTGTGGAATGGAGATCACTTTCTCCTAACCTCTGAACTCTGCCTTACTTCTGATCCCTGAACATTGTGTGGCTTACTTTTGACCCCTGAACTCTGCAACACTTTCTACTAACCTCAGAACTCTGTGTCACTTGCTACTAACCTCTGATCTTTGCCGAGATAATCCATTTACCTCACAGGTGTGGCAAAACAAAAGATGCTGATTAGATAGCATGATTATTGCACAGGTGTGCCTTAGGCTAGCCACAATAAAAGGCCACTCTAAAATGTGCAGTTTTATCACACAGCACAATGCCACAGATGTTGCAAGTTGCAAGGGAGTGTGTAATTGGCATGCTGACTGCAGGAATGTCCACCAGAACTGTTGTCCTTGAATTGGATGTTCATTTCTCTACCATAAGCTGTCTCCAAAGGCGTTTCAGAGAATTTGGCAGTACATCCAACCAGCCTCACAACCGCAGACCACGTGTAACCACACCAGCCCAGGACCAGCATCTTCACCTCCAAGATCGTCTGAGACCAGCCACCTGGACAGCTGCTGCAAAAAAGGGTTTGCATAACCAAATAATTTCTGCACAAACTGTCAGAAACTGTCTCAGGGAAGCTCATCTGAATGCTCGTTATCCTCATCAGGGTCTCGACCTGACTGCACTTCGTCGTAACCGACTTAAGTGGGCAAATGCTCACATTCAATGCCGTCTGGCACTTTGGAGAGGTGTTCTCTTTATGGATGAATCCCAGTTTTCACTGTACTGGGCAGATGGCAGACAGCGTGTATGGTGACGTGTGGGTGCGCGGTTTGCTGATGTCAGCGCTGTGGATCGAGTGGCCCATGGTGGTGGTGGGGTTATGGTATGGGCAGGTGTATGCTATGGACAACGAACACAGGTGCATTTTACTGATGGGATTTTGAACGCACAGAGATACCGTGACGAGATCCTGAGGCCCATTGTTGTGCCATTCATCCACGACCATCACCTCATGTTGCAAGGATCTGTACACAATTCCTGGAAGCGGAAAACATCCAAGTTCTTGCATGGCCAGCATACTCACCGGACATGTCACCCATTGAGCATGTTTGTGATGCTCGGGATCAGCGTATACGACAGCGTGTTCCAGTTCCTGCCAATATCAAGCAACTTCACACAGCCATTGAAGAGGAATGGACCAACATTCCACAGGCCACAATCAACAACCCGATCAACTCTATGTGAAGGAGATGTGCTGCATTGCGTGAGGCACCAGATACTGACTGGTTTTTGGACCCCCCCCCCCCATTACAGTAAAACTGCACATTTTGAAGTGGCCTTTTGCTGTGGCCAGCCTAAGGCACACCTGTGCAATAATCATGCTGTCTAATCAGCATCTTGATATGCCACACCTGTGAGGTGGATTATCTCAGCAAAGGAGAAGTGCTCACGAACACAGATTTAGACAGAGTTGTGAACAATATTTGAGAGAAATAGGCCTTTTGTGTACACAGAAAAAGTCGTAGATCTTTGAATTCAGCTCATGATAAATAGGGGCAAACACAAAAGCGTTGCGTTTATAATTTTGCTAAGTGTATTTGTCACTTACTACTGACCTCCTCTGTCTCTTTAAGCCTTGGTCAATACTCAGCGCAATTAAAACCACACCCAATTTTAGCTCGGGCAGGAGGACCCAAATTGTGATCTTGCACATAGTCCTATTGCTTTCAGAAAACACCCCCAATTTATTTCCACATTGTACTTCAATTATTTCTAGCCTACTTCTATTACTGTGAACAATCTTGACATTTGTAAATTGAATTTGTGAAGAATCACGAATATCTACTACCTTGAATTCTGTGACACTTATTTTATGTATTACGATTTGTATTTGGTTGACTAAAGCACATAAACCCAAGGTAAGTATAGTAACGAGTCCTAGTTGCAATCTTGGAACACCCAATAAGGAGGATAGCATGCAACCGGTCTAAACTACATGGCATGTTCACCAATGCCAGGAGCCTGGCGGACAAGATGGGTGAACTAGAGATACTGTTGTACGAGGAGGATTTGGATTTTGTGGGAATTTCAGAGACTTGGCTCAACAGCTCTCATGATTGGCTGGCAACCATTCAAGGGTATACCCTTTATCGCAGGGATAGAGAGGGTAAAAAAGGGGGAGGGGTATGCCTGTATATCAAGAATAATGTACAAGTGTGAATGTGAGAGATGACATCACTAAGGGAGCTAGGGAGGAAGTGAAATCCTTATGGGTAGAGCTCCAAAGGGATGAAGCGAAGGGGAAAATAATACTGGGAGTATGCTATAGGCCCTCTAACCTCAGGGAGGAGGGGGAGGCAGATCTCCGATCACAATTTGGATTCAATTATTAATTTAGGAAACAGCAATCACAGGTCAATTGGCTTCAGTATAAATCACACAAATAGGAAACATAAGGGAAATACAAAGACACTGAATGACCTGGAGGAGGGGGTGAACAGTTCAATCTCTGCATTTGTGGACGATACTAAGCTAAGCAGGGCAATAACGTCTCCGCAGGATGTGGAAACCTTGCAAGAAGATCTGAACAAATTAATGGGGTGGGCAACTACATGGCAAATGAGGTTTCATGTAGAAAAATGTAAAATAATGCATTTGGGTGGCAAAAATATGAATGCGATCTACACATTAGGTGGAGAACCTCTGGGGGAATCTAGGATGGAAAAGGACCTGGGGGTCCTAGTAGATAGTAGCAGCTTGGCATTGCATGCCATTGCTGAGCCTAACAAAGCAAACAGAATATTAGCATGCATTAAAAAAGGGATTAACTCTAGGGATAAAGCAATAGTTCTCCCACTCTACAAGACTATGGTACGGCCACACCTGGAGTATGCTGTCCAGTTCTGGGCACCAGTCCTCAGGAAAGATGTACTGGAAATGGAGCGAGTACAAAGAAGGGCAACAAAGCTAATAAAAGGGTCTGGAGGACATTAGTTATGAAGAAAGGTTGCGAGCACTGAACTTATTCTCTCTGGAGAAGAGATGCTTGAGAGGGGATATGATTTCAATTTACAAATACCATACTGGTGACCCCACAATAGAAATAAAACTTTTTCGCGGAAGGGAGTTTAACAAGACGTGGCCACTCATTAAAATTAGAATAAAAGAGGTTTAACCTTAAACTACGTAGAGGGTTCTTTACGGTTATGCCCTGTACACACGGTCGGACATTGATCAGGCATTCCGACAACAAAATTCATGGAATTTTTCCGACGGATGTTGGCTCAAACTTGTCTTGCATACACACGGTCACACAAAGTTGTCGGAAAATCCGATTGTTCTGAACGCGGTGACGTAAAACATGTACGTTGGGACTATAAACGGGGCTGTAGCCAATAGCTTTCGTCTCTTAATTTATTCTGAGCATGCATGGCACTTCGTGCGTCGGATTTGTGTACAGACGATCGGAATTTCCGACAACAGATTTTGTAAATTTTATAGCAAGCTCTCAAACTTTGTGCATCGGAAATTCCGATGGAAAATGTGTGATGGAGCCCACCCACGGTCGGAATTTCTGACAACAAGGTCCTATCACACATTTTCTGTTGGAAAACCTGACCGTGTGTACAGGGCATAAGAGTGGCAAGGATGTGGAATTCCCTTCCACAGGCGGTGGTCACAGCGGGGGGCATCGATAGTTTCGAAAAACTATAAGATAAGCACCTGAACATTTTTCTTGTTAAAAAAGATAAGCACCTGAACGACCGCAACATACAGGGATATACAATGTAATACTGACATACAAGAGGTCCCCGAGTTACGAACCTCCGACTTGCGAATGACTCCTACTTACGAACGGGAGGCGGCGTCGGTGGGCACATCGGAAAACAATGCCGGAAACAGCGGAAACCATCGGAAAACGACGTCTCTGTCGTTCTGCGCATGCGCTTCCGACTTACGAACAAATCCGACTTAAGAACAAACAGGCAGTCCCTAACCCGTTCGTAACTCGGGGACTGCCTGTATAATCACACACATAGGTTGGACTTGATAGACTTGTGTCTTTTTTCAACCTCACCTACTATGTAACTATTACAATGCTGGTGTGATAAAAAGAAAGCGTATGCTGTGACCATAGATTTCCTTTAACCCCTTATTTGCACACTCACTCTTGCTGTGCCAGATTTCCCTGTGCCAAAAAATACTGGCATGAAGGTTCTGATGCAAGTTCTCCTGCTTCAGGAAAAAAAATATATACTATGTCTATGTACATGTATATAAAATAAATACAACCCCAATTCCAAAAAGTTAGAATGCTGTGTAAAATCTACATAAAAACAGAATGCAATGATTTGCAAATCTTATAAACCCATATTTTACTCACATTAGAAAATTGAAAACATATTAAATGTTTAAACTGACAAAATGTACTATTTTATTTTTAAAAAAAGTAATTTTGAAATTGGCTCAGGCTCTGGAAAAACATTTTGCAACTAATTAGATCAAAGGAGAAGTATAGCCAAAGCTTTTTTGGTTGTACTTCTTCTATGCATCTCAGGAGTGTTAAAGCCTGACATCACTCAGCCGGTCCAGGGTCGGGATCCCCCCAAATGTCTGGACTGGCACCTGGCTCATCCTCTCCCCGATCTGCTGAGAGCCTGAGCCAGCCCCTCTGGCTCTCTCCACAGCCCAGCGCTCTAGTGAGTGCTGGAGGGGAGAGCAGAGAACTGGTGACTGACAGTCATGGCTCTCTGCTCAGAGCAGAGGAGAACTGCATGATCAGCGGTGTTTGATAGCTCAGTTTTCACTGCAGAGCCGGCGGGGGATCAATGCTGCATTCACCTAGGCGAGTACAATTGTTTGTTATTTTAAAATCCCAAATTTCTCTTTTAATTGGCAACAAGTCAGTAATATGATATAAAAGGGGCATCTTAGAGAGTCAGAGTGTCTCGGAAGTAAAGATGGACAAAAATTAACCAATCTGTGAAATACTGCATCTTAAAAATTGTTGAACAATCTCAGTTTAAAACATTTGTATGTTTTCTATTGAGAAAAAAAATATGGATTAGGAGATTTGCAAATTCAGTTTTTTGTATAGATTTTTACACAGCCTCTCACCTTTTTTGGAATTGGGATTGTATATTTTATATTATACACACACAATTATCAGCATATGTCTTCAAGAGCAGCAGGGGACTAGGTAGAAGAAAAAAAAAAAAAAAAAAAAAAAAAAAAAACAACATTATAGAGGTTATCTAGAGTCCTGAAATTAAGTTCTCTGCAACTGTGCTCGCATGATTTCTGGAGATTAAAGTCAACAGAGAATCTCTACAACACAAGAAGTCTTAGCAATACATTTCTCAAGAACTAGTTTATGGAACTGAAATGCCCCATACACACGATTGGACTTTCCAACATAAAACTGTGGATTTTTGTTCGAAGGATGTTGGCTCCAACTTGTCTTGCATACACACGGTCACACAAAAGTTGGCCAACAATTGCAAACGTGGGAACGTACAAGACGTACAACGAGCCGAGAAAAAGCAAGTTCAATAGCCAGTGAAGCTCCCTCTGCTTGATTCCGAGCATACGTGAACTTTTGTGCGTTGGTCTTGTGTACACACGATTGGACTTTCCGACAACAACGTTTTGTTGGCGGAAAATTTGAGAACCTGCTATCAAACATTTGTGGGCGGAAAGTCCGACAGCAAATGTCCGATAGAGCATACACACGGTCGGACTTTCCGACAACAAGCTCACATCCAACATTTCCCGTCGGAAAATCTGATCGCGTGTACGCGGCAAAACAGAACATATGTGACAGAACAAAGCCAGCGGTTTTTAAGACATTGATGCAGCTTTACCTGTGACCTTACCATGATTATGCACGCATGAAATGATCAAATCATTGAGTGTTGCAGGCCAAATGCTGTGCTGCTGTTAGGCATTTACAATGCCATTGATACAAATTCAAATATGCCATTTCCCATATCTGCAGCTCAAGCAGTGTCATGTTTAGTCCATTTGTGCAAGAGGCCAAGGTCTTTACATCAAGCATTTTAGAAGGTGAGGTTGTGACTTTTAGAAATAGAAAGTGCCCAGTAGGCAAGTGGTTAAACAGTCAACTTCTGTCGAGTGGAGGAAGCCACTCACTAATCAAAATTCAGATGGTCCCTGCCGGACCAGACAAATTGCAATCAGTGACTGACCAGCAATTTGAGCATTTTATTCACATGGATAAATGTTTGCGCTGTGTAGAATTTGTGAAATAAACAGAGACCCAGGTTTTAAAGCATCAAATTCCTTTTTTATTGCATAGATCTAATTTTTAAATATTAACTACATTAACAGTGAAAAGCTTGCTAGCATTTCACAATTAAAACAATCCATTAATTTAGGACATTAAACATAAATTTGAAAATGAGATGTCAACATCCTAACTCAGTAGTTCCAACAGTTATTTTATCCAGTAAAACAGACTTTAGGAAGACAAAAGTTCACATATCTATCATTTAAACCAATTTAATAGGCAAAGACATAATGAAAAAAAAATGTGAAAAAAAAGTCTCTTGAGAAACCCTGCATTAGTAAGTCTTCATTAGGGAAAATTATCAGCTAATTCACTGAGTACATAACAATTACAATTATGAACAAAACAAAAGTACACAAAAATAAACAAGCATAATTAAGGCAAAATGAAAACTTGACATTCAAAGTATGTGATTATTGCTTTACTAAAGATCATGTGGATATTTATGAAGTATTTCTTATACCAGCTGAAGAATAAAATAAATTAGAGCCAGTGCATGATAAATTAAACCTAAATGAAAATCTAAAACAGGTTAGTTATACAAAACCTTACTGGGCACTTCCATTTAAAGGGGAAATCCCATCCTAGCTTTAAATTCCGATATGCAGTTAAAACAGAGACAATGCCATCACAACCCTTCACAGTATTACTAGGATGGTCACCTGGTGATGAGAGCTGATATATCAGTACAACCACTCAGGAACAATGGTTCCCTAAGTGTTTAAGTTGGCCATACACTAAAAGCAGGAGTCTTTAACTCATGGACCCCTAAGTGGTCCATAGATGGGTTTCAGGGGGTCTGTAAGTGTCAGATAAATAACATTTGCATTCACTATACAGCTACTCCCCTTGTCCCAATCAATGGTTTCCCATCGAAAGAAATGAAAGAAAACACACCCTGCCACTGCTTATAGCGCTGACCACTAAGTGTCTCTTGACTCGTTGTTGGGTCATATTTACCATTTAAATTTGTATCATCATTCCCAGCACAACTGCTAGCTTGTGCCACTTCATAGCATTAATCTCATTTTCTAGTATTAGCAAAAGTAGTAGATTGGAGCAGAATTAAAATTGTTTTAATTTCCACAAGGTAATTTTATTTCATTTTTTAAATGAATGCCCATTATTTTTTGCTAGAGTTTTTTGTTAAAATTGTTTACTTTATTCAAACTTTGTGTATGTCACATACGTAATGATGCAATCCAATTTCAATAAAACAAAGTACATATATTCATTGCATGCAAAGTTGTGTTAATGTGAATATTTCTGGGGAGGGCGTTTCAGATTCTTAAAAGGGATGTGTGACTCAAAAAAGGTTGAGAACCATTGCTCTAGCACAGGGGTCTCCAAACTATGGCCCCCCAGTTGTTCAGGAACTACAATTCCCATCATAAAAAAGAAAGAAGGACGGCGCCCTCTAAGTGCAGCATGTATGTTAAAAATATTTATTACAATAGATAAAAACACTCACATTTGAGTTGCTAAAAACCAGCATGTAAAGTAGTTTCATCCGCGTGCTCTCGTAGGGGATGTGGGTGTCACGGGCCAGTGGAGGGGTTCCTGGGATGTGAGTCCTGTAACCTGGGTCCTGGTAGCTGTTCCGGTGGTGCCGAGGGTCCTCAGAGCCTCAAGCATAGCCTGATGAAGGAGCACGCATGCTCCGAACGCGAAGCACTGCCCGCCTCACCCCGCTCCCGGAAGTGAAGACGCAGGTCAGCACGGCGCTCCACGGAGGATCCATGACCGATATCCTGGCCGCCCGGAGGCTCTGAGGACCCTCGGCACCACCGGAACAGCTACCAGGACCCAGGTTACAGGACTCACATCCCAGGAACCCCTCCACTGGCCCGTGACACCCACATCCCCCGAGAGCACGCGGATGAAACTACTTTACATGCTGGTTTTTAGCAACTCAAATGTGAGTGTTTTTATCTATTGTAATAAATATTTTTAACATACATGCTGCACTTAGAGGGCGCCGTCCTTCTTTCTTTTTTATTTGTTCCAGAGCTTCTTCTAGCTTTTATAGACTGGCTGCCTTCCATTTATTCAGCATCATTTTATCCTCACATGGACTAATACCCGAACTTGTTGTGAAACATTAACTACCACCATCAAGTTCCCCCTCTCAGAAACCCCCAACCCACCCCCTTCCCCCCACCATTTTTAGATATATGTACTCGGCTACCTCCATTGTGCGCCATATTAACCCCTTGACAATTCCCATCATGCCTAGTCATGTCTGTGATTGTCAGTTTTACAGTGCCCCATGGGACGTGTAGTTCTGAAACAGCTGGAGGGCCGTAGTTTGGAGATACCTGAACTAGATCATTGATCTCGAAACTATGGCCCTCCAGCTGTTGCGGAACACCACATTGGGCTGGGGGGGGCGTAGTTTGGAGATCCTTGCTCTAGAGGTTTCCCTCACTCGTGATAGTCGGCTAATGCAATGGTCATCAACCCTGTCCTCAGAGCCCACTAACAGGCCAGGTTTTATGTATTACCTTGGGGAGATGCAGACTAGAATACTGCAATCGCTGTGCCGCAAGTGATATCACCTGTGATGTATTTCAATTATCTTGCAAACCTGGCCTGTTAATGGGCCCTGAAGACAGGGTTGATCTATTCTGACAGTGGGCACCCATGGCGGTCAGTTATACTGAAGTGACTGCATGTGATTGGATGCAGCTGCTGCTCAGTTGACAATTTTCTGCCCAGTTCTTTTGATTTTTTAGACTAAAGCCTCGTACACACGATCAGATTTTAGGATGACCGTTCGTCTGTTTTTTGTTGCATGGCTAGTGTCATGTCGAAAGTGAAAAGGGTTACTAACCATACGAAAATTCTCGTACGACAGACTACAACTTCGGAAGTGACATAACGTGTTGACTTGTTTTATATCTACTCTTTAGTTAATGAAACGAAAATCGGACATTGAGTTCACATCCGACAAAAATGTTATGTAGTCTGTACATCCAGCTTTTGTTGGAAGAAAAAATGGAAATCGGCTGTCGAAAGTACCATACCAATGATCCGAAAATCAAGCAGATCGTTCATCGAACAAAATTAATACTTCTGATTCTTGTATTGTGTGTACGGGCCTTAAGGCTGGGTTCACACTTATGCAAATTGGATGCGGGTTTCTCCGCATCCAATTCGCATGACCGGAGAGTGTGACCCACTCTCAATGGAGCCTGTTCACACAACTCTGGGGCAGCTGCAGAGCGCACAGCAGAAGGGTCCTGTGCGTCTGGCTCCATTTCAGGTCCGAATTCAGGCAAAAATTCGGACCTGAAACGGTGAACGGGGACGCACCAGACCCCCTGCCACACATAGTGTGAACCCAGCCTGAAGGAAGATGGGTGGGAGGGTGCGGACAGGGTCACACATGGCTCGAATGTTGGCTGGTTCATCAGGAGCCACATGAAATTCCCTAACTAAATGGCCACATTTTGCTTTAGAAATTCTGTACAGATTAGGGTATACAAGAACTGAGGGCCCTTATGCAATATTGCCTAAGCAGAAGAATTAATTTTATTTAACCTGGAAAGAAGTTTTCACAGAAGAATATCTAAATTGCAAGCTGTAAATGTCAGAGATAAGGACCCTTTAGTTTTCACTATGGAAATGTTCAATTGCTTACAATGGCCTAAACAGTGTCCAGCCTCCTCTATAAGCTACTAATGGGTGGAAGAGTTGCGTTTGCCACATTTTTTTGTTTGTTTTTTAGTCTTGTATTCCATTCCTAAAAGCATTTTCAGCACTTTTATTTAGAAGAATTTCTCAATTCCCCAGTTCACAACCTTGTATCCATTTCAGTTGGTATTGTTGAATATGAGTGAAATATGGGATATACAGTATATGCTCAGTGGCCTATGATTGGGGCAAAGTCAAAATCCCAGCTGCTGGATATCCACTTACAGAGTTGATGTATAATATGTACATTGCACGGTACTGTAACCACAATGGTTAATGTATTCTGGTCAACAAATTAGTTGTTTTATCCAGACAGACATTCAAAGTAGGTGAAAATTAGGCGGATCTGTTCGATTTTGCTATATTAGCTGTACTCAGATTTTACAGCTTTGTCCTATGCCAAGAAAGGTTTTTTTTAATTATCTAGACCCTTCAATTCAAGCACAGATATTAGAGGACCTCATTTATCAAACTACTGACAATAAGCGCTACACTATATTGCCAAAAGTATTGGGATGCCTGCCTTCACACGCACATAAACTTTAATGGCATCCTAGTCTTAGTAGGGTCTAGGGTTCAATATTGGGTTGGCCCATCCTTTGCAGCTATAACAGCTTCAACTCTTCTGGGAAGGCTGTCCACAAGGTTTAGGAGTGTGTCTATGGGAATGTCTGACCACTCTTCCATTTGTGAGGTCAGGCACTGATGTAAGAAGAGAAGGCCTGGCTCACAGTCTCCGCTCTAATACATCCCAAAGGTCTTCTATCGGGTTGAGGTTAGGACTCCGTGCAAGCCAGTCAAGTTCTTCCACCCCAAACTCCCTCATCCAGGTCTTTATGGACCTTGCTTTGTGCACTGGTGTGTAGTCATGTTGGAACAGGAAGGGGCCATCCCCAAACTGTTCCCACAAAGTTGGGAGCAGGATATTGCCCAAAATGTCTTGGTATGCTGACGCCTTAAGCGTTCCCTTCACTGAAACTAAGGGGCCAAACCTGATCCTTGAAAAACAACCCCACACCATAATCCCCCCTCTACCAAACTTTACAGCTGGCACAGAGCAGTCAGGCAAGTATTGTTCTCCTGGCAACTGCCAAACCCAAACACGTTCATTGGATTGCCAGACAGAGAAGCGTGATTCGCCACTGCAGAGAACATGTCTCCACTGCTCTAGAGTCCAGTCGCAGCAGGCTTTACACCACTGCATCTAACACTTTGCATTGCAATTGGTGATGTAAGGCTTGGATGCAGATACTTGGCCATGGAAACCCATTTCATGAAGCACTGTATGCACTGTTGTGCTAATCTGAAGGCCACACAAAGTTTGGAGGTGTGTAGCTAGAGACAGTTTGCGACTTCTGCGCACTGTGAGCTTCAGCATGCACTGACCCCGCGCTGTCAGTTTACATGGCCTGCCACTTCATGGCTGAGTTGTTGTTGCCAGTTGCTTCCACTGTGTTATAATACCATTAACAGTTGACCATGGAATATTTAGTAACAAGGAAAATTCAGAGATGGCCTTATTGCACAGGTGGCAAACCTATCACGGTACCATGCTGGAATTCACTGAGCTCCATTCTTTCACAAATGTTTGTAGAAGCAGTCTGCATGCCTATGTGCTTGATTTTATACACCTGAATCCAATGATTTGGAGGGGTGTCCCAATACTTTTGGCAATATAGTGTAGTGCAGGGATATGCAATTAGCGGACCTCCAGCTGTTTCAGAACTACAAGTCCCATGAGGCATAGAAAGACACTGACAGCCCCAAGCATGACACCCAACCCAGAGGCAGAGGCATGATGGGACTTGTAGTTTTGCAACAGATGGAGGTCTGCTAATTGCATATCCCTGGTGTAGTGCATCTGTGAGACCCTTGGCAACGGTTACTTTCTAACTTAGGTTTAAATGAAACCGTACTTTTTTCATGGAGAAAGCATTGATAATTATTATTGCTTAAGCAGTTCTTATGAGTTCCAGTATAGGTACAGTTTTTAAATGTGCATCTTGCAGTGACACATGAGCGGGCAGGAAGACATGCATCAGTTAGGGAGCAGTAAGGCAGTGGTGTTTAAATACATGGACCACTTGAATGTTGCAAAAAATAATTGACACTGTTAAAAAAGTATTCAACAAAAAATGTATATCCTACTCCTTGGAATTTTCTCGTCCCTAGACTAAAATGATTGTCAATTTGAGCCCATTCAGTGCTTAGAAAATTGAATGAACTTTCAAAAACAAAAATTTTCAAATGAAATTCTACTAGTGTATGGCCAGATGTAGACTTATGGGAATGTGAAACCCACTCAAAGCAAACAAAAGCCAAACAGTGCCCAGATAAGGGCAGAGCCCTTATGTGAAGATCTTGATGCTTTTGCCCCCCTAAAAAAAGAATAACCCATTAGTTTAAAGCAGTCAGAACAATGAAAGAAGACTACTGATTGGCTGCTACAGCCTATTAAGTTTGCATAATCAGAGAAGATGAAGTGTGAATTATGGTCACCTACTGTAATGATAATGATAATAATAATGTATAATAATATGCTGAACAAACTTGAACGCCTTCTCTGCTGTGATCCATAGACGCAGAGAAGGCCTTCGATAGAGTCCATTGGACCTACAGTATCTCACAAAAGTGAGTACACCCCTCACATTTTTGTAAATATTTTATTATATCTTTTCATGTGACAACACTGAAGAAATTACACTTTGCTACAATGTAAAGTAGTGAGTGTACAGCTTGTATAACAGTGTAAATTTGCTGTCCCCTCAAAATAACGCAACACACAGCCATTAATCTCTAAACTGCTGGTAACATAAGTGAGTACACCCTTAAGTGAAAATGTTCAAATTGGGCCCAATTATCCATTTTCCCTCCCCGGTGTCATGTGACTCTTTAGTGTTACAATGTCTCAGGTGTGCTCTCACTCGCTCATACTTGTCACTGGAAGTTCAACATGGCACCTCATGCCAAAGAACTCTCTGAGGAACTGAAACAACTTCGCTGGAAGTTCAACATGGCAAAGAACTCTGAGGATCCTAAAAAAAAAATTGTTGCTCTACATAAAGATGGCCTAGGCTATAAGAAGATTGTCAAGACCCTAAAACTGAGCTGCAGCATGGTGGCCAAGACCATACAGCGGTTTAATAGGACAGGTTCCACTCAGAACAGGCCTTGCTATGGTCGACCACAGAAGTTGAGTGCACGTGATCAGCGTCATATCCAGAGGTTGTCCACCCTAAGGAAATCCACCAGCTCCATGATGTCGTCATGGAGGAGTGCAAGAGGACTCCAGTGGCAACCTTTGAAGCTCTGGTGAGCTCCATGCCCAAGAGGGTTAAGGCAGTGCTGGAAAAGAATGGTGGCCAGAGAAAATATTGACACTTAGGGCCCAATGTGGACATTTCCACTTAGGGGTGTACTCACTTTTGTTGCCAGCGGTTTAGACATGAAAGGCTGTGTGTTGAGTTATTTTGAGGGGACAGCAAATTTGCACTGTTATACAAGCTGTACACTCACTACTTTACATTGTAGCAAAGTGTAATTTCTTCAGTGTTGTCACATGAAAAGATATAAAATATTTACAAAAATGTGAGGGGTGTACTCACTTTTGTGAGATACACTATATATACACACACAGTGGGGACGTAAAGTATTCAGATCCTTAAATTTTTCACTCTTTGTTATATTGCAGCCATTTGCTAAAATCATTTAAGTTAATTTTTTTTTCTCATTACACACAGCACCCCATATTGACAGAAAAACACAGAATTGTTGACATTTTTGCAGATTTATTAAAAAAAAAGAAAAAAAAATGAAATATTACATGGTCCTAAGTATTCAGATCCTTTGCTGCAACACTCATATTTAACTCAGGTGCTGTCCATTTCTTCTGATCATCCTTGAGATGGTTTTACACCTTCATTTGAGTCCAGCTGTGTTTGATTATATTGATTAGACTCGATTAGGAAAGCCACACACCTGTCTATATAAGACCTTACAGCTCACAGTGCATGTCAGAGCAAATGAGAATCATGAGGTCAAAGGTACTGCCTGAAGAGCTCAGAGACAGAATTGTGGCAAGGCACAGATCTGGCCAAGGTTACAAAAAAATTCTGCTGCACTTAAGGTTCTTAAGAGCACAGTGGCCTCCATAATCCTTAAATGGGAGACGTTTGGGACGACCAGAACCCTTCCTAGAGCTGGTCGTCTGGCCAAACTGAGCTAATCGGGGGAGAAGAGCCTTGGTGAGAGAGGCAAATAAGAACCCAAAGATCACTGTGGCTGAGCTCCAGAGATGCAGTCGGGAGATGGGCGAAAGTTGTAGAAAGTCAACCATCACTGCAGCCCTCCACCAGTCGGGGCTTTATGGCAGAGTGGCCCGATGGAAGGCTCTCCTCAGTGCAAGACACACGAAAGCCCGTATGGAGTTTGCTAAAAAAAAACAAAAAAAAAAAAAAACAACAACACCTGAAGGACTCCAAGATGGTGAAAAATAAGATTCTCTGGTCTGATAAGACCAAGATAGAACTTTTTGGCCTTAATCCTAAGCGGTATGTGTGGAGAAAACCAGGCACTGTTCATCATCTGTGCAATAAAGTAACAACAGTGAAGCATGGTGGTGGCAGCATCATGCTGTGGGGGTGTTTTTCAGTTGCAGGGACAGGACGACTGGTCGCAATCGAGGGAAAGATGAATGCGGCCAAGTACAGGGATATCCTGGACGAAAACCTTCTCCAGAGTGCTCAGGACCTCAGACTGGGCCGAAGGTTTACCTTCCAACAAGACAATGACCCTAAGCACACAGCTAAAATAACGAAGGAGTGGCTTCACAACAACTCCGTGACTGTTCTTGAATGGCCCAGCCAGAGCCCTGACTTAAACCCAATTGAGCATCTCTGGAGAGACCTAAAAATGGCTGTCCACCAACGTTTACCATCCAACCTGACAGAACTGGAGAGGATCTGCAAGGAGGAATGGCAGAGGATCCCCAAATCCAGGTGTGAAAAACTTGTTGCATCTTTCCCAAAAAGACTCATGGCTGTATTAGATCAAAAGGGTGCTTCTACTAAATACTGAGCAAAGGGTCTGAATACTTAGGACCATGTGATATTTCAGTTTTTCTTTTTTAATAAATCTGCAAAAATGTCAACAATTCTGTGTTTTTCTGTCAATATGGGGTGCTGTGTGTACATTAATGAGGAAAAGAAATTAACTTAAATGATTTTAGCAAATGGCTGCAATATAACAAAGAGTGAAACATTTAAGGGGGTCTGAATACTTTCCATCATGTGTGTGTATGTATGTATGTATGTATGTATGTATGTATGTATGTATGTATGTATGTATATATATATATATATATATATATATATATATATATATATATATATATATATATATATATATATATATATATATATATATATATATAGGTGTGTGTGTGTGTAATATATATATATTACACACACTCTTAATATTTACCACTTGCTGCCCACAGTAGATTTACTGCAAAAGGGCAGCGCAGCAATGTACCCATACTGTGATTAAAAACACAGCACAAGTTTGTCAGCGGGTTTCAGCCAATGATTTTGTCTGAAACTTGCTGATCAGCTGTGGACAATCACAGAACAGAGTTCTGTGTTTACAAACACACAGACCTCTGTGTACTCAGAACAGCAATCTAGCTGTTTCTTCTCCCTGAAAAGCAGGGAGAAAAATCAGCCAGATCGGTGAGTAAAAGCAGCACATATTACACTTGCTAGGCACACAGTTAACCTCTTCTCAGCCAGTGTCATTAGTACAGTATTATCACTACATTAGTGTAACTAGCGATGTCAGTGTCAGAAGGGGGTAAAACTTTCTGGAGGTGAAGTGGTTAACAGTAGAGAAAAGTTCTCCCACACTTGTCACAGCGACATAAAACTGACTAGCCTAGTTAGCTAAACTTAGCAGGAACTATTTGAGATAAAGCTGTAAATGTACAACAATATATATTTTTTATTGCCAGAAATAGCATGTGACAGGAAGTCTGGTTTGCTGATATTATATTGAATTAGCCAGACAGGGGAAGCTTTTAGCTAAAATATGACCGATAACAGAACATCTTTCACTCAGCTACAAAACAAAAATTTTATAAAAACACCAAGCATGTCAAGTACTGAAAGATAACTATGATAGCTGATCTGAAAGTGAAAGTGTCTGACGGCAATGCGCTTGTCTGTGCATGGCGGAGTACAAGCATGTGTGTCCATTGGATATAACAATTACTTTTTTGGTAGCCAGATTATTTCCTACAGGTGGTCAAGCACAGCCTTATAATAGCAAGAAATGCAACAGATTTTTTACATTGTGTAACAAAGTGTCACTACAGACATTACCTAAAGCCAGAAATTAAGACATTTTTAAGTCGACTCCACACCATAGAGCTATTCTCCAAGATACTGGAGAATCTGACAATGGATTGCCTTGTGTTTCATTTTCTGAGCTGCAGGAGCGGGAACATGCAACATGTTCCCAAAGGTGAACTTATGCTTTAAAAGATAATTAAAAGACTTTTCAAAGCAAAAATGTCCTATAAGCTGTGAACTCTGGTGCAACGTAAACATATCTATGCACTGAGAAATAAAAGGGACTTTGTCTTAATAACTTTCCTTTACTTTCTCAAGAGTGGTGTTGTCCTAAAATTAGCTGCTGGGGTCTTTTGTACCCATTATTGATTATGAACCCAAGGCTTATGGGGACAATTATCAGTTCTCATGGAAGATTTGCAGGTGATGTAATACAGTTATGCCCTTCGCGGTTACTGGAGAAAACATGTATGGTTAGTGGGCCATGGGGTAGAGGAACCACTGGCATAGTAAACCTCACTGCTGTCCAAATCCGTTCAGATTGCAAGACTTACAAGCGTTTTAGGATGCAGGAGATCTACAGGTTTCATTGGTAGTACTTTAAGGACCTATTTAGACTTGTGAGTTGCACAACAGACAGCAACACACCTGTTCTATTTGCAGTGCCATTTGTTCTGAATAGCACTGCAATGCACTGTACACTGGAGAGCAATGCACCACAGCACACAATGCACATACAGTAGATTGTGTGCTGCATTATTAAAAATGTGTCATGTGCTTTTTTGATTCATTGTGGTGGATTAGCAACCCATATGTAATCAATAACCTGCCATAATGCAAACTGCACTGCAAGGTAGAAGTGTGAATCCAACTTAAGCCTAAAGAGTTATATCACCTTTCGTTTTCCTAAAAATGTCCCTGCGCATCACAGTGCCCCTAATACACTAAAATTCTGTCCTCCATTTTGAAGATAAATGCTTACTTGTTCAGATGCTCGCATATTTGCCTTTCTCTGTCTGTCCTGTAGATGGCAGGAGGTACCCACCTTTGGATGCATGGCCCAGGAAACTCACAAACGAGCACTCCTAGCTTAATTCCCCACCCATGCATGTACAGCTTGCGCTCTAATATAGCTCAGCATTCTCCAAGAGTGAAAAAGAGAAGTCTATGCAAGCAACAAAACTGGGGGGGTTATTTACGAAAGGTAAATCCACTTTGCACTGAAAGTGCACTTGGAAGTGCAGGCGCTCTAAATCTAAGGGGTAGATCTGAAATTAGTGGACACTCTGCTGATTTTATCCTCCAATCACGTGCAAGCTAAAATGCTGTTTTTTATTTTCCTTGCATATCCCCCTTGGATCTACAGTGACTTTACTTCCAAGTGCACTTTCAGTGCAAAGTGGATTTGCCTTTAGTAAATAAACCCCTGGGAGTGCTCATTCAATAATTTCCTGGGCTGTGCATCCAATGCAGAGTATGTCCTGCCATCTGCAGGACAGACAGGAGAGGACAATAATATAGACATATGAAAAAGTAAGAATTAATTTGCAAAATGGAGGACAGCATTTGTTAAGGACACTGTAATGCATATAGAGAGGGCGATGGGGAAAATAAAGGTGAACTACCCTTTAAATCTATTTTTTAATCTTAATCTTTTAATTTGTAAATAGATTCTTCAATGGCTACAAAGGATACAAATCCAATAATGTGCACCAAATGCCTTTTAAAACCCAGTTATTACCTTGTAAAAGTAGAAGTGACATCATCACTAGGCTGTTTATACCCTTTCCAGTGAGCAGGTCCACCCACTACAGGCTGTCTGCAGAAAAACTAAAGTGGGCAGATAAAAAGACCAGTCACCCTGACAAAGAAAGAACAGAACAGATTGGTCTTATCACAGGAAGCTTCTGCACAGAGACACAAGTTTTACACTTGACCACTGCACAGATCTGGACGTAAAACACAGCACCCACCAAAATGTAAGCAAGAATACACATCTTTGGTTCATTTTAAAAGTGATTGTAAACTTTACATATACCTAATGATGTGAACAGCCTCAGATGATACACAGAGATGAAACAAATCAATTCTGCCCTTTGAAAACGTCACATATGACGAAACATGTCAGGGCGGAGCTACGCATTGACATCACCACGCTCTACGTGACCCCGGAAGCACGGGCGTTCCTTTTGTATTTTTATTGCCGGCAAATCTTTTTAAAAATTTTTTTGTATTTTGAACCTTTTAAAAATAAACGATATAGTGTTTAAGGATAACACACTATTGGAGCTTCTTTTATTCCTCTATATGGCCTGTTCCGGGGGAGCGCTCAGCTTTCCTATCAGAAAGAAAGTTCCTCTATATACAGGAAGGGAAATGGGCATAAGAAGTGAGGAGGACGCTAGGAGCCCGGAGGTACTGGTATCTTGGATCGACCTAACACCCCGCAGAGGGTTTTATCTGCAGGCGATAACGACCTCGTTACCGATAGGAGGTACACCTTATCTGGTAAGGGTCTCCATTTTTTGGTGTGTACCCCAAGGAGAGGCCTATCCCTCATCCCCTCGGTGGTGGTGGTGTTAACCTTCAATCTTCATTTTCAGGGCTTTTTCTTCTCTTCACTTTGGATTTGGACTCAGTGTTTCATCATATGTGGATTTTGTACACATTAATTCATTTATTTTTTGCACTATATGATTTTTTTTATGTGAACTTTTTTTCAATTGTATTTTTGATTCACTTACGTTGATTGGTATAGTTCCTCAAATGTATTGCTCCATGTTAATGTATGTTATTTGTACATTGGGCTTTGAGCACACATAATTTAAGACTTTTTTGGAATTTATTTTCTTTAAGTAGCGCGACTATTTTCCCTTTACACATAAAACAAATCCGCCCACATAAGTTTTACATGAATATCTGTTGTCTTCCCCTTTCTACACCCTTTCAAAAGTGCAGAGCATGTTAAAAATCTATCTTCATTATTAAGCAGTACATAGGAGTGGGTGGAGAGACTGGACTTACACTGTATGAGAGCTGGTTGGAGGAAAGGGACCCCCCACATATGCAGAGGAACGAAGGAACCTGCAGAGCTTTATTTTGAATAGACAAGCTCCATGCTTATCTCCCTCCCTGACACAAATTTTTAGCTCACGTTATCTCATGTGTCAGAGAACTTGTCAGAAGTGACTCATGCCGATAACAGAGGAACCAAGCATTAGGGAGAAACGTCACTTAGAGCTTTGGAGAGAGACAAGTAAACACTACAGATATATGTGCTTAGTTCAGATTTCATTAAGGCGGTTTACAACTACTTTAAAAGAGAATGACTACTACTTCTGTTTACGTGTTTGTGGACAGAATGTGGAAATATGCAGGCGTGGACAACTCTGACAGCACAGTTACAACTCATTAAAAACCATGCTTAATTCCTCCTGAACGGATGAAATTAAAAGCAATAGTCTCATGGATACCTCAATGCCTTTGGAATGTCAAAGTACAGTAAAAGTAAAGAAAAAGTGTGAAAAGAGATAACTGCCTATTGTACAAAGATTAAAAAAAAAATTAAAAAAATTGTTGGTACCCCTACAAAAGATTATATATAATTGGGTCATAGTGAGATGTCAAACCATCTGTAATTAGTATCACACGTCTTCAATCTCGTAATCAGTTGGTCAGCCTATTTAAATGGAGAAAAGTAGTCTGTTTGGTATCATCGTGTGCCTCGCACTGAACATGAACCAGTAAAAAGCAAAACGAGAGGGCTATCTGATGAAATCAAAAATAAAAATACAGATCAACATGTCAAAAGGTAAAGGCAGGCCATAGAAAGTACAAATTTCTTTCTTTCCACAGGTTGCAGGAAAGAAATTTGCACAATTCCCCCATCAACACAGACAGAGTGCTGACAGAGAAATCCCTCCTGCCAAACAATTGCCTGCTCGCGGCAGTGGACAGTGATTATTGCCATAGGCTATAGCAGCCGCTAGCGATAATGGCAAGTGAATCCGGTAGGCTGGTTGTAACCAAGTTGATTGATCTATCAGCTTGGCACATTAAGCCTGCCCAGACACAATTTGAATCTCAGCTGGTGCCTGCTGAACCGGTCGAGATTTGAATGTCTATGGTCAGCCAAAGGCTAAAAGACTCTCCAAGTGGCTTGATGTTCCTAAGAAAAAGAGTTTAAGGTCCATGGGAGTGTAACCATCCACCCTGGATGTGGCCACAAGATGAAATTGACCCCAGTTTAAAGGATAGTGCGAATTGTAGACAAGCCAAGCTAAACACCAAGGCCAAGTGCCTGATCACACCATTTGCTTTTTGAATGACACTGGGTTACAAGAAAGAAAACCAAGTAGGACTCCAAAAATACATATTGACAAACCACTATGCTTCTGGGAGAACAAACCTGTTTTTTGGCAAGTCCTATCAGTTCTATTTTCACAAATGAAATAATAAAGCTTTCATTGAAAAGAACATTGTACCTACACTGTGAAACATGGAAGAAGCTTGGTTATGTATTGGCACTGCTTTGCTGCATCTAGCATTGAAACTGTGAAGGGAGATCTCAACACTATCAAGGAATTTTGGAGTAAAACGTAATGCCCACTGTATGAAAGCTCTGTCTCTATGCAGGTCACTGGCCTTTCAACAAGATAGCAGCCCAAAACACTAGCTAAAAGCTACCAAGAAAGGCTGAAACAAAACATTGGACTATTCTGAAGTGATCTTCTGAGTCCTTATCTGAATATTACCAGAATACAGCTACAGAAAGAGCTGAAATGTGTAGTCTGTAGAAGGCACCCTTCAAAACCGACAGTCAAAAGCAAAGTCTGATTTTTAATAAATATGAAATAAGCAATAATGGATGTCAATTACTTTGGATAAAGTTTTTTCAAACAAAATGGTGGGTTCTTTTTTTTTGTGGAAGGGTACCAACATACTTGTCCATGTTTGTATATCTGATCATCATGGTCTGAGGAGGGTGATGCCCAAAAGTATTTAATAAAAGGCATCTCCAAAATGATATAGATTTTCTTTAAATTAGGTGCAGAGCTCAATAGAACTATGCAGACTCTTACTTTATCCTACTAGATTTGGCCTGTTCTTATTTGAGCTGGACAAGCCTGCATTTATTCGTAAGCAAAATTACAATAGTTTAAGATCAGTTCTAAAGCAAAGAATTTTTTTTATCAGAGACAAAAAAGGTTTAGATTGTTACCATTCTTTAAAAAAAATCTAGTCGTGTTAAAATGACAACTAGCAACTACCATGTTCTGTCACCTTGATTATATTGGAAAGCTGGGAAGATTTCCTTTTTCTGTTTTGTAGGCTTTTACTGACATTTTTTCACAATGACACAGCTTTTAGGAATGCAGACAGAGTTAAGAAATGTTTCCTTTAACAAATTCAGACCCCTCTCAATCTCCTGGAGACATTGTGATTGTGTTTTGAACACAATGCAAAGCATGAATAATGCATCCACATCTAAACCACTGTTTTTTTGGTTGGTATGTTAACTATGCAGCTTAGAGTGTTTACCCTAACTGCAAGGAACACAGTTTAAAGGGATAGTAAGCTTTAAATACAACTAAGGCTGCTTTCACACGGAAGCAGTTTTCAGGCATTTTAGTGCTAGAAATAGCACCTGAAAACTGCCTCCCATTCACTTCAATGCATGCTTTCACACTCGGGCGATGCACTTGCGGGACAGTAAAACAAGTACTGCAAGCAGCATCTTTGGGAGGGCTTTGGAGAGCTATAAATAGCACTCCAAAAACACCCCTGCCCATTGAAATGAATGGGCAGTGCTTTCAAAGCACCTTAAAAGCACTTTGAAAAACATTGTCACGTGACCTTTAAAAAATGGCTTGCTAGCACCCAAAAAGCTCTGCAAAAGCACCGCAAAAACGGCCGGCGCTTTAGCGGCAATTCATTGTGAAAGCAGCCTTATCCATGCAAAGGTAGTGATGGTGGGTATATTACAGCACCACACCGCTACATATGTATATGGGAAAAAAAAAGTGAGGATTAGAGCTGGGACTTTTCAGAAGCATAGACTCTCAGGAAGGAATAGACCACAGAGTTCTACAGTTAAAAACTTTCCTTTTATTAGTGTGTTTCGTACAAGTATAAAATGTTTGATAAAAAAAATAAACCTTAAAAGATAGTAAATACTCCTATAGCTACAGCAGTTTGTAGAAATCAAACATTTTGAGTATGTGTGTACCTCCCCCCCACATCATACAAAAGGCATACAACAGTATTTAGCCTCTATATAAAATAAGCATGGCATGATACATATACTCCTAGTTTCCTATGCTGATGAGGAGTGGGGGCACATCTCAACCCAATTTTGCAGAAAAGCTTCTTTGGAAGGCACCAAGGCGATATAATGCAGATTACTATGTGTTTAGATAGATGAGGTGTAGTGTGATATAGCGGCAGGGAAGGAACAAGACACCCAGAATTGTGCCAACAAGGAGGGTAAGAGAACATCCAGGAGTCAAAGACAGTGGACTCCCCAATGTATAGCATTTGAATCCCCACTGGATTTTTGGGGCAGTCCCATGGGGAGATGTACACAGTTGCTGTTCAACAAAAGGGCTCTGGATGTAAAATTGAATCAGCATATGCTTGTTAAAAAAACAGTGGGGATTCAAATACATTTGGGAGACCACCTTCTTGGACTCCTATATGTCCTCTTTCACTCCTTGTTGGCACAGTCCTGGGTGTCTTGCTCCTCTGCTGGTCCCATGTCGCACTGTACTTCTATCTGAAGTCATAGTGATTTGCTGTGTTATATCACCTCAGTGCCCCCCAAAGAAGTTTTTCTGCAATACGGGATGAGTTGCACCCCCACCCCTCCTCAGCAAAGAATATTAGGATTATATGTATTATGCCATACTTGTTATATATTAGAACTAATGTTATATGCTAAAAACCACTACATATGATGCGGAGGGGTACACACGCATGGTGTACCTATATAACTGTTTTAGCCCATCTTTAAAGTATAACTAAAAGGCAAAACTTTTTTTTTTTTTGTAGTTTTGGATAGTGTGGGGAGGGATTAGAATGCTTGTCAGTTTTTATATCCGTCTGTGCCCCCGTTAGGGAGATTCACCCTCCCTATTTGTCCTGTTTACCATTATCACTGAAAGTGAAAGTAAAAGAAGGCCCCAAATTTTGGGTTGTCCCCAAAGAATTTCCTTAATTTCCAGGGATTTCTTCTACCCACCTGTTTAGCTATAAAGACTGGTGAAGGGAAATCTCCGCAATGGGTCACAGATGGGGGGAAAAAAAAAAAACTGACGGGTTATAACCCTCCGATGAGCTATCCAAAATGGGGGGGGAAAAAAAAAGTTTTATAGTTCTACTTTAAGGTGTATTTTGATCAAAACATTTTATACTGATATGCGAAACATACTAATAAAAGAAACATTTTTACCTTTAGAACTGTGTGTTCTAGTCCTTCCTGAGAGTCTATGCACCTGAAAAGTCCCAAGTACCTGCAGGCCAGCTGGTGCAGACAATGAGATCCACCGTGGAACACAAGTCAGCAGCTAGGCCTATGTGAAAGTGACCTCAGAGAGTCTCATTTATATTTGAATGGAGAGATATTTACAGATATATAGGTAAAGTTCCAGGAAAAGCACAACAATTAAAGATAATGGAGATGTTCAGAAATGTTCTAGTCAAGGGAAAATACCTTTTTCTACACAGAGATGACCATCTAAATGTGGAAAAAGGGGAATATTCATGTTGGAAACTTTATGAATTTTTGGATCCACTTTTCTGTTTTAGAGCAGGCAAGAGTTTTTATAGAGCATCTCCCATTACATGAAATATCCTCCTCCATCATGAATGTGAAATTATTTCTCTGCTGAAAATTCCTACCATCAGAATGCTTCTCTATATTATACAGACAGCTTTAAACAAACCTGTGGCCAAAATAAAATGTTTTCACAGCTTGGGCTATCTTCTACCTATTGCTGTTTTAGCTTTCCCTTTAAGATGTCAATGTGAATAAAATACCCATCTTCCTACACTTGTAATTTCAGTTGATTGAATTGATAACTGGGCAGTGCAGCTTCCAAAAAATATTCTCAAAAGACTAAGGGGTGAACAAAGCTGTAAGAACATGTTTTGATACTATAGGAGGAAAAAGGTTGAATCTTTATTCAAGCATTCTTTAAGCATTCATTAATCACCCAAGGTCTATGGTCAACTGTAGGCACAATATTATAAGGCCAATGTTCAGTCTAGTGTATGCCCTCCTATGTCGTGTCACACTGCCACCTGCTATCATTAAAGTAAAAATCAAAAAAAGGGAGGGGTTTCTGAAGGTTATACCCAACACCCACTTACAGTACATTGCAGGATCTACGAGGGGTCCTCAAAAGTTTCCACACTTTTTTTATATTTAATAAGTGTTAATGAGTTAAACAAAGTGTGGAAACTTTTTGAAGAATCCTTTTTTTCTCCAGTTAAAGTGGTTGTAAATCTCAGACATGAACCGTGAAAAAAAAGCATATCCCTCTACAGTGTGTACTTGTCCCAATCCAGAGCACAAAGTGTAATTTCTGTCTGCTGCCTCATTCCTCTGCTCTCAGCATGAATCACTTCTGACAAGTTTTCCTGACACCAAGAGATAAAAGGTGACAGGAGAGGAGCCCCCAGCAGATTGACCCCCTTTTTTCTGAACACTCATACAAGCTTCACAATTTAGCACTTTGAACACGTGTAGAGACGAGAAGACTGCAGATAAATGGGTACAACTTATGCAGGATTTGTTTGCTTTCTGTATCACTTTAGGCCAACCTCTCGGTGTATACGTTAGGGTTTACAACCACTTTAACAGTGTCACATCAGAATGCAGCCATCTTTAAAAAGGTCACTGAATGCAACGGAATTCCAGTATGGTACCTCAAGTACCTTTTTTTCCCTTTACATTCAAGCAGTCACATAAATGTGCCATATTGTCTTACTAGAAGTTTCTGCCTTTGAATTGCTGCCTAAAGCATTAAAGGACATTAAATATTAGGAAGTCGGCATCCTTGACTTTGGGAAACACCATGCTAGGGTATTCTGGAAGACAATTACTGAACAGCAAAGTGTTGGCAGCAGAAAATGATTCAGCATAATCTACATCACATCAAATGCTACAGCTACTTTCTTTCTATAGAGGTAGCAGCTTAAATTGTGGTCACCAGACCACCACTGCATGTCAGCAAAAAATAAAAGCAAATTGTGGGCTATAAATAATCCCAGATTGAATCCACAGAATTAAAGTACTTTCCTTACGGTTAGGAAGGAAACAGGTGTTTCCAGCAGAGATTCGAGATAAAGACAATTCAAACAGGGTTTCCCTATGTTAGGAGAGATTTAGTGAGTCTGATTTTTAAATCAAAAGCAACCTGAATAAATATTGTCCAACCACCATTGTGTTCTGGAGCATGGATCAGATTTCCATGTGTGAATGCCAAATATATCCGAAAAAGGAATAAATGGCAGCTGTGCTTTATAAGAAGCACTACAGGAACAAAAGGATAGGGAGGTAACTGGTTGACCCTGTGTTGCCCACAAAAAGCAGGCTAGAGTTCATTTAGAACAATGAGATGAGATATTTGTGTTGGATTGAGATCTAAGGCCATATGCTTAAGGTTTAGAAGTCACAATGTGAAAATACATGAGTCCCCTGATAAAATGCAGCTCCGTTTTGTTCTGTTGAGAGCAGGCGCCAGATCACACCGCTTGTCTTTATGCACATGTAAATGCCGTTAAAATAAATCCAAAATTGAAGCATAAGGCTGTTTTTTCTGTGATCAGGTATACAAAAATATAAAAAGCTGAAGCCACCCTGCAGAATAATTCAATCTTGCATATGAAAGCATTAATGCTGCACCCATGATGGTCCCCAATTACAATGAGAGGTGAAATCTTATGTCAGATGGTAGCCTGGAATCCTACTGGGCACTTCTGTGATTTCATGCAATTGCCAACATAAACAAATATGGTTGGAAGGACAATTACTTAGAATGACTTTAATTTCTTTGTTAAAGTGGTGGTAAAATCCTAAATTGAACTTTGTCCTACAGATACGCTTATAAGGCTTAAGTGTAGGTGCGGTAAATATTGCCTAAACTTTTGTGGTTTAGGAGGTATTCACAACAGCTCCAGCTGATTTAGTCACCGAGCATGTGCAGGGAGCTCTGCATTCAAGGCACACTGAGGTTAACTTACTAAACCTGGAGAGTGCAAATTCTGGTGCATGCATGGTAGCAATTCAGCTTCTATCTTCAACTTGTTCGATTAAGCTTTGGCAAAAAAAAACAAAAAAACTAGAAGTTTGTTTGTATGCAGAGCTGCACCAGATTTTCCACTCTCCAGTTTTAGTAAATAAACCCTACTGGAGTTTGCCATGAATGCAGAGTTTGCCAGGCACGATGGTGGCTCCCATGTGCGGGAGTGGCATTGTGGCCCTGTCATTCAAATAGCTGGATAGACCAAACCTGGAAGGAATACCAAGTGAAGATTGAAGTGCCGGGCTGGCGACAGCGCTGGAGGGCTCAATTTGAAAGGCAAGTCTGTCCTAATGTGCTAGTATTTGGTGCATACTAGCAGATTATGGCATGACACTGCCGAGGACCCATAAAAAAAAAAAAAAAAGTTGATAGAGTTTGCTTTAAGGACTTCTAAAATATGGCCTGATATTAAACTAAAATGAAATAGACAGACAGACGTATTTGATTTAAAGCAAACTTGAAAAAGGAGGGCCCCCTAGGATAAAAAAAAATATATATATATATATATATTATCAATATAATTAATAAATATATATACATACATATACATATATATATATATATATATATATATATATATATATATATATATATATATATATATATATATATATATATATATATATATATATATATATATATATATATATATATATATATATACACACACATATATATACACACACATATATATACACACATACATACATACATATATATATAATTTATTTATATTTGCTGCATGTGCCATAGTAATGGATAGTCCACAACATTTGCCAAAACTTCTAAAACTGCACCAAACACATTTCCCTGCTTGCATGCAATGTCATTGTGTTACTGTAATTTTGCCTTTGAAGAAGTCCAGCCAAAGCTTGTTTGGCTGGGCTTCTCCTATGGGTCACAGGAGCGCAATTCGTTTTCCACTCCGCTCTTTGCTGACGTCACCGCGTCATCCCAAAAATGAAAGTCTGGATCCGCCCGTTGCCTGGACTGACACCTGTCTCAGCCTCTGAGCGAGCTGCTGAGAGACTGAGACGGCTGCTCCACCCCCCTCCACAGCTCAGCGCTCCAATGAGCGAGGAGGGAGCAGAGAGCTGTGACTGAGTCTGGGGCTCTTTGCTCACAGAGCTCTGAAAACCGCTGTCAATGACGTGGAGTAAAAAGAAGCAACACTGGCAGAATGACCCACTTAGGACTCAATCTTCATTAGGAAATTTAGATGTGTTCTATGACTACGTTACCCAGCAGAATAAAAATTTTGTTTACACTGCTGGTAAGAACAGATTATGTTTTATGATTAATAGTATTCACTATTCACCATTTCTTAGGTTAGATTTCCTTTTAAAAATCAATACTAAATATTAAGAATTGTACGGTTTTATGTGTTTAAAACCATACAGAGCTGCTGGCTGTTTGTAGTCTTTAGAACTAATGACAATCAGTGGTACTTTGGAAGAGCCCATTTTTTAGACCCCTTTCACATGAGGCTGACTCTGCCAGGAGTCAACCTGCTCAGCTGGGAATTTGTCCGCTGATCTCTGCTGAGCAGGCGGATGGCTCATCCGCATTCACTCCGCTTATGCAGAATGGACACAGACTCAGCCCGCTCTCCTCTATGGGCGGTAGGATGTAAAATGGATCGCCTGTTCATTTACACCTAACGGCCACCCAATCAGCTAGACCAGTGGTCTCCAAACTGCAGCCCAGGAGCCAGATGCAGCCCTTTATCCCACTGACGCAACAAATGGAGTGTAAATCCTGCTACTGACAACAACAGGCACTATTCCCCTCACTGACACTAATGATGGGGCACTATTTCTCTAACTGGCACTAACGATGGGGCACCATTTCTCTAACTGGCACCAACGATGGGGCACCATTTCTCTAACTGGCACCAACGATGGGGCACCATTTCTCTCACTGGCACCAACAATGGGGCACCATTTCTCCCACTGACACCAATGGAGCACTATTTCTCCCACTGACACCAATGGGGCACTATTTCTCCCACTGGCACCAATGGGGCACTATTTCTCCCACTGGCACCAATGGGGCACTATTTCTCCCACTGGCACCAATGGGGCACTATTTCTCCCACTGGCACCAATGGGGCACTATTTCTCCCACTGGCACCAATGGGGCACTATTTCTCCCACTGGCACCAATGGGGCACTATTTCTCCCACTGGCACCAATGGGGCACTATTTCTCCCACTGGCACCAATGGGGCACTATTTCTCCCACTGGCACCAATGGGGCACTATTTCTCCCACTGGCACCAATGGGGCACTATTTCTCCCACTGGCACCAATGGGGCACTATTTCTCCCACTGGCACCAATGGTGCACTATTTCTCCCACTGGCACCAATGGTGCACTATTTCTCCCACTGGCACCAATGGTGCACTATTTCTCCCACTGGCACCAATGGTGCACTATTTCTCCCACTGGCACCAATGGTGCACTATTTCTCCCACTGGCACCAATGGTGCACTATTTCTCCCACTGGCACCAATGGTGCACTATTTCTCCCACTGGCACCAATGGGGCACTATTTCTCCCACTGGCACCAATGGGGCACTATTTCTCCCACTGGCACCAATGGGGCACTATTTCTCCCACTGGCACCAATGGTGCACTATTTCTCCCACTGGCACCAATGGTGCACTATTTCTCCCACCGGCACCAATGGGGCACTATTTCTCCCACCGGCACCAATGGTGCACTATTTCTCCCACCGGCACCAATGGGGCACTATTTCTCCCACTGGCACCAATGGGGCACTATTTCTCCCACTGGCACCAATGGGGCACTATTTCTCCCACTGGCACCAATGGGGCACTATTTCTCCCACTAGCACCAATGGTGCACTATTTCTCCCACCGGCACCAATGGGGCACTATTTCTCCCACCGGCACCAATGGGGCACTATTTCTCCCACCGGCACCAATGGGGCACTATTTCTCCCACTGGCACCAATGGGGCACTATTTCTCCCACTAGCACCAATGGGGCACTATTTCTCCCACTAGCACCAATGGGGCACTATTTCTCCCACTGGCACCAATGGGGCACTATTTCTCCCACTGGCACCAATGGGGCACTATTTCTCCCACTGGCACCAATGGGGCACTATTTCTCCCACTGGCACCAACAATGGGGCATTATTTCTCCCATTGAGACCAACAATGGGGGACGATTTCTCCTATTGAGACCAACAATGGGGCACTATTACTTCCACTGATACCAATGATGAGGCACTATTCCTCCCACTGACAAACGTTGGAGCACTATTCCTCCCCCTAATACCAAAGATGCATTGTGTACTCCCACTGACACCAGGACAATTTCTACTCTCAATGGCCACAGTCCAGCCCCCCCCTCCCCCAAAGTCTGAAGATCAGTAAACTGGCCCTTTGTTTATAAAGTTTGGAGACCCCACCCATCCGTCTGCTTTTAGCCGATTGGAATGTTGGCGGGTGTGTCCGTTTACACCCGCCGCTCCATAGAGTGCCAAAAGATGGTCAGATCGGTTCCGCCTATGAAACGGACAGGCGGTCTAGTTCGATACACTTGTGTGAAAGGGGCCTTAAATGTATAAGGCCAATGTGTAAAGAACAGCAACCAGAACTTGTATAAAAGGAACCAACGTTATCAAGAGTTACTGCGTTTCCATATCACCAATGATTTACCATCTTACCATATAAGACAATTAGTTTGGTACCAAAGCTTCAGCATAGCTAAACACATTGGACAACAGGGACACAATTATGAAACCAGCTATTGCAATGTTCAGGTTTTTATATTTAGTATGAAGGCTCCATAACTACTGAATAAAACCAAACTCTAAAAGAAAGACAGCTTGGTACTGTGAAAAATTGCATAGCATTGTTACTTATTATTCTGCTACCCTATAATGGAATAGTGTACAGTGCCTTGAAAAAGTATTCATTCTCCTTAAAATTTTCCACATTTTGTCATGTTACAACCAAAACATAAGTGTATTTTATTGGGATTTTAAGTGATAGACCAGCACAAAGTGGCAAATAATTGTAAAGTGGAAGGAAAATGATAAATGGTTTTCATTTTTTTTTTTACAAATAAATATCTGAAAAGTGTGGCGTGTATTTGTATTCAGCCCCCTTTACTCTGATACCCCTGACTAAAATCTAGTGGAACCAATTGCCTTCAGAAGTCACCTAATACAGTCCACCTGTGTGTAATTTAATCTCAGTATAAATACAGCTGTTCTGTGAAGCCCTCAAAGGTTTGCTAGAGAAATTTAGTGAACAAACAATAACATGAAGGCCAAGGAACACACCAGACAGGTCACAGATAAAAAGTTGTGGAAAAGTTTAAAGCAGGGTTAGGTTATAAAAAAAAAAAATCCCAAACTTTGAACATCTCATGGAGCACTGTTCAATCCATCATCCGAAAATGGAAAGAGTATGGCACAACTGCAAACCTACCAAGACATGGCCGTCCACCTAAACTGACAGGCGGGGCAAGGAGAGCATTAAATCAGAGATGCAACTCTGGAGGAGCCGCAGAGACCCACAGCTCAAGTGGAAAAATCTGTCCACAGGACAACGATTAGTCGTGCACTCCACAAATCTGACCTTTATGGAAGAGTGGCAAGAAGAAAGTCATTGTTTAACCACTTGCCTACCAGGCCAATTCTGACATTTCTCTCCTACATGTAAAAATCATAATTTTTTTGCTAGAAAAATACATAGAACCCCCAAACATTATATATGTTTTTTAGCAGAGACCCTAGAGACTACAATGGCGGTCAGTGCAACTTTTTATCTAGCACGGTATTTGCGCAGCAATTTTTCGAATGTGTTTTTTTGGGAAAAAAAAAAAAAAAAACAGTTTTGGGGTTTAAAAAAAAAAAAAAAAAAAAAAAAAAAAAAACAAGAAAGTTAGCCCAATGTTTTTGCATAATGTGACAGATGAAGTTACACCGAGTAAATAGATAGTCAACATGTCACGCTTCAAAATTTCACACGCTCGTGGAATGGCGCCAAACTTCGCTATTTAAAAATCCCCTTAGGCAACGCTTTAAACATTTTTACTGGTTACATGTTTTGAGTTACAGAGGAGGTCTAGGGCCAAAATTATTGCTCTCGCTCTAACGTTCGCGGCGACACCTCACATGTGTGGTTTGAACACTGTTTTCATATGCGTTCGCTTCTGCGTGCGAGCTCACGGGGACAGGGGCGCTTTAAAAATTTATTTTTTTGTTAATTTTACTTTTTTTATTTTAGCTTGACACTTTTTTTCCCCCCAAAATTTTTTTTGATCACTTTTGTTTCTATTACAAGGAATGTAAACATCTCTTGTAATAGGAATAAGCATGACAGGTGTTCTTTACAGTGAGATGTGGGGTCAATAAGACCCCACATCTCACCTCTAGGCTTTGGAGCATGAAATAAAAACAAAAAAAAACAAAAAAAACCCCCAAAAAAACAAAAACCATCACCGCTTCCCAGCCGAAGCGGTGCCGTTTTTTTAAAATACAGAGGCCAGACGTGACGTCATAACATCGCGCCTGGCCTCCGAATGATCAGAGACTCCGGCGACCATCTGGTCCGCCGGAAATCTCTATGCTAAACATCCGGGGCTGGCGGATCCTGTGACCGACTCACCGATCGCAGCGGTGAGTCGGTACAAGCACCGGAGGGCGGCGGGGGGGGGGGGGGGGCGACGGCGTCCCCTCTCGCCTCCTGTTAGAATGATCAAGCGGCGGAACAGCTGCTTGATCGTTCTTACAGGAGGCGAGAAAAGTTACCAAATGTAACTTTTTGGTCTAAAAGCAAAACACTATGTGTGGCAGAAAACGAACACTGCACACAACCCTGAACACACCATCCGCACCGTGAAACATGGTGGTGGCAGCATCATGTTATGGGGATGCTTTTCCTCAGCAGGGACGGGGAAGCTGGTCAGAGTTGATGGAGCTGAATATAAATGCACGCCACACTTTTTAGATATTTGTAAAAAAAAAATTGCAAACGATTTATCATTTTCCTTCCACTTCACAATTATGTGCCACTTTGTGTTGGTCTATCACATAAAATCCCAATACAGAACATTTACGTTTTTAGTTGTAACATGACAAAATGTGGAAAACTTCAAGGTGTATAAATACTTTTTAAAGCACTGTATATGAGAAGATGGTTTGGACAAAATGGTTTGTAACAGAATCCAGTGGACACCTGACCTTTCATACACTACACCCTTTCCTTAGTGATGACTCTGACAATAGAATGGTTGCCATTCAACAAAACTTTGTAATTACAGACTGATAGCTGAAAATGCTATATACACTTGTAAATGAAAATCAGACTGGAGGTATTTAAACATTAAAATAAGGACTCTATGAATAACAGACTTGGGCATTTTGTTAGGCCAAGTTCACAAATACAGAAGAGAATCCAGTTTGTGTAATCTCCCAGAAAGGGAATCCATCAGGGGAAGCAATTGTAGTCAATAGGAGAGAACAGCACAAATACAACCAATAAACGTTAGTGTGCACGGAGCTTTTCCACTCACTTGAGTATACTTTGGAGGCATTGAAACCCTTCTGAAGCCAATGTGAATATAGCTTTAAAAACAAAAATGCAATGTGCAGTTATTTCAGGGAAGAGAAATCTGATTACTGGTTGCTGTGGGTTAATGCACTGTCTATTATATTATATTTCTATTTATCACACTATATCCTCCACAGGAATGCTACCACCAGTGACTAATCAGTTCAGTGGCTTCCTTTTCTAGAAATAGTAAAGCCATCCATTACACCTTTACCTGCAATTTTTTAATGTTCACAATACAATAAGTCCTTATTTTAAGTGTCTAGCCAAAAGACTATTCTTCCTCCTAATCAATGAGTCTGGACAGTGTACAGATCAGCAACACACAAGAATAAAAACTTCATGTATAGAGATCAAAGAAAAAGAAGGGGGGATTTTTGCCATTTAGATCACTAGTGAAAGTCCAGCAACCATAAAGTAAATGCCTGATCTGCTGCTATAGACAGCTTACATTTGTTTAAAAAAAAAAAGTTATATAAATAAATTGGAGACCCTGTCACCAAATCATTAATTACAAAAAAAAATAAAAAAAACAAAAAAAAAAACTGAAAAGATTGTTGATGTTGAATCTTAGATTGTAAAGCTTGACCTTCTGTATGTGACATATGAAAAAATAAAAATAAAAATGCATTTACTAGCTTTCATCTGACCTCACACGAAATGCATCTATAGTTAGCATATAGATCAATCATTGCACGTATTCTCCAAACTATGGCCCTCCAGTTGTTACAATGCCCATCATTCCTAATCATGTCTTTGAATGTCAGAGTTTTACAATGCCTCATGCAATGTGTTGTTCCGCAGCTGGAGGGCCGTAGTTTCGAGATCAATGATCTAGTTCAGGTATCTCCAAACTACGGCCCTCCAGCTGTTGCAGAACTACACGTCCCATGAGGCACTGTAAAACTCTGACATTCAAAGACATGACTAGGCATGATGGGAATTGTAGTTCCTGAACAACTGGAGGGCTATAGCTTGGAGACCCCTGCTCTATAAGATAGAACTATGATGGAGTAAACTGTGTAGAGGCACCTGACCACAGCAAGTAGTGTCCTATTTAATGAGAAGTACATTTAGGCGTAATATCCAAATACAATTCCATATAAGCATGGATACAAAGTGCTGTACCCAGGGTCACACTGATAATTCAGTGAACATTGCTGGGACCAGAGTCTCCAAATTCTTTCATATGTGCCTTGAGGACTCAAGCTACATCATCTACCCATCAGATTTACCAGCTATATGATCTACCCATCTGCGTTATTAGCTATACATCACTCTAGTTCTTGCCTCGTTGACTCACAACTCGTTTTAATCCTTTTTAGTTAAAATACATTATATAACCAAAAGGGTGTGTGAGACCTTCCATCTTAAAGTGGTATTAAACCACTGTGTGCTGGGTGGGTTTTTACCATAGTGTGCAAGTATGCACAGTATACTTACACATTATGGCACACCTACTATACAGGTGTGTCCTTCTCCAGCTCTGTGCAACACAAGCTTCGTGTCCCATCACCATCCCTGCTACTTCTGGGTTTTCAGGCATTACCTCTAGTCACTGGGCGCCCATTGATGATGTAAATCATGTGCAAAGGAGTTACATCATGCCCAGCACCAGAGTTGAGAATGTACACTGCAAGGTTCATGCACCATATAGCGTACTAACGGAAAGGGAATTTTTTATTTTATTTTTTTGACAGAAGAAAGTGTGCGTCTCTTCTGTCAAAAATACCTACCTCTTTTTTTTTTCTCTAGAGTTTACTTCCACTTTAATAGCAATGGCAGTTGGGTGAAGCCAAAAGTTTGATGGAGTATGGATGAAATTATCTTTTTCAGCAGATGGGTGATGCAGCCTCCTTGCATCAAATCAAAACTTAAGTATCAGTTACCAATAGTCTGACCCTTTAAAAGTTGCATATGGTGACCAACCATCAAGGAGTAATGTACAAGCAGTAAAAAAAGGACACAGCAAATAAAAAACACTCAATCCTTTGTAAATAACATCAAAAAAGTGCATTTGTGGCAATCCTATGCAGAGGAAACCATTCATAAAAATAATTTGAGACATTCACAAGCCAGCCGATCAAACTATACAGAAGGAGAGCATTACATTCAAGGTTGTCAAATGGTTTCCAGGGAATGTAGAAGATTGTCGAATCAGTGAATGGAATTACATGCATCAAATATGGCTTTGCTAGACTAAGGCATAGCAATTTGCAGGGCACTCAAAGCAGAATGAGTAATGTTATGATGCTTTGAAAAAGGAATGTAAATTTCTGGTTTCAAATACTGTAGTTTTGTACAGTGAAAGTTAAACAAAATAACCTGTATATCATTAAGTACGGTATTTATTGCTGAGGAAAAGGGAACAGTTTTCTTTGCTCACAATGCATTTGTCCAAAGGTGTTTTGCATGTCATTAATATAAACAGTGTCTGCTTCTCAAAAACCCCCTCAAACATAAGTGAGAAACTTTTTCCTGTACGGAGTCTTCGAAAACAACCTTGTATTCAGATATAAGGCTCCATGCACACTGGACGTTAAAATAACGTTATAAAAACGCCAGTAGCTTTGCAGCGTCTTTCAGCGTTTAATGTTTTTGCAATAGCGTTTATTAGCTTTTTTTTTTTTTCTTCAATGGATCAAAAACATTAAAAACCGCTGGTGAGCCATGTTTTTGAGCGTTTATCGGCGTTCATCTGTGTTTATGAGCGTTTGGCGTTTTCTGTGGTCAGAAAAACGACTCCTGAACGCGATTTTATGGCGTTCAGAAAACAGCCCATAAACTCCACTGCCAATAAACATCCGAAAACCTCCATGTGTGCATGGACACATAGGATAACAGAGGGGAGTTTATGGGCTGTTAAAAAAAAAAAAAAACCCAAACTCCCAAAAAGGGCAGTTTATGAGCTTCAATGTGCATGGAGCCTAAAAAAGTGATAGTAGAGCACCGTTATAACTGAACACCAGGTTATTGTGAAATATGACATTAAACAAGCTTCTTCATCAAGGCAAGCAGCAATATTCACTAACCCACTGCAATCAATCAAAATGCATCTTTCACTAATCTAACTCCAGGCAAGTGAAATGTGATTGGTGGCTAGCGGTCAGCACTTCCCTTTTTATTAGTCTGCATGTGTTAGCTGGAATGGGGTCATGCATAAGAGGGAGCCTACATGTAAGCAGTCTCGAACAATGGTCCAACCTCTCATAGTGGAAAAAAATATTTGCTATAGGAGCAATCAATGCAGCATTACCCATTAATGTGGCAGAACAAATCTCAGGAGCTAGAAAGCCAACAAGAAAATACTGCTTGTGCCATAACTTTGACAACTTATGCAGGCCATGCATGGTCTATTTTTTTTCTAGAATATGGGAAATTTAGTGTGTTTTGTAATCCGATGGTGCCACCATTGATTTTGAAATTCAATCAACCAAGCCTTTAATTTCACCTCATGTTGCTACTCCAAAGAAAAATTTTGTGGCCGGGAATCTTTTTTTTTTTCAGGTCACAGCTCATGCGCATTTCTTTTTCGATTATATTTCTCGCATGGTTATTCCATCATTGATTAGAAATTTGTTTGTTTTTCCAAAAATTCCAACATTCCCACTCACTCAAATTCGATGGCCACACAAAAATCAGTCAATGCTGCGGCCCACTAATGGTGCAAAATTTAAACGAAAATTCTTTCGGAATTCAACTCATGTATGGCTTAAAAGTATGTCAATTTAAAAACACACCTGCTGATTCCAGGGCAGGACTGATTGGCTCCTGTCTTCTATACAGTATTTGTGCAGCACTTCTTATGTGCATTTTCTGTGGCTGTATGTGCACAGTAAGCAGCCCTGCTTTAGGTTTTATGCACATGGCCGTACAGCATGCAGAGCCTGCATACTAATATTCCCAGCATTAGCTGCCACCACATACAACTGCCCATTAAGATTAGGAGGCGGCCATATCACACTATCTGCATTTGAAGCAAATGTAAGTGCACATAGCTAGTGCTTTACTCAACTCTCTGCAAATGACCATATACAGTCACCTCCTCTAACGCATCACAATGGGCTACTGTATGTGAAAGCAGTGATTCTCCCAGGAATGTCAGTATACTGGCTTTGTGCGCTGTACAGCCCTGTGTACGAGGCCTTAAAAAGATAAGTATGTTTTTTTTTTCCAAGAATCATACTTAACTAGGTGTATGCAGCATCGCTCCAATGCTGCATCTGTCCCCCGCTGGCTCTAAGACTGATAAGAGATCAAACAGCGCTGATCAGTAACCGCTGTCTGCTCTGACCCCTTCCCGCATTCACTGGAGCGCTGGACTCTGGAGGGTGCAAGAGCGGCTGGTTCAGGCTCTTAGCAACTCGTTGAGAGGCTGAGCCACGTGCTGGTCCAGGGTTGTGGGCGGATCCCAACCATGTTGTTGCAACCTTTTCCCAGCCTGGACCTGCACTGTGATGTCAGCCGACAGCAGGCTTTAGCCCGCTGTCTGCTGAAAACGGGTCACAGGAGTGCAGAACGAACTGCACTCCCGTGAGCCACAGGAGAAGCACAGCCAAACAAACTTTGGCTGTACTTCTCTTTTAAATACATTTAGCAGCCTCAAATGGAAAATATACTTTGCTTGGGGCCTTACACTTCATCTTACGACAAAATATAGAATCTTTCACAACTGATTTCTGCCTTATAAATAATTATTAGTATTCAGGAAGCACATATAAAGAGTAAACTGTAAGAAAACTAGAATACCATTTTAAGCAAGCATTTCTACTTTAAGTGCATTATCAGTAAAACTTGCTTAACATTTTCTTTGCATATTTACATTATCAATTACACCAACTCACACGCCAGACCATGCTCCCATTGGTGACTAGCACCAAAAAAAAAAAAAATGCAGGAGACACGTGCCAAAAATTAAATAAATTTCAGAATTTCTAACTCTGAGCAATCATTTGTAATATAGATCTGCTAAAAAGGTAGCTGAAAAGGAGGGACTGCTGCATTGCACGAGACCATTAGGATAAAAGCAAGGCCTAGAAAGAGGTCATACGGACTCTACCAGAGCCAGTGATAAGGTTTCCAAGTCCTCTGTGTACTTGAACCTGAACTGGGCCATATTCTACCTGCTCCCCATCCACGGTAAGGATTCCCTTTGTTGTGAGAGGCTCTAAGCGGAATGCTCGAACGGGAACATGAACAACGTATGGACATTCCATTCCAACATGTGTCCCTTTTTCCATTGCCAAAAAAAGTCGAACAAGGGCTGTCCGAGAGATTCCAGCCTTTACAAAGAATAGGTGAACCAGTCCATCATCAAAGTAGGAAAATGGTGCTGTGAATAAGTCGGCCCCAAGGTGAGTCTGATAGATACCCAGCACAAGAACAAAGTCTCCTTCCACAGTAACCCAGGATTTGGGTAAAGGTTGCCCCAAAGGAGGCAAAAGATCATCCTTAGGTCCGTTTACCTGGTGGTGCGTAGGAAGCTCCACATCATTTGGCAGCACATGGTCATGCTCAGACAGGTCATCAGGCACTGAGTCAAACGTGAACTGGGAGGTGTGCAATGCTGTTGGAGAGCCAGGAGAAGGTGAAGTCTCAAAGCTTGGTAGCTCATTGGTGTCAAGTGCAGCAGAGCTTCTCTCATACATAATATTACGCTCTTCACAGAGACCCATATCTGAAATAGTACGGTGCAGCTGGGAACGCTGTATTGGAGCAAGGCTTCCATTGGGAGATAGGGTGATACTCCTGCAAATGGGACGGTGAGCATCCAATACAGGCAGATAAGAAAGGCGGCCTCTGTAAGTACGCAAGGAAGCAACTCTTACCATGGTCCCAAAAGTGAAACGAGCAGAGCCCATGTGTCTGTACTTTTCACTTTCTATGTCCACATCAGAGATGAAGCCCCAAGCCACACTCAGAAAAGAAAAAGAGCGAGTACCAGAGCAGGTTGTGACAGACACGAGGTCCATAGGCATAACAGTACCATGGCACAGCAGCAAGATACAGTTAAGTAGCAGCTCTGACCCCATTGCCTGCTCAAACCTAAAAGAAAAAAAGAAAGAAAACAAAAATCACACATCATGTCAAACTAAAAGATCTTCAGCTAGAAAAACATTTTATATTAATGCTTGAAACATTAATTGTAATTAATTTTGTAGTTCCAGTACCAAAACCACAACATTAAAGCAAACATACCTGTGCAGACATGCTTGAATTAACAATAAAGATGAAGATTAGGCAATGGTACCCACTTTTCTGAGAACCCACAGCTGCAAGGTGCCACGGCTCAAGCAAAAACATGTTGTGGTGGGTGTGATCTGCAGGATGCAAATTCCTAGATTTATATAGTTGGCACTGAAGATATAGTTGAATGCACCCAACGACACACTGTGCCTTTCAATGAAGTGGGGCCCTGAACTGTGGGATGAGCAGTATAAGTCAAAGCTTCTAGGATTCATCTAATAGATTCTTTCTAGTACTTCTCTGAAGTGACAAGGCAATTTAGAGGTTTTTTGATTTGGGTTTGTCAAAGCCCTACAGTGCAAAACAACTCAGTTGCAAACAAAGTTGACCAGTTTTCTAAGCCTGTCAAAACTGCACATATATTAGACCACAGGGTTCTATTGTTACCTTTAATATACAAGTTTCTAAAAAAAGATAGCTGTCCCTACACACAGGTCTGGGCTGCAAAAACAAACCCATGTACAGAAGTGCTAAAGAAAAAAAAAAAACTGATACAAGCCAGAAGTAAAGCTACAAATAAAGCAAAAGATATAAGCATTGTTTTAGTTCACCTTGTGTTAGCCAAAGTTTCTCAGTAGCTATCAGTGTAAACCCTAATGGTTGGCCCCTTGTATATGCCTTAACCCTCTAACTAGTTCACCTCTTTGGAGGTGTCTGATACGTCAAAAGAGTGTACAGGTGAAAACAAGCTCACAGGCTTTAAAGTGATTGTAAAGTCTTTTTTTTTTTTTTTTTTTTATTACAAACATGATATACTTCTTACCTGCTCTTTGCAATGGTTTTGCAAAGAGTAGCCCTGATTCTCCTCTTCTAAGGTTCCCTTCAGGTGCTCCTGGCTCTTCCTCTTCTCGGTGTGCCACCATAGGAAAGCCACTCAATCCCAAGCCACACTGCCTGCATCCATAGACAAAGACAGCCCCCCTCACTTGTCACAAGGATTTGACTAACAGCAGCGGGTGCCAATTGCTTCCACTACCTCAGCAAAGTCTGTAAGAGCCACCACAGATGGGCACAGCGATGGATCGAGTGAGGGCTCAGTTAAGTATAGTATAAGGGGGAGTGAAGAGGCACTACTGTTACCTAAAACATTTCTTACCTTAATGCAGGGAATCCACACACAGGCCAAGGTTTTAGTTTTTGCGCACCTCAGATCAGGTTATAGTTTTAGATGCAAGTAGTTTTCACATATCAGTCCTACTATAATTTTTGGCTTTGTGAACCTCGAGTTGAGCAGTTTTGTTTTCAGTGGCTAAACTGATTAAGTCTTGTGATATCTGAAGGCTGTGTTTTTAGTGACATTTAGCAAATGGCATGTAAAATGGCTGTCTATTCCTGCAGCACACCTTCAGTTTAAGTCCACTGTATATTTTTTGCTCCTGCAGTTTATCCATTCTTGTCATATGCTGCTAGGAGCCCATTCTTAGGGGCAAGTGCATCTATAATTCAGACAGTCACTATGCTGCAGATGAACTGAGAGCGGACTCATGTTGCTTTAAAAACTGACATGCCAATGTGCTAATTGACAAATCTCGTTTACAAATATCACATGCTGTTAATTGGCAACCAATCCCTTATGACTCACTATTGCACCGTTGTTCGCAATTGTGGTTTAGTCATTTCAAAGTTAAAGAATAAATAACTGTACAATAAAACAATGGGCCTCTGCTACATTTTATAGAGAGTTTATAAAGTTTCACAAGAACGCAACACATCACACAGTAACGAGGTATCAGAGAACAAAAGGGGGGGTACAAGAGAGAAACCATTTAGGAGGTATCAGAGACCAGTGTATTAAAGAGAGAACAGCATATAATTGGTATCCAAGCAGTAGAATTATAATGTCATCTGAAGCAATGTTTGCAGGAGTGTCACAATTTGGAAGCAAGTCAGGTGCAGTGGAGGATACAAAAAGGGGTGGTTGGTCTCTTTATTACCTGTATGTAGGAGAATAAGGCTTCATGTACGCGGGATGTTTTTACAACCTCTCCTGAACGATTTAACTTGACAGATAGTAACCCACGTTTAAAATGTCCTTTTTGCCGCATTTACATGCCCGTTTTCGTTTAGAAGCATGTCTAAGAAAAATTATTATTTTTTTTTAAATGGCCAAAAACGAAAAATACCTATAAACAAAACGCGGCTAAACGCGGCTTACCGCGTTTGGCGTCTGAACTAATTTTTGTTGCCTTAAAAAAAAAGGCCTATAAAACGCAACTGCCTAAAAACGACAGTAAACGAACCTGTGTACATATCCCCATAAGATAACATTGAATGAGTGCAGGGGCAGTTGAAAAAAAAGTGTTGAACTGCCTCTGAACGTCCGTTTAGCAGCAGCAGTGTACATGGGGCATTAGAGAAGAGAGGTTGACAAAGAATAGTTTAGGTGACGGTAGAAAAAGGGGTAAGAAGTAATGCGTAAAAAGGAGGAGGTGGAGGGGGAAGGGGGAATGTGAACTAGTGGTGTTCAAAATGGGAAAACATTGGGGTACTTCATTATAAGCGTAAAACATGACTGTGTATTGGACTTGGTAGAAGGGTTGACAGTTAAAGTGGCCGTTAAGTCACTTTAATTACTAACTAGAATCCCCTCTGTTATAGCAGGTTAAATCACTCAGTGCCTTTTTTTTTTTTAAATGATTCATCGCAATACCTTATTTTGCAGTGCCACTGTCAATCAGCTGATGTCCCGGCATTCTCCTGCCCCGAGGACTAAAGAGGGAGGGGCTGAGGTTCCCTATGATGTCACTGGGAGGAGAGCCTCATGCGGTCACGTGACCGCTCAGCAGCTGTTTTGCATAATGTTATTGCACCGTATCAATTTTAAAATAGAAAGGCACTAAGCAATTTAACCTGATATAACAGAGGGGATTCTAGTTGGTAGAGAAAGTTATTTTTCATTGTATGGCAGCAGCAGGAGAGGGGCGAGGAGGACACGGCTCACACACACACGGCTCACACACACGCTGATAGGCAGGAAGGGGAGGGGGAGAGGACAGAGGTGAGACAGGAGGGCTGCGGATGACAGAGGCACGTAAACTGACCACGGTGTCAGGGCTCAGCAGCCATAATACACGGTGGTCAGTTTTCAGGGGGGAGGGTATAGTCAGGCAGGATCAGCCAGGTTTTTTAGGTGACTGAAAGGGCCAAATGACACCGCACAAGCACTGTGCTGTATAACATGCTTTCAAAAAACAGAATCATCTTTTTATTTTTAGGGTTACAAACACTTTAAAGTTAGTGCTTTCATTTTTGTTTCATTGAGTCCAGAGATGTCTGAAAGCATATTGAATAGGTTAGGTAAGGTAATGTGAGGGAAGTAAATATTCAGGAGACTGTTAAGCGAACACAGTCTTATGGTGTGCATCTGCGATTTCTAGGTCCTGGATTGCAACTGTGAGTGGTTTCATGGCTAAGATAAAAATAAATGGCTATAAGAGGCATCCCTGTCTGGTTCCTCAAAAGCATGGGAAAGGATTCAGAACTGAACTCTGCTTATTCTATTACGAGCGAACAGAGAATCGTGAGCTAGGCAAAGAGCAAATATTGCAAAAATTGTGCATCATAGAACTGGACACGTTGAGGGAAAGTAACATTGTTTCATAGGGTTCTGCAGCAAGCAAAGTGGATGAGCTGTATCATGCATCAGACAGACATTGCCCCCCGTCTACTTGGTCTTTATGTAGGAGTTGACCTAAGAAGTGTTTTTGTTTTCCTTGAAGTCAGAACTTTCACCAAGACTTTTACGTCCATATTTAGGAGAGAAATTGGTCTATAGATCTTGAATGGTCTGAAGGTTCTGGTAATTGGAAACATCTAAAAAAAAAAAAAAAAAAAAACAACCCCTCTTCTGCTTTTTCTAAAGGGAAGGAGTCATAAGAAAGCACAGAGCTGGGATAGTAAGGATTTAAGTTCAGATAATATTTCAATCGTGCCAGTCACTGGACACCACACATTTCAGTCAGACCTGTGACACTACCTATTGCCACTGGCTAACAGAACAGTTACTCCCCTCATTAAATCATGGAAGTATATGGGAAAAGTGGGGTGAGAAGGAAGTGCCACATCTACTATATGGCAATGTGTTACCATCTAATAAGTGGATGTGTGAAGGAAAGAAGTCTTAGGTAAAAGGTAGGTGGGGTCAGGAGAGACTTATTAGGACATAAAAGGCCACAGTTGTACCACAAACGATCTAGTAATGTTAGTATTGCGAGCCACAGAGGAAGTACCGTTGTGCCCCCAGTGCAAAGCCAAGGTGTAGGTTAGGTGCACATTGCTGGTGGTTGCAAAGGGAGTGTGCAGACGATTGTCAGGGCTCTCAAAACATAGCATAGGTTTCAGGTTAGCATAAAGCCCAAATCTAATGTTGAGATGTTGCCCCTGAGCTCTTAAACAGCCATCCCAAAGTGATGATAATACTTGACAGTATATCATCATAGTGAGCAGCAAAAAGTCAAAATGAATGAGCATGAATTAGCAGGTGTGTAGAGGGCACAAGGCAAGTGTCAGTCCATAAGAGTTCACAAGCAGTTTGCGTCAGGAGTACATAGCCAGGGATAGAGAAGTAAAATACAGTTAAGGAAAATTGCAGCTTCTGGCATGATGTAGGGCGTTCTTGGGGCGATTTACAAGCTTGTGTTTGGAATAATAAAGTAGGGATGTGCATCCTAAAAGGTTAGAGTGCAAGTAAGTGTGTAGTTCCATGTGTACTTCTAAGATAACTGTTCTTTGAGGTTGGTAGATATTGGTCGAAGGTCGGCCGATTCAACAAAAACCGTCCGACATTCAACCAGTGTGTACAGCAGCCGTGTCGAGCGGGGATGCTGGAAAACCAGCAGCCGGCCAACATCTGATCAGCACTCACAGCCAAACAGCTCAAGTTCCACACCATTATAAGGATACTTGTTTGTTCCTAATCCACTATAATCTTTTCTAGTGATGTACCATTTATCAGACAGATGCAGCCACATGTGGAGTAAACAGCATTACAAACTAAATTTTGTGCAAAGGATCCTTCATGCTACCCATAGTCTTCTGGACCAGGTGTGGTGGATACTTCTCTGCAATGGGCGACACTGGGGAGAAGGCAAACCTCACAGGACTGGAGTAGTTTTTCTTGGAGGTAGCTCTTCTTATATAGAATAGTTAAAGTGGATGTAAACCCGAAATTTTTTTTTTTTTTTTTTTTTTTTTTTAATGTCATAATGTAGAGTATAAGATTTCCTACCATTTGAGCCCAGTCTTGCCACAAAGAGTTAATCCAGCTCTGAGCAATCCTCTTTTATTGTTCAGTGAGATAAAACTTGACAAACAGAGAAAAACTTTGTCAAATCCTCCCCCTTGCTGTGAGTGAAAGGTGACTTACATCTCATGCACTAGCCTAAGACGTGCATTATTTTTTAATTCCCTCCCACTCCTTTCTTCAGCAGCTCTGCAAGGATTGGCTGTTCCACACCTCAGCATGATTTGGCATGCTGAAGTCATGTGGTTACTTTCCTGTCTTTTCACTGGATTTTAGAGAACATAGCAGAAGTTCAGTGTAAGAAATACACAGGAGAAAATGCATATTGACAAGGGGAGTGTAGAGGTGGGCGGGGAGTCTACTGACATCACGACTCCACCCACCGAGCTCCAGACAACAGACCCACCCACAGAATGTGCAGTTTTTCGGGCCTCATAACAGACAGAGGGGAGACATTTGACAGGTAAAGATACATGCAGGAGGCATGTAAATCCTTACAGATAACCCCTATGGCAGTAGTTTAGAAAGGATGACATTGGGCATTACATCCACTTTAACATAAACATAGGTGGTAAAAAAAAAAGGTTTTAGGCGTTTTCAGTTTGATGGTTAGTATGATAGATACCAGAATTTAAGTTTACCTTAAGACTACAACAACCAAAATACAGTATCTCACAAATTGAGTACACCCCTCACATTTTTGTAAATATTTTATTATATCTTTTCATGTGACAACACTGAAGAAATTACACTTTGTCACAATGTAAAGTAGTGAGTGTACAGCTTGTATAACAATGTAAATTTGCTGTCCCCTCAAAATAACTCAACATACAGCCATTAATGTGTAAACTGCTGGCAACAAAAGTGAGTACACCCCTAAGTGAAAATGTCCAAATTGTGCCCAAAGTGTCAATATTTTGTGTGGCCACCATTATTTTCCAGCTCTGCTTTAACCCTCTTGGGCATGGTCGTCACCAGAGCTTCACAGGCTGCCACTGGAGTCCTCTTCCACTCCTCCATGACGACATCATGGAGCTGGTGGATATCTTGCGCTCCTCCACCTTCCGTTTGAGGATGCCCCACAGATGCTCAATACGGTTTACATACTTGGCCAGTCAATCACCTCTACCCTCACCTTCTTTAGCAAGGCAGCGGTCGTCTTGGAGGTGTGTTTGGGGCCGTTATGTTGGAACACTGCCCTGTGGTCCAGTTTTCGAAGGGAGGAGCTCATGCTCTGCTTCAGTATGTCACAGTACATGTTGGCATTCATGGTTCCCTCAATGAAATGTAGCTCCCCAGTGCCGGCAGCACTTATGCAGCCCCAGACCATGACACTCCCAGAACCATGCTTGACTTCAGCAAACTGTTTTTGGGCATTCTTGTGCATTATCTTTAGAAGAGGCTTCCTTCTGCGACGACAGCCATGCAGACCAATTTGATGTAGTGTGCAGCGTATGGTCTGAGCACTGACAGGCTGACCCCCCCACCCCTTCAACTTCCGCAGCAATGCTTGCAGCACTCCTACGTCTATTTCCCAAAGACAACCTCTGGATAGGACTAGAGATGTGAAGGCCCGGAAAAAAAAAAAAAAAACGGAAAATTTCAGGAAAAAAAAAAACGTTTTTTTTTTCCCCTTTTTCCTGAAGGCTTTTTTGTTTTTTTCCAAAAAATTGAAAAAAGAAAAAAAAAAAAAAAAAAAAAAAAAGTTCTTAATTGTGATGACGGAAGCAGAAGCAGAGACGGATACTGACATTTTCAGCTCACAAAATGATTCTGATTAAATGTCCATTGAAACTTGGTCCCACTCTTTTCTTAACACTTCCCCCATCTTCAATTCTTTTTATGAGAATGGGGTTTTTATTTAATACTGTGGAGAGGAAATATGAAAAATTTTTACTTTTGGTTTTGAAAATTGTTTTGTGGAGGCTTTTTGGCAGTTCCACATAAACTAGTAAGCAGTTCAGGAGATTGTTGCTCCCTTTGTTACAAATAAATATTATAAAAAGGTAAATTCTGTTTGTGATAATTGTTTGGCTACACTATATTTTTAATATGCTAGTTGCGATAATTTTATGCCAAGTCAAATTGTCCATAGTCATATTTTATATTCCTAAAGTAACAGAATGACTTTCAATCTTAAAAAGACAAAAAAGTGCTAATGTAGCATTTTTTTCAATTTATCAGAAAACTTCTGTCCCCCCCCCCTAAAAAAAAAAAAAAAAACGGAAAAAAAAAAAACGGAAAAAAAAAAAACGGAAAAAAAAAACGGAAAAAAAAAACGGAAAAAAAAAACGGAAAAAAAAAACGGAAAAAAAAAACGGAAAAAAAAAAACGGAAAAAAAAAAACGGAAAAAAAAAAACGGAAAAAAAAAACGGAAAAAAAACTTTTTCTTCCGAGCTTCAAAATTTCCGGAAATTTTACATCTCTAGATTGGACGCTGAGCACGTGCACTCAACTTCTTTGGTCAACCATGGTGAGGCCTGTTCTGAGTGGAACCTGTCCTGTTAAACCGCTGTATGGTCTTGGCCACCGTGCTGCAGCTCAGTTTCAGGGTCTTGGCAATCTTCTTATAGCCTAGGCCATCTTTATGTAGAGCAACAATTTTTTTTTTAGGATCCTCAGAGTTCTTTGCCATGTTGAACTTCCAGCGACCAGTAAGAGAGAGCGATAACACCAAATTTAACACACCTGCTCCCCATTCACACCTGAGACCTTGTAGCACTAACGAGTCACATGACACCGGGGAGGGAAAATGGCTAATTGGGCACAATTTGGACATTTTCACTTAGAAGTGTGCTCACTTTTGTTGCCAGTAGTTTAGACATTAATGGCTGTGTTTTAAGTTATTTTGGGGGGACAGCAAATTTACACTGTTATACAAGCTGTACACTCACTACTTTACATTGTAGCAAAGTGTCATTTCTTCAGTATTGTCACATGAAAAGATATAAAATATTTACAAAAATGTGAGGGGTGTACTCACTTTTGTGAGATACTGTATGTTCTATGTTGATAGTAAGGATACATCATTCAGATATGCCCAAGATATAGTTGATTCTAAACATCTCCTCATCATTAAGATGTTTAGGGGTGTTTGTCAAACTGAAGGGACGCCCAAGTTCCTTTTGCATATGCCTCAAGACCGTATTTACAGTTGCTCTGCACATTTTAGGTCTAACAATGCTTGGCCTACTAATATGGCTGGAGAACAATCGAGACCTACTAATATGGCTAGAGAACACTGGTGTTTTCTGGAATCCTTTTAAATTTAGGGTTTTGCAATAGAATATACAATAATGCATCTGTCTTGCAAACATTTTTGCCAAAGATATTTGTGAAAAAGTAAAGTATTCCCGCTACATATGACATACATATGTTCTTAACAAGGGATCAGATCATTGTGATATGCATTTACACTGTATTATGTTTGGAGTGACTGGGAGGTTCATGCAACAAATGAAGTCTCTGCTTGTATGCAGTATACACAAAAAGCCCCAGAAAATCTGGAGAACTGATCCAAAAAGGTAGAGAGACTATTCATACATTTTTCCAATATCGCATGCCTGGACCACTACTTATCTAACTCATGCATTTAATTATGTCTTTCCTTTAGTGAATTGACTAACACTGTTTGAATGTGGTATTTACCATTATCGCATGCAATATTTGGGGAAACTGTGTCACGTGACTGATTACCGCATTCAATATGCTTTTATAAATGAAGCCGTGTGTGTGGTTTTTTGGGGGAAATGTTTTTTTTTGTGCAAATAAAAAAAAGAAGTCACACTCTGTCTTTATACACAGGGTATGCTCTCCAACACAACCTCCGATTTACATTCTTGATGCCTATTCCATTACTAAGCTCAGAAATGTGACTCCTGTGTGAACCAGCTCAATATCTCTGGTGCAAGTAGTTTTCTTACCCTGCATTGTAGTTAATAGCTCCAGCCAAGGCATTTCCTGAGCCACAAGGCAAAATTCCAATAGGCATCTTTATTGCATCTTCCCAATCAGAGCGTTCCATCAAGCCATTAATAACCTGAGTAGAATATAAAATGACATTAGTGAGGAAATTAGGACAGCTCCAGCACACTTGCTGGATTCTATTTCAATTTAAATCTATTTAGTATGCTGTATTAAGTTTTCAGGATTAAGGTTTCACTATTTCAAACACTATAAAATCAAAAACTAAACTAGGCATTGAAAAAAAAATGGAGTTCATTAATCCATAGCAGACAGTCAGAGCTCAACTTTACCATATAACTTCCTAAATTGTAAATTCCTGATTGATTATGTGTTACAACACATTATTGGTCTTAGTACTCCTAGAAACAAAAAATACTAAAAAAAAAAACCCCAAAAAAACACAAAAATGTCATATAAAACAAAGGTTTCCCAAACAGTGTGACATCAACCCGACTAATTATAAACAAAAAACATTTTTTTACATACACATATTAAAAAGGTGTATTTAGACCCCTTTCACACTGGGGTGGTTATCAGGCGCTTTAGCGCTAGAAATAGCCTCTGCTAAGCGCTTGAAAACTGCCTCTCATTCATTCCAGTGTGTCTTGACACTGGGGCAGTGCACTTGTGGGACAGGAAAAAAGTCCTGCAAGCAGCATCTTTGAGGCAGGTTGGGAGCGTATACAGCGCTCTCAAAATGCCCTGCCAATTGCCATTAATGGGCAGTGCTTTCAAAGCAGCGGAAAAGCGGGCAAAAAGCTTTGCTTACACAGCAGTAAAGCGCCGCTAAATCGAGCTGCACTTTACCACTAACGGCCGGCAGCGGTGCTTTGTGGGTGCTTTTAACACTTTTTTGGCTGCTAGCGGGGGTTAAAAGCGCCCAGCTAGTGGCCGAAAAGCGATGCAAAGACAACGGTAAAGCGCCACTAAAAATAGCGGCGCTTTACCGCCGATACACAGTGCTACTCAGTGTGATAGTGCCCTTAGAGTATTGATATTTAATGCCCACATGCCAAGGTGTACTTAAAAGATGGTAAACAACAAGAGGGGGCATTTAGCAAACACTGAATTTTTATAAAGCGGTAAGTGCTTTAACAGGACACTAAATATTTTTTCCGCAAAAATAACCCACACACACACACACACTACTTAAAATGCAACTTTAGTCAGAAAATTAGGTCCCAATAGATCACTTCAGGCTGGCCCCTTTTACAGGTAAAGCTATGTAAAATTAAAAATAAGTGCCTATACTGTTTAAAATCCAGTAATGCACGGTCTCACTCCGCTCATGCTCAGTTGCTCTTTATTCTCAGCACTGTGCCTAAAAGTAAAGCCACTAGAGGACAATCAGCTGACAGCTTTAGGATTTACTGTTACTGAAGGAGGAAAAAACAACAGGAATGACACAGACTGTGTGGTGGGAACACAGATAAGGGAGGGAGAAAAGAAAAAACAGGAGCGGAGACAGAATAAACTCTGCTGCCAAGGAGACACACAAGAGTTAAAGTTACAAGGATAGTGTCTGATCTCCCCCATATTCTCTCCTTTCTCGCTCACCTGCAGCCTGTGAAATTCAGCACTGCAAAGCTGTGTACACACAATCTGAATTCTGGCCAGTTCACCAGGAAGCAGCTTCTGTCAAACTTTCAGAACACCTAGGCACAGCGAGGGAGATCGCCGTACTAGCATTGCATAGTTGGTATAGCAAACTCTGTTTTTTTCGTTCAGCCCGTTGGGTTAACCACTTCAGCCCTGGAAGATTCTACCCCCTTCCTGAACAGAGCACTTTTTGCGATTCGGCACTGCGTCGCTTTAACTGGCAATTGCGCAGTCGTGCGACGCTGTACCTAAACAAAATTGACGTCCTTTTTTCCCCACAAATAGAGCTTTCTTTTGGTGGTATTTGATCGCCTCTGCGGATTTTATTTTTTGCGCTATAAATAAAAAAGAGCAACAATTTTGAAATTTTTTAAATATTTTTTACTTTTTGCTATAATAAATATCCCCCAAAAAGATATAAAAAAAACTTTTTTTCCTCAGTTTAGGCCGATATGTATTCTTATTGCATTTTTGTTTAACCAAAAATATGTAGAAGTGTATATTGATTGGTTTGTGCAAATGTTATGGCATTTTTATTATTCATTTTTTTTTTTTACTAGTAATGGCGGCGATCTGCGATTTTTATCAGAAACTGCGACATTATGGCGGGCACGTTGGACAATTTAGACACATTTTTGGGACCACTGGCATTTATACAGCGGTCAGTGTAATAAAAACACATTGATTACTGTAAAAATGTCACTGGCAGTGAAGGGGTTAACCACTAAGGGGTGGTGAAGGGGTTAATGTGTTCCCTAGTTGTGTTCTAACTGCGGGGGGGGGGGGGGTGGACAGTGTAGGGGAAGAGATAGATCGCTGTTCATACTCTGTATGAACAGACGATCTGTCACTTCTCCCCTCAGAGAACTGGGATCTGTGTGTTTACACACAGATCCCGGTTCTCCATATGCCCCGAGCAATTGTTGGAGCCCGGAAGTGATTGCGACCGCCGGGCACTCGCATCAGCTCCGTGGGAGCCCCTAGTGGACAAAATAGGAGCCAACGTAACATGACGGCGATTCACGCAGCCAGGCCATGCTGCCGCAGTACAATTGCGGCGGCTGGTCGGCAAGCGGTTAAACACAATAGAAACTTTTGTGTGTGTGTATCCAGCCTAAAGCTTCTGTCAGCCTTCCGCTCTAAAACGGAGCCAAGTCATACAGTCAAGGCTGTAAATGTACACATTTTAACTTAGAGGTTGTAAACCACCCTGCAGAATAAGGCTTACCTATAGGTACTGTAAATATCTCCCAAACATACGCCTTTTAGGAGAAAGTTACTGTATACTGATGATGTCATCGGCACATGCGCTCTGAAGGAACGACAGTCTGTGCCGTTTCCTCAGGAGTGCCTGCCGTGACTGGCGACTCCTGCACGCATGTTCTGGCCAGTCACAGAGATGGAGTCCGTGTCCCCTGAAGGAAGATGGGTAAAGATGGATGTGGCCTGCAGTGGGGACCATACGTGCTTCAATTGCAGTTAAGTATCACATAATGTGCTAGTATGTGATACATACTAGCACATTATGCATTTACTTCGCAGGGAAGTTGGAAACATTTTTCCCCCTGCAGAGTTTACTTCCTCTTTAAGAAGGTAACAGTTTTTGAGACCAAGGAGAGGGGGTGAGTTTCCAATAAGGAAGTAACTAATCTGGGCTTAAACAAAATGGCAGCCTCCAGCAAGAGGCAACAGGAGCAATGCTGGAGGCAATTTACAGCACACACTAATTTTGGTAGCATAATTGTTAATGTGGAATGTATGTGACCAAATTATGGGGAAAGTTCCGCTTTAACCACTGTTTTACCCTCTTACTATCCAAGACATGTTTTAGTTTTAAGTGCTGTCACTTAAAATCACAATTTGTCATGCAATACTGTACCAAATAAATTTTGAATCTTTTTTTTTTAGGCAGATAGAGCTATCTTTTGGTGCCATTTAATCTTTATTTATTTTATTTTTTTCAAGAAAATGGCTATATAAAAAGGAAAGGACTGAAAATTGGGAAAAAAACTTTTCTTAGTTTGTTAATAAAATGTGCTTATTCTTTCTGCATAGATTTAGGCCAGCTGTATTTAGCTACATTTCCTTGGTGAAAAAAGGGTATATTATTTAGTCTGTGTGAATGTAATAGAAGATGTCGATTGATACACAGCAAAGGCATACTTACAATTACACCCCAAAACACATTTTGCTACTCCTCCTGAGTATGGGAATACCACATCACAACCTAGAAACATAGAGGGGTCCAAAATCCAAGAAGCAACTTGGGCTTTCTAGGGGCAAATTACACGTCTAATTTCTTGGCTACCTATCCTATTTCTTGTCCTTGAAGAGCCAGCACAGGAGAAACACCCAAACATCCAAAAGTATTTTCTGAAAGGCATAGTGAAAAGGTGTAGCTTAGCTACATAGAGGGGTCCAAAATCCAAGGAGCACCTTCATGCAAACAAAAGGCATCAGAACAGTTGTAGAATAAAACCTGGGTATGAACAACAAGCAAGCAACAGTTTGGACAGAACTTTTAAATTACAAATCATTGTTTTTTTGAGCCACATTAAGACGAAGTTCTACAAAGTCAAAATATCCCACTTCTCTTGCACCACCACCTGCACTGAAATCCTTTTAGGTTGTACATACAAGGATCCATTATCATGCAAAAGAAGATTTTGAAAACCTCCTCAGCCAATACCGTGTTTCCCCGAAAATAAGCCCTACCCCGAAAGTAAGACCTAGCGCGATTATCAGGGTGGGCTGCAATATAAGCCCTACCCTGAAAATAAGCCCCATCAAAGTTCAATAAAGAACCTGTAATCCATTACTGTATACTGTAGCAGTGTCTCCGTTTATTACTGTATTAATACTACAATATTTTACAGCCGCCGGAGGTCCTCTTCTCTCATCCCGGCTGATGTCTGCAGCCCCTTCCTCTTCAGTGTATGGAGCGAGCTGACATCAGCGAAATCTCGGGTCTTCTCTCTTTCTCTCCTCCCCACTGATGTCTGCGGCCCCTCCCTCTGCAGTACTCTGAGTGGGCTGACATCAGCGGGGATCTCAGAGAAGAGCAGATCACGTGAATGCCCAGGGGAGCTGTAAAGGTATTTTTATGGTATAAAACTGTGAACACACTAATGTACCAGTATAATATTTGTATTAAAAGTATTTGAAAAGGATTTTAAGCAAGATGGATTTTTTAAATAGTTAAACTGACTCCTGATCTGACAGTGGGAGGGGTGGGAGGGGGGCGGGGTGGTGACAAGAACTTTTTTTTATTCTGTATTGATTTATTCATGATTGATTTTTAGAATATGGAGAGGGGTAAATGTCACAGCACAAGCACTGTGCTATCTATCATTCTTTGAAGGAACTGATTTTTTTTTTTTTTTTTTTAGGGTTACAACCACTTTAATACCGTAATTAAATAAGACATCCCCTGAAAGTAAGCCCTAGTGTGTTTTTTGTAGCCAAAATTAATATAAGACCTGGTCTTATTTTCGATGAAACACGGTACTAAACAGGTGTAAATGCTGCCACTAACTTGCAACTATTCCTTGCTGGAACAGGAGACGTGTATGTTTGAGAGCCATGCCACTGCACATAGGGTTCCTCTAATCACCTTCTCTATGGTCTTTAACGACTCACCATAATAAATTTTGGCCATCATCAGATGACCAAATCTGTTGTATATGGGATACCCACACCTGAGACGTAAAGTGAGGCAGGCGACTTACCAGGAGTAACTTCAGTCCACAAAAGACAGAAAAAATAAATAAATAAATGGGTAAGGACTACCAAAAAACCCCCCAAAAAACTAATAAATAGAAGCTGAACTGGGTATTTCTCATAAGAGATGGTCACCAACCCATTAGATTGATCGTGTCTAGGTAACTGTCCTGGAGCAAGCAAACAGCCTGTGATTCAAGACTTCTGGTTACTTGTTCTGAGTCAGCGAAGGATATTACTGAAGCAAGAGGATCAGCATGACAGCCAGGGATTTTGAATATCAGAAGCACACAAATGACAGTCCACAGAAGAGATTTAATTTTAATCAAGAAAAGCCATATAAATAAAAACATATATAACAGGCTCTCCAGTCCTGGTAAAAAAAAATAAAAAAAATAAAAAAAAGCGTTAAAAACAAAATTTTAAATAATAAAGGAAAGTGCTGGGAAGAGTTTTTTTACTGTCTAAACTACAGTAAAATAAAATAAAACAGAAAATATTCACAATACTTCCACACATGCTGTTCCCACACAACAGCAAATCTGCATGTGCAATGTAGGATTTTTCCTACCCTATCTGGTACAGCGTGGGAATCGCTCTCTAATCTGCCTTCAATGTGAAAGAAGCTTTTCATTGCGGTGGTAATATTAGAACAACAGTAAAGTAACAGCCTGCCAATGGAAATAGTAGGCAAAGTCTACAGACATTTCGAATAATACTAACATAAGAGGGGACAATAGCATTCGATCTAACATTAAAAGATATACAGCATCACAGTCGAGATCCATCTATCTTTCTTTTCTATGGGACCCTCCAGGCAACTTTGCCTTTTAAAAGAAAAACTACCATCTCTAAAACAGCGAGTATAAGAGATGTTGTTAGATGGCTATTTTTTTAAAAGGCCCTCAACATTCCAGCCTGCAGTCACTAGGATTTTTAAAAACTACCAAAAAGAAAAAAAAAGAAAAAAGGACGTTACTTCCTTGCAACTGACAACATTGGCTTCCGTGGGCTTATCAACTTTAAATATATGTTAAAGTTTATAAATATTCAAAGCAAAGCAAACTCCCCCATTCATCCATGTCTCCGTGCTTTATTTTTTTGAGAAATCACTTTGAAAAACACCCCCCTAGCATTTCTGGCCGTGACCATCTTGAGTAAAGGCAGACGATTCCTGTAGAATTTACTTCCTGGAGTCCATCTGCCCTTAGATCAAACATGCATTCGGTAGGGCATGCTTAGCCAAGAAAACCCCTCCTACTCTCCTCCCCTCCTGAAGACTCCCGGGATGTAGGACATCATTTGCCTAGGCAAGAAACCAGGAAGTAACTGAAGAAATGTAAAAAAATAAAAAAAAGTTTAATTGCTTGCCGACCACATAACTTAGTTCTACGGCGACAGAGCGGCTCTTCTACGCTGGATCACGTACCTAGTACATAATCCGGCACTTCTGGGTAGGGGGTGTGCGCGCCACAGCTGTGCTGTGATTTGACACAGAACAAGCCCATCATCGGGTGCCGGGCAATAGATGTCCGCCAGCACCCGCTAAATGACGAGGAGAGACACAAAAACTGAGCACTGCCTATGTAAACAAGGCAGATATTTGATCTGACAGGGAATGTGATGGATTTTGTGTACCTGCAAAAGCAGGGAATAAAAACCATTACTTCCCTTAGTAGAAGCAGCACACTGTACATAAAAACATTGGTTAGGCACACATTTAACCCTCTGATCGACCTAGATGTTTAACCTCTTCCCAGTCAATGTCATTAGTACAGTAACCATGCATATTTTTAGCACGGATCGCTGTATTAGTGTCACTGGTTTCCACAAAGTGTTAGTTCCACTATTAGTCGCTAATCGCCGCCATTACTAGTACAAAATAAATAAATTAAAAATCCCAGTATATATACACACACACCATAGTTTGTAGCTAATGCGCTAACTAAAAAACATGCAAGTGTGTATATATATATGATATGTCAATACTATGTTTAATTTTTGTACAGAATATAAATTTATTCATTTGTAATCTCTCAATTTATGAAGTGAGCCTGTTTCTTTTCCCCTTTTGTCTTGAAGAAGCAGATCAGCGAAACACGTTGATGCACAGGGGTTCACTCACTCAGTATCATGTAACAATAAAAACAGTAAAAATTGTGGCTTATATTGGCAACTCACTGCATCTGGATGCCTACGTTTTTAACTGAACACTTGTTCTCTATGTGTTACCTTTTATATTTTGTCTATTAATAAAAAGATTTTATCAAAATGATGCATCCCATTTTGCCTTTAAAGTCCCACTCAATATTTTCTTTTCTGTTTTAAGTCATATTTACGGATGTGGCAGGGGGGGGCATCGCGAATGACAAATTTTATTTAGGTACAGCGTTGCATGACCGCGCTCAAAAAATTTCCTGGTCATGAAGGTGGGTAAAATCTTCTGGAGGTCAAGTGGTTATCCACTTCAGCCCCGGAAGGTTTAATCCCCTTCATGACCAGGCTATTTTTTGTGATACGGCACTGTTATTTTAACTGACAACTGCGCACTCCTGCGACGCTGTACCCAAATGAAATGGATGTCATTTTTTCCCCCCACAAATAGAGCTTTCTTTTGGTGGTATTTGATCACCTCTGCTGGTTTTATTTATTCATTAAAAAAAATATAATAAATATAATATAATATAATATAATATAATATAATAATATATATATATATATATATATATATATATATATATATATATATATATATATATATATATATATATATATATATAGAAAAAGAGTCCAAGAGGTTGCTGCACTTAAAAATTTTCTTTGCTTTATTTCACAATTTGTTCAATAGGGATTTACAAAGCAAGTATAATCCAAAATCACAGGCACGAAATGCCTACACAGTTTCAGACACAAGTGGATTCAGATATGGATGGATGGATGGATTACGTCTCGGGCTAGTCAGCTTACGCCCTTCCCAAGATCCATTGAAGCACATCTGAGGGTTTCAATCCAATCATTCATTTAAATACAGGTTAAGTGAAGTACTTCACATATGGAATCAATATGGCTAATTAGTTCAAATCGCATACCATTTAACATCTATATATGCATATATTTATCTATAACATGCCATTAGAGCAATGGCATCCAGCGCATTTTGGAGCAGCATTTTTTAACCACTTCAGCCCCGGAAGGTTTTACCCCCTTCCTGACCAGAGCACTTTTTACAATTCGGCACTGCGTCACTTTAACTGCTAATTGCGCGGTCATGCAATGCTGTACCCAAACGAAATTTGCGTCCTTTTCTTCCCACATATAGAGCTTTCTTTTGATGGTATTTGGTCACCTCTGCCGTTTTTATTTTTTGCGCTATAAACGGAAAAAGACCGAAAATTTTGAAAAAAAAATGATATTTTCTACTTTTTGTTATAAAAAAAATCCAATAAACTAAATTTTAGTCATACATTTAGGCCAAAATGTATTCGGCCACATGTCTTTGGTAAAAAAAATGTCAATAAGCGTATATTTATTGGTTTGCGCAAAAGTTATAGCGTCTACAAACTAGGGTACATTTTCTGGAATTTACACAGCTTTTAATTTATGACTGCCTATGTCATTTCTTGAGGTGCTAAAATGGCAGGGCAGTACAAAACCCCCCCAAATGACCCCATTTTGGAAAGTAGACACCCCAAGGAAATTGCTGAGAGGCATGTTGAACCCATTGAATATTTATTTTTTTTGTCCCAAGTGATTGAATAATGACAAAAAAAAAAAAAATTTTTTTTTACAAAAAGTTGTCACTAAATGATATATTGCTCACACAGGCCATGGGCATATGTGGAATTGCACCCCAAAATACAATCAGCTGCTTCTCCTGAGTACGGGGATACCACGTGTGGGACTTTTTGGGAGCCTAGCCGCGTACGGGGCCCCGAAAACCAAGCACCGCCTTCAGGATTTCTAAGGGCATAAATTTTTGATTTCACTCCTCACTACCTATCACAGTTTTGAAGGCCATAAAATGCCAAGATGGCACAAAACCCCCCAAATGACCCCATTTTTGAAAGTAGCCACCCCAAGCTATTTGCTGAGAGGCATGGTGAGTATTTTGCAGCTCTCATTTGTTTTTGAAAATGAAGAAAGACCAGAAAAAAAATTTTTTTTTTCTTTTTTCAATTTTCAAAACTTTGTGACAAAAAGTGAGGTCTGCAAAATATTCACGATACCTCTCAGAAAATAGCTTGGGGTGTCTACTTTCCAAAATGGGGTCATTTGGGCGGGGGTTTTGTGCCACCTGGGCATTCCATGGCCTCCGAAACTGTGATAGGCAGTGAAGAGTGAAATCAAAAATTTACGCCCTTAGAAAGCCTGAAGGCGGTGCTTGGTTTTCGGGGTCCCGTGCGCGGCTAGGCTCTCAAAAAGTCCCACACATGTGGTATCCCCGTACTCAGGAGAAGCAGCAGAATGTATTTTGGGGTGTAATTTCACATATCCCCATGGCATGTTTGAGCAATATATCATTAAGTGACAACTTTGTGCAAAAAAAAAAAAAAAAAATTTGTCTCTTTCCCGCAACTTGTGTCACAATATAAAATATTCCATGGACTCGACATGACTCACAGCAAATAGCTTGGGGTGTCTACTTTCCAAAATGGGGTCATTTGGGGGGGTTTTGAACTATCCTGGCATTTTATGCACAACATTTAGAAGCTTATGTCACACATCACCCACTCTTCTAACCACTTGAAGACAAAGCCCTTTCTGACACTTTTTGATTACATGAAAAAATTATTTTTTTTTGCAAGAAAATTACTTTGAACCACCAAACATTATATATTTTTTTAAAGCAAATGCCCTACAGATTAAAATGGTGGGTGTTTCATTTTTTTTTTTTCACACGGTATTTGCGCAGCGATTTTTCAAACGCATTTTTTGTGGAAAAAACACACTTTTTTAAATTTTAATGCACTAAAACACACTATATTGCCCAAATGTTTGATGGAATAAAAAAGAAGATCTTAAGCCGAGTAAATGGATACCAAACATGACATGCTTTAAAATTGCGCACAAACGTGCAGTGGCAACAAAATTAATACATTTTTAAAAGCCTTTAAAAGCCTTTACAGGTTACCACTTTAGATTTACAGAGGAGGTCTACTGCTAAAAATACTGCCCTCGATCTGACCTTCGCGGTGATACCTCACATGCATGGTGCAATTGCTGTTTACATTTGACGCCAGACCGACGCTTGCGTTCGCCTTAGCGCGAGAGCAGGGGGGACAGGGGTCCTTTTTTTTTTCATAATCGACTAGTTTGCCGATTGTTTCTATTAATCGATTAATCGGTTAATAACCTTAAAAAAAAAGTGTGGTGTATAATTTAGGTAATGTATAAATTTAAAAAAGGTAATTTATTCTTAAATATCTCTATGCAGTGGTAAATATAAATAACCAACTATATGGTTAGGGAGCAAATATCAAAAAAATAATATATCGAATCCACTCTGAGCATAAACAGACAGAAGAGATATACTGTACATACTATTAGAGGAGATATACTGTATATACTATTAGAGGAGATATACTGTATATACTATTAGAGGAGATATACTGTATATACTATTAGAGGAGATACTCGGTGATCAAATTTTTATTAAAAACAAAAACAATGTCTTCCTTCAAAAATAATGTCATTTTAAGAACGTTCGTTCTTTCATTCAGCGAATGTACAAAGATTTTTTGTCTGAATATTCTCATCTGAAAATTGATCGGTGTGGCCAGCATAAGGCTCGGTACACACCTGTGCAGTTTGCCTTTGATCTGTTTCTGCAGTGCGTTTTGATTTTTGGGCACGTGATTTTGCTGCGATTTGCATTTTTGCATTTTTTTAGCCAATTTGTTGTTGGGCAGATTAAAAAACACAAATTGCTGCAAAAACGCATTACATGCTTTTCTGCAGCTTTTCAATTGAAGTATGTTAAACCAAAAAAGCACCGTTTTGCGTGAACGTGTCCCATAGGAAAACATGTAAATGAACTGTAGTGCGTTTCTGCAAAAAGCACAAAAAAAAAAAACACATAGATGTGAACCAGGTCTAAGACGTTTAGTAAAATAATGGGGTTAAAAAAACTAAAATTAGCCCTTTATAGTACAAAAAAAAGCAGATAATCACTACTGTAAGGGGTTAATTTTTTTTTAGTGTAGAACTGTGAAAGTAATATTTGCAGTAGTGATTATTTGACCTTCTATAAAGGGCTTATTTTAGGGTTTTTTTTAACCCCATTTTGTTACTGGCCGATTAATCGATTATGAAAATAGTAATCGATTAATTTCATAATCGATTAATCGATTAGTTGTTTCAGCCCTAAAGCACAGTAAACAGTAAAGTATAAAAAATTGCATACCTCAAAAGCAAACATGATAAAACATAACAATAAAACATTGCAGAATAGAACACAGTAAAAAAGAGCAGAACAATAGAGAGAGAATAGAGAGAGAACAATAAAACGACAACTATTTTTTTTTATTTTTGTTTGTGTTTTTTTTGCAAACTTGTAACCGGTTCCAGGTTCGGGTCTCTCAAAATGCGATGGCATCTTGGGAGACCCTGTGAAAGTGTGTCCTAGTCTGTGCAATGCTGTACCCTACACTAATACTCAACTAGTGAATGGTAGCGTTCAAAACATTCACCAATGCAAAGACCAGGATTGTCAGGACAGGAGGGACAATAATAGTGGGTGTCACGCCTATATCCGCGCTTGCTGCAGACACGACATCTTTTTTGGGGGGGGTTTGTTGGGTAGGGGTACTCGGGAGGACATAAAAATGCCTCTCATGCAGCCGACTGCATTTGGTTGGGGATGTGAATGGGGGAAGTACGGGCGCTGCAGAAGCGGTGGGTTCCCAATTAGGATTGGCGAATGCAGCAGGAAGGGCACTATGGGCACGACAGGCCTGTGTTTGTCTTTTTGGTGGCAGCGGGACACTACTTGTGCTTGCCACCTCACCAGCTTGAACTGCACTTATGGGACTCGCCACGTCACCAAGTGTTACTGCAGTGCTGGTTTGACTACGACCGGGGAGTACTAGGCCGCTGGCGCTTGCCAGTTCACCAAAACGCTACAAAAAAAACTGTTAGCGATCGCAGGGATCAGGCCTGACTCTGCGAACGCTGCAGTTATGCGTTTAGTGTTTTGTAAGTGACAGTGATCGATCGATACTGCACTTGGGTGGGCTGGGCTGGGCCGGGCGGAGGGGCAAAACGCAGGTGCTAGCAGGTATCTGGGCTGATCCCGCTAACACTGCGTTTTTGGGAACCCTAAACTGCTGGGGACGCCAGTATAGATCTGATCGGATCAGATATTGATCCGATCAGATACTATACCACTAAGGGTGGTGTACGGTGCGTGCGTGCGTGGGTGTTAGCGGTACTGGCGCTAACCTGACGCTGCCTGGGGCTGGTGCTTGCCAGTTCACCAAAACGCTACCAAAAAAACTGTTAGCGATCGCAGGGATCAGGCCTGACTCTGCGAACGCTGCAGTTATGCGTTTAGTGTTTTGTAAGTGACAGTGATCGATCAATACTGCACTTGGGTGGGCTGGGCTGGGCCGGGCGGAGGGGCAAAACGCAGGTGCTAGCAGGTATCTGGGCTGATCCCGCTAACACTGCGTTTTTGGGAACCCTAAACTGCTGGGGACGCTAGTATAGATCTGATCGGATCAGATATTGATGCGTTCGGATACTATACCACTAAGGGAGGTGTATGGTGCGTGCGTGGGTGTTAGCGGTACTGGCGCTAATCTGACGAAGCCTGGGGCGACGCATATCACCGCCGGGCGATCAGGGGGCTAAACCTTTATTCGGTAATAAACGGCGGGTGCTCTGACACTATAAAAAATAAACGAACTAACCAGCGTCAACCGTAACGGTTATACGGTGATCAGTGGTGAAAGGGTTAACTAGGGGGCAATCAAGGGGTTAAAACATTTATTAGGTAGTATATGGGGGTCCCTGACGCTATAAAACGCTGACGGCGAACCTAAATATTTACCTCACTAACTAGCGTCACCAGCGACACTAATACAGCGATCAGAAAAATGATCGCTTAGCGACACTGGTGACGGGGGGTGATCAAGGGGTTAAAACTTTATTAGGGGGGGTTAGGGGGGTACCCTAGACCTACAGGGGGCTAATACTCACTGCCCTACCACTTCTAACTGTCACAAACTGACACTATGCAGTAATCAGAAAAAATAAAAAACCTGCTTGGTGTCAGTTTGTGACGGGGGGGGGGGGGGGTGATTGGGGGGGGATTGGGGGGGGATCGGGGGGCGATCTGCGGTGTTTAGTGTGCCTGGCATGTTCTACTGTGTTGTGTAGTGTTGTGCACTCACTCACATGTCTTCTCTCCTCGGCGCGGGAACGGAAACTTCCGAGCCGAGGAGAGATGACATCACATCCTCTGCCTCTGTGTACTATACAGAGGCAGGGGATGTTTCTCATTGGCTGGGAGCGATCGCGAGGGAGGGGCCACGATCGGATGGCCTCCCCCCTCATCTCTGCTCGCTGCCAGACAAATGCCGACCGCCGCTGGCACCGGGGGGGGTCCGATCGGACCCCCCGCCCGCGGGAAGGCAATCACGTACCAGGTACGTGATTTTGCCTGCCCGTGCCATTCTGCTCACGTATATAGGCGTGAGGCGGTCGGCAAGTGGTTAAAGTGGAGGCCGCCAACGTCCTTAACAACCAGTGATTAGCTGGTTAAAGAGGTGTTCCAGCCTGGGGAAAAATACTGTAGCTGCTGACTTTTAATATATGGACACTTATCTGTCCATGGATCCCGCGATGTCGGCACCCCAGCCGATCTTCGGATCGGCTATCGGGTGCTGCAGCCGACATTTCCACTAAGGGAAACTGGCAGTGAAGCCTTTCGACTTCACAAACGGTTCCCTGCGCTTTCTAATTGGCCCCACGGTGAAGGAAGGAGGAGGGGGCTGAACTTCCAAGAGACGACGCTGTGGCTGTGTGTCAAAAATAGGTCCCCGCTCCCCTCTCCCATCTTAGCCGCTTAGCCTTCCTCGCCAATGGGTCCGGTGGTGGCTGTGGTTGACGATGGATCTACAGCGGGGGACATTATTTAAAAGAAAAAAAAAGAAAAAAAAAAAAAAGGATTTTCGAAAAGTGTTTTTATTTCTTTTTGACACTTTTTGGTGAATGAGTAGGGGTACTTGGGGGGGGGGGGGCAGGATCGGAGGGCCCCCCTTGTTAAAGGGGGCTTCAAGATTCCAATAAGGCCTCTGTCCACAGAACCCCACAACCACAGCCCAGGGTAGTGGGGAAGAGGACCTTGTCGCTATCAACATGGGGGCAAGGCGCTTTGGGGTGGGGGTGTTGAGGGCATGTAGGGAAGGTTCAGGGAAGGGGAGCGCTTGATCTTCCCCCTTTCCTGCATGCTTGGATAAAGGGTCTGGTATGGATTTTGAGGGGGCCCCTACGCAGGTTATTTTTTTTTTTCATTTTGGTGTGGGGTTCCCCTTAAAATCCATACCAGACCCAGGAGGGTCCCCATGCGGTTATTTTTCCACATTTCTGGATTGCCGGCAATGTTTTTTTTTTTTTTTACATTCAGTTGTCAGTGGGGAAGCCTGCTGACAGCCGATGACTCATCCTTTGTTAAGAACATGGTGGCGGGCTTTCTGGCCCGCTCCTTAACCAGTTATTCACTGGTTGTTAAGGACACCGGCAGCCCGCTCCTTAACACCGCAGTTACTAAACGTAGCTTTACACACTAGGCTAAATGCTGCCAAAAAACACTAAAACATTAGCGTTTTTGTGTTCGGTGTTTTTACAGCAGTTTTTAGCTTTCTAGTGTGCACGAGGCCTAAGGATTAAAAATAATCAATGAGGAGAAACTGCATCTATACCAAATGGAGACCCTAAATTTGCTCTTATTGCCCTTCAACTGGGGGCTCCCTGCCCTCCTTCTAAAGTATTAACCATGTCCGCAACCTTCCAGCTATGGTCAGAGTTCAACCTCTCATCCTCCCCTACTGCACCTACACAATGGCTACCAGTTCCCATAACAACCCTATATTATTTCATCCCACAAATTAACCTATCAGTAAGGAGTTGCTACACAGTGGCAAATACTGTGACCGCGCAATACCCCTGTAGGGGTGAGGCTATTCGGTGAGTGTATGCACATTAGGGGCACGATTAAGCAGCACCATCACCGAGCCAGTACTGGAACAAGAAGACCCACTTTTAACATTGTTTTTCTAGGGGGATTCTTTCTAAGCACAAAAACCATTTGTGCACACAATAAGACTTTTTAAAGCAATATTGTTTTTCCAGCAAGCACTGGCTTTTATTGTTTTGAGCACAAGTCACTTTGTCAATCTGCTAACTAGCAACCCCCCCCTTTTTTTTCCACCAAGCACTTTTTTGTATATGCACTTTTATCACCAGGTCCACTAATATACTGTATGTTATATTGGGCATATTTTACATAATTTTTCATATATTTTTGTAGTATTAATCAAATGTTTGGTTGTTATTTACATGGAACAATTCACACACGCAATATTGGTAACAAAGTAGTCCCTTTATCTATTGTTACCACATTTCTAAATAGTCACCAGAGGTTGCAACACCACCCAGATACTATCACAACACACTGCTAGTTAATAGCGGTTTATTACTAACTATTCACCCTACCAGAACAGCGCCACACCTACATCCATTTTACTCTCAGCTCTCATCAGTGGCTAATAAGCCACTGATCAGAGCAATTTAACTAAAATGTGAACAAACCCCCCCCCTTCTGCCACCGCCGTTCTGCCGCTATGTCTTCCGCCCTTCCACCTGCCTATGCTGACATCTAATGTGCACCCCACCCTCACTCTAACTCACCCTTACACTAACTTACCCTTCCTGCTTTAATCCCCCCACCTCGCAAACTCCAATCCCTCTGTGGCTGTCCTGCAGCTGTCAGATTCGCTCCTCTGCCCCCCCCCCCCCGCCCACTGTTTGTGTTGCAAGGCAGCCACAGAGTGATTGAACTGTAAAAAAAAGAAACCCCCCAGTGCTGTTCCAACCCTCCCTCACCTAATGCCCAGGTGCCGCCTGCCCTGCAGCTATTAGCCAGCACTCCCACCTCCCCCCGTCTTTACGTGCTGCAGGACAGACACAGAGGTTTTTTTTTTTTAAAACTACACCCCCGCGCTGCTTTGACCCCCCCCCCCTCCACCACCCCGATGTCCGGGCAACCCCTCCATGCTGTTAGCCAGCTCTACCCACCTTTCCTCCCGCCGACGGGTGGGAGGGGGTGTTGCAGGGGACAGGGGGGCCAGTAAACAAGCGTTTTACCACCCCTCTGCTTTCCTGAACGAATGCAGCCCAGTGATCTTTACAGATCGCTCCTGCATTCTTTCATCACTGACAGATAGTAAACTCTGTTTACTATTGTCAGTTTGTGAATGAAACAGTTTCTTTTTTTTAATCAATTGGAGTCTTTACAGACTCCTTATTCATTCATATACAGTGCAGCTCAGGTTTCAAAAAAAAAAAAAAAAAAAAAAAAAAAAGACAGAGGTCTATTTAGACCCCTGATGTCTCGCCAAATAAAATAAAAGAATTCAAACTAAAAAGTCGTAAAGAAAAAAAAAAATTGCAAGGGTAGATTTAGACGCGTCTCACACTGGGGCTAGGTTTTAGCAGCGCTTTACTGCTGTTATAGCAGCGCTATTCGGCCGATACGCAGGAATTTTGTAAAATTTGCTGTGTTTTTAGCTGCTAATGATTTTAGTGGAATTTTAGCAAAATTGTTTTGATAAACCTTTGCGCAAATATCATGGGACCTTAAAAATCAGTAGCACCTTCTTTTTATTCTACTGGACATGTGCTTTCATAAAATATATGGTTTGGGGGGGTCTTTTACAAACTCTGAAAACTATAAATGAAAAATAAAAAAGCTAAGGAAACATTGCAAAAATGGTCTAGCCACCTGAGTGTACAAAATGGAGCACAGGGCCTGGCAGCGAAAGGGTTAATGCGCTTTTTGATCTTTACGATAAGAGTTCTCTTGGCACATTTGTGCATATAAGATCTCATTACTATTTACCTTCATCTTCCCTTTTTACTTATTTACTGGTTCGTTCATTTTTACTAAAGCACCCACTTCCCCCGCATTTAGACTTACCTACACCACTTTACCGATTTCTCCACGAGCTGCCTGGTTTCAGTAGGGGCATCTCACCATTTTACCCCTTCTATAGTGATAATGAATGCTTTACCAAGACTACTACGATCATCAAATGGGAACACAATCTGGACACTACATTTACTGACAATGCTTGGCGGAAGGCTTTTAATATCACGTATTCCTCATCCCATTGTGTTAACCATTGGGAGATCTATCAGAAATCAATCCATCATTGATATCTCATGCCATACAAGCTCTCCAAATTTCACCCCTCCAAATCAGCACTTCGCTGGCACAAATGTGGAGAAATCGGTTCCCTTTACCACATCCTTTGGAAATGCAAGTCCCTACGATCTTTCTGGAACAGAATCTTCCAAGTAGTCTTTGACATTGTTGGCTCACCGATCTCCCCAGACCCTGCATTAGCAGTCATACACTTAGGGATACACAAAATGACCCTCCAAAGTTAGAGTAATACTCATACATTTATTTTTAGCTGCAAAGGTCACAGTCGCCAAGCTTTGGAACACAAACCAATCTCCATCCATCTTAGATACTTTATCCACACTTAATCACCCATGCGAGATGGAAAAGCTACTGTCGATTACCAATATGACATTTACAAAATTCTGTACAGCTATCCAACTTTAGATGTAGCATTAAGATCTGATGATGTTTAATAACTAAACTTATGATTCCTTGTTATTACTACTGAAGTTAGTTAAATGTTCTCACCCTGCAGCTGCTCCGACAGCTCTATGGTGACTGGTGGTTACTCTGGCCCTGTTCCATTACCCTTTCCCCCCCTTATGTTTCCCTACTCCCCCTGCCCTCCATTTCTCTCCCCCCCCCCCGTCCCCTTGGTTTAGAGACTCCTTACGGTTGGTTATGCTTCATAGCCTGTTCATCTTATATCATTTATTGTCCAATACCTACCCTGTTTCCCCGAAAATAAGACCTAGCGTGATTGTCAGTGATGGCTGCAATATAAGCCCTACCCCTCAAATAGGCCCTACCCTGTTTCTCCGAAAATAAGACCTACAAGGACTTTAACTATGGCTTACTTGGGGGGTAGGGCTTATATTGCAGCCATCACCGACAATCACGCTAGGTCTTATTTTCGGGGAAACAGGGTACATCTGTAAACCTGGATTTGATATGAATGTCTCTCACTCACTACTGTATTTCTTTACTTTATAATACTGCAATGAAAATTCTAATAAACTATTAGAAAAAAAAATCAATGTGGATTGGGAGAGTGATGTTCTACTCTAAAGTTACAAACAACCGGGCCCTAGCTGCAACGTGCAGAGAAATACAGCAAAGTTCCAGAGGAACCTTCCTCAGGCTAAGGATGGAAAAGGACCTCTAAGGTCATAGTAGATGATAGGCTCAGCAATGGCATGCAATGCCAAGCTGCTGCTAACAAAGCAAACAGAATATTGGCATGCATTAAAAAGGGATCAACTCAGGAGATAAAACGATAATTCTCCTGCTCTACAAGACTCTGGTCCGGCCACACCTAGAGTATGCGGTCCAGTTCTGGGCACCAGTCATCAGGAAGGATTTACTGGAAATGGAGCGAGTACAAAGAAGGACAACAAAGCTAATAAAGGGTCTGGAGGATCTTAGTTATGAGGAAATGTTGTGAGCACTGAACATATTCTCTCTGGAGAAGAGACGCTTGAGAGGGGATATGATTTCAATTTACAAATACCATACTGGTGACATCACAATAGGGATAAAACTTTTTTACGGAAGGGATCTTAACAAGACATGTGGCCACTCACTAAAATTAGAAGAAAAGAGGTTTGACCTTAAACTACGTAGAGGGTTCTTTACTGTAAGAGCGGCAAGGATGTGGAATTCCCTTCCACAGGCGGAGGTCTCAGCTGAGAGCATCGATAGTTTAGATAAGCACCTGAACGACCACAACATACAGGGATATACAATGTAATACTGACATATAATCACACATAGGTTGGACTTGATGGATTTGTGTCTTTTTTCAACCTCACCTACTATGTAACTAATGTTTAAATGTGGATATTACCTCAAAGAGAAGACCATCTCCAGAAATGACAACAATACCGTCCCATTCTTCCAAATTGATAGTCTGTACCAGCTCTCGAGCATGGTTTTGTCTCTCTGGACGTAACAAGAAAGAAGGGATATAGTTAGTCAAGTGACAACACCAATAATTGGAGTAAGAACACATAATTTGCATTGTACAAAATCGCACCTGTTTGTACGAGGTTGTAGCTGATATCTGCTTCAGTAATCATGGGCAGAATGTGTGTGTGACACTGCTGCAGGGAATGGCCACGTCCACCACAAGGATTTAGTATTAGCAATAACCGCCTGGCTCTGGGCTGGAGATCTTGAGTAATCTCTAGATTTAAAAATGTCAATAGAAGAGCAAGATTAATCAAGTCAGATAAAACAGAAATGTCCTCACTAGTATTAAATCTAAAAGATCTTCTATAGGACTCTCAGCAGTCACCCATGTATAATGAGACAGTACCACAATTTGGGTGCCAGAAGCCAGGCTCGGCAAATTTGTTTTTACAAAACGACATTTGAGCCAGCGCTTCAGAAGATTAGGGTATAAACGTCAATACCCTACTAAAGAGCAGACAATGGGAAACATGCAATTTTTTTTTTTGTGAAAAAAAAAACCCAATAAGAAACAGTCATTTTTGGATAAAAGGTCAATTTACTCAGTGACTTTTTTTTTTTTACAAGTCTTGAAGCAGAGCTTCATCTATTCTGAGGATCTACGTTTCACCATGCCTCTACACAGGGACACAGTGTTAATTTCAAGTGACGAAAATATTTTGGTTAGCTAAATTAACAATTTAGTCAACAAAAACGGCATTTAGTCAAAAGACTGACTAAAACTAATCCAAAATTGACGTAAAAAGCAGTCAGCCGCCCTCCGCTATCTCTTCCTCGCACCGTTCTGTGATTGCCAATCAGGCACATCGGATGACGTCACTTGGCTCCTCCCCCCCCCCCCCCCGATCATCCGATGTGCCTGATTGGCACTCACAGCACCATGCGAGGAAGAGATGGCGGTGGGCGGCTGACTGCTCTATGCGCTGATGTGTGTTGCATGCAAAAGTGAGTGCGTTTAGTTTGATTTACCGAGGAGATCAATTTGAAAGGTTCATTGCGCAATGAATATTCTCTCTCTTTGTTGGTATGAATGAAATTGAACACTTGAAAAGTTTACCAGCTGATCATCAGAGGAAACAGTGAACAAACTCAGGGTGAAATCGCAACATTTGTTGAACCAAGCCTATTAAGGAAGATAATCATTCTGCCATAGATATTTTTGTGATATTTTTGTGTTTTTTGGTTTTACACCAGCTAGGTACATCTATAGTGCATTATGCGGACTTGATATTCATACTAATTTAGGATTATTACATGAATAATCTATATCATTATAGGTTTTAAATATGTGGTCCAATATCTGCCCTAAATAATTTTAATTTAATTATTATGAATTAATTTCAGCACACAATTAACAGTGTATTTAGCACATCTAAATTTCACATATAATCTTTTTTAAGTGGTATCAGAACACAAACACAGAGGTGCGGCTTCATACTATATTTACTATTTATATTGTTTACGTAGAAGTTTTTTTTTGGAAATTAATTTTTTGGAATAGCACATTTAATTGGGAGCTTTGGTTTTTCACATAAATATATAACATTGGAATCACTATATAATTATCACTTAACATCAGAATCACCACATTTACCCAATTAGCGCTTTAGTTAATTATTGTTCAATATGTATTCTGCTACATATTTTTGGTAAAAAATAAAAAATAATAAGCATATATATTGGTTTGCGCAAAAGGTATAGTGTCTACAAACTATGGTATATACACACACACACACACACACACTGGAATTTTATACTGAATTTTTTTTTGGTAATGGCGGCGATCAGTGACTTGTAGCAAAAATGCAATATTGCAGCTGACAATTGAAAACTGTCACTTTGAGGGAACCAGTGACATTAACGACAGCCCCGGAAGAATTTAACCCCTCCCTGACCAGAGCACTTTTTGCGATTCGGCACTGCGTCGCTTTAACTGACTTCGCGGTCATGCAACGTTGTACCCAAACAAAATTGACGTTCTTTTTTTTCCCACAAATAGAGCTTTTAGGTGGTATTTGATCACCTCTGCAGTTTTTATTTTTTTTTGCGTTATAAACAAAAAAAGAGCGACAGTTTTGAAAAAAAAAAAAATGCATTATTTTTTACTTTCGTGCTATAATAAATATCCCCCAAAAATATATAAAAAAAACATTTTTTTCTTTAGTTTAGGCCGATATGTATTCTTCTACATATTTTTGGCAAAAAAATAAATAAATAATCGCAATAAGCGTATATTGGTTTGCGCAAAAGTTATAGCGTCTACAAAAAAGGGGATAGATTTATATTATTTTTACTAGTAAGGGCGACAATCTGCGATTTTTATCATGACTGCAACATTATGGCGCACACATGGGACAATTTTGACACATTTTTGGAACCATTGGCATTAATACAGGGATCAGCGCGATTAAAAATGCATTGATTACTGTAAAAATGTCACTGGCAGTGAAGGGGGTTAAGACTAGGGGGCAGTGAAGGGGTTAAGTGTGTTCCCTGGGAGGTGATTCTAACTGAAGGGGGAGGGACTAACTACAGGAGGTGACAGATCGTGGTTCCTAGCTAATAGAAACACACGGTCTGTCACTCCTGTCAGAACAGAACAGGTAAGTGTGCGTGTTTACACACACTCGTCCCTGTTCTAGGTCTCCAGCTCACGATCGCTCGTGGCCGGGGGTCATCGCGACCGTTAGCCATGAGCATCGGCACCTCCGCTGTGTTACGTAGTTTCGCGCAGGGGAGCCAACCTGCTGCAGTAAAACTGCGGCGGCTGGTCCGGAAGCGGTTGAGACAGTGATCAATGCTAAAAATATACACTGTACTAATGACACTGGCTGGGAAATCGTTAAATATCCAAGGCAATCAAAGGGTTAACTGTGTGCCTAATCAGTGTTTTTGTGTTTACTTTCAGGTGCTGTTACTATAGGATGTGCTGGATTTTATTCCCTGCTTTACAGGGAAACAAAACTCAGGACATTCCCGCTGACAGGACAGAACTCTGCATTGTTTACATATGCAGAGCTCCATCCAACCTCTCTCCTCGCCAATCAGCAGGTGCCAGCGGTCATCCTCTGGCAGGCACCCGCTGATCGGCTTCTGCCGTGACCATTTACAGCAGAATCGGCGCACCCTCTACCCAGAAGTGCAGAATCACATATATTATTATTAGGGTTGTCCCGATACCGATACTAGTATCGGTATCGGCACCGATACCGAGCATTTGCCCAAGTACTTGTACTCGGGCAAATGCTCCCGATGCTTCCCCCGATACCTAGAAGACAGCTGTGATCGGCACGTGGGGGAGTTACAAGATTCTCCCCCAGCGGCTTTCACAAGCTTTAGTGACATACAGCTGTGATCGCTCACAGCTGACTGTCACTGCATCCTCCTCCGTGCCCCCTCCTTTCCTCTGTGCCTCTCCGCAGTCCCCTGCATTCCTCTCTTATCTGTCCCCTCCGTTCTGCTCTCCTTATCTTTCCCCTCCGTTCTTCCCCTTCGTTCCTCCGTCCCCCTCCTCCTTCCTTTGTGTATGGAGAGAGTCAGCTGACTCTGTCCATTCACATAACTGAAACATTGTAATCTTCTGTGATTACGATGTGTCAGTTTATGAATGGAGAGAAGCTGCTGTGTTCTCTCCATTCATTCTCAGTGCAGCTGACGCTGCAGAGAAAGGGACTGGGGAATCTCTATCCTCTGTCTCTTTCTCTGTCTCAAGGGGGAGATATCAGAGGTCTGTTAAGACCCCTGATATCTCACCAAAGCCCCCCAAAAGGGCTGATTAAAAAAAAAAAAAAACCAATAAAGAATAAAAAAATATTATTGGAAAAAATAAAAATTGTAAAAGAAAAACAAAAAAAAAAAAACACACACACATACAACGTTCACCCCCCCCCCCCCCCCAAAAAAAAAAATAGTAAAAAAAAAAAAAACTGTCACGTGACATTAAAAAAAAGTATCGGTAATCGGTATCGGTGAGTACTTGAAAAAAAAGTATCGGTACTTGTACTCGGTCCTAAAAAAGTGGTATCGGGACAACCCTAATTATTATATATCTATCTATATATCTATCTATAGATATATAGATATATATATGCGATTCTGCACAGAGCAGCAGCCCTGTAGCAGTAAATCTGCAGTCGGCAACTGGTTCTAAAGACGTTATATCACAATGGCTAGATCCGTGTCTGTAGTGCATGTTTAACCACTTCAGCCCCGGACCATTATGCTGCCTAAGGACCAGAGGACTTTTTCCAATTTGGCACTGCATCGCTTTAACTGCTAATTGCGCGGTCATGCAATGCTATACCCAAAGGAAATTTGCGTCCTTTTCTTCCCACAAATAGAGCTTTCTTTTGATGGTATTTGATCACCTCTGCCGTTTTATTTTTTGCGCTATAAACTGAAAAAGACCGAAAATTTAAAAAAATATATATTTTCTACTGTTTGTTATAAAAAAAATCCAATAAACTCAATTTTAGTCATACATTTAGGCCAAAATGTATTCGGCCACGTCTTTGGTAAAAAAAATGTCAATAAGCGTATATTTATTGGTTTGCGCAAAAGTTATAGCGTCTACAAACAAGGGTACATTTTCTGGAATATACACAGCTTTTAGTTTATGACTGCCTATGTCATTTCTTGAGGTGCTAAAATGGCAGGGCAGTACAAACCCCCCCCCCCCCAAATTACCCCATTTTGGAAAGTAGACACCCCAAGGAAATCGCTGAGAGGCATGTTGTCCCAAGTGATTGAATGACAAGAAAAAAAAAAAATTTTACAAAAAGTTGTCACTAAATGATATATTGCTCACACAGGCCATGGGCATATGTGGAATAAATACATTTAGCTGCTTCTACTGAGTATGGGGATACCACATGTGTGGGACTTTTTGGGAGCCTAGCCGCGTATGGGGCCCCCGAAAACCAAGCACCGCCTTCATGATTTCTAAGGGCGTAAATTTTTGATTTCACTCCTCACTACCTATCACAGTTTTGAATGCCATAAAATGCCAAGATGGCACAAACCCCCCCCAAATGACCCCATTTTGGAAAGTAGACACCCCAAGCTATTTGCTGAGAGGCATGTTGAGTCCATGGAATATTTTATATTTAAAACACAAGTTGCAGGAAAGTAACATTTTTTTTTTATTTTTATTTTTTTTGCACAAAGTTGTCACTAAATGATATATTGCTCAAACATGCCATGGGCATATGTGGAATTACACCCCAAAATATATTCTGCTCCTTCTCCTTAGTACGGGGATATCACATGTGTGGGACTTTTTGGGAGCCTAGCTTCATACGGGGCCTCGAAATCCAATCACCGCCTTCAGGATTTCTAAGGGCGTAAATTTTTGATTTTTACTCTTTTGTCTTTTTCCCGCAACTTGTGTCACAATATAAAATATTCCATGGACTCGACATGCCTCTCAGCAAATAGCTTGGGGTGTCTACTTTCCAAAATGGGGTCATTTGGGGGGTTTTTGAACAACATTTAGGTTTTTATGCACAACATTTAGAAGCTTATGTCACACATCACCCACTCTTCTAACCACTTGAAGACAAAAGCCCTTTCTGACACTTTTTGTTTACATGAAAAAATTATTTTTTTTTGCAAGAAAATTACTTTGAACCCCCAAACATTATATATTTTTTTAAAGCAAATGCCCTACAGATTAAAATGGTGGGCGTTTCATTTTTTTTTTTTTTCACACAGTAATTGCGCAGCGATTTTTCAAACGCATTTTTTGGGGAAAAAACACACCTTTTTTAAATTTTAATGCACTAAAACACACTATATTGCCCAAATGTTTGATGAAATAAAAAAGATGATCTTAGGCCGAGTACATGGATACCAAACATGACATGCTTTAAAATTGCGTACAAACGTGCAGTGGCGGCAAACTAAATACATTTTTAAAAGCCTTTAAAGGTTACCACTTTAGATTTACAGAGGAGGTCTACTGCTAAAATTACTGCCCTCGATCTGACCTTCGCGGTGATACCTCACATGCATGGTGCAATTGCCGTTTACATTTGACGCCAGACCGACGCTTGCGTTCGCCTTTGCACGAGAGCAGGGGGGGACAGGGGTGCTTTTCTTTTTTTTCTTTATTATTTTTTTTCTTTTTTATCTTATTTTTAAACTGTTCCTTTCATTTTTATGTTTTTTAATCATTTTTATTGTTATCTCAGGGAATGTAAATATCCCCTATGATAGCAATAGGTAGTGACAGGTACTCTTTTTAAAAAAAAATTTGGGTCTATTAGACCCTAGATCTCTTCTCTGCCCTCAAAGCATCTGACCACACCAAGATCGGTGTGATAAAATGCTTTCCCAATGGCGCTGTTTACATCCGGCGAAATCTAAGTCATGAAATGCTCGTAGCTTCCGGTTTCTTAAGCCATAAAGATGTTTGGAGCCATTCTGGTCTCTGAACAGCTCTATGGTCAGCTGGCCGAATCACCGGCTGCATTCTCAGGTTCCCTGTTGGAACAGGAGAGCCAGAGAAAAACATGGAAGACGGTGGGGGGGGGGGGTATTCTCTCCCACTGCTTGTAAAAGCAGTCTAGAGGCCAATTAGCCGCTAGGATTGCTTTTACATGAAAGCCGACCGCTGGCTGAAAAGAATGATACCAAGATGATACCTAAACCTGCAGGCATCATTCTGGTATAACCACTCAAAGTCCAGCAACATACCAGTACGTTGCTGGTCCTTTTTGGGCATATATTGTAAACTTTTTTTTCATGCAGCCTGTGGGCTGAACGAAAAAAAGATATTGATCGGTGGGTATGCCCACCGTTAGAATACCTCCCTTCATCCACCCACTTCTAATGATGGGCATACATGCACCGTTTATATATGCCGAAGCATGGGGGCATCCTTCAGCAAAAGGCAGGAGCAAATCGCTCCTCCACCCACTGCTGCCCCCACGCTTCGGCATATATGCTGAAGTATGTAACTGTGGTGGTGAAATCACCTCCGACAGCGCTGGAGTCACGGCTTTATGTATCGTGGGAGCAAACGCTGTTGCTGTCAAGATAAATAAATCCGTGCTGCAGCTGAATGGCGTACCTGAAAACAAAAAATGGTTAAAAACACAAGTAAACTATAAAAAAAATTACATACCTGAAAAGCAAACATGATAAAACATAACAATAAAAATTGCAGAATAGAATACAGTAAAAAAGAGCAGAATAGAGAGAAAATAGAGAGAGAGAGAGAGAGAGAGAACAATAAAACGACAACTATTTTTGGTTTTTTATTTTATATTTTTTTTTGTGTATTTTTTTTTTTTTTTTTTTACTTTTTTTTTTTTTACATTTTTTTTTTATAACTGTAACGGTTCCAGGTTTGGGTCTCTCAAAATGCGATGGCATCTTGGGAGACCCTGTGAAAGTGTGTCCTAGTCTGTGCAATGCTGTACCCTACGCTAAAACTCAACTAGTGTATGGTAGCGCTCAAAACATTCACCAATGCAAAGACCAGGATTGCCAGGACAGGAGGGACAATAATACCGGGTGTCACGCCTAAATCCGCGCTTTCTGCAGACACGACATTTTCTTTGGGGGGCTCGTTGGGTAGGGGTACTCGGGAGGACATATTGAAAATGCCTCTCATGCAGCCGGCTTACTGCATTTGGTTGGGGAAGGTGAGGTGGAGCACCGTCTGGAAACAGAAGGGCTCTGACGATCTCTTCCTGGAATGTAAGGAAGGATCCAGTCCGTCCTGAAGCTCTGTATAGCACATGAGCATTCAGCAAAGCCAATTGAAATAAATAAACAGACACTTTTTTGTACCAGCGTCTGGCCTTACTGGCAACTAGGTACGGCGCCAACAACTGGTCGTTGAGGTCCACCCCTCCCATATTTTGGTTATATTCGTGGACACAGAGGGGTTTCTCCACAACACCAGTCGCCGTAGTAATTTGGGCCGTCTGCATGAAGAGAGGTGAGAACGAAAACATTCTTCTTATCCCTCCACTTCATAGCGAGCAAATTATTACACTGCAAGCAGGCTCTCTCCCCCAGCCTAAGACGGGAATCTACAAGCCGCTGGGGAAAGCCCCGGCGATTAGGTCGCACGGTGCCACATGCTCCAATCTGATGATCAAACAAGTGACTAAAAAGAGGCACGCTCGTGTAATAATTGTCCACGTACAAGTGGTACCCCTTTCCGAATAAGGGTGACACCAAGTCCCACACTATCTTGCCAGCACTTCCTATGTAGTCAGGGCAGTTTGTCGGCTCTACGTGACTATCTTTGCCCTCGTAAACCATAAATCTACATGTATAGCCTGTGGCCCTGTCACAGAGCTTATACATCTTGACCCCGTATCTGGCACGCTTGCTGGGAAGGTACTGTTTGAATGACAAGCGGCCAGAAAATTTAATCAGGGATTCATCAACAGACAACTTGATGGGGAGTAAACAAGTCTGCAAAACGTTGGTTGAAGTGGTTTACGAGGGGCCGAATTTTGTAGAGCCGATCGTATTCAGGGTCTCCACGAGGACGACAGAGTTCATTGTCGTTGAAGTGCATGAACCGCAAAATCTGTTTGTATCGTGCCCTGGCCATGGAGGCAGAGAACACGAGCGCATGGTAAATTGGGTCAGTGGACCAATATGACCGCAACTTACTCTTTTTATTCAAGTCCATATTGAGGGAAAGGCCCAGAAAGAGCTTAATTTCGGAGACCGTAATTGGTCTCCAATCTCTGGCAAGGGAGGACTGGGTATTAGCGGCGATGTGTTGACCAGCGTATAAATTGCTTTGGTCCACAATAGATCTATAGAGATCTTCGGTGAAAAACAGTGAATAAAAATCCAGTGGCGTAAAATCAACTGTTTCCACCTGAATTCCGGGTTGGCCAGTGAATGGGGGAAGTACGGGTGCTGCAGAAGTGGTGGGTTCCCAATTCGGATTGGCGAATGCAGCAGGAAGGGCACTATGGGCACGACGGGCCTGTCTTTGTCTTCCACCTCGCCAGCTTGAACTGCACTTATGGGACTCGCCACATCACCAAGTGTTACTGCAGTGCTGGATGTACGACCAGGGTGTACTAGGCCGCTGGTGCTTGCCAGTTCACCAGAAGGAATAGCGGCGCTAGTACTTCTCTGCTCCATACGAGAGCCCTGCGGTTCTTGCACTTCAAGGACAGAAGATTGGGGTCTGGTACGCCTGACCTTAGCAGGGACCACAACTCCGTCGTCAGAGCTATCTGTCATGGAGCCGCTGTCCTCTACAGGATCGTATTCTGAGCCTGAATCTGACAGATGAGTGACTTCCTCTTCACCATCTGTCATGCTCAGAAACGTGTAGGCCTCTTCACTAGTGTACCTTCGATTTGCCATTTTGGGCTCTAAATTTAGGGGTACACTAGTGAGACTCACAGGCAAAAAAGCTCCTGACTGTCAGCGACTGTATCAAAATGCTACCAAAAAACTGTTAGCGATCGCAGGGATCAGGCCTGACTCTGCGAACGCTGCAGTTATGTGTGATTAGTGTTTTGTGTCAGTGATCGATTGATATTGCACTTGGGTGGGTTGGGCTGGGCCGAGGGGCAAAGCGCAGGCGCTAGCAGGTATCTGGGCTGATCCCGCTACCACTGCGTTTTTGAGGACCCTAAACTGCTGGGGATGCTAGTATAGATCTGATCGGATCAGATATCGATCCGTTCAGATACTATAGCACTAAGGGAGGTGTATGCTGCGTGCGTGGGTTTTAGCGGTACTGGCGCTAACCTGACGCTGCCTGGGCCGACGCAGACCTTATCTGACCCTAAAAACTTAACTTATATCACCGCCAGGCGATCAGGGGGTTAAACCTTTATAAGGTAATAAACGGTGGGTGCCCTAAAACTATAATAAACAAACTAACTAACCAGCGTCACCTGTAACATTTATATGGTGATCGCTGGTGAAAGGGTTAACTAGGGGGCAATCAGGGGGTTAAAACCTTTAGTAGGTAGTGTATAGGGGTCCCTGTCGCTATAAAACACTGACGGTGAACCTATATACTTACCTCCCTAACTAGTGTCACCTGTGTCACTAATACAGCGATCAGAAAAACGATCGCTTAGTGACACTGGCGACGGGGGGTGATCACGGGGTTAAAACTTTATTAGGGGGGGTTAGGGGGGTACCCTAGACCTAAAGGGGGGTACCCCAGACCTAAAGGGGGCTAACCCTAACTGCCCTAACACTTGTAACTGTCACAAACTGACACCAATGCAATAATCAGAAAAAAAAAACTGCTTTTGGTGTCAGTGTGACAGGGGGTACAGGGGGTGACAAGTGTGCCTGCGTGTTCTACTGTTAGTGTAGTGTTGTGCAAACTTACTTGGATGTCTTCTCTCCTCGGCGCCGGAACGAAAAGACCGGCTCGAGGAGAGGTGACATCACTTCCTCCGCTTCTGTTTACATTACAGAAGCCGAGGAAGTCTGTCATTGGCCAGGAGCGATCGCGAGGGGGGAGCCACGAATGAGTGGCCTCCCCCTCACCTTTGATCGCCCCTGACCTGAATCAGACCGCCGCTGGCACCGGGGGGGGGGGGGTCCGATCGGACCCCCCACCCGCGGGCAGGCAAGGACGTACATGTAAACCCTTTTGCCTGCCCGTGCCGCTCTGCCGACGTACATAGTCGTGCGGCGGTCGTCAAGTGGTTTAACTGTAAACGAAACACATCGGCCGAAAATGGTGCTTACGGCATTTTGCAGATAAAGAAAATAGGTGCCGATAACACGCGCAATTTTACTGTGCTTATGATGTTTTTCTCAAAGGTCACGTGACTCAAAGACTTACATCAAAAACTTAACAGGTGCGTTATTGATGCGCTCTTACTGATTTTCAATGCATTTAAAAACGGGGAGGTGCGTTTTTGGTGCATTTTTTTAAACTGATCAAAAACGCAACAAGCAAGATTTTTACCACCACAAAAGACATACATAGAATTTAAAGGGATGCATTTTTCTTGAGCTTTTCTTGCGCTAAAAAAAGGTGCCAATAATGGCCGACAAACTCATATTCATTTAAATACATGATATTAAATAAAAAAATCGAATAGAATAAGATTATGTATAAAAATTTATACACAGTATATAGATTTTTTAAAACCTTCATTTTTGGTTTTGGCCCAGTGCATCCTGAATTTTTGGTTTCGGTACAAAAATTTCCTTTGTACCTCTATACTGCATGTAACTTCAGCTACATACAGTACACAGTGCTGGTTCTGACGGCGAGACAGACTTCCCTTCTCACACCCGGAACAAATTAAGAGTCAGTCTGAGTGGCGATCAGCCATTTATAGACAGCTTTGTATTCTGTGAATGAATACAAAGCTTCCTCTGGCCGAGTCTGAGAGCATGAGGTCATCAGCCCGCCTCTCTCACTCAGCCAATCAGTGGAAAATCTTTATGTTTTACAGTTTGAATACCATGTCATCAATTTTATTTTATCATTGTAAAAATATATTCTAGGGCTGAAACAACTAATCGATTAATCGACAACTAATCAATGAAAATAATCGATTACTATTTTCATAATCTATTAATCGGCCAGTAACATAATGGGGTTAAAAAAAAATTAAATTGAGCCTTTTATAGTACAAAAAGAGCAAATAATCGCTACTATAAATGTTACTTTCACAGTTCTACAGTAAAAAAAATGAATCCCTTACAATGGAGATTATCTGCTTTTTTTGTACTATAAAAGGCTAATTTTAGGGTTTTTTTTAACCCCATTATGTTACTAAACGTCTTAGACCTGGTTCACATCTATGTGTTTTTTGCAGAAACGCACTGCAGTTCATTTACATGGTTTCCTATGGGACACATTCACATATATGCTTTTTTTCAGCCGCTGCGTATTTGGAAAGGTTCAGGGACTTTTTTTTTTTATGCAAAACTGTGCCTTTTTGGTTCAATACACTTCAATGGAAAAGCTGCAGGAAAGCATGTAATGCGTTTTTGTAGCAATTTGTGTTTTTTAATCTGCCCAACAACAAATTGGTCAAAAAATGCAAAAAAATGCAAATTGCAGCAAAACCACATGTGCAAAAATCAAAAACGCACAGCAAAAAGCACTGCAGAAACATATCAAAAGCAAACTGCATAGGTGTGTACCGAGCCTTATGCTGGCCACACCGATCAATTTTCAGAAGAGAATATTCAGACAAAAAATCTTTGTACATTCGCTGAATGAAATAATGTTTGAAATTCTCACTTGTTTTTAACATTGTGTTTTTAAAATGAACGAAAACCACATACACTGTCTGAAAATTCCTTTGGTGGTTGAAAATGAACATCAATTTGACCCCAGTAACGATTAGAAAAATCGAACAAACGTTCTTAAAATGCCTTTTTTTTTTTTTTTTTTGAAGGAAGACGTAAGACAAAAAAAAAAAACTGATCTCAGTCTGATATTTACCAGATTCACCCTTTAATAGTATATATCCTCTAATAGCATATACAGTATATCTCTCCTCTAATAGTATATACAGTATATATAGATTCTGTCTGTTATTCTCAGAGTGGATTAGATATGTTGCTCCCTAACCATATAGTTATTTATATTTACCACTGCATAGAGACATTTAAGAATAAATTGCCTTTACATATTAACTAAATTATACACAACACTTTTTTTTTAAGCTTATCAACCGATTAATCGAAACAATAATAAGGCCAACTAATCGATTATGAAAATTAGGGTTGTCCCGATACCACTTTTTTAGGACCGAGTACAAGTACCGATACTTTTTTTCAAGTACTCGCCGATACCGATTACCGATACTTTTTTTTTATGTCACGTGACAGTTTTTTTTTTTTTTTTTTTAACAATGCTTTCTTTTTTTTCGGGGGGGGGGGGGGGGGGGGGGAGGAGGGGTGAACGGTGTCTGTGTGTTTTTTTTAAATTAACAATTTTTATTTTTTACAATAATAATTTTTTTATTCATTTTTGCAATATGTTTTTTTTTTTTTTTTTAAATCAGCCCTGTTGGGGGGTTTTGGTGAGATATCAGGGGTCTTAACATACCCCTGATATCTCCCCCTTGAGACAGAGAAAGAGACCGAGGATAGAGATTCCCCAGTCCCTTTCTCTGCAGCCTCAGCTGCACTGAGAATGAATGGAGAGAAGTCAGCGGCTCCTCTCCATTCATAAACTGACACATTGTAATCACAGGAGATTACAATGTATCAGTTATATGAATGGACAGAGTCAGCTGACTCTGTCCATTCACAAAGGAAGGAGGAGGGGGACGGCGGACCGGAGGGGACAGCGGAGAGGCAGAGGAACGGAGGAACGGAACGGAGGGGGACAGAGAAGGAGAGGGGGACAGGGAACGGAACGGAGGGGACAGCGGAGAGGCAGAGGAACGGAGGAACGGAACGGAGGGGACAGAGAAGGAGAGGGGGACGGAGGAACGGAACGGAGGGAGACAGAGGAGAGGGGGACAGAGGAACAGAGGGGGCATGGAGGAGGATGCAGTGACAGTCAGCGGTGATCGCGTGGGGAAGTTACAAGCACCGATCACCGCTGTATGTCACTGAAAGCCGCGGGGGGAATCTTGTAACTCCCCCACACGCCGATCACCGCTGACTGTCATAGTATCGGCGGAAGCATCGGGAGCATTTGCCCGAGTACAAGTACTTGGGCAAATGCTCGGTATCGGTGCCGATACCGATACTAGTATCGGTATCGGGACAACCCTAATGAAAATAATCGTTAGTTGCAGCCCTAATATATTCCACACTTTTTTTTAGCTTTTTTAATTATTCCCAGAAATAAAGCAAAAAAACTCAATAAATTATTATATATACTAAGCCATTTGTTTCCATACACCATTTAGTTCGAGCTACCAAGGATCATTTGTGTGCATTAGGAACATATACTTCTGACAGTACCTACTAGGGGTGCAACGGATAGTCACCGATCCGTGATCCGAACAGTTCAGCCTGTTCGGATCGGCACACATGTGCTCCCCAGAGCGCGCCGCCGCCTCAGCCTTAGGTAGGCCGCGGCTTCGACCTAGCTCCGGAGCGGCGGCCATCTTGGTACACCCGGCGGCCGTTTACCACGTGATCGCTCCGTCAATTGACAGAGCGATCACTTGTAAACAAACCGGCCTCATGTCATGATGCCAGTTCCTCTCTCTCCTCTGTGTACTGATCTGTACAGTGGAGGGGAGAGATCAGATGGCAGCAGTGCCAATACTCTGCAATGCCCTGCCAATACTCTGCAAAGCCCTGCCAATACTCTGCAAAGCCCTGTCAATACCCCATCATACTCTGCCAATACCCTGCCAATACATTATTACAGTGGGGGAGATTGCGGATATTACAGTGGGGGAGATTGCGTGGATATTACAGTGGGGGAGATTTTTTTTGTTCATCCGAAAATGATCCGAACCGTGACTCCTGATCCGAGGAACGATCTGAACCGTGAGTTTTTTGATCCGTTGCACCCCTAGTACCTACACCCAGAGCTGTTCAATGACAGCTATACTAGTACTATTAGTACTATGTGGGGAACCAGTCAAATTCTGAGCAAGCCGATTACTGAATTGGTGTTTTTCAATCAGCCTGAATATGTGCATTCAGATTTGTATGAGCTGTGGAATATGCATTATTCTTTGCACACTGGACGATCCACATGCATGCGGTCATGCAATTTGAAATATTGTGGTTTTCAAGAAAAAAAAAAAAAAAAGCACGTTAGTTGAACTCCTGAACTAAAAATTTTATTATTATACTTTAAAGAAACTGTACAACTTGAAAACAATGGGGCAGCGCTGCTATACTGCCGGCAAAACACCACTGCAGCGGTGTTTTGCGGTCAGATTTAAGCCCTTTTCTGCCGCTAGCGGGGGTTAAAACCGCCCCGCTATCGGCCGAATAGCACCGTTAAGACGACGGTACCGCCGATGCCCGGAACGGCCCAGTGTGGTTAAGGTTAAGAAAAAAAAGAGGGGGGGGGGGGGGGAAAGCACCGGACTGCATCAAAAACGTGCATGCAGAAAAGCACCTGTAACGCATCTGGACTGCGTTTCTATGGTGTGACCTGGCCCTATAATGGAAAATCATTGTCAAACAGATGTGAGGATAATATGTCTGAAGTAGCATGGGTGTTAAGCCGTTGAGTAAAGTACTACTACAGAACTAGTGTGATGATATTGAGGTCTTCATACTCCTTGTACTATAAACACCATCAGGTAATTAGCAATAGCAATGAACCACAAGAATTGGGTACCAGTTCAACATTTTAGGTACATAACATGCAGTGTTGCCAACCGCTCGTTAATTTATGGGCAGCCTGTAAATTTAAGCCAATTTTCGGGCTGCCCGTAAATGTCTGTTACGGGCACCACTGCCCGTAAAAAAAGATGGTCGCGAGCCGACCATGCAACTGTGCATGCGCTGTTCGGGGAAGCTCGTACATGCTTGGCCGACTGGCATGGGGGATAGCAAAAAGGGGGCAGAGGAGGATGATATTACTGGGAGGGGTTGAAGCTGTGCAGGGGATAGAGCAGGCCACTGATGGAGAGTTAAAAGGTGGACAGAGGAGAAAGCTACTGTGAGGGGATGAAAAGGACACTACCATGTCTGCAGCCTCTGTCCACCACCTCCTGTATCCTGTCCGCAGCCTCTGTTCACCTCCTGTATCATGTCCGCAGCCTCTGACCATCTCTTGTTTTTTTTATAAGGTCTGCAGTCTGAGCGGAAAACTGGAGAGGATAGCGCCACCAGGATGGGGGTCATAGGAGGATTTAGACGTGTGTGGACTGTGAGGGGGGAGTGAATACAATAATGTAGGGGGCACCGATATAAAAAGTCCCCCCCCCCTATTTTAGTATCACATAGAACTGCACGATTTTGGCTAAAATGAGAATTACGATTTTTTTGCTCAGAATAAAGATCATGAGTCGCTCACGATTCTCGCGGCGTAACATCTTTCACACTATACAAAGAAATTGGGCTAACTTTACTGTTTAGTTTTTTTGTTTTTTTTCATTAATGTGTATTTTTTTTTAAAATTGTGTTTGAAAGACGGCTGCACAAATACAGTGTGACATAAAATATTGCAACAACCACCATTTTATTCCCTAGGGTCTCCGCTGTAAAAATATATATAAATGTTTGGGGGTTCTGAATAATTTTCTAGCAATAAATATTGTAAGCAGCAAGTGCCAGAAAAAGGTTCAGTCTTTAAGTGGTTAAACTTCCCTCATCTACAGGCAGAAGTTCATTCCTTTGATCTAAGAAGAAATGTTACTTTGTTTATACTTATCCGATATGTTGTGATAAAAACTTGGCAGGCTGCCTGGATATTTTTTATTTCTTCAGCTATGAGAACTCTCTGCACCTGTTAGAAAGAATCGCGAAATGCTGTTTTGAAGATCGGGAAGGGAAAAGAATCGCGATTTCGACTCAACGATTTATCATACAGCTCTAGTAACCCCCCCTTACCTTAGTGTATTCACTCTGTGGAAGGTGGTCTCTAGTCACCAGAGCCCCCCCACCCCCCTTACATCATGATCTGCAGCATTGCCCTTTACATAAGAGTTCCCTTTCACTGTAAGGGGGAATTCTGTAGACTCTGATGTAAGTGGGAACGCTGTGCTGGCTGGGTTATAGTAACCTGACCTTCATGTCAATTGAGAAATATGGTTTTTGACTTTAACTTAAACACATTGCCAATTGCACTCGCATTGTGTTTATAGTTTAAATATTGGCATTTTGCACTGTTTAGCACTGAAAACTGTCATTTTAGGTACGGTTTTGCAGTGCCAGTAAAAAATGTGGCTCTGCCAGCAAATTTTATGATTTTTGGCAGTAAAAAAAAAAAAAAAAAAAAAAAAAAAAATTGGTGTAAATTTTGGCGTCCTGCCAGTAAACTTCACTTCGGTGGTTGGCAACACTGATAACAGGACTGTAATTTGAGTAGCCCTGAATTATAACCTAGTTAATAAATTAGGTTCCAGGAATGACCAACAATCATGACAAAGTCACATGTGATCTATGGTTCAGTCTATCTTAAAAAGGAGTTGTAAAGGCTTTTTTTTTTTTTTTTTTTTTTTTTTTTTAATAAACAGGTTATATTTACCTCCTCTGTGCAAGGGTTTTGAACATAGTGGCCCTGATTCTCCTCCTCTGGGGTCCCCCAGTGGTGCACTTCTGGCTCCTCTCTCATATAAAGTTCCCAATAGAGAAGTGCTCTCCCTCCAGGCACGCTCCCTTGTCCTGCTGATGCGTCCATTGACAGACAGCAGGACTCCGCCCTGCCCCCTGCTCACACATCATTGGATTTGATTGACAGCAACGGGAGCCAATGGTTATGCTGCTATCAATCTATCAAATCAGGACCCGAGACACTGGCTGGAGCTGGCGTGCTTGTTGCTGGAAAGACCGGGTTCAGGTAAGTAGAATGCATTAAGGAGAGAAACCTCGGGGGTTTACAACCCCCTTAATATACATTTGTCAGGAAATATTTGAAGTGTCAAAAGCTGCAGAATTGTGAAGAAACAACTGCAAAGATGAGATAATTATAGAGAAAACACATATGTTGTGGCATTCAGACCAAATGCCCTGAAAATAAGGAACCCGATAACAACCATCAAGGGCTTGTCAGAAAGGTCATTTGGGTAGTTTGTTGCCATTATGATTAAAAAAAAAAAAAAAAAAGTGTAAAACACAGTTGATTGATAATAAATGGCTTCAGCCAAACACCAACCATGAGGGAAAGAAATGTTTGTGTTATTCATATTCTCTGAAAAATGACCAAGAAATCATAAAGTCTGCCAGGGTATGTAAACTTATGAGCACAACTGTATATTTGGACACTGGCACAATTTTCATACTTTGTATGTCACCAGAATAAAATTAAAACAAAACAATCCAAATGTATTTGCAGTGCAGACTTTCAGCTTTAATTCAAGGGGTTGAACATAATTATCATCAAGCACAAATTTTAGGAACGGCAACCATTTTTATACACAGTCACCACATTTTCAGGGGCTCAAATGTAATTGGACAAATGAATATAATAAATAAAATGTTCATTTTTAATATTTTGCTGAGAATCATTTAGGCCTCATGTACACTGCTGCTGGTAAACGGACGTTCAGAGGCAGAGGCAGTTGGCTGCTTTTTTTCAGCTGACCCTGAACTCAACCAATGTGATCTTCGTTTAAGGTTGTTTTTAGGCAGTTGTGTTTATAGGCTTTTCTTTGAAAGCAAAAAAAATGGAGTTCAGACGCCAACGTTTCCGACGCTAAAACGCGGTACCGGCGTTTAGCCGTGTTTTCGTTTAAAAGCATTTTTACAGGTGCCCTATTTTTTAACATTACAAAATTTAAAAAATGATAGCAAATGATGAAAAAACACTAAAAAAAAATAAAATAGAAAATTAAAAAAAAAATTTAAAAACTTGTAATTGTTTGCTATGCTTCATGGACTATTTATATACCCCTAATGAGCATGATCCAATCCAATACACCACTAGCATTGTTATTAGCCAAAGTATAATTGGAATTTGACCTATATTTTAGATTTTAACCAGATGACCCCACCATTAAGCTTCACCCCCCGACTTGATCAAACATAGTTGCATGAAATTTAGGGTTAGGATTAGGGTTTCCCATTAGGGTTAGGGGGTTATGGTTAGGGTTTTCCCCTTGAAGAACAAGTTAGGGTTTCCGGTTAGGGGGTTATGGTTAGGGTTTTCCCCTTGAACAACAAGTTAGGGTTTCACATTAGGGTTAGGGGGTTATGGTTAGGGTTTTCCCCTTGAACAACAAGTTACGGTTAGGGTTAATTAAAAATATTTTAAAAATTGCTATTTAAATTTGCATAAAAAAGACAAAATAAAAAAAAATGAAATTACATACAGCTTATAAAAAAATAAAAAAAATATACTAATCAATTGCAATTTAAAAAATATATTAAAAAATTAGCATTTTTTTCCTCACATATGCTCATTATGGGATCCATAGTAAAAGCACCGAAATCGAGGTAGATACAAGTACACTGCTGCTCTCTCAGCTGCTGCTACTCTGGTCTCACAGAATGGCTGAAATAGTTAAATAATACTGTTTTTTGGGCTTTGGGAGGGTCCTATGGTGTTATCTTAAATAAACGTTTCTAGACGCAAACGCAGCCAAACCCGGCAAAACGTGGCATGCAAACGCAGCAAAACGTGCATTTTTAAACGCCGGTTTGAAGCTGTCAAAAAATTTGTTCAGAGGAGGTTGCCTCAGCGTCCCGTGTACATTAAGGCAATGATACTGGCAATGACTGCCTGAAGTCTGGAACCCATGGACATTACCAAAAACTGGGTTTCCTCCTTTTTGATGCTCTGCCAGGCTCTAATTGCAGTTGCCTTCAGTTGTTCTTTGTTTGTGGGTCGTTCTGCCTTTAGTTTTGCCATCAGCAAGTGAAATGCATGCTCATTTGGGTTGAGATCAGGCGATTGACTCGGCCATTGCAGAATATTCCGCTTCTTTTCCTTCAAAAGCTCCTGGGTTGCTTTTGCAGTGTGTTTTGGATTATTGTCCAGTAGACATGGGAAATTTGTTTTGTTCCGAATTCGTTTAAAGAGTTTCGACAAATTAGTTAATTGGGAAATATCCGAAGGAAAACCCGTTTAACAAATTTTTCCAAAATATCTGAATATTCAAAAATTCTTAAATTCGCACATTCAAAAATTGGGAAATCTGAAATAATTACCTAATAACTTAACTATTACATTATAGGTATTGTTATTTCCATTCAAATTTGGCTGTTAGTGAACGTAACAAATACAAATTTATCCGAAGTTACGAATTATCCGAAATAACGAATGCCGTATCGAAACGAATGGAATGTAATAAATAATAACGTTTTATTATTGATTATAAGGAATTTGTTACGTTCCATGTGTTTAGATGCGGCATTCATTATTTCGGATAATTCGTAACTTCGGATAAATTCATATTCGTTACATTCACCAACAGCCAAATTTGAAAGGAAATTCCAATACCTATAATTTAATAGTCATTTCAGATTTTCGAATTTCAAATTTCCGAATGTACGCATTGCTATCATAACGAACGACCGGAAAAACGAAGAAAAAAAGAAAACAAAAAAAAAACTTAACGAAAACAAACCAATTTTTTGGCAGTGCACATCTATTGTCCAGCTGTACTGTGAAGCGGCATCCAATCAACTTTGCTGCATTTGGCTGACAGTATCTCTCTAAACACTGCAGAATTCATCCAGCTGCTTCTGTCACATCAGCAATAAACACCAATCACCCAGTGCCACATCATCCCTTTAATCCAGGACACACATTACACAGGTTCTGTGGCCGATTAGGATGGCAAACTCACTTGGTGCCTTATCTGCATTAAATCAGCCTCAGAACCTGTGTAATTAAAATGTGTCCTGGACTAAAGGGATGATGTGGCAACCCTAGCCACTGGTAGCCATGCATGTCCATGCCATTACACTGCCGCCACCATGTTTTACAGATGAAGTTGTATGCTTTGAATCATGAGCTGTTCAAAGGCTTCTCCACACATTTTTCTTCCCGTCAGTTTGGTACAGATTAATCTTCGTTTGATCCATCCAAAGAATGCTTTTCCAGAACAGGTCTGGCTTTTTTAGATTTTTTTTGGCAAAGTCTAATCTGGCTTTTCTATTCGTCAGGCTTATGAATGGTTTGCACCGTGTGGTGAACCCTCTGTATTTGCTTTCGTGAAGTCTGCTCTTGATTGTAGACTTTGACAATGATATGCCCACCTCCTGGAAAGTTTCCTTCACTTGTCTGGATGCTGTAAATAGGTTTTTCTTTACCATAGAGAGGATCCTGCAATCATCCACCACTATTGTCTTCCATGGCCGTCAGTTGCTGAGCTCACCAGTGCGTTCTTCTTTCATCAGAATGTACCAAACTGTTGATTTGGCCACTCCTAAATGTTGCTGCTCTCTCTCTGATGGATTGGTTTCGTTTTTGAAGCCTTACAATGGCCTTATTCACTTGCATGGACAGCTTCTTTGAATGCATGATGTAGGTTCACAGCAATAGATTCCAAATGCAAATACCACACTTAGAATCAACTCCAGACCTTTTACCTGCCAAATTGATGAAGAAATAACGAAGGAGTAGCCCACACCTGGCCATGAAACAGCTTTTGATTAAATTGTTCAATTACTTTTGGTCCCCTGAAAAAAGTGTGTGTGGGGGGGGGGGGGGGCATATTAAGAGCTATAATTCCTAAACCCTTCTTCCAAATTGGGTGTACAAACCCCTAAATTAAACCTGAGAATATGCACTTTCATCCCACAGCCATTATAGAACGAATATGTTTTGGTAAATACCTGAAAAAAACTAAAAAATTGTGCCTGTGCCCAAATATATATGGACCCAACTGTACATGTGAATCAGATGCGTTTTGAACCACATCAGACTCGCTTAACATGTGAACCAGACCAGCTTTCAATGGAGCCAGTTCACATATATATGGGCAGGATGTGGTGCGAATAAAAAGGGTTCTGTGCGGTTTTCCATCTGGTTCAGTGTCAAATTCGCGCCTGAATAACTGAATTGAAACCGTACCAGTCTTTATGCCGAAACCAGACACGCAATTAAATTTAAATGGCATCCCAGTCTTAGTCCGTAGGGTTCAATATTGAGTTAACCCACCCTTTGCAGCTAGAACAGCTTCAACTCTTCTAGGAAGGCTGTCCACAAGGTTTAAGTGTGTCTCTTAGGGACTGTTCGACCATTCTATCAGAAGAGCATGCGAGGCCAAGCACTGATGTGGACAAAAAGGCCTGGCTTGCAGTCTCCACTCTAATTCATCCCAAAAGTGTTCTAGCAGGTTGAGGTCAGGACTATCACGTTCCTCCACCCCAAACTCGCTCATCCATGTCTTTATGGACCTTGCTTTGTGCCCTGGTCCAAATCATTTGGTGGAGGACATATTAGAGTGTGGGATTGTTTTTCAGGGTTGGGCTTGGCCCTTTAGTTCCAGTGAATGGAACTCTAAGTCATCAGCATACCAAGATATTTTGGACAAGTTCATGCTTCCAACTTTGTGGGAACAGTTTGGGTAAGGCTCCTTCCGGTTCCAACATGAGTGTACATGAGTGCACAAAGCAAGGTCCATAAAGACATGGATGAGCGAGTTTGAGGAGGAGGAACTGGACTGGCCTGCATAGAGTCCTGACCTCAACCCGGTAGAACACCATTGGGATGAATTAGAGCAGAGACTGCAAGCCAGGCCTTTTCATCCACATCACTGCCTGACCTCACAAATGCACTTCTGGAAGAATGGTCAAACATTCCCATAGACACACTCCTAAACATTGCAGACAGCCTTCCCAGAAGAGTTGAAGCTGTCATAGCTGCAAAGGGTGGGCCAACTCAATATTGAACCCTACGGATTAAGACTGGGATGCCAATAAAGTTCATGTGCATGTAACAGGCGTCACAATACTGTTGGTAATATAGTTTGTGAATTGAGCCTATAACTGCAGCAAGAAAAAAAAAAAAAAAAAAAAAAAAAAAAAAAAAAAAAAAATCAGGCATCATTTCTCTACAGTACCAGACACTTATCCCATTTCTTTCAAGTACCATACATTTATCTCCAATATCATACACCCTCACTATATGTCCACGTCAAGCCTCTCTATTAAATCTTGCCAACAGTACAGTTGTCGGACCAATTCAGTGATAACATGCAGAACAGAGAAGTGGCCACACACAGGGGAATACTACTTTACAGTTCCACAAGTGTACTTTACTTTAGAAGCATGTGACAGCATGAAAAGCATTTTGTTTCCAAAAAAAAGGTGTAGGGTTTATAAATCAGGGTAATGTTATGTGACCACCTTGAATATAAAAACAGTGCTTACAATGTGTAATGACATATGAGCAACTTTGCCACTTGTGACAAAATCACCAGTGTCATTAAGAGGCTGCCTGTCTGTCCCTGGAGAACCACTCCCTCACCAGCTGAACCACTACGACAAAACGCTGCTTCAATCGCCAGTAATGGAAGACAAACAGGCAGTGTCTTAGCGAGTTTGCCACTGGGATCACTGGCAGCAAAAGTTGCCCATCTGACATCAGCCTAAAGTGGTTTTTAAAAGGCCTAATATGGACTTTTTTTCTGCCTTTTTAATTACTCGTAATCCAAACAAGTTCAGTTCAGGAAACATCCCAGAAAGGGGAAAGGTTCAAGTCGTCCTGTGTCAGCTTGTCTCAAGCAGCCTTGTACTATGACCTCCCACAAAAAACATTGATAAAGATAGGATCTTATCTCTTGGGGCGGGGGGGGGGGGGGCAGATTCGGAGTCAGTATGTGAATCGTTTCCATGCACAGATATTTTCAGTAGACACGGTTGCATTATTATCATCATCATTACACAGGATTTATATAGCGCAAACAGTTTGCGTAGCACTTTATAACATGAGGGCAGACAGCACAGTTACAATACAATTCAATACAGGAGAACTTAGAGGGCCCTGCTGGTTAGAGCTTACAATCTAGAAGGGAGGGTCAAGTGAAACAAAAAAAAAAGGTGATAACTGTGGGGGTGAGCTGATGGAGAAAATGAAAATACTGTACAGTTGTTAGGTGTGGGTAGGATAGGCATCTCTGAAAAGGATGGTTTTCAGGGATCGTCTAAAAGCTAAACAGAGTAGGAGATAAATTGGACAGATTGGGGTAAGGCGTTCCATACGATTGGTGGGGCACTGGAAAAAAAAGTCTTGGAGGCGAGTATGGGAGGAGGTGATGAAGGAGCTAGAGAGCAGGAGGTCTTGAGAGGAACAAAGAGAACGATTAGGTTGGTATTTTGAGACTAGGCTAGTGATGTAGCTGGGGGCTAAAATTATGGATGGCTTTGTAAGTTGTTAGTATTTTGAATTTAACTCATTGGGTGAGTGGAAGCCAGTGGAGGGATTGAAAGAGTATCAGCAGACACAGAGTGATTGGTATGGTGGATGAGTCTGGCAGCAGCATTAATGGTGGATTGAAGGGGTAATAGCCTATGTAAAGGTAAGCCAATGAGAAGGGAGTTGCAGTAGTCAAGGCGAGAAATGATAAGGGAGTGAATTAAGAGCTTTACATCATGTCATTGGTTAGAAAGGGGCGTATGTTGGAGATGTTGCGAAAGTTGAGGCGGCGAGATTTGGACAGTGATTGGACGTGAGGCTTAAAGGAGAGTTCAGAGTCCAGGACAACACCTAGGACCTTGGCATGTGGGGATGGGCTGATAGTTGTGCCATCGATTTTGACAAAGATCAAGGGAAGGGGCACGTGGCGGAGAAAAAAAAAAAATGATAAATTCTAGGGGTGCGCATCTTCACTGGTCTCATGATTCGATTACGATTATCTGGTCAACGATTCGATTCAATTCCGCGATGCATCACGATTACTGACGCGCTCCCACTTCCGCTTGGGCCGCCTAGGCGGCCCTTCCTCCCTGCAATCTTCTGGGACACATCACAGTTCCCAGAAGATTGCCCGACTGTGCAGGACAGCGCAGTGAGATAGGCGCACCAGGCTGTGAAGCTGCAAGCTGTCACAGCCGGATGCCCACAGTAGTATTGCCAGCCCGTGGACAGGCAGGGGAGAGAATGGAGGGTTTGGGTGGCCACGCCGCTGGATTGTGGGACAGGCGAGTGTCTTTTTATTAAAAGTCAGAAGATACACTTTTTTGTAGCTGCTGACTTTTAATAAACAAAAAATTTACTAGGCGGCCCCTCCCTGCCAGCGATCTTCTGGGTCCCAGAAGATTGGCTGGCCAATGGCAGATCGCAGTGCGGCTCATGCAGTCTGCGCCCGGCTGTGAAGCTATAAGCTGTCACGGGCAGGTGTCACTGTCCACAGTAGATATGACGGCGCAGAGGAGAGGGAGAGGAGCGAGGCCCACACTTTTTGTAGCTGCTGACTTTTAATAAACTAAAAAGCGGGTGGAACTCCACTTTACGTAGAGCACTAATCCGGTGCACTACAAGGTACAAGAATTCACACACATGGCTGCTGGGAGGTCAGGAGGGATTACAATCCACAACTGACAAACAGCCCTGTGAAGTTCCTGTACTGTCTCTGTGATGGCATTTCTCTGGGCTCCCTCGTTTGCACCTTCCAGCACACTAGGAGTTAACAGTGTAATGTGCAAACTAGGGGGGGGGGGGGAGGGGGGGGGGGAGAAATAATATCAGCACAGAGCATGTGTAGGAGACAGTGTAAGTAAAATACAAACACATTTGTACTCTACATACTGCTGTTAAAATACCTGTGTGGTAAAAAATGCAGTTAAAATCCATTAAGTGCCCACCGCTGTATGTGCATTTTAAAATATATGCAGCTTCATATCTCATTTCTTAGTCTGTGTGTATAACTGTGTTTTTGTCAAAATGGCTTTTGTTAATAAATACAATTGTAATCCATTAAGTGGTGACCGCTGTATGTGTTTTTTTTTTTAAATATATGCATCTTCATACCTTGTTTTTTTAGTCTGTGTATAAAACTGTATAAGCCGCTCATGTGACTGCTCAGTCCGGCCCGCATCTCTCTCCTCTCAGTCTCATGTCGCTCTGTCTCTCCTGACATCAGTTGGAGTTCTCAGCCCCGCCCACCAACTGTAGCTATCAGATCAGAAGAGAGGTGGGCGAGGCTGACGTCAGGAGATACTGAGAGGAGAGGGGCGGGCCGGACCGAGCAGTCACATGAGCGCCGGGATATACAGTTATATACACAGACTAAAAACGAGGTACGAAGCTACATAAAATTTAAAAAAAAAAAAAAAAAAAAAAAAAAAAAAAAAAAAACACACACAACACATACAGCGATCACCACTTAATGGATTACAATTGCATTTAATAGCAAAAACCATTTTGACAAAAAACACTCGGAGCACACTTCCGGGAGGGGCGGGGCAAGTCGGGATGACATCACACCTGACATCGATTTTTCAGGGTGCTTGCATCGATGCCGCATCAGGGATCCCCGAATCCTGATGCATCGATGCAGCGATTCAATTCCACACCCCTAATAAATTCGGTTTTGGATAGATTGAGTTTGAGGAAGTGGTGCGACATCCAGACTTATATCTGTTAGTAAATTAGTGATATGCGAGGAGACTGAGGGATTGAGCTGAGGGGTAGAAAAATAGATTTGGGTGTCGTCAGCATAGAGATGGTATTGGAAGCCACCAGCTGACCCTGGGAGGAGGTGTAAATGAAAAAAGGAAAGGTCCAAGAACAGAACCTTGGGAGACCCCAACAGGAGAAAGGAAGAGGAAATAGAATTGTAAGCAACACTAAAGGTGTGGTTGGATAAGTAGGAAGAGAACCAGTGAAGAGTACAATTGCAGAGACCAAAAGGTGTGGAGTTTTTTGAGGAGGGGGGGGTGGTCAACACTATCAAAGGGCAGCAGAAAGGTCCAGG